>JANFPS010000005.1:5665000-7066888 GCA_024703675.1 Drosophila nebulosa
AAATTTTTAACCGAACGAAGACTTTATATGGAAATATAGTTTTCGGAAAGGTTTACGAGATCAATTGAATTAGAAGCTCTAGATTTAAAGTCTCACAGAAAATAATCAAAGGGTAGAGCTAACTTCGGTCATGCAGAAGTTTGTATACTCTACAAGACTTTTTGCTACTCTTGACAGGTGAGGCCAATGTCAGGTGTCAATGTAGAAAGCAGCTTTTCGATTGTCGACCGATATAGCGATTCGATCCGACTAAGTTCATGACAAATCAGCGCTGTAGCTTTAATGGACTCGCCTCGTCGTACTGATCAAGAATATCTATATACATTATATGGTCGAAGATATTTTGATTTTATGCCTTGCACGCTTCTGACCAAAATGAATTAACCCGTTTTTGTAAGCGTATTAAAAAATGATTCAGTTTTAAGAATTATTATTGCCTAATAGATTTGTTTTCTAACTCTCTAAAAAGTGCATGAAATTGCCCTTTTTTGTGTTGCTTACAGAAAGGGTTCTCTGTAGATACTGGAGAAAAGTAAGAGGATTTCGCGTGCAAAAGAATCCGAATTGGTTTACCTAATATCCTGCAATTCCATTCATATCCAATTCCCTTTTAAGCCATCTTTTTTCGTAGATGGGTGGATGGGCAGGTAGCTACTCTCGGAAACATGAAGAGCATCAATTTACAAACTTTTGCCTAGATTTTTGCGTATTATGGAGGAAAGCGAGCCTGGCGAGCGGCTTTTGGGCTAGCTTTCAATTTGGTTTATGCAGTTTTTCATCTCTCTGTTTTGGGCCAAAGCCTGTGGTACTCTTCAAACTGGTTAGTTCATCATTTATATTGTATGCTGTTGCTTTTATGCCTTTGCACTCAATCACCGGGCTCGTTTCATCTCGCACACACAGACACCAACACACGCACACACACTCTAAGCATTCTATGTTGTTGTTGTTGTTGTTGTTGTTTTTTTTTGACCAGGCCGGCAGCAGCTTCATCATCGTCATCATCATTGGCATCATCGCCTCTTCCATTAGCATCGCTTTAGGGGCTTTCCCGTCCCCTTGCCCCCTCAACGAAACTGTATCAAAAGCTTTAGCCCCAAAAAGCATATCTCCCTCCCTGACTTGCTCACCCCTCCTCCTTACCCCTTCTCTTCCAACCATTTGAAACTAACTATTCAAGCTATGCGAAACTACAAATAATTTTTTAAATTTCTGTTTCTGTTTTTGGTTTGTGCATTCGAAATTGTTCTCCCTTTCACTCACTCTATCTCTCTCTCTCTCTCTCTCTCTCTCTCTCCATGTGTCTCTTTCAAACTGTTTTGGCTAAAAACTTTCGCCAGCTCGAATTTGATTTATTAATAAATTATACAAAATTTGGCATAAATAAAATTCATTTTATATTTCGATTTATTTATTTTCAGGTATGTACACACGTACACACATATGTGTTTGTGTGTGTGTGTGTTTGTGTCTCATCCGGTGCCTCAGAAAAAACCAAACCAGATGCCCCAAATAAGTTTGGTAAAACAAAAACAAAACAAAACATAACAAAAACAACGCACCAGCAAATTTTCAATTTGTATTTTCTAGTTACAAACATTTTTATCTCTCTCTCTCTCTCTCTCTCTCTCTCTCTCTCTTAAAGGGGAGAGGTGTGGAAGAAGGGGAGGGCGTTTCGGTAGTCGGTGTTTGGATATTGATGCTACCAATTTGTGCTTGTGAAATTGTTGAAAAATTGTAAATCAATTTCTATGTTTTTCTTGCTGTTGTGTATGCCCAAAGCCTAAAGGCATGCTATTCAAATTTAATTGCAATTTGATGAAGCTGCCATCTTGAAACTAGACTACAGAAAATTAATGTCTATCGAATCGATGTTGATTCGCCCGGTCATCTCATATGGAATTCGTTATTGGTATTCATGTATCTCAAAGATAATAAATGCCAATTTAATTGCCTCTACAATTGACAGAAAACGCTCATTTAGCAAACATCTTTTAAATCTAATTCAATTGATTTAAGCAAATTTTTTGAATTAAATTTTCAATTTATATTAAGTCAAAGTCTTCTTAAAGAATAGGCTAAGTTTATAAGAAGGTGAAATTTCAATTGCTTAGCCTATTTATGGCTAGAAAACCCGAGGAACTTGTTTCAAAATTCAAAATTCGCAGAGGAGAGAAATCACATTTTGTTTTAATACATGCCATACCCGAAAATGCGCATTTTTTTAATAAAAGATCAATGGTATTTTGTACTACAAACGAATGTAAAATAGGTTTAAGAAAGAGTTAGAAAAAGTTGCAGAATATAATCCCATTTTGTGAGGCGACGGGAGAACGGGAACTTTTATTTACATTCTTTTTTATTTCATACAGCAAATAGCATTCTCATTTAAAAAGTATTGGAAAATAACGCCAAGCCGTAGCACCACCAAAAATCCATATAAAAAACCACATTTTAAATTGTTCCCAATATGAATTTTTGTTCTACTAGACCTTCAACTTCCTTAAAGCGCTTTCTAATCTTAATCTTCTCAATAAAACTACCAACACAAAGCAGAAAAGATTGTTCAAATAAGTTGTTTAGGAGATGAAAAAATAAATAGAGTGGGTTGACATTCTATGTATTCAGGACATTCGACTATAATGTATAGGGGGTACATTTTTTCTCATTTCTGTTAAAGAGAAAAGTTTATATATATTTACCATTGCAAGAACTTCATTAGAGTCTGCCTTGACTTGATTATTTATTTGCTCTCATTCGATTGAGTTTCTAAAGTTCTTTTACCTCATCTACCACTTGACATTGACATTTGAAATAGTTTTCCATTTCATTTATAAGCCCTGGCACAAGCCAATTGAGAATCCATGTCCAGTAAACACTTGTTAGTGGGTGGGTGTGGGAGGTTGGTAGAAGGAGTGAAAATTCATGGCGTTTACTTTATGCTCGAGTAGACACTGAGCACCTCCACAAAGAGATAAATAGAGAATCAGAACTAGCATAGAGAGAACGAACAAGTAAAATGAGTTTTGCATAAAGAAATGCGATGAGAGAAGAAGAGAATGAGATGCAATAAAAATCCTAGAAGCTGCAGCTTCTACAAATCTGTACAATGTTCAAACTGGGAATGCATAATTAAGAGCAAACAAGAAAAATGAGCAAAACGTTTTTCTTTCATGCTTTATTCTTTATCTATTCTTCATTTTTTGTTTTCTCATTCCCTTTAGTCGCTTAAGTTTTCACGCTTTTAACTTGAACCTCAAGCTGAACCTCGGAGAGCTCTGAAATCCCGGACTGAGTCTCCGATTCCGTGCCGTCGCTTATGTCGCTCTTTTGGAATCTTTGTTTGCGATTCGTTTTTTTTTTTTTTTGTCTCTTGTCTCTCTCTCTCTCTCTCTCAAATTAAAATGCATTTAGCTTTAAAGTTCACGTTTTCATTTATCATTTTATTATTGCAAAGCAGCAAGAGGGAAAATAGCTTTCCTTTTGCCTATCCCCCCACAACACACCCATTTTGGCCTTCTACTCTTTTGGCTTTGCCCTTATGGCCATTTACCATTTGCCTTTCGCCTTTTGGCTCGTGCCTCTTTGCCTTTTACCGCGTTTTCCAATTTCGTGCTGGAAGTCCCCCAGCCAACGAGGCAAGCAACGTGACGCATGAGTAATATCAATGAGTTGGAAAGCTTCAGCTTCTGCTTCTGCTTTTGGTTGTATTCAGTTTGAAACTAGTTTGTTAAACAAGTGGAAAATAATGGAAAATGTGCATCAGCACTGAAAGTGACCAAATGTTTCTACCCCTCACCTTCACCTCCACCACCACCCTCACCCGTCATACGTCGTCTACACATTTTCATTAATGATTTCAAGTTGAAACTGTCGTTGGTTTTTTTTTCTTTTCTTTTTTGTTTTTCCCTTGTCTTTCTCTTCTCTCTCTCTCTCTCTCTCTCTCTGTGTGTGTGTTGGCCAACAAGCAAAAGATGCTCACGAAAAATATTAAACAATAACGAAAATTTTCCTCTTGCTATTTTCATTTTTGCCCCGATTTTCCGTTGCATTCCTGGCTAGGGTCCTGGACTCCTTGCTTGTTACTTGTTTTTCTTCTCGTTTTCTCTTGTTTCATTTTTCCCCATTTGGTTTTTTTTTTTTTTTGTTTTTGCCAAGGACTTAGTTTACTTCACATTTATATTCATTTGTTTTCCGTTTTATTTACCCAGCAGCAGCAACAACAACAATAACAACAAGTAGAAAATGTTTGAATGTGTTTGTATAATTTCCCCGAAAGCTGAGCTGAAAAATACAAAAATATCCATGCAGAAGAGAAGGTTCTACTATACCCACACAAATACACACACAAACACACACACACACATAAACACACACACACATAAACACACACACACATAAACACGCACTCACCACACTTGCATAGCCTCATAATTTTGTGGCTTCTGTGTTGTGGGTAAAATTATTTGGTTCAAACAATAAGTTTGCTGCCCAACAATTAATTAATTAGTTTTACGATATGCGTTTATTATCGAAAACTTAAATCGTAAATTAATGGATTTAAATTTGGTTAGATATTTATGCAGTGTAAATATTAGATCAATTGTTTCAGGATTAGATTGGAGGAATCCAAAGTAGACATTGAATAGATCACTCTTGAGCGGAATTTAGTGGCAGGCAAAGCTACTAATTAGAAGATTTTTCCAAATTCTCTGACGAGTATCTACCACGTAGCCTTCAGTTTTCATAATCGATTCCTAACTTGAATAATCTAGTAAACATAATGAGAGGTACTTTTGCCTTGCATTAACTTGGTTCGGTCTATTAGCCTGAGTTGGTCTACGCATTCACCGCGTGTGGACCATTTAGTTTAAGAGCCACTAGCTCAAGCGAGTTCTTTTTGGCGATTACTTAACTACTTTTTGTACTTTACTTAATGACAATTCTTATGAAGCATTTGAAAATTATTTAAATAACCATTAAACAGAAGCTCAACTCTAAAAAACTGTTTGAATTTAAAATAAAATACGAATAAAACATGCTAAATATATATATAAAAGCTTGAACTTTTCTCTAATTTGTTTAGATGAACGCTTTTCTGAGAATCACACAGGAAAGGACTCTCTTCTCCTTCTGCCTCTTTTCTATAGCTCATAAACTCAAACTTTCCTGCTTTCTTGGGGGAAATCAACAATTTCTAAATAGTTTACAATTTTGAGAATCGCAGAGAAAAGGACTTCAACTCTTTCGGTTTCTTAGTTACAACATTTTCTGAGAATCGCAAAGAAGAGCACTCTCATCTAAGAAATAAGGTACATTCTCTCCTCTGCGATTCTTAATAGATAAAGTGAGGGGGCAAATAGTTATCTATCTAAATACTTAATAGTTATAAAAGTAGTGAAAAGACTTTACTTTCTGCCATTTAATTCAAAGTCAATAAATTGTCTTAAATTGTTTTGGTATTTGTCTTTTGGTTTGCATCTGTTTTGGACAAGTGAAAGTATTGCTAATTGCACTTAATACACAAAGCCCGAAAGCAACAAGCTGACACTATAATCTTCCTAACCCGCCCCCTATATATTTGCCGCCCACTAGAAAGTTGGCTAAGTTACCGCTGTATTGTGGCCAAAGTACTGCACTGAAGTCTAAAGTACAGAGTGTTTTTGTTGTTATGTTTTCTCTTCCTTAAATCCATGACAGAGAAAGAACGAGAAATAGAGAGAGAGAGAGAGATAGAGAGTAAAAAGGAGCGAGGGCGAGAAAAAGAGAAACTGGGTGAGACAAAGCAAAAACATGCGGTGAATGTTTTGTGGATGCCACGGACAGACAGAGAGACAGAGAGACTTGCTCTCGCCCTTTAGGGCCCAAAAAAGAGCGCGCGTTTTGCCGTAAAAATGCTATGGTTGTCCGTAAGGATTGCGCCAAAAGGGAAAGGGGCAAAGGAGAATACAAAAAAAAAAAAAAAACAGGAACGGAAACGGGAAGGACGAAGGAAACTAGTCGCTTTGAACTTGCTCTGCTGCTGCTGCTGCTGCTTCTGCCATTTTTTGTGACATTTTTTTGTAGAAGCTTTTTGCATTTGTGCAACATTTTTTTTTTTTTTTTTTTTTATCTACTGCGGTTAAAAAGGGAAGGCTTTTGGCTTAGGAGGAGAATGGGGGTGGGACAGAAAGGGGGACATGTCAGTTGTGTTGGCCGCCTTAAAGTTTTGCGTGCGCGTTAATTTTGTTTGCGCGTGCGAAAAAGTGTGAGAATTTATTTTTAAGCTTCTCTGCGCTCTAATTTCAACGTTTGCCAAGTTTTTAGTGGGTTGAGAATGATGGGAATGGTTGGGTTTCGGGCTGGGGCTAGGGCTGGCTATCGGCGAAGACCAGGCAGGAGTGGAACGTGCGTGAGTCCTGATGTCTCGCTTTCGGGCTGTGCCGCTGCCTCGCTGACTGGTTGCGAAAGTTTTTAACACGAAGCGCCAAAAAGTATGCAAATTATTAGCAAAGTTTTTCGCATTTTTCATAAGGCGGTTGCGTTTTCTCTTTCATTTCGTTGTTGTTTTTTTGTTGTTGTTGTTTTTCTTGTGCTTTTTGTGTTTCTGACAATTCTCCTCGCAATAGCCAACGATAAATTCACATTGCAAATGTGTTGAATGAATTTAAGTGTCCATAAAAGTAGGCTACATTTATTTATGCCAAACTTATGCCGCCTCGCATACACACACACACAGACACACACACATACACATATACATATTGCGACAATTTAAGGCTCTGCACTTGACATTCGAGGTCCTGTGCCTGTCAAGGCGTCCTCCCCTCTCCCTACTCTCCACGTCCCCAATCACGCTTTTTCGCTCTGTGCTCTGTGCTCTTTGCCTTTCTCCCCTTATTTTTTCACAATTTGTACATCCTTCGTCCTTTACGCTCTGCTCTCTGCTCTTGCGGAAATTATTATTTTGTTTAATGATTTGTGCTTAGTTTCGTAATTGAGCTTTAGGACCCAGAGAAGGGTCCTTCGATTCTTCTTCTCTCTCTCTCTCGCGCGCGCGTTTTCTGTGCTCTTGACCCACAAAAAAACTATCGAAACAAAAATTTGCCCTATGTTTTTTTGCCAAAGAAGGACAAACTCATCCCAGCATGAATGAACGGCGAAGGATGCTGTTGGCCATGATGATGGGGACAGAGCGAAAAATGTTGCAAGAGAAACGAAATTCAGTTTATAAAATTTTTCGTTTTGGCAACGCAAAATATTTTGTTTGCAACTGTCATTCGAGCAGAAAGTTCATTGTCAATTGATTTGCTGTCCATGGAGCCAGAAAATCGAAAATATAAATTATTGAAAATGAAATACTATACCACACACACACACACACACACACACATACACGCACTGCACGCACACACATAGACAATGGCTTGTAGATGGAAACCAAGTTGAAAATTTGTGTTTTTCTATTTTGGTTTTTGTTTTTTTTTTTTTTTTACAACTTTTTGCAAGTTAACAAATTAGTTGCATAATGCAACACAAATTTGAAATCATTCAGCCATTAATCAGGCATTCAATAGGGCGCATAATTCAATTAAAATATTTCAACAATTGACAACATCGACAACAAATTGATTCACGGTTGTCCAAAAGCAAAAAGCAACTGCAAAAAATAAACTCACTTGAAATGCGAAACACGATTCTTTCAATTTTAATTCACTTTTTCTATAATTATTATTTCATTTTTCCTGGTTTTTTCTTTTTTCTTTTTTTTTCTTTGTGTGCGAATTGCGTTGAAATCCATTTATCAGCAGCATATTAAATGTGAAATGCAATATTTCGCAACAATTTCTCCATAATATATTATGACATGGCATTGGCCATGGATGGCCATTTGGCCAGAGCAACCGCATTAACTAGACAAATTAAAAGCAGCAACCAATTAAAATCCCAGCCAAATGAATGTGGGCGGATAACATTGTGTGTCATTCTATCAGACATATTCAGACCCAAGCCTCACCCTTGTTCACCCCCCTAACGCCCACTTGCTTAAATTAAAATGAGTTTTATATTAATGAATTACCTTTTGTAACTAACGGTATATCATACATACATACACATAAGTATATGTGTATGTGTTACTATGGCAACAATATTTATATCCGAACAAAAAGGTCAAATGGAAAACAATTCGTTAATTATCAAGATACTTGATAGAAGCTGCCAATATTAACTTTAAAAAGGATCCATTTAAGGTCGATTAAAAACAAGTCACAGAACTTCTTTATCTCACTGTACCATGACCAAACTCTATGGTCTTTCCGAATTTGAATTTTTAGTTTTTTAACTTTTCCCTAGGGAACTTAACATTCTAAATTCATGTAACTAATTTTTCAATTTCATAATCTATTAAAAGATCTCAAGGCGAAAACAAAAAAAAAAAAGAATCAAGGTTTTCATTTCTGTGCATTAAAATCGAGGACCCCAAAAAAGTATGCTATAAAAATTGTTATTTATCAAAGGCTAAGAATTTTGGTAGTCTATGAATTTTTAGATTCGTTTTTGAAGACCGAATTCGAGACTCACCTAATTGGGTATTAAATTTTCTCATCAAAAATAGAACTAAATTATCAATTAACTAAATTAAACTTTGTTTTCCAATTCAACATTAAATTTGAAATTTGTATTTTCCATTTAAAAGTAGCTAGGACTAGCGAATAGAGATTAAACATTGAGATAGACATATTTCCACCACTTTCATCCGTTATACTTAATAAATTTTTGGAAATTCTTGATTTGTTATTTGTTTGCACGGTTTTCCATTAGCCGTAGTCGTAGTTTTATTTGTGGCATAGTTTCTGTGTGTGTGCTTGTGTGTTTGTGTTTGTGGCAGGGGCATTTAAAATGCTTTCCACTTCATTAGATGGGAGCGAGAGGAGCTAAGGAAAATGTGGCCAGGCAGCAATAGCAGCTGCATTTTTTTCCCATAGCATTTTGTTTACACTTTCGGTTGGATGCGGTTTTGGGTTTTTGGCGCTTGGCCTGGTGCTTGGTGTTTTTGGGCTGCATAAACCATCCGTAAACCGTGAAACGTAACGAAATGCATTGCATAGTTTTGGGGGCCGCCGCCGCCGTCCAGGCGAATAAACAGCGTACAGCGGACATGCGGACAACGGACCCGCTGCTGTTGATCTTTGCCAGCGAATTTTCACCAAAATAGCCAACGGTGAATTGAAGACTTTGGTCTATGCGCATACAAATATGTATGTATGTGTGAATGTGTGAGTGAGGTTAAAATTAATTCAATTTGAGTTGAAGTTGAGTTTTCTTTTTTTTTTTGTTTTTTTCGTGCTTGGCATGGCCGATGAGGAGGAAACCGATTGACGGTTGGTTAGGGCATGGATCTAGGCTGGGTATTGCAAAGTGTTCAATTGAACGCTCCAATGATTCCAAGTAACCGCAATCCAATAAGAATGGCCAAGGGATAGAAGAAGAATTGTAAGAGATGCCCATATTTACCCACTTAGGTAAATACGCGCGAGCCTGGAAATTGCCCTTCCCTCTCAGGTCTTTCTCACTCGCTTCCGTTTCCATCTCCATTTCGCTCCATTCAAGCTCTTGTTCGGTGTCTCTATCACAGTCTTAGACTTATGGCAAATGAAGCAGAAGAACTTCACGTGCCGCAGCAATACAAATTGAAAATCAATGCATTGAAGTCGAGAACCGAGAAGCACATAAGCATAGGGGCAGAGGGCAGACAGAGAGCAGAGAAAGAGAGAGAGAGAGAGAACGGAAGAGGAAAGTGGCTGCCCATTGGCGTTTTGTTCCATAAATTAACGCTTCAGTTGTTCCTTGAAATGATGGTGGTGCTGCTGCTCCTGCTCCTGCTTCAGAGTGGCCGGTCAGTAAGTTGTCGGACGTTTTGTATTCAATTTGCCAGACATTGGCTCCAGCCATTCATTGCCTGATGTTAATCAGCATGAATGTGAACTATAACTGGAAATGCCCCCGCAGAAAGCAAAAACCACATAAAATCATAGTTCATATATAAGTTAAGCATATGCATAAAAATCAATTTCAATTCACTTGAAGCTGTTTGGCTAACGTTCATCATCCAAGGTACGAGAATTTAAGCAACTTTTCCCACATGATAACTGATTTGTTCATAATAATGTTGGCTTGAAGATAATCTAACGATATTAACATCAGCAACTTTCCATTTTAACTTCTACTATAAGGCATTTAAATGCCAAGTTTTGTATAATAGTTTTTACAGCTGTCTTTAAATGGCCACTGTGCCCCTTACCCCGACTCCCCCTCTAGTCCTCCTCGTTTTTTCGCTCTCAGTTGTGCCATTGCGAACAACATCAAGAATCAGCTCAGAGCAGCGTTTACTTTTGGCTTCGTAATGTAAGCGGATTGATCCTTGCCTACGGCTAGCACCATGCCATGTCCTTCTTCGTCTTTTACTTTTTATAGTTTTCTGAACGAGTGAAGTGTGTATGCTGCTGTGTGTGTGTGTGTGTGCAGGTGTGCTGCTGCGTGTGTGTGTGTGTGTATTTACAGTAATTCAGCTTACAGCTTCGGCTTCAGCTCAGGTGAGTGTTGCATAAATTTGCAAATATTTTGCAAGTCAGCAACAGCCGCCTGCCAGCAAATGCGCGCACCATGAATTCTTCCTCCACGACAGCAACAGCAACAGCAACAACATTGTTTCGTCTCCATCTCCATCTCCATCTTCACTATTATCTTTGTCGCCTCCTCTCGTCCTTCGTTCTCTCGTTCTCTTCATAGTGAGCATCATCACCATCATCAGCCAGACTCCAGCTCAAGCTTCAGCTCCGTCTCCCCTTTTCGTCTCTGTAGGAAGCAAGCTGCAAACAACGGTAAAAGTCACACAGGATTCTGCCGTGTGGAATTGATTTTACTTTTTCTTTTCTTGTTTTTCCTTTTCTTTTTTTTTTTTTTTAACGATGCGCGACGTTAGCTCTTGCTCTCTCCTTCTCTCTCGCTCTCGCTTTCGCTCTTTGTTGCTTCCCTTGTCTTCAGCATTCAACATTTGCCATAACTAACTTTCCATTTTGTAGTAGTTGCATGTGCAACATCAAACTACAACAACAACAACAATGCAAAACAATTTCACATGATGGCAAAACGAACATTGCGAAAGATGTCACAACAAGGCAAACACTTGAAGCCTGATCAACAAATAATAGAAATACTCCATTCACTTTTGACTTTTCAATTACACTTTTTCTCCTCCCCCCAGCCACCCGCTCCCAGACATTTAAAAGTACAAACAATAAATGAAAGCAATAAACTGAAAAACTATCAATTTAAGGCAAACAATTTTCAAGTACCTCGAAAAGTTATTGGAAATTTAATATAATTCTCTATAGTCATTTTAATAATGAGTATTCAGGTATATATAGATATATATATCAAAGAGAAGGTGATTTATTTAAGTGTAAAGATCCTTGACATTTCCTGTTAACTTCAACATTAATTACGATTTCTCTTTGAGTAGAAAATTAAAGCAAAACGATTCATGTTTTTGAGAGAAATACACTTTCTCTTCCTCTCTCAGCCCCGCAACAATCGATAAAAAAATTGTCTTAATGCCCAAACAGAAGTCTTTTGAATGTAAAAGGCGATGCAACTAAATCCTAAAAATAGAATTAGTTAGTACAACTTAAAAACATAATCATAAATCAAAGCTTTTTCAATCGTTCTGGGACTATCGCTTGCTTTAACTATCGATTGTCTTCCACCTCTAACCTCTGACTGGTTCACCACCAACAAGTTCGTTTCTTTAAAAGTTAATACAATTTTTCAAGATTTTGAGCGAATATGTCCACTTGGAAAAAATGTTTAGCCAATGTGTTTTTTTTTGTTTAAAAGTGAAATATAAATATGATAAGCACTGTATAATGAAAATGCTTTCAAATAAGGTTTTGGAAGTTCAAGAAATCGAAAAAATGAAACATATTAATACTTTTAATACTATAACATTTGACTTCTTTCAAATGTATCAAATGAAAAGTTGTATAATATTCAAGGACTTTGATTTCGAACAAATGAAATAACAGAAAGTTTCATCATTTCAAGGACTACTTTGTCCTACATACTTAGGTTCATTCGATTTCAGTGTCCTGCCACAGGCGACGACTTTAACTAGCGGAAAAAAAACTTTTCGCAATTGACTTTTACTTTTTCAGTATTCCATTCATATCGGAACTTATAAAATTGACAAACTTATTGAGTAGATGAAATTTGAAATTCAATTGAATTGACGACGAATTGATGGAAATCAAAGTTGGAGATGCAACTCAATTCGCTCGGAAATTGCAACCACAAGTACTTGCAAATGTTTGGCCCTTAATTTGGCAAAGAGAGAGAGAGAGAGAGCGAGAGAGAGAGCGAGAGAGAGAGAGCGAGAGAGAGAGAGCGAGAGAGCAAGGGACCAACCCGAACCACTGACCAGGCAACAGTCAATGAAAATGATTGCAGTTAAGTGAAATGAATATGCTCCTTTAATGCTCATCCATCATTGTTTTTGGATGGATTGCATCTGGTAGATGCATCATCAATTCACTTCACAATTAGGAAGGAAGGACTCCTGAAATATTCAAAGGCTTAGAGAGGGGAACCAACCAGCCAACTAGCCAGACAGCCAGTCAGCCAGGGAAAACAAAGTGAGCAAATTGATGTGAAAATGCAAGTGATTCGATTTTTCATGTCCAGACTAACAGTTTAGCTAACTGTTTGGCCAAGGGCTCCCCTTCTCACTGTCTCTCTCTCTCTCTCTCTCTATCTTTATTTCTCTCTCGTTTGGAGTGTCGTCCTTGACGTTGATTTGATGAATTATTGATTTGTTTGATTAATCGTCTGACTGAGCAGGTCGATCCTGGCACGGTTTTAGTAGAAATTTTCGCACTTTAGTGGATTAAACTTTAATGTCCAGAGACTTAACTCCAGAGTTGGCCAATTATGTGCATACAATCGACTGAGTGTTAAGTGCGTTTTTTGCTTGCTTCTGTGGAGCGGATTAAAAGTGCACACAACACAGCACTTTCGCTCTCTCTCTCCCTCTCTCTTTCTTTTTTTTTTTTTTTTTTTGTTTTTTTCGGACATCTTATACCACGATGCTGCCTGCTGCTGTTGGCTCATCTCCTTTTGACCCGACCCACCACTACCATCGCCCATAAAGATAAATGAGAATAAAAACGAAATGAAGCGCAGCGCAAAAAAAAAAAAACAAACAAACAAAAATAAAAGAAATATGGTAAAAAGAAAAAACCAGCCAGAAAACAAAAAAAGATATGAAAGAAGAAACAAACGGCAGCAGCGGCAGCAATTTGCTGCAAGGACAAACGAGACATGCCACAACAATGGCAATGTTTGGCCACGGAAAAGAGGACAAGCCGCCTGGCAGGCAGTCAGGATGGTCCCCAACATATTCCCCTTCCAAACACGCACACACACACACACACACACACAAACGCCTCAGTCTGTGTCTCTGCCTTTTGCTTGCTGTAGAGGCCACAAAAAGTAACCAAACGTCGGACAAGTGTCAAACATTGCAAGAAAAAAATTTATAAAAAAAAAGAAAAAAAAGAAAAACCCCCTCGAAGAAAGAAGCAACACAGCCAGAAGGCGGCTAAAGGCCCTCACAACAGCAAGTGTAAGGCGAAAAAAAAAGCAATGGCAAACATTTCCCTGGCCATTGACATGGCAACTCGCGTAATCTCAGGCCATCGACGCCATCAGTTCAATGGGTGCAAGAACCCGAATCCGAGCTCAACTAAACAAACTTTGGCAACACAACACAAAGAAACACGAAAGGAAACTAAAGATGCTAAATCAACAAACTTATCACTTGGAAAAACACTTTCAGAGTTGCAACTTGCAACGAAATATGGAAATAAGAAACACTCCGAAATTGTTGGAATCTCTTCGGAGAGGTAATTAATTTGGTTGCACACACAGCTCACATATCAGATGATGATATATGACACAAATTGGTTATGAAAAACAACAGCAACAAAAATTAAACGCAACACATTTAATGTGAATAAACATTAGCTATGACATTATTATGTTTATGCTGATGGACAAGAACATTTACCAAATAACCAGGAACATTAATCAAAATCATAAATGCTTTTCCAACCCACTCCCAAGGAAAATGAAAAAGAAATGTATATATGTACAAGGAATAACGTAAAGGCAACAAAAGGAAGTGAAAACGACGAAGAGAGAGAGAGAGAGAGAGACAGAGAGAGATGCTTAATGTTCAATTTTTATTGCCTTGAAACGAATTGAATCGATTGGTTCTTCTTTTTCTTCTTCTGCTGGTTCGGCATCTTCTTAATGTATGCCCCCAAAAGTTGGGAGTCAAATGTATAGCAACATCAAGGACCTCGACCTGCACACACATACACACACACAAGCGGACAGAGGCAGGTAGTGATAACTCGTACGACATTTGCCTTTCACCTACATGGATGATTAGGCATGCACACGCATACCCTCACACACACACACATACACACACACACACACTTACACCCACACAATATGTAGATGGATATTTATATATTTAGCTATATACATACATTATGTATGCCCCCTGCTGCCCAGTCATCATCAACAGCAGCAGCAGCAAAAAAAAAACAAAAAAAAAAACCCAGAGAAAAGGTAAGTGGGACCAATTTTGCTGACTTGTCACTTCCGGTCAAATGATTCTGAATGCTTTGAAAGCCAACACTAAGCATAAATTTCAATGGTTATGAAAAAGCAGTGTGCACATGGAGAGGGGCAGTAGGGGGGTTTGGAGTTCGGTGGGAGGCTGACCATCACGTCTGTCTGTCCATCTGTGAAAATGTTGCAAAATGTTGCTGAATGTCGCCGCATGAAATTAATGAAATTAGGCAATTGTCAACAATAATTCTCTCACTCTCTGACCATGCCTTACTCTCTCAACCTACTCCCCATTCCTACCCCTTCCCCTCACCCCCTTTTTTTCTCTCATTGTCCCACGCTCTTTCTCAATGTTTTGTTCACTCTGTTTATAGGTTACCTTATCTTAGGAGCACCTGAAATGACTATCTCAAGTCTATATATACACCTGATCAATAGATTTCTCTATAGCCAGCCATTTGAGGGTATACAAACTTTGGCTTAACTACAAATTATGCTCGCCTGACCTGGCTCTGGCTGGCTCTGACTTCTATTCCATTTTGGCTTATTCATGATGCTTTATGAATTTGAATTGATTTTTATGCGAATTTATCGGCATTGCAGTTGACACGTTCGGCTACTTACACATATATGCGATACATATTATCACACACACACACACACACACACACACACACACACACACATAATCGCACACAATAAATAATAATGTGAAAGTAATGGGCCAAGTTTTAGCAACAGTTGGTCCTGTTTGGCCTGGCATTTCACATGAAAATTGTAACCAAATACTAAGCAAATTTTCATTTGAAAATTAACTTAAAAAAAAAGAAGAAAGAAAAACACATACACACACACACACACACACACATCTGTTTCATCTGTTATTGCTAGCAATTTGCAAGTTTTATTTTCATATATTTATTTTACTGTGATTCCCTAAAGTGTTTAGTCATTGGATTGGCTTATTTACTTGGAATAACAATTTTGTTTATTTTGATTTTAAATTATTGAAATAACTTTAACGACCACACGCAAGTACACACACACACACACACACACAATAGAAACCACCAACTATCATAAAAAAAAGGTTGCTAAATGAAATTTTATTTGGTTAGATTTTACAAGGGACTATTTGCAGCATTTGAATTGTTCTGTGGCTCTGCTTTTGGAGTGCCATTAGCATCATTTAAAGGGCTTCCAATCCTTGCTTGGGCCAATCTGTGCAATGTTGGCCTTTTTTTTTTGCCAAGGCTTTGGCCCTCAATCAATTTGTTTTTTGTTTTTTTTTTTTTTGTAAGAGTCATGCCACGCGCTCAATTAAGTTATTGCTTGCACTTATTTTGATGCTTTTTAATCGCACCTTTTAAATGCTTTTTGGCTGAGTTTGTCTTGTTTGTTTGTGTGTTTTTTTTTGTTTGTTTCTTTTGTTCTTTTTTCCTTTCTGGCTGCCTTTCTTTATTTCGTGTTTTTCCTTGTCAGTTGGCCTCAGAAACAAATGAACTCATTTGTTCTAATTTAATCTTATTACATGAAGATTTATTGCTTGGCGCCTGATGATATGGCAACCCTTCCATTTTCACTTTCACTTCCATTTCCATTTCCATTTCCTTGGGCTGCCAAGCCTTTTCTCAGATTGGTTAGTGGGTGAAGGGGGAGAGGCAGGATGACCGATTTAAAATGACATTTCAAGTGGAAGATACTCGAAAGTTAATTATGATTGATTGAGTGGCCATTGAAATTGATTTTTACGAGTCCTTCAAAATTCGTACATTTGACAGCGGGCGAGTGCGTGTAATTGACATGACCGAATATTGCGTATACGCACTGTTTAACTCATTAGTATGTTAGCCAGCTGAATAAATATGTAATTTCCCCACGCTAAGCTTAACTTATTTAAATGGTTGGGCGTTTGGGTCTCTCTCCCTCTCTCTCTCTCTCTCTCTCCTAGTTTTATTTGTCCCTTGATATTTGTCCCAGAGACCAAAACAAACAACAGCAGCAAAAAAAAAAAAAAAAAAATAGTTATATATATAAACTAAATAATTAAAAATAATAAAACTTTAATGAGTTGTGTGTGGGTGGGTCATTTAGTTGCTTGTTTCCGAGATTGTGTGAGAGATTGTGTGCGCGTGAGTGTCTGTGTGTGTGTGTGTGTGTGTGTGAATGGCTATAAAAACAAATTACAAGCAACAGCATAAATGGAATTTCAAATGCTTCTCCAAGGATAATCCACCAATTGGGCATGTTGTTGTGGTCAGTTTATCTCAGATTCTGATGAGTTGGCGTTTGCTAGGTGATGGGTTAACCAAAAGTAGAGAGACACAGAGAGAGAGAGAGAGAGAGAGGGAGGGAGGGTGGAGGACAGGTAGCTAACATGCGTCTGACAAGATTGCAGTTTGCAGTAGTTGGAATGCCCAATTTCTACCTAAATCAAATCAGCCTTGTGCCAATTGTTGTTCAGGTGTGTGCTAGTCTCTGTCTGTGTGCCAGTGTGTGTGTGTGTTTGTGTGTGTGTGTGTGTGTTGATTCAGTTATTTGTGGCATGTTGGTTGTTGCTGAAGAAGACAAACCCGCAATTGCAGAGTGGAATTCAAAATGTTGCATAGTGGACCAAAAATGAAATCTTCTCTCTAAAACTTGATAATGTGAAATTTTTTAAAACGCTAAGCAAATGACCTAAATAATAATTACACTGCATACCATATCGATATGCTTCTTCTTTATGTTGCTCAATTGTTTTGCTGCCAAGTGAGACAGCAAGAACAGTTAGTTGATTTGTAAAACCCACTGTATTCGCCCTTGTCACTGCACTTCTAACCTCAGCAAACCGTTTCCCATGCCACAAGCCACTAGTTAGTAGTAGTTGTAGTAGTAGTAGTAGTTCTCACAGTTCTCCCTTTCACTCTCTCTCTCTTTCTCTCTCTCTCTGACTCTTCAATGAATGTTGCATCTCTCTCTCTCTCTTTCTCGTTGTCTCTGTCTCTGTCTATTGTCTGTGTCTGTCGCTTAACCAGTTCATGGTAATTTATGTGCAGCAATCTAAACTCATTTAGCACGCAGCCAGGCGTATATGCGGCCGCTCAAACACACACACTCACACTCACACATACACACCGACCTGACCTCGTTGATGGTGACCCCCACAGCCCCTATACCCTTTTGAACACCACAACAACCTTATGTGCTGTGTTGTTTTGTGTAGGCAAAGTTGGTGTTTTGTTTGTGTTTAAATTGGCTTTGACTGAGGTTATAGTGCATCCGTCGCAGAATTTAGCCAAGTATCCGTAATGAAGTTATCATGTTGACACTTGGCTTCGTTATTTAAACGAATTCGCGCATCTTTCTGCAACGTTTGCATACACAAACAGCAAAGAGAAGAACAAGACCGCCAGCGAGCGAAGAAGACAAGAAGAAGCTGTTGCTCATTTTGGTCCACACACACACACACACACATACGAAAACCAACCCACAAACAAACAAAAGGTAAATACACACTCACACACATACACAGCCACAATCTTCCACACACACACACACACACACACAAACCATACACAGTGTAAACATTCATATTTTCTAAAAGCATTCGTCATGTGGTTGGAATTTTCCCTCAACTGCTTGAGCAGCTATTCATATCCTCCTCCGCCCACTAGCTCCTTTTACCGCCTCCACCCCCTCCTCCATCAAGCCTTTGACTGTAGCCAGTGTCGTCCTCATCGTCATCGTCGACAAGCTTTTCATTTCAGTCTTAATTCCTTTTGAATAATATCTACCACTTAAACTTACAAAGCATCAAGACCACAGACACACAGACAAATTCATTTCTACATATGTATATAAAGGTACATACAGTCAGCCGTCTCTTCATGTGGAAGAGGAGAGGAAGGGGGCAACCACATGTACTTATCACCAAGTACAATTCAAATTCGCGCCCTCCAACTCCCCTGCATGAGCCTGCATGGACGTGGCTGCTAAAAGGGAAAAAATTACGCTAACCCCAACAAACTTGGCCATTTTTCCATACGGACTCTAAGCCCCGGGAATTTGGGAATTAATTATCATTAATTATTCTAGCCTACTTCAAATGCATGGCAATTGGATATGGGAATAGATCAAGGCAATTGTAGAGAAAACTAGGCCATGTTAACTATAAATTGAGAATCGCTTGAGAGACATTTAATCTGTTTGTCATTGATTGAAATAAAACAAATTCTAACTAATTAAAACGCGATAAGTTTGATAAGTTTAGTTTATTATTTATATATTCCAAATTGAAACCCTTTTCACCACAACTAACTACGACTTTGCTCTCAAGGTCTTCACCTACATGTATGTGTGTGTGTGTGTGTGTGTGTGTGTGTGTGTGTGGGTGGGTGTATGTATGAATGTACATTTTTTTTATGTGACCATGTTCTATGTGCATAATTATTTTAATATGGGCTGTTTGTTTTCTTTTGCTTTTGCTTTAGCTTTTACTTGGAACTTTCAAGATGGCGTTGAATGGCGACGAGTTTTCCTTTTCTGTTATTTTCTTTTTCTTTTTTTTTTCATTTCGCCATTTCCTGGCGACGCTTTTGCCTCTCTCTCAATCACAAGGGTAAAAACAACAAGCAGAAGCATCACAAATACCAAAACAAAAAGGGGCCATAGACCAAGAGCCAAGCGGTTGCCATAGTTAGCCCTCGCGCATAACTTGAATGAATGAATAAATGAAATACTAGATATACCTACACAAAACATCTAGGTATATATATCTATGTATATATGTGGCTTGTATTTAACATTTAATATACCCTTTGGCCCTTATTATTGTTGCTGTTGTTGTTGTTGTTGTGATTGGTTCCTTGTCATTGGCTCAATGTCAACAAGCATTTCCATTTCCATTTGAATCACTTGAACTTGAGAATTCACCCCACGGGCAAATCTTGTCTACCACAATTTAATTATCGTTGTCACAGCTTCAGGAAGTTGTGAATATAATTTGAATACGAATAGACCAAAAAAAAAAAAAAAAAAACTGATGAATTCAGATTATATTTGCTTAGAGTTTGATTAAAGTTACACACACAAACATACATACAAAGAGTTTATTACATTTACAATTTACCACTCAAATTGGATTTGATTTGTATGTGCCAAGCTAAGTTGAGGCTTGGAAAATTACATACCAAGTCAAAGGATATTATACAGTAAGCCAATTCAGTCGGTCAGAGGCAAAAAAAAAAAAATATTAACTTAAATAAATAGTTGGCTAACTAAAAGCAGAAATCTGCATATGAAAGTAATATCATAATTATATCCAATTGTTTAATCAGATTTTAGTGAATTCAAACATACCGAGCATCTTATTTCTTCTTAGAAGGATATAAGTTTTTATCTTTTTTTTTGCAGACATAACATATATAACTAATACTGCGTCTATTTTTGCACATTACTCAACGTGTTGAAAATTACAAATACAAAATATAATTCAACAATGTAAAAATCCTGTGAAAGACGCAGAGTAAACGAAAAGGAGAGCACTCACCGAAGAGAAAGATATAATCCCTTTAACTTACTTACTTTACTTTTGACAATTGCCCAGAAGAGCCCTCAAATATGAAATGGCTTTCATGTTCTAATCAAGAAGAGGTTCTAAGGTGACTGCTTGCAACTTAAGCAAACCAAAATGGACCAAAATATAGCATTTTGTAGAACACAAAATATAAAGAAAATGTTGATCACCTTAAAGAAAAAGAAAAAGGAGTTTCTCTTCTCCGCGATTTTTTAAAAATTTAAATGAATTTAAGCTTAATGAAAATATCTTTCGTTTCTTATTTTGCCAAAACCAATTATATAATTAAAATAAAATTCCAAGCAATTAAGAATGTCTATGTGATCAAAAAATTTATTTAAGTTGAATTTTGATTCTAGTCTTAGGTGAATTGGTAAGAAGTATCATAAGAAAACAAAATTTTTGCCCATTAAGACTCCCAAAACAACCAAACATTTCAAATTTACTATCTGTTGTGGCTTTTGCAAAATATTTTCTGATTTTTAGTAGCTTGCTACAAGATTATTAAGTTATTGAAGGTATTTGACTGAACCCCTTTCCCTTTCTAGAACGCACTGTTACGCTGATAATTTATCCTTCTAAATCCATAGAAGGTTCACCTTAAAAATCAAGTTGCAACGTTTAAGCAGAAGCTTTCCTTCGCCCTCACATTTTGCGTTATCTTGTTATCCTGCTCATAGTCAGACACTCAGCCTCATAGCTCTATCTTTATGGATTATATTATAGAATTGATTATTCTGTGACCATTGGCCATAATACATACTCACTGCACGGGTATCAAAAATTGTCTGGCAGTGACATTTTTATCTGTTGCATTTCAGCTATTGCAGCTGGCAAATTGTATGGCATGTCTGTTGACAGCTGGAAAAAGTTTAACTTATGCGGACAGTGTATACAAATATTATGTAGATACATAACGCTGCTCCGTTCTTTCCTTTTTTTTTTGACAAGAACAATTATCTGGCCAAATGGCAGGCAGTTGCATATGAAAATAAAACCATTACTGAATACAATGTCGCGGCTAATTGGTTTCATTTTCAACTTACTGGGGAATAAATTTTAAAAATCGAGGCTATCGGGGGGGGGGGGGGGGGGATAAGAAAAGCGACAAGCGAAAAGCGAAGAACGAAAAACGAAAAAGTGGTATTGCCATTTTTAATTTCCATCAGGGAAAATTTCGTATAAAGGTCGTTCCCATGGTCGTTCATGTTTATCATGTCCTGTGGCAAAGCGGCTGTCAGTGCGAATATTTCATATTGAAAACAACTTTCGCCCTGTGTGGTGACCGCACACGCACACACACAAACACACACACACACACACCCACCCCACACAGCAAGTGGGGCGGGTTCATTGTTTGTTCAGCTACCCAAGGCAACCGTTTCCATGCCTCTCTCTCTCTCTCGCTTTAATTAACCACCGGCCACTAGTTGCTGTCTCCTTGCCCCCAGGCATCGACGTGCTAAATGTAAGCCACGTCGTTTTAATTACAAAATTCCACACAAGTCCCCAGCTGCAATGTCAAGTGGAGAGTCCGGTACGTTACGGTACGGTGGACCGTAGTCCGCTTCTGACATCGAGACAGAGAGACGGCGACAGAGAAAGAGAAAAAGACGGAGACCGAGAGTGAAAAGTTTGAGAATCAGTTGCGAGTCCGAATTGGGTTTTGCCCTCGTCATTAAATTCACTTTGCTACAAGTCCCGTAAAATTAACGTAGCATACTTTTTTGGGCGACGAGCCGCTTAGCTTTGTTCTCAATAGCCTGCAGTCAACATGCCTCTTGTGTGTGTGTGTGTGTGTGTGTGTGCGTCGGTGTGTCGGTGTGTAAGTAAGGCGATTTGTGGCTCCTCCTTTAGTTCGCTGATGCTTAATTAGTGAAACTGCCACATTGGCACATTTTAGTCAGAGCAGACTTTGGCAGAAAAGCCTTTTTTACATTTAAATTGATGAGCAGCGGCGGCGGCCACCGACCTGATGCCTCATGCTTCATGCCTCGTGCCCCGTATCTGTTTGCCTGCCTGCCTGCCTGTGATGGACTTTTCTTTGCGGATTTCTTCTTTCTTCTTAATTGGCAGAACATCAACGCTGCTTGAGGTCAGCTTTTGGCATTCAAAGTACCAAATAATTAGAAATTCAAATTCACATTCACATTCAGGCTTTGCAAAGTGAGAAGGGGTCTCTTTTTCGTTCTCTCGCTTACTCTCTCCCACTCTCTCTCTCTCTCTCTCTCTCTCTCTCTCTCTCTCTCTCTCTCTCTCTCTCTCTCTCTCTCTCTCTCTCATTCACTCACTCACTCACTCTCATTTGCATTTCTTAAAGAAAGCCAATTATGCAATTCGTATGAAACTAAGCTTCTCGCCAAAAACTAACCAACATAGTTTTGCCTTTCTCTCTCTCTCTCTCTCTCTTGCTGTCTAATTTTCCAGTTTTTGGTTTATCATGGGCTTATGGCCATGCAAATTGCTCTGTAAACACTCTAAAAACTTGAGAGTTAACTGACTGCAAAAATTGCGCATACGCAACATCAGCCAACGGCCAAAAACCCATAAGAGATAAAAATGAAGCTTAATATGTGTTAAGCACTTTGTAAATACTTGGTAACTGGCATACAAAAACCAAAACCAAACACAAGCCCAAAACCAAAAAGTAAAAAGCAAAAAAGGAATCTCATCTCACTCTGCAAAACTCAGCTTGTTCTGCTCGATTATTCAATTTTCAACTTTTAACCAAAAAAAAAAAAAAAACGAGTAAATCAAGTTTTGCGAGTATAACATTTTGTGTCCAATTTAATTTATACTAATTTAAGTGCTTCTTACGCTTAGTTTGCCACTGCAAAAATATTTACAATTTAGCCATTTGTAATTTTTGGGGCCGCTACATGGCTAATAGGTTTTGTCGGCTGCCATTTCCTATCATTATTTTGGAGTAAATCAGTAAAGTTAATTGCATATAGAGCAAACTAAATTACAAATTGTATTTTCAATTTCCAATTTTCAATTCTCAATTGTCTCATTTATTCAATTTGTCAGTGTGAACATTTGAGCCGCCAAATCATTGAAGTTTACACTGAGCAACAAGCATTGAAAATGCATCTGAAATGTGGTAAATTAACTTATTTGCTGATCGAAAAAGTTGTTAGGCTTGCTAGACTTGCTAAATTACTTTTTTGAGGTTCTTTTTTGCAAGTGTGACCATCTATTTCCTGTTATTTGTGAATCGGGAAACAAGTGAGTCATAGAGTGATTGAACAACTGAATAAGTGAGTGACTAAATGAACTAGTTCACTCATTAAAAACTGAATAAATGAACTGATTTATCTAATTGAGTCATAAATGTTACTCAATCTCCCTTTATTTATACATACGAAAAATTTTTGTTTACGCATCAATTTTTTAGCCAATTTTAGTTTGTTTTTTTTTTTTGTCAGTGTTCTTTAAAATATTCAACAAATGAAATAAAATTGGAGTTCCAAACTCGCTTTTCCCTTCCATAAAATTTGTAATGCAATTAAAAGATATCACTTACAGCATAAAATAATTTCCACTACCGCAAAAAGTTTGTCAGCAAGAGTATCAAAAGTGGTAAGGGGGAAGGCAAAAGGAGGAAGGTTACGCCCATACAATATATATATATATATATACATTTTTTTTCGGCCAGTGAAAATGCAACTGGCGAAATTTACCATTTTTCTGTTTTTTTTTTCTCTCTCTCTCTCTCTCTCCCTCTTTCTTTTATCCCTCTCCCTCGTCCTGGACTATTTGGCTCCGCAACGCGTTGACAGCAAATTGAATTAGAAACGCATTTTTGTTGAACAAAAGTGACCGCAGGGAAAGGCACATGACGCTCTGACAGGAGGACATGAGAGTACAGAAGCGGGTAGAGGTGGATGTACAAGTCGATTTGGAGAGTCGAGGGGATCGGGGCAGTGGAGGTGGCACTGGGAACGAAGGGTGCCTATACGTACGTACGTACGTACGTACATACATAGCGTATAGTGTGTGAAATGCTGCCGGATGCGAACAATGACAAACCGCAAAAATTCAATTTAAAGTTTGTATTTCAATGCCCCACAAACAACACCCACAACGAGCGCAAACCAAAATGAAGAAGAAGAGAAAAGTGGAAAAGAGGAAAAGAGAAGAGAAAAAAAATATGGGAGAAAAGGGAAAACTCGTAAACTCTTCGATATGCGTATGTAAGGATATATGAACGGGTCGAGAGGAGAACACGCGCATAGGCTTGGGGGGCGTTGGACTGGGGTTTGGGTGGTGGGATACGTGCATGTAATTGGAAAATATTGAACTGTGTGAACTGTGTGTGAACAAGTTTGCCAAGAATTCTCGTTGCCCGAACGATGGGCTTGGCTTATTTATTATGCCAGACAAAGATGTAGAAATTGTTATAGGTCCCCCCAGGCAAATGAAAGTTATGTCAATTTACAGTTAGATCAATTCTCAATAAATTGGTACAGGTAGTTAATACAAACTTTGTTCTCTTCTGCTCTTCTCTTTTTTTTTTTTAGTTTTGACTTTCTTGACTTTCATCACCTTTTTGGCTTTAACTTTAATCTCAATTCTGCACCGGTTATAACCAATCACCATAATTTAAATCCCACAAAGAAAAAAACACAAAAACATAAACCATTTCATGCTGGCATTTTGATTTAGTAGTTATGGTGTTTGGTGTAAATTGTTCAAAGGGATTTTTGCATACCCTTTACTAAGAAGTAAGCTGAAATTATACAAATTGTTGCTTCGCCCTTAGGTCAAATACAAAAATGTAAAGGTAACAAAGGAAATTTATTTAATATGAGAAAAGAGGTAGCAGGTTAAGTTAAGTAATAAAAAATAGTCAAGACCTAGAATCTAGTTAGGATATTCGCCTAGTCGACTTTGAGACTTGGGTTATGAGAAGATTTTTTTATATTTATTTTTGGGATTTAACTTAAATCCGCCAGCGAAAAAAACAACCACAAAGAAAGAAATAACAAATAAGTAAAAGGAAACGAGCAAAGAACAAAATCAGAGATCCCCAAGCGACATATGCACACACACAGAGTAACACCCACGCACACACACACACACACACACACACACACACACACACACACATGCAATATTTTAGCATTTGTCATAATTACAAAGCGCGAAGCCCATGGGAGGCAAACACGACGACGACCATAAAATAAAAGAAAATGCGCGAATTTGAAAATTTCATCGCCCGCCCACACATACACACACACACACACAAACACAAACACACACAGAGACTTTTGCTTCTTGCTCCGTGCTCCACAATTATTAACGTCTTACATAAAGGATGATGGTGGCGGCAGCGGCGGCGGCGGAGGTGGCGGTAGCAGCAATGGCGCATTTATGACTGCACTTTTCACATCCGTTTCCGCATCCGTCTGTCGACACGCACACACACACACACACACACATACTCAGACATTTTTCGGGCAGGTCGCGCAGCATTTGCTGGCAGAAAGCAATTTCATTTTACATTTGTTTTACGGCAAATGTTAAGGTATACCATTTTTCGGGGGCGTGGCGACAATATGCTGCTGTTTGCTTGTGGTGCTGCTATTTCTGGTTCTGGTGCTCCAACCAGTGATAAGTATTTATTATTATGCCTTTTAATGGTTAAAACGCTTTGCTTTTAACCAAATGAGTTTCCCTCATTAGAGTTTCCTTTCACCCAACCTCAACCTCATCGTCGTGGGTTTTCTTTTTCAAACGGAAATGCAAGAGATTTGTGTGAAATGTTTTCAAACAGGAAATTCCATTTTGAATTTGCATTTACCATTTGTCATGAAGCATCTTAAAAGTTGCTTGAATTAGCCCATAAAGTTAATATGGTTCATTAACGTTCATAAACTCTAATTATGGTATACACATAAAACCGGCACAACAAATTTTAAAGGCTCTTTAAAAATGAAGTTTAATTGAGTTTATTTGCAATGGCAGTCGATACAATGCGATTCAATTTAAATTGAATGCAAGACATTCCATTTAATAAATAATTTAATGGCATTTTCTTCGCTTACAATAGGTGAGCAATTATTAATTTACTTCATACGAGCATGATATGAATTGAGAAATTATTTTAAAAATGCATTGGCATACACACACACACACACATACACACACAGGAGACGAAAATGGTCGCTCAGAGGTTTTCGACTGCGGCAGGAAGTGGCAAACTGGAAAGCTTTTTAAGTAATTAATATTGCTACAACAAGGTTGAAGGGTCGCTGTCAACCTCTCCGTCCCCCCATCCCTCACTCTTGTCCCAATAGAGCACACAATGCATAATTATGTTAAGGTGAATTTGTGTGTGAATATTGGAAATTCAAGAATTTAATAGGTCAACATTTTGGACCCTCAAGTTCTTAATTAAGAACCAATCTATGAACTTTTATTGTACTTTTGGGGTTTAGAATTTCTGTTTCAAAATCAAGTATAAACTAACTAAAACTAATTAAAACACTAACCATAATCATTTTAATAATCTTGATCAAGAATTTATCACATCATAACCGTAATTAAACGATCATCAGATGGCGATGGAAACAAAATGGAGAGATAGGGACGGGGAGTAGGGGGCAAAAGTTTTTAGTGAAAATACTTGGTTTGACCTTAGTATACATAATTCATTGCTACTAAATATATTCAGGGCCAGCGCCCCAATTAAGACACTTTCATGTCTGACGGGGTTTTCCTAACCCTAACCTTGGTTGGCGTGAACATTGAAAAGTTTTTGCAGATCTTTGCCCCATTCTGCCTGGCCCTTCCCCTTTCGAAAGTAGGGCTAAAAAGTTGTCGCCTTCCTTTGCCACTTCCCAAAAATAAAAGTTTCTTATGTCGCAGAATTTATAACGAAGAAGATGGGAAAAACCAAAACCATTTCCATCTTACGTTACACCATTAAAAATTAATGCAATATTTTGGTTCCGGGCTAGTTAGTCCCTTCTTGGTATCAGCAGCAGCAGCAGCAGAAGTTCGGCCCATCCTGAGGCACGTTGTCACGTTGGTTGTGTTGTGTGGGTGTGTGTGTGGGTGAACCAACCAAACTGGCATAATTAACAAACAGTCAGCATATGGATTAAAGCAAAGCTTTTGCCACCAAGCGGACCTGAACCTTACAATTTAGCCATTTTGGTCTAGAGGTCCCTTTTTTTTTTTGGGGGCAAAAACAAGGGAGAGAGAATGTGGCACGTAAACATAATTAGAGGCACATTTAAAAGGTCGTTAAACGCCGCAAACAATGGGACCCTTCCAATCTACCAACCTACAACCCGAGATACAGCAACAACTCACGCGTATTTGCATCTGTCCCCTGACTTTGTGTGCCGGCTGCTTGGATGACACTGGCAAAGTGTCCTTACCAAGAGCGAAGGACGACCAACATGTAAATACCATTAGCTGTCTCTGTCTCTGTATCTTGTCCAGATGTGTGGGGGGCCAACGGGGGGGTCGATGCTAAAATGGTAAAGGCAACTGGGTGGCTAAGCTAAGGTGCACTTAAAAATGTTGTCAACGACTTGACATTGTTGTTTCAAGAGCGCAAAGAAAAATATGACTTTGCAGCTAACTGGGGTATATGTAGAGATAATGGCCCAAAGACACAACCAACAACAGTTACTTGTTAGCGAGCTGTCTACGTGAGTCCTGCAAACAAGATATTAGATGAGGGACAAGCTAGTCATTATGAAGGCACTACACCAACAACACACACAGTGTCTCAACTTGAATGATGAATAAAACATGACATTTTGACGCATCTGAGAGTATCAGTTTTGTCTACAATGTTGGCAATTAATAATCCACGAATAATTGATTCAATTTAATTTGTACATATATATTAGCCCCCCCACCACCATCTCTTTTGCACTTACCCAGCGAATAAAATCCAATTGACGTTAATGCGGACATTCGAATTGATATTTGGTTTACACTGTTGTCCGGTTTGATCTACGAATTCAAATATTATCAGTTTTTTATTTTCTAATACTTAGTTTAAATTAACTAACCTTTTAGAACGCCCATCATTTTGTTGGTTTTATTTTATTTGTCACTGTTGTTTGTTTGTTTTGTTTTAATTACACGTGCGTATGGATTAAAGTGCTGCCAGACCTGAAAAATGTAACAGTTTTGGTATTTAATTAAAATAATACTTTATCGTTGTAATCGATTAAAGCTTATGCTATATGTAAACAAATGAGTCTGTTTGCATTTACATTTTCTGCTTCTTCTTCTTTTTCTTCTTTCTTTTACTTTCTATTTGCTGTTAAGCTGGTTGTCAGCTGTCATATTTATGGACCATGCATATAAGACATATACATAGAGTAGACCTGAACTTGAATAAAAGTCGATGAGTTTATCCAACATCACCATTCAATTGTTGGCCTCCGATGAGGCAACAATAAATAATATTTTCCTTTCTTTTTCTGTTAACTTGTAAATTGTTCTGTTTTGGAGATGTTTTTCTTAAAGGAATCATTAAGTTGTTGGCCTTCAATGAGGCAACAACAAATTTTATTTTCCTTTTTTTTTTTGAATACCTTATTTTATTTAATTTGTTCTGATTTGAGCATATACTGCTAAAGGGTCTTTTCTGGTACAAGAGTCCTCACCAAAGCTAAATAATAAGTTCATATCGATTTCTGGATTTCTTATCATAAATGTGACGCATTTTGTGACACTCCATTAATATAAATAATATTTTCCTTTCTTTTTCTGTTAACTTGTAAATTGTTCTGTTTTGGAGATGTTTTTCTTAAGGGAACCATTAAGTTGTTGGCCTTCAATGAGGCAACAACAAATTTTATTTTCCTTTTTTTTTTTTTTTGAATACCTTATTTTATTTTATTTGTTCTGATTTAAGCATATACTGCTAAAGAAGTGACAAACGGTTTTTTCTGGTACAAGAGTCCTCACCAAAGCTAAATAATAAGTTCATATCGATTTCTGGATTTCTTATCATAAATGTGACGCATTTTGTGACACTCCATTATAAAAATAGGAAAACATTTATGAGTGAACCAATAGCTTGGGTTAACTAAGCAATAAACATAGCTCCGATTAATGACAATCGTTTTGTTGCTTTGTCATTGGATATATTTTTCCATTATTTTCTTAAATTTTAATACATTTTTCTTGTCTTTGGGTATACTTTCCCATTATTCCCAAATTATATTTTCCTTGACTTTGGGCATACTTTCCTAAGTTTTATTTTCTTTGACTTTGGATACATTTATTCTTAGTTCTATTTTCCTTGTCTTTGGATATATTCCTTAGTATTCGTTTCCTTGACTTGGACACATTTGCCTTTGTTTTTAGGTTTTATTTTCGTTTAGAGAAAACAATATTTAATTAGGTTACAAATGAACTTACGTAAATATTTACAAGTCATTCGTCAACCGATCACGAGGTCACTCACCCCAAAACTATTTTCAATGCGGCCCCCACGCTGTTAATTTTAACAGAAGGTCATAAAAATGTTAACCTTTACATTTACAATGCAAGTCAATCGAATACCAGTATTTTTTCTTAATTACCAATATTTTTTAAAATGATAATTTCTAAGACGTATTTTAATTAAGTAGCTCGTATGTGGCAAATGTTTTTCGCATTCATTTTTGTATCATTTGGTTCTATAAAAAAAACACAAAGTTTTAGTTAGTTCTGCATCATTAAAGTATACGGAGGACAAAAAGGGGATGTTCTTGTAACCTAAATTCCAGTTCTTGTGGTCATCCAAAACAAGAAAAAGTTAGATTCCTAAATAGTAAAAATATAATTTTCGCATAAACATCGATAACTGAAATCTAATCATTTTTGGCCTTCACACAAAAGTTTGATTTCCGCGCTAAGTTTTTGGCATTGAAAATATTTTCAAAATTTTAAGTTAGCATATCTTTTATATACAAGCCAAATTTCTATTTAATTGGCCGACTAGAACTTGAGAATCTATGGAGCCAGTGTGAAAGAACTAGTTTCGAAATGACTTTTGTTTATTGTTCCGCTTTATGCGAATGAGGCGACACTAAAATGTCTATAACATTTAAAATAATTCAAGTTTTTAAATATCAATTTAGGGGCTTATTCTTAATAAACTTTTGTAAAATAAAAGAAACCAAATCAGTTTAGAATATCCGCTTAAAAAACAACAGTATTTTTACAACCCAAATTCTGATGTTCACTGCCGAACCAATGAGTCCTTATGCGCCTTGCCCTTTACTCTGCTCCTGAGTGAATTTGTCTGTTAGAGACATTAGCGAGCAGCAGTCACTGAGGTATATGACATTAAGTGGGAAAATTGTTGAAAGATAGACTTTAAGGCGATTTTATAATTTAATAATTTGCCTTTAACACAGATAAGTGTCGAGTTCTCACTCAAAATTGTTTAATTTGTAGGCCAGAAACATGATAAGTTTTCCGCCCCCGCCAGTGAAAGCATTACCAGTACCAGAGATAGAGTGAGTGGAAGAAGGGGGAGTAGGAAACAAGGAGCCCATAAGTGCTCCATCTACATGTACTCGAGAAGAAACCTTTCTGGCCTCTTAGTCTACAATTTTTAATGTTTCCAACTAAAAATACTCCCAACTGAACGTGGTTCCACACAAAATTTCATGAGCAGCATTTATGACGCAAAATGCGAACGTTGTCGACGTTAGATACTTTGGACTACTCCCACTTCTTGTGCTCAGATTCTTGGCCTTGGTCCTTGTCGTCTTCCTGCTCCATCTCCTACTCGTCTTGGTCCACTTCTTTACGTGCAGGAGCGAAATGAGTCTGCTGCTTCATTTGGCACACCGAGTGCAAACTGTTACACATTCCACCTTTCATGCTATCTCTCTTTCACTCTCTTGCTTCACTCTTCACTCTACACTTGGCGTCGCCATACCCAGCGAGTGGCCATTAACGCTTTTTTATCTGTTCATAAATTTTAATTTTGCCAAAATACTCCAAGTACGTGCTCTGCCCATCCCAGAGGCCAGTGTCAGAGTGGGACAAAGGAGGAAGGAGCATGTCGGGACGGAGGCCATACCATTCAACTTGAAACGAAGCTACCATAATTCTTCCTGTTCCCCGTCCCCTTCCAGCCACGGGCAATTGTTGTTGGCGAGAAATATGACTTTGGCCGCTGCCTCAGCCTCGGCGTTTGCCTTTGCTTTTGCACTTTTCCGTCTTGGCAACCTTTTTTTTTTTTTTTTGTTGTATTTTTTGTGCAAGTGGTAAGCTTATTTTTGCCAGCGGAGCCATAAGCGGAACGCCGAGCTTGCGGGTTTGTTTATCGTCCTTTGCATCTCATTGAGCTTGCTCCGGAGCCCGGAGACAGGGATCCCGGCAGCCGCCCATCCTCCAGAGCTCTGTTTTTCTTTTTCCTCTGTGTTTGTTCGGTTCGTTGAGGCGGTCTACACGGACATGGATCTGCCTTTGCCTTTTGCCTTTCTTAAACATTTTCTTCTCCTTTTTTTTTCTTGGCCTTCTTTGCCTTCCTTTTTGCTGGCATTTTTATTTTTTCATTGCATATTTAACCTAATTAAAATGAGTTATACGAGCCAGGTGAAGAGACCAAGTTAATCCTTGACCTGCCTGAGTTCTTTGGGGTTCTGTATTTGCTTTCGCTATAAGGAGCAAAACGAGAGTTTCGATTTAATTTGCCACAGATGCATTGATTTAAAGAGGAACTGACATTCGAGTGGGTAGTTCTTTCTATTGAAATGCGATATATCTAGATCCCGGATATGAGATCAGCTATCGCATAATTAAAGGGTGAAACGGTCAGCAGAATCCTCAAAGCTCAACAAGTGGCGAACCAGCTATAGAAAGAAACAATAGCCCAGAAGCGTAATCTAATGAATTTATGTGTGTGTGTCCTTGCTGCAAGAAGGTGCAAAACGGGCCTCAACTTCACAGACAACAACAACAACAACAACAACAAAATGGATAGAAGAGACGAGAAGACGAGAGGCAAATGCAAAAAGACTCTAACTGAAAGCACTTAAGCCCATAAAATATTCAAGCCGTGAACATGTGGAAAAAATTACAAAAGGAAAAAATAAAGAAAAGGCAGTCCAGGCAAGGACACGCAAACATGATACAAAATCCAACAGTGACACAGAGAGAGAGAGAGAGAGGGGGGGGGGGGAGGATGGAGTGAAGAGAAGAGAAGACCAAGAATAGTCAGTCAGTTGAGTCGCACAATTTGCCATTGCCATTGCGTGTTGTGAACCTGGGGAATAGGCCAGCAACAAGGGGCTGAAACATGGAACAAGGACAGGGTTAGAGCCCGGTCCCAAGCCCAGTCACAGTCACTGATTGAAAAGAAAATTACGGGCAAGTAGTTGGCCGGGTTTGGTCGCCAGATGGTCTCGACGACAACGACGTTGCTGATGTTGATGCTGATGCTGATGCTGATGAGAGAAACGGTCATAAATGTCGGTGCGGGAAAGGTTATGGGGAAACGGAAGCGCACGGCGCCGCTGCGGAAGTGGTAAAAGCAACAAAGCGAGACCCAAAGTGGCCCAGTCAATGGCATGGCATGGCATTTGCATGGCCGCCACCACTACCACCAGCAACACATAGACACATCTCTTCAAGCGACTCACCCATCCATTCAGCCAACCAACTCACCCACTCTCTCAAAGGCTGGCAACTGTTTTTCTGCCCCAGCAAGCTTCTGTAGGTTAGCTAGCTACCGTGGAACTAATTAATAATTGTATTGAGCAATTCTCAACATCAAATTGGACCCACTTATATATATATACATACACATATATTGGTTAACTTAAAAGGATTCTTAAAAGGTTTTCCAAAAAATAATTTTTGTATATTGTTCGCCCTCTTCAGGGCTTGGTTGCTTGGCCCATTGTAGTATTGTGTGTGTGTAGTAGAACCTCTGGAGATAACTCCACGCTATCTGCTCTGGCAGATAGCACGTTAAGGATATTAAGTATGTCCTTAAGCATAAAATGTCAATAAATGCATCCAACCGATGCTAAGCAGTTTACATTGCCTGCCAACATGACGGCGACAAGCCACTCAAAGTGAACCACCCCAGGCTCACTTTCCTTCTACTTCTCCTTCTGCTTCCGCTTCTTCCTGCTGCTTCTCTTCTATTGCTAGGACTAGTTCTGCTTCGGTTTCTTAGTTCCACTCTCTTTTAGCTTGCATTAACATGAGGACAAACGCGAACAATGCAAAAAGGATGTATGCATCTCATATTTTTTGATATACCTAGATAAGCGATTTTTTGACATTTGAAGCCAGTCGCCATTTTATTATATTCCCTTCTCTCTCTCTCTTTCTCTCTGTGTGTATGTGTGTGTGTGGGAAAAGTTGGCTGGATTTTCAAGTCGCTTAGTCGTTGTGAGCCAACAAAATGCAGTTCTTCGTCCTTTAACTAATGCAAAAAAAAACAAAAAAAAAAAAGAGAGAGAGAAAAAAACAGCAACGTAACGAACTGACAGCGACTGTGCTAAGGATAATGTGATGAACCTTTAGTAAAATGGATGATGGGACATATATTAACTGTCGTCGAAAGAACAAACTTACACTTAAACAAAACCAAGCAGCAAAAAAAAAACCCTTTACTTTAGAAAGTAGAAAATGAGATAAACGAAGAGAGAGAGACATGGGTTTCATTTCATAAGAAATTCTTGTAAAATTCGCAACTAGTTTTAGCTCTCATCTCATTTAGTAGCATGTGAAGTAAGCTTTCTCTCTGCCATTCTCTTTTCCCAAAAGGGATATAAAACAAGTTTAAGAGTCTCTTTACAGATAAGTTCTCTCCTCTACGATTCTCAGAAATTTAAGTAAATAGGTTAAAGCTTAAGTTCAAATAGTTTCTTTAAGTTAAATTTTGCTTTTTTACTTTGGAGAGCATCCAAAAAATATCTAATCAATAGATAAAAAGTCGTTAATGACTTGAAGGTTAAAAACTAGACTGCAAAAATATCTTACTCGAATTTCTTTCTCCAATCTGAGGTTCCCCTCATTTGTTTTTTGTTCTCACTATCTCACTTTAATTTGCTGTTACATATTCAATCGTTGTTATGAAGGTTTGTCTTACTGATTTTTTGGGTCACCTTATCTCTCACCTCACTCTAAATCAAGCAGTGACTGTGGCTTGATGTGTTTCATGTTATCAAAATAGTTTTTAGTTTGCTCTGGGCTCTGCATGAAGATGTCATTCCGAGTCGAAAGAGGAGTTAGAACACAAACTGAAACGGATGGACTGCAGCTTTCATGAAGGCAAACGTACTGACGCTTCTTCTCCTACTGATTATCTCCAGCAGCAGCAGCAGCAGGGGCTATACGATGCAGGATTTGTGTTACATTTGGTCTGGCCCTGGATATATAGGCGATCCCACAAACTGTTCGAATTGGGGTTATTGTCAGGATAATCATCTTGTGACTCATGGCTCTTGTCCAGCCAATCAACTCTATAACTTTCGGGACGGAACCTGTCGATCGGCAAGTCAAGTGAACTGCCAAGCCACCCAAGAGGAGATCTGTGTTAACTTGGAGCCGGATAATTATGTGGCTGACAAATCGAATTGTAGCAAATACAGAAAATGTGGCGACGATTGGCATGATGAGAGAAAGCACTTTCAATGTCCGAAGGGTGAACTCTTTAGCGATCGCCTGCAGAAGTGTGTCAAGGTTACGAACGACTCCAAGTGTCCACAAGCTAAGGATATTTGCAGTAAGATCCAGAATGGAAGTCGTCTGCGAGACACAATGGACTGCCGGAATTATCGCCTCTGTGTGAATGGCACTGCCCAGCAGCAACGTTGTTCAGCCGGACGATACTTTAATCCGCATACAGCAGTTTGTCAATCCATGCCACCCGAGCACTTGGACTGTGACTTGGACAGTGACTACATTTCACATCCTCCCCCCGAGACAGATGTCTATGTCTGCCTGAAGTATTATCGAAAAGATCTCTCCCATGGGCCAACACAACTCTTTTCGGATGCCCTCACCTGCCATGGCTATTACGTATGCAATTCTCAGTTTGATGTTGGCATTTGGCAAAGTTGCCCCCTGGGCCTACACTTTCAGTGGTGGAGCCAAAAGTGTGCCCCTGCCAATACCTACAGTTGCCCCTATGATCGTTGTGGCAATCTGATCATTTCAATGGTTAGCATCATCAATACAGGATGCAGAAAGTATGCCCTATGCTACAATGATAAATCAACGCATATGGAACAATGTCCCATGGAATATCCCTACTTTGATGAGGCAAAAGGTTTTTGTTCCAAGAAGTTTCCGAATCTTAGAGTTTGCTATATGAATGGTTGAGGGAAGAATAAATCTATATAAAAACAATTAATTTTTCTCTTTTTTATTTGAACCTTCAATTCCATATCCTACTGATAGGTAGATAGATAGGCTTAAAAAAAAGACAGAGTGTTAGGATATAAAAAAATCGATAGATATTAACAGATATATAAAGGGACAAATTGATAGAGAAATGAATCGATAGATGGATGGATAGATGAATAGTTAGCTGAATATATAGAAGGATACAAAGGTTTACAGATAGATGATAGGTAGATAGATTCACCTTAGAGTATCTAAAGGTCGGCTTTTTCGTTTCGCAATGTGTTAAATTCCTGTTTGTTTTCGGAATCGATATGCCCATAAATTAATGGTTTATGCATCAGCTGTCTGCCTGTAACAACACAAGTATGCCGTCTCTGCCGCTGCCCCTGCCCTCTGCCCACTGCCCTCTGCCCTCTGCCGCTCTGGCCAACCGTTCTCGTTTTTCGGTTCTTCTTCTTCTTTATGTTTACCAGGCATCCTTGCGCCATCTCGAGCAGCAACTCAAGGATGGATGATGGCAAACGTTGAGACTGAAGCAAAAAATAACAAAAAAAAAACAAAGTCTGTGTCGGAGACAAGATTTATGCTTAGCCAATATTTTCTAGCGCTGAGTCAAAAATTTGTTCGTTTTTGTACTTTGCCCCAAGAAATTTTGGCTTCATTCAGGATAAGCGGCGGCAATATTGCTCACCCATTAACCAACGAAAAAATTGGTCATAAGCCTAAGTAAAGGTAAATTAGGAGGTATCAAATAAGGTGAACTTAAACGATTTCCTTTGGGTCTTAACTCGCTGTAATTGGATTGGATTTTCCAACTGTAACTTGCCATTAATTTCTGTATTTTTTGGTTTTTACCGGCTTGCCGCTTGCCACTTGAACACGCCCATTTTTAAGGCAATTAAGCAATTTTTCATTTGGCCGTAAATCAAACGCCCATCGATACAAACTAATTTTAAGCCCATTGACTAAGAGTACACCCCCCCCCCTCCCCCTGCATACTCACGACGACCCTATACCCAAGGGGAAATAGGCGTGGCACCGTCTGAGGTTTGCCGTGGGTGACCGTTCAAAAAACCGCAAAACAATAAATTTAAATTTTCTGCTGCCGCCACCAAAAACTTTTTAACTCGCTGTGTGTGTGTGTGTGTGTGTGTATGTGCTACAAACTACAACCAAAAGACTCTATTGGTGTGTGTGTGTGTATGTGTGTTTGACAGTCACGCAAATAAATGAGCGGAAACGGAAACGGTTTGGTGGCTGCCTCTGCTAGTGGGGATGATGAAGCTGATGGTGTGACGGGGGAGAGGGGGCGTTCCCGATGATAAATAACGTAATTTCTTTATAACTTTTCATTCAAAAATTTTCGCTACTTTCAACTGCTCTTGTTGCGCTGCTGCTGCTGGCGTTGCGGCTACTGCGGCTTCTGCTTCTGCTGCTTTTGCTTGTTGTTAAGTAAAATAAATTGCAATTTCATGTAATAAAAGTCAATCATCATAATTCAATGGCAAATGGCGTGTTGTATTGTTGTATAAGCCATGAAGAGAAAAGGAGGAGCAACAGCAGCAGCAACAGCAACAGCAGATGGAACATTTTTGTCTGTCATGCAGAATTATACAAATATTTGTGGAATTGGATCTGACAATGGTAAGATGATAAAAGAATCACAAAGAGAGGGAGAGACAGAGAAGAGGGATAAAGTTGCGTGTTCACACAACTCTCATACGATCTGAAATCCTTTCTGTAGAATCCTTAGTTTTAAGTTCTCCTATTCTAGCAGACTATTTGCTTTTAGAATGTTTGACATTATCTTTAAATTAAACAATTCTAATTAGGGGCAGATTACACAAGCTGAAAAAACTCAGATCGAGAGACTAAAGTGCACTTTTCCAATGAACCGAATCGAGGATCCAAATGTTCAAATGGACTTTGAGTTAGAGAATTTGAAAACCAAAAACCTACTGTTTTTCCTAGTAATAAAGGAAATACGATGAACACCTTCTGAAATGTATGACTTCTCCTGACAGTATCACGAGGGAAAGACAACTCCGACCCAGAGAGCAGAGTATACTTTTTTTTGGATAACTATACGCTGACTCCAAATCCGAGATGCAAATATTAAAGTGGATTTTGGATTGAGAGATACACACATAACCCCAAAAATATGCAAAATCCCCAATTTTCCCACTTTCAGTTTAAAACATCTAAAAAGCAGAGACAACCTGAACAACCTTTAGGCCTTAGATTTTGATGGTGCAGATGGTCTCTGGTTCGTTTATTCGACTCATTTTTGTCGTCTTGTGTTGTCATCTAGTTAACACTGTCTAACAAATGTTTTTTGTCATTGAATGAAGCTTAAAAATTAAGATTTTAGGTTGAGTTTTGTCTCAAAGTGTGAAATTCGAAAAAGTGTTAAAAAATGTGATTGTTAAAATGTGCATTATTCTGTCTTTAGCTTTAACACTTACTCAATGTTAATGATCTTAGGCTCAAAATATTCTTCAACAAAATCTTTTAAGTTTAAACCTTTTAGCAGTGTTGAAAATCATCTTCAAATGTGGCTAACTCGTTAAGCTTAAACTGAATACATATATGTAAATGTGGGATCGGTTTACCTGTGGGTAATATGTGTCTTATAATCTGGCTTAAATAACCAATTATTATAGATACAAAATAGTGTGTATTTGGTTTTAATAAATTGTCTCGCAAACTTTAAACAATCAACTCAACTAAACAGAAAATAATTTTACTTTTTTCTCTGTTCTCTTTTAAGCACATCACATTTAACAGTTAACTTTTTGCCACGTTATCATTAAATTAGTGTGACCGTATGCTTATATACCTTTTTTACCAGAATAACCTTTTCTAGTATAAAATTAAAAAAAATGACTAATATCGTATCGTACATCATTATAAATAGTTCCCAATATTTGAAGCAAGTATCTAAAAATCTAGCTTTTCGCGAACATCTGGAAACGGTTCTTAAGAGGAATAACTATTTTGGATTTATTGATTCAAAATTGTCCCAAAAAATACTTTTTTATGCAGCTGCTTTTTTGGCGTAAACGAGTCTTATCATTAATTATAAAAAGAAATTATATGGCGTTAGAACAAAATTTTAGATTGATAACTTAAACTTAAAACGAAAAGAAAATCACATTAATATCACATTTCTCAAAAGAAAACAGCTTCCAATAAATAATGTTTACTTAATTCCCAACCCATTCTCCTTTCCGCCAAGTGCTTGACATTTTCCGATTGAATTTTCGTAAAATGAAATTACCACGATTAACATGTTCAATATCCTGCCGGGTTCTTGTTCCTTTTTTTGTTCGCCCATTTCTTTAATTATCCATCAAATTGAGAACGGGCTGGCTTAAATGACTTGCGACAAGGATTGAACCTCGGCTTAATCTCGTCAACTTTAATCAACTTCTGTTAAAGTCATTGGCTTTCTGTTTCCTTTATTTTCTCATTAAAAAAAAAAAAAGAAAAAAAAACCCAAACCAAAATAAAAAAAAAGGAAAATAATTAAAATTTCATTTAAGCGCTGCATTTACTCCATCTGCATATCCCCTGCTCTCTCTCTCTCTCTCTCTCTCTCTCGCTTTCTCCCGCTCTCTCTGGTGCTATTCACAGCCTTGGTATTTACTGATGGAGCCGGGTAATGGGGTGCGAACTGTGAGGAATCCTGGCGAGCGTGCGGCGCGGCGCGGCGCGGCGTTGGCCATCAACCGCAGACCGCGATGCCGCATTCCAAAGTTAAGCACTTCTTTTGATGACAGTGCAACCGGTTGGCTAGCTGCTCCTGGACAATTGCAGGGAGTTGGAATGTTGATAATGGGTAGGTCTAGTGAAAGGAAGCGGCCTTACCAAGCAATTATTATCCTTGACTTTCATTCTGCGGGCTCCCACATACACAATGCCATAGCAATAGCAATAGCAGCAATCCAAGTATCCAAGGCCAGAATCTAGCCTTTGTCTACTAACGCCCTGCAGGCCAGTTGTGAGAGCTCTCTCTGTCTCTCCTCTCTCTCTCTCTCTCTCCCTCTCTCCCTGGTTTTTGTCTTCATGCTTGTCAGAAGAGGTTGACTCCTTTCGGAGTTTCGCTTTTCTTAGCCGTCCTGGGCAGTAACCACACCCCTTGTTGTCTCTTCGCCCATGTCTGCCACTCTGACTGCCTTCGTTGGTTACTTGTGTTCGTTCATCTACTGTGGTTTATGTCCTTCGTTGTTGACATTTAGTTGACATACACACAAACACGCACACATAACACAGGCATCCTTGTTTGTTCTATGCCAGCCATGAGCGAAACCAGATTTTCTCCAAAGGGGTGAATATTTTTCCCCAACTGACAGTCGATTATTATCCGGATAATAGGATTTTTTCCAAGAGCATCTCAATTGTCTCAGCTGATTCAAGGTCTTTCGAGATTGTACTTTTAAGGCCAATTCATGCAAATCTGAAGATCTTTCTGATCCAAAACTTCTAATCAATATCGATAGTTTATCGTCAGAGAGACCGAAATCAAGATGGACTCCCTTTGATAGTTTATTACATAACAAAATCGATAGTTTATTGCAGTACACGCAAGCAGAATGTCTATCGATAGTTCAATATGCTACACATTCGAAAACCCATCGCTGGAAACGGTCGGTAATTCGCAGGAGTCAATCAGAAATACGCCTCAAGCTGCTTTGCCTAGCGGCTTTACCCCCTTTTCAAGCAACGCCCCTGATATTAAGTCCTGCAGGTCTCCATTCTGCTCGTCTACTATGCTTTTGCTGTGGTGTAAACAATTTTTTGAAAGGTTATTTCTCTTGCAACAGCCGCGGTCTGCACTTTGTTCCGTTTTGCACTTCATTTGCCCGACAGAGTCCTTCGTAGCAGTAAATTCTGTTTACTCTGTTCTTTGTCGTTGTGTCGTTGTGTCGCTGTGTCGTTGCATCGTACCCGGACAGCTATTTGTTATGTCATTTGACTGAAACCGTTGACATTTATCCAGCAACAGCAACAGCATCACCACCAGACATCCAGACATCCAGACATCGAGACATCCATAGATTCAGCCAGGCAACAAAGATGGCTGGTTGGCTGCTTCTATGCTTTCTCCCCTTTCTCTCTCTCTCACTCTCTTCCTCACTGGCTTTGAGATATTAAATCGCTCCAAAGGGGATTTCGATTTGTTGCTTAGTCTTGGTCTGCCTTTATTTATGCTTTTGTGAATAGCAATTCAAATGGCAACTCAAACTAAAGACAAAAACGCAAAAATTGAATGCATTTTCGCATTCGATGTTCAGATAAATTTATCAAAATATTGAATACAGAATTCATTTTAATTATTGCATATAAATAAATATTAAATATTATAATTCATTGTAAATACTGATACCTGGATTGAAATTGATTACTCAATTTCGTCCCTGAAAACTCAAATCTCATTTTAAACGAGAAGGATTGTCTGCTGAGGATTACGTATTTCTCGTATGAAACTACATTTAAGGGCAGTTCAAAATTTTCTTTCTATTTCCGTCGTGCACCGGGAGTGGGCCTGAATGGCTTTCGTCTGGATTTTGAGTCCACAATGAGCACAGATTGACGTTTGAGATAGTTGCGTGAGGGCACCTCATTATCATCCTCGGCGGTGGCCACTTAATGAGGAAAGATGGGGAAGATGTGGGGTCAATGAATGAATTCCTCTAATTGATGGGCTGCTTCAAGATTTACCTGCTGCCGGCGCTTGTTCGGGCGAGGATGATGAGGTACCTGCAGCCCTTTGGGCTCGTCCAGCAAACAGATTGTAATAGCACATGGGCATAGGCTGAGGCTTTTCACCCTCTGGCAGTGATGGGGATTTCGGTGGCTCTGCCTTGTAGGCCTCCTCCTCTTCTTCCTCCAGATCGAGCTTGGGTATCTCCAATGGTGGCACCTCCTCGGGCTTGCTAAGCTCTTGACAGCGTTTGATCTTCAATTTGAGTATCTAGACAAGAAGGGGGAAAGAGGGCATAATTGAGGAGATTATCTGGATTATGAAGAGTTCCGCATTTTACCTCAATCAGATCCTCATCCTCGGCCGTGTGGGTGAGAAAGTTAGGCAACTCGGCCACACTCACATGCAATTTGCGTTCTGGCATCTCAATGTTGCTCTCATCCACCTCCTGCACCTTGAAAATCATCTCGCAGATACGCTCCTTTAAGTATTTAAGGACACCCATGGATTTGTCGGCTGCATCCACATCCTTTTTGCGTTCCACTTCCATGGAGGCAATGCTATTTTTAATTTGCTCAATAACCTCTTGATTGACCTCACTCTCCTTGACATCGGAGAACTTTGAGGCCTCCAGTTCACTGGATAGGGTCTCACGCTCCGCCTCCAAATTTGCCTTTTCCGCCTCGGCAGCCTTGCGCAAATAATTCAAACGGGCAGCCGACTCCTTTTGGGCACTGAAACGTTCGAATACCTCAAGCGGAGAGGTGGCTCCGGATGCCTCCATTAATTGCTTGAACAAACCCTCCATATCGCTGGTCACACTCTCCAGCTGGGAGACAGGCTCCCCACCACCCACACCGCCACCATCCATATCGCCGTTCTCCGTCTTGGCCGTATGCTGATCCCCCGAACTGGAGCCAACACTGTCCTGATGGACCAAAGTTTTGGTCTCCGCAAACAGTTTCCGTCCAATGCGCTCCAATTCCAGTTTGCGGGCCTCAACTTGTTTGCGAAAATCCAGAGCCTGGCGTTCCCTTGTCTTTTGCGATAAATTCGCCTGTTGCTCTTGCCGCTGGAGTATCACCTTGGCGGCATCACGCATCTCGATGGCCTCATTATGCACTTGCTGCAATCTCTCAATTTCGGCCTTTTGTTCGCTCAACGAATGCTCCAATTCCCTGAGGCTGCGCTCAAAACGCTCCGCATCATTCATTAGGGAGGCCTCAATGGAACGATATTTCTTGCGTATGTGCTCGGCTTCCATCCATTGGACATTCGTGCGATGAATTTCGTTCTCCAGTTGGCAAACAAGCTTCCTGTTGGCATCCTCTTCAAGCGTTTCGGGTGGTTTCTCGCCAAGATTTTGATTCTGTGCCTCCTTATTGGCCAGCAGCTCGCGATATTTCTCCACCAAACGTGTGAAATATTGTTGACGCGTTTTGAAACGATGTCGCATCAGATCCATTTGCTTGCGGCTCTCTGTGATCTTGAGATCGGTGAGAAAAATGGCATCTTCGGCATTTTTCGCCCCCACCGGATATGTGGCTTTGCCAACAATAATGGTGGGCGTGGCACTTTGAGTACGCCTTGGCTCATTGGTGGGCTCTTTAATGACGACCGGACGTTGCAAAGGATTACGCAAACGACTCACTTTAACGGTCAGCTCTTTAATATCCTTTTTCAATGTGGTTATCGTGTCACAATTGATGCGATTCTGTTTCTGCCATTCGGCCGCATTGGCCGTCTTTTGGCCCTCTTAAAAAGAAATATGCAAAATTATTTATCAATATTATAATTAAACTCATTATCACTTACCAGCCAATAATATGCGCTTTTTAATCTCATTGATTTGTCTATTCAATTCGTTTAGCTTCTCGGATTCCATTTTAACGTCGTCTGCCGCAACTGAGAACTGAGAAATGAGAGAACACACAAGTTGTTATTTGTTTGGCTTATTTGTTTGATCAATTTGGTTGCCAACAGCAACAAAGTTTTCGAAATTCGACCAGAAACCGATTACAGTTTAGGTTACCACAAAAATTTCTATTTCAATATACAAAATTACACAAGGACGAGGGTAGTTGCTGGTTTTGCTGCGCTGCTTCCTTTCCTAACACACACACACACACACACACACACACACACACACACACACACACACACACACAAAGTGAACAAGAGAAATTTCTTTTTTTTTTTTGGTTATTTCTTTTAGTGGTTTTTTTCCGATTAAAACGCAGAACACAATTTTTTCACACAATCGCCCACGAGCATCAGAAATCGAGCTGCTGTTTTCGATTCAGGGAAACGACAACTCAATCGCTCTAGTTTGCCCTTTGGTGAGCTGGCATAGTTATAGCTCATCCAGCGGCAAGTGTCGCTTCTATTGCCCAAATATTCAATTTTCCAATTGGCATCCAGTTTCATATGAATCAACAATTCGTTGCTCAAACTATCCCAAAGGAGCATATAGAAGCTGACAATGGGTCCATGATGTTTTTGCCAAATTTGAATTTTACCCTCGCCTACAACAAATGAAGAGAGAGAACGTATTTATGTACATATATCGAGCTTTAAATTTCCATGCTTTAAATTTGAATACCATATCGTTTCCAGTCCTTGAAATTTTCCACATAATAAAGTTCGGTGTGTTCATTAAAAATCTGTATACCCGAATTTTGTATATCCTTGGGATGAGCAAGCTCATAGAATTTGGCAATATCCGACTCTTTGTCCTCTTTGTGTTCGGCAATTCGTGGCTCAATAGCATTTGCTCCTTGTCTTCCATTAACAATTTGGATTTTCCTTTCACTGGGTGATTTCTCTTCATCGATTTCCAATATTGAATTAGAGCGTCTGGAGTCGATTTCGAAAAGTTGATCTTTTAGTGAAACGAAGGGTTCTTCCTTGCCATCATTCTCATAATCTTCAGGAGTAAGAGGTCTGGATTGTACGGCATTAAATCGGTTTAGATATATATATGTTCCAGTACTAGTTTTCGGATCCTTTGAAAAAGTGCTCACAAATTCTGAAAATTTTCACATTTTAGCAGAAGAAAAAGGTTTTAAAATGTCAAGGACTTACGCAATAAAGTTTTTGTAAAAATCTGCATAAATGTTTTCGAAACAATTGCCATCATTCTTTTCGTTTCGGTATATTCAACTTCCTCGGCTCTGGATCTTCTCTTTCTATCACCAAAACTAGATCGAAATCTCAAATTGCCACTCGACATTCCTAATAATCGTTGAGTTAAACCAAGGCCAACAATGTTGGCCTCCAGCATAATTGGAGTTGGCCTCTCCAAATTGTTATCTTCATTTGTTTGGTCCGGCATTTCCATATCGGATAGAGTAAAATACTGAAAAGAACTATCGGCCATTGCCTCCGTTTGTTGGCGGGCCCAATCCGTAAGATCAATTTGTTTGGCATTTATCTCTGGATGTTCGGCAAATGTTAATGTTAGATTTGGTTTTATTTCCTCATGCATATTGAATCCCAATTTGTTGGCCAAATGCTCTGCCATTTTTTGAGGACAATTGCATTCAAGTTGCTCACTTTGCGGATACTTGATTTTTAGTTGATAGCCAACACTTGGTAGATTCTTGCCGCCCAGCATGATATTCCTCTCCATTTCTTTCTCTTAAATAATTGAAAATAAAAGTACAAAAACAAAAAAAAACACGAAAAAAAAATGAACAAAGAATTCGACTACGACTACCGAAAAAAATATACTAATAAATGATAATAAAGTGGAGAGTGGAGATAATTTGTAAGCTGAATGTAAAGTCGACGGGTTCTAAGAGTTGAATAAGTCAAAAAGTCTGTCGGCTAAATCATATATATATATATATGTGTGTGTGTGTGTGTAGTTTGTATGCTTGACCTGTTTGAAGAGCACATCCTGAGCTTATTGCTTTCTTCAGTCACACACACACACACACACACACGCATTTTGGCCATCACTCGAAAAGTTTTCCATTGTCCACATGGCAACTACTATTTCCTCTAATTACAATTTGCGCTTTGCTAAACAGAGCGTGCCGAAAAGTGCAAAAGTAAAACCAAAGAAAAGCCAGAAGGAAAACACCAAAAAAAAAAGAAAAAAAAATACCAAAAAAAGAAAACGTTATGAAAACGATGAGCAAAAGAAATGAGAGAAAATCCAAGGTGGAGACAATGGATAAATGTGCTTTGGAGTGGGCATCAAATTACATTGACAACAAGTTTTTCCTTCAGGGGGTTTTCCATAGAAAAACAAAGATGACAAAAAAAAAAAAATGAAATCCTCTACATTTTCTTAATCATCAAACCGACATTGAAATACTCTTTAAATACTTCAACTGCTTGCCAGCTGTAAACGTTTCATATAAATTCATTAGGCTGCGCCTTTTGCAGGGTATTCAAATAATGCAAAAGTTTCTGATGGATGGATGACTAGAGGAAGAAGTAGGGAGGCAGTAGGGAGAGGTAAAATGGGCGGGCTAGCCGCCAGTCAAAAGCAAATGGCAAAGTATGTAAAAATATTTGAATCCCAAATATGCATAAAATGTGTGTGCTAGGGGAAAATGAATTCAAAGCGCTGCTAAAATAAATAAATAGCAAATGCAAACAAAATGGAGAAAAACGGTGGAAAGCACACACACACACACAAAGACATATACATACACACATACATAAAAAAAAAAACGAAAGCAACTAAAATGAAAAGAAAATTTCTTTTCATTTTCAAAAGTAAAACAATCAAAATTTGCGCACCATTAAATTTGTATGGTATTCCGTTTTCCTTTGCTAGCATAACAAGTGGGTGTGTGTTGGTGTGTGTGTCGGTGTGGGTGTATGTGTGTGTGTATGCGCTCTACATTGACTTTTTTTGGTTGCACTGTTAATACCTTTAGATTTAGCTTCTTCTTTTTTCTTCTTCTGCTGGAATTGGCATGTAGCTCACTTAACCCCTTGAAAATATATTGTTGACACTTTCTTTTCTCTCTCCCACACACACACACACACACAAACACACTAACTGTCCTCATCTCTTGCTCCGTCTTTATCCTCACACCTCCTCTCTCTCTCTTTCTCTGTGTCTGTTGCTTCTCACTCTATTATTTACCTAACAGATTCAAGAGCAAACTTAGCGACATGTCCAAACACGAAAAGCATTGAAAATATTGTTCAGGCACTTGACCAACTAGAGAATACCCTTTACTTGAAACAGTGACGAATCGATTTCCCATCATTTTACTTGGGAGAGAACAAATTTCGTCGACAATTTACCCCTTGATTCGCCAGTGAATACTATTGGTAAAAGGGATTAACACCGAAAAAAAAAAAAAAAACATAAAAGGATCAACAACTATTGACTTATGCATGCATTTTTTTCAATTACATTTATACACAACTTTTGTCAACAAATATTAATAAAAAAAAAAAAATCATACTGAAAATATTTCATGGGGAATCAAAAAGTACGTACAATTTAAAGCTCAAAGTGAATTTAAGATCAAAAGACTATGAATCTTAAATGAAATTACAGAAAACTATGTATGTATAAATCACCAAGGCTAACTAAACTGAAAATTTGTTTCATCTCAGAATCCATTGCGGGGAAAATGTTTCCATTTAAGCAAATAAATGTTTTACTTTTGGCCTATTCGTAACATTGAGTAAGGTTTTTTCATTAAGCGACACTTGACTTGATTTAATATGATAACATTTGTTCCCTGAATATTTCACTTTCATCTCTTTCGGAGGCTACACCTGACAGCAGCAGTAACTCCCTGCAAGGATACGGATGTGTTGGGAGCAAGGACAGCTGCTGTTAGCTGCCAGCTGTTGCCAGGATATGCTTGCAGAGCATTAAAACCAATTACTCATAATCATTTTGGCGGCAAGTGCTGGCTGGCAACTGGATCTAGGGACTGAGTACTCAGTTGCCTTACTGTGTGAGCCTCTGAGCTTCTTGGCATACATTGAAATTAATTAAAATTAAGCCACATGTGGCAAGAATTCAAATTTTCAAAATGACTCAACCGCAAATGATGGGGAAATTAGTGTATGTTATATGTGTGTGTGAGTGGGTGTGTGTGTGTATGAGAAATGGAAAAATCAAAAAGTACAAAGTCAAATTTAACGGAATGTATAACGAATGGTAAATCTCTATGAAATTAATTAAATTTTTGTGATTTAATAAGAAAGAGACAGCAAAGAAAATGAAAAGCTTAGCAACAGATAAGAAAAGAAAGAGAGAAATGCCAAGAGAAAGTGAGATGGGCCATATAAATGTACCGTTGTGGGTGGTTTTATGCTGATTATGCCATGTCACAGTGTGACTGCATGTGGGTATGTTTGCTGATGTGTGTGTGTGTGTGTGTGTGTGTTTGTGTGTGTAGTGAGAGTCAGGTTCGCTGACCTTTTGGTCTGACATTTGCTTTCATCCTCGTCATGATGCCCAGGCAAAGCCAGGTTTTGTTTGTTCTGTTCATTGGTGTGTATGTGTTTGTAGATGTGTGTGTGTACCTCCGCCACCTGCCACATGCTCGCTTGGAGCAGCAGCTGGCAAAACATTTGCAACGTTGCCAAGCGCAACGCAGCGCGAAATTATTCTAATTAGGAAACAAACCTCTTCCACTCCCTCCCATTCTCTTTCCCCATGCAACACCATTTACCTGTCAGTCCGTCTTCCATTTTACATTTCAAAGGTGTCTTACATTACATGAGTATGAGTACATTATATTTAATATGTTTATATTTTTATATAAATATACTTGAATAATATATTATATTTTATTTACCATTTAAAAATACTTTAGCTCCTATCATGCATACATTTTCTGGTCATTAAATACACTGACATTGGCCAACTAATTAGACACGTCGAGGGGTGGCCATACTTTATGGCCAGTGCTGCCACGCGTCTACCGAATAATGTTAAACATTAGAACAACACCGGTTATATTTATGGATATCGATAGCTTCGAAACCAAATTCGATAAGCAAACACATACAGTAAAAAGAAAAAAAAAACTATTTGTAACATTTTGTAACCAATGGCGATTAATCGAATTGTGTAAATAATTCCATGAGATTTTATGAGCTGTAAACAAATTCCAATATTCTATTTAGTAAGAATTAAGAATTGAAATAACATTGTAATTCATTTGATTTATTTTGAATATGCGGTTAATTTCATGAATATTCCTAGACGGTTTTATGCCACATCTTGAAGGTGAAATAGAATTCACCATTATGGAATATGCATCTACAAAACAACAGAAATTATGTACATATGTATGTGCTGGCATTCTAAGTAGAATCTAGGCATCATGGGAATGATTTATTATCAGCTAGATGTGTGTGAGAGCCATGAATTTCCACCTAAGGATAAGGATGTGTGTGGCAGCTTTTTCTGCCGGAGACGATGGCGATGGCAGCATGTGCTTAATAGTTTAACGCTTCATGTGCCACTTAGTTAGGGTATCTAGGAATACATATATGTAGCTAGAGCCTTCTCATGCCCTCGCCACCCACCGCGTAAGGCTCAATTCACTCTGCATGTTGGCGGCGATGGGGATAATGGTTATGATGATGATGCTGATGATGTTGGTAATGATGTTACTTCAGTTTACAGCCACTGGACGACACGTGCTCAATTTTCACATGAGACTATGACGCGTTTCACTTTTCAAATCCGCGATGCTATTTGCTGCATGTCCTGACGCCCGGGCTATGACACGGTGCATGACCAAAGGAAAAGGTATCTCTGATTCAGACGTGCTGAAACTGAACTGAAATCCAAGCCAAGCATCCAACCGTGTGTCATTCTCATCCGCCTCTTTCTTCTCCTTTCCATCGTCCTCTCATCAGTGGCAGTGTCGCCTTGATGTATGAGATTTTGCCGCCTCCATAACCAAACGCCGGTGCTCATGCCGCGATCCTTTCGGTAATCAGGTAGAGATGTCCCCTCTTTCATGTCGCCAGTTTGTTGCTCTTTATTTTTCGTTTTTTTTTCTCTCGTTTTTTGTTTTTGTGCACTCGCCAAACAGAAGGGCGGGTAGAGGGCTGGCTGGGTGGGTTACTTGGGTTATTTTGGTTAGCTCGACGGGGCGTAAATACGGGGCGGCTGGCTGATATAGACCGGTGTTGTTTGTTTGCTTAAACGAAATTGGCACGACTGGCGTCGACTGGCATCGTTGCCGTCATGTTGACAATTTGCTCGTATACGTTGACGTTGACATTAACTGCTGATGCTGGGACTTTGGTTTTTGCCCCAATGGTACAATTCAGACTGAGCCAAAAGTTCCTTTACCCCCAAACGTAAAGCATTTCTTATAAAAATTATATGAATTTATCTTATGCTTAATGCCATTGCTTGCCTTATTAGCCATGAATAAATATTTGCGTTTTGGATCTAGATTCTAGAAATACTTTAGCAGTTATAGAAATAATATGGCTATATTTAGGCATAATGTATAATGCCAAAATATAACACCTAAAATCGAATTAAAATAAAATTAAAAAAAAAAAACATGAGATTTTACTTTTCGCCAATCAAATTAAAACTAATAATTTCATTTGATTGGCCAAAAGTAAAATCTCATGTTTTTTCTTTTCTTTTTTTGTTTTTTTTTAGCCAGTTGGCAATGGTTTTTGTTTGTTCTTATTTTGGCCATTTATTTTGATTTGAATTTTGCGACTGTCATTGAATGCATTTTGTGTGGTCTCATCAGGAATCTCATTAAGAGAACATTTCAATTCAATTTGCATAAATTGAAGATGAAGCAAACATTTGATGGACTCAAAATGTTGTACAAAAATCGATTTGAAATCAATTAGAGAATGATTTGCGAAATATGTATTTCCATCTCTATCCCAGTTTCACTCTCTTTCTCTCTCCCTCTCTCTCTCTCTCTCTCTCTCTCTCTCTCTCTTGCACACACATACAAACATACTCAATCAGTCTATCTCTGTTTTTACTGTTCTTTTATTCGAGTAAGTAAATCATTCAATTGATTTTGGTCTTCAGTTGCTCATTTAATCAAATTGAATTTAACATCCCTCCCCGACCCATCGAATTGGTCGTGGACCTGGGCCAGTAAGGGATTATGACACTTTTTGCGCCTGACTGCTTTCATACATACATACATACATATATACGATATACATATATATACACATAGCTCTTGCTTTCATTGAGCGAAATAAAAAATTCAATTAAATTGCGCACATGGTCATCACTTCAACCCAATTCCCTATCCGTACCCACTCCCAAAACTCCAAACCCCAAATTCTGTGTATCCAATGCCAAAAACAAAAAAGGAGCAGACCAGAGCAAAGCAAAAGAAACGAGAACGGAACAAAAACAAAACGAAAAATGTGAAAAATCAGCATAACAAAGTGGAGAAAACTATGAAAATGCATTTGTTGCCCGTGCCTGTTTTCACTTTTCCCCTTTCTTTTTTTTTCGTTTTTTTGTTTCTTTTGTCATGCTCTATGGGTCTGGCGAACATCCAGCGAGGTATGTCCTGTCCTGCCGCAGGACAGGCGACACAATATCTCTTCCATGCCGAGAAAGAGCGGAGGAAGACGAGATGAAAACGATGCTAGAACAAAAGTGGCAACAATAAATAAAGGATTGTGAATTGTAAATAATGTTTAAGGCAAAGAGGTTTAGGGATTACCAAAACAAAAGCAAACAAATTTGTTAAAGCAAACAATAACCCAAAAAAAAAAAGTGAAACCATGATTGAAACTATAATGATTGAAAATAGTTCAAAGTGAAGTCAATGATTAATACTGCGAAATGATGTTATCAAATCGAATGAGTCAACCATTTTGTGATAAAATTAAAAATCATCAAGTGAGAATGAAATTAAAATACACGTTATATCCTATTCCCATTGGGCACCATCCACTATCCAATTGGGGAATCGTCCCCAACGTTTTTCCATTCCTTTCACCATTGCTAGGACATGTTTTCTATCTCACACGTTTCGATATACTTCCTAATCGATATATTGCAAATAGTACAACACTGAAAATCGATAAATTGACACAACTCTGGGAGTAACTCCTTTTGTAATGTCAATCGAGAAAGACGCATCAAAGAGAACAAATATTATAATAAACTAATTAAGTCATCCTCGATCAACAAACTTTTCTCGAATTCTAGGAGTTAGATCAGGGACATGACCTTTTAAACACACATATAAACATTTTTAAATTATTCCCAAATAAGCAGAAAATCTCAAATATTAATTGCTAATCTCTTTATTTTTTTCCCACATAAACTAGAAACTTTCTGCTTGCCAATAAATAAGTTTTACACCGTAATTACTTTGTAAATATTTATAAAAAAAAAGCAATCGTAGGCCTTAATAGAAAAATAAACAACACAAAAAGTCCTAATATATTCCCTTTTTGGTCCTTATAAAAAAATGACCAGGTGTTTGAGTGTTAAGCCAATTAGTCAATTAACAAAAAACCATTTCCATTTATTTTAGTTAGTTACTGCAAATTTGCGTTTTTCCCTTTTGTACGTTTGCATGGCATTGGTAAACATTTTCAGTTAATGGTTGGGTTTTTCTCATTTTTCATAGATTTAAATATTTTACTTTTACAAACAACAACAATAACAATGCGAAAGAGGACAAAAACAAATTCATTTACTTAATATTGAGCGCTAATGAAACGGATTCCAATGCCCAAGTACCGGAGTGCCTAAAGCCTGAGATTCGGTTAACGGAACTCCCCTGCGGGCGGGTTTTGGTTAGGTTTTTCTTTTGGCTTTGGCGCGTTGCCTTGTTTTATGGCGGCAAGCAAGCAAGAAAAAAAAAAACAAAAATACATATATATAAAAATAAAATTGGATTTTTAGCGTAAAATGTAGAAAGCCGTAAATATATTTCAATTCGCTGCGAAGGTCGTCGCAGCAATACAATGTGATTTCCCAAAGGGCGGCCAAACGAAAGGGCTAGGACTGCTTGCGGTTGCCAAAAAAAAAAAAAAAAAACAACAAAAATGTTGAGAATCGTGTGCAAATGATTTGGTAGAATTAACTCCCCAAAATGCGTGGCAAATGGTATTGGCAATGGGGATGGGAATGGGAACGGGAACAGGGACGCGGAGAGGGTTAAATGTAGAGAATATATGAATTGGCGCAGAGCAACATGTGCGTCGGCCTTCATTTGAATGTTGAGCGAAACGTTTGTTCGGCTTTCCATTGGCTTTGGTCTAGTAAACCCTTTTTTTTTTTTTTTGTGTTGTTATTGTCCCTCGCCTTAGGCCGAGTGTATGGGAATTTGTAATGCCGGTCGGTACCTTTGCACAAAAATCCCCTTAAAACTCATTTTGCTTTTGATGGCGTCAAATTGATTTCGCTGCTTGTTTGTTTTTGAAGTTAAAATGACAGTGTCGTGATGACAAAAGTCTATTCCCCCCTCCCCCCCCCCTTTCCCTGCTGCCCCACTTTGCTTCATTTTTCATTTCATTTCATTTTATTGTGTCATAGAATCAATTCTTATTTTTTTTTTTTTTTGGGGTTTTTTTTTTCTTTTAGTCGAGAGTGCAAAATTTCTTCGAAATTCTCGGGCAATGTCGCATCGGATTCATTGTATTCATGTTGAGAAATATAGTGCTAACATTGAATCGATGGAAGTGCTATGCATTCAGTCCAAAGTACCTACTCTACACTAACCTGGGCGTGTCCATGGGTCTGAGCATGACCGGTGATACCCTGGAGCAAACCTATGAATTGTACACTGGCGAAATTGATAAATGGGATCGCACACGGACTGCGCGTATGGGCATATCTGGATTTACCGTGGGTTTTGTTTGTCACTTTTGGTATCGATATTTGGATTATGTTTACCCAAAGCGTACAATTGGTGTGGTCGTGCGTAAATTATTGCTAGATCAATTCGTTTGCTCGCCCTTTTATCTAGTGGTTTTCTTTCTAACCATGGGATTACTGGAAAAAAAAACGTGGGCAGAGGTTAAACAGGAGATCGAGGATAAGGCCCTGATACTCTATATGACCGAATGGACTGTGTGGCCTTTGGCCCAGCTTATAAATTTCTTTTTTATCAATCCCAAATATCGGGTTCTCTATGATAATACCATCAGTCTGGGCTACGATGTATATATATCCAAAGTGAAATATAGCAAACCAAAGAAGGAGGCAGATAAAAATTAATTGTGTGAGTGAGAGAGAACCTTTTGAAATCCTTTGTTGCGAGTGAAAAAGTTCAAAATGGAATGCTGTCCCTTTTTTCTTCTTCTGATTTTGCTTTTCTCTATAATCAAGTTTAAATTGTCAAAGGATATGGCTGGAAGGAAGAGGCAACACATCAAAAGAAATCAAAATGGCCAAAAATGACAACAGAAATGTGCTAAAAGTCAACAACGAATATCTTTCTTCTTTTACCAACCACCAACAATCAACCACCACCCACCGAACCCCTTTCCTAAGAACTATCTGGTGTGAATTTTTCAAAAGGATGACTTTTAAAAATGTTACACTGGAAGAAGCTGATGGGCACGTAGCCATCTTTGACTGGAGCCAATGTAACATTCGTCTAATGGCATTCATGTGAAATCATTCACATTCGAAGAACATAATTTCTAAAATAAAAACAATCAAATTAATGCATATAATCCAGAAAACCAAAAAAAGTTAAATGCTTTTTTTTTTAGAAATAGCTTTTGTTTTTTCAGCTCTGTTTCTCTGTTAAATTTTTCATTGTCTGTTGGTGTTATCGATAACCTGCTGGGAATATATCGTTCAGTCGAAAACGATTTCTGCTTTTTAAATTTTCTTTTTGTATGTTTTCTATGGAATATAATGAAAAAGTTTACTTAAAATGCTTCCTTTATTTAATGTCTGGTAGATTAAGCATTGGTTGGCATAAAAACTAGACTTTTCATTGAAATAAACCTCATCGTAGATTTAAGTGGACTTGAACTGAATATTTTTGCCATTAAACTTTGTTGTTAGCCACATTACTAGAAAAACCAAATATACATAGTCACTATCAGCACGTATCCTCATTTGACGCATACAGAGTACATTAACCATATACAAAGCAACAGCAACACCTACGACCACACACGCACACACACACACACACACACAGATACACACCGATTCTTACACGCAGTGAATGCCCCAGTTAGCTTATGCTTGGCCACGTGCCTCAAAAAACTTTCCCCTCTGGCCCGGTGAGCTTTTAAATTAAATCAAAAAATGGAGATACATATAAGAGCCAAAGGAAGCAACGGCTACGGCAAAGGCTATGTCGATGGCAACGGCTACGGCAACGGCGACTAAACCAAATAAATAAACCCTTTAGCCACAGTCCTTGGTCTTCTCCTTTTTCTTATTTTCTGTGTGTGTGTGTGTGTGTGTTTTTTTTATATCTATTTTTTATTTTGGGCCAGAAGATAAGAGTAAAGACAGGAAGTCAACTTTGGTAGTAGTCGTAGTAGTAGTCAACAGTCGCCCCACAACCGAAAAAAGGGATAATGGCATAAAATCCAGCAAAATGAAAAGAAAGCGGCAAATCATGTTAAGAGATTTAAATTGGATTAGTTGACGTGTGTGTGTGTGTGTGTGTGTGTGTGTGTGTGTGTGTGTATTTGGCTGGGTGTTGATGTGTCTGTGTATGTATTAGTGGGTGTGAAGTCGCGCTGGCACGGTCGACAACCGCTCGTCTTGACATCAATTTTTCTCTCTTGATTTTATATCCTCACCAAAAAGAAAGTATAATAGTTTTCCTATTGACTTTGTAACTTTTTAATCCTAATATCTACACAAATTTATAGAATCGTGAACAATTTATTTGTAGAAAGTTTGAAATAAAATTTGAAAAATGAACAGATTTGAAGGGTATGCGGAATTCGGTCTATTAATGTTAGTTCTTTCAACTATTTGTTTTGTTGCCCTTCTTGCATATATGTATGTATATACATTAGGCTGGTTCTTTTTCATAGCATTTCCTAGTATCCTTGGTGCGTTGATGTGTTAGTTCTTTGAAGAGTAAATCAAATATTACTCATACGACATGTTGAAAAGTTTTTGATACATTGCTTTGAAGGGAATTCCCTGAATATAAAGTTTTTATTCCCACTACAGCAGAGAACAGAAAAAAGAGAATTTATTTTAACACTTGATTTTTGACTTTTTTTCAGCCCACATGTCGTATGAGTAATATTTTTGTTCAACCAATTTTGTTCGAGGTGTTTTAACTAAAAATTATTTTATTTTAGAAAATATAAACTGTACATTCACACTAAAAACCAAGAAATATTAGATTCTTATTGTAAAATTTTATTTTCGACAAATTTTAATCGGCCCACATGTCGTATGAGTAATTTTTTTTCAACCATTTTCGTTAAAGGTGTTTAAACTTAAAATTTTTTTATTTTAGAAAATATTAACTGTATATTCCTACTATTAACCAAGAAATTTAAGATTCTTATTGTAGTATTTCATTTTCGACAAATTTTTATCGACCCACATGTCGTATAAGTAATATTTTTTTAACCATTTTTATTCAAGGTGTTCAAACTCAAAATTTTTTTTATTAATTTTTTATTTTATCATTATTGTAGTATTTCATTTTCGACAAATTTTTTTCAGGCCACATGTCGTATGCGTAATTTTTTTTCAACCATTTTTGTTCGAGGTGTTTAAACTCATAATTGTTTTTATTTTAAAAATTATTAACTGTATATTCCTACTATTAACCAAGAAATTTAAGATTTTTATTGTAGTATTTCATTTTCGACAAATTTTTATCAGACAACATGTCGTATGAGAAATTTTTTTTCAACCATTTTTGTTCGAGGTGTTTAAACTCAAAATTTTTTTTTTTTAGAAAATATTAACTATATATTCCTACTATTAACCGAGAAATATTAAATTCTTATTGTAGTATTTCATTTTCGACAAATTTGGATCGACCCACATGTCGTATAAGTATTTTTTTTTTTTGGTTTCAATTAGTTTTGGTTAGAAAATTCGGAAAAAACTGTTTGAAAATTTTGGAATAGTTAAAACATGAAACGTTAGTTTCTTAGTTTTCTCTTTGCGGGTAACTTGACCTTTTTAAGAGTTTTCTTTTCTTTCTTTTTGAGATAACAATAAACCAGTCCAATGCGTGTATATACATACATACCACCATACGTTTACTTACATATATACATATATATATACTTTGTATTCTTGACACAATTCGCTGTAAAGTGCTTAGGGGCTTCTCGAGTGTCTCTCAAGTTTACAATGACATTCAGTCATCTGCTCTTTTTTATACCCTGTACCAACACACGCACACGCACACACACACACACACACACACATAGGATGTATGTGCAAGGATATGTTAGAGTCAACAAAAAGTTGAATTGATCTCTTTTAATCTAGATAAAATGACTCAGAAATAATAGATTTAAGAAAAATTATTAGTCCCATTAGAATTAAAATGATTGGAGCATTTAAAATTGGTTCGATTTTAACCCAAAGGAATAATTTAAAGATTATCTTCATATAGACTGGATTTCGAGCCCCCGCGTCATGGTCACAGAAATATGAAATCGATATGTGCCAGGGAATTCAACTAAAATGTGGCCTAAATTAATGCCAATTTATGTATTGATCCAGCTATTTGTGAAAAATATTTTGCAGGGCATATTGATATAAATGATTTTCACGCTCTGCCAAGTCAATCAATCATCATTTATCGAATGCCAATCAGGAAAATTTTGTTATTACATGAATTTAAGCACACGTATAGATAGAGGTAACTCTATAGAGGCGAGCATAGACAGACATACAGACATATGTATGTATGTATGTCGATATAGGTTTTTTGGTATATTCACTCTATCAATTCAGGTGAGAGACATGTTGCCATGAAGCAGGACCAACAGCAGGACTTGCTTTCACACACACTTAATTGGCACTCAGAGTCATCAAACAGAAATGCCAATGATGTTTGTCTACGAAATTACCCCAACGGGATGTAACAGAATCAAAAGCAAACTACATACCAGGAACCAGAAGCATATCTAGGAGAGTGTGAGAGTTAGTAGCAGCAGCCAGTGCCAGAACCAGAATCAGAGCCAGGACCAGGACCAGAACCAGGACCAGAGTCAGCTAGCCATCCTCCAGTGTCCTGATGATAATAATAATGTTGATGGGTGACCAGGGGAGTAGCAACGTGAGCAACGGGTGGAGAAAACAGAGAATGAAGTTGGCCGGCATGGGGATGAAGATGCGAGGAGATAGGGTGGTGGACAACTGTACTCGTTATCTGAATGTGGGCTACTGCCCGCAGTTATAATTCCATTTGCGACCATAAAAATGTATTACGTTGGGTAAGCCGCTGCTGCTCATAACAGGCTACTTAATTAACGAGGTATTCATGGAGATGTAAGTCCTTTGTTTCGGTTTTGTTTCTACTAACTAACTAACTAACCAACTAACTAACCTGCCTAGCACGTGGCATATGCCACATAATGACTCAACAAAAATGTTTCGGTGTGTGTGCTTTAACTTAATTAACCATAAATTAGTTAGGATTCACGCATTTTTAACGAAACCCTTGAAGTGACACCACAAGCAGCCCCCCACACACACACGCACACCAACACACACACACACAGACACACACTAATACACATAACACATTTGTATAGACTAAGACACACAAGTCCATCTGTCAGGCATCTTGAACGAGTTAATTTATTTATCTTGTTGCAACAGAAACCTAATGCCACTTGATTTATCTTAGATTGTTACTCAAAAGTTCTAACCCCAGACCCTTAGTTCCCACCCCTTCACTTCACCCACGAGCATCACAATCCTGTCAATGTTTCCATGTTGATAAAAATATGTTGAAAGAAAAGAAAAGCTTATTTCCTTGGGCTTACAGCTAACGATAAATAGACAAAGATTTACCTCAGGCATTTAATGTTGGAAAAGAAGAGCTTCTCATTCTAAATACATACGTTCTACAGAAGATGTGTGACTTAGTGTAAGTTGAGGGTACCCAACTGCATTGCATACTGAAATCTTGTGTGAGAAATATGTTTAACGTCTTTGCGAAAATCAATTTAGCAAGAAATACAAAAAGATTCAAACCAATTCCAATCTATTCGCATTAGGAGAGATAGACATACAAAAGTACAAACATAGATGGCTTAAATCTTTTTGGTCCTAGAGCATGTCTAAACCACTAGCAAGAAGTTCTAACTTTCGCCCTTGCTAAGTTATATAAATATTTGGAACAAAGGCCATTTGAACTCTCGGCTAGTCAAACAGTTACTTTTAGCATTTTCATAAGTCTATATATGTACATACATAGAGATTGTGACAGCTCGCTATTTTATGATATTCTCACATGCAAAGCAAATACAACAAGAGCAGCTAACAGCTGTTGCAAATGATACGCTGTAGCCTAACAGCAGCAACAGATCAAGAACAGCTGTTTAGCAGCCAGAAAACAGAGTATTAAACAAATGAGAGATCTGGCAACGCAGAAGATGCAGAAGAAAAGAAACAGCAAAAGCTAAAACAAAATACCAAATTACCCAAAATAAACAAATATGTATGTACATACTAACAATATTTACAAAAACAAAAAAAAAAAATACCGTAGTTAATTGATTTACTTTGCAATGAATCTAAAAAAGATTACTGTCTAAAGTTGCAGCTCAACAGAAACTAGAAAAAAGATCGAATTAATCGTTTATCCTGATAAATGTTGTCTGCCCCTTTTTCACCTTTTTGTGCCTTCAAGTTTCAAGAATTTGCACTTAGTTGTTGTTGTTGTTGTTGTTGTTGTTGCTTGTTTGCTGTCTAATATCTGTACCTGAAGGCTGTTTTCGTGGATTAATATGTATTTTGGGGAATGCGGAATGTAAATTCGCATTTCACGCTTGCCATTCCTCTTTGGGGCGTATTCCGCGTTTATTTGGCCCACACATTCAGTGTAGTCTGCTCACTTTTGGTCCTTGCCGAATTACAACTACAAGACAATGGGCACACATTGCGATTTCTGGCCTGAGCCTGCGGCGATGTTCCATTTGCAATAGGGCAGAAGGGGCACACTGAACTGTTGGAAATGTCTTCAACAGATTTTTTGTATCAACGTTTTTTTTGTTTTTGTCTATGCTGTGATGTTTCAGTTTTTGTATTTTATTTTTATTCTCTTCATTTCATTTTTGTTTTTTTTTTGTTTTTACACAATTGCCGCTATAACCGCGCTCTGCCACCCTCTTCATTTACATTTGTTTCATCCTATTATCCTGGTTAACCGTCTGTATGTGTGTGTGTGTGTGTATGCCCACCCACCGTGCCATTTGTCAAAGTTCTGCGCCCCATCGCCCCATCAAATCCCAGCTCTCTCACGGCCTTTTTGTAATTACACAGCCAACAGAACGATGGGCAGAAAGGGAGGGAAGAGGCAGAGCCCGCGACAGATGAAGAGGCATAGGGCACAGGCTAGGGTAGGGAAAGGTAGAGGGAGAGGGGTGAGGGGATGTGCGAATGAAAAAGGCAGCTTAAAAAGCATCGCATTGGGGTTTTTGTGGGGCGCTCGTTAAAATTTGTTGCTCTCATTTCGATTGTTCGCTATGTTTTCTGGGCATTGTTGTTGCCGCTGCTGTTGTCGATTTAGTCGACGGGATTGAAGGTATTTTACTTAAATATGCGAATCGGATTTAAAATCACCAAAAACCGCTTCGAATCGTTTCACCTACGCCAAACGTTCCACAACCCACAGAACCCGCTCATACTTTTCATGATTCATGATCTGCCATTCCATGGCTCACTTTAATGTTCATTCAATTTTCCCAGAGCCCAACAATTAAAAGTTTTTAATCATCGACTAACTCCTTCATGGCCCCTGAAAGTATGGCTCGATGCTTAAGGGGTTTGAAAACAAGAAACAAAAAAAAAATATATATAACATTTGATTATTTTCTTTTTTTATTGATGTCATCATTAAATGGTTGATTTACCACGCGAAAAAGGCCTTTAAAATTAAACAAATGAAAAATGAAAATCTAGGCTCAGTGGCCCAATGAACTGCAGCGAACTGTAAAAAGTGTCTGGCCATCAGTCAAGTGAATTTTAATAAGTTCATTTGTGCTGTCCATTTTTATAAAGCCAGTCAAAGTGGCCCAGTTTATAGTTATGCCATTGCAGATCACCAAGCCAACATTTTGTCACATTATATACTCCAGATTGTTCCTTTAAATTTCTTTAGATAGAAATCGTTACAGTTATATTCCACTTTTCTTTGGTGGCGGAATTTACCGTTAAGGCAATTCCTTGGGGTTTAATTTTTGGATATCAATCTAACTGAACAAAAGGAGAAACCTTTTTCAGTCTTTTGGTTTGCTTGTAATTAAGGTTCATTCAGCCAGGTCATTTCCACTTGAAGCAGACGCACCGCTGCTCATCAGCAAGGTCCTTATGGGGGCATTTGGTCCAACAGTTGGTTGCAGCATCTGGGCATCATTGCTGGGGATTCTGCTCCCCAGCTGCACTGCCACGACCGGCGGCACCCGCCCACCCAATTTGGGACGCAGCAATTAAAATCTTGCATTCGTATTTGATAACAGCAGCAGGAGCAGAAGAAGAAACAGCTTGAAAGTATTTTAATTTCCCAACAGAGCTTCGACGAAGCGGCCAACCCGATGCCCGTATTCCCCTATTGGACACCTTCCCCCCACCACCACCACCACCAGCACCACCATCTTCTCTGCCATGCACCAGCCCGCCCATATATTCGCCCACTTAACGCATCGCACAATCACAACGAAGTGGAATCAAAACAAAAACGTCAAGCGGCTGTGGCCAAGATGGCGACGGCGAAGAGCAGGCGCATGCGTTGGCTCTGCATAGGGCGAATTGGGCGAAAAAAAATGGGCAAAAATCTCCAGAGATTGGAGCAGACAGTTTCAGTTGCTGCAAGACTGTCGCGAGATAAAGTTGTCCAGAAAAGTCTTTAAAGTGGGACTAATGTTTGCGCGCGGATAAAAAACGAAGCCCGCGCGAAAACTTCTATCCCACACACACACACACACACACAGAGCGAGAGAGAGAGAGAGAGTGAAAGAGAGAGCGCGAACGAGAGAGACAAAGAAAAGGAGAGCAAAAAGTTAAGCGTATCTGTACGTGTGCGTGTGTGTGCGTGCGTGTGCGTGCGTGTATGTTTTATATGTGCAGGTGAAACGAAGGATTAGCTATTAACAAGGAAATTGAAGTGAATTGAAGTAAATCCTATTGCCACGCCCCACCACACAACCCCCCAAGGCCCCACTAAATATGGAACACCTGCGTCCCCTGAGCTATGAGGAGATGTGCCAAATGGAAATGCTTCAGTCTGGTGAGGCAGCAAACGCTCCAAACTCTGCCATGATGCCAATTATGGTAATACCCACAGCACTACTGGCTCCAGCCGGCGGTATTATCGACGGCGGCGGCGGCGGCGGCGGTGTCGGCGTCGGCGGCTTATCAACATCGGAGCCAGGAATGGGTGGCGAGCATTACTATCAGCTGCAGCCCACGCACATACTAACAACAGATCCAACGGCAGCGGCAACCAACGGCGAATTGGCCCTCCTGCAAGACGGCGTCGTCGGCGGTGAACAGCTTCCACATACAATTCACCAGCTCCAACAGCATCCACACTCACAGCATACACCCGTTAACATATTGTGTACAGGGACTTTGGGTCGTGTCCAGCCATCAGCATCATCGTCTCTAGCCCCACCGCCACCGCCAAGTGGTGTAGCGACATTGCCACGCGGCTTTCAGCCCGCTCCCTTTGTACCCGATGTTGAGAGCGATTTCGAGGGCAGCGAATGTGGAGCCGGTAGTGTGACAACCACCTGCATGCCGCATTTTCGCTTTGGCGGTTGCGGTCTACCCACATTGCAGCAGCACCACCACCACCACCAACAACAACAACAACAACAGCAGCAGCAGCAGCAGCAGCAGCAAGATGTTGTCATAGGTTGTGGCTCACTCTCTTATATGATGGGCTCCGGCACTCTAATGGGACGCGGACGGCGTCTTATGAGTGGCCAACAGAACAAACCCAAGCGCGTATCCTTTAAGGGTGACAATTTGCCACCACCGTCGCCACCGCCACCACCGGCCGTCGAACTGGATGAGAATGGTTTTCCCTTACCTGCCGGTGATGGCTCTGGCTTGGGATCAGGCTCGGGCCCTGGCTCCGGCTCTGGCTCTGGCTCTGGCTCTGGCTCTGGTATTGGTGGCTTAGGTGGCAGCGGCTGCTCTTACATGCATTTCGACAACTACATGGACTACCAGGTAATTGTCATTCATGGCCCTTAGTCCGCCATTGTGATGGAATGGCGTAATATTTACGATTATTACCCAGGTCTTTTGCCTCTACGTGCCGCGATTAAACGGCTAGAAAGTTAGAGCCCAAAACGAATAAGAGAATCGAATGACTTGGGGAATCTCATTTCACTTTTATTGTTTATAGATGGAGGCCAGGCAGACAGATAAAACAACCAACGATTTTTCTAAGAAACCTAAGAAGTAGACAATAGAATTCTATAGATGTCTGTGTGTGTGTGCGTGTGTGTGTGTGTTGGTTGGAGTGTAAGTACAGTGTTTTATGGTATAGGCAAACAATTTTAATAGCAAATGTAAACAGACAGTGTCATATTCTAAACGATAAGCCTCCCATAAACAAGAAATCACTTGTGAATCAATAATTTTGTCATCTATTCGAAATTACTTAAAATTATCACTCTTCGTAGTATAACTAAGTAGTCATCATCTAGGGCTTTTATTTCGATACTTTAGTTATATCACAAACACATAATTCCTGAATCAGGATTAATTTCACTTTCTTCTTCAAAATTGTAAAGCATTATTATACGCTATCTTTGTATCGTATTCTGGAAGACAACATTTACAGAATCATAAGTGCAAAGTTAACCGATAGTGGCGCCAAAGTGCTAAGAGACACTAACAACCTATTCCCACAAAACACATTTAGGGGGAACGAAGATGACAGTGAAAAGGATACTTATATTCCATCATCAATCTAAGAAACATCGAAGACCGAATGTGAGAATCCTTTCTCCGCCCACTTGCATCAATGTTCCAATTCCTTCCACTCGATTTCCAATCGTTTCTGGCTAGTAACTGATTTGACGTCAAATCGATAAATAGCTGAATCGAAACGTTTGGAATGGAAACATTCTTAGCAGATGATGAAACGAATGGAAACATGTCGGAACGGCTAAACCTCATACTCATTTTGAGTTTGGTTTTATAGCATTCTCTAATACAAAATATTCTTACAACATGTTTGGGACCATCTTTTATTTATTAGTTATCAAACCTATGAATGTCACATAAGATCCCTTTTCTTATTTAAATCCACACATCAGACCGAAAGAGAATGACAAATGCTAAACGATTCTATTGTAATTTGTTCTGGACACTTTATCGACCAAATGACCGACCAAGCGACCAACCACATCGTTTGATAAACGTTTATTTACATGTAACTCAATTTGTTAGGACTTTAGAGACAGAGAGGGAAAGAGTGAGGGAGGGGCGATAAAAAAAAAGAGCGTATCAAATTTAATGCTTGATTCTTATCGAATCTTCAAAATCCAAATGCAAATTTGAAACACAGCCAGGATAAAGATGTGCATTCAACTGAACTATAACATTATACATATATACATCTCTTTGGGATATATGTATGTATGTAGGATGTGTAGCGGAATGCGAAAATGTTTGCCAGCAGGACACTGGGGCCAATTGTCCTTTGCGGCCATTAGTCACAGCGTTGAACGCGCTGTCATCTTTGGCCGTTGGCGCCATTTATTCACATTTGAATAATAAATTAAATGTTGCAAATGTCGTTTCTCCAGTTTTGCTCAGTTTTCCTTTCACCAGCTTCGGTTCTCAGCCATTGCAATGCGAGAAGCATTTGCTCTTGGTTTGCAATGCATTGCGTCCGCCAAAAGTCAAAGCCATAAAAGAAAAAACGAATAGGGCAAAGGAAAAAAGAAAGAAAGGAATGCTTTATCTCTTTCTCTCCGCCTCTCTCTCTCTCTGTCCCTTTCTCTTTCTTATTATTTCCACGCTTTGTTGCGCTTTTGTCCACCACCATCAACTCCCACGATTATCATGGCTTATCCTTGTGTTGGTGCTTATAAACTTTTGCCAATAGTTTGCCAAATTCTGATTGAATACATACATTAAACCATCCAAATATAAAGGACATATGAGGGCGGATTCAGGCAAAGCCCAACTACAATCACTTTATCCTTTTATAACCAAGTAAGTCTCGCACGATTCACAACTTTGCAAGGCTCTAATTCCATTAAATTTTTAACTTTAAGTTATATTTTATTTTAGGCATCATTCGATTGACATTTAAATTTCGAAATTTGGCAAAAAGAATTAGTTGATTACAAATAATATTTGAAAAGGTTTTTAAAAGTTATACAAAATTAAAATTCGAAATTTTCTTTTTCATATATCCTAAAGGAAAAGCTTTTCTATACTAAAACGAAACGATTTTCATAATTACTCTACTTAATTTCGAGAGTTGAAAGCAGAAACAGATTAACAAAAACTTTTCCACCAACGTGTTTTTTGGTAATCCAGTTCTGCTAACAAATTCGTTTTTCCCCCAACATCCCCCCCCTCTCTCCCCCCCCACCACTCCTTTCCTTTCAAGTTAAACTTTTTCACAAAAATGTTCGTTTACAAGCGCTAGTCAGTGGGCAATTTTTCGTAGCTTTTCCTCTCCCTTTTTCTCGTATTGGTCGAGGCTTCTAGGCGTTGGTTTGATTGATAGTTCAGGCTGGAATGATGCGTGTCCTTCCTTTCATGTCCATTGTTCGAGTCGTTTTCGTTGAGTGCCAACTTCTGGCATTGAAATGATGAAAAGCACTTTGTTTTTATGCGTGTGTCCTCTCTCTCTCTCTATGCGTGTGTGTGTGTGTGTCCCCTGCCACGTTATGAGTTTTGCTGGCAACAGAAAAAAAAAAGAAAAGAAAAGTGCAAGCGATCAATTTTTCATTAATTCACAACAGCATCGAATCGAACAGAGCAGTCGGAGATTAATGAAATTAAGAAACTTATCACACATGTCCAATCAGCAATTTGCTAATGAAATTCACTTCCATTCCAAATATGTATATAATCTAATTGACTAACCATTATCCAACAGCTGCCTGCCATGACTCTAAGAGTCTAGAGTGTAGAGTCTACTGTTTTCCTGCTAAACAATACTGTTTTGTTCTGCTGCTAGTCAACTGACTTAAGAGCTATCAAGTAGATTAGCTTTTAAATTATAACAACACTCGGTGCCATTTCATTCAACTCACGCAACTTGTGTATGTGAAATAAAACACGCACTGACCCCAGCAGCACATGGACTCACAGTGGATGATCCACCTTACTTTTCACTAGTGTTGCTGCTGCTGCTGCTGCTCCTTTCTTTCTTCGTTTTCTCTTTCTGTTTCTTCTTTTTTGATGTGTCAAGCGGACGGTGTACAAATTGGCTTCATTGTTATCTTGCATGTCCCGGGGTAAAAATTCGTACAATTGAGTTTTAAATAAAAATGAGGCAGGCGATATAGCGCAGCTACAATACGAAGAGGAAACTCCTCCACCCACAGGTGGAGTAGGGGCACACCGGCAACATCAGCAACCTGCCACACATCAGACTGTGTGTGTGTGTGTGTAGAGGAGAATTGCAGAAAGAAGAGTCACTCTCGCATGACACAAAAGGCAGGCGGCAGCAACAGGAACAACAACAACAATGAAAATAGCAACAAAAACCCGTCTAGAAACAAAACCAAGAGGCAGAAGCAAAAAAAAAAAAAAACTGTAACGGAATGCTTTATAGTTTCCGCCATTATTTTCCCTTTTTGCAGTTACAGTTTTTTAGTAAAAATCCTTTTTGCTTTCCCCTTTTTTTTGCTGCTGCTGCTGCAAACAAAAACCCCAAAACAAAACTCTGAGATTTGTATATTTGCTCTGCACGAATTGTGTCCAACAAATTTTAGACCAGACAAAAAAAAAAAAAAAAAAAAAAAGCAAATCCTGCTGCCGCACTGCAACAGTAGGATAAAATATTATGTGGCAGTGGCAGTGGCAGTTGGGTGACTCCTGGCACCATGTTGAAAAGAAGTTGTCTACATGACATCCTCATATACAGTTTTTGGTTGCAACTTTATGACTTGGGCCGGTGCAAAAATTTGCTTGCCAAATTGATAAATGTTTACAGCTTCAGGATAAAGTTATAAATGAATGTGGCCATAGATACTATTAGAATAAAACGGAATAACATATTGCAGACTTAACCGATAAAGCAAATATGCTTTCAAAAATAAGGATTTTGTTAGAAGAATTCATTTGCTAAAGCTAAAAAGTCTTTTTGGTCTGACTACTTATGACATTTCTCGTGAGAAATATTACAAATAGCGTCGATTATTTTAGAGATGAGCGTTTAGTGAAATTATGGGCAACACTTATTAATGTTAATCGATTAATCGATTTTTAAGTGTTTTAGAAAGCAAATATTATTTATTTAATCAGTCGCAAATAATTAAGCTTTATTTGCCTACCTAAAACCAGTTTCAATTTGAATAAGATAAAGCAATTTAAATGTTGTCCTAATTGCTTTGGTTTTGTTAGTTGATTCCAACTAGTTAAAGATAATTTATGCATTTTTTAATATATTAAGAAACACATAATTACCGATAAAAGCAGAACCTATTTGCAATTTGTATTTTTACTTAAATATCAAAGAAATAGAATATACTCGAGAAAACACTAATAAAGAAATGATCATGGCTTCATTTAGTATTTACTCAGTTTATTTAGTTTTCCTATTCACATATCAAATTTGATCAGCTCTGGACTTATACTTATACTATGTAGGAACAGTAGAAACAAAAGTTTTTCGACTATTATTAGGAACGGTAGAAACCAATGTCTCTGGACTTATACTGGGAGCCGTAGAAACAAATGTCTTCTAAGGGATGTTAAATCTCTTGAAGTCTCTTTAATCATTTCCTTTAACAGTCCTTAGCCAATAGAAAAACTACTTTCATTAGCAAGTGATATGTACATTTTAATCCTTGTTTCATTCTTTAATGAACTATTTTTCAGTATTTTCTTATGCCTAACCCAATATTTCATGGTTTTCGAAGCTTAAAAATGTCTTAAGAATCGAATGTTGTTTTAATTGCTTTGGTTTTATTTTATTTATGAACTACGCAAAATGAATCTGCATAAGCTATGTACAAAGAGGCCCTCAAGTGTTGTAGTAACATTTTTTTTTCGTTCAGTTTGCGTTAATTCTTGACTGATTTTATTTTGACACATCTGCCCAGTCTCGCCAATACCTCAGGAAGAAAGAGAGCAGCGCTGCTTCTTAACAATTTATCGATATAACCAAGAGTGATATCGATAAGCTTAATTACTATCATATAAAGGGTATTATACATTAAGCCATCGAAATCTTCAAAAAAAAAAAGAATAAGACTTTTAGTTTCGGTTGCGCTTCCTAACACTTTTCGAGCGTCAAAAATTGTATTATTACTTTCTCTTTTAACCACATCAATGTCGGGTTTAGGCTTTTATTTTCATATTAATTTGATATCCTAGACAAAAACTTAACTTCTGCATAGAAGATAATGCAATAAACTTTTCCATAAGCATTTATGGAGTGTGTTCATAACTTTTGATTATGATTGATTCGCTGAAAGTAAAAGGCAAAAAGAAACTTGTGTATATAAATATGAAGTACATTTTTGTGGTGAACTTTTTCAATTTGCTGCGATTGTAGGATGAGAGAGCGATGGAGCCAATGTCCAGAAAGAGACCACCGACCCCAGAGGGGGCGAAATGGAGAGACGAAGAGAGAGAGATAGATAGATAGATAGGAAGGTAGAGTTCCGAGGCACAGCACGACATTCGAGTTTTGGAGGGAGTTGTCGACATCAGTTGTTGGCAGCTGCTGATGGTGCCCGTTGCCCGTTGCCCGTTGCCTGGTGCCTTGTGCCTTGTGTCTTGTGTGCCTCTGATGCCTGACGCTGATGCGGATGCCGCTGTTCATGTCAACGTTGGCAAGTTTCTACTTAGTTTTTGTTATGCCTGGTATACCCTGCACTCGAAATGTCCTTAAAGCGTGTCGAATGAAAGAGTCAGCACAAAACGAAATAAAAATGCAAGGCAAAATGAAAGAAGAATTGTTCAACAATTGTTTAGAGTCGTAAGTTTAAGTAATTAAATTTAAGTCAATCTTTTAGCTAGTCTAAACGAACAGGGTATTCAAAAGTTGAAATTACTTTTGAGTTTAGGTTTTTTTCTGTTACTGCAAATGTCATTTTGGGGCATTTCACGCTGATGGACAGGCATCAGGATGGACCAGGACCATGACCAGGACAATGAGTAAAGTGGAAAGAAAGGAAGAGGAACTGAAAATTTAGCCGCTGGCGTATTGGCGGCTATGACGCTGTTAGCATTTGGTATTTGTTTGTTTGTCTGTCTGTTTATTTGTGCGTCCTCCTCCAGCTTCCCTCTGCTCCCCCCCTCTCTCTCTCTTTCTCTCAATGGCCGAGAGGTTTTTAGGATTTTGCAAGCTTAAAGTGCTCATTAAACACAATTGAAAGTTACGGCAAAATGGCCCTTGAAATCTTACTTAATTTAATAGAATCAATTTATTGTATTTCGATTGGAATTGACATCGACTTGCACTTTCCTAATGGTTGCTTCCAAGACCCAATATTCTGTTAGCCAAGTCGATTAAAAAATTTTGTCGATATTGTTGGTATTCTAGTTACGTTCAGAATGATTGCCATCATTCTGATCCTCATTCGGTTGCATATTATCATCGTCGTTATCAATCAGAGCTGGACGCACGGTTGGCTCATCCATCATACGTGGAGGTAAACGAATTAAATCCTCGGCAACGCCCTCGATATCTCTAACAAAGATGATGTTCATCTGTTGTTCCACATTAATATGATGCCAGCCCTCGTCGACCAAGCTCTCCGATTCGTCATAGGCCAAAGGTGCAATATTGTACGACTTTTCGGTGACCATGATGAGAAAAAATGTACGCCAAATGATTTTGCTAGTAGATTTTAGTGTTTAGATTTTGGTTTTTTTTTGTTTTTGTTTATTTTTTTTTTTTGTTTTTGTCTGTTTTCTTTACTCAACAATAACAAAATATATATATCTACATATATCGAATATGTGAATGTGAATGAAAATATGTTAGAAGAAATCAAAAGCAAATGTAAATTGATGATAGTTTTATAACTTTAATGTAATATGGATGCTACGTTTCGGTTGCAAGGGCAAACTAAGGTGGAAAGACCCCTCAAAAGGAAAAAAAAAACTTTTTCCCCAAGCATGTCAAGTGCCAGACATGACCCAAGTTAAACTAATTATAAACTCAATGCACTTAGCAGTAAAAATAAAAACAAAACAAAAAAAATAAAAAATAAAACTATGGTGAACAAAACCTCCAAAATGTTGTCACCTGGTGCCCATGAATTTTGGAATAGTTTTGCCCCTAATACTCACACCCACCCTCACTGTCATCCTCTTCCAACCCACCTATGTCCTCCCCTCACCCTTGGTTTGGTGTTTTATCTACGAACCGTCAAATGCGAGCAAAGTCAGCGCAAACTGTGGCCAAAGCTGTTTCCTGGATTACCAAAGCCCAGCCCTGAGCTCAGGCTCCCATGACGATGCCCATAATGATGATGATGATGATGATAATGCGCAGCCCTCCCCCACGCAACGCCCACCCACAGGCTGCCAGCAGCAGCAGCAAACTTTTCTCTAAAAAGCGCAGCGTACAAAATGAAGCGCCTTTTAAGCAGCCAAACAGCATTTTCCTCTTCTCCCAAAAAAAAAAGAAATCTAAAAAAATAAAATAACTTTCGCGAATTTTATTTAAAAAAAATAAAAAAAACTAGAAATAACCAAAAAAAAAAACAGGAGAAAAGAACTGCAACGGAAGCACGTAAAATATTTGCATTTTTATTAAAAATTGAATAAATTGAGATGATTTTCTGCAGTCTCCCTCTTGTTATCATTTTTATACCCTGTAAACTAGCCATATTAAGGGGTATATGCGTTGAACAAACCTCTTTATAAATGGCTTAGACAAGAGCCACCGAACGAAGGCTTAGGTTAATATTAAGAATACTTTTATTTAGAAACCTAAATGGACCTCTTCAGTCGAAGGGTATTAAAGAGTCGTTGCAATGTGATTGTTATTTTAACTTTTATCGTTTGGAGCAAAGTTTTGCCAGCATTAATAAAAGTTAATTTCGTTCGTTGCCTTTGCTCCCGTTGTTGCCGTCTGATGTTTGAAATTCATAATTAAAAATAGTTACAAAAATTTTTACCAAGCTCCGCCTTTGAGTCTATGTTTAAGTGTATGTGTGTGTCTGTGTGTGTGTGTATTTTATTTAATTAATTTTTGTAGTCGAAAAGAAGACACACACACACCGACAGACAGACAGACACACAGACAACTTGCACAATTTTTTGCTCTCCCTTTCATCTGCACATTGCTCATACGCCATGTGATGCCGATTTTCCAGCTAATTAGCCGCATATTCAAGTCAAGTGAATGCGACCGAATAAAACTAGGCACACACACACATAGACACTCAAAAATCTGTCTATCAAAAGGAAATTTATGAATGTTGAACCTGAAAATACGAAACTTGAGTTTATTATTTTGTTTGGCCCCCACAAAAGAAATAGGTATCCACTTTAAGATCTCTTTTAATGAAGACACCAAAGTGCCTTAGCAAAAAACCGTTTAAAAGCAATCATTTTTATTGCAAAATTATTGATTTCACAATGTTCTACTTTGCCCAAACAAGACCTGTACTATGGCGAGTAGACACACATTAAAGCAATACAAAATGTTTGCCATCCAAAGGAAACAATAAAAACAACAACTAGAAGAAAAAAAAAAAAGAAACAGATGATGATGATGATGAAACAATATTTTTTGGGGGCACATGGAGAACAAATCATTTTGGCATCCTTTCTGGTTAGTTGTTTCCTTAGTGCCGAACAATGTTTCAACTTCATTTTCTTTCTGTCTCTATATACACATGTATGTACATATATGTATGAGAAGACAATATATATACATATGTATATAAGTATATACATATGTAAAAACTTGTACATGGAGCCAGTGCGTGCTTAGTTAGATTTGATTTGTATTTTGCACTTTTGCTTCAGTTTATGAGTTTTTGTCATAATTCCTCAAGGCAGCAGTAGTCGTAATATAAACAAATCATAGCAATACCGTTAGTAAACTTTATGCTCAAACTTTTACATGACAAACTTTCTTTACCCATTTTGGTTTCTGGACCTTGGGGACACATACATATGGTATATTCTGTCTGTATGTATGTATGCATGTGGGCAGCCCACACATATGTGACCCATGAATTATGACTGACAAGGGGCGGGGGCAGGGGAAAAGCCTGGTTTAATTATGTCGGACTTCTATGATGACAAGATTAACTTGAGACTCCTCCCGACCCGCCCCCCTCTCGCTCCCTTTCAGAATAACAACAACATCTGTGTGTCACATAAGCCATTTGATTTTATTTGCTAATAACCGTTTTATACTCTTTTTCAAATCAAATTGTTCATTAGAAAAACTTTTCGAATTTAGACTATAAGAAATCCGACACGATCCGAAACCCTTTCCGTTCCAAACTTTTACCATTTGTTCCACCCTCTACTGGGTTGCAATCTTACGCGTTCCGATTGGCTTTTTTATCGATACTTTTCAAGTCATTCAATGCGAAACGCCTGGAAAATAAGTGGAAATGTCGTCGCTCCCATCGCATTAATCCTTCTGGCAAGTTTGAGAACCTTACCCAAGGAGTCCAATTTTAATATTTCTTGGACCCATGCCCACAGATAGTTAATTATAAATGTTTTTCGGGATGATGGGTTATGGCAGTGCGAACAAATGTTTCCCATTGATGGGTTATGTGGGAATAGAGCATTATTCTGCAGTTGATGGTTTTTGGGATTGATTAAGCTTGTCTAGTGTCGCCTGTCCTCTGTCCTGCCCTAGGGTACACAAGCTTCGGTGTGGGTAGAGTCTAAAAAAAATGAGAAAAAAATATCTTTCGGTATTTTTTGTTCATTAAAAAGTTTCTATGCTTCTTCCATGTACAGCAATGTTATGAATATTGTAAGACCCATTGAAAGTTTCCAACTGATGGCATGCCATCATCTTCTGGCTGCAGTTTTAATTAGCGTATAAAATCAAACAAAGAAGTAGAACATAACCAACTCAAGTCAACCCAGACCAACCCAGCCCAACCCAAGCCAACCCAACCCAACTCAAAGTAACTTTTCATGCACACATTTAATGAAACAACTTTTTTCACCTTCTTCTCTTGCTTCTACTCGCTACTCGCTTTTCTTTGCAGACAACCGGCTTTGGCGGCCTTCCAGACGTAACCGAACACTCGAACATACGCCGCACTCTGTCCCGCCAGAATTCCATCTCGAATAGTGACTCCGGCGGCGAGATAGCCAGCATACAGAAATCCAAAGTGAATTTCGGTACAGCATTGGCCGGCGGTGCGGTAGTTGTTGGCGGGGACATTGTCGTTGGTCTCGATGCAAAATCACCCACCTCGCCGGCCGCATTGGCGGGTGTTGCCGCCTCCTCGTGCGGCAAGGTCAAAGGCAAGTCTGGCCGTAAAGCAAAACAAAACTCGGCGGTCGGCGGCGGTGTTGGTGTGGGCGCTGCTGCAGGGCACAAGACAAGACGCGGCTCCTGGCTGGTGGCCCTCACCCTGGTTAGTGCCATTTGTCTGCTGGCCATTGCAGCGACATTGGCATATCAGCATTTTCTAATGTCGCCCAGCCGCAATTCCCATGCCCAAAGACTGAGAATCGTTCGACGCATTCTGCGCGAAGTTCCGCTTGTCGATGGCCATAACAATTATGCCTGGAATGTACGCAAATATGCCCACAGTAGTCTGGAATTGCATTTGAGCCATGATTTGGATCACAAATCGCTGTGGTCGAGACCAGCGTGGGCGCAGACCGATATGGAGCGCCTAAAGCAGGGACTTGTTGGCGTTCAAGTGTGGTAAGTAATAAGAAAAAAGGCTTCTTTCAAAAATATCGATTTTTTTTTATTATTTTTTAAAGTTGGCTCTGATTAGAACTAGAAATAGATAACAAAAAAAAACCACTTAAAGAGCTGCACAAGTCAAATCTTAAATCTTTACTTGAATCTAGTAAACTATAAGCTAAATGGGAGGAGTTCCCATCTTTTGGTAGCGTAAATAAAGTTTTTAAATGTTTCTTTTAAAAAAACCTTCACTTAATTCATTTAGTTCCGACTTTAATTAAAACTTCTCGGTCTACTATATATTATAGCTCCCAGAAAAACAATCGGTCAAAAATAGAGTTTTAGATAAACTTTTTTTTGTTGTTTTTCATGGGATATTATTTAAATTTTACATATCTTAGTTTGCTTTATATTCAGACGTCCATGCCGAACAAGATCGGACTACTATATCAATTTTTGACTAATTTCTTTCGTCTTTTTCAAGTTATGTTTCTTAGTTTAATATTAAATTAAATATCTGTGCCAAATTTGATGAAGATTTAAAACGTTTTTCCTCTTTCACGCTTATACCAAAAATTTGCAAGGGTATAAAAACGTCGGCATGCCAGAAGTTAGCACGACCTTCTGGCTTATATTTTTTCTTTCTAAATTTTAAAATGATTTGCAGTGCAAGTGAACACTAATTTTGGAAAATTGTTGTGCAATTTAAGTGTAGAATTTTCTTTTTCATTATTTCTTCTGCCCTTCTGCTGGCACTCAAGTTTCTCCCCATTCATTTATATATATATATATATATATTTAATATGCCAAATGCAATTTGAAAGTTAGTTTGGCCATTATAAACGTGGTTGGAATGTGGGCGATGCAGAGCACAATGAACTTTGCATTTTAAATGCCATGATATGGCTATAAGCGAGATGCAACAACAACTATAAACAGGGGCAACATGCTCAAGAGATCGGGGAAAAGTAGAAGAACCGCAGCTCCTACACTGGTTCATCTCGAGTGCTCTGCAATGCAATCAGACAGAAACGAACAATAAAGACCACTAAAAATTAAATGCGGAATTGGCGTAAAAGTTACGCTCTCTCTCTCTCTCTCTCTCTTTCTGTTCTCCCCAATTGTAGGAGTTTAGCAAGATGAGAAAATCGTATCCAAATTGTTGTTTTTTGTATGTTGGAGGTAGGGGGTAGGCAGGGCAAACGGGCAAGTGAAATAAAGACAAGTCGATTGCCTATCAGCGTTTTTCCCCAACTGCAGCTGTCTGCCGGCTGTCAAAAGTCATGCTAGTCTGCCATACGACTCCATCTTCCATCTACCACCTTCAATTGCTACCGCTGCTCCTGCTGCTCCTGCTGCTCCTCCTGAACGGATTCAGACAGGTTGGCTGCAGTCGTGGCCCAGTGGCAGTTGCCAAATTTTATTTTGCAGTCAAATTGTTGGCAACTTCTGTTTTCGTTTTCCTTTTTTATTACCAACTGACTGAGGATTGAGCACTGGCTAGTATCTAAAGGGTGATGGGTGTGGGCGTGGCATTTGGTTTGTATGTTGGCCAAAGAATCTTTGACTGCCTAGAGATTCGAATTGCGGCATCGATTTGATTGCATTTTTATGGGACTTTTCAATTTTCATGAAGGTTCCAGCATGCTCCATTTACATTAGGATGTTCACACTTACACATACATACATACATACTACATATACATATGTATATAGGAAGCAAATTGGTTGCCTCAAACTGAATCTTTGGAAGATTTATATAAAGGGTAGTTTCCCAAGTTAATAGCAATTAGATTCGGAAAATTAAATTTTAGTTAGTTTGAAAACTTTTCTTTTTTATCTTCTATTTATTTTGGTTTTTTTTTTTTTTTTGGGTGTGAATCCTCGCGGTCAGGACTATATATCACAAACTAACCTTTGGCCCCGCCCTTTTGCTCTTTCAACTTTTTGCAGGTCCGCGTATGTGCCATGCGAGGCACAAGGCTTGGATGCTGTCCAACTGGCACTGGAGCAAATTGACATCGTGCGGCGCCTGTCCGACATGTACAACCGGGAAACAGTGCTGGCAACATCCTCACAGGACATTGTGGCTGCCCATCGGCGTGGCCTGTTGGCCTCTCTGATTGGAGTCGAGGGCGGACATACGATTGGTTCATCGCTGGGCGTGTTGAGATCCTTCTATTCGCTGGGCGCTCGTTACTTGAGCCTCACCCATCGCTGTGATGTATCCTGGGCCGGATCGAGTGCCTCGACCATGGAGCAGGGTCTGACGCCCTTCGGCAAGGCCATTGTACGGGAAATGAATCGCCTGGGCATGATGATCGATCTGTCGCACAGCTCGGATGCCACGGCGCGCGATGTCCTTCAGGTGACTAGAGCTCCAGTCATATTTTCCCATTCGGCGGCACGCCAATTATGCAACTCAACGCGAAATGTCCCGGACGATATACTCCGGCTGGTGGCCGAAAATGGTGGCCTAATTATGCTCAGCTTTGATTCGGAGGATGTGGCCTGCGGTCGCCAGGCCCGGCTCCAGGATGTCATCGAGCATATCAAATATGTGCGAACAATTGCTGGCATACAGCATATAGGCCTGGGTGCTGGCTACGATGGCATCGAATTGCCGCCATTGGGCCTCGAAGATGTTTCCAAATATCCCGAACTATTGGCCGCCCTGCTCGAGGATCACAATTGGAGCGAGGAGGATGTGGCCATGCTGGCGGGCCGCAACTTCTTGCGCATCATGGAGACAGTGGAAACGGTGCGCGACTATTGGAAGCGAGCGGCCATCCAACCGATTGAGCAAACCGAACCCCAACCCAAGACCCAATGCACGTACATGTCATCGTGACCCCAGGCCCAGGCCCAGGTTCAAATGCAGATGCAAATGCAAATGCAAATGCAAATGCAGATGCAAATGCAAGCGCAAAGTCGAACGCGACGCGATGAGCCGTTCAATCATACGGCAGCCATGCTTACGGCGGATGCACAGATTTGGCCAACAACCGGTGAATCTACGGCTGTTGCCACCAATCGCACTGACACTGAACGGGATCGCCTACTAGTGGCGGCATCGGCGGCCACCACAACTTTCACAGTCAGCGGAGTACTTCAGTGAAGTGAACATTTAAGTAAGGCATAATGAATAAGTAAAGAAATTTTTTTTTTTTGTTTTTTGTCTATAAATGGTTGCAAATAAAACTTGGCGATATACATATATATACATATATATATATACATACATATATATACATATATAAATTTAGCATTTGATTTGGAATTGCGATCAGTGACTTAGTGAGGATCTAAAAGATCTTTGAAAAACTTGTTCTTGATTTGTATATAATATAATGACAGCATATTTTTTAGTTCATTCACAGACCAGTGGACAGTTGGTCAGCTGTTCCTAGCCTATAACGACTATAACGACAAATTATTCATTTATATATATATTTTTCTCTATTCATTTATATATTCGTGTATATTGACTTTTATGATGTCTCTCATACATATTGATAAGCTGATAAATGAATAATCATAAATAGATTTTCTGTCGCATGTTAGCTAATTAGAATGTTTCGCTCTAACTCCAAACCCCCGCCCCCCCCTCTCCCTTTCACTCTCCACCTCTTCCCCTTTTTCTGTTGATTTCTTTCTCGTATTTTTCATTTTATTTTTCCATGGTCATAATTTATGCACAGTCACTGTTCGGTCGAACCGCAAGCCAAAATCTCTCTTTCGCCACTAATACGCATACACATACACGTATGTACATATGTATGTGTGTATATGTATGTATATATATACATTTTGTTTGTAACTGTATAATAAATAATGAGGCAGCAGAATAAAATCAATGATTAACACTAATTATCGTTATTAAACGGCAACTATATTTAATCATAAATAACACACACACACACACACACACACACATACACATGGAGACATGGACACATGGTAAAAATTAAGCTCTGCAAATCCCTATATAGATCTACCAAGCCAAAACTAAAATATGCAATTAAAAGAAGAACAACATAAAACGAAACAAAAACCAAAACGAAACGTAAACTTAAACGAAAACAAATTAAATGTCTTTTTTTTTCTGTGTTAGGTTAGTTGAAATAAAAAACAAAAAAACCAAAAAAGCCAATGACAAAACAGAAAACCAAAATCAAAACCAAAAAACAAAAAACACAAAAAAATAATGTTCGTATATATCGTACATATATTTAATATTAATCCATACGTATATATACTTATATATATATATAAAATCCAATAACGCAAAATCAAGATGAGATATCGTATAGAAGGACACGAATACACACACATTTCCATAAAAATAAATTGAAACAACTAAAAAAAAGAAATTAAACAATTGTCTATTATTTATATAGCAGTGTAGCATGGATAAAAATTATTTTATTTTTTAATTTTTTTTAAGTTACTCGTTCGTTGCCAGCAATTGGCATTAAATGCCCAAAAAAGTATGCTATAGATTATTATTAAATGTAGACACAGAGTCAAAGACAAGACGATTGGCTAAAATTTCACCAAATCTCTGATTCAATAAATGTAAGAAACTAAGGACACACAAAAAAATTGTATTCTTTTGAAAGCATCATCCACAGATGCCCAAAAAAGTATGCTATAGACAATTGTATAATAGACACATGGTGAAAGATCAGCAACTAAAACGAATTTAGGACATCTGGTTAACAGTTTGCCTAATCACTGATGAGATTAATATCAGAAACCAAGATTATATAATATATTAGATTCTTTTAAAAGTATCATCCACAAATGCCCAAAAGAGTATGCTATAGAATATTACAGCAGCCAAATTAATATAGGCCAACTATTTAAAAGTTCGTTGATTCTTTTATCAGATTAGGTCTTGCAACTGTGGCGGCATACAAAATTTGACTCATTTAAAGGACAATTACTTAATCACCGCAAAAGGCCCACATATGTGTGCTATGGTTTTTTTGCAAAGTTATGTTGTTGTAGGTTTCAACATCAGTTCACCTGTTTCCTCATTAGATTATAGTCTCAATTTGATACCTTTTAAACTATCTCACGCAAATGCACACAAATATCTGATATAGTAAATTCGTTCAAAAAAAGTTAGTTATGAAATTTAGTTAAGGAAGCCTAGGAATCAAAATTGCAACACGACATATTCTAGAAGACTCTGTCATCACTGGGATCAGGGAGATCAAGTTTTGCAGAGTTCCAGGAGATGAAATTTTGGTAAGTTCATTTCAAATGCATAAAAAAAGTAACTTAAAGTATAAAAAACTAACGCAAGCTTCTTATAAATAAAACAGTAAGTGTTTCGCACACACACACACACACAGACACGCGCATGTAACGCATTTTATACTGTTGTGCGAGGCCATAAAAAACCGTTAAGTGGTCGTAAATCAAAATTTTTGCTAGTCTGCAAAAGTTCTCTAAGAGTTTTGTTGGTTTCTTTTTTTTTCTATTTTTTCGGTGTTTTTTCTTTTTTTTTTCTTCGTCTTTTTGTTACTACTTGGCTCTTCTATTTATTTTGCCGCAAAAGAAATCACAGTTGAGTCTTTCTTCCTAGTACCCGGAAATTGAGCTTTCTCCCTAGCGCTCTCTCTTTTTTTCTCTCTCTCTCTCTCTTTCTCTCTCTCTCTCTTTTTCTTACAATTGTGTTCATTTTCAGTCCATTGAGTTTTGCTTAAAATTTAATGAAAACTTTTATCCAACAATATCCGCTAACGACAATTCTTTCGTTTCGACTGTCTCTGGCCCCTAAGGTCCTTAACGGGTCCTGGCGCCAATGCCATCAAAAAGTCTCTGATATCAATGAAATTTTTTCTGCTTATTTTTTTCCTTTTTTTTTTTTGCTATTTTGTTGGTTTTTGTTTACAAGTTTCACTTGTTTTGATTGCCAACCAACACCCAACATCTTTCCCTAGTCATGCCACCTTCTTCAGATGGGGGAGGTGAGGGGAGGGGGGAAGACCCCACCGCCCAACCACTCGTAGGTTGTCTCATCTTATTGTTTATTATTGTTGCTGCTGCTCCAGCATAATGAAGACACTAATTGTTTGTGTATTTTGACAAGTTTATTTTGGCCATTTAATTAGTCAACAATATAAACTTCGCCTTCGGAATCATGCAATAAATGTGGTGCGAGAGCTGATCTATTTATATATTTTGCGGCAGATAGAAAACTGTAGCGGAAGAAATATTCAATTTGGTTCTATTATATTAGGTCCAATTTGAATTACCTTTCTATGTTTACAAAAGCTTTTTTTAAAATTCTTCTGGTCTCTTAATCATTTTAAAGTTTTGGCTTTGGCAAATAATTCAGTAATTAAATGTTTGCATTAAGTTATCATTGAGTTATCCACTTCAAGCGTCAAAGGCGCTAATAAAAAACATTAAAAAAGAATATTGAAACAGTTTTCGACATTCCACAACCATGAAATATGAGAAATTATTCAAAACAAATATTTGCAAATCATCTTAAAATTTGCATACTTTAAAAACCAAAAAAAAAAAAGTTTAATAATTGATTTGAAGTCCTAAATTCTTTAACTTCCAATGGATCCAAAAACCATATTAAATCTAGAGTTTAGAAGAAATTTCATCAATTGACATAAAAACGGTCTCATTCGATTTTAATTGGTTATTTATTTAAAGTATTTTTGTTCCATATTTATTGAATGGATAACAAAAAGTTGGGAACTAAATCTCATTTCGAAAACTTAGCTTCCGTCGACTTTAACTGAATAACTTAAATTTTTACTACAATTCAACCTAATTTCTTCTTCTTAAATCGTTCTACCAAAACGCTTCTGGCCCTATTTCGTGTCAGCAAGATGTGGCAATCTTGTCGCGAATAGTGTGACCGTTCTTTTTAGCAATTCAAATCAATTGTACAAATAATCACATCAACGATAACTTAGTTTTAATGATCATTTTATTGAAGTCAATCGAATACGTTGACAGGATTAATTGAGTAAATGATTAAGTTAAATGTTTTTGGCGAATGCTTTACCCAATGCTCGGTATATGTTTTGGTCATTATACATTTTTTTTCGTCTTGTATTCGTTTCGTTTGTTAATAATTAAATTTCTACTATTAAATATAATTAGCAATTCAATTCCCAAGGACATGTTAATGTTAACACTCGGGGGGGGGGAATGGAAGGAACTGGCCATTTAACAACATCGCATTGCATTGTCATTTACACGCCGACGCTGATGTCGATGCCCTGGCAGTGAAACAGTCCGGTTTCAATTTCCTCATTTAATTTCGTTTCATTAAAAATGTGAACAAGTTTCAGGCAGAAGCCATAAACAATACTGTGAAAGTTGATGGCGAAAATAATGCCTGATGACATTCATAATGAGGCACCGAAAATGCTGTAGCTGTTGCCTGGAATTGTCCTTGTTGATAAGTTGCAAAATTCTCCCTCCTCTTTCTCCTACTCCTCCTCTTCTCTCTCTCTTTCACACATACCCTCTGTCATCGCTCCTCTCTCTCTTTGCAACATCACAATTCCAACGCTTCATGTAACCGAAATTTGCGCTCCATAGAGCGCATCATAAATCCTAAGGGAAGTGAAATGGCGTCCAAGCTCCTTTCACTGTTGTTTTTGTTGCCTCTGTAGCTCACATTAAATGTCTATTCTATGTCGTTGTCGACTGAGAAGAGAAGAAGAGCCAAAACCGGGAAGGGGATGGGAAGGAGAGCAAAGTTAGATTCTGTGAAAATGAATTATATGCCAACTAAATTTTCGAATTGAGTTTAGCTTGTTGCTGGTCGCATTTCGTGTTTTGTCGTATTCAGTTTTTGGAATCTCATATAATTACATTTCATGCTGCATTTCATAGTATAATCAAATTTAATTAGCAATTCGAAATATATTCAGATTGCAGATAGAGCACAAAACAATGTCAAAATATTGTGCAAATGTTGTTGCTACAGATTGTTCGAATTATGCATAGCAAACTGCAAGAGGTTTATTTTATTTTGGGTCAGAGTATACACCAGTCGACATAGCAATTGAAATTTACAGAATTTTTCTTAAATATTTTATTGATAATTTCTTTTTTCTTCCTCTCTCTTTCTCTCTCTGTCTCTCTTTCTACATATAGATTTTGTTGTTTTGACTTCATGTTGAATGTCTGGCTGGTTGTTTGCTGCTTGTTATTTTCCACAATGTACAACATTGCGTATGTGTAATGAAGTTATTGATTTGGGTGCCACTGTGACTGTGTGTGCTTGTGTGTGTGTGGTGTGCGTGTCGGTGTGTGTGAATGTGTGCCTGTCCAAGTAGAATTCATGTCAGAGCCACTTAATAGCAAATGGGCAACAGATGGCACTTGTAAGCCTCTCTTTCAGTTTGTATGGCTTCTCGTGCTCTGGTCCCAGCCATTTTGACCATTTGTCAGTGTCAACTTGATAGCTCGTCACGTTTTTGGCCTACCCACAAGAACAACAAATATACAAAATAATGTCCATTATCCCCAAAAAGAGAAAAAGAACCTCTCAAAAAAGGGCCAAAACATTTCCATTTTTGGCCATAATTGAAATTTAAATTTTGAATTAAGATTTGATGAATAAGTAAAACAAAACTTAACATTTTTCAACAACTCTAAAACAAATATCCACCTCATGGTAATACCCTTTCGTATTCTGAATTAGCACTGAAAATCGAATTGAAGTCGATTACGAATGTGCAAGGACATTCACATGAATATTATAGTAACGCATGGCAACAAATTTTGTACTTTGTACTTTATTCAATGTGGCTTATTAATTTACATATTCCTTTGTGGGGCTTATAAAAAGTTTTAATTAAATGGAAATGATAATCGCATATGTATTTACGTTCATATAAATTTTAATTTGTTTGGTATTTACGGCAAACATTTACACAAAATCCACACAACCAAACCAAGCAGTCAAGCTCTTCTATCAAATTTTTTTTCTGGTTTAACTTTTTGTTGACGTTGTTGTTGTTTCTATAGTCATGACCAGATTATATGTATAGTTTTGTAGTGTTTACTTTTTTATTATTGTAGCTACACAGTGTGCGGAGTTATATTTGGAGTTGGAAAATTGGATTACTTCATTACGTGTGCCATATGTGAATTGAAAATGTAGCTTAAAGATAACGCTCCTTCGAATACTTCGTTATAAGTCCGTTAGATTTTAATACTTAATAACAACTGTAAATAACTAAGACAATTCGATACAAAAGAGACAACCAACTCGTAAACTGATGCACAATTGCGAATTGCGATCCGTTCACCGTTCGAGAGAGCAAAACGGGGGAGAGCGGGGCACACACGAGAGCTTCGGCGGTCTCAACACGAGCCGAACGATGCCCGAAGTGATCCCCAAATAACTTTTTCTTATTTTTTTTTTTCGTGTTGTGTCTATGTTTATATGCCCATGGGCGTAGCAAAGGGATCCAGCCAATGCTTTTAACTTAACGCTCAAGTTCCCCACATCCCCAAAGTGCTTTCTTAGCTACGCCCTTGAGCATAGAATGTTTTGTTATACCCTGCACCCATAGGGTAAAAAAGGTATATTGAACTTATTTGTAAGAAGAAGTCTTTCCGAACCTAAAGGCTATATATAGTAGGAATTCTGTTTCAGTATCGATAGATAGCACATTTTTGCTCTATGAAGAAAAAATTTGAGTTTTTGAATTTGTTCTTAAGAAATCGAAGTAGATCTTGCACTTAATGCAAACGCAGGGTAGAGCAAAGTCGACGCAAATATTGCTGACGTCGAATGGCCGCTAAATGCGATAATATTCGCTTTTAGCTGAAAAAGACGAGGAGGGAAAAATTCTTAATAATTGTTCCTCGTCATTCGACAAACGGTTTAAAAAAAAGGACCAAAAATATAATGCTTTACAAAGGGATTTTTCTACATATTGATAAATCGTAAAATGTTGCTTTCGTATTAAGTTAGTAAATGGTAAAGTCATTTGTACTTAGGAGCTTCGTACTGTATAGTACCAAATTTCAAAATTCTTCTTAGGTTTTTGATGGATTGATGGGTATCATTTTGTTAAACCGTTTGCATAATTTCGATTGAATACGTTTTATAAGCAATTTATTCACAATGCAATATCATTTATGGTAATTAGTTTCCTTTCAGATGCTAAAAGCAGTCGTCAATAAGTGAAATAAAAGAGCTTAATATCAATATGACCTTGATCTGTCACTTAGCAGGGATATTCGGCCGTGTAAGGTTTAAATTTCGAGCAAAGACTTATTCATCTCCATGTGTAAATACCTATTCATGGTTCACACACACACACACACACACACAAATGCAATACTTTGCTTCACTTACTATGCTTGTAATCCTAAAGCAACTTAAGGACATCAATTACAAAATGCAAATAGCACAATGGCCAATACCAAAATTTTCGTGGCATTCAAAATGATAATGATGGCTAAGCCTCAGCCCCTTGCCACAGCCGTTTTAGTCCAGACTTTTGGCACACTCATTCTACTACACACAATTGTGGAACGTCATTTCTATACCAAAAGCTTACCAAACCGAAAGCAATTAGGAAATTTGCAAAATTTTCGCATTGCCTTGCCGTTTCATCCTCCCCCTATCCCCTCCCACTCCTCCTCCACCTAACTCATGTCCATGTCCATCGATGCCACTCGACCAAATCAAACCAAACCAAACCAAACCAAACCAGACCAAACCAATCCAAACCACATAATGTACACAGCAAATAGACAGACAGATTTACAACACTTGGAATTTGGTCATGCCAATGCATTGGTTATATTTGCAAGGCAAATAGCAGTCAATTATGGGGAAATTGTCTTTAATAATTTTGTAATAATTCATTATACATATTGATATTTGGTTAGAATATGATGGGTCCCCCACCCCGCACAGCATCATTCTAGCAAAGACAATGCACATATAAATTGGCCAGATTACCAACTAGAATTACATGATGAGTTTTGGCCCGCCAGCAAAATGGTTAACAGCAATAATTTAACTGACTCATCACTAAACAAAAACTTAATTTATCTTCAGTAAGTTTGCCTATGAAAACTAAAACGTACAATATACCAATACATATTACATTCAATTAGCTTTAGTTGGTTTAAAATCTTCAAATATATTTCTATGAAATCGAAACACATCTAAGGGATTACCCATTTAATGTTTGTCTGTCTGTATCTAATCAAACTAATCTCTTGGTTAGTAAGCTATTTAAATAGATTTTAGTATGTGAGTTTATCCGAGATTTACTCATTCCATATGGTAAAATTAGAGAAATCAAAACTCTATAACATCCATAGGACATAAGAGTTATGGAAAATTGGCCATAAATCTAACTAAATATGTTTGTATAGACTATAGAAATTATTATTTAATAGAAAGAAACTGTAAGAAACAAAGTTAAAAAAATATTTAATTAAATCTGAATATTCCTTATAAAGAGGTGACTTCTCTTCTCTGCGTTTTCCAGTACTTACAGTAAGTAACTCAGAAATTCTAACCAAGGAACATTTATTTATTTCTTAAACTTTATTTCATTGAGACAGAGTTGGTAAAAAATTAAGATTGAATGTCAACTTCAGACCAGCCGAGCAAACAAATTTGAAGACCTCTTTACCGCTTCAAAAAAAAAGCGATTCAACACCCCGAAAAGAGTATTTCCAAGTCGTAGCAGTCAGAGTTTGTTGTTTTTTTCCTATTTTTTGTCTAACCTTAAATATCTTTTATGTATGTTTTTGGTTAAGCAAATGAGCAGACAAATAATGTCCTACACTTTCCATCCTTATGTCTATCTAACTCACTGCTTCTCTGTCTCTGTCCCTTTTTTTCTATGTCTATCTCTGTCACTCTATGTATCTGTGTAATATTAAGCTTTGCGTGTGTTTACAACAAGAAATTGATTTACTTTTACTTCGAGCCAATTTGGCACGCTCATTTGAACCCATACAATGGCATCTAGGCAGGACGCACTCGTAATTAAGCGTCCAGTGTCCTTGTCCCTTGAGTGTAGTTAATGCTTAGGACGCCATAAATTTGACTTTTGTTGTAGTAGTCGTAGTCATGGTCGTAGTTAGCACTACGGTAACTGTTTGTGTACATATTCTACGGATACGGATATTTATGAGTGGAAGCTGCATTTGTCAGGTAACAACAACAGGACCAACACGACCACATGTACATACATACATACACATGCATGCTTAAAACTGGATTAAAATAATTACGATGAATTCAATTTCTTGAAAAACACACAAAAATTTCAACAACTGATTCTGATATCTTTAATGAAAATATATGCGATTTCTCAGGTGTCAAGACCCAAATTGTTGTATATAGCCATGGCCGGACGCATTCATTGGTTTGCATTAGCTGGGGGATTAATTGTACATATTGGTCCAGGGAGTTAAGTTATCTCAAGTCCTGAGATGCCAAAATGCCGTAAGCAGTAAATCGCTGCTTGCCCTTTTCTTTGCTTGCTTTTGCACAATCAAGAAGCGAGTGAATAGGAGTGAGGGGGCGGAGTGAGCATATCGACGAAGGCAACTTGGATTTTCATTTTCCCATTTAATTTTATTCGTTTTTTGCTCTCTTCTCTTTTGCCTTTTATTTAGTTATATGTATTATAGACATACATACATACATATATACATACATACATACATACATACATACATACATACATACATACATACATATATACAGACATATATAAAACAGCTGCCTGTCTTATGCTATCTCTCTTGCCTCCTCCTGCCATCCCCTGTGCCATCTCTGTCGGGCTCTGTTGGCCATAAAAACGCTGATTGAACTGTGTATGGCTGTTCTCCTTGCTGTTTGCTACAATTGCACTGGATAATCTGATCTGCCATTGGATTTGGACCAAAACGAAACCAGCAAGATAGAGACCAATAAAAGTGTATTAATTAAAAATAACAACAATAGAAAAGGAAAGAAAAAACTAAGAGCTCTTTAGTTTAAACAGATTAAAGATAATTGTAATGTAATATTTTTGAAAATTTCATTTACTAAGTATATACACAATTTTTAAGTAAGGCAAATGAAACACTTCTAAAACTAACTTGTTCTGCAACCTCGCTCTCTAGAATTGTTTAATGAGAAATAGAATGACACAAATACAAATACAACTAAATAGAAAGAGAGCGAGAGAGGGAGTAAGATAAAATAGTGATGACAAAGATATCATTTATCGATTATTGAATCTAAAATGCGTGTTTAATAATCACGATTATTTAAAGAAAAGTAAAATCAATTCATTAAGCACTTGATTTATTTTTAATTTGCTCTAAGTTGTAATATCTGATAGCAACAACAATGGGAATAAACATTTGGAAGCACAAAAAGTACCATGTACCAAGAGTCGATTGTTTGATCAACTAATCGATTGATGATTCAATCGATAACAGTTAAACTGTTAGCCTGAGCAAAAGAGTCGATTATTGCATATCATTTGATTTATCGTGCAATCACTACTTGGGACTGATCTTTCTCTCTCTCTCCCTTTCTCTCTCTTTCTGCCTTGGCTTACAATATTCTTATGTATGTTCTACAGATTCCTAAAAAAACACAAAAATTATTTCTCATTGGAACTTTATATGGAGTCTAATAGAATGATCTTTATAAAATGTTGGAGTAACCCAAGGTTAAACTATATGATATAGTAGCTCGATCTAACTGGTAAACTAACCCAAACTTTTTTAAATGAGAAGCCCAAGTACTTCGATGTAGATCAAAAATATATACATATATACTTTAGGAGGTTGATAAAACTTTCTTATTAGATTCAATCTCATATGCTTTATTTCAACGTACTTGATTCATTTTATCGGTTATTTGTCTCACGAAAAAATTGTGATTCCCGTTTATGATCGATCTCTGTTTTATTTGATTCACGATATATTCTCTCCTTGCAACGTGAATTCTGCTTAAGGACCTTTGAAAACACGAAAATCAATTGAAATGTAATTGAATTGCAAACACTTGAGAGCCAAAAAACCGCTAAGGAAACGCATGAATATTTTACGTGAGCGATTTTCGAAGGCGCAAAAGAAAAAGAAACGAAAAAAAGAAAGTACAAACCGGAGAACTCAGCAGAAATCCTTTTACCCAAATTACCCACAAAATATGCAAAAGCGAAAAACAAATATCGCATAGGGAGCATAGGGGGATAAGAGTCAGTGAAGGTGACGGTGACGGTGACGGTGAAGGAAACGGAGTCAGAGCGGGCGGCAGGTGGCAGACGGCAAGCGGCACCACAAGCAGAAGGAAAGTTCAAAATATTCATTTGGCTTGTGGCGACGCAACGCGTATGAGTAAATTGTGACGACGACGACGATGAGGACGGAGATGGAGCACGTACACGTATACGTATACGTAATATGTATTACGTATACGCATACATGTATAGAAGAAACGTATAGAGAGTATTCGTCATATGCCGACAGGACAGAGACTGGAGCAATTGGCAAAAAATCGAATGGAACCAACACTCAAGGCGACTCGCCGCCTTGCCAACAATTCGAGAAGGAAACGGAAATGTAAGCGATGGATGGAAACGGCAAAAACGAATGAGGAGCGAAAACATTGGCGTGGTCATGCATGAACAGTAAATGAAGGCGGGATGCAGGGCGGCGACCATGTCGTGTGTCCATGCTGGAGGCTCCTTAACTCTCTGTGTGTGTGTGTGTGTGTGTGTGTGTGTGTGTCTGTGTAAGTGTACATTGAAGTGTGTGTATGTGTGTGTTTGTGTTTTTGTGTGTATGTGTGTCTCTTTCCGCCGGATGCGTTGCGAGTGCACGAACGCGCGCTGGCTTTCGCTCACAAACGTTTTGCCAGTAGAAAAAACAAATTAAGTGACTTTCAGGCGAATGAATTTTTGAATTTCTTCTCCATCCATCCAACCGTCCATGATCTACGGGTGGTCTACGGGTGGTCTTCGGGTCTACGGTTCTATGGCCTTGCCCCGCTCTATGCGTATCCATTTCAAAGAAGACAACTTCTGTTGTGGCTTGGTAATTGCAAATTCAAGGCATACATACTTCAAGAATGATGATACCAAATGATGGTTAAGCAAGGCAGACAGAAACTGACATAGACACACACACACACACAAACACACACACACACACACAGAAACATACAAAATCCATTTGTATGCTAAATAGAAATAAATGGCTTAAAGTTTACAAGGGATTAGAAACCAAAAGGTATAAAAAAAAGCCCAATAAGCATTAACCATGAGAGTTAAACTAAAAACAACGTGTTAAGCTGCCTTAGGGCCGAGATATTAACAAAGTTTTGAACAGTCCTGGATTTGAGGTTATTTTGTATCTGTTTTGGCATTATATTCACAATTAATTAGACGGTCAAATAAAGATTTAATTATGTTAAGAAACTACTTCAAAAAAATATCTAAAATATCTAGTTATCAGATTTTCATCAATGTTTTCTTCGGCCCGATCCTTCAAAAGACGCTTGAGATAAGCAAAAATAGACGACTCTCTAGGATCTGTTTATGTCAGTCGATGCTAAATAAAAAATGACTACAATCTGATCTTCGCATGCGAAAGAGAGAAAGAGAAACGAAGAGTGAATAAAGAGCGCATTGGTACAGGGTATATCCAAGTCGGTGGGGCGACTTGCTTTCTTTTATTTTCCCATGAAATTGGGCTATAATTTTGATACAGCAGATGGGGCCAATTTTTTTTTTTTTGTTTTTACTTCTTTTTAAGAAATCGTTATTAATTAATTTTTGTTGTAAAACAAAGCTAACCCAGTTTGACGAACCAAATCATAACGTTTCCACAATGCCAACATGATCAAAAAGTGATATAAATTTGACCCTCGCATAGGTCGAAAGAATCGATATACCCAAGTCCGTCTGACTGTCTGTTTCAACAGGTCTAAAAGCCTTTTTTTTACAAATTATCTAAGCTAATTATGACTATAAGTAGTTTAGTTTCTTCAGTTGCTTGGATCAGACCACTCTAAAATATAGTTGCCATAGGAGCAATCGGTCCAAAAAGAAGTTTTGGTGAGAAAATCTTAAACTTTTTGAACCAACTTCAGATCTTTTAGCTAATATTATCTAGAGAAAAGACTACCATGGGATTTAGTCTAATCGAACAAAAAAGATATACAAACTTCAACATGGCCATAAAAAAGAGTGAAAAACATGCAAAATTGTACAATTTAAATGAATTTTTTTTGAATACTCCGACTGTAAGGTTTTTTTTTTTTTTTGTTTTTCCCCTTCTACTTGAGATAAAAAAAAGAGTTGTTACTTGGCCATATGCTGCAGAAATAAATTAGTTGTAAATATAAATGTCTCAAAAGAAAACACACACGCACACACACAGCTCAGCTGGTCCTTTTGAATGAATATGTTGTTTCAATGTGTGTGTGTGCGTGTGTGTGTGTGTGTGTGTGTGTGTTGCCTGTACATTTAGTAATTCATTTTTAATATTTTCCTTATGCATATTTGCATGAGTCAGTGCTGTTTGTCTGTCACTCAACGTTTCTGAGAGATCCTTGGGTATGTTATTTCCCTCAACTTCAACTCGAATATGCCATTACGCACCTGTGTGAGTGTCTGCGTGTGCGTATGTGTGTGGCAGGAAGAGGATGGGTGGTGACGGTTCGTCATCTTCTTCTTGTTTTTCGTCGCCTTTGGCAATATTGTCATATTTCCCGAGATAACAACCAGGCGGCAGATGGACAACTCGACAGCTAGACTGCCAACGCATACACGAATATCCTTTTCCTTACATATGGATGGGTATGTCGATGTCGATGGCAATGGCGATGATGGAGATGGTGATGGTGATGTAGATGTAGATGTAGATGGTGATGGTACTGCTTCTGGCTTTAACATCTTCCGTTGGGTAATGTTTTTTCCCATCCCTTTCTCCCTACCTCTCTTGCACTCTTCCCTCATCCCGTTTACAGCTGGCAAAATGCACTTTGCAAACTTGTTGATAGTCGTTCAGGTACAACGAAACGTAACGAAAGTATGTTAAGTGTGCAACTTGCATTCGTGTTACTTTAGTGCCCCCGAAAAAGAGAACGAAACGCAAAAAAAAAAGAGGAGTAGAGTAGTGGCAAGAGAATGGTATAAAATAATGCATACACACACACACACACACACTCAGATACACATCAAACCAGTTGCAAACTTTATATGCAATGCACCAGAAACAGAAACAGGAACAGCAGGAACAGCAGGAACATCAGGAACAGCATGCAACCAATAGGGAAATTAGCTTTCCTTTCCCGCCCCACATATCCTGTCATGTCAAAGCGAAAGATGAGAGAGTTGGATAACAATGGCGAATTTGGAATGCGAATAGAACGCGCTTTTGACACGTTTAAATGATGGAAATGGAGTGGATTTTGTAGTGCAGATGATGTGTTGATGATGATTAGTTACATGGCTCCCCCACCCCCATTTCCCTTCCCGGCCGACTGCCCACTCATAAAACTCTTAATTAAAGGTTTGTTTAGTGCATGGAATGCGGCAAAATGTTTCATTTAAATGAATTTAAACTATGATAATGGTTTTTGTCATTTCTATACCATGCAGTGTGGTGGATGAAATGGTATATTAAGGTCGCCCAAATGTATAACAAAAAAATCGAGATCTTGAAAACAAAAAAAAAAGCTATCGCTATACAATAACTCTCTCTTCGAATACCTACTGATATTTGCTACTTGCTACCTTGATTGAAGGCAAAGGGGGCGACCGCTAGGTGCGCCAAAGTACTTGTCTGCTTGTAAAAGTAAGGCAAGGCAGAGCATACTAAAGTCGATGCAACGACTTACTTACTTTAGCTCGAGTTCAGTTGCTATTGATTCTAGTAATTGAACATTTACTGCATTGATTTTTGGATTCCAAATAGATTGAACAACCAAATTTCATCTAAATATAAATATAAATCACTTAAACATATTTTGCATAGCTGCATCAATCGATTTAAATCCCTTTCATACCAGGTAATTTAATCTATTTTACCTTTCACCTCAACAATAACAAATAACAACAACAACCAGTCAAAACAAGGCACGTACTTGTAGTCCAACCTTAATTATCGGGCCAGCAGAAACAAAATGTGAAACAAAGTACATGAAATCAATTAAAATCGTTTTGCCAAATGGTATGGCAAATACGCCCGACAGGCATTATGAAGAAGAAGATGTGTCTGCCATTACAATCAGGAATATTTATTTCATTTTGGCTTTTTTTCGTTTTTTGTGGTCTTTTCTTTGGGGTTTTGGTTGGTGCTTGAGCATCTTAAATACGCCCCGGGGACTCATTTATGTAGCTGCAAGAATGGTGTCCCTAACATCAAACGCAAACATCAGTGGTTTATTTTTTTTCGCCCTCTTGTGTTTTTGTGGGCGTGGCGATTGTAATACTATATACAATATGGGGGTTAAATTAATTGAAGCCCAAAACAGCCAAAAGGAAAAGGTCAAAGGGAAGGGCAGGGCAGGGCAGGAGAGGGAGATGGATAGACAGGTAGATAAACTGTAACCCAATCATTACAGCAACTCCTAATTAAGAAAAGAGGCTCCAAGAATGAAATTAAGTGATTGCATTGGAATGAAGACAATTGTAAATATTTTTAAAATGGTCAAATTGATTAAGTTTAGGCAGAGTGAAATTTAAGGCAGCGTTATTTAAAAAAAAAATCAACATGGTTGAAACACAAAACATGGTCAACAGATAAATATATAAACCAAATGTCCTATGAATCACACAAAAAGGTTGGAACGCGACCTTTTAGCGATCGTGTCTAGCATTAGAATAAGATTCCCCGATCCTAAAAATGTTACACCTTAGAGTTTAGGAATCCCTTTAGTTTCTCAAATAACTTAATGGAAATTGGGTTTTATTTTCTCTCCCCGTAATCTCTATTCAAAACGCTTTAAACTAGAGTCGAGAACTACACAAAAGTTGTACAAGTTTTGACCCGTTTCAGCCTCGTCTGTCGGTTGTTATACGATATCTCAGATATCGTCAGTTTGGATCAATTTATGAAAAGAAAATCATTATTAAGAGTTCTACTTCCATATCATGAATGGGCTCTAATTTTGAAAAAGAATCGCTCCCTTAAGTATGCAACAAACAAGTCAAGCTATTAATATTTCATTCCATTTATGTAAATTTCAATAATTTCAACGATTTGTTCATAATGCATAAGCTTCTTGAAGCCAAAAATTGAATTGCATACCCAAGGGGGCAAATTGAGTTCCCAAACTTTACCATAATAAACTTCTATTTATGCAAATGGTTCTCTAACTGGTTTCAAGTCAATTTGTTTTGTGGAAATATTTACCTAGACTTAATTACAAGAAAATCTTCTCGCCCAATTTCGATTTCACTAACCAATCTATGGCCACATAAATGCGTTTAAGTTTATAATATCCGCATAGTGTAAATCAGCAAAGCAAACATCAATCTCAAGTGCACTAAACCACATATTTGCTACAAAGCAACGCGGCAATGTCATGTCAATCCCTTACGATGTGCATAAAAAGTTATGGCAAAACGGCGAGCAAAAACGGAGACGATAATATTAAAATATATATACATATATATACGCATACAAACAATATTTATATATGTAAACGGAAGAGCAAGACAAGTTCGCAGTTCATAAAACGACGGATGGGCGGCGACCAACAACAAAAGCAAATTGGTGCCAACCCCAAAGCAACAGTGCCGGATGTGGAGCAAACATTGCCCCATCCACATCCACATCCACATCCCCTTTGCCCCCAATGCCATTCATTTTATGACCAGCGATGGGAGTCACTAGTAAAAACCACCAAAACTCATTGCCGCTTATCGCAATGCTCGTTTTTTTTTTTTTTGAGGCTCGTTTACCACGAATTTGGTTTCATCACTGTCATCTGCAGGAACGTTCCTTTATCAGTTTCAACATTTTAGCCCCAAGAGTAATCCTTCCAGGAAAATGTGTCCATTGTTTAACTCATCGACATGCTTCCTCGAACATGGTTATCGATTGGTTTAACATAATTCTGCCTCATACATACATACATTACAAATCTATCACTAATCGTTGCAATTAAAAGAGTTTTTAATTACGCCTGAGTCTACCTTAATCTTAATGACTAAACCAATTAGCCTAAGATGGTCTTTTAACGGGTTTGACTAAAATAACTTCACTCTCAATTCATCTGTTCAAAAAACTAGTTTGTATATAAGTATATAAAAATTGCTGACTCAGCTCGATTCGACTTCAAATGGGTAGCCCATTGCCATGCGGAAAGACGACATTTGTTTAGAGTATCAAGTAAATTTGTAAACATTGGATCACTTTCTATTAGTTATAGTGATCCAATGCTTACAAATTTACTCTGAGTCAGCAATTCTTATATACCTAAATTCTTATATACTTTAAACTCTGTAGAGGTAGAGTATGTGGGCGTTTTCAATATGGCATAAAAACAAAACAAAAATTTTATCAATCAACCACAAGAATTCAAAAATATTGAACTAGATTTTTACTTTGAACTAGTAAATTGCTTGTATCCGACCAGGGGGGTCATATTTCATTATATGGTTCTACATTGAAAATCATTTGCAGTTAGCCTCAATTAGAGATCTGGCGTAACAATCTGATTATGATAAAAATGTTGTCTAGCATGCTTTAATGGAAACACGTATAGATAAGAGGTGGAAACTTATCGATAGTAAAAACCGTCGTTAGTCCCAATAGCATTCAAAACGAAGCCAGATAAAAAAATCACTTTTGAATGCATTAAGGCCTAAAAACGGGCATTTTTCATGTACTTTTTAACATTATTGAGAAAAACGTTAAGAAAATTTCGTAATTCGATTATAGAAGTATTATTTTTTATTTTCGCATCGAGCAACCAACTTTAGACATGTTATTGGGACTGTTTGGACTTTCAATAGGTTTCCACTTTTAGGATAGATCAACTTAAAAAAATTACACAAAACAAAATATAGGAAGGATATATTAATGGGTAATTTATTTAAATATAGGAAGTATATATTACTGGGTAATTTATTTAGAGAGAATAATTTTTCGGAGATTTTCCAGAGATTCTACTTGCTTTAAGCTCTTAAATTTAATTAAATATTGTTCTGATATGATAAATTTTAGGGTCCTAGTCGGCATACAAATTCTACTCATTGCCTTCTACTTCTAGATTTATACCAAAAGTTTCTAGGATATATAAAAGTCGATCCTGCCTATGAGTATATACATTATTTGAGTAGAAATGTGAATCAGTTGCTAAAAGCTAAATCTTTCAGTCATATTTGTGCTCTGAAAGCAAATAAATGTCGTCTCAGTAAAACTTTGTTTGGAATAAAGTATTTTAAACAAATTTCAGGCTGCGCGTTCTTCGACAGTTCAAATTATGAGCATGAGTGGAAACAGACATCAAATCGGTGGCTTAGATTTTGTGAGACTATGTGAGACATTCAGCCAGATATGTCCAGACTTTTGTGAGAGGAGTCCGCAGAATAATGAGAAATCGCAAAGTCTTGACTTTGCCAATAAAATTCTCTTTGAAGTTGGCCCCCGAATGCGGAATGTAAGAAAGAGTGGGTCGAATCAAATGTGGCGCTTGGTATTCAACGGAGGACAGAGTATATATGTCTATACCTATACATTCCAACGACCAATCAATCAAGAGCCCTGCGTAAGGGATAACAAACTCTATTTGACACTGAAGCAAGCCGGATTATTGGCAGTGCGTAAGTTGTGCTCCCTTCTGCCCGACGTCCACAATCCGCGTGATAAGTTCCTAATGACACCGCTTTCACTGGCTGTCTTTGCACCCGAAAGCATTCCGAAAATTGCCAAGGCCCTGAGTCAGCTGCTTGGAACGTCAGTGCAAAGTGGAGTTGTCGCCAAGGCTGTGATCAGCAGCTGCCAGACCGATGGCTTCCACCTGCCCCACAGTCAGTGTCACATTGCTCTGGTGGCCATCGAAGCAACTGTTCAATTGGCCGAGGAACGCCAAAAGCTACGTGCATTTACCCTGAAGCGATATGCCAAATACGGCAAACCCTTCGATGAGGCCCAGCATAATGTCTATTTGCAATATTCCAAAATGCCGGCAAGAACTGAGGAACTATTACCTTCACCCACACCAGCTGTGCCGCCAAAGAAACTAAATGTGAGTGAGGTACTAAGGAGCATTGTCAAATCCACCGACGATCCATTGAGTGGTGGAACATTGGACATGAAGTTTGTAGCCTTGAAAAATGATGCTGACCAGACCAGTCGAGGTGAGGAGAGTAACCCAGTGGAGATTCGTATTGAAGGCATCAATTTAAATGGCATAACAACTAAATTGCTCACCAAGAAAGTTTAAAAGTTATTTACATGGCCCTAAGCAAAAAAAAAAATGTTTTCCTCCTGTAATGCGCCCTAATGCTCTTCCTCAAATCAAAAATGTTTTTCGTGTTTTTCTCATATTCTTTTTATAGCTTGTCAATTTAAAACAAATCTAAAAATGTTTCATCTTAAAATATAAGACTAAAAAACTTATCGTAACCCTCTTAAGTTACATAATACTTAAACGGCTTCTAAACTATTTCGTATTGATTATAGAATAAACAAAAGTTCTTATATTTAGCCGTCTACACAATAAAAATTAACTTAGCTAAACAGTTTTTGTTTAAAAATTAAAAATGTTTACTGTGTTTTAATTTGAGTTTCCCCTTAAAGGGTTTTGAAAATGTTTTTCCAAACTGACACTCAGACGTCGAAATAGATGGCATCTTCTGGACCATGGGATTGCCCTTTGCACTAGATATGAACTGATGAGTTAACCCTAGAGCAGTCAAAGCTTCGCCTTATGTTTGTATGTGAAGCAACAGACACAAAGAGCAAAGAGTAACATTGCCGAATATTATTTTTAGGCTGTACGTGTGTGGGCAGCGCTGCGACAGAGCTGCGACAGAGCTAGATATATGCTCCATTCCCAGGGAACGTCAACATTCACATTCTACCTTTCCATTTCTTATGTAAATTTTAGTTTTTTACGTTATTTGGTGCTAACCAGCTCAAACTTTTATGATTATGAAAAAAATGCCCGAGAAAAAAGAAACATAAATGGTCCAAGAACCTTATAATTGTTTAAAAAAAAAGTGCCCGGATTTCCATTCGAGTTTACATATATTGTGGCCAATTTTCTTCACTCCAGAATGTTTGCATTTAAAAGACATTCTCTTCTCTTCTTTTATACGTGGTTCAAGCTTTGTCACTTACAGATATAAAATACTCCTACACACATATACATACTACATATATGGGCATTTTGTTTGTCTGTATGTGTGTATGATAAAAAGGAAAAGAAAGAAAGAAAAAAAAATGCCGAGAGTAGCTGAAGAAAGGCTTCTTTTCACCTGCGAATTTAATGAGCTACCGCGGCACGTGATTATTAAGCGAACGAGCGTACGTGCAGAATTTATGTGGCAAACTTTTTACTTGGCCCTGGGTGTTGATGGTGCTGACAATTCCCCGTGTACACATCCTCGAACACACACCAACACACCATCACACACATCAGCAGCAAGAAGCAAAGCACCTGAGTGCCATTACACACATAGTTCAACCATATATCCTATATATTTATATATTTTATTTAAATTTTACTTTTGCTTTTTCCCTTTGTAATAACCATTAACCAGTGAAAAGGGAAAATTTATGCAAAATTCAAGAAAACTTTAAAAATTTAATATAGTCTCTCTATTTGCTTACAGGATATTTAGAATTCGGCTTTCATTTTTTACATATAACACCTACTTACTTATATTTTGGAAGATTTCTTTTTCTTTTTGTCGCTGCTCTTGTTGTTGTTGTTGTTCTTTTGTTTTCAGGCGAAACATAAACAATTTTCGCGCATCTGAAAGGTGCACATAAAAAAAAAAAAAAAAAACCAAAAGAAGGGGGAAAACTCGTAAGTTGCGGCAACATCTTTTCCTTTTTACAGCTTCGTCTACACTTTAAACGAATAAAAACAAAAACGAAAACAAATAACCCATGAGTACATGTTTTCCCAACAAATTTAAGAACTAAGACAAATCATAATTTAATCAACTGAAAGTAAAATGATTTAATGAATTTGGTGTTTTTTCAATTTCCAAAAAAAAATTTCTACAAAAAGCGTTTAAAAATATGAAAACGGAGTTAATAGACAACAAACAAATTGGCCAGCTTACTGCGACGGTATTAAAGGGTATTTAAGGCGAAGAAGATACACTTAAATATTAGATAAATTTTTGTTAACTAAAAGTTTTAAAAATTAATTTGTAAGAGTCGTCAAAAAGAAAGTTCCTCCTCTGCTATCACGATTTCGGGCAAACCAAAACATACTAAACTAAAACTAAAATAAAAGTAAAATTTTGTAAAATTATCAAAAATGTATAAAATGCCATAATTTGGGGTTAGGTCGATGACACACACACACACACACACTTCTCAATTCGTGTCGTTTATAAAAATTTCAAATTACTTGCAAGAGTTTCTCTGTCTCTGTTTAAAAAAATTCACTCAACGTGAGAAATTTTGAGTTATTTTGCGAATCGATGATGTTTCTAACGAATCAAAAGTTTTCCACATTATTTCAAAGAAAATATATGCAAAGCAATCGAATAAGAGAGTCAAGAGGACCAATTGTCGGTCAGGGTCCAGATGAGAAACACCCAAAAATGCAGCTAAATTTCTGCCTCCCATGTCAGTTACTTTAATTTTGTAATATCCGTTTTAGGCGGCAGAGTATTTGGCACGTTTTGATTTTCTCGAATCCTAAACAACTTTTGCACATCATTTTTTTTTTTTTGTCATATGTTTATCATAGTCAAAGTTAACTGTAAATAGCGCCAGCCATTGAGCCACAGGGGCCGATTTTTTCGACAGTTCGTGTCCATGTGAGCCGAATGCTTGCCGAAGGCCCCAACAAAAAATGTGGTTTGCCACAGCATTTCGAAGCAAGCACGACTACTATGAAGCTTTGCTGAGAGGCTACACTTGAAAAAAAAAACGATCTTCACTTTTTATTTTGCGCAGTGCAAAGCAATTGACAATTCACATTCAAACGCACAAATACATTGATAACTTTTGCTGGCTCTCTTTGCGCTGACCCCTGGTCTATGCTAAAGAAATGAACATCGATCAAATGCGAGTGATCAATCCATTAAAAATACTCAACAACAAGCGGTAGGACTTTCTTATGCACAAATTTCGGTATAGGAAACAAACAAATAATTGAATAACTTAAGCTTAAGGCCTGGTAGCTATAGCGCGTATAAAATTCAATATAAATAAACAAATTTAATTTTCAAGAATTTTACAGTTCACCAAAAACCGAGAGCTTACTTGGAATGTTCTTTCGAATGAAACTGCAATTGGAGGACCTTAACCAAACACTCTTACCTATGTAGATCTTAGGATTTAACTAACACAGTTTATACCTGAGAGCGGCTTCTCAGACTTGAACATTTAACAGAATATTATTGAAAGTATAAATGCCTAAAAATGCATAATATAAACAAATATTGATCAGTTTATGAAATAGCCAGGTGAACGAATTTGGCCTTTTAAAATTTTAAATTTGTTTTCAAATCGATTTAACATATCATTTATATGTAGATACAGTGAGGATAATAAATATTGTACATATGCAACGAATATTTATGCCATTGAGAAAAATTTAATTAACTGGAAAATTGTTTGGTCCTTGCAATTGTTGTCATGTACCACTGAATTTCATCATCGTCAAGGAAAATAAATAAAAATTCGGTTTCATTTTATTGCGATGACTTCGGCACACACACACATAGAGAAAAAGAGAGATAGAAACAGAGAGAGAGAGAGAGAGAGAAAACTACTAGGATATCTCATTTGCATATGCGTGGGTGGATTTTCATTTTTTTTTTTTTTTTTCTCTTCGCTTCTCTTCTCTTGACTTGTGTGAGCAATTTACATACGAAATGTATCTCCATCCAGATATTGATATATCGAAAGCTGAAAATGCACAATATACAAGTGTAAGCAGAAATGCCAAGGATAACAAAAGGCATACGAAATAACAACAACAACAGCAACAAAAGAAATGAAAGAAACCTCACACACAATAGAAAGCGCAGATAGATAGATGAATGTATACATATATAAAAATAGATAAAGAGAGAGAGAGAGGAAGAAGAGAAACGGAATGGACAAGTATGACCAACTGACAAGTGACACTTTTTCAAATTGAATTTTCCCACATAGAATGTACGAGGTTCATTCAATAAGTTATGAGACACATTTCAATAGGGAGTTCCTCTAAATTTTGACGTGTTTTAATCATCAACTTGAGTGAAATGCGAAATGAAAACTTCATTTTCATCTAAATGTCACTGAATTTGGTTTTTGCGTACCTCAGATATCTTATCGCGTGACCCTCGTTGACCAACACACAGGCCAAGAACTTTAACTGAACTTCTCCACTTGACTGAGTTGGCCAAGTCAAGTCTGCTTATCAGTTGTCATATATGTATGTATGTACATATGTTCATATATCCGATATACCGATTTGAAAACAGAAATCAAACAACATAAATAAATTGAAAATTGTTCATTTTTCTCTATCTCTCTCTCTCTCTTACTTACTCCAAAATTATCTCCACTTAAAATGGAACCCGACTACAATGACATCCTGAGCCCCATCGTGATAGCCGTTATGGTGGCCTACAATAGACCAGTGACCCTGGAGGAAATTGTTGATGGTGTTATGGACGTCATACATCATTCACGGGATCAAATGGATCCGATGGAGGCCATTGGCGATTCAAAACATGTTCAAACATTGCGCACCAATAGGAAAAGACAATTGCGCTAATTCCAATTCCTGTGGCTAAACAAAATTTTGTTTTGTTTTCGTTTTCGTAAAGATTGCATTAAATTATTCTTATTTAATTATCTATGTATTCCAAATTAAAAGACGCACAAAGGTTACAAAATTTGCTAATTTTCTTAGAATTTCAATTAAAAGTATCTTTTGCGACAGGCAATTGAATCTACTTTCCTCCAAAGAAACAAACTACCGGATCTTGAACCCAAAACCTTTCTCATTCCATAGGCAAAATTACTAATGAACTTGGTTGAATCTCTCCCTCTTTCACACATGGCATGCGCTATGGGATATATAGTATACTTTTTTGGCTCTTAACTATAGTTATAGTGGTCCAATAGGGCTGGCTCCGATAAATGATCTACCTACAACAACAAGAAGCATAAGTACGAGATTTGGTGTGAAGTAGCTCGAAAACTGAGGGACTAGTTTGTCTGGAAACAGACAGACAGGCAAACGGGTATAAAAATCACAAGTTTAATTGACCCCAAAAATGAATTTAGAATATACATAAGAATTCCTACTTCCGTAAAACTTTTTAGATGTATTGCCAATTTATAAAATAAGTAAATCTTGAAAGATATTTTATTCAAATACGACGAAAGCTGTGATGTCAATAAGAGGAACAAAGGGGATTGCAAAAAAAAATTGTTACAATTTCTGTTAAACGTGATAAATGCTTGAAAATTCCACTCAACTTTCCAGTCCTGCTGATGCCTCTTTTATTTGTTTACTTCATGATAAATAATTATACATTATATACCGAATGTATGCATGTGTGTGTATATGTGAGTGTGTGTGTGTTTGAGCAATATCGGGAGTAGCTTGTCGAATTGCATCGTTTCCCTTTTTCAGTTCTACATTGAATGTCGGATCGTTTAGACGCTGTGTAATCATTATAAATATTTTAAGTGCAGCTTATTGGAAATTACATATATAAATTAGTACTAAATCAGCCACTAAACATATTAATAAATTGTAAATATGTAAGTATTGGAAATCATACATACAAATGTATATAGATGTAAGTACAAATAGCGTAAAATTATATGAATAAAATTAATACATACAAACATTTGTGGAACGTGCAAAACAACAAAAGTAATATGATAACAAAGCTGACTCAATGGAGGGAGGAATGCAAAATTATATATGTATATGTAAATGTAGTAAATAAGCAAAGTTTCGTTTATTTGTGTATCTTTTTAGTAGATTTCTAAAATATTTTGTTAGTTTTCGAAATAGCTTTTATTCGTTTTATGATTTCAGAATATGTAAATATGGCTAAAGCCTCTTTAAAGGAAAAATTCATTTTCGATTTCGAAAAACTAAGGCAAACGTTTACTCAAATATTTCCCGACTTTGCGGCAGAGCCCAACTATATGAATGCCACAAAAAGTCGTCGATTTGCCGAACAGGTAATCTTTGAGTTTAGCAAAGAAGCCAAGAAGGCCAAGAAGGAAAGACGAGATCAATCCTGGACTTTCAAGATAGAGAATTCATTGAATCCGGCTAAAATTAAAGTTACCACATGCAATACCAAGCCACCGCCGCAATTGCAGCCAGCCCTTGTCAATAATTGTCTTCAATTGACTTTCAAGCAGGCCAGCCTGTTGGCTGTGGCCAAATATTGTCAACTGGTGCCACATCAAGTGAAACGCGATCAGATTGTCCTCACGCCTCTGGCCGGAGCAGTTTTTAATAAGGATGATCTGCCAAAGTTGGCGGTTGCCTTAAACGAGCCCCTTGACAAACTGATCATGTCCATTATCAGTAGCAGCCAAACCGATGGATATTATCTGGTCCATAGCCGCTGTCACATTGCCGTGGTGGTGTTGATGAAGACCATTACCGATCTGCCAATGCGCAATTCGCTGCTCAAGAAAACTATTAAGATGTATAAGATGCATGAAAAGGATTTTGATTTCGAGAAATTCCAGACAATCAGTGAGTTTCTAGCTAACTCAGCGGTAGAGGCCAAAGATGGAAACTTGGCGAATATCGATGATGAAGTGGACCTCTTGCTATCGCAAATTTTATCCAATGAAGCGTCCAAGGCGAACAGCAACCAAGCAAATGGGTCCAATCCAATGATGAAATGAAAGTGAAAATGTAAAATGAAGGAATTAATATACAAAATTTGCAATTCAATTAAAATTTGTATGGAAGCCATTTCAAGTTATTTATAAGTTGTAGTCTCAAAATTGACTTGAGTTTTTGAGACTTCTTTCCTTAATAACTTGATATGCTTTATAAAAAACAAGTTTCAAGATGCTTAATTCAATTAAAAATTATTCATTTCCTTCTGCAAAATAATCATTTGGTTTAAGTATGCTCCGCAAATGATAAAAAAAAATATCGATTAATGTTTATAATTATATATTATTTATCATGGCGGCATTATTAAACAATAAAATACATCTATCTAAGCCTATCAGAGTTCAATTTGTGTTTATAAATTGCAAATTGTAGGTGATACATATGGAAGTAATCGCTTCGTCTGTGCGTTAATCGGCACTAAGACCAGCTCCGATTATTTGCAACTTTGAATTACTTTAATTTGGCATTCAGCTTTGGCTTTCGTTTGTACATGATATTCTGTTCCAGTTTCAGACGCTTGTACTCCATGTGTGTGCAGAGACTGAATGATTGCATAAAGTATTCTTTTGTTTGATACATCTGGTCATCATGCTGCTGTTCCTTAAAGTCCATCACCTGCTCCTCCACAATTCGTTTCGGGGTCTTAACTTTTTGCTGTTGACAACGAGCCCTCTTAAGAGCCGCCTGCAGGTTCATGCGACTCTCCTTAATCACATTGGGTCCTGGTGGAGCCGGCGGTGGGGGTGGCAGAGCCCTTTTCTTGGCTGCCACTGGTGCAACATTCTTTTTTGGTAGGATATTGGCCATCTGAGGAGCACCACTGGAAATAATATATTTATTAAGCAAATCCTTCTCGGTGGGACGCTCCACAACATAAAACGGCTTAATCGACAAATGGGGAGCCACCACAAGGGGCACAATGGCTCCACTTATCATTTCTTTTATTAAATTCTCATTCGGCTGGAGATGCTGCTCAGTGAAGGCAGAACAGAAGCGATCGACGTCGTTCTGCAAGCGGAGTACCAAATACTGACATTCTGCATTTAGCTGATACAAATCGTCTTCCAATTCCAAAAGGTAGTTATTCTTTACCGTCTGCGCCTGTATTTGAAAGAGAGAGAGAGGGAATTATGATTCGCTAAGAAAAGAGGCAGAATTACTTACGGCATCGCTCAGCTGCTGGCCAAAGATACTCACAATGGTCTGCAAAAAAAGGGCGACTGGTTAGAGCATGTACATAGAAAGATTATTAGTTATGACTTACGCGATGGGTCATTAAAATCGTTCTCATGGAACGCTGGCAATAAACAATGTCATTCACTAGCTTCATTGGTAATTTGTAAAATTTTCGCACGTAATGGTCGAAAAAACTTTGTGCAGCAGCCAAAGAGTTAGCCTGACGCATTTTAATAAGGAATGCCGTGATTATCTCATCGCGTTCTTTTGGTGAAAAATCATTAAAATTGATAGCCTCCATTTCGAAAGCAAAAACAAATGCCCCAAATAACAATCAGAATAAATAACAAATTTATGCCGGGCTTCTTGATTGCAAAATTAAACAACAACAAAACAAAAGGTGGCAACTCTCCAACTGCATATGGAAACATTATTTCAGTGATCAAAAGAATAAAAAAATACCAAAAAAATACCGGTTAAAGAAGAGAATAAAAAATCGATCACACCAAAACGGCGGTTTAACTTAAATGCTTCATTTAAAAATTTAATTGAAACGTGATATTACTGTCAATGGCAGCTCTCAATTTGAATGCCATAATTGTAAATATGATTGATGGAAGACAAACTGTTAGCTCGAGCGTGTAAATAAAATAATTACCACACAGTTATTCACATATGGTTCAATAATATCCATTTTAATTATGTTTTCCAACCAAAAGAAAATTATTGAACTCTTGCAGCAGGCATGTGCCTTGATAAATGTTAACGTTACATTAAATGAATTTAATGTTTGAACAATAATTACAATACCGATGGTACAGAAAAGATGATTATTTATGAAGTGCTCAGGTTGTTTCACTTTGGGCTTGCTGCTTATTAACAAAATTTGTACATATATATACAAGAAAATTGTTCAAAGCAACATCGTGAACTGGATTTTATGGAGTTTTCTTAATTTAGTTGAAATGTGACTTCAATTTTTTGAACAAAAATAACAGTAAAAGTTTCAGAACAGTTTACCTATGTGTATATACTTTCTGCAAGAGCCATAAAAATGAAATTTATTGGAAAATACAAAAATTCCAAAGGCTTCCAAAATAGATGAGCAATTTGTTGGCCAAAATAAAAATAAAAAAAGGAGAAAAAAAACAACGACGACGACTATGAAGGAGTGCATAAAAAATTCAGGCCCGCAGCTAAACAATTGAGCGGAAAGTTGCCGAACCGGCCGCAAAGTGATTTAATCAATGCAAATGATGGGGACTTTTCTCCTTTTTTTTTTTTTGCTTTTTCTGTCTCTGTTTCTCTTTGTTGTTGTTGCTGTTGGTTTTGGGCATCAACATTAAATGTTAATGGAAATTTTCTTTTTTCTTTCTTTTTTTTGTGTTCGTTGTGCCTTCTTGCTTCGAATGTTGTTCGCTTGTGTTCACGTGCGTTGGTGTGTAAATGATAAATGAGGGGACAGAGGGACACCGACACTACGTGAAACTATACCACTAACGGCCCATTAGGTGCTATTGTGCTTTGCCTTTGCTTTGTTTTCCTCCTTTCTTGGGTCATTTTTTTTTTTTTTTTTTTTTTTTTGCAGGACTAAAAAATGTGTGGCTAGCTATTCCCTGTGCACTCACAGAATTCTCCTTTCAAATCCAACGGCCTTAACTAATAACTGCCACTAACTGAGGTGGCAACGCTGTGCTGCCCATTATCAAACTGCAACAACAGCTGTTTTATTTTTTTATTTTGCTGTCGTTTGGATTGTTTTCGGATCCGATTATTTAATAAAATAATGATTTTATTAAATAGAAGCCCGTCTATAAGACACTTACTGCGCCATTGCCATCGTCAGGGTGAGTGGAGATAGGCCATAAAATCAAAAATTTATGATTTCCCCTTGACAGTAATTGCAGGCAAAAACAAGGATAATCTTACAGATTTCCATGGCAAATGGCCAGAAAAGGAGCAGCAAAATTTCATTAAAGACATGCGCGTCATCACGGATTTTATAAGCGAGGCAGAGGAGCAACAGTTGCACGAGGAAATCGAACCGTATATGAGTCGATTGCGCTATGAGTTTGATCATTGGGATGATGTGAGTACCGCAGGACGAGTCGTTTAACCCAAATTGTTGAAAATCAAACATTTCAGGCCATCCATGGTTTTCGTGAGACAGAGCGCAAGAAGTGGTATCCACATAATCGCGAAATTCTCGAACGTGTGCGTCAAATAGCCTTTGAAGGCTCCATTATGCCCTATGTACATATTTTGGATCTGGCTCCCGATGGTGTCATTAAGCCGCATGTGGATAGCACACGTGTAAGTCCTTCGGCAATTAGCTTTATATTCTTGTCTCACTTTTAAGTTTTTCGTTTTCTCTGCTTAGTATTGCGGCACTACCATTTCGGGAATTAGTTTACTGAGCGACAGTGTCATGCGTCTGGTGCGCACGGATGCCCAAAAGTATGAACAAGACGGTAGTCAGAACAAAGCTTCTGAATCTAATGGAAATGCAGCAGCAGCTGTGGGAACAGAAAGCGAGACTTATCGCCATCAACCGACGACTGGCTTGAAGGATGACAACTTTTATGCGGATCTGCTGCTGCCACGTCGTTCGCTGTACATAATGAGTCACACGGCCCGCTACAATTTCACGCACGAAATATTGGCCAAAGAGGAGTCTAAATTTTTAAATGTCCCCATAGAGAAAACACGTCGTATTTCCATTATATGCCGCAATGAGCCATAAATGGTAAAGTCACAAAAAAGCCAAAAAAACATATTCATTTTCCTTTCTGTTGATTTGGCAGTTAGCCGCAATTATCATCTAGTCCAATTCCATATGAAATAGTTATAAACTATTTTAATATACATATTATTAAGCAACTTAAGACGTGATTAGTTTTGGCTCAAAACAGATTTCAAATAAATTTTCAATAATTTAGATAATTTCATATGTGGATTAAAGCTGCTGTCCAAACCTTAGTAATACTACTTAAATTCGACTTTTAGGAAATTGAATTTAGTTGTAACTTTCTTATGCATCGCCAGTGGACAATAGGATTCTTAAGCAGCTGCAGCTGCAACAGTAAATCCAGTTCTTGTAATTGGCTAGACAGCTCAAGTGGCTAATGAAACGCTTTAATTTAATTTGCTCTGATTTTTAACAATAGTTAAAGAAACTAGCCCCTAAGCTATATATGTACTAACAGACACAACGATAGAAAATCTCTTTCTCCCTCTCTTTCTCTCCCTCTCCATCCCTTTCTCTCTCTGTCGTTCTCAGGAACGAAAGCAGGCAAAAGCATCTTTGATTAAAAGTTAAGAGCTTGGAAAACAACTTAACACCAACTAACGGTATTCGTATACGTTTCCTTCCACAAGCTCTGTGTCCCCTTTGCCTCACCATCTGTCTCTCGAATTGTTTGTTTATATTTAAGAGTTTTCTTCTGACTTTATATATTTATTTGCACAATGCAACACAAGTTAGGCGTGTTTTTTCCTTTTAAATTTAACTTTTATATTTTGCCTGTTTTATTTTAGCGTCCCAACATAAAAAGTCTGACGATTTGCAAATGATACTATAAATTTTGATAATATTCATAATGAGGAAGTGGTGGAATATTGTTCATATGTGAAATCACAAAAGACCAAAAGGACAAAAGATTTGTCCTTAACTAACATCTGGTCCACTGTTAAATTTACTCATTGCTGCTGCTGCTGCTGTTGGCACAAAAAGCTCGCTCTCTTCTTCTGTTAGAATGCCTTCCACAAAATCATGAGAGGGAATCCCGTTAGCATTGCTGTTAATTTTCGTAACTTACATTTATCGGTCGACAATAAGCCGACTAAGTTAAGTTAAGGCATCCATATCAGCAAATAAAACGCCAATTTTATTAATATACACTTGTTTTGAACGTTAATTTAACTGCCACTGAAACAGAAAGGCTAAGAGAGAGGCAGAGATGGAGAGAGGGATAAGAATTTGTTGGTTTGGAATTATAGACAATCAGGAGGCATTATAGACTAAGTTTAATGTTTGAAAAGATCATATTAATAGCCCATATTGATCTGTTCATTAGAACTATCCTTATAGATATGTTTTTGTTTTTTTTTAGATATATTTATATGAGATGAATTGGATTCATTACGATTTTGGTCATGCTGAAGCTGGAAACGGGTTAAGATCTAGCATCTCAATAGAATCATTAGCGCATAAAGATATAGAGAGACACCAAAAAGGTCCTTTTGACAAGATCTTGCTCAACTCTCACTTAAAATTAGATTGAACTTGGAAAGCCTTCTACTGCAGCTTGATTAGTCTTTTAAGGATAATAAAGAAATGCAATTTTCTTCTAGTATTTCAACAGCACTCACTTTTTCTCTCTCTCTTCTTCTCTCTCACTTACTCTCAGGCTCTTGACTAACACTTATACAAGGAGTTGCAAAAAAAAAAAAGGAATGAAAAGAAATTTCTTAAGCTTTGGCCAAAAGGGAAAACAGGGAAATAACTCTGCTTAAGTGCACAACAATTGCAGTTGTAAAGCAAAAAGGAAAGGGATGGAGTGCAGGGAAGTGGGGTTAGGGGATATAATGGGAACTAACACCAACTCAAACTAAAAGTCCTGCAGTAACTCGAAATGAGAGCAAGAAATGAAGAAATATGTATACCCGTCTAGCACCTGAGTGCTAGGTGCTCGTCTGTGCAGCAGGTGAGTCGATAAAATGGCCATCAACGTGTTCTTCAACTCCTCGGGAATAAAGTGAACATACACATACATACATACACCCGAAAAAGAAACAAAAAAAAAAAATTGAAACAACAACGAAAATAGAAACCCCAAATGGAAACGAGAGAGAGAGAGAGAGAGAGAGAGAGAGAGAGGAAAGGAGAATAGGAAATACGCAAGCAAAGCGGAGTGCCAAAAGTGAAGTCCGCTAACAAAATGGCAGCTGGGAAACTTTGTACAAATTATCAACTAAGCAACAACAATAATCTCTGTCTCTCTCTCTCTCTCTTTCACTCTCTTTCACCCTCTTTCATTCTCCTCTCCCTATTCTGCAGAGTAGCGCAGCCATTGGGGCAACGACCATTTCAAGCACCTACATACTCCCCCGCCATCGCCGCCCCTGCATCCCTTGACATCGAAAAGGGACGACAAAAACCTGAGGAAAGCAACTTTTATTTGGACCTGCTTTATTTTCAGTTATTGCTATTATTATTTTTATTATTATTATTTGCATGGACCCTTTCCCTCTGCCCCGTGTCCCGCAAACCACTCATAACAATTTTAACCTTTGTTGTTGTTGTTGTTGTTGTGGGCGGGGTGAAAGTTTTCAGATTTTTGTGGGCTTCTTTTTTTGTTTTTTTTTTTTTGCTTTTATTTGGAGTACTTAAACAGTTCTTAAACTCAAACCACTCAATGTCACGTTGACCTTATTTTGGTATTGAATTCATTTTTGAGGATACAATATTTCACAATAGAAAACGAAAGAAAAAAAAAAGAGTTTTTTAAAAAGCAAAAAAATGCAACTCAAAGTGTAAGCACTTCAAAATGGATAACAAACACAAAAGTTATCCTCTTCAAATGAGAGTGAGTGGGGGGGGGGGTTAAAGGGGGAGGATTCAAGTGCAACTTCTTCTTCTTCTAAAGAGAAACGATTATAATTATTACTTTTCTTTTAAAATTAGTTGAGCAAGCGAGAGAAGGGCATTGAAGTAACAAGAGGAAATGGCTCCTAATTCGTAGTGACTTCATTCTGTTCAGGAGATTTTGGAATCCCCAAAAATATGCCATAAATAAGCCATCTTCAAATTTCTTTCTGCTTCTTCTTCTTCTCCTCCTCCTCCTCCTCCTTCACCTCCTGCTCATTCGTCTTCTCGAATAATTGTGTCCTGTATAGCATCCTTTAAACATCTGCCGAGCTGTGAACTGCTGCGGTGGCTTACGGATGGGTGGGTTATATCCCATTCTTCGTTCACAGTAAATCCAATTAAATGGAAGTTCGCTTTTTGTTGTTATTCTTTTTGCTTTCACTTTTTGTTTTTTGTTTTTGTAAATTTCATTGGCGGCACTCTCTGAGATAAGAAAGGCAAAGAGAAAGCGAGAGAGAGAGAGGGAGAGGGAGAGGGAGAGGGAGAGAGGAAGTAAGCGGAGTGAGGGGGCAAGTGTGGTAGTGGGCGAGCAACAGCTACAGAAAAAGGAGCATAAATTGCATTAAATCCACACCCAATTTCTCTTATTTATTAAAACAAAAAAAAAAAAAAGTAATTGAGGGGTAGGCAAGGGGAAGGCGAGAAGAGGAAAACAATGGCATTGAATCACTCAAAGCAGTTGATATTTAAGTATCTTAACTTTTGTATTAACCAAAAGTGAACAAGTTTCTCAGATCTTTCAGTCGGATTTTCTGTTTATTCAAAACTAAACGGAAAATTGTTAAAAAAAAAAAGGAGACACTTTCTAAAGGGTTCTCAATAAAAGAACTCTCTGATTCTCTAGTGCAAGTCTAATCTTCTTTAATCTCTCTCTCTCTCTCGCTCTCTTTCTTTTTCTTAAATTTAAGAAGCATAACTGCAGTTTCTATTGATTTCTGGCCATTTTTATCCACTGTTCACTTCTTTTGCGCTTTTCTCGTTGTCGTTGTCCTTGTTGTCCTCGTTCATTATCATTGGGCCAATTCACCGAGGACAGTTCGTCGATTTGTTTCCTTCCACTTGCTCAGATTAATTGAGCATAAATTTTTAATGCGCTTCACTTGAATTACTGCGTGAAATAGCAGCAATAAGTAAGAGTAAAGTATTACTGGGGGGGAGGGGGAAGGGCTGGAGCAGAGGGTGAAAGGGGGGAAGTGGGCTCTTTCGTAATGTAACGCCCTTGAGAAATGTTTAATAGACTTTTAAGTCAATTTTTTGTTGTTGTTTTTCTGTCGCTTTTGTTGGCCCTTGTCAAGTGTTGGCCGTGTCACCGTGTGACCGGCTGTCACCTGCCGATAATCGTGTTCATTAATCATGATTATTTTCGCTAAAATCAACGAAAACTGTTGTGTTCCAGTTTTTTTTTTTTTTTTTTTTGAAGTCCAGTCATCAGGAGCGGAGTAATAAGGCATGATAAAGGTTTCCCCCAATAGGTAAAATAGAAATGGCAAATCATTACAAAATAGCCGCTGGCCAGTGGAGAATATTCGCTGGGATATCCTCAATACGGCTTTCAATCCTTTTTGATTTCATTTCTAGTTTTCGCTTTTGGGAATGACCGATCTTTGGTCTTTGGATTTATTAAAGAGGTGAAGGATAACATGTTTTGTTGTATTGAAAATTGATTTCTACACCAATTCCACATTTAGCCTTTGGCTAAGGGGTTACAACTAAAAATTTGATATTATTTGAGAAAATACAAACAGGGGAGGACTTAGCAGAGGGCTGGCAGGGCTATTACTCTGGGGCCTCCACAAAAGAGAGATCTCCAAGCAAGGGAACAGAAAAAAAGTTTAGCAAAGTTCTTCAAAATACTTCCACAGGATCTCGCCCTTAAAAAGAGCATTCCAAGGCTGACTGACACAGCAGATATGTCTGGTTTGAAATTGAGAAGAACCATTAGGATACAATTGTACTTGATATAATGGGCCAAAATCCAACTTCAAGTATTTCCCTCTAACACTAAAAATAAGGAGAAGGCTCACTAAGCATGGCGACACTTTTGAGCTACCAGACTTGCGGGTGGTGCGTGGGCGAGGTCCCTTCCCCTTCAATTCTTCAATTCTCCCTTTTCTCTACTTTTGCCCCTATTGATTGACATCTCACTTGGACTTGGCGCCAGTTGGTTTTTTTGGTCCAAGCCGAAAGTGAAAATAAAAACGTATTCACCACAAAGCAAAACTTTTGTCTTTGCCCTATACACTTCTCTCCCTCCTTGGCCCCCATGACGGATAAAACTTTGTGTGGTCATTTGAATGAATGAATAGAGAGAGAGAGAGAGAGAGAGAGAGAGAGAGAGAGAGAGAGAGATAGATAGGTTAGATGGGCAAGAGGGGCGGCGGTGGCGGTGGCGGCTATCCACAAAAAGTTTTAATCGTGTTGCACTGATGTTTGTGTTGTGTTGTCGTTCCACCCCCCCCCCCTCTCTCTCCTTCCTGTGGATTAAAAGGACCTCCTAAGGGCAGAAGAACGCTTTGGGATTTATCTCATATCGAATTGACTTTGAATTAGTGAAAGAAAGTAAAATAAATTGATTCAAGGCTAATTGGAGGTTAATTCCCTAAATTTAAATAAAGTATTAAAAGTAAATTTGATTATCGAAAGAATTCCAATGCAATGGGGGAAAAAAGAACATCTCTCACATTAAATTTGTGAGAATAATCAGTTTGGTTTAGTTTAGTTTAGCAGCAGCTGCAAAAATTTCGCGAAGGATTCTTCAATTTCTTACATCTGTTTGCCTCTTTGTTCACGTAATGTGTAAACAATGAAAAGTAATATACGAAATCCCCTACAAACGACACACACACACTCACAAAAAAAAAATAAAGGAAGAAAAAGATTGAAAAAGGAAAAATACAAAATCAAGAATGGAAGAAACAGCTCACGTATCCGCACTTTTGGTCAGCATTTTGCTACCATTTTTCTTTTTGCAACATGTCTTAGACCTCAGACTCAGGTAGAAGAGGACACACCGGGAATAAGAAATCAGGACAAGGGACCCAGGTTCTAGAACCTGGGACAAATTGCGTTAAAAGCGCCGCAGCACAAAAACCAGAACTGAACACAGGACAACACAGAAATGCAATCGGAATCACATGTACATATGTAACTAGGTCAACGTACCGACAATGTGCTAAAGGCATCGCCGCACGCTGCGTTTGCCTTCCCTTGTGGACACAATGTCAAAGACAGAGCCAAAAGGTCCTGCAGCGCTTTGTGCTATGTACTACCAACATTAAGATAAGATAAGCATCTGCAATGCCACGTGAAAGAAAATAAAAGAGAGAGGCGCCCAAAAACAAGAAAGTCAAATTCCTTTCGACTGTTTAAGCTGAAGCCATTATCATATACTAGATATGGACATTTTTTTTCTTAAATAAGTATATGTAAGTGGTAAATTTCAAGTTGCATTGACTTTTTAAGTAAAGCAAATTTACGAAAAAAAAAAAAAGAAAAACGTTTAATGCATCAAAAAGAATGATATAAAACACAACACATTTGATTTAAGCGGTAATGGCGCCTAAATTCTCTGGCGTTGCCACCAGGGTTAAATTAACAGCAATGATCCCAACACTGTTATTAACAGTCTCAAAATGAGTCATATGTTATCAACAGAGAGTTTGTGTTAATACTGTTAAGCCATCGATATTTTCGAACTCTGTAAGCGATCGATAGCATCGACATTGTCATCGACGGTCTGCCATCTCTAGTTTGAATGACCGGGAAAGAATCAAACGAAAGAAAAGCCGAAAAGAAAAGTCAGAATCATTTCTAAAAATTACTTCGACAAGACAGGGTCTTTGAACGGTGTGTTATGTTTGTCGAATTGTAAAACATATTAACGAGAGATTAAAATGCCAAATATCTAAATCAATATCAGAAAATTGAGTGTGCGTCTGCGTTTTGTCTCAATGTCATAAATGTAAATTTGCTTTAAGTGTTGGTGTTACTTTGTGCGTGTGTTTGTGCATATGTGTGTGTGTGTGTTTAAAAAGCGGAGCATACAGCATAAAGCAGCCGAGGAAGCGCAGACCGACGCTCAGCCAAGCAGCAGCAAGCAAGTCAAGTAGAAGACGAAGGCAACGAAGAAGAAGCACAGAAAATAAAGAGAAACGCAAATATAAAGCCACCATTTTAATAGTGTTTGTGTGTGCGTGAGCAAAGAGAAGAGCAAGAGAGAAAGAAAACGGACATTCATTATATTATCAAGCGAAATGGCCACTTTTCAAATTCATCGCGATATTACCAACGATAAGGAGAATTCAGCAGCAGCTGGTCTTAAAGAAAAACCAGCCATGTCTAAGCAACCGCTGGGCGTGATTAAGGAGAAGCAAGTGCTGGGTACCCGCGAATATTTTGGGGTCCTCCATGCCAATAACAACAACAATCAGCAAGCCCGAGGTTTAGCAGCTCCAGGCGGCAAAGCGGTAAGTTTTCGAAATTAAGCCTCCTCCCCTTTTTTCCATGCCTCTAGCCTAGGATATGTAGCTAGCCAGCAGCCTATACAGTTATGTTATGTTTTTATTTCCTTCATTGCGCACATTCTAATGCAGCTGCTGCTGCTGTTTCGACGCGCCTGGATAAACGGTGGTTGATGTCACTTTCCCTGTCTTGCTTTTGGTCTCTCTCTCCCTCTCTCTCTCTCTCTTTCTCTCTCTCTCTCTCTCTCTCTCTCTCTTTGTCTCTTCTTTACTCTCTCCCAGTGTCTGATAGGGTTGCGCCTGCTTAGTAGATAAATTGATACGGCACATTTTTCCATACCCTCCTGTCATTTTCCTTCTTTAAACCTAACCTAGAATCTGCAAGTACATATATATGTACATATATACATAATTGAAACTATTTGGCGCGCTAAAAACAAAAAAAAAGTGCAATTACCCATACATAGGCGCTAAACAAGAGATTGTGGGAGAGAGGAAGAGAGGGACAAAAAACATAGGAAGCCATTAAAAGGCGCGCAATACCAACAACAACAAATGTGCATACATGCATGCATGAGTATGCATTTGTATGTGTGTGTGTGCATACATAGGTGCCGTCACTCACGTAACAGGATTTTTCCAAGGAACAGCCACAAAAAGGATGGCAGCTAAAATAAAGGGTGCTTCAAATTGAGCTTAACATTATCCACTTGGCTCTTTGGATTTTACTCATTAAACGATATAAATTAAGGATATTATAGACCTTTCGTCTCGCATATAAGCTGCTTTCATTTGGTCAATTGCTAGTTGTATGTAAGTCTAAAAAGTCTTTCGTTTGCCTAATGAAAGATAAAATGTTTTGATGTACAAGTACGTAGCCAGTATCTCACTTAGCGGCCCGGATATAAAGTTAGCTTAATATGTGTATGTAGCTTAACTTCAGTTCATAATTGAGGGTGACCATTTTGTCTTCCCCGCACTACTCCCGTGATAATTTATCAAAACCTCCATTTCTACAAAAGGATTATTATCAATTGTCCTTTAGTGGCATAAAAATAAGAGATCTACATATATTCAAGTATTTATAAAAATGTTCACCCGGGGTCGGTCCCTATTATCTATTATTGTAAAAAGCTAAACATGTTTTCAGCAATTTTTAAATGTCTGGTGATCTTCTTGGATTCAATTTAAAGGTTTTACGCGAAGTTGGACCAGTGAAGTCATCTGATGAGAATGTCATCTATCCAGCCGCCGTTGGCGGTTCTAAGAAATCATCCGTTGTGGATCAATTTAAAAATTTTACTGTCTATGAGGATAATTGCGATACTCAGGTGTCGATGCCCCCACAACAGGCAACAACAACAACAACATCATCATCCATAATCGATAAGGAAAATCAACTAATAGACAATGTCAAGTAGTGAGTTTTTTTGTTTATATAGATTCTATCTATGCCTATATACAACTTTGTTTTTATTTTTTGCCTCTCCAGTGGATTTGACAATCAAAAGGAATACGATTTGGATGGTACACCGATGTCGGTAACCGATGTTTTATCATCACCAATGTCATTGGATCGTTCCATGGGTGGCGTTCAGACAATTGATGAAGACGCTCACAAGGATTTACTGCATCATCCTGTTGATGGTAAGCCGTTGTTAATGGCCCGTGAATTGCCACCACGCAATGATCGTCAGCGTTTCTTTGAGGCGGTACAATATCAAATGGATATTTTGAGATATTTTCAAGAGAGTGAGGTAAGTACCAAAGACCAGATAGAAGTTTTAATTGTTACAGTTCCCTAGATCGAAAATTCCTTTTAACTTAACTAATATTTCTCCACGACTCCTAAGTAAACGTCGGGGGGCGGGGACCCCTTCTCACAGATGGTTAAGTGCGCCTTTTCGTGAATAAATGTGTTTCTGCCTTCACGCACTGCTGCTGTTGCTTAGGGTTTTCTCGAGCGTCTCCGCTCCTCACCCTCTCTTTGTTTGTCTCTATTCGTCTTCTTCGTTTTGGTTTTTTTGTCATGTGTGTGTTTTTATTGGTCGGGGAGAATGCACATTTGGTGTGTGCATCCTGCCTGCCTGTCCCGTGTGTTTGCTTGCTCTCTATCGCATGATCCCCGGTCAGAAAAACTAATTATCGCGCCCCTAACGACACACTCACACACACACACGCACACATAAAATATCTAGTTTGAAGGTGGTTTTTCTGTAGAGAAGTTAAGAAAAACCTTTAAGAAAAATGTATACCAAAAAATAAACAACTTCATTTTGTCCATGGAAACTGTACTTTAAAAAATAATTAGTTAACAGATTTAGAAATAAAAACAAATTTTAATTTTTCAACTCAGTTTTCAAAAGCCCAAGTTAGGCTCTTCATTGTATCCAGAGTTTTGTTTATTTTGTATACAAAATACATAGGCGCTCGATTTATTTCAAAACTTTCCTCGCACAAGAAAAAGTGAAGCTTCTTAACGAGAGGTCTTATTGAATTGATCGTAGAACTCTTCAGTTACTGGATTAGTTGGAAGAATTAGAGCTTCTTTGCGCTGATTAACCTGATGAACAGCTAATTGGGCATTGGCACGCCGCAATTGCTCCAGCTGGGCCTCACGTCGACGATCCATGTCGATTTGCTTGAGCACGAGAGTGCGATCCATTTGGATGGCATATTGTTCCCATTGCTTATCCAACAGTTGTGCTTCCGTCTTACGTCGCTGTAGATCGGCCAATTGTTGCTCCTGACCCCTGCGAAAGGCTTTCAACTCTTCTGCACTCATGCCACGATACATAAAGGGAATTTTTCGATTGGGATCTGTGCGGGATTGAGCTGCATTAAGGTTTTCGGTGAGAATATCACTTGATAGCATATTATAGATCTCGGCCATATCATCTTCGCAAGTCTCTCGCTTAACTCGCTCGCTAAGCACTTTTTTCTGCTTGGCCAAATCGGCATTATATTGACGTATTTTCTGTACTATCTGCTTACGCATCAAGTGCTGTGACTTTGCCATCTCTTCGAGATGCATATCCCGTGAATTGATTTTCTCAATCATGAGACTATCGGCCAGACGACGAGCCTCCGCGGCCTCTTTGCTCTCCCTCACTTGCTGATCGAGCCAGGCACGTTGCTGCAGTCTCTGCCGCTGCTTGCGATCATTATTGAATAGATCCTCACCAGAAAACACTTGGGCACTAGAAATGCCCAGTCTTTGATCGTCATCCGATACACGCATGGGTAATGCCTTTTTCAAACTATCTGGATCATTCAGATCAAATTCACGCCTTTGATCCTTTCGCTGAAAACGTGAACGATAATAATTTAAATTGGACACGGAAATGCGTTTCTCCTCTTCCTGTTCCTTTGCTTTGGCAGTAATTAGTTTCGTTTGCAGTTGCTCTAGTTCATCGTGGCTTTTCTCCCACTTCAATTGGGCATTTTGCTCTTTCTTTTTGTCTAATATCTGCTGCTCCAAGGAGGCCACATCCAGCTAAAATTTATTACGGAACATAGTTACACGGATTTGAGGGGAAAAAAACCTAACTTCTACTTACCCCAAGAATACGTTGTTTTGTATTAAAAATTCGCTTTTTGCGCTCTTCCTCGAACTGCTCGCGTTTCTGGAGCTTAAGGGACTCATTAAGATCTTCCCGTGTGCAAATGGGCAATTGTAGCGTCATTATCAGATGGCAATTGAGAGATAACTGGCAAAAGGAAATTGATTTTCTTTGTTTGGTTGATGATGGTTGCCCTAGCTAGTTACTGTTGTTTATTTTTTAGTTGCTAACCAAAAAAAAAAAAAAAGAAAAAAAAAAAGGGGGGCAAAAATCACTGAAACGATTATTTTTAATTATTCAATCAACTATTAAGAAAAATCTTTTCTTTTCTTTTTTTTTAATAGCATTTAAAATCTTTTATGTTTGTTTTTGCTTTTTTTTTTTTTGTTGCCCACCAGGCACAAATTGTATTCATGTCCCTCTCAATTGCCGGCGCTTGACGTGTCCAATAAACGTTAAACTGGCCCATTAAATAAACACCTAATGTTCATATATGTATATATATATATATATATATATATAGCTATATATGGTATGTGAGCCAACGCTTGCTGCTTTTGTGTGCAAAAAAGAGATTTTTATATGCGCCCTCTTCGACGAAATTTTTGCATGCCTCTCACGTAGCTACCGAAATAACCAATAAACAAATAAAAATTGGTAAATTCGATTGCCGCTACCGCCAGCTCGGACGGGGGAAAATGTTATGTACGAGAAGTTGGTTGAAGCGAGCTCCGGAATAAGCAAATTCTATATGTAAATGGCCGGAGAGGAGGAGGTCTACTACAAAAGTTTGCCGAAATAACAATAAAATAGAAACAGAAATTTATTGGATTTCAACTTGGTAATTAATCCAAAGTATGGTTACTTTGTATGCGCATCTTCGACTGAAAGTCAATTGATGTTTAATGAGTCATATAGAAAATGTTTTTAGATCGATCTTCTCAGATGCTATAGAGCTTAAAAATTAATCCAAATGCTGCCAAAAACAAATTTGCGACTAGAGACTAAATTTGAATGCATTCGAAGTAATCTGAATGGGTGCGGAAGGCTTACAATAAAACGAATATGAATACGAATATGGCATTTCAAGAAATGAATTAGTGAAATGCATTTAAATGAGTGCGCAAAGCATTCATAAAAAAATTACATATCTTTTCCTGTTTATTTATTTCCTTTTTTTATGGAGTATCCTTTAATGGCATTCCCACTCATTCACATTGAGACCGAGTCTTCTGTGAGCGTTCAATCTGCTTGTTTCGTTCCATTCAGGGATTTATCCATATCTACTTTCAAAAAAAAATATATAGTTTTTAAAGAAGTCTAAACTTTTAAGAGTCACAGGATATTAGCGCCCATGTCATAGGCTCTTAATATATTTAAATGAAAACTTTGCAAAACCACATATTAAAGTTTTATCTGTTATATTCTAGACATTTTCATTCAATAGTTTTACCATTTATACAAACATGTGCTTGAAAATGTACTCCGTCTGGGCCTCTAAAACCCAGTGGTTATTTAAACTTTTGAAATGATTACTATCTACTTATTCGAATACTTTTTTTTTTTTTTTGAATGCAAATTTATGCAGAATTTGGGTAAATGGATGACAAAATTAGATTTATTTAAAGGCAATTCGTGCTAATTTAAAGCTAATTTTACTAATTGACAATTGTTTATTTATGCTTATTTTTTGCTCATCATCTCGGAATTTAATTTTGCAGAAGAAGCATCGCCCAAAGGCGCTATATATGCGCCGTCAAAGGGACATCAATCATAATATGCGTTCGATATTGATCGATTGGTTGGTTGAAGTTTCTGAGGAATATAAACTGGACACCGAGACGTTATATCTTTCTGTCTCCTATCTTGATCGTTTCCTCAGCCAAATGGCAGTGGTGCGCTCCAAGTTACAATTGGTTGGCACTGCAGCCATGTACATTGCCGCGTAAGTAAACTTAACTGAAAGAGAGCAAGGGAGGCTGGGGTTTTAACTGGTTTGTCTGTCTGCCTTCTCTTACTATAGCAAATATGAGGAAATCTATCCACCAGATGTGGGTGAGTTTGTCTTTCTAACCGATGATAGCTACACCAAGGTTCAAGTGCTGCGCATGGAGCAGGTCATATTAAAGGTTCTGTCCTTTGATTTGTGCACACCAACAGCCTACGTTTTTGTCAATACGTATGCCGTGCTAAGTGATATGCCCGAGAAGCTCCAGTATTTGACTTTGGTACGTAAGGAGATATCTCGTCTGTTTGTTTCTGAAAGATTCTAATTACTCGCCCACAATTCTCACACAGTTCTTGTGCGAGCTATCTCTTATGGAGGGCGATCCATATTTGCAATACTTGCCCTCACTTATTTCATCTGCTTCGCTGGCATTGTCACGTCACATTTTGGGCATGGAAATCTGGTCACAAAAATTGGAAGAAATTACCACTTATAAGTTGGACGACCTCAGGACGGTTATGCTGCAGCTATGCCAAACGCACAAAAACTCCAAGGAGCTCAATACACAGGCCATACGGGAAAAGTACAATAGAGAAAAGTAGGTGAAAGTTTTTAAACAAAATGTAAAGGATCAAATGAATTGTACTTCCTACTTCCCACAGATATCAGAAGGTAGCTGCCATTGAGTCAATTGAACTAACCAAGGAGCAATTGGATAAAATTTGTCAGTCCCATAAAATGGAGCAGCCACAACTGCAGGCATCATCGGTGACATCATCGACATCAACTCCAACACCACTGCCGCCTCTAAATAATTCCCAATCTAAAGCTGATTTGTTTTATAAGTTTTAAGTGTTTTTTTTTCCTTCTTGTCATATCCTTTTTTTTTTTGCTCCTTGTAATTTTTCAATTTTTATTTTTCGATATTTAATATTATTATTTTATTTTATACTTGCACCTCTGCTGCCATGATGAAATTGTATTTTAGCTTAGTATTTAGCTACATTTACGCCAGCCTCCCAATCTAAAATGTTGTAGTCTTAGGTTAATTGGAAACAGGTAGATAGAGGAAAAAGGAAAGCAAGAAAGAATAATGATTGATTGATAACGATTCCCCCCAATCGGTCGGCGGGATGTTCAAACTGGACAATTTTATGATGTTCATATAAAAGAAATCGACAGTGGATAGATAAAAAAACACACAATCCAAACATACATCCTTATGATTGGTGGAGGGGGGTGGGGTTGGTAAATCAAAAAAAGGCAGGCGACAGGCAGGCAGCATTCTAATTTGAACAAAACCTAACCACAGTGGTACAGGCTACTATATAATATAATAATAATTTTAATTACTTAAAATGTTATAACGAAATAATTAATCTCTGTTCGGCTTATATGTATTTTAATTGTACGTATTTATAGAACTACCCAAAACCATGTAACCTCTACCACACTACCCAAACGAAACTTCCCCCAATACCCACAAAAATCCATCCGCCCCCCACCTGTGCCCCCGTCATATCTCCTTTACTGCCTAGGCTATAAATGTTCTGTGAACCACGCAACAATGAAATAAATGAAACCATTTAAATATACATATATATCTCTATACATACAAAGCAAATGTCAATTTTAAAACAAAATATCTCTAATGTTTAAACATATTAAACTTATATGCATATGCAATAGGATTCTCGCTATTTATCACTGTCACTTAATTAACTTAATGACGCTTATTACAGATTATTAAACTAAGTTTAACTTTGGTTAACACATTAGCTCAGCCAGTTTTTATAAACGGTTAACTCTCTTCTTTTTTTTTTTGTATCTACTACATACTAACCCAACACAATTTACTATAAAAATGTAATCTCGACCAAGTATATATTGCTGATGAGTAATTTCGATGGTCTTTCGAGAGCTTGACCACTTGCAAATGAGCCAATTATTATTCCATATTTTGTACTCAATAAAATTGTGAAACTGAATGCACAAGAAATTTTGTATATTTATCTATTTTTCATAAAATCAATCAATTTGTTGATCAATAGCCAAACTAAAATTAGAGATATTTGTCGGAATCGAAATTCAATATCTGCTCTCGATTCCAATAACAATTTACATTTGTTACAATGTCACGAAAATTTGTTAAATCGAATTTTCAAAAACAAAAAGATTCATGCTTTAAATAGATTTGAAAACGAAAGACAGGCTTTCCTTGCTTTGAAACTCATCTAAGAAGCTGAAAAAAACTGTAATTTTTGAAATTCAGAGGCTTATTCAAAGGGTAAACGATTTATCCTAACGATAAAAAAATTTGCCTAAATTAGTATAAATTGTCAATTCGGCAATGTTTGCGTGAAGGAGGGGCGAGGGTCAACTAAAAGTTCAACGACAACAAATTGCCAATGAATAAAAGTAAATGTAAATTATTTTGTTCTTTTCAAGACTTTCAATTTTATTTCATTTGTTTATGTATAGTAGTTGGTAGAAAATTAAAAGCAAACACAAATAACAATAGTGGGCTGAAAATAATGTTGGCATTTCCTTTATTCTCACACATGAGAGGCCGACCAACACACGCACACACCCTCTCAACCGCACTCACAGACACACACATTTCACTTGGTTTCCCTGCCACATGGTTTAGTTGTGAGTATTCTTGGATACTTAATCAGTGGAGCGAGCATTTTTACGTGTTGTGTTATAATGAAAATGACATATTATAAAACAGAAATGCAAATTCTTTCTTTCTTTAACAAAACAACAACAACATAGAAAAAAAAAATTAACCACTGTGGCCGGGATGAACTCCTGCTTGTGCTTCTTGAAGCTATGTTTAATATGCGAAACGTGTGTCCGGATGATAGCCAAGTTTATCCAAAGCGGGATTGCAGGCAAAGTTGATCATGGGTGGTGGTCCGCAAAGCAGAACAATTGTATCATCGCTGGCCGGAAGTAGATGGGAGCCAATCATTTCGTCATTGATAAAGCCAACGCTATAGGCCCAGCCTGTTTATAAAAAGAAGACACATAATGCGGAATTAGTATACAATTATTCAGTTTTGAAACGATTCAAAGCGGGAGACCTGGACGCGTGAGCGTTATCACTCCCAATGTAGTTGCACAGTTGTTAATTAGTTAGTATGGCTTAAACTAGAATATGACTAGCTAGGCTGTCTGATGTGGGGGGGGGGATGGGCGGTAAGAATCACATTAATAGCTAAACCGCTGATCCGACCGATGGCCCAATCGTTCCAGACCCGGTATACACGTATAGTTGACCATGGGCGGCGGACCACAAAGCAGACACAAAGTATCCGCATCGGGCGGATAGAGATGCTCGCGCATCATCTCGTCATTGACATGGCCAGTGTTGTAGGACCAGGCTAAGAAGCGCGCATGCGCCGGACGCGGCATCCGTTTGAGGGCAGCATGTGGCGAAGGGGGGCAGACACAAACAAATTCTTAACATAATAGATGGCATATTTGTTCATCATGCTTTGTGATTCTCAACTACGGAATGAGACGGAATGACAAATGCGAAATGAGAGACACAAAATTCTTCATGCTTAAGATTAGACTCTCGGTAAAGTTTGAGTTTTGAAATCAAAAAATTAGGCAACATTTGAGAAGGACAATTGACAAAAAAAAAAAACCACACTTTGCTTCAAAGTGTGTTGGAGTACATTAAAATATATGTATAAGGAAGGTGTTTGGCCCCATATTTACTCTTGCTACTAACTAAAGAGTTTGATTCTTTTATACATAATTCAAGAGAGATTTGAGTATAGCCCATTCCCACGAGAAGCACAACAACAAAATGCAATGACGGATGAGTCCTAAATGATTTCTACATATGATTTCCTGAAGCTCACCTTCGGCTGCCTTATCAACGGTGTACCAAACCTTAAATTGTTCGGGATACTTCGCTGCCAGTTCATCCAATTCCGCGCGCAGTAGAATATCTTTTTCGCTCTGCAAAGACAAATGCGCATTTACATACATATATTAAAACTTAGCATTGAGTAAGAAATATGATTAAATTCTCCTTACCTGATTGGCAAACAGAAGAGCCAATTCGGTCTTATCCTTGTCACTGCGCTTAAGAACCTCACGAGCCAATTGCAACATGGGAGTAATACCTGTGCCGCCAGCAATCATATTCACACGCTTGGCTGTCACATGTTTGGGCGGATCCTTGCGTAATTTCTTAATGGAGAATGTGCCATTGCCCAGATACTGCAAGCGACCAGATGGCCCACGGAATGAGATCTTAGAACCGATCTCCATTTGCTCTAAATGCTGCGTCATCTTGCCGCCAGCTGGGAACTTGGGATGCGTATCCTTAAAGTAGACTTTAACCACCAAATCTACATAGCCGACATCCTCATCGGATGAGATGGGTGTATATGGACGTATGACTAGCTCATTATCAATTGTGGCTATCAAATGGATATGCTGACCCACAGGCAAACCAAGGACATGCTGCTTGGAGGGCAGACCAAAACGAAAGCGTCGTGTATCATGGCTTAAGATCTCCTTTTCGATCAATGGTAATTGATACTTATCATTGGGATCGACTAGAGTGCGTAGGCGGGCAGTACGATTGGGTTCCCGTCTGGGTTTCGTTGACTTTTTGTTCAGGAAGTAGTGCACAATAAGGGCACCGGCTACCACAGCCACCACGCCCACAGCAATTGGTACGAACTGGAAAAAAAAGAAGGAGCAATTTTGGATTTAGTGCATGGAGACCAACGCTAGAATCAGGGAAGGGTAGAAGGGGCCACTGCGCTGGTGCCTGGGCCTCAACAATAAAGATTACAGAAATATCCAACTAACCCTTTTTAGCATTATGTAATAAAAATAACACTGTCTTTAATAAATTACACTTATTTTTTAAGGAATACCTAAATTCAATTTTTTTGTCAAAATAGCTTGACAGAAAAACATTTTATCTTCTTCGTTGATCTTCAGTTTTTAGGGTACGGCCCTAATATTTACCCCCATCAGAAACATTATGAATGAGAAGTCTTAGAAAATTAATATTATTGACAGGACTGACGGGTCAAAAAACAGACAAGGGTCATTTTAAAGCAGATTTTTTTTTTTAATTTAGAAAACTGTTCTCCAAATATGCTTACAACTATTTTTTTTTTTTAGTTTGTCGATTCAACTGTACCGTAATATACTAGAATTAGTTGTAAACTTATATTACACAATCAAAATAAGTAGTATTACGCGAAATAGTCTAACGTGATTCAATATTTCGTTTGCTGATTAGAGGTCGCCGCAGGGTTGAATGGAAATTACCGTTTGAAAATAGAAAAAAAAACACGAAATCAGGCGTTATCTCAGTCCTCTCTGTCTCTGTTTAGTTGGCCAACTCACTGAAGCCCCACAACTTAATGGGGGTTTGCCGTGGAGCAATATAAATTGCCCCATTGACCCTTAAACTGCAGTCCACTTTTGGAGTAGTAACAAAAAAACAAAATAAATAAAAGTAAAAAACATATAAATATGTATGTATGTATATATTGCGAAAATCTTTATTAAAAATGTTAGTGACGTCACACGTATAAACATAGCGTCAGCTGGCCCGTAAAAGCGAGAGAGAGAGAGAGAGACAGAGTGGGGTAACAAAATAAAGAGAAAGATGGTAAATACTGTCTCTTGGTAACTTACATCAAATTCAGTCATCTTATGTGTTTGCACTGGCTTTTTAATTATTTCTTTAAAATTTCTAATTTGAATTGAACTTGACCGACTCCCCCAAAACACAAAAAAAATGAAAACAAAAAACCGAAAACGTTTGAATTAACCGAACCGCGTGCTGAGTCGCACGATTTCCAATTGAAATGAAGTCGACGCGTGGAGTCTCCGCGAGGGCTCGGTAGCCCCTCGGCCGGTTAGCTCAACAACTGAGTGGGGGGAGAGCGAAAGAGATGCCGAGTCAGGCCGAGTAAGCGAGATACACTGAGATCGGCAAGTATTTTAACAAGTGTATGTGTGAATATAAATATTGATACGAAAAAATTAATCGACAATTGATTTAAGTACGAATGATTAGGCGTAATTAATCAACACATATAAATAACGAATAGAATGAATAAAATTCTTACTAGCAAAGTTCATTAGATTGTGTATGTAAAGCTCGAACAGCCACTGTAACACCCGGTTTTTTTCTAAATCGTTTTTTATTATTATTTTTACTAACGATGATAAGCAAAAAAAAAAAAAAGAAACGTAGTTGTCAGCTTGAGCATGCCAAGCAAAAGAGATAAGGATGGAAAACAAAGAGAAAGAGATAGGAAGAGAAAGAAAGAGAAAATATCAGTTATTGTGTAAGAGAAACATGGTTGACAAGAAACAGCTGATTGAAACTCATGTAGAACCAAACAACAATCTCATCAATACATTTGTGCTCCAATTCTTGTGCAGCAAGCCAAAATACCGTTTTAACTCAATACCTCTACTCTTACATGAGTATGTACGTACATAGATAAAACCTACTTGTCCCTGACACTGACCTATTCCACCCCAAACCGGCTCCTCCAACCACTTTGATGTCATGTAATCTTTTAAGATTTCGTATGTATATTTTTGTCTTTGTCAGGCTGCTGGCATAAAATAGACAAATGACGTCATTTAAAAAGAATCTCTGTCATATCATTGTGTTAGCATTTCGATACTCACAATTATGATTATGAAACTGGCCAAATAAAAATTATGTGAAAAGTTATGGGAATGAAATTTCGTAACTTACATTGCTCTCAACAAGACGGGCCATCTTCCAGGGACTAGAGGTTGGAGAGATTATTGGAGTTTGTCTTTGTCTTTTACACAGCCGCCTGGAGATAAAAAAATCAATGACGAATTTTAATAAATTATATAATTCCACCGAATGCACTTAGTCTGGCAGAGTTCTGTTTAAGCAAAAATACAATAGATTACAAATAAACGCACCTAGACACGGCAAACGCAATGTTTGTTTGATTCCTCCATATAAGCCCCACGCAAACGCAATAGTGCTCTCTCTTTTTCTCTTGTTTGCAATTCGAGCTCTCTTACTCGACTAAGTCAACCAGAGTTTTGGCAGAGTCTGGCAATACCACTTTTAGAAGGCCTGCCAGATCTAATATTAAATAAATAATAATATTTGATTAATAATACATGTTAAAAGATAATTAAAATTGCTTATAAAAAGCCTTGGAGCCGCTTGTTTTTGAAAATTGCTAAATAGATTCATTACATTCCCCTAAGAGTCTGGCATCATTGCGCATCGTATGAGCCTAGTCAATAGAATAGCATCGTAGGTTAGCAATAAATTGGAACGATTAAATATGAAACACTGTTTTTTGTCAAATACTTTGTACAAATGAATTAATTAAAAATACTCAGTATATTTAAACTATCGAATAACTATTACAAAAAACAGTTATGTATGCTTTTTGGTTTTACAAAACAAAAGTTTTTTATGCATCACCATTTTTTTGGGAAGAGAACCAATCACATTTAATTAACATATGGCAAAGATAACCAAGATTAAAATCACAATTTACATATTTATATTAAATATAAAATGAAATTTAAATTTATTTCTTTTACACACTTGGAACAAAAACAATAATTTTATGTGCATTGATTACTTTTTGGTCGCTGCATAAGATAGACCGGAATATAAACATTATGTACATATGCAAATGTAAATACATACATACATATGTATGTATGTATGTATATACAAAGCCTACAATTTAGCTGCATATACATATATTTGCCTCTTTTTTGTAAATAATATATTTATGTATGTATATACACTAGTATGTATTCAAGCTATCAAGCAACTATTACAAAAAACATTTATAGTATAGTAAGTAATAGTTGCTTAACCTATTGGAAACATTAGCAACAATAAGCGCATATGCACAATTTATTTAAATAAAATTTGTTACATTTACTTCTGCTCACACACTTGGCACAAAAACAATAATTTTGTTGGCATTGATTCCTTTTCGCTCACTGCATAAGATAGACAGGAATTTAAACATTATGTACATTTTACGTGTGTACATATGCAAATGTACATACATACATATGTATATAAAAAGCGCACAATTTAGCTGCATATTTATTAAAACTGCATCTTTTTCTGTAAATAATATATTTATGTATGTATATACACATAAGTATGTATGAACATATATTCACTAGAATCTAATATATTCAAGCTATCAAGCAGCTATTACAAAAAACATTTATACTTTGGTATAAATAATTAACCTATTGGATAGATAAGCAACAATAGGCGCATAGGCACAATTTATTTAAATAAAATTTATTACATTTACTTCTGCTCACACACTTGGAACAAAAACAATAATTTTGCTGGCATTGATTCCTTTTCGCTCACTGCATAAGATAGACAGGACTTTAAACATTATGTACATTTTACGTACATACATATGCAGATGAACATGTACATGTACATATGTACATACATACATGCAAAGCCTACCATTTACCTATAAATCGTTCAATTTTCCATAACTATAAAAGGTTTAGACCTGCATATTTAATAATTCAGCAAATTTTTTTTTAAATATGTTTAATGTATGTATGTACATATACATGGCATAATGTAGTGTTTTTGTTTTCTTCTTAAGTATGCATATATGTATATGTACATACATACGTTCATACATACATATATGATTGTGTGTTTTAATGTAAACAAGAACGAAGCAGGGAAAACAAACACCAGCAACAATATAAACGGTATTAATTAAATGTGTGTACATACATATGTATGTATGTGTTAACTTGCATACATGTACAAGTACTTATGTATGTATGTATTTATGAACAAGCAAGTATGTAAAATTAAACCACATACAAGCAGATTTAAATGAGAGCATTATGGGCTGATAGGTAAATTTTAAGTCATGTTTTGAAATGTGAGCTGATCCCCAAATGTGGGGATTCATCCCGATAAATCATATACCCAAGTACAACAAAATGTTTTAGAAAGTAAATCAGTTATAGTGTTTCATGTTCCATCGTTCCATTTTATTGTGATATAATATGTGGCTATGTTGACGGACATGCACACATCGAGTATTTCCGTCCTCGGCGTTTTGCTCGTACTCGTTCTTTCGTGAAACGGCATTCGGAAGGTGTAGACATGGCGTGAGTTGATTGGACTTAAATAAAATTTAAAATCTTGAAATATTTAAGTCATCCCTATAGTTTAGCAACAAATTTTAAAGCAATTTTCTGGCTATGTTGTTAATTGGTTTACTGAATAGATTATTTCAAGGAATTAGGCAATCTAAAACCAGCTTTTTGTGACCTACAACCATGTCCATATCAGTTTGGAAATGATTGCTAGAGTAAAATTGATTATTGTGTTAAAATGTGCAACTAAAATGGAAGATGCAATCGTTTGCACAATTTTCAAACAATTTAATTATATATTATAAAGAGTTTGTAAATAATTGAACATTTTGTTGTCGCATTTCAGGTCAAAAGTTTCTCGTGATACGCTCCTGGAGGGCGTCAGCGGCCTGCTGGAGGCTTCGGCTAAGAAAAAGCGTGGCTTTTTGGAGACAGTGGAACTCCAAATTGGTCTGAAGAACTACGATCCCCAAAAGGACAAGCGTTTCTCTGGCACTGTCAAGTATGTTGGATAAATATAAAAACCTAAACTTTAGACAACAATGTGGGTCAGAGTTTTAGGTAGTCGAGGGGGCAACGCTCGGCGGACCTGTACTCAGGGTCTTAAAAACAAAATGAGTAGGTGTCCCCATCCATACCTCATGGTTGGTTGGTGGTTAACCGCCCAATATTAAAAGATTTGAACAAATTGTGGCTCCGCCGAGGGCTCCGTAAGTTTTACCTGCTCAATCCCTTAGTTTTTTTTTTGCTCCCACTGCACGCCCACCTTTGTCTTTGTTTTTCGGCATCTAACGTTTCAATTTTTTTTTTTACGTTTTCGCTAGGTTGAAGCACATTCCCCGTCCCAAGATGAAGGTGTGCATCCTCGGTGATCAACAGCATTGTGATGAAGCCAAGGCCAACAACGTCGAGTACATGGATGCCGAGGCTCTCAAGAAGCTGAACAAGAACAAGAAGCTGGTTAAGAAATTGGCCAAATCCTACGATGCCTTCTTGGCCTCCGAGTCGCTTATCAAGCAGATTCCCCGTCTCTTGGGTCCTGGTCTGAACAAGGCTGGCAAGTTCCCTGGTCTGCTGTCGCATCAGGAATCGATGATGGGCAAAATTGAGGAAGTTAAATCCACCATCAAGTTCCAGATGAAGAAGGTGCTGTGTCTGTCTGTGGCCGTCGGTCATGTGGGCATGAAACAAGATGAACTTGCCCAGAACGTCAACCTGTCGATCAATTTCTTGGTCTCGCTGTTGAAGAAGAACTGGCAGAACGTACGTTCCCTGCACATCAAATCCTCCATGGGACCACCCCAGCGTCTGTACTAGATGTGGATAGAGGATTCTTATTTTATGTTCATTTGATGAAGAAATAAACAATTCTACATTTTTCTAATGTATACAAAATTTACGTTTATCTTTTGGATAAAATTGTTAAAAGCAAGGAAGTTACACTTAAATTAAATGCTTAAACTAAATTTCTGTAGAGCTGATAGTTCGTGCCAAAAAATCACGTACATCCAAGGCTCGCTCCACAAGTTCTGAGTCATCCTCATCCCCATCATCCGGTTGCTTCAGCGTAAGTGACGGTGCTCGAAACTGCGACACCTTGACCTTGTTGCCCCATTCAGGCATGTGGGGTTCTCTTAGTTCTTCAAGGAGATTGTGCAGGACAGCTGCCGCTTGTATGATGCAGGATGCTGTCTGGAAACTAATATCAAGGGGCTGGCTAAGAAAATGCCAACGTGACATGAAGCGATGTAACGCGCCATCGCTTAGCTCGTAGAGATGGTCTGCTACTTCGTTAAAGTCATGTTCGTGGGGTGCCTCTGGCTCAGCGTAACGCTGCAGCAACCAAGGGCGCAATGGATAATTCTGGTCGGCGGGAGCTAAAACGAAGGCGGGAACTCGTCGGTCATTTATTTGACGCTTGGGCAGAGACGTCAACGTATTTGGGATGACGGAAAAGCTGGGCACTAATGGGGAGAAAGTCGTCGCACGATTCCCATTGCCTAATTGCAGTTCACGGAAGAGCATGCGATCATCGAGGAGGAACTCCATAAGCACGTACCCAGAGGCTCTTATGGGTATGGAACAAACTCCCAGTACACCCATCAGAGCAGCGGGCATATTGCTTTCCCGTTGAAATCCAGCTACTACACTGTCGCAATCCACCTTCATCTGGGGTAAACGACGCAAAGCCTTGCCCAGACCAGACATAACAGCATTACAGAAGATCTTTAGGCATTTAATTGCTCGGGCACGCGGCAGGGCAAATTGTTCGGCTATCACAGAGATGCGCTCACCGCTGGCCAGAAAATACAGTGCTAAAGCGACACATTTGTTGGCAGTGACAATGGGCGGAGGCTGCAGATCTTCGGCCGAGCGGAGGGTCGATGCTAATTGCCTACAAAGGGTCTGGAATGTACTCCGCGTGACATGTAACTTGGAAAGAAACTCCTCGTCACTGAAATTTGGCATCAAGTGTTCAAAGAACTGACGTTGGGGTGGTATGCTAACTGCTTTTGGGCTTAACTCCGATATTACCCTTTCTTTCGTGACCTCCACTTCCTCCTTCGCCTTCTTCTCATCAGAAAACTGCCTTGCCGTACCAAGCTGGAATTGCTTTAGACGGAGCATGGCAAACATTTGCATATACTTGGATTGCATCTCGATCATTTGCCGCATATAGAAGGTTCGCAGCATCCTAAGTCGTCTTCGGGTGCGCTGTTGTCTTCTTGGTCGGCTCATGATGACTGTCCTCTTCATGTGCTGAATGTGTAGTTTTATCAAATGGGCCAGTTTCTCCTGGCGGCTTTTTAAATCTCCAGTTGTGGGGCTCGCTTGGAGCTTAGCCAAAACATTGCTTAAATGGGCGGTGGACAAGTTTATTTCCTCTTCCATTTTGTGGATAATAACAAATATTTACAAGAATGGAATAACCGTGAACTACAATAATAGTTCATGAACTAGTCCAAAAACCGGTACCATATGGGTTATCGATTAATTATCGACCGAACTTTGCCAAGATGACAGCCCTAATTTAATATTTCAAAGTAACGTATTTTTATATATTTATCATGTTCATTTCAGCAGAGAACACGAGCATGCCAACCATGGAAGTCCAGTTAGATTTATAGTAATATTACAAATTTATTAAAATTTTCACTTAAATATAATTTGATAAAGAAGAATTATTTATTTATCTGCTAGTACCTTTCGCTGAGTACATTATTTGAAATCCTGTGCCATCGAAATTAGGTGATTTCTTTGCAACAATTCTCACTTGACTACTATTTATATCGAATGATTGCGGTTGTCCTTGTCCACATAAAGTTTGTCGTAACTTTTCACTGCCATCTACCGATATCTCATAGAATTTAATATTATCCAATTGGCAATTGGTTTCTGAGCCCATGTCAAATTCTATTCAAGATAAACAAAAATACATGGTTAGAGAAATATATATACATATACATATGAGAGATTTTTCCTTACCTAAGAAATCGAACGATAAATCCATAATTGCTGAAGGTGCTACTACCCATGTGCACACGGAATGATTGCGATTATCATATGGTGGATTTGCCAAATAGCCCTCAAGCGTTGTAAGAGTGCCCCCACAACCGCTGGGCAAATTCCTACTAGTAGCGTAGTAGAACATCCGTAAATTATTTACGGATGACATCTGCATAAGCAATTCATTTGTGGTTGTGAATTTATTTATTGCCGTGTATTCGCTGCTGGTTATATTTAAAAGTGCACGTTTGGCCTTTAGATCCGTCACCTGGAGGAAGATATTGTTAGTTTCACAATTTCAATCAATCTACCGATCCGAACTTACATTAAAGTATTTAACACTGTCGCCCCAATCAAATTGTACGTCCAATATTCGAATCGTTAAGGCATAAGTATCAGGTACTCGTATATAATCGGTGCAATTGTAGATCGAAGACGACTCGCTATACACGATATAGCCACTCAAGTCAGTGTAGTTTCGATTGCAGGCTAAAATAATGCATAAATAGGAATTATGTTGTTTTTTTTGTTCTGAGTATTGTATTGAGCCTTAAAAACCCTTAACTAAAAGTTTCAATATATTAAAAAAAAAACGTTAAAAATAGTGTTAATAATAAATATCTTTAGGAAAAATACTGGGAATTGCTCTAATACTGGGAGTCGCTCTAATACCGGGAGTCGGGTATAATGTTGGGAAACTCTCTAATACTGGACGCCGGTTGTAATACTGTGATCTTGCTTGTCATGAAAAGCTCGGCGCAAATTTTGTGTTCAACATTTTTATTTGTTGTGTTTTAAGTGCTTATAATTAATAATTCAATGCGCGTTAATAAATTACACCTTTCACGGTTAAAAGGAACAATATCAAGGATGTGCGAAGAGCTAGTAGTGTACTCACCAACTCTTTGGCCAAGTTCCAACTCAACACCAGAATCCTCATCAAGCTCATCTGTGTGGAATGTTAACTTAAAACCCATGTTGGACATATACTTTGGAATGAATTCATTGGTATCATTCAATTGACCGCAATAGTATCTGGTAAGCTATCGAGACAAATTTGTTTAAATTATTTGAAAAATGCATACATACATATGTTAAAGCTGATATTTTTGACATACAAACGGGTCCGCGACTTGCAGATAGTCTACACATTTTCCAGTTAGTTGGGAGACTTCCCTGACTTTAAGCCAACGGATGCGGATTTCGGTTTCCTCTTCAGATGTAATGGTCCAAGTGCAATGTATGCCACCGCCGCCGCCATTTTCATGAACGATTGTTGTGTTTCTATCCCTTCTTGGCAAGCGCAGTGTGACGGTCTTTATGAATTAAGAGAGAGAGAAAGAGGGAAAGAGAAAGATATTATGTGATTTATACAGGGTGCTACAACGGAACTTACCTTATTTGCTAGCAACTCAATTTGTCTTTCCCCACAAATTGTACGCTCCATTTGAAGAATTACCTCGAAACTTACATTACGGGATATACTCTGATTGCCCGATTTGAGTAGGATAGATAGATCTTCATATGTACTATACAGTTTTGGCCGATTGACAGTGAAATTCGAGTACTTGGCCAAACTAGTCATTTCTGGTTTGCTATCAATTACTTCTAGATATGCTCGATTGTTCAAATTGAAGGTTTTCAGCTCTACCGAAATGCGGTAAGAAGGTGGGACACTGGCCCGAAAATAGCAAATTAATTCCTCTCTTTTATTGATGTGATAGCGACGCATTAAACTGAGACGATCGTTGCCCTCGCCAAGGGCCAAATGTTCATTACAATTGGGCGTGAAACGTACATTGGCCAAGAATCCTCGACCACTATTGCTAGAATCCGTGCGAACCATGATAATAGCTTGATTGCTGTTCACCATAATGGTGGGAGGATTAGCACTCGCATTACCACATAACTTAGCCAGACGTTGCTCCGGTGTAACTAAGCTGCCCTTGTAAATGGATATTTCATCGAAATGACACTCTCTACTATTTTCCATATCGAGATATTTAAATTCTATGAATATTGCCTGACTTGGGGGAGCTGTGACATGCCAAATACAATTCATATTATGGGCATAGGAGCCAGCTGTTTCACCCTTTGGTGAGCGTAATTCAAAAGATTCACTAAAATTACCACCACAAGCCCACAGCTGATATTGCAGTTCAAAGCGTCTTTCCATGGACGATATATAATTGATGCGTAATTTCTTATAACCCGTTACCTCAAAGTCGGGACAAAAACGATCAATTAACTCCTCCCCCACCCTTTCCCCCTCCTCATTGTGCTCGGGCTCCATTGTTTCAGCCATTTTAAATGCTTGGAAATAGGACACTTTACATGTGTTAGCCGACCAACTATTGAGTCCTTTATTCTTGACATTGATCACCAATTGTTTTTGGGTATCTGTGTAAATTTCATAACTGCAATTCAATTGTCGATTTCTTGAAGCCATCCAACGGGGACTGGTCAGGGTCTGTAGCACATCGGAGGCCTTGAGGAGGCTATTGCATGTATTCAAAACATTGAAAGCAAAACCATCGCCCGTTACATTGGCATTGGTTCGAAAAACTATACTCATTTTTGATGAATTTATCAGTACATTTGTTGGCAATTCGCGACCGCAAAATATTTTTTCCGTTTGCCACAAGCCGTTCGTATAGCCCAAAACCTGCAACTGATCGTTAGTGCAATTGGGTGAGGCCTCTATAAAGAAGCGTCCACGAAACTCCAAAACTAAAGACAAACCCTCGCTTGTCTGATAGTCCCAACTTAATTCCATATTATTCTTGTAGTTTGTGGAATTAATTTCAATTACCGGTGATCCCCTTAAACCAACGTATACGACATTTGCCCCCGTAGTCCGTCTAGCTTGAAGAGTGAATTGCGTTCGTGGTCGTCCAGCCAATCGATATTGTGTTGAATGATATATCACTCGGGTCCCTGGTTTTTGTAATCGCGTTGCATTAAGCTCTGCCATACCACGACAAAGGCGTGCCACCTCAGAGTCGCCATTGAAAATCACCAAATATTCTCTATCACATCTATCGCTAAGACTAATATTTCCGAATAATTCGTATCCCCTGCTGTTAGCTAACGACCAAACGCATTCCAATTCACCATAATCATCATCATTGGATGCTCCGTTTTGTGGTGGAAAATCCAAAATCATAGACTCTTCCATGGTTAATTTTCCGCCACATTTGTGTCGTCTATATGTGGATCGGAAGCGTTGCAATTGTATATCACGATTTTGCAGCAATCGGATATTACCCGATGTTGTGGCTAGCGAGACAAAACTGTTTGTCACATTCGCAGACATTATCTTTGAAAATAGTGATCGATAATTATCCCTGAAAATAACGGCGGCAGATCCCAATCGGGATTTGAATTGATATTCTTCGATTTTAAACGTGATCGTCTCATCGTCGGGGCCAACAAACTTAATGGTGCAATAGTAATTGGGTAAATTATTTAAACTCTCAATTGACACGCTTCCCGATGCTCTATCCTCAATATCCGGCGGACATTGTGATTGTTGCTCAGAGCTAAATTTGGCCCGCAATGTTGTTGTAGCCAAATTCAATTTATCTACCAATATTACGGCCAACATAAAATTATCTGTCGACTCGACAACACCGCTGCCATTGTATCCTATCAAATTGAATTTCGTTATTTCGGATTTTTGTAAATCATCGTTGTAAAATGAGAATATCGATGGGGTAAACCGGTTCAAGAGGCGTTGTCCCAAACGTGATCTGCCAGAGAAAATCGTGAAAAGAAAGTAAATGTTTGACCTGCTACATTTTGAGCAGAATATTTTGTCAAGTATAAGAAACTTCGATTGATTCTTTTGAAATAAAGTGCATCTCGTTCGTACAAGTAATATGGAGAAGTGAAGAGAAGAGGTTCCATGGATCTTAGATCGCAAAAAGTCGTCATCTACGTATATCAATTGATTTTTTTTCTACAACATTTGGTAGTTCTTTAGTTTATAGTTTCCGAGAACTTGGCGTTCATATACCGATTTGTCCCTTTAAGTAGGCAATAGATAGTTAAAAAATGTAGTTGAAAAGTTAAGTTATGTTATTTGCTTTTTAAATAACTTTTGCAACAAATGCCGGGCCAGGACATTTAACTAGTTCTTTAAAGTTTTCAGAGATTACAATCTTAAACTGTCTATTGCATACTTGGTGGGTAACATTTTTCTGATTTCATGTTCGAAGATCCGACACTGCTAAAAAATAAATATCTCTTCCTGATTAAAGGCCGTTTAAATTCGTTACGTAATGCGATTCTTAAAGAATTTTGACGCGCCTTCCCCTTAAAGCCCCGTAACGCTCTTATTCTTCCATTCCATTCCATTCTCCATTTTTCCAAAAAGTCGGAAACTACTTTTTTTCTCTTTTTGCAATACTTGAACGGCTCCTCCCTAGGAAATGTATTAAATATACTGGACTTTCGACTTCCATTTTTTTTTGTTTTTACAAATTCTAATTGATAATTGTTTTTTTTTTTAAATAATTTATCCATGTACATATTTGGAATTTTCCTTTTCAAATGCATTTTTATATTCGATACACTTAGAGATTCAGGTGAACCCTTTGATGCTTATCCTAAATAAACCCCCATTATATCATATTTCTTTAAATAACTTCTAACAACTTTTCTTCATAGTGTTACTTACCTGACCTCACTTTGATTTTGTGTTACTTCATCGATATCGCCAAGATTCATAAATTCCAAACGCACTCGCTGACCCTTGGGCACGGTAATACGCCAACGACAGGATCGGTGGCGGAATGACGTCTGGGAGAATGGAATATTCAAATTGCCCGAAGGGGCATTCACTGCTCGATAGCAATAATCGAATACGCGTTCATAGGCGATTTTGAAGCCGCGATAATTGTTAGCACTTTTTACACTATTAAACCGTATGGCCACCTCATTTGAGCTAAGGGGTAGCAGCAGGGGCGTTGTAGCATTCCCGTAGAGTACATAGAGAACTCTATTCATATCCAGAATATCAACTATTTCAATTGAATCCTGTTTAACGAGATCCTCGCCAACATTGAATGGCAAATGTATATCCGTAAAGTTCAATTGCAACGACATGGGATTTGGCATCTTCAGTGTATAGGTGCAGACAGTGTTTTTTGGATAACCGCCCAGAGCTGGATAGTTTTCGGAGCTTATGACTCCCGAGGAACTGGTATAGAAACCACCACACATACTGAGCGAAACGTTTAGACGAAAGCCACTGCGAGGCTCGGCGAGATTGCTTTGATAATGGATCAAGAGAAGATTGCTCGAGCTGCGCATTGTCTTCGGGGGTCGCACACAACTCTTTAGGAGACGGCTAGCCATTTGGGTGGCGCCATCGTAGAGCTCAACAAATTCGTCCTGACATTGACGCACACTCAGATCGAAACGATCGATAAAAGTGGCCGAAATGGTTTCTCCAGGTGGTCCAATTACCAGCCACATGCAATCGGAATGCGGATGCGGATAGTAGGGATAACCCGGAGTGCTTATATTATAGCTATTTGCCAATTCGGTTAATTGAATTTCGCCATTGCATTCATTGAATTCACGATATGTGAGAGTCCAGCGATTGTGTATGGGAATGAGTACGTTTTTGTTTGAAATAAACTTGACGAACGCATGGGATCCGGATGTGCGATAGGTTTTCGTATCAAAGCCCGGTTGATTACAGAATTTGCCATTCACAAGCATTGGGGCGCCATTGTCCAAGCCATCGTAGATGAGTCCATAGGCAGAACAAGCGGATGGGCGATTATTGTCAGCACTTAGCGTTGAATATTCTATAGTTATATCTATTTTTCGTCCCGGATTCACTTCTATATGCCATCCACAATCCACATTCAAAGGTCCGGCGAGGGTGCCCACAGGTCCGGTCATATTTGAGCCACATTCTTCGCGAACACGGGCCACAAAACCCGTGCCATTTATTGTGGCATCACTCACGAATTGCAAACGAAGATTTGGTGTCCCATGCACTCGTTGAATATCCGAAGTATTGCAAACGCGTAACTCAGTGTTCCAATCCTTCAGATTACTCGAACTTTGTACCTCCAAGTAATCCGCTCTACAATTATCCATTGGCTCGAGACGAGCCTTCATTACCTCGGCATAGACATGTTGCGTGGGATCGGACGATGTGTAAATCCATTCGCAATCCATATTCGGCTCATAGCCATTCGGATAACCAGGTGAGGATACAATAATACTGCTCCTACTACTCAAAGCCAATTGTTCGTGGCATTTGTTATTAGTCTCTGTTCGATTGGCTTCTACTTCCTCAGTGCTAACCGCCTGCCATCTTAAGCGAAAACTATCAAAGGCAGCATTGGTCGTCTTTAGGTAAATCACATTACTGCTGGAAGTGAATTGCCAGGGTGAAGTGTTTATGTTGACCCCCAAAGCAGATGTATCGTAACCATCAAACAACTGCAAAGAAAAGAGAGGAACCCATAAGTTACCAATATGTTTTTACTCTTTCTCATTGTGTGTTATTTACCATTAGACCAAAATTGTATTCAACAAATTCCATCATTATTAACATTTTACGCTTCACAAATATGCGCCAGCTATAAGGCTGAAAATCACCAATAACCGATAATGTGGGTGGCGATTCGATGGTTCCATTTGTCTGCTCCATCACCTCGTTATCGTGCACTAAGTTAGAAAAATTTGAGAAAATCATTAAAAAGCAAGAATAAGCGGGCGTGATTTCTTAATTTCTTAATTTTAGGGCAATAACTTTTATATTTTTCGACAATATAAGGTAAAGGAATACAGTGGGTCCCATATTAATAGGTGCACTTAGGAAAAGCCTGATTTGAAGCGGCTAAAACTTCTCTTTAATTATGTAATTCAAGTGAGAATTAGCATTTGATAGTTTTCTTATTATTATTAAATTATATTTTTGATATTAAAAATGTTTAGATTTTTTAGAGTTTCCTCACTAAAGCTGCCCTTATGACTTCTTCGAGACCCCTTAAACTTGAAATTTGGGGCACTTTTCTATAGGTTGTACGTATAATTTTGGCACACACTGTATTTTTGTTAATATTTTCTCGTAGGTGGCACAATTACAGTACGTCCACGAATGGACGCTTGTGCGTCCCCCTGATTTGCTTACGCATGTTCCCTCGACATGCTTGTGCGTCCCAGCGACTTGCTTTTGCATTCCTCTCTCATTCTCACTTACCATAAGCCCAGCGAAGCATAAATCCTTTGGCTGTATTTTCCGGCAGGCTACGGAATTCAATCCAAACTGATGAATTCACATAAATAGGACTATCGGGTATATTGCTGTCACAATAGAGTCCAACGATACGGCCCTGCAGTCCGGAGCGTATTTCCAAGAAATCCCCATTGCAATGCTCTGATTTAACAATGTCCAGCTGCGAGAATGTCAGCTCAATGGTATTACCCGCTCGCGCCTCTATCGACCAAACACATTCGACATTCGACGGATAGTTATCCGGAAAGTTAGGTGATGTCAGTGTTCCTCGTGCCGAGGATATTGAACCACCGCAAGTATTATCAATATTCGTATATTGGGCTGCGAAATTAATACCTTTTGCCAGGATAGCAACATTGTTCGCTCGCACCACCAAATTGACCGGATGGGTACGACAGAACGAGTAGAGCATCACCTCGTCATCGTCGTTCAATATGGAGAGGCCATCACTGCAATTACCGATACACGCCCCACACTCCAGTTGGGTGATGGTCAAACTAAGTTTACTGCCCTCCGGCGCTGAAAGCAACCATCTACAGTTTTCATCCATGCGAGATCTTATATAACCCTCGGCCGGTGGCAAAGTTCCACCACATTGCCGCTCATATCGTAGGGCAAATCTTCCGAAATTGTTCGCTTTGACCATAAAACGAACTCGCAGCTTGTTGCCATGAACCAAACGTATTAATAGTTTCTCATTTCCGCAAGCTCGTTCAAGAAAATGTTCACCATCATCCGCATCGAGTTTTGTCAGTTCAATAAAAGCAGCTGAACAATTGGGTGAATCGGTCAAATTGAAGTACTCAAACTGGAGACTAATGCCATAACTATTTGGGACCTAAAATAGTCAATGAATAAAGAGAAGAACAAATAAGGTAAGGCGTCGCTCTTCTTCGCACATGCTGTCACTCGTGCGCTTACAAGCACATGAGCGCTCCTAGTGGCCAATTCTAATCTTTATTGAGTAACTTGACTATTCTAAATGGGATTTTTATGAAAATGAAATGGTGGCTCAAAAGGTTTGATTGGCAGATATAAGTCAAACTTTTTCTTCCGTTACTGGGCTATGTCCGTACGATATAACCTGCCACCTTTTGGATGGATAGGTAGGAACAGCTAAACTTACCTGCAACTGCCATATGCATTCCACATCAGCGGCATTAACCCTTATCGAATCGCCATTCTCTTGATCATGATAGCCAGGACTGGTGATGAGGCCATTGCTACTGCTCGATAGACCACCACAAGATGCTGGCTCCAGGACATAGGAGGCCTTAAAATATTTACGTGCCCTCGTCTTACTGGTACGAAAATGCACACTTAACTCATTAGCAGGTGAGGTAAATGTCTGGGTGGAGGTTTCTATCTGACAACTACGTAGCAGCACGGAAGTGGATGAGGAATAATTGCTGCCACCAGCAATCATGGGTACAGCAACGGTTAGGTCATCTTGGCTACAATCCATCTGGCTGGTTTCTATATGCACTTCATGTAGAAGTAAACGTATGCGTTTACCTTCCGGTGCGCTTATCAACCAAGTGCAATCCAAGTCGACACTATACGGAGCATTTGGTGACTCGAAACGTCCGCCATAGCCCTGCAAGCGTTCGCCACAACCCACACGCTTGTATTCAGCATGGAAGCCCTGAGCGTGATTGGAGAAATCACTGGTGAAGCTGACAACCAGACGATTGCCCTCGCTGGTGATTGGACCCTGTTGCTTGTCATATTCGCACAGACGACGTCGGCTAAGAACTCGTTCGTCCTGCATGTCCCGAAGCATTACGAAATCATAATCACAATCCGTTGAGCTGAGATTCTCCACCGATAAATGAGAGAAGGCCAGTTGTATATGATTATTGCCGTTGCCGGCTCGTATATCCCATTCGCAATCCAAATTCGGTGGATAATCGTTGGGAAAATTCGGTGTCTCAATTGCTCCAGACAGTTGCTCCAATAAAACTTTACACTCGGTGGAGTAGTCTAAAGCAAAACTAATGCCGTCCGGCTCATTGCTAGTCACGTCGTAACGCACCAGGACGCGATTCGTTGAAGAACGAAGGGTTATGTCGATATTTGGCGATGCATACGAATCTCTGGTGCAATTTATATGCAACGGACGACTCTGGGTAGTGGGACCATCGTAAATGATGAGCTGACCGAGGCAAAGCGATGTGTCAGGGCTCTGCAAACGCATCGTCACCCTAGAACCCTGGGCCACTTGAATTTGCCAATCACAAGACACCGCACCATTAGTCTCTCCAATCGAGTGGGGTGAATGTATTAATCCTTCTGGAGTATTTAGTTTTCCACCGCAACCGGACTCAACCACTTGCCAGTTTATATTGAATCCCATCTCCTCTAGCAAGCTATCCGATTTGAATTTAATGAATAAAGCATTGCCAAACGATGGAATGCGAGATGGAATGCGAGTGCCGCAATAACGGCCTATACGAGGCGATAGGATCATATCTCCATTTCTAAGAATTTAAGAGAGAGAGAGAGTAAGCATAGACATTAAGCAGCTAAATGGTTCTTCACTAACCTAACTTCCAGATAATCTTCATTACAGTCATCCGTAAGATATTCCAGGGTAAAATTGTGTACTATGAGCTCAATACGGTGGCCCAAAGGTGCCCGTATGAGCCATATACATTCTTCACTTGCCCCATAGGGTCGTGGCCAATTTGGTGACTTAATTATGCCATAGCGATGAGTGTAAGTTCCTCCACATACTAAATAGAAGGAGTAAAATTATTTAAAGTGAACAAAGCACATGAAAGTCGTCCCTTATGACACGCCCATTGCCGTTCCTTGTTATAAAATTCCTAAGTTTACCAAATTTCATAAAAGTGTGATAATATCTAAACGGTTTATTGATCGATAGGTGCGCTGAAGTGCTCGTGTACTTAGCTAAGAGTGGCCGAAATCGCATTGGCAACTTAAGAAATATTCGCTAAGCCAATTCTATCATTGCATCACCTCCTCGGTAGTCACTGTGAAAGGTCCTTTAGAGTCATTTAACCTTACCCTAATACAAATCTCTTCAGTAGAAAACTAATTGTTCGAGCTCGGACTGTGGGTCATTTGTGGCGGCCATTTTATAATCCTGTAGAATTGATCTCAATCATTAACTTGTGACTTAAAAAATATTCCCTCGTCTTCGCTAATCTAGGGGTAAAGACCAATCGATGCGAGCTTCAGAACAAACCGACAAAGTCCGATCGACCTTCCTAGCAACTTTCCCGCCGTGGCGACGAGAACTGATCTAAGAATGCTTCTTTTTCCCCGCATTGCACTGCTTCCCAGTTAAACTATAAATTTCTTGTACTTCAGCCAAAGAGTAGTTTCCCTTACCTTGTGTCGCTGGTTGCAATGACCACAACATTGTTGCCGGTATATGGTTGGACTTCCATATTATGGTTATTACATTTGTATCAAAGTATTCATCCATCATCATGGAACTAAAAAATACCAGATTCACCTCATCATGTGGCGCATGTTTCTTGTAAGATAAACTTTTTGGCGTACTTACTCATCTTCGACAAAGTTCATGCTGTTGTAAGGAAAACAATGTAAACATTAATGGATCGGCTTGTGGGTTTAGTATATGTGCATCAGATCCTAACCTGGTAATAAGGTATCCTTCAGCACTGGTGCTATTATCGAACACCATGATTGACGCATTTGCTATTGAATGCACCTTTAAATGTTTCCTTCCCGGTACCTCAACTACCCATTGACAGAATGGATCCCTTATGTATTGAATGTTACTTCCAAAATTCTGCAGTATGATGCCACCACAACTGGCGGATATGAAACGATATTCAATACGTAAGCCACGTCCAATGTGATCCGTGGCAGAACCATGAAATATCACACGCGCCTCATTCAACTTGGTTACGACTATCTCGTTTCTCATTGTCTTGTTATAGCGTCGTTTTTCATCGCGTGTTAAATAAATCTAACGGGACAATATAAATTAAGTAATTATAGAAGTATGGCAAACTTTTCTTTTAAAACTGACTCGAGGTTATATTGGGGTGAATCATCAGACGTTATACCACCTTTAACGCTAAAACAAGTTGAGAATTACAATTTAATGAAGCGAAAGCTTTAGAGTTTACTTCATGTTATCGTCTTTTGTGCTGCCAAAAATAACCTCAAGTTAGTTTTTGAGTGAAAGTTTAATAAAACTCAACCTAAATAGGTTGTCAACTATATATATGGATGTCCATATAGCTTCAATTATTACTTACATCTAAATAATTACTATCAGATATAGTTGTATCTGCTAGGCTAAAGGATAAATCGATTATTTGCAATTCGACTGCCTTATTAATCGGTCCTTGTATAAGAAACGTGCAGGTCAATCCACTAAAATAAGTATTGGGGTAATTTGGGGTTTGGATAATACCAGGATCAGATCCCTTATAGTTATAATTGCAGACTAAAATGAAAGTAAAAACATATGAAAGTAAAACGATTTTATATATTAAAGTTGGTCAAATTTCTCTCCGTCTGTTTCTATGCGAATTGGTCTTTAAGTTTTTCGTTTAAACTATTCAAATGGAACTTTGTATTGAAAATATGATTTAATGACTAACTTCAGCACAACGAAAGTTAGCGTCTTCGTTCATAAAAATTACAGGGCCCCTAACGGCCCCTGCAATGTGACGGACCACTTAAAAGAGCTCGGACATGCGATCACATTTTCGTTTTACAAAGTCTCATTTCATAACACTTCTACAGGAGTATTAACGATACTCACCCCGGGTATAGCTCATTTCGAAACCCTTCTCGGTTTCCAGTCCCACCAATTTATATTCGAATCGAATGAGAACTACTTCGCCAGTTGATATTATTGGCTCCAAATATCTCTTATCAATTTGTTGACAAATACGCGCCAGCAGCGGATCCGAATCCGAGCGTCCATCGAATATTTGGATTTTTTGATGTTCACACGATGCCCACGTTAACAGGTTCAAATGCAGGATATTCAATTGTATCTGGGTGCCCGCAGGCTGCTCAATAAGATACAGGCAAATTTCATTATTCTTTTGACTAAATATCTGTCCACTGGGCTCCGTATAGACGCCACCGCATCCAGGTTCGCCCGGCACGACCTCATAGTGCAGCTGAAACGAGCTGTCCGCATAATGCGAATCCGTATGGAAATCGATATGTAATTCATTCGATGAGCTGTGCAACGGAGATGGCTGCACTGAATCACATGCCACGAAAAGCTGACGATCTGCGTCATGAATGATGAGCGAGTCCTGACTACAATTCGTATTTCCATTTCCACCCAAAGTGATGTCGAAGAAACGCACAACCAGACGACTGCCAAATGGAGCAGTGATTAGCCAACGACAGTCCAGGCCGCCCGGGGCCTTGCCCGGATAGCCAGGTGATCGTATGATGCCGCTTTGATTTTGCGTCATCGACGGTATGACGATCTGACTGCCACAAATCAATGGCTGTGATGACCAGGTGAGATTAAAGCCGCGTCCCTCTGTCTGGTTGTCTGAGCGAAACCAGAAGAAGATTTGCCGCTGGGTCGATATGATCGTGCCATTGCCCTGGGGCAATGTGGAACCACAGAAGGTGCCTATACGTCGGGCTGCCAGAGAGCTGCCGTCGTGTAATTGCAGAAAATCTGCACTGCAATCGGTGGAGTTCTGTAAATCAAATTGACTGAAGGTCACATTTAGTATCGATCCGGGCGTAGTGCGTATTATAAACGGGCAACGTTCATCCGGCTGATAGGTGCTCTCCTCGTTATTGGGCGGAAATCGTAGGGTTCCTCCCACAGCTCTCACCGTGGAGCCGCAATAGAAACGCAAACTGGAACATCTCTTGTCTGTATAGCCGGTGGGACATCTGCATTCGTAGTCATTGTTCAAGAGCAGACGACAAGTTCCGAGGTTTCGGCAAGGATTTGGATGGCAGGCATCGGATTTATTGCACAGGGTACCCGTATAGCCGGGCTGACATATGCAACTAGTTCCCCGATCGCCATTCAGCACACAAGTGCCATTATTTTGGCACAAATGCTCATCGCACGGCTGGCGATCGGAGTCCTCGCTACAACCATTCGGACCATAGCCATGTCCATAGTAACCCTCGCGGCAACTGCAGACCACCGTCTGGGAGATTATCTCGCATGTGGCACGCGGATGGCAAATTTGTTCCCCATTGCATCTGTTTGTATCGGCAGCCGTGCAAGTGCGTCCATCACCATTCCAGCCGGGCGGACAGAGGCCACAACGATAGGAGCCCTCCGTATTGATGCAGGCTACTCGAGGTTGAATGCTACAACCACCATTCTCTCCATGCTCTCCCCCCTGCTCGCACTCATTGATATCACGACAATATTTGCCATCACCCGTATAGCCCGCCGGACACGGGCCACACCGATATGAGCCAGGCAAATTGATGCAATCTCTATGACAGGGATTAACATCGGGACGACATTCATCCACATCCTTGGTGCATGGATTCGCATTTGGCACAGTTGCATTCGTATTGTCCCACGTCCAGCCCTGATCACAGATGCACACAAAGCCCTCAGTATTTGCGTTGGAATGAACGCAAGTGCCATGATCGCCGCACAGCTCCCTCCCCGATTCGGTCTGTCCGGCGAGGCAAACATTGTGACGCATTCGGCAGTGGGTTCCCGTGAAGCCATTGCGACAAATACAACTAAAAATTTGATATATCTAGAATCGGATAAAGATAAAAGTGAGCCCTACTCACCGATAACTGCCAGGAGTATTGATGCATTGGGCATTGTTCTGACATGCTGCCAAATCGGTGCCAGCTAAATCGAAGCATTCGTTAACATCATCCCCACATGTGGGTCCCTGTTAAGGAATCGGTTTCAATTACAAAGTGAAAAAAAAAGGGGCAAGCAGATGGACAGACGCCGAAGGCTTCAGCTGATTAGGAGCCTTTTGGAAGACAGGGAACTTTACTTGATAAGAATGGGAAACTTTGATCAAAGATTTGTTGGAATTGGTTAAGCAATTGCTGATACGCCCCTCCTTCTCGCTCTCTCTTTCTCTCTCTCTCTCTCTCTCTCTCTCTCTTTCGGCAGAGACGCCCTCCTCTATCTACTCCTACAGCATACTCACTTGCCATCCAGCTGGACAATCGCATTGAAATGCGTTGTATGCATCGTGACAGGTTCCCCCATTCTGACACGGATTCGATTGGCATTCGTCTTTGGCCAGATTCCTTTGCATGGCCGTTAAGGAGTCATCGAGACGTTGAATGCGCTGAAGTTGCCTGCGCAACATTCTTGGGCTTAGGCCATTCCGTCGTGTTCCATTTATTTTGTACAAACGACGTCCCAAGCGTCCCAAATTGCGTTTAGTTGTACGGAATTGATCTTTCATTACATCCAGGGACAATGGTTCACGTCGTTCATCAGCCTTCTGGGCAGCGATTGCACGCTGACGTCGTCGAAGTATTTCCATCATATCCACATCGTTCACTAGAACTGTGGCCCCATCGCCCATAAGCCGAATTGTTATATTCCGATCGAGGGCCGTTTCGAGCAGCAAATTGCCATCTTGATGCCCAATGAGTTGGGCACGATTTTCATATTTTTCCTTAGCACCATTCACTTGGCCTAAGTTTTGGCTGGAGCAGAGTATGAGTAGGCAAAATCCAAGCAAATTGGGCGTATTAAACATATTCACACATTTTTCAGTTATCACACAACACAAAAAAACACAAAAACACACGAATCCTGTAGATCCCTTGACTCAGAGAAATTGTTATATTTCACTTGCCAACTTTATGGGAAGCTATCAAAAAGTCAACTGAATCCAGAGCTGTTTGGTACTTGTATTTTATGGTCCCAAAAAAAGGGGCGTTTACAATGTGATGATGATGAACCACGACTTTGGGTTATTCATAAACTCTCATCTGTGTGTTATCTATCATTGATTTGTTCATCCCACAAGTAATATATATGTATCTGCCAATATAGCCTTACAATAAGTCGAATTACTTGAGCAAAATGAGCGAATACCTTGGAATTATATATCTCTACATATATTTTAAATTATCATTTGTAGTATCAAATAAACTTCTTAAAAAAGGGGAAAGTTTGTGTATGTGTCACAAGGAGTCATAAGAGAGAGAGGAAGATTCAAAATTAAAAAAGAAAAACACAAAAAGATAGACCTAGGATATATGGGCGGACGAAGTGTCGGCTTTTGCCACGAGACAACCATAAGACCATAAGACAAGAGCTTGAAAAGTAATCAAACTTCCTATTTGCATTAGAAATCTATTAGAAATATCTATTAGACCCAATTATGTATTACACTTTTCAGTAAAGCTTACATATGTATGTATATGCCTATTAGTAAAGTAAAAAATATATATAATCTTGATCAGCACGACAAGCTGAGTTCATAAAGCCAAATTCTTCTGTCGGTAAAGAATAACCTTAAATGCTTACAGAATATTCGATTTTTATTTAGGCATATCTAAGATGTATGCAGATCGAATGAACTATATTACACAGTTCTTATATTAATAATCTTTTCAAAATTACAACGGTTGTTTTCCATTTCATGAAAATTTATATTTTTTAGTTTCGTTCCAATAATTGTGCCAAATTTAAATGAAATTGAACGAAATGAAAAAACCCATTTAAAACGATTCCAACTAAAACTAGTAGATTATTCATTTTATCTTACTTACTTTTAAACGAAAAAAACACATTGGCTGAAAATTTTTTCCAATTAACATATTCCCTCAAAATCTTGAAAAACGAGTAGCTCAATATTTGAATTATGAGTGAAAAACAACTTTTTCACTTAAAATTAACGATTTAATAACGATTTCTTAAAATGAAGTAAAAACAAAGAAAAAAGCCCCCATTTGCTGTATCAAAATTATAGCCCAATTTCTTGTTTTGGTCAAAAAAACTCGAAACCGTTGTTAGAATTTGCATTTTAAGATCTCCAACTTTCTCAAATTGGCGATTATTGGCATACACCCGATTTGCAAAAATACCCAGACATTTTCTATCGGGTTGAGATCGAAGAATATGCTGGCCAGTCAAGGACATCAACATAAAATTCCTCCAAATACTTCTTTTTAAGTCTGCTCATATGGATTCTGGCATTATTCTGTTGAAAAATCATTAGTTTCCCACGAAATTTCCTTAAAAATGGAATAGGACTACAATCCAGAGTCTGAACATACTCGTTACTGTTTGTTCACTGGGCTCGTTACAAACTTTAATTTTAAGGTACCAAATAAACAAAATGATCCCGAAATCATGACGGAGCCACCTCCAAAGTTTTTCCTTGAAAAACACATAGGATCCTTTCTTAAACCATGCCAATAAGAATTAAACCCATCAGGACCATCTAGGTTAAACTTCTTCTCATCAGAAGATATGACCTGATTGGATAAAATTTTATAAATACATATACTGTAATTCAAAAGAGGATGATTCAAACGCACATATGTATGTCCAATTGGTCGTAGTACGTCTTTCGGCAAAAGTAAATATTTTTGCGGCAAATATATTAAAAATATTGTTAAAATTGTAGCATTCTCCTGCTTATCAGCGTGGTCCACTATTTCGATCAGATGATAATCTTGAAAAATATAAACGAGAGCAAATCCCTCTTAATTACATTCACCTTGAAAATAATTTGCAACAAACAAACAAATATGAATGTATATACTTTTGTATATCTTTTTATTTGCAGGAACGGCAGCTATGACAACAGTGGTGAAAGTAAATTAAATCAATTTTATGTATAGTAATGAAGCCTTAGCTAAACACATATAAACGCTATGTACACAGCATGTACAGGAGCGGATTTTATATTAGAAGAGAATCTTTAAAATTGCTTTTTGCTTGAAAGTTTATTATGTGCCTTTCGTCTGCCGACTTTATATCTATTTTCTTAGAGAATTATACTTTTTACTGTCTTATACTTTGTTTTGGCTAGTTTGCGGATCTATGGGGGTGAAAAAAGTTAGTTTAACAAATTTAAATTCTTTGAAAATTTTAACCCATTTTGTAACGTGTTGTAGTATTAACTCTTTGAGCAGCCCCGGCCCTCGCTTTAGCTTCAGAACATCAAAAAAGTCCTTTCAAAGTTTTTGGGAAGCGAATTTTTAAACTATCTAAAGCCTACTTAAGGGATAATTTTTTTCTTTATTCAATGTTCCGTAGTTCTGCCTCTGGATTTGGCTAAATATTGTTTATTCTTAATCTATTCCAATCATCAAACTTTTACTATGATTTGTGAAATTTTTTGAAAATTTCAAGTAAATAGAAATTTTTTTAGCGATTTCAAAATAGATCCCCCACTGTATTTCTGTGCTTATGAAATTAAATAACAAAAATCAGCTGGTGCAGTGTGCTGCGAGTGCTCCCATTTATGTATTTGGAGGCGAAACAACGTATTCATGTACATATATTGTGTATTTATGGTGGGCCTGTCTATGGCTCGTCGAGTTGCCCGCTAGAGATTGTCGTCAAAAGCGAAAAAGCAACGCAACGCACCGCAACGGATCGGCATCTATAAAAAGACTTAGTTATTTGAACAACAACAAAAAAAAAAAAAAACTAAAATCCAATCACACATTATGTCAATTTTCTCAAAAATTTTACTGTTGCGATGTGGTGGAGGAGGTGGGTGAACTACTTAATATATTTGCTTAAATTTGTTTAAGTGAATGAAATGAATTCTATGAATTTTAGGACTCCAACGTCATTACAGTGTTCCGGCACAGAGCCAGTTACGCGAATTATTGAGTTCCCAGTTGGCCCAAATCAAGGAGGCGGGCACCTTTAAGGCTGAGCGTATTATAACCTCATCTCAGAGCACTGAAATCACTGTTCAGGGTAGCGATAAAAAGATACTCAACTTTTGTGCCAATAACTATTTGGGATTGGCGGTGAGTAGAAAGACATCAGTCCATAAGAGAGTTTATATGATTGCCAAACCTTTCCCTAGAATAATGCGGAAATTGTGGAGTATAGTCAGAATTTGTTGTCCAAATATGGAGCCGGCTTGAGTTCAGTTCGTTTCATTTGTGGAACTCAAGATATACACAAGCAATTGGAGAAAAAGATTGCCCAATTCCATGGTAGAGAAGATACAATTCTTTATGCCTCGTGTTTCGATGCCAATGCTGGTCTATTTGAGGCCATTTTAACTCCCGACGATGCTGTCTTCTCGGATGAACTGAATCATGCCTCGATTATCGATGGCATACGCCTGTGCAAGGCCAAGAAGCAACGCTATAAGCATCGCAATCTCGATGATTTGGAGCAAAAACTGAAAGACTCGTGTGATTCGAGATTGAAACTAATTGCCACAGATGGAGTATTCTCAATGGACGGCAATATAGCGCCATTGGCTCGTATTGTTGAATTGGCCAAGAAATATAATGCCTTGGTCTTTGTAGATGAGTGCCATGCGACGGGCTTCTTTGGCCCAACTGGACGTGGCACTGAAGAGTATGCCCAGGTTATGGGCCAAGTGGATATTATTAATTCCACCCTAGGCAAGGCGCTGGGAGGCGCTTCGGGTGGCTATACCACGGGGCCAACTGAACTAATCACTTTTTTGCGTCAAAAGTCCCGGCCCTATCTATTTTCAAATACATTGCCACCGGCCGTAGTGGCCGTGGGCCTGAAGGTTATGGATATGCTACTCAGCTCAAGCGAGCTAACCCAACGTGTCCAGAGTAATACGCAGCGTTTCCGCAATGCCATGACTAAGGCTGGTTTCACCATAGCCGGTGAAAATCATCCCATTTGTCCAGTAATGCTGGGCGATGCACGTCTAGCCTCCAAGTTTGCCGATGAAATGCTAAGTAAGATCCCAAAATCCCATATGAGATTATCTTTGTGTCAATTGTTCTCTGTGTTCTCCTTTTTAGCGCGCGGCATTTATGTTATTGGCTTCAGTTATCCGGTGGTTCCTGAGGGAAAGGCTCGTATTCGTGTGCAGATTTCAGCTGCCCATACAGAGGCGGATATTGATCGAGCCATTGCAGCTTTTATTGAGGTTGGACGCTCTTTAAAAGTGATCCAATAATTGTAATGAAATCCAAAATGAAACCATGTGCATTTATTATACCGTGATTTAAATTATCAAGAAGCTGTTATTAAATCATTTTCTGTGTCTCAAATGATCCTGAACACAAAATTACTCAACTTAGGGGTTCGAAGTGGCCCCTAAGTAATGGTTTTTGGGAGAGACACAATTTTCGCAGTTCGAAAATGTTTTTATTCCTTGTTGAGCTGAAGCCCAACCGCAGAGGCTAAGATTACAATTGGCCAATGTCCTGTAATGACTGCAAATAACACATATTCACATATATTTGTTGTTGTTGTGTCTATGGTGTTTGTATTTTATTTGGTTTATATAAGCTTAACTTAAATTTAAAAATAATAATTAAAAAAACATTTTTTTACTAACAATAAAATTACAAAATAATAAACTGTTACAGTCGCAAAATTGAACTTAAGTGTAGATTGCACTTGAATTATGACTGCTGGCCGCGCCCTTCGCCCTTCATTCTATGTAGTTTAAGTTTTAGGCGATAAATGCATCCGCCAAAAGGGCAAAAACACGATGTAGAAAAGGTTTACAAACAAAAATAAGCGATAACAAACAAACAATTAAACAATGGGGCTAATGGAACTTGTTTTCCACAATTGAATTAACTAAGCAACTTCATTTTGTATATATGTAAGTGTGATGATCAGTTTGAGTTTAAGTTATTTTAGAGATTAAAACCATTTAATTAGTTGCTTAGCTTTGTTCGACTTGTTTTGCACAAAAACAAGTATGAAAGAACATAAAACAATTAAACACAATAATTAAAAAAAAAAAAAAAGGAAAGCCTTTTATAAAGCGCGAAATGTGAGAAGATTGGGCTAAAAACGTTTGGTTTTCTGTTTTCCTTGCTTTTGATTAAACATATTGCATTTGATGTGACTATGAATACTTTGGTTAGTTTTGCATCCAGATGAGTGAATTGTGGTTGTTAGTCCATTCGATTTCATTCTATTCGATTTGATTTAATTCGATTTATTTGTTAACCAGGCCCCGGGCTTTGGGATAGGCCGAGGCTGGTTTTTTGCTAGGCACACGACCAGTGGGTGGACGGCGATTTGAGTCCGCACTGGGCAGACCACGACTGGACTTGATATTGCGGACACCACCACCAACACCACCTGCACCACCAATGCCGATGCCACTACCAGACGTTGTGGAATGTGCAGGTACAATGCCATTTCCTGGTCCAGTTGGTGATCCCACTCCACCACCTCCTCCACCACTGCCATTTATGATATTCTCGAGACGATTGCGCAACGAGTTGGTATGTGAATCAACAATGTCGATGTCATCGCTGCCCGTTTGCATGGCCTGTGCGAGAACGGCCTGCAAGGAGGCCGATACTTTGGGTGTTCGATACTCCTGGGTGGTGCGACAGGGCATTTCTAATTCGTAGCTAACAATATTCTCGCTTTTAAAACGTAGCGAGCTGGGTGAATTTGATTTGGCCTCCTGTAGGGCATATTCTGAGGTGGGACGCCTACGCTGAGGATGCGATACAGGACGTTTGCTACCAAATTTACCATCCGGCGTCAAGGACATGGGCAGCGGGAGCGATGAGAATTTCCATTCCTCTTGCTCCTCATCGTATTTGGCCTGCGTGTAGAGCCGTTGCTTTACCTCAATGGGCACAAAGTTGTCGATGATTAGGAGCTGTCGTTTCAACTCTTTGACCAGCTCGTTCTGGGCCATCTCCAATTCACGTAGATCCTGATTATGATCGTGTTTGCAGTCATTTAGTTCCTGCTGCAATGCCAAATATTTGGCGTAACATTTGGACAATTTGCGCTTCTTTAGCTCAACTTCCTGCTCCAGTGAGATATTGCGTTCACGTATTTCTAAAGTTGTCTCCTCCTGCAGCTCCAATTGCTGTTGGATTTCAATCTCTCTTTTCTTACGCTCGGCTATCTCCACCAGCTTCTTTTCTAGCTCTATTTGCCGTTCACTGTAGGTGTCCAGCAGATTTTTGCCACCCCTAACAAGTTGTCCTTCCAACTCAGCTAGCTTGGCCGCCAATTTGGCATTCTCCACACGTTCTTTCTCTAGTTCCTCGTTTGATTTGGCTACTTCTGCCTCATTTTCTTTATCCGCTTCCGAGTCAGATGACTCTTCTTCCTCCACCTCGGGTTCTGTGGTGGTGCTTAATGCCAATTGTTGTTCCTTAGGCTTAGGTTTTTTAACACGCGGTTTTTTGTTGGCTGCCTGTTTCTCACTCCGCTGTTGCTGCTGTGGAGCTATTAAACGCTTGAGACGCTCAATTTCCTCTTGATACTCCTTGAGCTTGGCATCCTGCGGATCCTCGTTCTTAATGGGCTGATTCTGTATGGACTTGGCTCTCGAGGCATACCGCAACGTTGTCAGTGTCTCATTGTAGTTATAATTAGAGGGTCCAATGTTGGCTATCATAATAGTCTTGGAATTACCACCAAGTGAATCCTGGAGTAGTCTCGTCAACTTCGAGTCTCGATACGGTACATGGGGGGAGCTCTCGGCCAGGGCAGATATAACATTGCCCAGCGAGGAGAGAGCCAAATTGATTTTACTCGCCTCCTTAAGCCGTTCGGCAGATGCACCCGTCTTTGATTGGCGTTCACTACCCGCAAGATCGATTAGATTCAGTTTGCCCACCTTTATGGTATTCGTCTCTGTATCGCACATTTCGATTTTAATCATGAAAATGGCATGTGAACTAAGAAAAAAGAAAAATAATTTTATTAAGAATCATGTTATGGTAATGAGAAACCGCTTACTTACCGTGAACTATGCTCGTTCATGTTTGTGAAGCCCACAGTGCGATTTTTGTTACCCAGCTGCATCACACGAGTCATATCCTCCACACTTTTGCAGTTGATGGCATGAAGATTGGGTACATAGACACCAGAGCCGCGTTCACGGACTTCCAAATGCTTGGATTGCTTGGGCTTAAGCAAATCCCTTAGCTCTTCCATATAAATCTCCAGATAGGACACATCGACAAGAAATTGGAAGTTCTCGGTGCGATTAATATGCAACCAGATTTGCTCAAATGTCCGCGGAATAATGCCAATCAGATCGTCATTCCCTCTGGCTCCTTCCATGGTGAAGGTTTTGCCAGTACCCGTCTGGCCGTAGGCAAAGATGCAGCCATTGAAACCCTCTAGCACAGAACTGACTAATGGAAAGACCACCTCATGATAGAGAGTCGTCTGTGTGGCGCTGGCATCATAGGCTGCATCATAAGTGAAGACCTTCCGTTGCTCCTTATTGACATCAATTAGATTTTGTAGTTCCACTACCCCACGATTCGGATAGACGGATACCACTTCAGGAGAGCCCTCGGAACGTTCACGATTGCTCATAGGACGACATCGGACAACCACTTGAACACACTCATTGGGCGTCTGCTGACCATTGGCCGTTCCAGGGCGTTTACTCTTGGCACTCATCGCAATGTACGTCGTCTTCGTCGTATGTGTGCTATGACTAACTGCTTCCACTCAGGCGGCAGTTGCCTCTGCCTCTGGCCTCGGGGCAGTAGCTAAGACAACGACAAGTGGTGCAAACGGGACAACAAAAACAAAAAAAAAAAAAAGAAATTGTCAAATAAAATCAATAATTTCATTTCACATTGACGCAATCGTTGGTCTAAAATTTACTCAACTTAAAGTTAATGTGTGACCAATTGCCATTACTATCTAATTAAATATAATTTTGGCTTTGTTCGCCTTAAATAATTACCTGAAATTTGAAATTTAAGCCAAATTACTTCACCTTGAAGTTCCGTTTCTTTTTTGGTTGTTTTTGCTTTCAGCTGCGGCTACTGTTACTCACTTGCTGAGTTATCGACGGCAATAATGCTATCGATAAAATTGTTCTATTATGTAGCCCTGGTAAAAAATAACCTTTGGATAAAATCGAAACAAATTCAAAACAATCATTTTCTGATTCGAATTCAAATATGTAAACACAAAACTTCTAATATATCGAAATCGATATTGAATTCTTTAAGAACTCATTATCTGTAACTAAATCATATAAACATGACTAATTTTTTAGAAAATATTTTTATATTTAAATACAACGTTATGACTTGTTCATTATGATTGTTTTGATGATTTGGACTTATGGGATGATCTGACGTCACCACGTTTTCGCTTATTAAGGGGATTGCGCGGATCGTAGGCATCATACCAGTCATCACCTTTATTATTTGCATCCTTGGCCAAGACAGGTGCTGCGGTTGAACCATTGAAATTTAAAGTATGCGCCAGCCAGTCATCTCCAACAATTTCCTTTTCAACTTCATTGTCATCGATGGATGGCTTAGGATCGTCTGTGACAGTATCATCGGTTTCAGACTTTTGTTTTAAATTATCCAATTTGGAACGGAATTTCGAAAGCAATTTAAGTGTGAACTCTTCTCTGAAAGTTATAAAAAGGAAATAATGTCAAGGGAAATCGCTTTGAGCGGTTTTTCTTCTCTTTGTTACCTTGACTCATCTTGATGTGTGGACATTTTGGTTTTCTTTGTATACAGCTCTTTTGACCTTAGAAAATCCTCTATGTAATGATTGTCGCGATCCCCTTTGATATTAGGTTTGTTAGATTTCTTGTCATTGACATTATTGGTAAGCAGTTTATCTTTAGAGATTTTATCCATTTGATATTGTTTCTTGAGAGAGGCGATTTCCTCGCGTATTTTAATTCTAAAATGAACAAATAAAGTTTATGACTAGAAGAGATTTGCTTAGTAGTCTATCATACTTTTCTTTTGAGATCTTGAGCTTTTGTTCTTGTTCTCTGGTCATTAATTGATCTTTATCATAATCCAAATCTTCATCATCATCGTCACTAGCCGGAGTTTCTGGTGGAGGATCTTGAGAGTTTTTTGATTTTGCTAATTTCTTCTTGATCAGTTCTGAGGCAGAGTGAATTTTTATATTTGATTCTTTTTGCTTCTCTTCTTGATTGTCGCCTGACACTTGGTCGTCGTTATCCGGCTGCTCCGTTTTGGGTATTCGAATGGCTTCTTTACTTAGTTTCGGATCATCTGTGGCATCATGCAATGATTTAGCCTTACCCGCATTCTTTTTCACATAGACATTAGTTTCCTGTTCATCATCTTCGGCCTCTTCGCCAAACGACAGGAGGCCAAAGTTTCTAGAGTTTATACCAAAATCAATTAGACACCTGAAATCGTAAGCTCAATAATTTCTAACTCACTTGACCCCTTGTCGTTCCTTTTTACTCTTCTTTGGTTTCGCATCCGGTTTTTTCAGAGACCGTGGCACAATGTCGTCAAAGGGGTTGCTAAGTACTTCGGCTGCTACAATACGATGGGCATGCATGGGTCGTTCCTGATGGTCTACCATACCCTCTTCTAGCTTGAGCATATTGTAAATGGTGTCACCTGTTACCTTCCCGAACAGCGTATTCTTATTTTGCAGCTCTGGCGTGGCATCAAAAGTGAAAAAGAACTGCGAACCATTGTCATCCTTCCCAGAATTGGCCATACCCAGTAGACCCCGGCGTGTGTAGCGCAATCTAGAGTGGAATTCATCCTTAAATGGATGTCCGTAGATGGATTCACCGCCAGTTCCATCACCATTTGGATCACCACCCTGGACAATAAATCCCTTGACCAGGCGATGAAAGTATGTATTGTTATAGTAACCCTCTAGGCATAGCTGGACAAAGTTTCGGCAGGCTTTGGGACACTCGCGGGCCCACAACTCGATATCAATGTCGCCAACTGTTGTCTTTAGTAGGACCTTGCCTGACGTGAGCGGCTCCTGTATGTAGATATTACTCATCTTTTTTTTTTTTTTTTTTTACTCTTTCCTAGTTTTTATTTACTATTTATCAACTAATTAGTTAGTATTGTATAACGTTCAAATCTCAAGGTTTAGTGCTGCAAAGTAGTTTAGGCAAAATCGATAGAACTTTACTAGAAGTACCGATAGCCGATTGGCAGCTAGCTGTCAACATTTTGAATTACTCAATAAATCCGTTACTAGGCAACGGTTACGTTTGTTTTCGTTTTATTTATTAGAAATAATAATAAATTTCTATTATGAATTTTAACGACGATCCTTTGGCTGAACTTTTGAGTGACAATAGTTTGGACAATGATAACTTTTTCGATACACCATCTGGTGGTAACTTGAAGAAACCTTTGCCTGGCAACAAAGCCAGCAAAATTGTCGATCTTTTTGGCATTCAAGAGGAAACTGAAGCAGATGTCCAGAGTCCAGTAGATACATCGAGCAAGTCCAAGCCCATTGCCCATAGTACGCCGCGTATTGTCAAACAGAAACCATCACTATCGTTGGATGATGACGCCGCCGCCGGGGCCGACGACGATGATCTTGGTTTTGATCCCAAGCGTCCAAAGAGCGGTGGAGCCAGAAGAAATCTGTTTGATGATTTACTGCCAGCAGCTGAGCCAAAGAAAAACATTTTTGACGATATATTAAGCAGGCCGGCAACGGCTAAGCCTTCCATGTCCCGTCAGTCAACCGATACCACCACAGAGAACTCGCAAGCCCGACCAAAAACCTCCACGGGTAGGCGGAGCTCGGCCCAATCTGCTATAGTTAATACAGATCCCCTAGGCTTATTTGGTAAAGATGCTGCAACTGCCAATGTTTCGGGCATGTCCACACCTGTTTCAAAAAAGCGTGGAGCTACATCGACTACAGCAGATTGGTTGGGTTTGGAGGCGGGACCAAGCCAGATAGAGGAACGACCTCCTACGCCTCGTTCGCCGCATGCCATGAAGGAATCGGTTGTCTCCACCAATCAACCTCCGCCTACCACAAAGATGCCAGACTCTGAGGAGGAAGATAGATTACCTATTATTGCAGCAACTGCTGGCAACTCAGCCACACAGAACATTCTCCTGCTTAACAGTCTAAATCTTGAGAGCAGCCACAAATTTGAGGCTTTGCAGCAACAGGAATCCCAATTACTGATTGCTGCTCAAATGAAGAGCCAGGAGCGGGCTTTATTGGAAATGCAACGTCGCCAAGAAGATCAGGATCGCAAATTTCAATCTCTTATCCAGCAGCAATTGCAGCGGCAGCAGCAAATGGAAGAGCACATTAAAGTACAGCAGCAGCGAATCAATATGCATATTCAATTAATGATGTCACAACCCGTCCATATACGTGAAATAGAGACAGTCGAAAGGGAGGAGGAGCAGCTGTTGTCAAAGCCAAGAGAAAGAGAAAGGGAAGAAAAGCAGGTTGCAAAGCAGGAGGAGAAAAAAGAGCATGATCAACTACTGCAGCTGGAGACCGATGTCAAGCGAAATATGTTGGAGAAACTACGGCTGGAGGAACTGGTGGCCAACATGAAGGTGAACTACGAACAGGAAATTGAGATGATTGAAGGTTCCTACAAGTAAGTCATCTTCTTTCTTCTTTCCAATGTCTCTTCGTCTAATATTTATTTGTTTTTTAGAAAACAGTTAAAAGTCCTGGAGGATCATCTGACCGCTGTTGAGGAACGCCTGAAAGCAGAGAACGGCGAGTTGCAACAATATTATCTCGACAAGTTAGAGAAACTCAAGATCGACTGCACTGACCAGATAACTAATCTGAAGCAAGATCATGAGGATGAAGTGCGCAAATTGCGTAATTCCCATGAAATGGATCTGGAGGCTATACGGCAGGCTAAGTTATTGGAGATGGCAGCATTGCAGGACCATGGAAATTACATGGACACCCTACGAATGGCTTCAAACAATCTTCAAGAGTTAAGCAATGGCTTGACAAGCGGCCAAGAACGGCAACGCCAACTGGAGGTCAGGGAGAAGCGTTTAGAAGATCAAGAGCGTCGCCTAAAGATAGATGAAGAGAGTGCAGATGAGGAGAAGCGCCGTCTTATGGAGTTGGTTAGCACCCTAGAGCTACAGTTGGGTCGCCTGTCTAAGGAATCTGCCGAGGAGAATTGGCAGCTGAGGCAACGCATGGCCAGCCTCGAGGCAGAAAGGAAGGCTTTTGAAAATGAAAAGGCATTTCATCGCGAGCAGATGGAGCGCGATGAGAAACGTATCGAAGAGTTGAAGTCGTTGCAATTAGCCGAAACAGAGCGACTACATCATGATCTGCAGCAAGAACGCTTACGCTTAGCCGTAGAACGACAGCAACTAGAAATGAAGCAACAACTTCATGAGGAGAACGGTCATCATGATCAGGAGCGTTTGGAATTGGAAGCGCAGCTAAAAGTGGCCCGCGATGCCATCCGCCGGGCGGACGAAGAGCGCGAACGTTGCCATAAACTGCAACGTGAAGTAGAACAACGTAAACGCATTCTGCTGGATAAAGAGAATGCTCTAAATGTGCGAGAAGACGAGCTGGCCCAATCCTCTAGTGCGTATCGTATGGCTACAGGCCGGTGTCAAATGGTCGAGCATAAGGCCCGCGAAACCGAGCAATTGCTTCAAGTCAAGCTACAGCTACTGGGCAAACGTTCGCACGAACTGAGTGAGAAGGAGGCCCAGCTCTCACAGGAGCGTATGCTCTTAGCCCAAGATCGCATATCTCTGCATAATTTAAAGAAACAGATCGCTCAAAGTAGGTGTGCCCTTTGTAAAATGGGAGCGGAGAGTGCCGAATTAGCCCTCCGGATGGATCGGAAGGCAAAACATCTACCCCAAAATGTATCGCAACACAGCGATACGGCAGACTTCCTACTCAAGATGACCACTGCCAGTTCAGGTCCAGCTGCGGGATTAGCCCAAACTGATATTGTCGAGCGTATGTTAGATGAAAATATAGAAGCCTCCTATCGTAGGATGTATAATGTGCCTCCAGGAGGTTCCTCAGAAGTAGATTTTGACGGATTGACCAGTGGTCTCGACGACGATTCAAAAAAAATGGCAATGGATAATGGTAAGACATTGGATCTGGAAAATATGCTATAAAACGAATTTTAGGAATATAAATGTAACCCAATAAATATCAGACAAACAAAAAACGATGTTTACAAAGAACAAAAAGACAACTTTTGCTACAGACAACATTTCAGTGTTGTCGCATGTTTGTGGGGTGGCAGCACTGTATTGGTGTTATCGATAACCACTTATGCCCACTTATCGCTGGGTGTCCCATCTCCAGAACTAGTTGAAAAAAGAATTCGGGAGAACAAAAAATTAATTTTTCTAGACAAAAATCGCGGGAATTATTACGTACAAAATACGCTAAATGTTTACATACACGTTGCGTGTGTTTTTCCACTTTGTAGCATAGTTAAACTAGGTGAGTTTTGTGGCAAATGGGCATTTTGGTTGCCACACGAGATCGAGAGATGAAGGCAACGGCACTAAATATTGATGTGAAAAAAGAAAGTGTAGAGAAATTTTCCTTTTACTTCAGTTGCAGGAACGCCAACGCCAACGCCAGAATATGTTTGTTTATTGTTTATTTCATTAAGCTCGAATTAAAGAGAATGTTTTCTTGATTTACTATGCTTTTTTTCTCTTCAATTTGTTTAGTTTTTTTTTATATATATTTTTTGGAATTATGGAAACTAAACAACAACAGAAAAAGCGCGCCATTATTTTTATGCCATGACGTAGGCAGAGAGTAAGGCCACGAAACCAGAGTGTTTTGCTGTAATTTTATTCAAGTGCAATTGCAATTGTTTAAGGCATGCATAATGCCTCTGCATATATATATATATATATAAGTACATATATGTATATACAAAAATATACTAGTTTGAGTGTGTGTGTGTGTGTGGCAAATAATTTTATACAGTTTGTTGTTGTATTTTCTGTTTTCTGGCGGTGCGCATACGCCAAAGTACACGCTCGTCAAAACATACAGAAAATCTCTATTCTTTTGCAATTTGTTTTGATTTCTCATTCGTTGTTGTGGTTTGCGCTCTCTCGCTATCTCTCGCGCTTTCCGTCTGTCTCCCACACTCTCTCAAATTTGCGCTCTGGAAAACCTGCCAGCAGGAGCCACTACTTGCAGATGAGCCTGTAGCGGAGGTGGGGTCAAGGTGGCAACTATAGTTGTCAGTATCAATTGGCAGAGTTAGATTATAATTAGTTTCATGAAGTGTTAAAATTTTTTCTGTAAATCCTCCAACATCTCCGGGAAGTTTCAACCCGACCCTAGCGCGTGCTTGATCTCGCTTCGCTGAGTGTCTGTTGTGAACTAATGCCAGTTATCGGACTCTTTGACTCTGACTCTGTGCTCATTTATTATCTGTCAGAGTTGGCAACTCTGGCGGAGTGTCTATGCCGCTAAATATAGCCGTTTTCACAATTTAATCAGAATGTGGTTTCATTTAAATATACTGTAACTGTTAAAATACTGTGTGAAAGTTTCTGTTATATATAATACAATATGATTTAAAAGTTAAAAAGAATTTACAATTTTTAAGTAATTTGGTGTTTTACCAAATGTTGGCCTTTTTGGTGTATATCTGCAGCTTAGCTATATTTTCTTGTTTTGTTTTTGGAGCTATCATCACTGCCCTTTGACGATAATCAGTTTTGCTCTCTGCCTATCTTTGTTTCTCTCTTTCTCTTTCTTTCTTTCTTTCTCTCTTTTTAATTCGATGCTTTGGGCCCTCTCATTTGTAAACAAATAGTTTTTGTTTTAATTTCTCTTCACCAGTTTCGCATTATGGCAGCTAACAACAACAATAGCAATATACACAATCTGGTGGCGGGGACGGTAGCGATGCCACCATCCGTCATTGCATCCACGGGAACACCAGCGTCAGTGGCTCCTCCAGTCGTTGCTGCTAGCAGCAGCTCATCCCAGAGTGCCTGGGAGCAATTGACAGCCAGTGCCTCCAATAACATAGCTCCTTCGCCCACAGCAGGGGCACCAATTGCCACTGGGCCCATTATGAGTGGTGTGGATCATTCACCAGTTGGTTCAACCACAATGAGTGCTGGCAGCTCACCGGTACCCAGTTGTTCGTCGCCCTCAACGCCCACCAAATCGCATACTCCCTCGCCGCTGGAGAGCATGGCCCATACACCTCAAGGTCCTCCAAGCCATCTGGGTCCTGGCGGTTTTGGCGAGGAACTAACCGCAGAGCTGGTAAATCAGGGTTGGCGCAAATTCTGGTCGAAGCGAGAGAGTCGACCTTATTATTGGAATAAAGTGACGGGGGAATCTCTGTGGGAAATGCCAGGGACACGGCCGTTTGATCCTCTCACAGATCCCCTGGGCATTTGTCATGCAGGACCAGGTGCGCCGCCCATGACGCCACACCAACAGCAACAACTCCATCATCATCATCATCATTTAAAGCGTCGACCTTCGGAGGACATGCACATACATCCACATTCGCATGCCCAGCAGCAGCAACAGCATCACGTAGGCGGAGGTCCACCGATGAAAAAGTTTGTTTTAGCTGGACCCTGGGATTTAGAAGTTTGCACGAATGCGGTAATAGTAGAGCGTCCCCCAACGCTGCTACCCCAGCCGCATCCCGAAATTGAGGCCTTAAGAGCTGCCTTCAGCATGAAACTATTGAAAACTTACGAGGATCTATGCATGCGGCGTGAGAATATTAAAGCTCCACGAGATTCCTTTAATCGCTGGCTAATGGAACGCAAGGTCATCGATACGGGGTGTGATCCGTTGTTGCCCAGCCATTGCCTGCCCGAAATCTCTAGTTCCATGTTCAGGGAGATCATGGCGGATATACCCATTAAAATTGTTAAACCGAAATTCACTGGAGATGCCCGCAAACAGTTGTCCCGGTATGCAGAGGCGGCAAAACAAATAATTGAATCCCGATCGGCACCCGCGGAATCCAAGAAAGTGGTCAAATGGAATGTGGAGGACACATTCCAGTGGCTAAGACGAACTGTTGGTGCCAGTTACGAGGACTTTCAGGATCGCTTGGCCCATCTTAAGCGGCAATGTGAACCCCATTTGGTGGAGACTGTCAAAAGCAGCGTGGAGACATTATGCATCAAAATCTATCATCTGTCGGCGGATCATGCGCGAAAGATACGCGAACGACATCTCCAGTTGCTCAAAGAGCATGGCATACCAGAGCCCACACCGCCTCCACCACCGCCCCACTTGAAGAAAGTCTGGTGTTATCCCATACAATTTGCTGTCCCATCGCCCCGCATGCCGGCCATTGAGTACTTGCAGGATCGCGATCACATGATAATCAAATACACCCCATCCACAATGAATCAACCGGATGCCCAGTACATCAATCTAACGTATCTTCAAAAGCTCGAGCAATTGTATCGTCATAATTGTTTTGATGACAAAAAATTCGATCTGTTCATCGGACGGGTATGGTGCCTACTGAAAAGATATCAAACATTCCTAGGGAATGCTCTCAACTCCTCCCAGGAAGCGGAACTTACGCAGGCGGCATTACCGGTTCCTGTTTTCGAGTGTCTTCATCGGCAATTTGGTGTCAGCTTTGAATGCTTTGCCTCACCATTTAATTCATATTTCCGGCAATATTGCTCGGCATTTGCCGATACGGATGCTTACTTTGGTTCCCGCGGGTAAGTTGCATCCTGAATCAATACAAAATTCTTGTTGGTTTGAATTTGCTAATAATATTTTTTTTAATTTTCTCTTTTAGACCATTTCTGGACTTTAAGCCTGTTTCTGGTTCCTTTCAAGTAAATCCGCCGCACTGTGAGGAGCTAATTGAGGCCTGCTTATCGCATATTGACAAACTGCTAACTGATACTATGGAACCACTAAGGTATGCGGGCAATTTAAATAATTGCATCCAAGTTAAATTTCTGTATTAAAATCATGTTAATCCACAAAATAACTAACTTTAACCGTTTCTTTTATAGTTTCATTGTATTCCTGCCCGAATGGAAAAGCATCTCCAAGCTGGAGGAGAGTATGTACAAGCGGCGTTCCATGGTTGTTCTGGGAATGGCCCATGAGTACCGGCATGGCTATCAGCATATGATGCAAAAGTAAGTGAATTGAGTGAAATTTTACGTATTAGTCTATTGACGAGTAATTTTTGCGTATGTCTTTGCTTAGATCTGAAGTTTTAATCAAGTGCATGCAGGGCACCCAAGTGGTGTGGCTGCAAAACAGTGCTGGCTATGCCCGATGGGGTCCCAATGAGAATCGAGTGGAGGCTTTGCGTGAGGCTTTCCGACCGCAAAGAGATCGCGAACGTGAAAGAGCCGCTGTGGCAGCAGCTGCCACCGCCGCGGCTGGACCGCATGCCGGCGGCAACCAGCAAATCAATCAATCATCATCATCCTCACCGGCGGCATCATCAGCGTCGTCGACACCAGTGACAGTGACAACAGCCATACCCCCCAACCCCGCCACCAATAGTAGCAACAGCAGCACTGTCATAAGCAATTGTTCTGTGAGCACAATGGGAAATTCTACTGTTATATCCACATCAGCGGCTAATTCGACGGCCAGTTCCAGCAGCAGTCCAGTTTCCACGTCATCGCCTCTGTCCCCGCATACACCCACTGGGCAGCCGCCGCCACAGTTCCCTCTCACAATAAGCAATACCACAAATTGTACAAATCTAGTGGCCGCCTCACCCACCATGAGTGTACAGAGTGATTGCTCTTCGCCCTCATCGTCGACCATGTCCTTGTCACCGGCGCCGGCATCGGGTGGCTATCCCGATGGATGTTCGGCGGCCACCTCAGCGGCTGTAAGCATAACAGCAACGGCCAGCACCTCAGCAGCGGCGGCAGCGACGACTACCTTTGGTCAAACGGCAAACAGCATTAATAGCTCCGCCACCAGCCAGGCGGTGATAAATTCAGCTGTCTAAGTATAATTCTTTTTCTACTCTACGCCTAGGTTTTTAATTGTTCACCATGCCCTTGCTGTAGAGCAATATATAACCGGAATCCGGGAGAATGGTAACGGTCAGGCCGGGCATGTAAATTGTTAGCAAGGGACGCGGGGCCGGGGCGGGCCCTATATATATTGTAAAATTGTTTTTTTTTTTTAAATTTTTTTTTAGAATAAATTTTTAGGGCAAAGGACCAAAAATCATTTTGGATTTGTCACTAACAGAAAATTGCTAAGGAAATCGAACAAATCTTTTGAATTATAAATAAATTTATTGGAAAAGAAATTGTAAATTATGAAACAAAACAAAAATAATAATATTAAACGGAATCGTTTATACTTATCCTAGCCAGTTTAAACTTAATTTGGTTGCCAAGCATTTTCTTTTTAAGTCAGTGACTGATGCCAATATGATTTTTGCCTATACATTTTTTGGTAAAAAGTTTAATATTTAATTGATGTAAATATGTTTTTAACAATTATATATATACATTTTATATATATATATATATATATAAATATATGTACGGTTGAGATATTCCAACGGCTAGGCCGTTTGTATATCTTATCGATTCGCAAAAAGAGAAAAGAAAACCTACCCAAATAATAAAAACATTAATTTTAATAATAAAACACAAAAATGAGAATCTGAGCTGCGCATACACATTATAATTTGGGTAGGGGAATAAACACACCTGATTTTGTTTTCCATATTCACATAAAATAAAAATCTTAAACAATCTTATGTGAGACTATAAAAACCAACTTACATACATCTATATATAAATTTACTACATACCTATAGGAACTTTTTTAAACAAAATCAATTGGACAACTAATTTATCGCATGTACGTACAAATCGATAAAGAAAAAAGAGAAGCAAAAAATAAGCAAAAGGAAAAAATTTAAAGTAAGTAGTACGAACAGAAATTAAATTAAAAAAAATAAAAACAAAAAACAAGAATAAACAAACGAATAATATGGCCAGCAGCGCAGAGAACCAAATTTGTAATACATAGTTAAAATACTAAAAAAAAAAGAAATAAAACAAAATTTATAAATATCGCACAATGAAATGTTAATTGAACCCTAATTGAAACGAAGGATCAGAAGCAATCGGAAACGTAGCCAATTTATAGAACTTTGTAGAACACGGCAAAAATTATAACTCACAAAACAAATTTTTAGCTAACCAATGTAATATTATATCTAAGATTAGAAATGTATCAACTAAGCTGAACACTTCCTCAAACCTCCATAACAAACAAAAAGAAAACCAACATTTTGTGCGCATAATAACAACAAAAAAAAAGAAAACTAAATGAAAAAAAAAGTCTCTCAAATTCAAGTTGCTATAATGTAAAGGTTTGATTGTTTTTATATATATATATTTTTTTTTTTATTAATTAATATAATTATCATGATCATGATGCAACATACTGCATTTGAATGTACCTGTCTGCTTGTGTGGGTATGTGTGTGTGTGTGTGTGTCCTGTGCAGTGTTGGATATTCATTTAGGCGAACTAACGTCAAATCGGGGCTATTGAATTGCTTCCCATTGGAGTTATCATATGATTATATCAATTTATTTATTCATACTTTATTTTGGAATGAAATCAAATCGAAAGTATTGATATATGCAAGGCTATTTTTATCTGGGCCTGACTCTGACTGATACTACACTAATAATTTACACTTAAAAGTAAAATTAATTGTGAATCCTTCTCTCTCTGGTGAAACATTGAAGACACAACCAAATATCGCTCATCCGTGGCGAGCTAGCTTGAGCCCTGGGCTAAAAGGTTCCGATGTTTGGTATGCATCTATTTTAACGATTTCGATCCACATTAAGGTATTAATATTCTTACAATCTGTTATTAGCATTCATTGTCATATCGTTTGTTGAGCTCTTTTATCTGTTCTTTATAACTATAAAATATATTAATTAGCCATGTGGATACATAGAACTTATCGAGCTCGCCAATTTTACCCACAGAGGCAGTGCTAATGGCTTTTTTGATGATATAGTTTGCTTAATTTAGTTCAACTGTTTCGAGCAATTTAAATTTTGTAAAATTTAATCTAATTTGAAAAAAAAATAATTGTGAATTTCAACACTGGAATAAGTGTTTGGATAGCAATAAATAATACATACGTCCCATCCACAAACATTTTAAAATATATAACATATTTTATAACAATTAATTTTGATCATATTATTTTTATAATTTAATCATATACATCGGCACATTATCAAAAACAAAAAAAAAATTAAATTGAGTTTTCGAAATAATTTTAAATGCAAAATGGATATTTGATACAGATACATATGGGAAATATTTATAATGAGGGTACTAAAATTTATTTATACCCCTAACTGTACTGACAAGAATGCCTCTCCCAAATAAATGGAGAGGAATAATATAAAAATTTTCAGATTAAGATTATATAGCCCTCATATTGCTTAATAGATTGCTCTACATGATCTCTAGACTGGAATCACTATTCTTGGTCACAACTTCAGTTTCAGATGAGCCCGAGCCAGAGCCCGCATCGTCGGCTTTTTCATTATCATCAGATTGACTATGACGATGACGATGTGGTGAGCTGGTCAATTGCCAAGCAGGAATCGATGGTACTGCAGCCAAAGGAGCCACTGGAGAGGCAAATTGTTTGCGATTTAATAACAACCCCTTTATGGCATCTAAATCGCTACGGAAATTATGAAATTCTCGATTTAATTGCTGAGCCTGATCCTTTTGTTGGCATGTTAGCATTTCCTTGACCAGATTGATTTCCTTGTTGAGTTCTGTTGTGCATAAATCCACCTTTTTGTCAATCTCTTCAAGAGCCTCATCCACTGGCTTCTTTTTCTTGCTGCTCTGGCCAAATAGAAAGGGTGCCAAATATTTCTGTAGCAGGGGAAAAGGGAATTTCTTATTTATATGCAAAACAAATTGAAATTTTAAGAAAACAAACCTTCCAAAATATATATACAGCATAGATAACGCCACCAAACAAAGCTGCCGAGTGCAACAGATCTCGTATTCTGCCCAAAATTGTGGTCTGCTGTTGCACCGTCTGCAGCTGTGATCCAATCTGGATTACAGTATTTGGATTAGTTGGATCTTGGGTGAAAACACCGGCTCGTTCGCATGCCAATTGTATTTCATGCGCCGTGAGACCTTTGGACTGTAGAAATTGTTGCTTTTGGATGAGGGTCGTATGTCGTACTTTGGTGTTTTGTAGAAAGCTCACAGCAGTGGTTATCTTTCGAAAAGGGATTTCAAATCTCCAGATTAGACAACAATGCCCAGAAGTATGAACCTTGGATTCATTATTTTGCTTACCAGGGATTCCCGCGGCGGTTCTTGCTCCAACTGATCCTGATCCTGTAGCGAAGTGGTTGTTGTCCTTGTGGTGGTGGTAGTGGCCATAATGGTTGTATCACCCGTATCCGTGTTATTGCTAGTCATTTTTATGTTGATTTTTAAGTCAATTTTGTAACAACAGAACGGTGAAGTACCAAAGTGTATGTGTGGGTAAAGGGGGTGAATTGCAGTGGCAATACAAAGAGTTGTCAGGGTTATCCGATTAATAATTTGCGTTTCGATTGACTCTGTGTGGGCTATCGATAGCTCATATAGCACTTTGCGATAATTTGGCGGCGTCAGTTTAACTTTTTTTTATGTGTGTTGTTTTTTTTTGCAAATTATTAAATTTTATTGTTTTTGTTACACCCTCTGGATAGGTGCAGAAAAATGTTACCAAATCAATGTAAACCACGAAGTTCTGTGAGTCATATACAAAGTGTAAATATATCCGCAATTTTAATGTTTATATATATTTGGATGTTCCTTTAGCTTCGCCAAGTGACCAAGGAGGAGGGCGTAGACGGTGAGGATACTACAGTAACCAATCGAAATTTAATCAAGCGGCGTATTAGTTTTGGTGCCAAGAAACATGTTCGGGTATTTAATGATACGGAGCATCCGGTTGTATATGACAAATCCTTCGAAGTGTCCGAACACACCAACGACGAGGATAGTGGAACAGCAGCAGGAGCTAGTTCTCTTACTGCTACGCTGGGTAAGGGAAATGCGCCACAGAGTTCCTTCCAAGTTGATTCCACCTTTAATTTGCACGCCAGTATTGATGTAACTTTGTTGCCCAATGAACTAATGAGAAAGGCTGGTAATGGGCATGGTAATTCTGTTGCCATCCCTCGTCCCACCGAATCATCAAAGCTACATCTTACCAGCAGTTTCTATTTGTCACCAGAAATACGAGATCAATTTCGGGATAATTGTTTTAAGCATCATCCAATATTAGACAAAACCACGGATCTTCTTCCGGATTGCGTAAAACCGTCGCAAAACCAGAGGGATCAATCACTTGCTCTCTTTAAGCCAGTCTCAAAGAACACTCCTGAAGATGCATCACCTTTGGGAACCTCTAATCAAGAAGACACTTCGCCAATTTCCAGTCATTCTTCTCGTCTCACGCCCAGGAAGAGCAATACGTTTGATTCATTTGATGCGCCAGTTGTTAATAATTCTTCATTGCTGGCGATGGACGTGCTTTCGGTTGAACGAAAAAGAGTGCCAATGACTTTAAGAAAATTGAATGATGAATTAGAGACTGGCAATATTTCTGTGTGTCTCGATGGCCCCAAGACACCATCAACAGATAAACAGTTCAGATATCAAAGATATAGAGAGCATAATGCTTTTGAGAATCCCTATGGAAATATCAAGCCAAGAGAAGCTCTAAATTTCAGTGAGTGTATTGTGCCATTAACGGCTGCTCCGGTTGTCGTTCCTCCATCTGTACCAAAACACAAGATGAAATATCGCTACTCCCAAGCGGATGAAATGTTATTAGATAATACAAATTTTCTGGCCCATGCAAAGTTAGGCGATGAAACGGAATCGCGTAATAGTTCAAGCCACGCTGAAATTACAGACATCAACTACAGCAACTACAACTCCCGGCTGGAACTAGAGCCTTCGGGGCAAAAAGCCTATTCCTATGGTAAGGACATCAATATACAAGAACCGAGAATGGATGAGGAACGAATTCCGAAAACTAAACGAAGGGAAACCCTTTTAAACGAAGAATCCATGGAACAAGATGATTTAATGAGTTCACTCAGGGAAATGCAATTGGATGTAAACATTCCAAAATACGGAAACGAAAACAAACACCAGCAGCAAGGACAATCCCTTACCTTCTCAGAAATTCAAAAAAAATACAAATTCATAATGTATCCGGATAAACCCATTGAAGATGATATTGAGCATTGCAATAATTTAATGGCCACACCAGGTGGCGCTTTGCAGCCAGGTCTTGTAACCAAACAGCAAAGATCCAAAGCCAGGAGTACTTTGCTAATGTCAGAACCCATAGAAGAGGACACAGTAACCTCTCACAAGGATGGGCCATCTCTTGTCCCAACTGGAAATGTTAAATCCAAAACCAGGAACACTATACTCTTAACAGAACCTATAGAAGAGGACTTTAATGCTCTGAGACAAGATGATTCGAAGGTTCCATACTACAAACCTCACAAAACCAAAGCTAGGAGTACGTTGCTCGTGTCAGAAGACATAGAAGAGGACAAGGTAGTAGGACAAGGGCAAACTGGAAATCTTAAATCCAAAACCAGGAACACTTTGCTAATGTCCGAGCCCATAGAAGAGGATACGGTGGCTTCTCAAAAGGATTTGCCACCTATTGTCTCAACTGGTAATGCAAAATCCTTAGCTAGAAACACTATACTCTTAACAGAACCTATAGAAGAGGACTTCAATGCTCTGACACAAGATGATTCGGAGTTTCCATTCCCCAAACCTAACAAAACAAAGTCTAGGAGTACTCTGCTTGTGTCAGAAGATATAGAAGAGGACACAGTAGCCTCGACTAAGGATTTGCCACCTCTTGTCCCAATCGCAAATCCTAGAACAGAAGTCAAAAACACTTTACCCGCAACAGAACCTATAGAGGAGGAGAAATTAATGAGTCTTGGCCGACATATTCCGGAAATTGCATTTACCAAATATGAAAAACACAAAACCAGGAGTACTTTGCTCATGTCAGAAGCCATAGAAGAGGACACAGTGGCCTCAAACAAGGATTGGTCATCGCTTGACCCAACTGGTAATGTTAAATCTAAAGCCAGGAACACTATACTCTTAACAGAACCTATGGAAGAGGACTTTAATGCTCTGAGACAAGATGATTCGAAGGTTCCATACCACAAACCTCATAAAACCAAAGCCAGGAGTACGTTGCTCGTGTCAGAAGACATAGAAGAGGACAAGATAGGCACACGTAAGGATTGGGCACCTCTTGCCCACACTGGAAATCTTAAATCCAAAACCAGGAACACTTTGCTTATGTCCGAGCCCATAGAAGAGAATACAGTGGATTCTCAAAGGGATTTGCCATCTATTGTCCCAACTGGTAATGTTAAATCCAAAGCTAGGAACACTATACTCTTAATAGAACCTATAGAAGAGGACTTCAATGCTCTGAGACAAGATGATTCGAAGTTTCCATTCCCCGAACCTCACAAAACAAAGTCTAGGAGTACTTGGTTCGTGTCAGAAGATATAAAAGAGGACACAGCAGCCTCTCTTAAGGATTTTGCATTTTTTGTCCCAAATGCAAGTCCTAAAGCAGAAGCCACAAACACTTCACCCACTACTGAACCTATGAAGGAGGAGAAAATAATGACTCTAAGCCAAGATGTTCCCGAGGTTCCATTCACCAAACATGAAAAACAGAAAACCAGAAGTACTTTGCTCATGTCCGAGCCCATAGAAGAGGATACGGTGGCTTCTCAAAAGGATTTGCCACCTATTGCTCCAACTGGAAATGTTAAATCCAAAACCAGGAACACTATACTCTTAACAGAACCTATAGAAGAGGACTTTAATGCTCTGAGACAAGATGATTCGAAGGTTCTATACCACAAACCTCACAAAACCAAAGCTAGAAGTACTTTGCTCATGTCAGAAGACATAGAAGAGGACAAAGTAGGCTCACGTAAGGATTGGGCGGCTGTTGCCCCAACTGGAAATCTGAAATCCAAAACCAGGAACACTTTGCTCATGTCTGAGCCCATAGAAGAGGATACGGCGGCTTTTCAAAGGGATTTGCCATCTATTGCCCCAACTGGTAATGTTATATTTAAAGCCAGGAACACCTTACTCACTACAGAACCTATGGAGATGGAATTGATGACTTCTAGCCAAACTATTTCCGAGGCTCCATTCCCCAAACATGAGAAAAACAAAGCCAGAAGTACATTGGTCATGTCAGAAGCCATAGAAGAGGATATAGCTGCTGCTCATAAAAATTGGCCAACTATTGTCTCAGCTAAAAATGTTAAATGCAGAGCTAGAAACACTTTACTTGCGACCGAACCTATGGAGGAGGAAAAGGAGTTAATGAGTCCTATCCAAAATATTCTCGAAAATCCATTATCCAAAAAGCAACAACCCAAAGCTAGGAGTACGTTGCTCGTGTCAGAAGACATAGAAGGGGATACAGTGGCTTCTCAAAGGGATTTACCACCTATTGTCCCAACTGGTAATGTTATATCTAAAGCCAGGAACACCTTACTCACCACAGAACCTATGGAGATGGAATTGATGACTTCTAGCCAAACTATTTCCGAGGCTCCATTTACCAAACATGAGAAACAAAAAGCCAGGAGTACTTTGCTGATGTCAGAAGCCATAAAAGAGGACACAGTGGCTGCTCATACTGTCCCAACTGGGAATCTTAAATCTAAAGCCAGAAACACTTTACTAGGAATAGAACCTATGGAGGAGGAGGAATTGATGCCTCCTAGTCAAAATATTTCTAAACTTCCATTCAGTAAAAATCACAAACCCAATGCCAGAAGTGCATTGCTCATGGCAGACGCCACAGTGGCCTCTCCCAAGGATTGGCCATCTCATGTCCCAACTGATAATGTTAAATCAAAAGCCAGGAACACTTTACTCTTAAAAGAACCTATAGAGGAGGACTTCACTGTTTTGAGACAAGATGATTCGGAGCTTCCATACACCAAATCTCACATAATCAAAACTAAGAGTACTTTGCTTGTATCAGAAGATATAGAAGAGGACTCAGTGGTCTCTCCTAAGAATGTGCCATCTCTTTTCCTGAATGGAAATAAATCCAAATCCACGCCAAAGAGTAAGGGTAAGCCAGGATGGGTAGCAATGACTCCGCGTCTACCTTTAGTTGAAGTTGAACATCGATCTCTATGTGAGTTTGAATTTGAAGAAAAAATGGCAATAGAGACGCCACACAGAGTTCCCGCTCAATTGACAAGAGTCAAGAGATTACATGCACAATTGACACCAAATCTTCCACAATCCAAAAAACGTCCCGGGTCATTCCATAAGCCCAACAGCATTGACCAAGACAAGGAATTTAATGTGGATGAGACTGTTCAGGTCTTACGAGAAGCTAGAAGTAGCCGAAGACTTTATGAAGAAGTTGAAGACAAACCTATTGACATTTCGGACGACTCTAATTATTTTGAGATCCAGGGAAGACAAGAGGATGAGAACAAGGTACATGTGCAAAGAGATACCGTGGAGGAGAAAATGATTGAAAGCGACGGTATCCAGACATACAATAAATTTATCAACATTTCCTGCGATACTACGGTTTACCATCCAATGGATGAATCGTCGGAACAAGGAATAGACGAAGTTCGACTCAGTTTAGTTTCTAATCTGATAGACGAGGATGCTGATAAAGAAAATACAGATCTTGGTATTAATCCACTACCAGCATCTACAATAGATATGACTTATGGTGATAACGCGTGTTTGGAGATGACATTAGATCGTCCAATTGCAGCTGGGTCAAGTTCCGCTTGTAAAAAATGCTCAAATTGCCGGCGATCCTTGGCGTCAAACACCGATGAATCTTTGGTCCTATCTCCGCCTAAAAGTGAAATACTAAATGGTGACTTGGAGCACATGGAGCGAGTGCGGCAAAAGCTGCACATTAAGGAGATCCACAAACATTTTCAACGTAAAGAACGTGAGCAAAATTATAGTATCATGGGGCTTCCAAGAGAAGAGGAAACTGAAATCCAAGATGAACCTTTCAATAGCAGCGAGAACATAAAATGTTATGAATTGATGCAGTTGTCTCAGGATATTCCGCAAAGGTAAGCTTTTTCCTAATTGTTTCTTATGTGAATCTATTAAAACCAACCTTTCTTTCCCCACAACCGATCAGATGTCAAATTCCAAGCCAAGCAATAAATGGAAAAGAATTTTTTGAAATTCTCGATAGCCGACTGGCGTCGGAGCAGCCCCAATGGATAGTTGATCATCAATTAAGAGTGTCTAGAAAATTACATTTCACTCATCGACAATTTACCCAAGTTTTCCGTATGGTGATGACATATGATTCTCTAAAGGATGACATGGATAAGAAGATACGCATAACCGCCATCGAAATAGAGCCCACTAGTCGTAAGTATAGAGTTGTCAATTCCCGGTGCACATTTGAGCTCATGGACTCCCACTTTTCATAGCTCATTCAAGCTGGTTACCATTGGATCACGTACTAAACTTTCAATTGGGTCTCAAGCTGCCTCTCAGGCTACTTGATTGTCTTGAAGGTCACGACATGGAGTCACTGGTTAAATTTTTAAAACAGGTTAATCAAATTTGCCTAGACATAAAGGCGAGTACACGTCAAATGGTCAAAGCACTATCCTCCAACATATCCATACTGATAAGGTAAGGAAAAATTAAAAAGAAACATTGGTTTTCCTATTTGACTATCTTGAATGATTATTTTTTAGACAACAACATCGAACTGTAGTTAGAAAAACATCACATTTAATTCCCTTAATCGGCTCCGACGGTATATTGCGTATACAGGAAATTGAGTTCATGGTCGAAATCACCAACTTAGAAGAGATCTCTTTCAAAGATATAGTACAACCGCAGTTATACATGTTTGATGAGAAAATTCAGTTTTTGCCCAAGGGTGTGGCATTCCTTGAAGCATTTCTGCCGAATCCGGAAAAATATTTAAAGCCCAGCGGCAACCAGTGATCCATTACACTATATGTTCTACATTTTAAATAGATAAATATTGAATTAATCATTGAAATAAAAATAAAACTATTTTTAGTAAATTGGGCCAATCACGTGTGTTGTTTTTTCTTTTCTATTGCTTTTATTTAATTTTGGTATTCAAGTTAAAAGATTCTCTTAATACTTTATTCCACAATAAACACATATATATGTAGGAGAAAGCATTAATTAAGAAAAGACTAGTTTACAAAAAAAAAAAAATTCCTAAAAATAATTTATTTGAAATTGTATGTCTTTTTCAAATATCGATATAACGCATGTGACAGTATATCAATGTCTATCGATACATTTTGGTTATCGTTGGGGCTATCGATTTGTCAACACTGCTGCCAACTCTAACTTCCACTCGCAACGCTGAAATAGTTATTTTTTGTGTTTTCTTTTTATTTCAATTCTCGTCATTTTGTTGTGCAAACACATTTGTTAAAATCGTAGGAGCCCATCTTCTGCAACATCTTGACAGTTGAAATGTCTTGTGCGGCCACTTTAACAGCGGCTAAGGACTCGACAAATGCCAATGGTGCAGGAGGAGGTGGCGGCGGAGGAAATTCTTCCACGGCAGCAACAGCTGCAGGTGTGGGTGTGGTAGTCACTGGTAGCGGAGCAGCTGGCAGCACAACAGTAGCCGGAGGTGGTAGTGGGGGCTCTGCCTCTGCAGTGACCAGACGCTTCTCCATGGAAGGTGTGGGAGCTAGAGTCATACGCGGACCAGACTGGAAGTGGAACAAGCAGGTGAATTGAAAGCGTCAAGCAGGTGTCAGGGGTCAGCAAAAGAAGCAACAAACTTGCTAGCGCGCTCGCCCCTTGTCAATGTTAATTGATGGGGCCAATCAAATTGTAATCGTCACAGTGGTTCGACTTGATCAATAAAATGGCAAATTTTAATTGACCACCAATTTTGAGAAGACAACAAAAAATGGCCTGTCTTGCGCAAGACATCGGTCCAGCAAATTTTTGTAAAGTCAAAAAGGCTGTTCGAAATTCCTTTTTGATTATTTTCCAACCCGGTTGGACCAACCGTGTTGCATTCATTTTTTCGCCTTTATTGTCACACCCTTGACCTACAGTGCAATGATGAGATTTTTATTTTGATTGCCCAACACAGCACGAAAATCTAAGATTTTCCCAGGCCCAGCGTCATTAGTATACATGTAGATTAAGTCAAGATCATGCGTTTTGTCTACAACTTTCGGATCATGATACTTGTGCGTTCTCCTGTATAGAGCCATCCATACTCCTCACAGCACATTAATTTGGTGTTCTTTTTTGTTTCTTTTACTCCACTCCAGGATGGGGGTGAAGGTCATGTGGGCACCGTGCGCAATTTTGAATCCGCCGAGGAAGTGGTCGTTGTCTGGGACAATGGCACAGCTGCAAATTATCGTTGCGCCGGAGCCTATGATTTACGTATTCTGGATAGCGCTCCGACTGGTGTTAAACATGAGGGTACCATGTGCGATACTTGCCGTCAGCAACCGATCTTTGGCATACGCTGGAAGTGTGCCGAATGTATTAACTATGATCTGTGCTCAATTTGCTATCACGGGGACAAGCATCATTTGCGTCATCGATTCTATCGCATCTCAACTCCGGGTGGCGAACGAACCATGTTGGAGCCTCGTCGAAAGTCTAAAAAAGTGCTGGCTAGAGGCATTTTTCCTGGAGCCCGTGTGGTTCGTGGCGTGGACTGGCAGTGGGAGGATCAAGATGGCGGCGTTGGCCGACGGGGAAAAGTCAATGAAATCCAGGATTGGTCATCGGCATCTCCGAGATCGGCAGCCTATGTTATCTGGGACAATGGCTCTAAGAATTTATATCGTGTGGGCTTTGAGGGCATGGCCGATCTTAAGGTTGTCAACGATGCTAAGGGCAGCAATGTATATCGCGACCATTTGCCACTGCTTGGCGAGAATGGACCCGGAAAGGGACCGCATGGATTTCAAATTGGCGACAAGGTTACCGTGGACTTGGATTTGGAAATCGTACAATCACTGCAACATGGTCATGGTGGCTGGACAGATGGCATGTTCGAATGCCTAAGCAATTCGGGCATGGTTGTAGGCATCGATGAGGATCATGACATTGTTGTCGCCTACAATTCAGGCAACCGATGGACCTTTAATCCAGCAGTCCTAACCAAGGTCTCATCACCGACCACAGCAGCGCCGCCACCCGAATTCCAAGTGGGCGACATTGTTAAGATCTGCTCCGATGTGGAAAGCATTAAAATGCTGCAGCGCGGCCATGGTGAATGGGCTGATGCCATGCAATTGACTCTAGGCAAAATCGGGCGAGTACAACAGGTCTATCACGATAATGATCTCAAAGTGGAGGTCGGTAACACGTCTTGGACATACAATCCCTTGGCCGTCTGCAAGGTGGCCTCGTCAGCATCGGCAACTGGTACAACTGGCGGCCAAGATGGCTCCGCCAATTGTGCACCAGTTATACCAAGTGGCGAGCGTTTATCGGCCATTTTGAAGAAGCTATTCGAACCGAATGTGTCTGGGGATGCCACCGAAGAGTTTGTCAAGGCTGCAGCCAATGGCTTTGCTGTAAGAAATCCATTTTCACCCATTTCTAAAAAAGATCCTTTGAGTAATCTGTTTTTGTTTTCCATTTTCAGACACGTTGCGAAGAATATTTGGCTGGCAGTGCAGGGGGAACAGGAGTTTCAGGAGGCGGAGCCTCAACTTCTAGTGCAGCTGCAGCAGCCGCGGCATCGCCCTCTTCTGGCGGCTCTCCTGATGTTAATGTAAATGGGGTTTTTGCTGGTCACACCGCACTACAGGCCGCCAGCCAGAATGGCCATATCGAGGTCATTCAGGTCCTACTGCGCCATTCGGTCGATGTGGAAATTGAGGATAAAGATGGCGATCGCGCCGTCCATCATGCCGCCTTCGGGGATGAGGCAGCTGTTATAGAGATCTTGGCAAAGGCTGGCGCAGATCTTAATGCCAGAAACAAGCGAAGACAGACTTCTCTTCACATAGCCGTGAATAAAGGTCATCTGAAGGTGGTTAAGACACTATTAACCCTCGGCTGTCATCCCAGTTTGCAGGATTCGGAAGGCGACACTCCACTGCATGACGCCATCTCCAAGGAGCACAACGAAATGTTGTCTCTCCTTCTCGACTTTGGCGCTGATATTACTTTAAACAATAACAATGGCTTCAATGCTCTGCATCATGCCGCTCTCAAGGGTAATCCTAGTGCTATGAGCATTTTGCTAACTAAAACGAATCGTCCCTGGATTGTCGAAGAGAAAAAGGATGATGGCTATACGGCCCTCCATTTGGCTGCTCTCAATAATCATGTGGAAATTGCCGAACTTCTGGTCCACATGGGCAAGGCCAATATGGATCGACAGAATGTGAATCTTCAGACTGCCCTCCACCTGGCGGTTGAGCGGCAGCATGTGCAAATCGTAAAGCTTCTGGTGCAAGATGGTGCCGACTTAAATATACCCGATAAGGATGGGGATACGCCCTTGCATGAGGCATTGCGTCATCATACGTTGTCACAGCTAAAGCAACTTCAAGATGTTGAAGGATTTGGCAAACTTTTAATGGGTCTACGCAATGCTAACAATAAGAAGGCATCCGCTTCTATAGCCTGTTTCCTGGCTGCCAATGGAGCTGAACTAACCCTTAAGAATCGAAAATTGCAAACTCCCTTGGATTTGTGTCCCGATCCGAATCTCTGCAAGACTTTAGTGAAATGTTACAATGAGCGTAAAACCGATGATTCCGAGCTGCCAGGTAATGTGGCGGGCACAAGTCAAAATGCTAGACAAAGGACAGCCTCTAGTGTGGGAACGGGAACGGGAACCGGATCATCTGTACCCCAATCCTCATCAGCACAAATGCCGCTCTCCCAAGTGGCCGCCTCCAATTCTTCACCATCCAATTCTTCGGCCTCTTCGTTCGCTTTAGCTGAAATGTCTCAATCGGTGAATGGAATCAGTGCAAGCAACAGCAGCCACAATAAATCCTCATCTTCCAATTTGGAGGAATGTCTGGTCTGCTCGGATGCCAAACGGGACACGGTGTTTAAGCCCTGCGGTCATGTCAGTTGCTGTGAGACCTGCGCTCCAAGAGTTAAGAAATGCCTTATTTGCCGTGGTACCGTGTCTTCCCGTGAGAAAATCGACGAGTGTCTCGTTTGCTCGGATCGCAGGGCGGCTGTATTCTTTCGTCCTTGTGGACATATGGTGGCCTGTGAGCACTGTAGTGCTCTGATGAAAAAATGCGTTCTCTGTCGCACTCAAATCGATGAAATGCTCTCATATTCCCTTTGCTGCGGCGGACTGGGCAGCCCCGAAAAGGTAACGGGTCTAATATTGCCTTCACATCAGCAACCAACAACGGGGGCAGAGTTAGACGCTCCGATGTCAGTTAATGCAATTAGTGGTGGAGCTGGAGCAGGAGGCGCTGTATGTGTCAATCCCTCTGGTCATAGTGTGGCCATGAATAATACAGTTGTCACTCCAGTGGCTGGGCAACAGCAATTGAACAGTCAAAATAATTTACTGGCCGCATCCGCCGCTTCTACATCTTCGAAAATGTCCTCCAGCTCCGGTTTGGTGGCCCCCTCGAATGTGAATAATTTCCAAATGGATGATGTTCAGAAATTGAAGCAACAATTGCAGGATATCAAAGAACAGGTAGGTGTCCGAAACATAAGTGATAAGTGTACATTTTGTTTTCATTTGCAACTCCCCACTTTCAGACAATGTGTCCTGTTTGCTTTGATCGCATCAAGAATATGGTATTTCTGTGTGGTCATGGTACATGTCAAATGTGTGGAGACCAAATTGAGGGTTGCCCGATCTGCCGGAAGACCGTGGAGAAACGTATACTTCTCTTTTAAATTACATTCCCTGCATGCGTTCACAGTCACACTCAGCTGGCGAGGATTGAGCAAAACACAGTATACATACAAATGGTTTTGTATAACATATATCATATAATATATATATATCTATATATATATTGGTTTTAAAATATATTTTCCAACAATTAACTTAAACAGATATGCTCTTAGGGTTCTTTACTTCGATAAAATCCCTAAGCAAATCCTTTTTGGCCTCGAAATAGTCGCGAAACCAAAGTATATGCTCTTTCTTTTCCTGGGCTGTGACATATGGATTCTTGGAGAGACCAACACATACCAGCTCCATGAAATGACGTATGGGTCCACGGCTGGGACACCATGGCTCTAAATGCTGGTCCAAAAATATATGCTCGGAAAAGTCCACATTGCTTTCCTCGAGCATATCTTGCTCGTTGTCGATTGGAAATTTCCAGAGTTTACCTTGCGTGGTCCATTGAGCAAGTTGCTCGAAATGATTGGCAGGTGGATGACTTGCGTGTAGGCTCAATTCATGTTGGCTTAGGAGCTCCCAAGTGGGAAGAAGATCGGGAGTGGAGGACTTTGTGATTGATTTCTTAAAGATGCCCAATGGCTCGCCACCATGAAGATTGACACTGCCTGTAAAGGATTCCGCCTCGCGTTTTCTTTGCTGCGGAAGACGTGCTGGACGATCCGAATGTGTGGGCCTTGACCGTGAAGCCAAAGTACGGCGCACATAGTCGCCACGCGTCTGTTCCGGTCCAGGAGGCTGCTGACGTCGATCTATTTTCATGCCCACAATTAGTTCACTGAGAAAAAACAAAGACAAAATTAGATTATTTTGCATTTAAAATAGTGGAATGAAATGCACCTTAAGTTAAGCTCTTTATCTGCTGTAGTCGGTACGATTTCCACCTGTCGAGCAGCTTCAGTATCCTTGCTTTGTTTACTTGGCTCAGTTTCCGCACTCTTACCAAGCAATTTGGACAACAGCTCCGATTCGGTTTGCCTTTTCTCGCTTTCGCTCGTTCCCAACATGCTGGCAATGTTCTTTGCTGCTGTCAGAACATCCTTAGAGGCTGCCTCTTGTTTGAGCGCTTCACGACGATGACGATTTGTCTCACCCGGTTGAGGTACATCTGAGCGAGATATTTGATATTGGTCAGTAGCCATGCTGCCCAGAAGACGATTTAAACGTTGAGCGGCGGTCTCTACAGGCTGTGATCCTGACTCCTTCTTTTTAATGGATTTCTCGTCATCGGAGGAAGAAGAACCACCATCTTTAGCATGTGATGATAGGTATCCCACTCGCACGCTTTGAATGGGGGCAAGGCGTAGTAGTTGACTACGAACTGTGGTCGCCAATTGTGTTGACACCTAGAGTACACTTTAAATATTTTTATTCAATTCAACATTAAATATTGCATTTATTTACCTTCAACATTTTAAGTTAAATTCCGGATAGTTATGTCACGCCGGTTTTACAATCGATAAGTTGCTACGTTCCACCTCTAATTTTGTATCGATAACTAATGTCTGCATATCGCATCGTCTGTCGAATTACCTATCGAATTAGTCTTGTAAATTTTCTCAACGTTCATTGTCACGCGTCTGGTTTTCCGCGAATTTATTATTAATTAAAATTAAATTCAATTATTTTACCAAACAACATAAAAGCAGAAAATTATTTAAAAAATTTTTTTGAATACCAAACGCCAAAGAAAGAGTTTGAAAAAAAGCAAAGCGAAGCAACAGAAGTGTTTTGTGGTGTCTGCAAGTGTTTGCGTGTGTGTGTGTGTGTGTGTGCGTGAGTGGTATGTGTGTGTGTGTGTCCATTTATAAATAAAACGCCAAAGAATCTGCGAAAATAAGACGCGAAGAAGAATCACAAAAAGAATGAACGAAATAAAAGAAAGTGTAATCTAAAAGCAACAACAAAAAGAAAACCGAAACGAGAATAAAATTAACCGACAAAGAGTGTTGTTTTTGTAGGCGAAAGTGCATTTTCAAAAGGTGAATATCTCGGAAAAGTAAAAGAAGAGACAGAGGGAGTGAGAAAAGGAAAAGCAAAACATTTGCATTCAGTTTGCGTTCAAAGCGAATGAGGCGACCAAAGCGTAATTGTACAAATTCCACTGTCTGCTGCGTCTGGGACCAATAGCAATGTGTGCAAAATGAAAATAAAATAAAAAATATATACACACATATATATATTCTGTGATTTTGACCATATTTTTTTTTTCTAATTAGCCTTGCCATCATCATCCATCCCAACATAATATCAACGTTATTTTGTGTGCTTCAAATGGATGCCACATCAATAATCACACAAGTTTCCCGCGATGATGAACAATTAAATGTTTATCCCAGCTATCCTAATGACAAAGGTGAGACCAAAACATGAAAAGCAACAAAATAAAAATAAATATTAAATTCGGCACATAAACCATTACAAATAAAAAGCAAGGGGCCGGAAAAGAGGTAAAGGATTAAAATACAAAAACCACTCAAATGAGTCATCGACCATAACAATCGCAATCACAGGCGTCACAACAAAGACGATACTTTGCCTTAAAGGACAAGTGTCAAAGAAGTTTGCACCTACTACCTACTGCTCCAAACCCCTCTGACCTTACATATAATTCTCTATTCTCCTTCGCCCTCTTTATTTCTCTCTTTCATTGTCGCTCTCTCTTTCTGCCTTATCTAACCACTTGCTAGCTTCAGTTATCGAATTTTTTGCGACGCAGTTGCAACCCTACTTCGTTATTGCCCTCGTCCGCCTCCAACATCTCCCACCTGTCACAAATTGATGACGTCTCTGTGTTGTATGTGTATGTGTGACTGTCTGAGAGTGTCGTTGTATGTGTATGTGACGTCACTCAACTTTTAAACGCCTTTCCATGTTCTCCAACAATGGAAAACCAACAATTAAATTGCATAGCGCAAAAAATGAGAAAAAAATTTATAATGAAAACCGGTTTGCAAGAGGCACAAAACTGTTTTTTTCTACACTTTTTTCCCCCCAAACAAACAAAACTCTAGCTTAAAGGTTAATGAATGAAGAGAGTGAGAGAATAGGACAAACAGGGAAAAAGAGTCTCTCTTTAAACGAGGAAGGCGGGGTGGGACTTTCGGTAAATCAAGAAAATTGTCTTGAATGCCTTTAAGTAATAACAAAATTTAATCTAATCTCCTCGCTATATAGACATTTATATATACATATGTGTCTCGATGGATGTACACATATGTACATACATATGTATGCATATATATTTGCGGTTAGGTGTTAATTTACGTCTCTCGTTGCTTGCTTAATAAGTTTGCATCGACGTTTTGGTTTGATCGACAAACAGTGCTGCCAATTTGTCGCAAATAAGACAAAGAAATTTATTATTTTAAATGATTTTAGATTTGTACAATTTCTGCATATTTTAATAATAAACAAATTTCAATATTTTTTTTGATATTATTTTGAACCATTTAAAAAGAAAGGAGACGTCATCACAGCTGTATTGCCATCCTATGCGTGTGTTTGTCTACGCCTTAGCCAGCCGTGTGGGTGTGAAGAGCGAAAAAAAAAACGAAAAAGATTAGAAACAGCGCGCAAACCCCGGCAGCAGCAACAGTTGAAATGTGTTTCTTTTTCATACATATGTATACATTGATACCCTCTACCACCCATAAAGAGTAAAAAGGCATATTTTAATAAAGTATGATCTCGAGATCCTACAAAATACACATTTTTGCTTATTTAGAGCGTTTAGGTGAGAGGGGGGTAAGCTGATTGTGCCAAGCGGTGATATCCGAAGACATCACTTTGTTTTGATTAATGTACAATACAGTTAGGTAAATGGCGCCCAGGGAGGGGGCTGGGTAGTTGGGGGTGTTTGTATGGCCAGTAGATTGAGCGAATTTATTTACTGAAATCTGGCGCAGGGTACCTGCTAGTCGTGGTCTTTACTTAGCATTAACATTGACTTCATCAGAGTGGTGGGTGCCGCTGCCTTCTATCTATTAGGGTGGACAAAGTAAACAAAAATATAAAGTCAAAAACATTCAAGTGCTCCACTCAAGGGCTTAAATCAAACATCAATAAGTAATATTTTGTAATTTTTTCTTGTGTCATTCAATTAAACAATATAAAGTCAATATAATTAAATAATTTAAAAATAACTTTAAGTTATTGTTTTGATTGTCCACTCTAAACTATTTAAATACATGTGAACATAGGTATACATATATATGCATGTATGTATGCACACATACAGCCAAGTTTTTGTGTTTATGTTTTATGGACAAACGCTCTTTATTTTTATTTTTTTTTTTTTGCCTAGTATCTCATTTCTTTCTGTTTTTGCAGATTTTTATATGATCTTTAAAGTTTATTTTGAAGGTCTTTTTGTAACAAAAATTACTCACGCACAAGCATTTTTATTTTATGCCTTTTCCAACAAAAAAAAAAAAAGAAAAAAGCAAAAATACAAAAAAGCAAATGTTTATTATATAATTCAGGTCTAAAAATATACCAGCAAAAAAAAAAAAAGAAACATAAATGTGGGCAAAAAGTAAACACAAAAATATTGTTTGCCAATGATTTTATTTTTATGACTGGCAATTATTTACAGTTAGAAGAGAGATGTATTCAAATTGAATTGGCTGTTAAGGAGGGAAGCCAACGAGCGCGCCCCACAACTGAATTGAAGCGGGAACTAGTTCCGTTGGGAATAATACCGTTGATATATGTTCAGTAGAACCTCGATTATTTCGGGAGAACTCGGGTCAAAGGAAATAAGGCTCCATTCCGTTCCACCTGAGCTACTCCTTCTTCACACAATCTTGGATAAACGAAATTTAACTTTATACATACATACATATTTGTGGGGTAATGAAAGATTCAAACAAAATGTACTTCAATATACTTGTGTGGTTAATTTTATTAGTGATTATACGTTTATACTGTACAAAAAAAATAATAACAAAATCCATAAGGTTGTTTATATATATTTTTGATATGTATCAATAGCCGAGACGACATTGCCAATTACTTTAGACAATGATTGACCATTGATTGATTTGAAACGGTTTTTTTTTATTGTCAGTGATTTTTAAGGTAAAGAGTATCTTGAAATCGGTGACCCCACGCTCGGTAGATTTTTCCTTTTTTTTAATATTATTTTTATTTCTCGTGTGAAAATACATGAAACAGACACAAAACCCAAATATCTAGACAGCTACATGCAGAGGAATACCAAAGACCAAATGCATAATTATTTAAGAGAAAATATTATAAAAATATTTGCTATATACACACACACTCGATATATTTTTTACAATGCCAACTAAAAATATGGTTTTTAACCAATTTTGTATCTCATACAGGTCAACCGGATGAAAGTTTAATGAATGTCCTTGGGGGTAATGAGTCTAATCCCTTGGGGGGGGGGGGGGGGGGCTTTGCCACACCACTGTCACACTGTTAAGTTTCAAGTTTGCAAAAGAAATATGCTGAAGGTCGATGGAAGTATATTTCATTGAATGATATCATATTAAGCAGATAACAAACATTTTTGTTCTGTTACCCGCTGATTAGATAAGTGAAATGAAATGTTTCTGGTGCGGGCAGTTATGTGTTTTTCTTTTATGTATTTGTATATACATACATATGTATGTGACATCCATACATACATTATTAGTAGGCATGTCAGTAGCAAGAAAGAAACATTTACGACCCGATCCTATCCATTATAAAAATTGTTTATCATTATTGACAGCAGAGATTATGGGAACACCTTGATCTTGGTTACTTTTAGAGATACAACTATTAAATTTGATTTTTATAGCCTAGTAGATCAAGTTTATTTCAAAAGTGACGACTTACCCATAATTAATCAAAAACAAATAAAAGAGTCGAATGTCATGCGACAGGAGAATTTGATATTAGAAATCGGAAGTATTTCCCCCTAAACATATGTTTGTATATATAGTATAAATTTTATGTATATCTATTAACGCGTAACACTATATCATTATTATAAAACCCATAAAAAAGTGATTAATTGAAATAACGAGTTTTGATCCAGGTGCTAGGGTTAATCGATGACTCATTCTCATCAGGACCGATCAATTCAATGAAAGGGTTTGAGTTGAAATAAGTGATCACCAAATTGAATGTTGTTGAGTTAGCTTATGTCACATGAACTAAGTAAAAAAAGGGAAATTTAAAAGAGCATACAAACTTTGTCATAACTGAAGTTAGACCAAATTTCTGGTTTTATATGTGTGTTATTTTTTGCTTATTTTGAATTGAATAATTTATTAAAGAGACCTTGTCAACGCAGAGACAAATAAAAGGAAAGGAAAGGAGGAAAACACCAAAAACACAAAGAACAAAAGAAAATCTTCATAATTTTCATTGCCATTTCGGTTGAACGAATATATGTATATGTAGTTGAGTTGATATTGGCGCGTAAGGCCGTTTAACAGTCTGGCGGAGAAGGATTTGCATAAAATGAATATTAGAAAATTCTATTTGATTCAAATGGGAGAACTTTAATGGTTTAGAGGATGATTGGTTCTCTATAAATTATTCAAATCTACTCAACTAATAGTTAATCATGCGACGTATTGAAAACTAAATGACAAATGCCAATCAAGACAATCAAATACGATGATCAAGCCCTAAAAGACATCTATCCTTGATAATATTACTATAATCAGGTTGAGTGGTTATGCCAAACTTTGCCATCATCCCCGTCTAAAAGAAGAGAATATTAGAATAAACAATAAAGATAAAAAGAATTAACTTTGAGTCTTGGGAACGGATAAGATATCTCTCGGTGACCCTTTCAGGTGTCGAAAGATTGGGTACACATTTGGCGAATCACATTGGCTTTTGATTTACTTCAGCGACCTTTACCCCTTTGAGCCTGTTGCCTGATACAAGAGTAGTGTATAAATAGAAAGATATAAAAATAGATTCAATGTTAAAATGCTTTCACACTCAATTTGTGTATAGTTTTTCGATTTCCAAATGGAAATGGAAACTGTCAAGAGTTAAACTAATAGTTAATGAGGTTTAGTTGTATCGCTTAGACACACGACACACGCTCTCTCTCTCTCTCTCTCTTTTACTCTCTCATACACACACGACCTGCTAGCTGTAGCTCTAATGGCGGGGGAGGCGGACGGTTGTGAGAGTGATTGTGTCCCTGTAGTGTCGTGTTTCTGCGACCTAAAACAAATTTAGCATAGATGCGTTTAATCGATGGCAAAATGCTATAATTGCTTGCAACAATAGCGCAAGAGAGAGAGAGAGACAAGAGAATAAATGCATGTGCTTGCCGGTGTGTGTGTGTGCGTGTGTGTAGGTGGTTAGATGTAAGGAAGGTCCCTGGTTGACCTTTAAGCTAACTTAAGGTGCGGTATTGGCTGTTGCTTTTGCTGCTTTCTTCCTTACCACTTCCCTCCTTTTTGTTTTTGCTTTTGGTTTTGTTTTTGTAAATGCATTAACACAAAAGGAAATGGCAGCAGTCAAACATCGCTTAGCTGTGGCAAACGACGAGAAGCTTAGAAGTGATGAGAAAGCGAGACAGAAGGACAAAGACAAACAGAGAGATAAAAACAGAGTGAGATGTGAGAGAATCCTCGAGCTAAACAAGTCATGTTAAGACGACGGTTCATTGAACCGTTAGCTCAAGTAAAACTAAGTTTAGTTCTTTTTTCATTTCTTTTCCTGTTGCCTTCTCTTTTGTGTAAAAGTGCAGGCTGCACTTGAATATTTTATGAGCATAATGAAAGCCCTACATGTCTCGTCTTGTCTCGTCTCTTGTATTTATTAGGCAGAAGGGTAGAAGTAGCTTTTACACCCACTGCATCAATTCAAGCTCGCTCACACACACACACTCAACAGGCGTTTGATTTTTTTTAGCGCATACTTTATCCAACTTGTTGAAGCTCTGCCCGGCTACGGCTATATTTTCTACTGATTGATGATAGGCTCATCTATATTTAGGTCGATTGATTTATGCACATTTTGGGATACAGTTGCCTGGGGTTGACAAGGCCTTTGTCCTATTTTCAAAAGGCCATTAACTGGTTGGAAATTGTTTGAAAACTGTTCCTATCGATGGTGGGTGGGCGGTAAGCGGAAATGTAGGGGGTGAGGGGAGGGGGGGGGGGGTGGCATGGGTTGGGGTCTTAGTGACCAATGACGAACACATTTATATTTATAGCGACCTCGTTGTCAATTCTCAATCCGTCATATCACATTGTCATAAGACTTTTTAATAGACCACTATATTTGGACAAAAATATTTTTAAATACATACATATATACACCCATACATACGTACATACATATGTATGTGTACATGTATGTATGTACAAACATATGTAGATAGATGTGTGTATTGGTGTACGCGATCTTAAGGCAAAATCAAGTTAGAGCTTTTTGTTGTTGTATTAATACCCTATAACCACGGCAGATGAAAATGGCATAAAGACGAGTTGATCATTCACAGAAACCGAGTCAAAAAGGCAAATGTGTTTAACCCCAAAAAAATCTTTCTCTTCCTAATTGAAACTTATATTAGGAGAGTATTGAAGCACCATCCACAGTTGCGAAAAGTTTTTATTAGGAGTAATTCAAAAAGAAGGAGTCTCCATGGAAACGAACAGACATTTAAAATAATAAAATTTTTTTTTTTACAGAGTATGCAGAAGCCGTTTCATCGCATTTATTTGACGCATAATTTTTATTTTCGCATGTAGGCACAGAGAATTTAAATGGGTTTTTTTTTTGTTTTGTTTTTATACCCTTGAAAAACAAACGAAGAAAAAAAATTATATATGTATATAAATTTTGATCAGCAATTTGCAACGCATAAAAGAAAGCAACTTGTATGACTCGTGTGTGTATATACACACATATATGTATGTACATACATACATATATTCCCAAACACATCAGGATGGGGAAACTTGAGACTGTCGGAAAGCAAGTCAACTCAGCTTTGTATATGACGGAACTGACCACCACCGCTATACATCGGTTCAGTTTAAGATAAGATTGTTTTGCGTGATCTCGTTACCTCATGCTACCTTTCCAATTCGTTTCTATCAGGCTAATCGTTTCATTACGTAGGACCGATTGCAACGGTATAATGATTGTGAATTCCGTTGAAAGCAGACAAATTTGTGACCTATCACCTATTAACATGAAATTGTTTATTTCAATTTCTTTATTAAAAACATTCTATAGACATTTTTTAAGACGTCAACTATTAAATTCCCCAAATTAGGGGCGGAGGACAGGCCCTACATTCTTTAGGTATTGTGTGACTGCGATCTTATATATGTACATATGTATGTATGTATGTATATATTTCTGATACAAAAAGTCGCGTGTTAACAAAATATTCCAACTAATTTTTCATCTGCCCAGACTTCCATTGAAAACTTATGTTTAAAAAGCTGTTACATACATATATCGTTTTTCAAAACTAATAAGTTTCGAGGAAGTATACAAAATTTAAAACCAATTCACTGTTTAGGGGTGGGAGAATCTAGTGTACCCGGACACATGGCTCTACTTCTTATTATATGGGCAGGCCAGCTGCAACTGCAATATAAGATTCTCTCCACGCAATTAGCTACGAAACTTATTTACCTTAAGCTGGGTTTTCATTTATTTGCCTTTCTGAATATCTTCTGTTATCCTAGAGTCATTTAAAATGTTTGTTTCTGTTTTAGATGATGTGGAACGCCTTAAGCCAAAGCCAAAGCGCGGGTTATTTCAATCATTATTATGCTGTTGGCGACGAAATCGAACGAAAACCTCACAGAATGGCACACAAATCGATGGATCCACAACACCGCCACCATTACCGGACCAACAAAGGTACTTACTACCTCAGGTTAGGCTCTCCGATATCCATCGCAAGTGTATGGTAATCGATTTGGACGAGACCCTAGTGCATAGTAGTTTTAAGGTGAGTCTTAAACAAGAAAAATTCCAGCAGCTCCTTCCACTTTCGTTCTCTCTCTCTCTCTCTCTCTCCTTTGCAGCCTATACCCAATGCAGATTTTATAGTACCAGTGGAAATTGATGGAACCATACATCAAGTGTATGTCCTCAAGCGGCCACATGTAGACGAGTTTCTACAAAAAATGGGTGAATTGTACGAATGCGTTTTATTTACAGCCTCACTAGCCAAATATGCAGATCCCGTGGCCGATCTGCTGGACAAGTATGATATATCTAATATATCTAATTATCGACTAAGAACGATTATTATTAATATTTATATTTTAATTCAGATGGAATGTGTTTCGTGCAAGACTGTTTAGGGAATCATGCGTGTACTACAGGGGGAATTACATTAAAGATCTAAATCGTCTGGGACGTGATCTGCAGAAAATTGTCATTGTTGATAATTCACCGGCCAGTTATATCTTTCATCCAGATAATGCAGTAAGTTTTAGCTTAAAAGTCACCACTAAGTCGGCGTGATATCTCCCATTCGTCGTGCCTTTTGAAGGCAAAGTTATGTCACTTCACTACTTGTTTATATTGGTCAATAAAGGGCTTACTTGGCCGATTACTTTTCAGGCAATGGAGAGATGTTGTGCTAACTAATTTGAATTGGTGGCATCTAATCTAATATATATTTTTTTTTATGCAGGTTCCTGTCAAATCCTGGTTTGATGATGTCACAGACTGTGAATTGCGCGAGCTGATACCGCTCTTTGAGAAGCTAAGCAAAGTTGATTCCGTCTATTCGGTGCTGTGCAATTCAAATCAGCCGCTGAACAATCCCCAGCAGCAGCAGCTGCAACAACATCCCCAAGAACTGCAGCAGGTACCGCAGCAGCAACCGACCATCTCTGCCACAACAGTTATTACCCAGGCCACCACTCTGTCTGCCCCGACCATGATGCAGTCACAGCCCAGTCCGAGTCCGCCCAGCCCACAGACGGAGCTGCTACAAAAGACGTAACATCAGTGGGAATTAATGTTCATAAATATATAAAAATCAAAGCAACAAAAAAAAAAAAAAAACAACAAACAAAAGAAAAATGGAAAAAAAAACAGAAAAAGTGAAAGAAAAGGGAAAAAGAAGGAAAACAAGAAAAACAAAAACCATAAGCATAATTAACAAGTTTACATATATTACAAGACCAAGCAAAGCGAAGCAAACAAACACCTCTCCTGACCCCCCATGTCCCTTCCTGTGTGCGCCCTCCGCCTCCCTTCCTCAATCCCAAATACCAAGCATATAGAAACCGTTGTGTTTCCCTTGTTGCTCCACACTCAACACAATTTTTTGCTATATATCGACACCTTTTAGGCTTAGCAATAAGTTTTTAGAACTATACAATAATTATTATGTTTTTTTTCTTATTTTAGCATATTATTTTTTTTTTAACAAAAAGCACATTTGTTATTTATTTATGTTTGGCTCTTTTTTATGATATAAGTTTCTCGCACCCGCCTTCCTAATAATAAACAAAAAAAAAAGAAAAAAACAAAAACTGAAAGTAAAAAGAGAAAGCTAAAACTAAAAAATAATTAAAAAATTTTTATATCAATAATAACTGAGCAAGCAAACATAAAGAGGAAAAATTATGAACTATACATATGAGCAGAGAGATAAAATCAAATCTAAAAAACAAAAAAAAAACATATATTTATATATATATATTTTTCTTTTTTTTATTAAAAGCAAAACTCTAATATGTGTACTAAACAAAAAAAAAAAAAATTAAAAAACAAAAAATTATATATATATACAACGCATAATATATATACATATATATGTATAAGACACATGTGTCTACACATGTCGCTGTATAAATCATAAAATCATTTGGTATATATTTATAAAACGACAACAAAAAGCTAAGAAAAACCAAGCCAAAATTCTATTAGAATTCTCCTATCATCTTTTGTATGTTTATGCGTAATCGATTGAACGTGTTTTTTTGCTTTTTTTTCTTCTGTGTCTGCGCGCACTAAGCAAGAAGTTGGTAAAAATTGTAAAGCCTGGAAAGTTGTTACAAATGTTCAGTAATGTTGAAAGATAAAGTTAATATTTATCGGGATTCCTGTATGCTGCTTTTGTCTATATATATGTACATATATAGGTATATTATATATATATATATATATATATATATATATATAAGGTGGAAACGTTGTAGCAACACAAAACATGTCCAAACATAATATAGATTTTGGTTTTGTTTTCGTGGCTGAAAATTAAAATTACTTTAAATAAGTTCGCATTCGTATCCTGTAAAATGGGTACCATATTTTTGATTTGGCAACACTCACAAACCAATCGCCGCTCACACACACACCCCACCACCCACACGACACCGGCGAGTGTTTGGGCTCGGTTTCAAAATGGTTTGAATAATCGATAGCAAAATCAAACCAAGCAGCAGCCTCCAAAATAACCTTGATACATTCGATTGCAAATTCAATTTGGATTATCGGTGCAAAATCGGACTACTTAAAGTTGGGTTTTTTATACCCATAAAGGACCAACACAAAAACCAATATCGGCTTTTGATCCCATTTCTGCTGACGACTTATAAAATTCCATTTACAAGCTAAGAATCAAGAACAAAAAAAAAAACCCAAAAGGTTAATGAAAATTACAACTTTTTAAATGATTTATATAATTGAGTTTTTACCGATAAGAAGTCAGCCACGCATAAACTTAATTTCCTTTTGCACACACACAATTACACACCCCTTACACACACACACACACACGCATTTTAGGCTTAACAACAATTTTACTCTAACCAATTAATGTTTTGAAAAATTTATTTTGTTTATTCATAACTGTTAAGTGCGCTTATGAAACGCATTGCAATATATTTCGTAATCGTTTTTATTTTCCAAAAACTTCTTCTTTTTAAAACAAAAAAAAAAAAAGAAAACAAGAAACAATTCTGTGTTTAGTTTTTACTCAGAGAAAAAGAAAAAAACCACGGCAGAAGCTTCGGCAAGCCGAATTTGTTTTTATACCCTTTTGTCCGGTCCGAATTTAAAATAAATTTCTGAAGTTTGGCGTGGATCTAAACGAGACTATAACTCAATTTCACCGACATGGGTTGGGATTTATTCTTATTTACTCTTACACATACATACATAAATACCGATATATGTACATACGTATTAAAGAAATTTATTCATCCATTTCTATGCAGAGAAGGTATAAAATAAAGGCTTGAAAGCTTCTTTTTATTCCGACCAAAACTATTATATATATATGGGGAATCAAAAGCGTAATTTAAATATATACACACACACAGATATGTATGTATATATATATACATACAATATGTATATATATAGATATTTTTGAGAACTCCAGCTGGCCACGCCAAAATCCCACCTATATTATATATACTATATATATATAGAAAGAGATAAAAGGAGATATAGAGCGACAGAGAGAGAGAGAGAGAGAGAGAGTGAGTGACAAAGAGGAAAGGAGTTAGCTATAGAAAAGGAAAAGCCAATTGCTATCTGCTACAACAAGAACACAGACCAAGTCCAAGCAAAACTATATATATATATATATACATATATTTCTATTTTAATCATATACAATTACTGCTTATTTCTCATAACTATTTGAAAACTATTTTATGGCAAATGTTGCAAAGACGCGCGCTGCTTTATTCTCATTTATGCATTATAATCTTAATTTCCTTGTTGTTCTTCACTCTCCTCTTCTTTTCCTTTTTGAATTTTTGCTGTTTCCAACAATATATTCTTTTAATATCCAAAAGTAAAAACTAATTACACAATAATGTATTCTTAACAATTGCATATATATATTTAACTGGTTTATTTTATTTTCTAAACAATTACATCAAGAACAACAACACACACACACTTAATTTATCATACAACAAAATCAGAAATTTATATTTTTAAATACGAGACTATTAAACAAACAAATGAGAAACATAAAAACAACCATGTAATGCATAAAAACAAAAACAAAACAAAAAAGAAACAAATTTTCAATTTAATAATATTATATCATCAAACAAAACAAAACAAAGCAAACAAAAAAAAAAAAAAAACAAAACAAAAATTACAACAAAAACAATAAAAAAATGAATTAAAACCCAATTTTTTCTATTAAATGAAAACAGTTTTATTTCCATGGATTGAATTTGGAACTTGGAACTTTTGGAACCTACTTGGTATGTCATGGACCGCAGGAAATAAGAAGCTAACTTAAAGGTGAGGAAATGCGGCTCTTTAAGAAGTATGATTTTGGGAATTGTCGCAAAAGCACTCCCAAATGAATATTATTACATTGTGATATGCGAACCGTATCACTATTACATGATTTTCTTGTATTTTTGTCTAGTCTAACTGCTACAGCAGGTTCACAACCTGGCGACAATTCCCAATGAGTTCTCCGTTGATTCGTATAAAATAGTATTTAGCATTAAAAACTCTTTCGCAATTAACTATAATTAGAAGGTGGTCAAACCTCTCTGGCTCCATCGACAGTAATAACACAGCTTATCAAAAACGAAAGTATAACAATCGAAAATATATATAAAAGTTAAGCCCGATGTTTAGAATAACTAGGTGAAATCCCTAACTAACTAACTATTACCAGAAAGGAAATGGTAATAGGAGAAAATGGTTGGTAGAATGAGTTGCCAATGATATAGCAGTGCGTAGGATATAGTCAACGGTAACTAATCACGTTAAGCGATAGGGCAAAGTGAAATCAGTTCGTTCGATATGTACGTATGTATGTATATAGTCGGATATACTTATTTTTATAGAATTGAAATTGAATTTGCCAGTGCATGAAGATAGTTTTGTGTAACTTATAGAATGAACAATTTACTTCATGTCCGGTATTTTATTGTTTTGTTTATTTTGGTTTTTCTTTTTTTTCAAATACGGAATAAAACTATATTTATTAATTTAAATATTTTTTGTTATTATTTTTTTTTTTTGGTTTGCAATTTTCGTTTTCTTATCATTCAACGTACAATTGTTACACATAGATATACATGATCCAAGCATCGACCTTTTGCCCATAGAATTACAATATTTCATTATCATTCTCATCATCCTCATCGTTCTATACACTATTTAATACATTTGTCATAATTATAGATACACATAAGTATACATTTTATAGGTATTTTTTTTATCAATATTATGTTTCATTTTCTTTTATCTTGAACTTAGCCACTAAACTAAAACTGTAGGCAAATGGGTATATGCATTTTTTCATTAGGCCGAAAAACACTTATAATAAACTTGTGTTTCTGATTCCTTTTTCGTTTATTTTGTGTTTTTTTGTTTTGTTTTTGTCTTCCTTTTGTTATTGTTGTTGCTTGATTAATTTATCTTATAGTCTTTTAAAAGCTTAGTTTTTTTTTGTTTGTTTTGTGAATAACAATGCAAAAATCAGAAACATTTGTGATTTCAAAGTATATGTTGCTATTATTATTTGTTTGTAGATTCTCTCAAAAACTAAAAAAAAAGGATAATCAATTATATATATATATATATATATATATATTATAGGTATAGATATCGAAAAAGTATGCTGTTGAGTTGATCAATTATTTCATCGTTTTGGTTTTTGTAGGTTAGTTTCAAATTTGTTGTAAATGCATTTAAGTAACGTGTTATAATATTATAAAAAAACGATTCATTAGCTAAAAAGGTGTCAGGTGTTTTTAAGGGAAATTCCTTCATTGTTAGTTATCTTATTACACATATATATATATAGGTATATTTTTGTAGCTAATACATGTATGCAAATATTGTTTATAACATTTTACTTAAATGAAGAATTTATTGCTGACTAGACTAGTGCATATTTAGAATTACAATCGGTTCGCATTTATGTATGTAGACTTGTTCTTGTTAGTATGTTTAAATGGGTTATCTTAGTTTCCATCTCGGTTTCGATTCTTCCAATATCATTTGCTATATACTTTGAAAATATGCGTTTTAAGTAGATTTTGCTCTGGGTTCGTGCTCTATCGTTGTGGTAACACATTGTGATGGAGGCAAAGTTTATTCAACAATTGGCTGGCGGAAAATATCGACAAAAGCAAAGAAAAAAAAAGCAACTTGTTCTGTAAAAAAAAAACAGAAACAAATAATATAAAAAGGGAAAATTTTGGTAACAGCCGCCATCGTTAAATTTCATTTTTGTTAAAAAAAAAAATATTTTAATTCTAAACAAACTAGAATATCGGCGGTTTTTTAGATTTTTGAGGTACACATAAATTCCGAAATATTGTCTAGGTAGAGGAAAAAATTATTATTACAATAATATGAAAGCAAACAAGGAAGCATTTAAAATGATTTCAAAATTAAGTTTGGTCATTGCAATGGCCATTAGCATCTTAAAAAGTTCGGTTGTCAGGTTAATTTGTTTTCGTCATTTGGTGTTTTGTTTTGTTAAATGAATGTTTTAATTTATGGATTAGTTATGTTAACTTATGATCGAACTTCCAGCACCTAACCAATGTCGATAATCTTAAAAAGCGATTTTCTATAGTTTTCCCGTGTGCGCTTTTCTTCTTTACAAAATCTTTTTTTTTTGTTGTATCTTTTATTTTTTTGCTTTGTTCGTTTGAATCAGTTTATATTGCACGCCTTATTAAGAATTGCCATCAAATATAATTACACAATTATTTATTTTTGCTTGCAATAGTTAAGTTTGTTCGTTATTTTGTTGTTGTTGTTTTTGCTTTGTTTTTGGTATTACAAATACTTTTTTTTCCACTAAGATCATGTGTTACACTTTCAGCTTATGGAACGACAAAAATATGCAGAAATGTACAGAGAAAGGTATTTAGATAGAGAGAGAGTGGGGTAAAAAGAGAGTAAATTACAGTTAATATATAATATATATATATATGTATATATATATATATATATATGCACGTTTGATCCGATATCGGTCAACAAATGACGCTTCTTGTCCTGAAATTAATTAAACTTTCTGCATGAATCGTTATTTCGTATCCGGGGAAATTGGATAAGGGTTATTGGGAATTTGGGAAAATTGGGTAGGGGTAATTACTCTACACATGCGCAATGGGCATTTGAAGCGTCTTTGCATCCCGACGGGTCTTGTCCTACACATATTGATGATCATCAGCAGCACCAGCAGCAGAATCAATGCGCAGCAATGGCTCCTTTTCAATGGTTTGATGGACTTGCTCATCATAGTCATAGTAGTTCATCCAATCTACACGTTTGGGCTGCACTAGACCAAAGCAATTGCACTCAAGGAAATCAATAAGGTTCTGCCATGGTCCACGAGTAAAGGGAGAATGACCACCCTTGGCCTGAAAATGGCGATAGCGGCCACGATTCATGCGCTCATTGGTAGTCATGCCCAAGCATATAACCTGGTATGTCTGGCAAATGGTCAGCAAAATGACCCAGGACATATGCAGCAAGGCATTGCCCATGACCCAACCTACCCAGGCATTACAATTACCAATAGCCCGCATGGCGGTAAGAAAATCTAAAACGATATTGTGATAATTATTTGCATTTGGATAAGATGTGGCGGATTTTACCATCGAAATGGACATTGCATTGGTTAACATAATACTTTGAGCCACCATAGAGCATCCAAGCGCACATGATGAGTAACATCCAGAGGAAACCCATAAAATAGCTGTGATTCTTGAGTCCTATGCAATTGCCTACCCAGGGGCAATGATGATCGAAACGGGCTACACACCGATCGCACACAGAGCAGTGCTTCGAGCGTATAGGTCGCCGTACCAGACAGCCGGAACAGAAGGAGGCCGGCTCAAAACCAATGCCACCACGCTCTGATAGCTCTACGATGGTCTGCCAGAGAAAAGTTTAGTAAAAAGAAAATAATAAATATCATCGCACTGCTTACCTTAAATCTCTGCTCTCGGGTGGGCTTTATAATGCCTGGATCGCCTTTCCACGACTTGAGGAAACACACCCACAACACCACCGAGCACGCGAGAAAACTTATGGTGGCCGTTAGGGATACAGCATCGTCAATATACATAAGCCAGGTCACATAGAACCAAGCTTTTGTGGCCAAATACACACTTAAGGGAAGCAGCGCCATTAGATGATCATCGAATAAGGTTTTTCCAATGGCATGAAAGATGGCATACAGACAACCCAGCAAGAAAAACTTTATGATATACAATGTGTTCAGTGTGAACACAATTCCGGCCAGATAAAAGGCGGTGAAGGGGCAGGCCACCATGGACCACCAGCGTAAGCGTTTGTCGTGCCGCAACTTCGAGATAAGTGAGCGTCGCTGTTGAGAGGTGAGAGCCGCCTCCTTAACACGTTCTATTACCTTGGCTCCAATCCAAATTGCTCCAGTCTGCGATTCGAGCATAGATAGAGGCGTCTCACCTCTTAAATTGGGCACGTCCAATGAGGCTTTGGATTTAAGAACCAAAGTGGATATGGCGGTTGCATTGCGAGCCAAAATAGCCCAATGCAATGCGGTATTGCCATGTGTATAGTCCACCATGGCGGGATTGGCGCCCAAAGTGAGCAACAAACGCACAGGATCCAAGGCACAGACCTAAGTAAGAAATCAAGAAATCAGAAAAGGATAAAAGATATATATCTTTTGTAATACAAACCTTCCAAGCAGACCACATTAGTGCCGTCATACCACCGCGGTCCTGCAAGTCCGGATCCACACCCTTGGCTATGAAATATGCAACTAGCGCGGTGTGGGCAAACTGTGCCGCTATGTGTATACAGGAGCAGCCTTCTGCATCTCTGATTCTGGGATCTGCCCCTGCGGCTATTAGTAGAACGACTGCTCCAAGGTGACCCTGTCTGGTGGCCCAATGCAGGGGCGTTGCATTTAACTCTCCGCCAACTGCATCGACTGTGGCACCCTTCTCAAGGAAGTAGCGTATGATATCTCGGCGATTATTAATAGCTGCCCAATGGAGCAGGGTCACCGTCTCACTGTCCGGCTGATTCACATCCCAACCGGACTCCACCAGCTCTCTAACCCTGGCAATAGCTCCATACTGGGTGGCTTTTACAATATCGAAGCCACTGTAATCAGGTTCCACGGGGGCGGTGGGTGGTTGTTGGGCTATCAGAGCGGATTGTGGTGGCTGAGTGCCGCCTCCAGGAACGCACGAACCCGTGGTGGCTACATTGCAGGCGCTTTGGTACATGGCTGTATATGTGAATGCAGTTGATTTGGTGGCTATTGCTTACTTTAAACCTGATTCGCTTAGCTTCGTAACATTTAAATTAAAGTAGAAGATTGTGGGAGGGGGGAGTGGAGCAGGGCGGAGAGACGACAGCGACCGCGAGCAAGAGCAGGCAATCGATGGGAGTGCAATAGGATCACTGTTGATACATTTTTATGACGACTGTCTAATGCTGGAGAGGATTTGTTGTTCACACTCGAATTTGTAGCAAATTTTAATGCGTTTTTTTGCAAAGAACGATAGCTCTGAATCGATAGCGATAACATTCTTTTGAGATGGCAAATTTGTTCAATTTAACAATATCATTAAGTTGTCTGTTAAATGTAACAGTATCATTTAAGAGACTGTTAACAGCCACTTAACAGGATTTATTCCCGCCTCATTTCTGGCATTATTTTTGGCAAATTCGTATACTTTTGTGCATGGCCAGTAATTTGTTTATTTATTTTTATTTTTATTAACTAATTTCTCTACTTATTTATGGACGGTAAACGCAAGTTCAATGGCTCAGCCAATGGCCATTCCAAAAAGTCCAGGTAAGGTCGTCAGCTAAGTATGCTGCGACTTAATGTTGATTATCTTTGGTTTGTTTCTTCATTATCAGAAACTTTGAAGATGATGAAGAGAACGATTTCGAGGTTGCATTGGCAGCTTTTGAGTCCCAAGAGGAACCACTTGAACAGACCCTTATGTTAGGCGATGGTCCAGAAGACCAGCAGACTAGCGAACGTTGGTCACGACCATCGCCACCCAAGCTAGATCCTAGCCGGGATAATATAGAATTTCAACAACTGGATGTCGAGAACTATTTGGGCCAACCGTTGCCAGGTATGCCAGGTGCCCAATTGGGCCCGGTGCCTGTGGTACGAATGTTTGGCGTTACAATGGCTGGGAATTCCGTTTGCTGTCACGTCCATGGATTCTGCCCCTATTTTTATATAGCAGCTCCAGCATCATTTGAGGATCGCCATTGCGACAGTTTCCAAAAGGCCCTGGATCAGAAAGTTATTGCCGATATGCGCAGCAATAAGGATAATGTGCAAGAAGCAGTGCTTCTCGTAGAACTAGTGGAACGCTTAAATATTCATGGCTACCAAGGCGATGAGAAGCAGCGTTATATCAAGATTACCGTGACGCTACCTCGTTTTGTGGCCGCCGCCTCAAGATTGCTCAAAAAGGAGATTATTATGTCTGAGATTGACTTTCAGGATTGCCGCGCCTTTGAGAATAACATAGACTTCGACATACGCTTTATGGTGGACACTAATGTAGTTGGCTGCAATTGGATTGAGTTACCCAAGGGCGAATGGCGGTTAAGATCAGCATCATCCAAACCCCTGCCCGAATCCCGATGCCAAATAGAGGTGGACATCGCGTACGATAAGTTTATTTCGCACGAACCCGAAGGCGAGTGGTCGAAAGTGGCTCCATTTCGCATTCTCTCCTTTGATATCGAATGCGCCGGACGTAAGGGCATCTTTCCCGAGGCCAAAATGGATCCAGTAATCCAAATAGCGAACATGGTGATTAATCAGGGCGAATCCGAACCATTTATCCGCAACATATTTACACTCAAGGAGTGTGCTCCTATCATAGGCAGCCAGGTCTTGTGTCATGACCAGGAAACCCAACTCTTGGACAAATGGTCGTCCTTTGTGCGTGAAGTTGATCCAGATATTTTGACGGGCTACAACATCAACAACTTCGATATTCCCTATCTGATCAATCGAGCCAGCCACTTGAAGGTGAAAAACTTTGAATTTCTCGGCCGCATCAAGAACATTCGTTCGGTTATCAAGGAACAGGTGCTGCAGTCCAAACAAATGGGTCGACGTGAAAATCAATATGTCAACTTCGAGGGAAGAGTTCCCTTTGACCTTCTTTTCGTTTTGCTACGCGATTACAAGTTGCGTTCGTACACACTGAATGCGGTGAGTTACCATTTCCTGCAAGAGCAAAAGGAAGATGTGCATCACAGCATTATCACTGATCTGCAAAACGGGGATGAGCAAACGCGTCGACGTTTGGCCATGTATTGCCTGAAGGATGCCTATTTGCCATTGAGATTGCTGGGTAAGCTCATGGCTATTGTTAATTACATGGAAATGGCCAGAGTAACTGGAGTGCCTTTGGAATCTCTGCTCACACGGGGCCAGCAGATTAAAGTCTTGAGCCAGCTGCTGCGCAAAGCTAAAACAAAGGGTTTTATAATGCCCTCGTACACATCTCAAGGATCGGATGAGCAATACGAGGGAGCTACAGTAATAGAACCCAAACGAGGTTACTATGCCGACCCCATATCTACCTTGGATTTCGCCTCCCTATATCCGTCCATAATGATGGCCCATAATCTTTGCTACACCACACTCATCCTGGGTGGATCCAAGGAAAAACTGAAGGCCAAGGGACTTATTCAGGATGACCAGGTGGAGTGTACGCCGGCCAATAATTATTTTGTCAAGGCAGAGCTCAGACGCGGGCTACTGCCAGAGATTCTAGAATCCCTGCTAGCCGCACGAAAGCGAGCCAAGGCCGATTTAAAAGTAGAGAAGGATCCCTTCAAGCGTCAGGTTCTGGATGGACGGCAATTGGCCTTAAAAATCTCGGCCAATTCAGTATATGGCTTCACCGGGGCTCAGGTGGGCAAGTTACCTTGCCTGGAAATCTCTGGCTCGGTCACTGCCTATGGTCGGACCATGATTGAGATGACCAAGACGGAGGTGGAAACCCATTACACCCGTTCCAATGGCTATGAGAATGATGCTGTTGTCATTTATGGCGATACCGATTCGGTTATGGTGAATTTTGGTGTGAAATCCCTGGAACGCAGCATGGAATTGGGCCGCGAGGCTGCCGAATTGGTCAGTTCCAAGTTCGTGAAACCTATCAAATTGGAATTCGAGAAGGTCTACTATCCATATCTCTTGATCAATAAGAAACGCTATGCTGGATTGTATTTCACTCGTCCCGAGGCCTACGACAAAATGGACTGTAAGGGCATTGAGACTGTGCGTCGGGATAATAGCCCGCTGGTGGCGAATTTAATGAATTCCTGTCTGCAGAAGCTGCTTATCGAACGCAATCCTGAGGGGGCAGTGGACTATGCCAAGCAGGTGATAGCGGATCTTCTTTGCAATCGCATCGATATATCCCAATTGGTCATAACCAAAGAGCTGGCCAAAACCGACTATGCCGCCAAGCAGGCGCATGTGGAGCTGGCGGCTAAAATGAAGAAACGTGACCCGGGCACAGCACCCAAACTAGGGGATCGCGTCCCGTATGTCATTTGCGCAGCAGCCAAGAATACTCCGGCCTATCAAAAGGCCGAGGATCCATTGTACGTGCTGGAGAACTCGGTGCCGATTGATGCCAACTATTATCTTGAGCAGCAACTATCTAAGCCATTGCTTAGGATTTTTGAGCCCATTTTGGGTGAGAAGGCCGAATCAGTGCTTCTGAAGGGGGAACACACACGCACTCGCACCGTGGTTCACTCAAAGGTCGGTGGTTTGGCCGGCTTCATGACTCGCAAGGCCTCCTGCTTGGGTTGCAAGTCTCTGCTGCCTAAGGGCTATGAGCAGGCCTCACTATGCCCACACTGTGAGCCCAAAATAAGTGAACTATATCAACGTGAAGTCGAAGCCAAGCGTGGACTCGAACAGTCCTTTGCTCGCCTCTGGACCGAATGCCAACGCTGTCAGGGATCGCTGCATGAGGAAGTCATTTGTTCTAATCGAGATTGCCCCATTTTCTATATGCGGCAAAAGGTGCGCATGGAGCTGGGCACACAGGAAAAGCGAGTGCTACGCTTCGGCCTGGCCGAGTGGTAAAGCACACAAAATGTTGCAGAATGTATTAAGCCTAGAATATCTATAATTAGATTACTAAAAAATTATTACAAAGTTGTTGGTTTTCGTTTTTTTGGGTATTACTAAGCAATTGCGGGAGAAACTTTAAGGATTTGGGCGTTGACTATTTTCGGCTCTGTAGCGTGTTGGATAACCAATCCATTGCCTGGTCCAGGCCCTCGCCCTTGGTGGCCGACGTTTTAAAAATTTGAAATGTACGATTCTTAAGATTCTCTAGCCCCAAGGCATGATGCACCTCAGCCACGGTCATACATCCCTCCATGTCCTGTTTATTAGCTAAAACAACGAGAATGGCTCCAGCCAGCTCCTCCTCGCGCAGCATATACAGTAGTTCGTCTTTGGAAATGCCTATACGGTCCCGATCTGCCGAATCCACTACATAGATAATGGCATCTGTGTTGCTATAATAGCAACGCCAATAAGGTCTGAAAAGGATCCCAAAAATATTAAACAAACTCGGCTCGGCTTTGTAAGTAATTACTCACCTAATACTCGTTTGTCCACCCAGATCCCATACTTGGAATTTCAAATTTTTATATGTCACTTGCTCCACATTAAAACCAATGGTTGGAATCGTGGTCACCACCTCACCCACTTGCAGTCTGTATAGGATGGTCGTTTTGCCGGCACCATCTAGACCAAGGATCAGTATACGCATCTCCCTAGAGCCTAACAGGCCGCGGAAATAACTTAGAACTCCACCTGATCATAACAAAAACAACAAGAGTAAGATTTTGAGTCATCATCATCATTCACTGGAGAGCATATAGGAGGTGGGCAGCAGCATGGGAAGAAAGCGGGTGGGTTCTTTTGAATGTGTGGACCTACCCATTGTCGGCTTGCCTCTAAATGCTTATTTGTGTGTTGTTGGCCTAACTAAATTGTCGTATTTTTTATTAACTAAATAAAGTTCCTATTTTCACTCTTTTTGACAGCGAATATTTTGTTGCTGCTGCTGCTGCTTCTTCTTCTTTCCTTAGATTTGCCATTCACAGCTTACGCAAACATGACGTGTCAGCAACTACGTTCAGCAGACAATCCACGAACACGAAGCAAATAAACAGAATATCAATAAATTATGAAACAAATATATATATTTTTCAATTCTAACAATTCAACAACCCGTTTTGCAAAGAAAAGAAAAATTTGATTTTAATTCCAAACTCACTTAGGCTAAAGTAAAGTTAATATTTCAAATAACAGCTAATATTTTGTTGTTTGTTCTTCAGCAAAAATTCATTTGCGGTATAGAAATCATATCAAACCGAGCAAAAAATTAAAAAAAGTATTTTGAAATTAACGAGAATTTTGTTAGTATTGATATTTACTATTTAATCAAACATTCAAATTATTTTTTGTATTAAAACTGCGTCTTTTAAATATATAATAAATACTTAATAACCATTGTATTTGAATTAACAAAAAATTTTTGTTTTTGAGAAACCAACTTATTTTGAATTTTTTTTTATACATACATTGCTACATATTTGAAAGCCCAAAATATTGTGACTGCTGAACGTAGCCTGATTTGTTAGCCGGCTAGTTATACAGACAGAGTTGCCACCTTGTCAGATATCCGCCATTGGAGTTTTTTTCGTGGTAGTGTGAAAAAGTCGCGTCGTTCTAGAAAAGTGTGTGGAAAAAATCCTATTAAACATAGATAATAGGTAAATTATCAATGCAAATTAACGCACATGCCTTGGCTATTAAATGTCCTATTAGTGTAGTAAAACAAATACGAACTAGCACCGCTCTTTCTGCTTGACTTTCAATCGCAATTCGTGTGTGTGTGGATAAAAAAAGGAACGGGGCACAACAAAAAAAACAACATACATATTGGCCTGGCCACCGTCTAAATACGCAAATTCCATTTGCAGGTTTACGGCTCATCTAAATCATATTTCAAATGGCCTCGCCCTCGCCGGCGAATAGTCCAATGCCTCCTCCACAAGCACCCAGCCCAATGGCGCCGCCATCACAGAGCCCAGCCCCTTCGCCGCATAGTCCGTATCCCCATCAGCAACAACAACCAGGTCCGCCACCGCCTCAGGGACCACCGCCGGGAGGTCCCCCACCGCCCCCACATATGCAAGGACCGCCGCCGCCAGGTCATCCTGGAGCCTATGGTCATCCTATGCAGCATGGACCGCCAGGTCCGGGTGGAGTTCAGGGTCCGCCTCCAGGTCACCACATGCCTCCGCATCATCAGGGAATGAGTATGCTTTTACTTGTAGCAACTAAGAAATTCTTTTATGATTAATATGATGCTTATTTGTTCCTTTAGCTCCGCACATGGGAATGCAAATGCCTCCGACTGGACCAAATATGTCACCTCTGGGATATCAGGCACACGGAATGCCACCAAATGTAAGTTGGCTTAAGAACATTTACCCACCCAAAGGGAAGAAAGTAAACAAGGGAAACCCGAAGTATTTCCATCTAGCAAAAATTGTTTATTATTCCATTCTCCCCTCTCAATCGCTCTCGCTCTTAATCTGCTACAATCTAAAGAGCGTAAGCTTTTACCAGCTGACTTGAGTTCAGTTTGGTTAAGCTTAAATTAATTTACTTTGCACATCGTCACCCCCCACCGACTGCTCCTGGTCACCACGTCGAAGTAGATTTTCGATTTCTAGGCGCAATTTTTCGGTGCCAGCACAAATCAGATCCGGTTTCATCACATCAAAAGGTTTACCCGATGGGTTAGTGACAACACCGCCAGCCTCTGTGACAAGCAATGAGCCAGCAGCACAATCCCACGGATACATATCCTCGATGTAAAACGCATCCAAGTTACCAGCAGCAACTAGGCATAGCTCATCCACCACACAAGAGTAGGCCAGTAGACTAAAGTAAGAAGGAAAGTTAAGGTGTATTTATAAAGGGGTAGGAAAGGACGTACCGCCTGGCTCTAAGACCCACATGATAGATCCTTTTGATATGTTTATTCGCCTGGGCATGAACATGAAGGAGTGAAACCTCATAGGCTACATTTGCATCACCGATTCGCTCACAATTGCTCACACGAATAGCTTGGCCATTGCAAAAGGCTCCTTGTCCCAATTTGGCCGTGTAGAGCTTTTTCTGCACGGGATTGTTAACTACGCCCACAACAATCTGCTTGTTAATGGCCAGACCAATGGACACACAAACATGTGGTATTTGCTTAATGAAATTCGAAGTTCCGTCTATGGGATCAATAATCCAAGTTGGAGCATCTGTTAGCTCCTTAGATACATTATTATTCTTCGACGTCTCCTCTTCGCCAATAAACTTGTGTTGCGGGTATTTCTCCAATATTTTCGCCATAAGGAAATCCTCAATTTTATTATCATAGTCGGTGACCACATCGTAGAAGGCACCTTTAATAGATACATTTTTGCCAGCCTTCTCGTATCCCTCCAGCAGTATTCGGCCAGCCTCCACAGCCAGTGGATAGATAAAGTTATACAATTCTTCAATCTCAAGCGTTGACGCAGTCATATTGCTTCTTTTTTTTTTTTTTTTTTTTTATCAAGAATTGAAATTGTGTTTGTTTGTCTGTCTGTTCTTCCCTCATGCAACTTGGAATACTAACTAATCAGAGAAGAGAGGAGCAAAGAGTGGCGTTCCTCTCTCCACTTCATTCCATTGTGATGTGAGCTTTAATTGCTCTGGCCCCATCTCTGCTTTATCTCAATTTTGTTTGAGTAGACAACAATTTTTATGTTGTTTGTCTTTTATCTTTGTATATGATATATAAGTGACTGACTCGCGGTTTCGCGTGTTCCTCCAACCAGGCTAGTCAAACAGACATAAAATACCTGTTTTTCAGTCTCCAGCCACAGTGACAAAGTATGTGACAAAGCTTTATTTTTAGGTTGGGTACATATTATTATTTTATAGTCTGTATGAAGAAAGTCGCGTAAATGAAATTGCCATATTTCATCATCAAATATCTCCGATATTACACTAGAAAACATCCAAAATATGATTTTGCAGCAGTTCAAGAAGAACTAAGTTTCTAATAAAACGCATAAAATGTGACTATAGAATATATAGATAATTGATTTTAATAAATAAGTCATGGTAGTTTCGGATTGGTCAGAAATATAGTTTAAAATGTCTCAATTTGATCCCTTCACAGGACAAAAAGAAAGAATCTTCTAAATAGATATTTTAAATTGCGAAAAAGAATCTTAGACATTGATTTTTAACGAATGAATATTTTTAATATAACTCTTGATCTATCAGAGATCAGGAATCAGCTTAAATAGCAAAGCAGAGCCTAACTATTCGTCTTTCGATTTCGAAAGATAAGGTTAAAGAACACAAAAAAAATATCTCATGAGAGGTGAATAGAATATTGTGTGACTTTGCTGAGAGTGATAGACTTTCAGTCTTTGTATACGGTGAATTGCAGTGGAACAGGTTTTGCGTCAATTACAATTACTTTTTTGGATGGCAATGAATGGCAAAACAACTTTTCACTTTAAATCGTGCCAATTTCTTGGCTTCAAATTGGATATTATTTAGCAATAGAAGCCAAACTGTTATAGCAAAGTCCTTGGTCGTCGTGTCCCTAGCAGGATTCTACATATGTACATATTGTTTGAGAGAAAAAGGCCTTGGTTATCGGTTAGCTTTATCTTTTAATTGGGTAGGCGGGGCTATTTTCCCAAGTAAATATTTTTGGCCGGTTGTGGCGCTGATTACAAATAATAGAAGTAAGGATGATTGGGCAATTGAATGAATATATCAGCTGTGTGTGAAAGCTTTCACTTAAGCTTTTTGTTTATTATTATTAGATTACTAAAAATCGCCAACCAAAGAGGAAAAAAGGAGGGAAAATGAGGAAAAAGTTGCTAATTTATTTTTGTATATTTTATCTTTTTACAAAATGGTTTTGTGTTGCGCATTTAATAACAATCTTGCTTAGATCTCTACTTGAAGGTATATTCGGTTATCTGATTAGCCTCCTCGATAAGAGTAATGACATTCTTAGCCAATTCGGGCGTTGCCGAGCAAACACAATTCGGTTTCATCACATCGAATTTACCACCATTTGTATGGCAAATTGTTCCACCAGCTTCGGTTAATATAATGGCGCCAGCAGCCAAATCCCATGGTTTTAGATCCTCCACATGATAGGCATCACATTGGCCAGTGGCCACATAGCAAAGGGTTAAAGCGGCACTTCCAAAGCAGCGGGTGCTATTCATAATAAACAAAATGGTTCAGGAGAAAGGTCAAAAATGATAAGCATAACTTACCCAGTGGCATTTGAGCCCAGTTTATAGAGTCTCTTAATATTTTTATCCCTCACACGCGGTGCATGAATGAGCGAGATCTCATACGCTATCACAGCATTGTTAATCTGTCGAAAAAAGGGGAGAAGGAGGAAGGAGGAGGTGGTGGCTTTAGATGACGAAAAAGATAGAAATTCTCTTTCATACCGTTGTTACTTTTGAGGTCTCAATTCGGTGACCATTCAAAAAGGCTCCATTACCTTTCCATGCCGAGAATAATTCATTTAGGGGAGGATTATAGATTATACCGACCACGAGCTCCTTGTTAATGGCCAAACCCACGGATATGCAACAGTGTGGTATGCGATGTATGAAATTTGTTGTGCCATCAATCGGATCAATTATCCAGGTGGGGGCATCTGTTAATTCCGCTTCGCGATGTGACTCGGCCGACTCCTCTTCGCCAATAATCAGGGATTCGGGGAAGGCTTTCAAAAGGCCCTCAATTAGCATATCCTCGATTTGTTTGTCATAGACAGTGACCAGGTCATAAAAGTCGGCCTTAACCTTGAAATCGGTTTTGGTCTTTTCATAACCCTCTTGCAGTAGCGGGCCACATTTCTTGACCAGCTCAAGGGCCACATCATAATATTCCTTAAGTTTAGCTTCGCTAGCCATGGGGATAAGAAATTTCTCAGTTTTTTCTGCTTTTTCTTGCCTTGCTATTGGGGGGGCATTCAAATGCCGACTAAACGAACAAGCTTTGTCTCTGTATGTGTGTGAGAGATAAACAGCTCCAAAATAAACTGAATAGCTAAGCTTTTGTTCGAAAGCTTTTCTATTTTGTATACCATGCACTACCCGACGGGTGAAATGGTATATTAAAGTCGCCAAAATGTATGTACCAAGCGATTTCGTTTTTCCACCCCATTGGATTAAAAAAAATCCTAAGTATTAGCATAAAGGCGAACAAAATGTATTAAAGTTTGTTTTTTATGAATTTCACTTGGTGCATGGTACCCTGTAGTCGACAAGATAATTTACTTACTTCATTTAAACTATGCAAAAACGAAACTTTGAACCTCTTTTGGAGGGAGAAATTCTAGTATACGAGTTAGTTTACTATTGTTTCGAAGAAATAAAATGATAAGTTTTAATCTATGTAGGTTAAATGATCTTACTTAGATCGTTTTAATCCTTTAATAAACAATTTTCTACTTTAACGAAGTTGGAAATAAGCTTACGCTTATAAGAAATGTCTAGACCTTAGATTGATTCGAGATAATATTTGATGAGATTTGGAGAATACAATTCTGTTTATTTTGTGCAATTTGTCCATCTAAGCGTCCTTTTAGCCTGTTGATAGCTGAACTTCGCATTTTCTGCATTGCCCCACTTTTGTAAGTCCAGAAAGACTTTAAGAAGTGTCTTTAATAGTTCTGTTAAAGTTGATCAGGTAATACAAGCTATTATCTGTTGCTATTTAAGTTTTAAATTTTTATATCTTGACTAAGAGCTCAGACTTTCAGCTTTATTTCGTTATGAATTGAATACTTTTTTTTTTAGTTTTAGACTAGTTTTATTGCAAAAAATTAAGAGAAAAGTATCCATTAGTTAAACATTGTTATTCATGCTCCTCCCACATTATCATCTTGATCTGCTTTACGTATAAGTTGTTCGATTTCCATTCTAAGCGATTCGGTGCCAGCGCATATTAAATCTGGTTTCATGATGTCAAATGGTCCGCCATAGGGATGAGTTACAATGCCGCCAGCTTCACGAATTAACAAATACCCGGCAGCACAATCCCAAGGATACATATCCTCAATATGAAAAGCATCCAAATTGCCAGCGGCCACCATGCAAAGTGAATCAACAACACAGCCATAGGCCAGGAGACTATAAAGTTAAAAAATATAGAAGATTTAAGGAGTGTACTTATACTCGAGAATTTGTTTGTATTTACCGTCTGGCATTTGATCCCACGTAATATATCCGCTTGATATGCTTATTCCTTATCTTTGGAGCATGCAGTAGGCAGACCTCGTAGGCAACATTCGCCTCATTGAGGGTCTGGCAATTGCTCACATGAATGGCTTCGCCATTGCAAAAGGCTCCTTGCCCCAATTTGGTTGTGTAGAGCTTCTTCTGCACGGGATTGTTAACTACGCCCACAACAATCTGCTTGTTAATGGCCAGTCCAATGGACACACAAACATGTGGTATTTGTTTAATGAAATTTCCTGTGCCATCTATGGGATCGATAATCCAAGTAGGAGCATCTGTTAGATCTTTTGTAATATTATTATGATTTAAATGAGTATCTTCTTCACAAATGAATTTATGTTCTGGATATTTGGCTAGAATTTGCTTCATCAGAAACTGTTCGATTTGATTGTCATAGTCTGTGACGACGTTATAGAATTCTCCATCTTTCAGGTCGATGGGTTTTTTGGGATTCTCATAACCCTCGACAAGGATCTCTCCTGCTTGCACAGCCAGTGGTTGAATAAAGTTGAAAAATTCATTGATTTTCTCAGTGGAAATTGACATTTCTCCAAGATACTAGCGCCGAGAGAGCGTATAGTTTGTGAAAGAAGTCTATCTAATTGATGAGATATAAAAAAATAACAACAAAAGATTGCAATGCGAATTGTGTTCTGACTTCGTTGAGAGTGAAACTTCCACTAAGTTGGAATTTAGTATTTCGTGTGCAGTCGAGAACAGGTTTTAATTGTCATATCTGAGATTTTAACTAGGGAGAAAAAGAGCTTTTGTGTGCCCTCTGTCAGCGTCAGTTAATCGAAAATTTGTCAGTTGTTAGAGTTTTGTACTCGATTATATGCATAAATAATTAAGAAATTGAATTAAATTAATTTGTATTCAAATGATTTTAATTTTAAATTTCAGTGTGAGTCATTTTAAGACTTAGAGAAAGATTACTTTTGCAAGTAAATTATGAAAGTAATCTTTTAATTGTCGAATATCATTTGGGATATATAAGACACAATGTCCCAAATTTGATATTGTTTACATAACAGAGCGAAAAGCATGTTGGATATTTTTGGATGGTCATTTATTTGTGTGATGTCATCATGATCATTTTCGCCACAGCTTTTTTGGTATTATTCGAATAAAAAATGCAACACACTTGTTTGATTTGTTTTTCAGGCACCCACGCAAGGAGGACCCTCGGGCGCCGGGCCACCAGGACCGCCTCCACCTGAACGATCTGGCCAAGAAAATTTGCATGCTCTGCAGCGAGCCATTGATTCTATGGAGGAGAAGGGTATGCAGGAAGATCCGCGTTACTCTCAATTGTTGGCCATGCGGGCCACATCCAAGCATCAGCATCTGAACGTGAATCAGGTGAATCTGTTGCGCACTCAGATCACTGCCTATCGATTGCTGGCCAGGAATAAGCCAATCTCCATGCAGATGCAGCAGACTCTGCAAGTGCAAGCTGCCCAACAGCAACAGCAGCAGCCACCACCACCAATGGGTGGGCCACCTGGAATGCCAGGAGTACCTCCGCCGCCGCAGCAACAACAACAGCAGCAACAACAGCAGCAACAGCAACAGCAACAACAGCAGCAGCAGCAGCAACAGCAACAACAGCAACAACAGCAACAACAACAGCAACAACAGCAACAACAACAACAACAACAGCAGCAGCCGCCATCAACTGGTACACCTCCACAGTGTCCCACACCGCCAGCAAGTCCCTATGGCCAGCCTTTGCCGGGCCAGAAACTGCAGCAGCCACCAACAGGACCTCTGCCAGGGCAGCTGCCGCCTCATCTGCAGCAGCAACAGGTGGTTCAAGGACAACCACTGACGCCGCAGCCGCCGCCTTCGGTGGTGGGGCAACAAGCATCGCTGCCCGAGCAAATGCATCAACATCATCCTATGCCCAATGGTGGCAAACCTTTGGCCATGGGGGCAGCAGGAGGACAAGCTTTAATACCAGCATCAGCCATGCCTCTGCAACAGCAGCAGCAGCAGCAACAACAACAACAACAACAACAACAACAGCAACAGCAACAGCAACAGCAGCAACAACAACAGCTGTCCGGAGTGAGAACAGCAGTCGGTCCTGGAATCAATCAAGTAGCACAAGCGGGCCCGCCGCGACCAGGTGGTCTACAAGGACAGCATCAACCCATGCCCAAGCCCAATCGGGTAACCACTGTGGCCAAACCCGTGGGGCTAGATCCCATTACGCTACTTCAGGAGCGCGAGAATCGAATTGCGGCCCGCATTTCCTTGCGCATGCAAGAACTCCAACGATTGCCGGCAACCATGTCCGAAGACTTGCGTCTGCAGGCGACCATTGAGCTGCGCGCCTTACGAGTCCTCAATTTCCAGCGTCAATTGCGCATGGAATTTGTGCAGTGCACCAGGCGGGATACTACCTTAGAGACGGCTCTAAATATGAAGTTCTATAAGCGAACCAAGCGTCAGGGATTGCGCGAGGCACGAGCCACTGAAAAGCTAGAGAAGCAACAAAAACTAGAGGCAGAGCGTAAGCGCAGGCAAAAGCATTTGGAGTTCCTAGCGGCAGTGTTGCAGCATGGCAAGGATTTGCGGGAGTATCATCGAAATAACAAGGTAGGTAGAATCCCAATGATAATAACAAACCTTTAATTCAATGTGCAATTTAATTCGGCAGGCCCAATTGGCTAGAATGAACAAGGCAGTAATGAACTATCATGCCAATGCGGAGCGAGAGCAGAAGAAAGAACAGGAGCGCATTGAAAAGGAGCGTATGCGTCGTCTTATGGCCGAGGATGAAGAGGGCTATCGTAAACTGATTGATCAGAAGAAGGATAAACGTCTGGCGTTCTTGCTCTCGCAAACAGATGAGTACATCAGCAATCTAACCCAAATGGTGAAGCAGCACAAGGATGATCAAATGAAAAAGAAGGAAGAGGAGGGCAAACGATTGCAATTGTACAAGAAGGAACTGCTAATGAGTGGCGAATACATTGGAATTGATGAGGGGAGCATTGTGGCTGATATGCGTGTTCATGTGGTGGAGCAATGCAGTGGCAAGAAGCTAACCGGGGATGATGCACCCATGCTGAAGCATTTGCATCGTTGGCTAAATATGCATCCTGGTTGGGATTGGATTGATGACGAAGATGACAATAGCGGAGGAATGGGAGGCTCAAGCCAAAGTGAAGTCAAATCAAATCCCAAGGAGGAACAACCAGAGGTCGAGGAAGATGTGCCAGACAAGGCTAACACCGAGGATGGTGAGAAGAAGGCCATTGGCGATGAGGAGGCAAAGGAATTGATTAAAACGGCAAAGGTCGAGGACGATGAATATCGCACAGAGGAGCAGACCTACTACAGCATAGCTCACACCATACACGAGAAGGTCTTCGAGCAGGCCAGCATTATGGTCAACGGCCAGTTGAAGGAGTACCAGTTGAAAGGCCTTGAGTGGCTTGTCTCCTTGTACAACAACAACTTGAATGGCATTCTGGCCGATGAGATGGGTCTGGGCAAGACCATTCAGACCATATCGCTGGTTACCTATCTAATGGATCGCAAAAAGGTTATGGGTCCCTATCTGATCATTGTGCCCCTGTCCACCTTGCCCAATTGGGTACTGGAATTCGAGAAATGGGCCCCAGCCGTGGGTGTGGTCAGCTACAAGGGCAGCCCCCAGGGTCGTCGCTTGCTTCAGAACCAAATGCGAGCCACCAAATTCAATGTTCTGCTGACTACTTATGAGTATGTTATCAAGGATAAGGCTGTTCTGGCAAAGATCCAATGGAAATACATGATCATAGATGAGGGTCACCGCATGAAGAATCATCATTGCAAGCTTACACAAGTCCTGAACACCCATTATATAGCACCCTACCGTCTGCTCCTGACGGGTACTCCATTGCAAAATAAATTGCCCGAACTGTGGGCACTTCTCAACTTTTTACTGCCCTCCATTTTCAAGTCGTGCTCTACTTTCGAGCAGTGGTTCAACGCTCCGTTTGCCACCACCGGCGAGAAGGTAGAACTGAACGAGGAGGAAACCATTTTGATTATTCGTCGTCTGCACAAAGTGTTGCGTCCCTTCCTGTTGCGTCGACTCAAAAAGGAGGTGGAACATCAACTGCCCGACAAGGTGGAATACATTATCAAGTGCGACATGTCCGCGTTACAGCGCGTCTTGTACAAACACATGCAGAGCAAGGGTGTCCTGCTAACCGATGGCTCCGAGAAGGGCAAACATGGCAAGGGTGGGGCCAAGGCCCTAATGAACACCATCGTCCAGCTGCGAAAGCTGTGCAACCATCCCTTTATGTTCCAGCATATTGAGGAGAAGTATTGCGATCATACTGGTGGACATGGCGTAGTATCGGGTAAGACCATCAACTAGATTATCTCGAGTGGGATGGTAACTAATCTCGTTTCCTTCTACAGGTCCCGATCTCTATCGCGTTTCGGGTAAATTCGAGCTTCTCGATCGCATATTGCCCAAACTTAAAGCAACCAACCATCGCGTGCTGCTTTTCTGTCAGATGACTCAGTGCATGACCATTATCGAGGATTATCTGAGTTGGCGTCAATTTGGTTACCTTCGGCTTGATGGCACAACCAAAGCTGAGGATCGTGGTGAACTTTTGCGCAAGTTCAATGCCAAGGGCTCGGACTATTTTGTCTTTCTGCTTTCCACACGTGCCGGTGGCTTGGGTCTGAATCTGCAGACAGCTGATACTGTGGTCATATTCGATTCCGATTGGAATCCGCATCAGGATTTGCAGGCCCAGGATCGTGCCCATCGTATTGGTCAGCGGAATGAGGTTCGAGTTCTTCGACTGATGACAGTCAACTCGGTGGAGGAGAGAATTTTGGCCGCAGCCAGATATAAATTGAATATGGATGAAAAGGTCATCCAGGCGGGTATGTTTGATCAGAAGTCGACGGGCAGCGAGCGTCAGCAGTTCCTGCAGACGATTCTGCATCAGGATGACAACGAAGAGGAGGAGGAAAATGAGGTGCCCGATGATGAGATGATCAACATGATGATTGCCCGCAGTGAGGAGGAAATAGAAATATTCAAGCGCATGGACATCGAGCGCAAGAAAGAGGATGAGGAAATCCATCCTGGTAGGGAGCGTCTCATCGATGAATCTGAATTGCCTGATTGGTTGACCAAGGACGATGACGAAGTGGAGCGATTCCACTATCAATACGACGAGGATACCATTTTAGGTATGAACCAACTTGATCCATTTTAGTTTACATATTGCTAAAGTTTATTGTTTCCAATCTGATTTTAGGCCGCGGCTCACGGCAACGCAAGGAGGTGGACTACACGGACAGCCTTACTGAAAAGGAGTGGCTAAAGGCCATTGACGATGGCGCCGAATTTGATGAGGAGGAGGAAGAGGACGACTCCAAACGCAAGCGGCGGAAACGCAAGAATCGCAAAGACGAATCCGATGATGATTCGATGATTCTTAAGCGTCGTCGCCGCCAGAATCTGGACAAACGTTCGAAAAAACAAATGAACAAGATTATGAGCGCCGTCATTAAGCACACCCAGGATGGACGCACTCTCTCCGAACCCTTCATGAAATTACCTTCGCGACAGCGTCTGCCGGACTACTATGAAATCATTAAACGGCCCGTCGACATTAAGAAAATTCTACAACGCATCGAGGATTGCAAATATGCGGATCTCAATGAGCTCGAAAAGGATTTCATGCAATTGTGTCAAAATGCCCAGATTTATAATGAGGAAGCTTCGCTTATCTATCTGGATTCCATAGCTCTGCAAAAGGTTTTTGTTAGCTCTAGGCAAAGGGTTACAGCTGCTGCGGATGCTGCTGCAGTGGCGGCTGGGGAAAACACTGCGGAGGCGTCACACGGGGCTGGTGGTGGAGGTGCTTCTGATAATTCGGACAATGATGATGACGATGTCGGTGGCGGCGGCGGAGGAAACAACAATGATGATGGCTCCGATGATGAGGAGATTGCCACCACTTCGGCAGCTGCCGTTAAAATGAAACTTAAACTCAACAAATCGTTGGCCAGCGCCCCAACCACGCCCACGCAATCAGTATCAAGCGGTGTGGGCGGAGGTGGTGCGGCAACCACATCCAAAAAGCAGACACGACGCAAGCGATCACAAAAGAAATATACCATTTCCGATGACGACGACGATGATATGGACTAGCTACCGTTGGGAGTGATCTTCAAGCGTGGCTCCGTGGATGAAATTTAATTGTAGAGTAAAAACACATATACTAATTATTAATTTAAAAGAATCGTTTACACAAAATTTTATTTTTTTTTTTAATTTTGTGAACACAAATACATTTTTTCCTAGTGTAGACACTTTAATTTTAAATTGACATTTCTTTTGGGTAAGACAAAGAGAAACCTTTTTTGGGTTATTGAGCAAAAAAGTTGTCTTACCCTTACAATCCTAGTGCAAACCAATCCCGTTCTAAGTTCTGCTAAGTTTCGCTTTCTTCTAACTTTCTTTCTATCTATCTATCTATCTGTCTTTTCTAATTCTTGTATGAGCTATTATTATACCCAGACAAAAAGAAAACGAAATCACTTTATTATAAACATTTATCATACTTTTAAAAAAATAAATGCATACACTTAATATTGAAATGGGTAAAAACGAAAACGGCAAATGTGAAGTCTTATAATAAATAATGAAAATATTCATCGCACAAATCATGGACAGATGTGGTGGACATAACATTTTCCTCATCGATGCTGTCCAAGCTGCGACGTAACGCAATCTTGTGTGCATTGGAGTATAAATCATCATCGATGCTGGCACCGTCAGTTTCTATAAATAAAATTAGAATGTGGCTCATTGAGTGGAAACGAACAAATGTTACTATATATATGTATATATATCTATATCTATATGTATCTATATATATATATCTATATTACTAAAATCGAATTTACTAGGAAATGTTAACTGTGTGATGATTGATATGGATCATACTAAAAAAACAGCTCGATTATATATCAGAGTGAATCATCTGGCATATCTTTTTGTAAAAATGCGCCGTGAAGAATTCTATTGTCTTCTTAGTAAACAAGCGATATGTGTCGTAAACTTTGTGTACTTACCTTTATATTTTTGTTTTCTTCCCAATCGCAATTTGGAGCTTGGGCACAGTACGGCCTCATCACCCAAATCCAGCTCATTCTCTTTGGCTCTTCTTGAGTACCGCACAGGAGGGGCCAGGAACCAATATGATTGCAGAATACCCTTGAGGCCGGGCATTTGACGTAATTCCTCTAGCTTCTGTGGCTGCTTCGAGAGAGTTTGGAATGCTCTCAATTGCAAAGTGACCTCCTGGGAGGTGGAGTTAATAAGACTTATCACAGACTTGGCAGCCGTCGAACAGACCATGGGATATATTAATACATCCGGATCTGTGGGAATATTGGTGTAGGCAACACCAAGAGCTCGTCGATTTAAATAGAACTCGAGATGACCCCGACTGCGGTCCAAATAGACTCCCACCAGACAACCCTGAGAGAATTTCTGGCCATAGGGAAGCTGCTCGCCACAATGTTGGATTTTACCAGAATAGGAAAAGCCCCAGGATTGAGCATTGGTGCCCAAAGCGGACACAAAATGAAATTTAAATTGTTCCAGATTAACATTTTCCGTGCCGATGCCAAACATCTAGAAGAAAATTGAGGAAAACAATTGAAAAATATTTACATTGAACTTTACGAGAGTCTTATCAGCTAGTTAAGCCCTTTCTTCTCCTCCTCCTTTCTAGATTAACAGCTGCAGCTTGCCAACAATTATCTTATCAATTCATTGTAATCCAAAACCCGCATAATGAGCTGTAAATTGAAATTGAGATCAGCAAGCAGCAACAGGCACAGTTGGTGTGCTCTATATAGAACTACGAAGTCTATACGCATGATGTAATATATGTACATAGGAATGTGTTGTCTTATCACCGACTTTGTCTGACATTCATCTTGTGCCCTGTTTAAAAATAGTTCCCGTTGCCATGGTCTAAGCCGTGGTTACTTACCACATCTGTGCCAGTCAAAGCGGTTATAATGCGCATCTCCCAGAAGTGGACCTCTCCTGCTTTCAGAGGTTTCTCGCCACGAACTATGGCCGTACCCTGACTGTAGGTGGGATGGAAAATTATGTCTCGTCCATTGATCTGAGCATCCGAGGAGTCCGTTGTGTGCCATTTCCAATCCCAACGATTTCCAGAGTCAGCCTCGCCGCACCGGCACTTAACCAGATCCAGAATGTTACCCTTATGATTAGTCACTTCCATGCATCCGGGAAAAATGCAATCACAGTAGCCGGGACAGCAGTGATCTTGATGTTTGTTAGTCAACATTTTGATATTTATTTTTCCCGCTTTATTTATATTGCTGTTTATCAAGCATGCATTACAAAAGTAGTAAAGATGAAGTTCACTGCTTGGCGTACACCGACTGTTTGGATTCCAGTTAAACCAGCTCCAGATTTTTGTATTGCTGGCTGCGCCCGCAGCTGCTGCTCATGACCTGTATAGAATTTATTTTGTAAGGTTTTGTTTACTTTTTTGCTGAGCCATAGCTGGTTCCGTTTGTTCGAATATAAGAGTCTGGTTCCGTTTATTCAAATATAAGAGTCGACAATCTCTAATTATCTACTTGTCGGAGTAAATGTGTCGATAACCAACATTGTGCCAATTTCGATAACTTATCGAAGCGCATAAAGTAGAAATTGGTGCCTGCAAGAATTGTAAAAATAAGTGAAATTTCGCATTAAATAAGTTTGTTACCAATAATACAAACATGGCTGATGCCGCAGCACGTCAGCTGCAGTATGAGTACAAAGCGGTAAGTGTTAAATGACTACTTTTTATTAAACCGCATGCGGCGATAAACGTTTACATTCATTTCACCGTCCCCCTTCCCTCTCTTTAACAGAACTCTAATCTAGTGCTGCAAGCAGACGTACGCCTCATTGAGAGACCCCGCCGTGATGAGGCCACCGGAGAAGTGTGTTCGCTGGTGGGGAAATTGGAGGGTACCCGCATGGGTGATCGCTATCAACGCACCAAGCCAGAGAAAACGGAGGAACGCAAGCAAAAGAGGCAGAAGCGCGACGAAGCCCAGTATGACTTTGAGCGAATGAAGGGAGCTACCTTGCTATCCGAGGGCATAGACGAAATGGTTGGCATTGTGTATCGCCCTAAAACCCAGGAGACGCGACAGACCTATGAGGTATTGCTGAGTTTCATCCAAGAGGCACTGGGCGACCAGCCCCGGGATATATTGTGCGGAGCGGCCGATGAGATATTGGCAGTGCTAAAAAATGACCGCTTCAAGGATCGTGAGAAGAAGAAGGATGTGGACAGCTTGCTTGGCTCTGTGACGGATGAGCGCTTTGCACTGCTGGTCAATCTGGGTAAAAAGATCACTGACTTCGGCTCCGAAGCGGTGAATGCGTTAGCCGCCACCCAGCCAAATGAGGAGCAGATTGATGAGACATATGGCATCAATGTGCAGTTCGAGGAATCCGAAGAAGAGAGTGATAATGATATGTACGGTGAAATCCGTGACGAAGAGGGCGGCCAGGATGAGGGCGAAGAGGCGCGCATAGATCATACGTTACATGCGGAAAATGTGAGTAAAAGAGGGAGTCATTTTCCATGTCTATTAGATTTTCATTTGAATCTTTCTATTTTTCAGTTGGCCAACGAAGATGCGGCCACCAATGTAAAAAAGGATCGCGTCACATTGCATCCATTGGATATAGACGCTTATTGGCTGCAACGTTGCCTAAGCAAGTTCTACAAGGATGCCATGATCTCGCAGAGCAAGGCAGCTGATGTACTTAAGATCCTAAAAGATGCTGCCGATGAACGGGATTGCGAAAACCAATTGGTCCTGCTGCTCGGCTACGATTGCTTTGACTTTATCAAACAGTTAAAACTCAATCGCCAAATGATTCTCTACTGCACCATGTTGGCCTCGGCCCAGACTGACAGCGAGCGTCAACGTATAAGAGAGAAAATGCGTGGAAATTCAGCGCTAGCAAAAATTTTAAAGCATTTAGACACTGGCAAGGCCACGGACGAGGGAGCCGATGGGGCTGAGGGTGATTCGCGTGGCGGAGGCAAGCGTGGCAAAGGACACGCTGATGGCGAAGACGGCGAACAGTCGGCCGGTCAAGTGGCTGGAGTACGTCAACTTCTCGAACTAGATGAGTTGGCCTTCACCCAGGGCTCTCACTTCATGGCCAATAAACGTTGCCAGCTGCCCGATGGTTCATATAGGAAGCAACGCAAGGGCTACGAGGAGGTTCATGTGCCAGCCCTCAAGGCTGTGCCCTTTGATGCCAACGAAGAGCTGCAACCGATAGACAAGCTCCCCAAATACGTTCAACCCGTTTTTCAGGGTTTCAAGACACTGAATCGCATACAAAGTCGCCTGTACAAAGCCGCCCTGGATAGTGATGAGAATATGCTGCTGTGTGCCCCAACTGGTGCTGGCAAGACCAATGTAGCCCTTCTCACAATGATGCGGGAAATTGGCAAACATATCAATGAGGATGGTACGATCAATTCGCAGGATTTCAAGATAATCTATGTGGCACCCATGAAATCTTTGGTCCAGGAAATGGTTGGCAACTTCGGTAGACGCCTGGCCTGCTACAATTTGGTGGTGTCCGAGTTGACAGGAGATCATCAGTTAACGCGTGAGCAAATTGCCGCTACCCAGGTGATTGTGTGCACGCCAGAGAAGTGGGATATCATTACCCGAAAAGGTGGCGAACGCACCTTTGTCAGTTTGGTGCGCTTGGTCATCATCGATGAGATCCATTTGCTACATGACGAGCGTGGTCCCGTGCTGGAGGCTCTTGTGGCTCGTACCATAAGGCAAATTGAAACGACACAGGAGGAAGTGAGATTAGTTGGTCTATCGGCCACTTTACCCAATTACCAGGATGTGGCTGCCTTCTTGCGGGTCAAGCCCGACAAGGGGCTCTTCTACTTTGATAACAGCTATCGTCCTGTGTCCCTGGAGCAGCAATATATTGGTGTCACCGAGAAAAAGGCCCTCAAACGTTTCCAGGTGATGAATGAAATTGTCTACGAAAAGACCATGGAGCATGCGGGAAGGAATCAAGTGCTAGTCTTTGTCCATTCCCGCAAGGAGACGGGCAAAACAGCTCGAGCCGTGCGAGATATGTGTCTTGAGCAGGATACACTGGGCAGCTTCTTACGTGAGGGATCCGCCAGCATGGAGGTACTTCGCACCGAGGCAGAGCAGGTGAAAAACACGGAATTGAAAGAACTGTTACCATATGGCTTCGCCATCCATCATGCTGGAATGAGCAGAGTGGATCGTACATTGGTGGAGGATCTTTTTGCCGATCGGCATATCCAAGTGCTAGTCTCGACGGCCACCTTAGCCTGGGGTGTCAACCTGCCCGCCCACACTGTGATAATCAAGGGCACACAAGTCTATAACCCGGAAAAGGGTCGCTGGGTCGAGTTAAGTGCCCTAGATGTGCTTCAGATGCTGGGTCGTGCCGGTCGTCCACAGTATGACACCAAGGGTGAGGGCATTTTAATAACCAATCACTCGGAGCTGCAATTCTATTTGTCGTTGCTCAATCAACAATTGCCCATCGAATCGCAGTTCATTTCAAAGCTGCCGGATATGTTGAATGCGGAAATCGTTCTTGGCACTGTGCAGCATTTGCAGGATGCAGTCAATTGGCTGGGCTATACCTACTTGTACATTCGAATGCTTAGGAATCCCACTTTATATGGAGTATCGCATGACGCCATCAAGGCTGATCCGCTGCTAGAACAGCACAGGGCAGATCTCTTGCACACGGCTGCCTGTTGCCTGGAGAGGAGTGGCCTAATCAAGTACGAACGGAAAACTGGACACTTCCAGGTGACAGATCTGGGACGCATTGCCTCACATTATTATCTCACTCATGAAACTATGTTGACCTACAATCAATTGTTGAAGCAAACTCTGAGTGAAATCGAATTATTCCGTGTATTCTCGCTATCATCCGAGTTCAGACACATTTCCGTGAGGGAGGAGGAAAAATTGGAATTGCAAAAGCTAATGGAACGTGTCCCGATACCTATTAAGGAGTCCATTGAGGAGCACAGTGCCAAAGTGAATGTTTTACTACAAGCCTATATATCTCAACTAAAGCTGGAGGGATTCGCTTTGATGTCTGATATGGTTTTCATTACCCAATCGGCGGCTCGTCTGATGCGAGCCATCTATGAAATTGTTTTAACACGTGGCTGGGCTCAGTTGGCGGACAAAACGTTGACCCTTTGCAAAATGATTGACCGACGCATGTGGCAATCGATGACTCCGCTCAGACAGTTCAAGAAAATGCCCGATGAGATAGCCAAGAAACTGGAAAAGAAACATTTCCCTTGGTCACGTCTCTACGATTTGGAACCCCATGAATTGGGTGAACTCATTCGAGTGCCCAAGCTGGGTAAGACAATCCACAAGTTTGTCCATCAATTTCCGAAATTGGATTTATCCACGCATATTCAACCCATAACCCGAAGCACTCTACGTGTCGAATTGACAATTACTCCAGATTTCCAATGGGATGAGAAGGTCCATGGTGCATCTGAGGGCTTTTGGGTGTTGATTGAGGATGTGGATTCGGAACTTATACTCCATCATGAGTTCTTTCTGCTGAAGCAAAAGTATTGCCAGGACGAGCATCAGCTAAAATTCTTTGTACCCATTTTCGAGCCACTGCCTCCGCAGTACTTCTTGCGTATAGTCTCTGATCGCTGGATAGGAGCCGAAACCCAATTGCCAGTATCATTCAGGCATTTAATTCTGCCCGAAAAGAATATGCCGCCGACGGAGCTGTTAGATTTGCAACCTCTGCCCATAAGTGCTCTGCGTCAGCCGAAATTCGAGTCGTTTTACAACCAGAAATTCGCCCAATTCAATCCCATCCAGACGCAGGTCTTCAATGCTGTCTACAACAGTGATGAGAATGTGTTTGTAGGTGCTCCAACTGGTTCGGGGAAGATGACCATTGCGGAATTTGCCATAATGCGTCTATTTACCAATCAAGCGGATGGCAGATGTGTCTACTTGGTATCCCAAGAGGCGCTGGCCGATTCGGTCTTTGCCGACTGGCATAGCAAATTCTCCGCTCTGGACATTAAAGTGGTGAAACTGACCGGCGAAACGGGCACCGATCTGAAGCTTATAGCCAAGGGCCAATTGATTATAACCACAGCCGATAAATGGGATGTCCTGTCACGTCGTTGGAAACAGCGTAAGAATGTGCAACTGGTGAATCTGTTCATTGTGGACGAACTCCAGTTGGTGGGCGGTGAAGATGGTCCCGTCCTAGAGATTGTGTGCTCGCGCATGCGTTACATCAGTTCGCAGATTGAGAAACAAATCCGTATCATGGCCCTGTCCGCCTCCCTCACAGATGCCAGAGATGTGGCTCAATGGTTGGGCTGTAATCCGAATGCCACCTTCAATTTTCATCCGAGTGTGCGACCCATTCCCCTGGAGCTGCACATACAGGGATTCAATGTTACCCACAATGCCACGCGCATTGCCACCATGTCCAAGCCGGTGTACAATTCAATCCTGAAGTGGAGTGCTCACAAACCGGTGATTGTGTTTGTCTCCTCCCGAAAGCAGGCACGCTTGATGGCCATTGATATACTGACATATGCCGCCTCAGATATGCAGCCGAATCGTTTCTTCCATGCCGAGGAAGAGGACATACAACCATTCCTCGAAAGAATAACTGATAAGACACTCAAGGAGACCCTGGCCCAGGGTGTGGCCTATTTGCATGAGGGCTTGACAGCCTCGGATCATCGATTGGTCGAACAGCTTTTCGATTCCGGAGCTATCCAGGTGGCTGTTGTCTCCCGCGATCTCTGCTGGGGCATGAGCATCTCTGCCCATTTGGTTATCATTATGGACACACAATTTTATAATGGTAAAAATCATTCCTATGAGGATTATCCCATCACCGATGTACTGCAGATGATTGGACGTGCCAATCGTCCCAATGAGGATGCCGATGCCAAATGCGTGCTTATGTGCCAGAGCAGTAAGAAGGATTTCTTCAAGAAGTTCATTAATGAACCCTTGCCCATCGAATCGCATTTGGATCACAGGATGCATGACCATTTCAACGCCGAAGTGGTGACCAAGACCATTGAAAACAAACAGGATGCCGTCGACTACCTCACCTGGACATTCTTGTACAGGCGATTGACCCAGAATCCGAATTATTACAATCTGCAGGGAGTGACCCATCGTCATTTATCCGATCATTTGTCCGAACTAGTCGAGAATACATTAAGTGATTTGGAGCAAAGCAAATGCATTAGCGTGGAGGATGACATGGATACGCTGCCACTTAACTTGGGCATGATTGCAGCCTACTACTACATCAACTATACGACTATAGGTACAATCCGAGAGAATCTTGATGGGTAATATGTTTTAATAATTCAAATTTTTTATTGCAGAACTCTTCAGTTTGTCGTTGAACAGCAAGACAAAAGTTCGTGGTCTCTTGGAGATTATCTCATCGGCAGCGGAATATGAGGAGGTGATGGTTCGACACCATGAAGAGCAAGTCTTACGTACCCTTTCTCAACGTTTACCCAACAAACTCACCGGCCCTAATGAAACGGCCCCTAAGTAAGAAAATTTATCTTTATTACCCACCCGGCGATCCATCTAATTCACACGACTCTCTTTCAGATTCAACGATCCGCACATAAAAACCAATTTGCTACTCCAAGCCCATTTATCGCGCTTGCAGTTAGGTCCTGAGTTGCAAGGAGACACCGAACAGATTTTGAGTAAGGCCATTCGATTGATTCAGGCATGTGTGGATGTCCTTAGTTCAAATGGATGGCTCTCACCTGCCGTCGCTGCCATGGAACTGGCTCAAATGGTTACCCAGGCTATGTGGAGCAAGGATTCATATTTACGCCAGTTACCTCACTTTAGTACAGAAATTGTAAAACGGTGCGCCGAGAAGGTGAGACTTTAGTGCCTCAAAAATTTAAGAATTTAATTATATTTATTTTTTATTTTAGAAAATCGAAACTGTATTCGATATAATGGAGTTGGAAGATGAGGATCGATCACGACTATTGCAATTGTCGGATACACAAATGGCGGATGTGGCTCGTTTCTGTAATCGTTATCCCAACATTGAACTTAACTATGAAGTATTGGACAAAGATCGCATAAATTCGGGCTCTACAGTTTATGTTGTCGTTCAATTAGAACGCGAGGACGAGGTAACCGGACCGGTAATTGCCCCATTCTTTCCCCAAAAACGTGAAGAGGGCTGGTGGGTGGTTATTGGTGATCCCAAAAGCAACTCTTTGCTCTCCATTAAACGTCTAACGCTGCAACAAAAGGCCAAACTCAAGTTGGACTTTGTGGCCCCGAGTCCAGGAAAACATGATTACACTTTGTACTATATGAGCGATTCCTATTTGGGATGCGATCAGGAATACAAGTTTTCAATTGAAGTGGGTGATTTTCAATCTGAGAGTGAAAGTGAATCCGATTAAATTTGATAAGGAACTAAAGAATATGACGATTGTAGAGTAAATAAAGAATAACCATTTTATAAACTTCATTAAAAATGACTATTGTATACATATTAATATATTTATAAGATTTTGAATTGAAGTTGCGACGTTCTGCTTAAATATAATTACATGGTATTAAAAAACCACAGAAATACTGGCACATTAGTATTCGGTATCACCGAACTGGTATTTTTCAACATTGGAAAGTTTTTAGGTTTTGCAATACTTAACTACCACTATTTTGGTGTTACACAACACTATGTGATTAGTCATGATCGCCTATATATAAAGCTTCCTTGGCCAAATGTTCATTAATAGTGTGAAAGTGTCGTTGAGATCGGTCGGTTGTGGATTTCGGCCGTTGGTTAAATGATAAGTTAACCGGTAAGCTTAAATCGATTTCTTCCTCAAAAATATTCTCTCATAAATCGGTAATTGGTTTTCTTTTCAATTTCCCAGGTCTGGTTAATCTTAAACAATATTAACCCAGCATGAAAATAAAACACATGTAAGAAAACAAACAAACCGAAAATGGAGCAAAATTTAAATTGTTTGAGATCAATGCACTAAGAGCAGCATCCTCGACAAAAGCCCGGGAACACATATTCTTGAGTTTATGGCACGCAATTGCGCGAAGAAGAAAGAGACAGCAATATTTTTAGTTTTCAAAATTTTTAAAGTTTGCAGATCCAGATCGATGACAAAGTCGTATAAACAAGAACTTAAGGAGGAATGAATTGATTATGTTCAGATTATGGATTGCTTCTAACAAAAATAAAGGGGATAGACTCTCGTTTTGGATAGAGGTGAGTACTTTAAACCAATTTTTTTTCTTTAATCTATTACAAAAATACAGAAAACAACTGTATATTCATATATATACATACATACATATATGGTCTTTATAAAATTCTAACGGCAAAGCATTAGGGATTTCAATTCTTGGCTTGGATCTTTGAAAGATATCTCTGGCTCTTCATTTCGTGGTTTAAAGAAAAGCACTAAACTCTGTTTAGACATATGTATTTATTTATACCAGAGTTTACAGTTTATTAGAATTAAGCAGGATCACAATTTCAATATCATCTGCAAAACTCCATGGCACGTATACCGATATCTAGCGGCTTACGGACACGGCCGCTCCATGACTACTACCTTGTTGACCGCCAGCACCATTCGCAAAACTATTGGTTGAGCTGAAATTTATCGTTTGCCCGTTGGGCAGGTGATACACTTGACTGAGGGAAGCTCCTGCCGAGTTGCTGTTGCCAAATGGATTCAAATTCTGAGATTGGACTGCCGTATTGGCCGAGGAAGCTCCAAATGAACCATTAGCACTCTGTGATTGGAAACCCTGAGCCTGGGCATTGGAGGCGGATGATCCCGAATTGAAACCATCGTTGTAATTACTATGCGCAGCTCCGTTTGAAGCAGCCTGTTCCTGATTATAGCCATTTGGTCCCAAAGGACCAAGAGGATTTAGTTGGACATTGGCGTTGGCAGTACCTCCGTCAGGTCCGGCCCCAACATCTACTCCAGCACTAGTACCACCTGCACCGGCCGATGTTCCAGCTTGAGTTTGTTGGCCACCGAATTTTTTATTTCCAGCAAATCCTTGATTACTACCGAATCCTTGATTACCACCGAATCCTTGATAACCACCGAATCCTTGATTTCCACCGAATCCGCCACCAAAATTGGAATTGGGACCACCAAATCCACCGGCCCCAAATCCAGGATTCCCAGCAAATCGGTCTCCGAATTGGCGTTTCACTCGCTTATGAGTTGCCTCTGATTCCGCAGAACGTACACGCCTCACCTGTTGCCGACTGGGCTTTGATTTAATGTACAAAGCAGATTCCACGACAACTTCCTCAATTGTAGCACCCTTTGAAGCTGTAAATTTTGTGAATTGGATAATCTTAAAAAAGGCCAAATTAATTGCCGAATTATGCGAGACTTACGTAAGTCTTCTTCGTCGGCGTGGACCACTTGCTTGTCGTTGCGTTTGTTTAACAGCTGCGGAGCTGGAGCTCCAGCTACCAAGCTAATGGTAGCGGAGATAATTAACAAAGAAATAAATAATTTCATTTCAAGACAAAAGAAACAGGCGTCCGTCGGCTTAGGAGCTTGGCAAGCAACTGATTTTTTGGATGGATTCTACGCTTGACTTTTTCGCCCCAAACTTTTGACTCAGCTTAACTCTCACTTTTTAGATCGGGCGATTGCGCGGGGAGTTGGGTGGTAATATGCCAACCGAGCCACTTTTTGGCACATGTAACTATTATAATGGGCATAAACCTTTATTTAATATTTCGTGTTGATAACAAAAACAAAAGAAACAAAAATTGATTATAAAAGCAAATTAAAAAATCAAAAAACGAAGAGAAAAAAAAAAACAAAACAAAAAATGGAAAACCGGTTTCAAAGCTAGCGGAAGAACTAGTTTTTGTCTGCTTACCAATTTCTGGTTTTGCTTAGGATCTCCTTTTCGGGAACAGATGATGCTGAGCGGCGGCAACTTGATGCTGTTAGTGGGTGGCGAGGGAGAAACGCGAGTGGGAGACAAAATTGATTGGTTAGAGGGCAACCCAGTGAACTCAGAAAAATTGATAGATTACATGAATCGGAATAATACATAACAAGTGGCGTAGAGATTACTGAAAACATTGGGGGGTGCATTTAATTCTGAGATAACCAACCAAAGCTATAGATATCTATATACAAAATCTAGCCTAGTGAGTTTCCTTAAATTTTTGCCCAAAATGTAAATTATTTTGGGTGATGTACAATAGATTTCAACTTTTGATTTTCTTTTTAATATTAATTCTTTTGCATGTTGAAATATGAATTTAAAATTTCAACAATATAATATATTTATATATAATTACACGAAAATAGTTGTTTTTGTTTTTTTAAATTAAGTTTTAAGTAAAACATAAAAATTAAGTTCACGCTGTGGGACACACACAAAAATGTTGATTTTCCTTTTCACCAAAATGAAATGTGATAATATTTTTGTTGTTGTTTTGTTGAGATCGTTCCATAAGTATATACATATATGTAAATACTTATATGTATGGATGCGCGTTTGCTTTATATGAATATGGAATATGCATTTTAATGTAGTTGAAAAGGAAATTTAAATTATTCAGAGACAATAAATTTGCAAATATAATTTAAGCTAAAATTTCTTTTAGATATGTAAATATGTATGCTAAATTTTCGCAATGATCTAAGCAAGATAAACCATCATTTAAACTGTCTCTGAAAATCGACTCTCCTTAACTAAATAGCTCACAAAAACTGGCAAAATCCATTTGATTTTCCAGGATAAATACGAACTATTATATTTTCGCTTTATGTGTGGATGTGTGTGTGCGTGTGTGTGTATGTGTTTTAGTATGAATATTTCTACAACTTTTGAGGGTCGTGTTGAGGCGCTTCAATGGTTTTTGTCAATTTTTAAAAAGATTTCTATGCGAGTTTTTCTTTCACATGTTCACTCTTAAGGACTACAATTGGTAATGAATTTCGGGGTTAAACTTAAGATAAGGAAACGCAAAACCAACAAAACTGAGCACGGTTTAAATACACATATATATGTGTATGTACACATATTTGTAATTCAATTAATTGGTTATTCAATGCCATGGGCAAAGATCATGACCAGGCCAGGATCGATCATGACATCCTCAGTCATGTGCAAATTATCGCAGCTCAACACGAGCACTGCTTGTTTGCCTGCCAAGATGGAGAAAGTTAAATTAAGATAAAGAATTCGGATAAAACTTGGATTCAATCTGCTCTCACCTGGAATGCGGCGACACACATAGTTGTCATAGATACGACGATTATTCTGACGCGTCTCTAGCGAGGCTAGGCCTCGTGGCCAGCGTCTTTCGTGACAGAATTCCATTAGACTATCCAAAATGTGAGGCGGACACCCGGATTCGGAGAGAGCACGCTTTATCATTAGCTGCAGTGCATCATCTGGTGTTGAGATCATGCCGCCCCAGCGTGTGACTCTAGCACGGGGCAGGGCGGAACTCCAACGTATTACCTCATCACGTTCCATTTGATCGGCAATTGCCCGCATGGCTGGATTTGATACGCGCATGGCACGCATGAAATCTTTAAATAACTGCAATTCCCTCTTTAGCTCATTGATGGTCAGCTGTTGATCTGTTAGCTCCGATTTCAATTCACCCATCTTCTCGGTCTGCTTTACAATTAGGGTGCGCAGTTCCCTCACACAGTTGTGATCCTTCAGCTCATCCTTGGGTATATCAAAACCGCAGCCCTTTTCGCAGGGAAACGGTCGTTTCGGATTATGAATGCATTCTTCCAAATGAGAATTGTATGCATCTAGCTTGAGCACAGCTGTGCAGCCATATGGCGCATTGTCACAGGTAATAGAGAGACGCGACAGCAGGTTGCGCAAGATTCGTGGAACTGCGCGCAAGTTGGCTGTGGTCAGGGAGTTCCGATCGACGGGGCATGTGGGTTGTCGAGTGAGCCACTCGTTGATGCATCCGCGACAGAAGGCGTGCTCGCACATAACCGCCTGAAAAAACAACCAGAACATGTTCATCATTCATACATGTGTGGGTGGGGGGTGCGTGCACTTTATTAACTTACCTGCAGGGGATCTTCTAGAACTCCTGAGCAAATTGGACAGGTTAATTCTTCATCTACATCGCCCTGGAAGCGATTTACATCGTAGCCCATTTTATGCGTTTTTCTTTCAGAATTCTACATAAATTTCATTTTATTCGACTTTCTCGCTGTAAATTGCAAATTTGTTTTGTTGTTTTTGTTACCCACCAGAGTTGCCAGAACCAGAGGAATTTCGCCAATTTCCTACGGTCACACTCGAGCTCCTTACTAACGCCACCTAGCTTATTGATGACTTCTACAGTGTTGTGTTACACAGCAGATTCAAATTTACACAACGTTAAATATTAAAGTTGTTTAAAACATTCGGAAACGCCTACTAATACATTTGCATTTTTAAAATAATAAAATTCCTTCTAGCTGTCCTTTTATTTCTGAAAAAATCGCCTAGAAATTTGTAAATAAAAATTTCGTATTCAATTAAGTAATCTTAATTATATATATAGCGTTAGAATACGTTTTCTAAAACAGGGCTTAATTGTTCAAACTTGCGTTCGCCTCATATTGAAGTTAATTAATGTTGCAATGCAAATTTCGAACAAAAAAGGCCGCTGCTGACAAACGTTTTTTAGTCGATGATTATTTTATAGAAAAACTCACTTCATTTATTGTAGTAGAATCAAATACAAAAATTTTTAAATTTATTGACGATAATACACTCGTCTAGGTAAATTATTACTTATCTTAAGCTCCAACAAACACATACACTAGCAACAATGTTTTTTTTTCTTGCAATCAACTTAATCTACTAAGCACAATATTACTCTCGAAACCGTTTAAACGCAAAGCAGATAAAAGCGTTTCAAGGAGTCCAAGTGGAATCAGTTATCAGCCCCACGAACAAAACAAATGCATGTGGGGTAAAGTCTTGGGGTCCATCAATTGTCAAGCTATTTGGATTTCTCGGCAGCCTGTTTTTCTTGGAATCGTCGACGTTTTTGAGCAATGTATACCACCCAAATGAAGGATATAATGCCCATGAAAATGGATCGGAACTACAAATGAATGGAGGTCAATACAGAGTTCTTTTTAAGATAAAGTTTTCAATAGACTTACCATAGGTGGTACATAAGCCATGTTTATATAGACAAACAAAGATAAGTATTGCCAGTTGGCACGGAGTAGCGGCCAATAAAGTTTTTCGACATTCTTTACGGCTGTGTTGTGAGAATTGCCTTCGAACAGAGAGAGGAAGTACAAGGAGAGGACCTGATAGATTGGAGCATACACAAAACGCTCTGACAAGAACAAAAAGAAACGCCTGAAGCGCACATCATGATCGAAAAGACGCTCTACGGTCTGATAAAAATAGTGGGGCACACTGCCACCAAATATTAATCCATAAAGTCCATACGCAAATACACTTTGCTGGTTGAGCTTTTTCGCTCCTGCAAGACGCTGGGATGTGACATTAGCTGTGGTAGCTAAGACCGACCTAAAATGAAATAACCCCGTTAGCAAAAAGCAGGAATGTGCGGTTGTAAAAGACCGGCGGGAGGAAGATAAGAGTAAACTTACGCCGTTATGGACTTCGTACGCACTGGATGGTTGAAAAGTTGCTCCAGATAAGTACCGAACAGGGAGTAAAGAGGCTTGGAAATGGACATTGTGTTGCACTGGAAAAATCTAAGAAGTTAACATTAATAGAGTCAAAGTTCAAAGTACATAGTTGCACAGCCAGATCGATATCAGCAGCCGGCTTGATTGCGTTGGGTTAAAGTGTATGTATATGTATATTTTATTTAATAACACTAACCTAATCAAACGTAATGGACCGAATGTTAACAAAAGACTAAATGTTTAAAGCAATCTAAAGGTAAATATGTTTACTATTCCTACCCAAAATTAGTGTTGCAAAAATATGGGAAAAAGTCAGTACTGGTAAACGTGAAGATAAGAAACATTAACGCTGCCAGAAAGTTTGATTTAATTTCCGTTTTTTTTTAATTAGAAATAATTTTTGGTAAATTTTACAAAATATGTTGGAATGCTTTATATTTGAAGTCCGGAAACCTTTCGTGGTGCATTAATAATACATTAATTTACAACAATGTTGCGCAAATAAATAAATTTCGTGTAAACGCTTATCACTATTGCTCAACACTAAACCGCGAAGTGGAAGCGAAGAAGAGATATCAATAACATAAGTTGAAATTGTGCAAGTCGCAAAGGGATAATATTGGAAACCACATGCATTTTTGATTTGTTTATTTCAATACAAATGTAGCCTATCAAATTAAACTAGCAAAATGAAACTCTATAAGCTAAACACACACACAAAGGGCTTCAACAAGTCCTATGGTAAGAGATATCATGCAACTGCAACACCTTTATCCAAAGCAAAACATTGAAAACATTTTTCTCCCAAATTTTATAGAGACGGATTTGGTTATGAAGGAGCATCCCACAGCTAAGATAGGCGATGTGGTGGAAATTTATGCGCCAGACGATGAGAATGGCATCCACTTGCTGCTGCAGATAACCGAATTCAATGGCAGTTCTGGACGAGATGTGATTAGCATTGAATCGGGCATAGCCAATGCCTTTAAAATGCGCCCATATTCTAATGTGGTGATGCGCATTGTAAATCCAGCAGATGTGGCCTTGGACTCCATAGAGATAACATTTAAAGAGCAGTATATGGGCCGCTCGGAAATGTGGCGCTTGAAAGCGTATTTGGTGAGTAAACTCAAGTCAAGACGTAATTCTTACTTATTGAGGTATTTCCTTCCCCCATTTTATTGCAGACCAATACGTGCGTATATGTGAACAAGAAAATTGACTACAATGATCTACAGATCCGGTGTCAAGTGTATGAGATGTGGTCCCAGGGAGATCGCGTTGCTAGCGGTGTCATCACAGAGGATACGAAAATTGTATTTCGCAGTAGCACATCGATGGTTTATCTCTTTCTGCAAATGTCTTCGGAGATGTGGGATTTCGATATACATGGAGATTTGTATTTTGAGAAAGCCGTCAATGGTTTTCTCACAGAACTCTTTCAAAAATGGAAAAAGCTAGGCTGCAATCACGAGGTGACAATCGTTCTATTCTCCCGCACCTTTTATGCGGCAAAGAGTTTGGATGAGTTCCCAGAGCATATGCGAGATTGCCTTCAGTTGGATTATAAAGGACGATTCTATGAGGATTTCTATCGTGTGGCTATACAGAACGATCGCAATGACGATTGGTGCACAGTACTGGGGCAATTAAGAAAGCTCTTTACCTCATACCAGGAGACAGTATTGCGTTATCACGAAAGAGAAGGCATGACCATACCTTTGGCCACGAATTCTACGGCTACGCAAGGCAATTTCCTTGAAGTTTTGAATATATCACTTAATACATTTGAGAAGCATTATTTGGATCGTACCTTTGATCGAACTGGACAATTGTCGGTGGTTATAACGCCGGGTGTGGGTGTCTTCTCGGTAGACAGGGAGCTGACCAATATCACTAAGCAACGAATTATCGATAATGGTGTTGGCAGCGATTTGGTTTGTGTAGGTGAACAGCCTCTGCATGCTGTTCCACTACTAAAATTCCACAACAAAGACACTACACTAACGTCTGCCGACGACTACTCTCTGCCGCACTGGATTAATTTGAGTTTCTATTCGACCAACAAAAAAATTGCCTATTCGAGTTTCATACCACGTATCAAGCTGCCCTTGTTTGTCAGTCAACAGACATTAAACGATGATGACCACGATGACCAAGCACAGGCTGAGCACAATTTTCTCAGTTGCAATCAATCGGAATATATTCATAATTCTCTCTTCGATTATGATGCCTATGATGAACAAATCTTTCAGCCACTGCCGGCCCAGAGCACTTGGTTAGTTAACATAAATATGTACTAAATATTTGTTTTTTAATCTTATACTTTTCGTTTTGACTTTCTTTAGCTCGTTGCAACGCGTTGTCAGAGCCAAAAAAACATCGGTACCCAGTTTCGAGACGTATTCCTTTAGGAATAATGATTGGGAAAATTTAACGCCCACTAAAATTCCTAGTTTGAGACGAAAAATGTCCGATCCGGATATACATCATGGCACCTCTGGCATATTGGCAGCTCTGGTTAGTTTTCTATAAAATTATGATCGGAACTTCTCTTTATGTTCGAAAATTCTTCTTTTAGACGGAGAACACAAATCTTTCCGAATCATTGGCATCGGAAAAGAACTCAAGGCGGACTATTGTCAGCATAGCTCCCATTGTACGGCCGGGTCGTGCATTGATCAATCCATTTGATCCTTCTCATGTCACCATTAAGTTGACATCGAATCGTCGACGCTGGACTCACATCTTCCCCAAGGGGCCGACAGGCGTGCTCATTCAGCAGCATCATTACCAAGCTGTGCCAGCCCAAAAGTCAGTCCAACGGCCACATCCACAGGCATTGCAACATCAACGATCCTTGCAACAACAACAGCCGCAGCAACAACAGCAGCAGCTGCAAAGTAGCAACAACAATAATAATAATGACAGAGAGGATTATATGGAATCGCAATCAGGAGACCAATATGATCAGGTGTCAAATCATTCGTTAATCAGCAGGTCGACTTCAACGCAAAGCTTTGTATTTGGTGAAGAAAAATTAGATTGTGAGTCCGTTTGGTATAATGTTAGATACACCTTTATATACATACATATATTTCTACATTTTAGTTTTTAAAAGACGTCAAAACTCACTGATGAGTGCCATGCCCGCCAATGTGCCCAATCTTACAGCGACCCAGGCAAAGTCATATCTCTGGGGAGCCACTGGGGAACAAGAATGGACTCCAGCAATTACCACAGGTAAGTGACCAATTAAATTGTAAGCAAATGTATAATTTGGATAGATTCTTTATCGACTCGATGGTCTTTTCGGATGAACCGCGCTTGCAAAACAGCAATTCCAGTTAGCTGTTCTTCGCGAAATGTGGTTACTTCTGCAATTAATCCTTCTAATGGGAGGGGCAAATGGCCAAATAACTTACTTAGCTGAGTTACTTAACCGGATTGGCCGAATTTATCATCTGCAGGCCATTAGCATAATTCACAGCATGGATTCTATTACTCAATCCGAACTCAATGATCTTCATCGAGGGCTTAGAAGCAATCAGAGCCACCACTTTTATCAATTGCCACAAATAACTGCCACCGAACAACCGGGCGGACATTTCAGTGCTCTTTTGGATGAGGATAGTCTGTTTGTGGTATTTGGCCGGGATACTACAGATACAGTAATTCAATTGCAGGCCGAAAGAGCTCGTGGACGCCGTTATTGCAAGACTTTATTTATATTAAATCACGTGGAATCTCCAGCATTATTGACAGAGTTCTTCCAGCAGCTCTGGCTAATGCAATTTCGTTCAGCTTTAGTTATGACGGGTAACTTACGGCAGCTTCGTGAAGTGTATCGTATGGATCCTTATCCCGAGCTACGCGTATATCGCTTGAGAAATGTTTCACAAATTGAAAAATTATTCCCTGTGCCTAATCCCAGAAATTTTAAGGGTTACAAACTGCGCCTTCCTGTCCAAGTGGATGCGCCGGCTACGTTTTGGTATAACCATCAATTAGATGGCACCGGCGGCACATTTATTCGAGTGCTAATGGATCATTTAAATGTCACCATGGAACTATTCCCATTGATTGTGAATGGGTCAAACTATCTGAATATGCCGGCGCTCATTGAGCTGATAGCTTCAAATCGCGTGGAGCTGAGTCCTCATTTGTTCACTACTCTGCACCCGACTACACTTGTGGATTACTCTTATGCCTATAAGGTGGTGCCCCGATGTTTTATGGTGCCACTGGATAATCAAATACCAAGAAGTTTATATGCCTTTCTGCCCTTTGAGTGGCCTGTTTGGATTAGTTTGTTAGTGATTATGCTTTTTATACATTTCGTGGTCATACGACGCTTGCAACCGGACTCACAGCTATGGTCATTGATCGGCATACCGGGAAGTCAAACCGTACCTACCGCGAAGTGGCCGTTGTGGAAGTTCCTGCACAATTATACCACTTGTCTGATCCTAATCTTTAGCATATTTATCATTTCTCAATTGTATTCCACCAAATTGACCTCATTTCTGACCGTCATATTGACCAGCAAGCCTACCAATACTCTGACTAAACTCTTACAACTGTCGCATCGCATCCTTGTCTTGCCTAGTGATGTTGATCCCATTGTCGATGCATTTGGTCATGATAAAGAATTTCAGAAACATTTCACCTTTGCATCGTCCAGCAGTTTCTATACTCAACGCATGCAAATGGATGCGAATACCATTTATCCCATTAGTACCGTTCGCTGGGAATTTGTCAATCATCAGCAGCACTATCTGAAGTACAAGAAATTTCATCTATCGCCTCTCTGCTATGGAACATTTCCATATCAATATCAACTACGGATCGATTCACATTTCAAGGATCCCATCCATCGCATTCAATTGTACATCCAACAGGCGGGAATAGCCCTCCATTGGCTAAACAATGCCTATCGGAAAGCCCGTCAGATGGGCTATGTTCACGATTTTGCCGGCTATGAATATTATAAGGAACGACCGTTGAATCTTAACCTTTTGGCTCCGGCGTTTTATCTCTATTTTCTCGGACTTTCTGTGAGCCTTATTGGATTTTTGTTTGAGATTCGAACTGACATTGCGTGGTTTAAACGATCCTACTAACAGCATTTCCGATAATCTCAATATCCATTTACAATTTATATCTCAAACTAATGCATATGAAAGTAGCTCATTTTTAACACTGATGATATTATTTGATATTGAATATGAATTTATATATTAACTTAATTTACTATATGTCTCCTATATAATATATATACCTACCTATATATATACATATATATGTATTACATACAACTACAACTACAAATATATTATATTCATCATATTCGGTTGCTCCATAAAACGTCCTCTGCGATATCAACGAACCAAAAATTGGATATAACACAAACAAAACACAAAAAATTTACAAAATAACTACGGTCCACCACGTACTCTACCTCCTACTCCTAAAAACCAAAAACCAATCCAAAAATCAAAATACATCATCGTATGCGTCTGGGGTTTAGTATTCCCGAATCCGGGTAAACATTTGAAACCGATTGTTGAAAGCGAACATAATTTTGGAAGCGCACCGCTTGAGGCACACACTGAGATGGTCGGCAAAGGAAAAATCATCATAGGTTTGGACAAACAACAATTCTCACATCTTTTGTAAAAAGCAAATTAGTAAATGCATCCAAACACAAACACACACACACACACATATTTGATTTTAGTAGAGTAGAAAATTATCTAACCTTTTTTGCTTTAAAACCGCGACCGAATCCAACATAAACTGCAACATATTCTATCCTATCTATTCTAGAGACTTTTACAGATCTAGGGAACATTAATTTTGATTAAGTTAATAGGGGTACTCATTTTATAACTTATTTTTATTTAATTGACGAGAATTCCTATTCGTTGAGATTTTGTAGTGTCTTTTTAAGAGTTTTAAATTGCTCAAAATCGAAGTAATTCAAGGAAGAGCGGCTTTTTATATCAATCGTATCATAAAGAATTTAAAACAAATAAAAAGGATCCGCGTTCTATAATTCTCCTCTCCTCTCCCATATTTTATCCACGGCCACCTAATGGCTGTTTAACCTTAAATTATAGATATAGTGCCCCAAGATGAAATATTTTTAGAATGTTCAACTTAACTTAATTAAATATCAGACTTAACTCCAAAATATTGCTATTTTAGTAGACCATAATGGCCAGAGTCAGGATCAGCATCAGCGTTTTCTATGTAAGGAGTTTGACTAAAGAAAGTGTAACTTTTTGCAAGTAAAGAGTAAAAACTAGAGCGGATGAGATGTGCAGGAGCTATTCGTTTTTTAGTTTAGTCAAGGGAGGATGGGGATTTCTAACAAACAAAAAGAGGAGGAAAGGTCTAAAGCGGATTGTAGATTATTGCTTTGCACTTGCCACACAGCTTACAAAAAGTATGCATGTAAATTTACACCCCTACACACACACACACACAGACACCTCACACACTTAAAACAACCCACACACCACACATACATACATCACACATTCACTGAAGTATGCCCAGATATTAATACTTTTTGTATGTAGTAGTAAACTAGTGAACAACCACCCACCTGCCACCCACCACCCACCTGTGTCCATGCACCACATTCGGATTTGGTGGTTTTGGGTTTATTTGGTTTTTGCAAGCCCTGCGACTGTCCCCACTTCCCCCTAGGGGTTGGTAGCATGGTAGAATTCCACCTTTTTTTTTTGTAATTTTTAATGATAGCATGCTTGTTCCTATATATATTGCCACGCCCACTTGCACTATATGCACGCCTCTCGCCTAACATACTGATGATGGAGACATGAACACACATTAAAACCTACATACAACAAGCAACAATCAAAACCCTTTTGTACTTTCCCCGTAGACTTGGCGTACTCGGTCTCTCTGTCTCTCTTCTTAGCTTAAGCGATCTGTTCTTTTTTTAAACTGTTTTTTTTTTTTTTTTGTTAATTTTATACTCGTATATCGGCGTTGGCTTTTTATCTATTGTTGCCTACCTCCATGACCTTCACAACAACACAACTCTGATCCAGCTGATCATCGATCAGATTGTTATCACATGATCTTTACCTGCTTTCAGGCGTCGATTGGAAATCGCTGACAATACCCGCCTGTCTGCCGATTACCACGGATTACTTCCCCGACAAACGTTCGCTGCACAATGACTATGTGATCTCGGATTACACATTGCTGCCGGACGATGTGAACTTGGATTATGCCAAGAGTCGTGCCGTTTATCGCAAGCCCCTCTCAACTGAGGAGGTGTGCAAGGAGATCGTTTCACAGCGTCTGGCCCAGGGATTTCAGTTGATTGTTGTGGAAGAGAAGCCACCAACGAATGGCAGCAGCGGTGCCGGCGGCGGCGTCAGCACTACGACCGGGTGCGGGACCAACAGTTGCCAGACAACGCCTCAGGTCACCTCGGCCGTGGTGCCAGTTTTGAAGCCGCCGGGTGAAACCAATAAGGAATATCTACTCTCCATTGGGCGCATATTTCACAAGATCTCATTGAGTGGTTCGGTTATCACGGTGACAGGTTATCGACCCAGGTGAGAATATACATAGAAGAAATAGCCACAAGGCAGGTGATAAAATATCTCCCTTCTTGCTTTCAGGCATCCATATCCGCCCATTAATGTGGATTACCGTTATCGTTTCCATGCCCCGCAACATGATACCTATGAGATTTCTGGTGTGAATTTCACCACCGAAAAACTAGAGAATTTCAATTGGAATCACATGGATTTGTATATTTGCACACGTGGGGATGTTGACTATCCTCTAATGGAGGTAATTTTTCCTCTTCTATCCTCCTATCCTAAACTATCTATAATTAAAATAATTTGTTTGTTTTTTCAGAGTCTTAAATATTGGCGTTATCGCATGTATTTGCTGCCAAATAACACTAATAAACCGATCAATTATCAGCGCTGTGACATCTTTCCCGATGCAGCGCCGGATAATACCAGAGATCAGATTGAAGATTTTGTTCGCCTTATTGAGGGTGTCAGCAAACTGAAGCGTCAAATTGGACGTAAAGCGCGCGTAAGAAACAAAAAGAGAACCAAACAGCTATTTATTTTCTACGTAGTTTTATTTTCTTGTGAATTGTTTTACTACTCCAATCGAATTGTTCAACAAAATAATCCTGTTAATCAGCGTTTTTTCAGTTCAGTATTTTGTACCACATTTTTTTTTTTTGTTCTACCTAACGTTTAGGCGCTTAACCAACTGCCTTCTACCCTATATTCATTGTGTATTCGAGTTTTCGCCTCACTTTTTGCAGGATAGCCCCACCGTTCACAGCCTAACCAAGCGACGACACAGTACGAGCATTATATCCAGGCCACAGCCTAATCAGGTTATCTAAGCTAAACTAAACTTAACTAAACTCTATCAAAAAAACCAAAAATCATTTACAATTTACGATTTCAAAATCTGCGCTTTTCTTTGTTTATGTTAAATGTTCTCTTCTCTATTTCTTTAATAACTTAATTTTGATTTCCATTTTGTGATTATTTTTGCGCACGTTTTTGGTTTCATTTTTTGATAATCTTCAAATATGCTCAACTATTCGCTGTATTCAATGTGTTTCTCTTTCTTCAATGTCTCTGTCCTTATATCCACTATCCCCTCCGCCTCGCAATTCCCTCAACTGATACGATCTGCCCATACTGCTGCTGTCTACTATCGCCAGGGATTGACTAACTCACCATTTCGTGAGCGAGTCGGCAGTAATCGCCTGCCGGAGAAACGACCCAGGTTTTTATATCGTATCCAAGAAAAAAAAAAAAAAAACAATCACGCACACCCTACACACTCCCTCCACCCCACACACACACACACACACACCCACGCACACGCTACATACATACATATACCGCCTTCGATATTGCATCTGTAAATGTATCCACTGCACGGCCAGCTCAAGCTTTTTGCGGTGGCTGCTGCTTTTTCTCTGCCTTAGATTGATTGTTGTCTATATTATGTGTATGTTTATTTAGTTATGTATATCGATTTAAGTGTCTTCTTCTCAAAGGTGTTTACTGTAGTAGTAAAGTTGACGATGGATTAAAATTACAGAGAATTAGGCAATAATTTTCTCAAGAATGCTTTAATCACTTAAAAGCACGTGCACGTTATAAATAAGCAGCAATCAATTACCAATGAAATTAATTTCAAGATAACTGCCTTTTGTTTACCAGTGATTAGAGTATTTTTAGAATACTAGACACATTTCACTCAAGCTGAGTAAGACTAAGTTGATAGCATTTGGTTTTGGGGCAAGTTTGCATTTTGCTATTTCTGGTGAAAGTCGTTTTTATTTATTTACATACATACATACATACATAGATAAGGAATTACCTAGGTTTAATGTACCTTTGATTTGTATATACATATACATACATATAATTTTTATTTTACAGTATTAACCCACTTTGAGTGAATTGCATTTCGCATTTGTTACGTAAAGCGGGTTATTACTGTAATTGTTGTATTGTTGCATCTTAAGTTGTATTTGGGGTTTAGTCTCTTGTTCCTTGTTTGTTATTATCTTTGGGTTATTATCTTTTTGTTTTTCTTGTTTTGTTCCTTTTCGGTTTTGTCTCTTTTACTTTTAATTTTATAACTTAATTTGGTATTTGGCTTTCCAGCAGCATGACACACCTAGAATCACAGAAAAGCATCATAATCAATTAAACTCACCGCAGCAAAGGTTTGTGCCACTCCCAGCGACAGGCGGGACAGGTATATACATATGTATGCTTGTCCTGCCCACGCTTATCTCTATCATGAACTGTATATCTAAATTAACACTTTTCCTGCACCCTAAATCACCCCTCCGGCCCCCTCACTTACAAAATTCCTCACGATCCTGTATACAAACATACATACATATGTATTTATTATTGGTTCTGCCATCATATTTTGACACTAAGAGCTCTCTTTCCTACTGCCCCAAAAAACACTTTGGCTAAGCTTAAAACTAGATTAATCTATTGATTGGCATTTTTCACAATCTTCTCTCTCTCTCGCCCTTTCCTTACCCCCTAACGCGGGACGCAGCATAAATGCTCGACCCAAACTGGATCATGGACGTATTTCCCGAATTCTGCCAGTCGCAGATTCTGGAGGAGGTGGTGGAGCCGGTGCTGCTGCTGCTACAAGCACAAGAGATGACCAGGATGACGGGTAAGTTGTCCTCTTTGATTTTTGTTAATAAATGTTGTATTTAAACCAATGTATTCTTTTATATTAGTTTTCCTGTAGATATTAAATTTCCACCAAATGCAACATTGGGCGAAATATTTGAGGCCATGAAACATCCAGTAACGGGTGTGGGTTTCTTCCTAGAAACGCCATCATTGCCCTCGTGTACTTTTATCTCTTATGATGCGTTAATGTGGCTGAAGGCACGACTGGACAATGGTCGCAATCCTTTGGACTTACTGGAGGCCATGCGCAAGTGGGAGACATCTGCAAAACTATTAATTAAATATACGTTAATTGCTTTTCTTTTTCTATATGGTAAAGGGAACGCATGATTAGTCATGCTTCCGGTGATGCTAATCAGCCAGTGATACCAGGATTTGTCTTCTACTATGTCGTTCAGCAGGACAAGAATGCCAAAGGTAAAAAGCAATTAAAACTTTCCCTTCCCATTCGATGTTAAGGAATATTTCCAATTTTTTGTTAAATAGATTTTAGGCCTCCGCTCAACGATTACAGTGCCTTTGTAAATGAGTGGCTGGAGATTGAGTTTCAGGGCTGCAGTTACCTCTGGCATGATGAGCCTGTGACCAGTCATGTGCCCAATTTCCTAAGAGATACACCCGCCCCTCAATCGTGGACTGCATCCAGCAAAAATAGTATGATAGAACCCATTATTCGTATTCGATTTAATTAATTTGTACTTTTAATATTGATACAATTTTTAGAGCGTGTCTATCGTGAATCGCATTTAGAAATAGACGTCACCCGCATGGAATGGGGACACGTAAAGCACCATAGTGTACTACAGCCGGGATTTGCTTTTGAAATTGTTGTCGAGTGGGTGACATCGTCGGGGCCCATAGTATCCGAAATGGTATAAGCCCTCATAATAAATATTTCAAAAAATTCATAATTTTAAAATATGAAATGTCTTACAGATTGGCGGTTGGTCGCGCAAAGCAATACATTGCGGCTATCAGTTAGTCTCTGTGCCGGCTGATCCCATGGCTGAGCCATTTACCAAGAAATCGGATCCGTTAAGAGGTCCAATATTCATTCCATTGTGTGTAACCTTTCTGCCCGATGGTGCTGGTCTTTTTGATGGTATGCAAATGTTAAGAAAATTAAGATAATATACGAAATGATATAAGATACGATGCATTTTACAGAATTCCCCGAAGAGAGTCGATCGGATCGTATGTTATTCTTGCAAGAGTCTATTCTGGCTAAATTCGGATTCTTACCCTGCGTGCTAGAAAAGAAATTTTCGTTCAACAAAGAAGTGAGTATTCTAGTATTTATCTTAGATTAATAATCAAATTAAAACTTGTGAAATCTTTAGCATTTGCCCAAGGAATATCAATATGTCCATTGTTCAGGCAATATGTTTGCTCTAATTCGGTAAGTCAAGGATAATAATTAGATATTTCGATTTGCGGGGTTCCACTTTATAAAGTGGTTAGGTGGGTTTCAGAGACTTAAAATAGGCGTATCTTGAAACAATTTTTTTTATGTAAATAGTTAAACATTAAATTAAAATAGGTAATAATATAAAGTAAAGTTTTCCAAAAATATTGAAAAGCCAGGGCATGGGAGCTTGTTTTCCGGGCCCTCCAAATTTGATATTCTCAAAACTAAAAGTTTTATTTTACTAGATATATCCCGGAATTGAAGGAAAGAAAAAATAAAATATGAAAATTAAAACTTTTTTTAAACTTAAATGTCCTGGACGAAAATAAGTGTGCCAAGTTTGAAGTAGGTTGGTCAATAGCTTTTTGAGAAATCTTGACTACCGACTTTTAAAATGTGTTTCAAGAAAAATATCTTTTAAAATTTCCATCGAATTAGTTTAAAACTTTATTTTCTAAGCAAAAAAAAAAAATGGATTTTAAAAATTCTGAAACCCACCCAACCCCTTAACACTTTCAGCTGTGCCACCAATAACTATCAGGTGGAATCACCGACTCTACAGGAGGCAAATGTCACTCGATGCGTCTACGGTCATACGAATAATACAAATGTACCAAAAAAGGTTGGATTCTTATGGGCTTGGAATCACATGATACCCAACAAAAAGTGGAAAGCCCAAACTGTGAACAATTCCACCGATGGTGAACTGTTTCAATTGAAAATGTTGAAAGACTTTCGTGAGTTTTGTTCGAATAGCGATCAACGTTTGTCCCAGTTTTGGGCTCATTGTCAGGAGCTAAAGCGTAAAGCGTCCCTTAAGTTTGAATACAACAACAATAATAATAATAACAACGATGATGCTAGATCGAAGTGATAATACATATACATGATTCTATATATATGAGAAATAAAATATACAACATTTTTGTTTCTTTGACAAATTTCGCCATCTAGAAATTGCATTTATTTTTATATATATATATAGTCATCATAATAAACTCAACACATTCACATTGTATAACTTTTCTGTAATGAAAATTTTCCTCCATTTGCATACACAAACTTGTCTAAGTTCGTTACTTAAATGCTGCGCGCGCTTGGGGTTAATTGGGCCCAATTGTTAATCATTTTTTAAACTATTTTGGCTCACTTCTTGTGGGTCGGTTTTTTGTTGTTTCTTTAACTTTTATTTAATTTATCTTTCTTTTTTTTTTTTGTTTGCTTTTGCGTTCTGTCACTGCTTTGGTCGAGTGTGTGTGCTAGTTGTTATTATTGTTTTTTGTAGTTGTAGTTAAATGCTTTGGTATGGTCCTTGGTTAGGCCACCAACAATATTTTACTGGCTCTTCAGGTAATTGGACAACTCCGCGCGATCGCGCGCCAACCAAGCGGCATTTAGACGTATTGTTTCGACAGCCTGAGAAACAGTGCGTTCGCATCCAGCTATTTGATTACTCTTGAAGAATTCCTCTACTTCCAGAGCCTTCTCCTCCGAGGCGAAGTTTTCGATTAAATATTTAATCAGGCGTGTCAACAGAAAACCGCCCTGGGGGAAAAAACACGAAATTGCAATTAATAATTTAAACGAAATGGCAACCTTTGCAAAGCAAAATCTACCTGATAACGTTGGAGCAGCAGCTTGTTATTTTCCTTGAAGAATTCCCAGGCCATGTCACGACCCTTTGGATTGATGGCCACAGCCACAATAACGAACACTGAGTCCTGAGCACGGACTTCACCCTATGGACAGACAGCAAGAAATCATTTTTTTATGTTAACATTGATTGAATTAATCTGATTACTTACCGACATGGCAAAATCTATAACGCGTCGCAACAGTTTAACGTCACCAATGCAGCCTAGGGCACGAGAGATGCGATCCTGCTCCTCGTGAAGATCCGTTGAACGATATAGACTAAGCATCTCCTCGAAAATATCCTTGTCGCCATCCTGGAGGACTGCCTTGTAGCAGGCAGTACGCAAATCAGCTGGCAGTGGATTGGTACCACTTACATGACTGCGAAAACGTTGTTTGGCCCCTTCAATGATCTCATTGCTGCGGAAGGAGACGAGACGCGTGAGCACCAGACTGCGCAGCAGTGTATCTAAATGGTTCTCGCCATCGTGTGGTTCCCAGCCCAAACGTGCAGCCACTGGCTCGTACAGATTGCGTCCAAAACGATGGAAGTGATCCATGAGATCCGTGTGCGAGATCAGAATATGAAGATTTGTCAGCGAATTGGTTATAGCCGTCCATACCGTGTAGTTTGTCTCATTGCGATACGAGTCGACCAACTTAAGCACTTCGGCAGTGCTAGCCTGACCCGCTTGGACCATGGCGAACATGTCATCAATCAAACCCAGCCTGTCCAAGGGGGGCAACTCCATTTTCTCTACTGCCGGCAGCAGTTGCTCCAACATTTCCTTGGAATAGCAGGTTCGATAATAGCCCACAGTGCCCGGATTGATTTTAATCCAATCATTTTCAGACACTCCATCCAAAACAACTTCCATGGAGCTTTTGTCCAACAGGAAGGTTTTGGCTATCTTGGTGGGATTTCGTGAAGTGGACACCGTAATGGGTACCACCCACAGACTCTCATCATCGGCCTGCGAACCGTCAGCCGTGAATTTGTGCTGCGTAAGACGCAGTAAGCGCTGTGAGTTTTCCTTCTGTTCAGATGTCACACTAATTACTGGGAATCCCTTGTATTGCGTCCACGAGGACATCACATCGGCCACATTTTTGGAGCTAGCCTCCTGCAGAGCATGCCACAAGTCTTCGGTGCATGTGTTGCTATACTGATGACGGGTCAGGTAGAGATTCATACCCTTGCGAAAATCATCCTCGCCAATATAATCGTGTAACATGCGAATCACCGATGCGCCCTTGTTATAGCTAATTTCATCAAATATTTCATCGATCTCTGCTGGATGACCAACAGGCACCTCAATGGGATGGGAATTTTTCAGCGAATCGAGCTCCAGGGCGCGCGTATACATGTCAGTGACGAACTGCGTCCAAATGTCGTACTCGGGAAACAGATGCTGCACACACAAGAACTCCACAAATGAAGCATATCCCTCGTTAAGCCACAGATGTGTCCACCACTCCATGGTGACAAGATTACCTGGGTAAGTCGATACAATTGTAACGAAATTAAGTTAATGAATAGAATTTTGGCTTACCAAACCACTGATGGGCAATCTCATGACCCACAGTTAGGGCTATCGACTGTTTGCGCATTAGCGATGTATTCTTGGGATCGACCAGCACAAACGTTTCGCGATAGGTGACGAGACCCCAGTTCTCCATAGCACCCGCCGAGAAATCCGAAATGGCAATAAGATCCATTTTCGGCAATGGATAGGCAATATTGAAATAGCTTTTATAATACGGCAACACCTTTGTGGCCACATCCAGAGCAAATTGGCCCTGTTCCCGCTTGCCCACTGGGGTGAAAACTCTTACAATGACACCATCATCGGATTTGCCCTCCACAAAATCATATTCACCGACTACGACAGCCACCAGATAGGTGGACATAATCGGTGTACGATCGAAACGCACGCGACGCAACTCTCCGGGCAATGCATCCTCCTTCTTCACTGGCATATTCGATAAAGCAACACGGTCCTTGGGCACCACCAAAGTGATATCGAAAGTAGCTTTAATGGCTGGCTCATCCCAGCAAGGGAAACAGCGACGAGCATCTGTGGCCTCGAATTGAGTGACACCGGCATAACGCTCTTCTCCGCTAGCCGTGAAGTATTTGCTCCTATAGAATCCCTTCATCTTGTCATTGAGCTCGCCTGTAAACGACATGTGCAGCACTCCATCTGTGTCTGCATGCAGCTCCTGCTCGAATTCCAATGTTGCCGTCTCATTCTCCGTGGAATAGATAATCCTTTGGGGTTTCACTGTTGCACAATCATAATGCAATTCGGCCTCATCGATCTTGATATCCAAGGCATTTAAAGTGATGCTTACGGTCGGCTCCTTGACCTGTGAAATAGAATTTAAAATAATTCTTAGAAAATCATTCATCCATTATCAATTAATCAAAAAATCAAAAATAAGCAAAAGTCAACAATCGTTTGTCGAAAAAAAAACTTTACGAGCGGCGGCAGCAGCGAAACCAAAAGGCTTAGAATACAAAGAGAACACACATCTCATAAACAGTTAGTCCAAGGTCATAGGAATTTCGGGTTTCCGGCTTAGAGAGCCAAAACTTGTTTTTCATTAACTTTTAACAGGCACAGCCCAGTTTAAGCTGGAATTGTGGGTGTGTCTCGAACATTTTATACCCTCGGCGTGGTAGGCGGATAAGAAACATTTAAAAAAGTCATGTTCTGGTAATGTAAATCATCTGGAGATGCTAAGACTAGATTCTCCTTCCCCGAAACGAGTGCAATCTGAAACCGGAATCAGTGTAGGCTTTCATTTTGTTGTGTTGGGTAAACCGAGTACGACCCAATATTGTAGATTCAATTAAATTCATTTAACACAAAAATCAAAATGTAAACAAAATATACCGTTATATATAGTTGAATGGATAAATGAGCAAGGGGTGGAGGAACGAGCGGGAGAATGTGTCCATATAAATTTTGTGCCCAGTCATTCGCCTAGAGAGTGTCATTCTACACAACAAAGAAAACATTTCCTCAACCGCCGAAAAGATGTACCAAGATAGCGCAATCTGTGTCCATGTGGGAGGTGGGTGGGTGGCTGGCTGAGTAAGTGGGCGGGTGGTGTGTGGAATGCAGCATAAAGAGAAAATTAACGAGGCGAATACAAAATTTTATTAGGATATGTGTAATCTTTGTATGCTCTATTTTTGCTACTCAGAGATTGGACAAAAGTATGCATGAACACAGGAACTGGCTAAAGTTATTTAAGTTCAAGTGCATAACGTGAATGCAGCTATTCAGCAAGGGTATAATATGCATGATATTTGAACACGTCAGAGACTCAAAATCCACAATACATTATGGTACACACACAACAAGCAGACACACATATACAATTACAAGTATATATATATATATATATATATATGAATTGGAAAGTGAAAGCGAACTTACTTGGATTTGCACTATTGTCTTGCCCTTAAAAGTGAAAGCCTTCAAATCTGGCTGGAGCATAAGCTCATAATGCTTTGGCACCACATTCGTGGGCAAGCGTTTGAACTCCGATTTGTGAGCCATGCCAGCAACTGGTAGGTTGCCGTCCTTTTGTGTGAGTGAGTCCTGCGAAGTCGGCTGATAACTAGTGTTATGCGCTTGACGGGATTGCTGCTGGTGTCCGCTAGCTATGGGTATAACGTCGTCAGCTGAGGTGTGGCCCAAGATTGAACGATATTGATTACACAAATCACCCAAGAGGGGGGCGTCAGTTGTCTTTAATGGAGCGCCGAGTGATACCGAAGAATAATCTCGATAGAATTGTTTCTGGACTTTCACAAATTGCTTGGAGGAGATAACGCTATTTAGATGGCAGGTTTCTATATTGTGATGAAATTGAGCGTTAAATGGCTTATCAAAATGTTGTGGCAATGCAGCAGCAGCAGCAGCACGAGCAGCTAGCGAGGACGGGTGGAGGAATGGGGGGACGTTAGCAGCGATAAGGAAGGAGCGAGAGCGATAATGTTCAGTTAGATATCGATATGAGCTAGCAACGCTTTTATTTTTGTTGTTGGTGTTCTTGTTGTTGTTCCAGTTGTGGTGGTTATTATAATTGTTGTTGTTTAGTAGCTGGGATTTGGTTGCGAGGTAACGGCTTTGGATAGGTCGGGTAACTGTGAAGAAAATGTTTAAATTTGTTTTTATTTGATTAGCCACACAAAAGGCAACTAAATTGACTGTAAAATATGGTTGCAAAATTATTATTATTTGTTGTTATTGCATCTGTGTGTTAAGACTGGGCGGTATAGGGAGTGGAAAGAGGAAGCAGGACCTCTCACCTTCACACAAATGCTGTTCGAAATCGGTGTTCGCTTTAGCTAGATTTAGTTTGCCAAATTCTAGAAAATGAATTGATTTTTGATTTTTTGGTTATTTTATGCTTGAATACTAAATGAAACGCAAAATTTAACTATCAAATATTTGATTTTGTTGCACTTTGAATTTGTGACTAAAAAGAGACGGCAGCTGCTTCCGCGTGCGTAGTGTGACCAAGCACCTTTGCGATGGCTTAGGCTAAATGGAACAGCTGATTGCTGCTTCGCGAGATAAATCGAAATAACAATGATGTTATGCATAATAAAGCTTGTGTAATCACCATTTCTAAGTTTCCATGCTTGTTTTGCGGTACGTAGGCCACCTTTTAATGCATTCTTGTACATTGCACTTCACGGTTGAATTAAATTAAATTAAAAAGAACCACAACAAATACACCGCAACAACACTTCAATGATATCGATATAACCGGTACACATGTGGTGTAACTTACCGATTTTTTTATGTTCAAGTTATATTTGGCAATGTTTCTAAAGTTTGCTTTTATATATTAATAAACTAAATAAACAATATAGTAAACTGATTGGTAAAGCTTTAAATATTCGATTTATACATTTCATAAAAGAGTTATCGAAGTTGACAAACTGACTTCAAATTCATAAGATTTTTTGAAAATCTCGTAAGAAGTATGGTTTTTTTTACGAATTCGAGAGGCTGTTTCTTTGCCTATTCGGCGTTCGAGTAACGGTTATTTTATACAAATTTAAATTGTTATGCAAAGCAGTTACGATTCAAATTGGTCAAAAGTTTATCGATTCTCTAATCGAAGAACTGCCAACTTGTTTACGGGTGGTTTGTTGGTCACCCTGTGAAAATTATTTTATTTATTAACCTAAAACTCCAAAAACTCGAATTCAGTTCTTTTTTAGTGATCGGGGCGATTGGGTCTTGATTCCTATGAGTGTGGGTTAAAAAACCAAAAAGCAACAAAATAAATACACTCTGGAACTCCGAGTCGAAAACTTTGCGGCTTTTCATTTTGTATCAGTTCTGCAGTTTTCAGTTAACTAAGTTAAATTAATTTTAAAATAATAAATATGATATTGCGTCCTTTTATATTGCTGCCAATTATAACGGTTTATTTGCAATTGGCCCAAGGAATACAACAGCAATGGGGTAAGAAGTTATACAATACATAGTCAACTGTCTGTCTCCAACATGCGCCCACAACGACCTTTTCGCCCACTCTATAGACAATTTGCATTAAATGTTGGTGCCAAGAAAGCTTCTTATATAATTTGAAAAAGGTTAAATATATTCTTTTATTTTTTGGCCATGCAATCACATATATGTTTGTATGTACATGGAAACATGTGTGTGAATGTGTGTGCATACATATATATGTACGTGTGTGCGTGCGTGTGAGCAGGTGGACACTGCTATCAGCTGACTATATATATGTATGTATGTTCATATAATATATATATATATACACATAAGTTATGTTATCCCCTCGACCTTTACGCGCTTTTTTTCTCGTTTCTGTTGCTGTATTTTATCAATGCACACGTCGCAAAGATAACAAAATGATAAAATACATAACACAAATCTCCGATTTCTATTACGGTTGCTTCTGATTTGACACACACATTGACAGACCCCCACACTCACTCGCACAAATGCAGACTTTCTCCCAACATTAGAGTGGAAGAAATACCATTTGACGAAGAGAAAGAGTAAAAAAAGAGAGCTCGCTCTGAGTAAAAACGTGGCCGCAGCGGCAATGGGTTTTGCGGTACTACTCTGCTCCTTCCCCCCCGTAAACAAAATTTAACCCTTCTTTCACCATTGAACCAAGCTGAAGACCGCCATAAAACGCAAGTTTGTAGTCACGTACACAACAAATTTGCCGGCTTGTTTGGGTTTCTTCTTTCACACAAAAAATCTGCTTACAATCATTTATTTATTTTTTTGTTTCTTTGAGATTTTTGCTACTCAGTTTTCAAAACCGTTCCATTGAAGCCAAAGAACTAGTTCAAACCCCAGCCCCCGTCAAGCCGCATGCGATACAAAATTCTACATTAATTCCCACAATCTCGAAATTCAACCATATCGCGTATACGTACATACATACAAACATATGTATGTATGTACATATACATATGTATATCAAATAAATTCCAAGATTGGATTTGATATTCACAATCTGCAGCATTATGGGTAATTTATTAGGAGAAAACTAGTGTAACTTGTTCTAACGTATTCCACGTGCATTTAAAAAAAATTGCAGAGGCATTCACCTGTAGTACTACTATATACTACAATATAATATATGGAGCAAGTCGGTTATTGGCTGAGGTGCTATTAGATAATAGGCCCCACAATGTTTAGTTCAATGACGCGATTTGGAAATAACTAAATGAATCATGGCAGGTAAATGCGCATACTCCATGCCGACATTATGAATGATTATGATCGGCAGTCCCAAATGATAAAGTAAATATAGGGAAACCCCTTCTTATTATACTCTTACAGGATCCTTTTACGCAAATTTGGGTTGGGATTTTATTTATTCAAGTTTTATAACAAGAAAATTCTTTGCTTTATATTTAATTTAAGTTAAGGCCCCCAAATTGGCGTGTCTTTTAACTGAGGCATCTTAATGGGCTTGGCAGATATTATGAACTCTTACTTCTCTAGATCTGGGCTTTCGTTTTTGTATTAAAGAAAACTGTTTTCCTTTGGTCTAATCCTTTCAAATTGGATTCAGTTTTGGTTATTGATTTGCTTTTTGTACTGTAAAACGAAATGGCGTTAGGTTTCAAAAAGAAAAGACATTAGAGTTGTATACATACATACATATGTAGATATAGTACCCAAAACTTCGCGTTTTAACTTTATGAATGAAGCACAAAAAAAACAAAAAAGACACAATACCAATTCAAAATATACATTTCTGCAACGATAAAATCGTTGACCTCAAACCAGAAGCGTGGAGGTCAGGTAAATAAAGTTGGAAAGGTTCGCACTAAGTTGCGTTTTGTTTTTATTTTTTGCCACCGTTAATAATTAGCAAACTAGCAATGGCATATTTATTTATACATATACATACATACACATAGAGACAAACATATGCATATGCACTCACACAAAGACATGGACGGCGTCCACGTTTGGTAATTTAGCAATTTGTTTTGATATTTTTACCTGATCGGCGACTCGTCAACCAAACAGGTATAGGTACAGGTGAACCGACAATGTTAGTGACCTACAATAATAGCATAAAAAATTCCACTAGGGAGGGGATGGGGCCAATGATCGTTTAATTAATTTTTATGTGATGTGTGAAAGTAAAACTAAAAACCTTTCTCCTTTGTCCTTGAGTTACACATTGATTCTGATCGTTTTTTTTTTGGGCGGAACTGTTTTGACAGCAAATGTTTTCCTTTTACCGCACCTGCCCCCGGACCGCGTACCAGCAACCGACCAACAACTACCACCTGTTTGTTTTTTAGGATTTCCGTGCTGGTTGTTTGTTTGCTCACCTGTGAGGAAAGCTTTTTAAAGTTGTTGTTAATTAAACAATTGCCACGCCTGCATTGCTCTTTTTGTTTTTATTTTTGTTGTTTTTTGGGCAACAGGTTTGTCTCCTCATTTTGAGTATAGATGGGTCTTAAAACAGGCTTTATTTTTAAGCAAAAATCATTTAAATCAACTTTTGCGCCCCTTATCAAAACTCTCGCTCTCCCTCTCTCTCTCTTTCTCCGTTTGGGGTGCGGGGCTCGGTCATGTTTTTATGGCCCGCGCCATTATCATTATGTTTCAAGGTTACGATCGATCACGCCAAATATGTATACGAGAGTTGAATATGAACATAATTAACTAACGACTTCGAGTTCTCTACAAATTAAATTCAATCGTGATCCTAGTTGAAGGAATCTTCAGAGAAAGAGAGAGGTCTTTTCAATAACATATTCTAAATCATTTAACTTACAATTTCTTATCATTCTTATCAGTTTGAAGTTTTGCTTTTGGCACATGTAAACATTTTTGTTTGTGTGAAATATGCGGATCAATTCAATGTGTATACCCTGCATCCATAGGGTGAGTGGGTTAATTAGGGAAGGTAACATTCCCCATACCAAATTTGATATGCAGAGTTGGCCGATAGGTGCGCTTGCGTGTTGCTAAGAGATAAGCGAGAGAGGGCTATCAAATGACGGGAAGCAGGGTATATACAAGTCGGCTCAACGTCGGCATTTTTTTTGGTTTTTTTTTTATATATTAAATAATCAATTAAAATCAAATGGCTACGCAATTGGATGTTCATCGAATTGGACGAAACGTTTCTCGTTTGCAAAAAATATTTACAATTGTTGAAACTTGATTGGAGAATTGGCGTGGTCCAAATTTGGCAAACCTAATGATGCCATAAAGAACGGAAGGGTGGGGAAACGGGTGGGGGCCCGTCTCATTGATTGAAATTTATTTCCTTTTCATGTAGCGGAGGGACGGCTACTCAGCAGTTATGCGAGGAGGTTATCTTATCAAAAACATGCCAACTAATGCAATACGTGCACTATTTTCTACTTCTTCTACTTATTTGCAGAATTTGCGATAACACTAAAAAGTAAGATTCTCTTTCTGGATGAGCATTGGAATGTGGTGAATACAGCCGCCCACGAGTTTGATGAACTCTCCGCCCTCACCTTCGATGAGAGCGAAGAGCGGATCTACTTCAATGATGGGCAGCACCAGAATAGCAGCATTTTCTCATTGCGCAAGATGGGCCAATCCAATCATTTGGCAGAGCAGGCGATTCAACGTTATGGCAACGAATCGGTTGGTGGCATTGCATACGATCCGTTAAATCGTACAATATTTTGGTCGGATCTATTGCAAAAGAAGATATTCTATGCCTCAATTGATGCTCCGGCAACTGAAATGCCCAAAGTTTTAGTCGACTTAAGTGTGGAGATGGGTTTGCCCTATGGAGTGGCCATTGATTTTTGTCGCAGGAAACTCTATTGGACGAACTCGAATATTAATCATCCGTCTGTGGAACGAATCAATCTTGATGGTACAGGGAGAGAGAAAATTATCGGAACGAATATTGATAGTCCTCGTGGAATTGTGGTGGATCAAGCATCGGATCGCATTTTCTGGATTGATGATCTCAAAGGAATATTCTTTGCTGTGCTCAGTGCCCATTTGGATGGCTCTGATCTCAAACTTGTGCTGAAAGATAAGAATCATGAACCCCAAAACTTGGCCGTAACTAGAAATGCCATCTATTGGACAGATAGAACAACCAAATCAGTGTGGAGTCACTCAAAAGAGCCGGAAATTATAACAACCACCACTACCACTACCACAACAACAACTACACAGGCCACAGTTGATGGAGAAGCCGAAGCTGAAGCCGGAGCTATGGATGATACGGATATTTGGCCAGTAGGTGATTTTGAAAGCACGCCATTAAAGTCTCTATTTGAACGTAAGATCAATCTATCAGAAGAGGCTCGCGGCATAGTGGCACGCAATGGTTTCTACCAGTTACAGAGAGTTGCCCACTGTTCGAGTGTAATAGAAAAGGTAAAACAGCGCATGGATGAGTCGCGACAGAATAATAAAGTACGCAATCTGGTCGATGAGCAAGTTGAAGAGTTGCAGCGCGAACATTGTCTTGGCGGTGGCACCTATTATCCGAAACAGAATTTCTGCCTCTGTGTATCCGGTTTCAAGGGGGCTCGCTGCGAGACCAACGAATGCCACAATTTCTGTTTCCATGGCACTTGCCAAATTTCCGAAATGGGCTATCCTAAATGCTATTGTCAGCCCGGCTTCTATGGCGAGCGTTGTGAGTCCAAAAAATGTTTGGATTTCTGTCTAAATGGTGGCAAATGCAAATTGGATGAATTAAGTGGCGCGGCCAGTTGCGAATGTCCATCGAGTTTCGGCGGGGAGCGCTGTGAGCATAACTCAACGGAGATTTGTGGTCTGTTCTGTCGACTGCTCAAGCACGATTCAAATATATCCGTTCCCTTCGGCTGTCATGATATGTAAGTCCTGAAGTCTTAGCCCACCAGATATCAGAAATTATATCTAATCACCTAATTTTCTCATATTTCTAGCTGCGAGCAATTGGCCAAAGATTCATCCGACCTAATTGCCATACCTCAATATCAGCACTTAGAGGTCTGCCTGACTCCGACCGTTTGGACTGGCAGCGTTATCGTATCCCTCTTAATTGGCATAGTGATAATTCTATTATTGGTCAACTTACTCATCCTTGGCCTGCGTCGTTTGTACAAACCCAAGCGGCCGCACATCAAAAAGACATTCGTTGTAAGAAAACAGGCGCGGACAAACTCGTCCAGCGATACGCCGCTGACAAATCGCCCCTTGGCCACCGAACAGTGCGAAATTACCATTGAGAATTGCTGCAATATGAATATCTGTGAGACGGTAAGGACGACGTCACTCCATGGCAATGGCATGAGTGTCTATAGCATCACATAGTAAAACATATCTTGCACTTGCCGTAGTTGTTTCGTAGTTTGTATTTTTAGATCTTGTAGATTGTGCAATCATATTTTATCTCTATTGACTGATTTCTCCTACATTAAGTATTTATTTTCTTTTATACCTATTCGTCTCGAATACAAATGCATTTAAATTGCCAAATGAAATATAAACATCGGATTCCTAGATGTAGATTGCCAAATGAAATATAAACATCGGATTCCTAGATGTAGCAAATAATCAAGCTGGCTCCGGCTACGTCGTGGTTCTCTCCGTTTGTTCCGATGGTAGACAACAGCCAAACATTTTCTGACACTTCTATTTCAAGCGATTTTATTAACTTCGCTTACTTTCTTAATACCAATAAGGATTTAAAATTCCGTCCAAATTTGTCCAAAAAGATTCATATATCTTTGATACTTTATCTTCCATTGACTGATCTACAGTACAAAAACAAAAACAAGAGAGACTTTAAATACCTCATAAATAGGTGTACGACCTTAGATAAGATACATTTTTCATGCATAGTTAAAAAAATGGAGAGGGTTTTACACTTAAGACTTAAATAAACAAATTTATATGCATTAAAATACAAATAAACAAACCAAACGAAAAAAAGAACCATGCACGAAAATGTAGTAGCACATTGCTTAATATTGCTTTGCTTTGGTATTCAAGAACATTCTAATTTAATTTGTGTTTCCTCCCAATTCACCCCGTTCTTAGCCCTGTTTCGATCCCAAATTGGTGGAGCAAACGTTTACCAAATCTAATTGCAAGGATGACAAGAAGATATTGATCCACAACATGGAAGATGATCTGTACTGAGGCGAGAAAGGTTGCAACAACCTTTCACAAATACAAATAAGAAAATCTATCAAATGCAACCCTTGTGATAGGTCGGTGTCGAGTGGAGGATTGGTATTCGAGCTTTAGAAAAGCTGCTGCCCACCCGGCTCGATCCCGTTTAGCCGCCCACAGGGCCATCGCTCGCTCTACCAGCCAGCCAAACAGCGGAATTCACACTTAGCACTCACCCAAAATTACTTATTATTATATTTTTTTATTATTGCTTTTCATTTATTTTGTTTTAAACTTTTATATTTTTTTCTATCATTCATTTTTCCTTTTGTTTTGTTTTTAATTCAGTTAAATAGCTTTCGTACTTAGAGCAAAATTCGCTGGGATTGATTGGTCTCACATAGGAAATAATTTATTTTTGGTTTCATCAGTTTTTAGGTTAATAAGGTTTTTAGCTCAAAGAGCTCCAACAAAATGAGTGAAGTGAAATGAATAATAATTTTTTTTTTTAATGAAATTTAAGTCAGACAAAAAAGAACTTAAATGAAATGAAAGGGAAATGTCGTGTTCGAGTCAAAACGAACTGACGCATACGCTTTAAAATTGAAATCATCATACAAAGAATGTTTTAAATTTCGTTTATTTTTTCTTAGTTAAATAGAAAGGCGGAAGATAGGAGACAGTTGCACAAAACTAAAACCAATTGTGATTTATAACATTTAAAAACTGTTGTAAATAACTTTAATAGCAATTTCATCGTATTGTAGTTCCTATACATTTTTTTCATTGCTCGCCTTCTAAATACTTGGTATGTAGTAATAGTAATCGTTGTGCAACCAACTACGCCTTTAATGGAGACAAATTGAATATATTAATTAGCCAGCATTACTTGCCTCCTCCCCCGCCCTCGCCCACGTCACCACCTTTACTACCATTCTGCCCCCTGTGTACTTAAAAAGGTGAAGAGAACCCCCAAAGCAACAAATAAAAACAATATGTATGTATGTAACAGCAAAAAGCAAGAGGATTGTAAATAAATACCTAAGCTAGAATTTAATTTGTAGCCTTAAGACATAAAATTGGGTTTAAGTACTTAAATAAAGAAAGAGACAGAGTACATATATATCTAAATATATGGAAATCATATTATAAAAAATTAACTTGTACTTCTCTTGAATTCCTAGTCCCCACAATTCGTTTTGGGGCCAATTGAAAATGTGATTTTTGCGACTATTTTTACATTTTTCGGCAACACTTCCCAGGTTCATCCGTCTCTTTCTTCTTAATGACACACAAATAGTAGCAACATTTATCACGAGATTTGCTAATTGCAAATTGGCCGGAACACAGTCAAAGTTAAATAAGGTGTTTAATTAAAAACTTAATAAATTCCAAAAAATTAATTGATTACTTCTGACTTTGCAATATTTTTACTAAGTCAACGGGCGACTTCCACAATGCGTCTTTTTAGTCGATAATTTCTACCTCACCAGGACTTTAATATGGCCAAAGAGAATCTTAATTGTCATTTTAGTTTTTGAGATACGCGTACTTTTCTGTATTTCGGACTTGTAATTTTTTGCCTGGAATTGAACCAAACGGGGAAAAACCAATGAAATACCACTAAATCTTTGATATCTCAGCACACGCGGACTATTAAAACGACAATTTCGTCTTCAAAGGACTATCGAGATATTCGCTATGTTTTCTCAGCTCCCTAAAGGAATTTCCAGGATCTAATAATCTCAATCAATGCGGCTTCATTCTGACCAAAGAACACCCCGAAAGGGCTTGCAATGGCATTGAAATGGAAATCTTGCATTATTCCGACTGTCGGTTAGTATCCTGCAGAGTTATGGCTCCTAGAAAGTAACCATTTTTTAGTTTTTTAGCTCTAAAATCCGCCAATAGTACCGCTGGACTAAAGGACATGGTTTTCTAGGATGTCCTTAAGCTTTATCGATTGGCATCAAAAGAAGTATGGGTCTAAAGAAGTATAAGTCATTCAAGGATGCAGGAAAGGATATTTTTGGAGAAAATCCTGTTTCTTTTGCAGGATCTTCATATGACTGCTTTTCGAATAGTACATTGCATTCGTAGATTTTTCAGCCTTTGTTTCTACTGATTTTCAAAAATTTTATTAACATGTAAGTATGTTGTTGTTAGCGGTAAGGTTACAGAGGTTTTAAATTTCCGTTACCCTTAGCTGCTCAGATAGCAACACACAGTGTACTGTAAGACGCACAACTTAACGTACTCAGTCGCTTTCGATAAGTTAGTTAACAGTGTGCTGTTAGACGCACAACTTAACAGAGCTCTGTCGTGTTCCATAGGGTAGTCAGTAGCGTGCTGTTAGACGCACAACACTGCAGTGCCGAATCGTTATCGAGGAATATTACATAAAATGTAGGTAGCCGCAATGTTTTTAAAGTTAGCAAAAGTTATGGTAAAACGTGGTTGATAATTATATATTTGCCTTGAGTTCTAGATGCCAGAAAAAGTTACTTAATTGTATATACGAAGCAAACTTTATAGAATTGAATTTCTTTGTCATGTACTAGCCAAGAAGGTAAATAAATCGACGAATTTTTGACGCTAATAAACGTTTTTTGTCTTTCAGTTTTAAGCGCTTTTAATCTTGCCGTACGGCGAAAGAATATGGTTTTTTAAGGTGTCCTTAATAAACTCTAGCAAAAGGCATCGGAAAAAGAAACGATTATCGAAGGACTTGAAATATTGCAAAAACAAGCTATTGTAGCTTCCCGAAATACTTTTTAGGACCTTGTAGCTTTCCATATCAGTCGACAGGGCATCTCTAGAACTTCAATCTGGCCAAAGGGCATTTGAATCGACCTTGAAAGGACTGAGATATTCACTCTTCTGTTCTTCTCTTCTTTTTTAACTTGTAATTCTTGTAATCCTTGCTATCCTTGCTTTCCGCAGGACCTTCTGGATATCCTTTACACATATGATAGTCCTTAAAAAGATTCGTTGATTGATTCGTCGTGATCCTTTAAAGGACTCGTGAGATATTCGTTATTTTTATTTAAGCAAAAATTCTTTTTTTCAGCTCCCAGAAAGACCTTCCAGGATCTTACAGTGTCAGTCGATGCGGCTCATCAAGGACATCGATCTGACCAAAGCGCATCCTGATAGTCCTTGAAATAGCCGAGGTTTAAGGACTTTCGTGGTTTTTTTTCCGACAACTTGGCCATTTTGGCGACTAACCCCCTTACAAAAATGAAGGATAATTTTTTGAAGGATAATGGAAATCCTTGAATGCAGATCGATAGTCCTGATCCTGGAGAACCCGAAAATGCATGTTCTAGCAAGATCTTGTACTTGACGAACTTCATCGATTGTCATCAAAAAAAGTATGGGTTATCTAAGGATGCAGGACAGGATTTATTTGGAAAATGTCCTGTTTTTCGGTCATTTAAAGGACTTTCCAGGACCTTCTTGTGTCAGTCGACGGCGCATCACCAGGACTTCCATCTGGCCAAAGCATATCCCAATCGTCCTTCAAATGGCCGAGATATAGGCATTTTTCTGTTTTTCGACTTGTAAAATTTTTGTTAAGTCCTGGAAATGCCCGAAACGAGGAAAAAATCGTGAGAAAACGCAAAATCCTTGATATCTCAGCTGTCCACAGGACTATCGGGATATGCTTTACACAGATGACAGTCCTTGACGAGACGGGTCGATTGATACCAGTTTCGTCCTGATCCTTTAAAGGACTCGCGAGATATTCGCTATTTTTATTAAAGCAAAAATGTCCTTTTTTTTCAGCTCCCAGAAGGACCTTCCAGGATCTGATGGTGTCAGTCGATGCGGCTCATCAAAAAAATCGATCTGACCAAGGCGCGTCCTGATAGTCCTTCAAATGGCCGAGTTATAAGGACTTTTATGGTTTTTTTTCCAAAACTTGGCCATTTCGGCGACTCACCCCCTTACAAAAATGAAGGATAATTTTTGGAAGGATAATGGAAATCCTTGAATGCAGATTGATAGTTTTGATCCTGGCGGTTCAGAAAATGTATGTCCTGGCGAAATCGGTAAGTATCCTGCAGAGATATCGCTTCGAGAAAGTAATCTTTTTTTCGTTTTTTAGCTCTTAAATCCACAAATCCTGCCGCAGGACAAAAGGACATGGTTTTTTAGGATGTACTTGAAGAACTCTAACGATTGGCATCAAAAAAAGTATGGGTCATCTAAGGATGCAGGACAGGATTTATTTGGAAAATGTCCTGTTTTCGGTCATTTAAAGGACTTTCCAGGACCTTCTTGTGTCAGTCGACGGCGCATCACCAGGACTTCCATCTGGCCAAAGCATATCCCAATCGTCCTTCAAACGGCCGAGATATGAGCATTTTTCTATTTTTCGACTTGTAAAATTTTTGCTAAGTCCTGGAAATGCCCGAAACGAGGAAAAAATCGTGAGAAAACGCAAAATCCTTGATATCTCAGCTGTCCACAGGACTATCGGGATATGCTTTACACAGATGACAGTCCTTGACGAGACGGGTCGATTGACACCAGTTTCGTCCTGATCCTTTAAAGGACTCGCGAGATATTCGCTATTTTTATTAAAGCAAAAATGTCCTTTTTTTTCAGCTCCCAGAAGGACCTTCCAGGATCTGATGGTGTCAGTCGATGTGGCTCATCAAAAAAATCGATCTGACCAAGGCGCGTCCTGATAGTCCTTCAAATGGCCGAGTTATAAGGACTTTTATGGTTTTTTTTCCAAAACTTGGCCATTTCGGCGACTCACCCCCTTACAAAAATGAAGGATAATTTTTGGAAGGATAATGGAAATCCTTGAATGCAGATCGATAGTTTTGATCCTGGCGGTTCAGAAAATGTATGTCCTGGCGAAATCGGTAAGTATCCTGCAGAGATATCGCTTCGAGAAAGTAATCTTTTTTTCGTTTTTTAGCTCTTAAATCCACAAATCCTGCCGCAGGACAAAAGGACATGGTTTTTTAGGATGTACTTGAAGAACTCTACCGATTGGCATCAAAAAAAGTATGGGTCATCTAAGGATGCAGGACAGGATTTATTTGGAAAATGTCCTGTTTTCGGTCATTTAAAGGACTTTCCAGGACCTTCTTGTGTCAGTCGACGGCGCATCACCAGGACTTCCATCTGGCCAAAGCATATCCCAATCGTCCTTCAAACGGCCGAGATATGAGCATTTTTCTATTTTTCGACTTTTAAAATTTTTGCTAAGTCCTGGAAATGCCCGAAACGAGGAAAAAATCGTGAGAAAACGCAAAATCCTTGATATCTCAGCTGTCCACAGGACTATCGGGATATGCTTTACACAGATGACAGTCCTTGACGAGACGGGTCGATTGACACCAGTTTCGTCCTGATCCTTTAAAGGACTCGCGAGATATTCGCTATTTTTATTAAAGCAAAAATGTCCTTTTTTTTCAGCTCCCAGAAGGACCTTCCAGGATCTGATGGTGTCAGTCGATGCGGCTCATCAAAAAAATCGATCTGACCAAGGCGCGTCCTGATAGTCCTTCAAATGGCCGAGTTATAAGGACTTTTATGGTTTTTTTTTCCAAAACTTGGCCATTTTTGCGACTCACCCCCTTACAAAAATCAAGGATAATTTTTGGAAGGATAATGGAAATCCTTGAATGCAGATCGATAGAGTTGGTCCTTGCGGTTCAGAAAATGTATGTCCTGGCGAAATCGGTCAATGTCCTGCAGAGTTATGAGCAGTTTTAGGTTAATTTTGTACGTTAATTTAAATTTTTTGAAAAATTTGTAGCATACTTTTAGTGAATTTTGTAATAAAGGAAATTTAACATATAATTTGTTGCTGAGTCATTTGGGTTTGGTTGTTGTTGTAATTGGTGTTTTTGTTGTTTTTGTTGTTGTCGCAGTGGTGGTTGTTGTTGTTGCTGTTGTTGCTCAAATATGCGAAAAAAACGCACCAGAAAAATTTGAAGTACCAGGCGAACAGAAATGCATAGCAGGTAGATAATTTCTTAAACACTCATATAAGTATGCAGCACTTTTTTTACAAACTGGAAAAAATTTTAAACGAAACGGCCGGCGGTCGCTGCAACGGACATTTTCAAATTTTCGCAACGGATATTTTTTGAATTTTCGTCAGCCGTTAAATTCAAACTGGAAAAAATTTTAAATCATCCACCTACTAGTCACTTCTGTTGGCCTGGTGTTTCAGCTGGATTTTTAAGCGAAACGGCCGGCCGATTTTCAGCCCGCGAGAGTCCCAAATTTGTACTGAAAAATAGGCAAAACACCAGGCCAACAGAAGTGACTAGTAGGTGGATGATTTAAAATTTTTTCCAGTTTGAATTTAACGGCCGACGCAAATTCAAAACTAGCCGTTGCGAAAATGTCCGTTGCAGCGACCACCGGCCGTTTCGTTTAAAATTTTTTCCAGTTTGTAAAAAAAGTTCTGCATACTTATATGAGTGTTTAAGAAATTATCTACCTGCTATGCATTTCTGTTCGCCTGGTACTTCAATTTTTTCAGGAGCGTTTTTTTCGAATTTTCGAGCAACAACAGCAACAACAACAACCACCACGACAACAGCAGCAACAACAACAACAATTACAACAACAAAAACACAAATTACAACAACAACCAAACCCAAATGACTCAGCAACAAAATTTTTGTTAAATTTCCTTTATTACAAAATTCACTAAAAGTATGCTACAAATTTTTCAAAAAATTTAAATTAACGTACAAAATTAACCTAAAACTGCTCATAACTCCGCAGGACATTGACCGATTTCGCCAGGACATAGATTTTCTGAACCGCCAGGATCAAAACTATCGATCTGCATTCAAGGATTTCCATTATCCTTCCAAAAATTATCCTTCATTTTTGTAAGGGGGTGAGTCGCCGAAATGGCCAAGTTTTGGAAAAAAAAACCATAAAAGTCCTTATAACTCGGCCATTTGAAGGACTATCAGGACGCGCCTTGGTCAGATCGATTTTTTTGATGAGCCGCATCGACTGACACCATCAGATCCTGGAAGGTCCTTCTGGGAGCTGAAAAAAAAGGACATTTTTGCTTTAATAAAAATAGCGAATATCTCGCGAGTCCTTTAAAGGATCAGGACGAAACTGGTGTCAATCGACCCGTCTCGTCAAGGACTGTCATCTGTGTAAAGCATATCCCGATAGTCCTGTGGACAGCTGAGATATCAAGGATTTTGCGTTTTCTCACGATTTTTTCCTCGTTTCGGGCATTTCCAGGACTTAGCAAAAATTTTAAAAGTCGAAAAATAGAAAAATGCTCATATCTCGGCCGTTTGAAGGACGATTGGGATATGCTTTGGCCAGATGGAAGTCCTGGTGATGCGCCGTCGACTGACACAAGAAGGTCCTGGAAAGTCCTTTAAATGACCGAAAACAGGACATTTTCCAAATAAATCCTGTCCTGCATCCTTAGATGACCCATACTTTTTTTGATGCCAATCGGTAGAGTTCTTCAAGTACATCCTAAAAAACCATGTCCTTTTGTCCTGCGGCAGGATTTGTGGATTTAAGAGCTAAAAAACGAAAAAAAGATTACTTTCTCGAAGCGATATCTCTGCAGGATACTTACCGATTTCGCCAGGACATACATTTTCTGAACCGCCAGGATCAAAACTATCGATCTGCATTCAAGGATTTCCATTATCCTTCCAAAAATTATCCTTCATTTTTGTAAGGGGGTGAGTCGCCGAAATGGCCAAGTTTTGGAAAAAAAACCATAAAAGTCCTTATAACTCGGCCATTTGAAGGACTATCAGGACGCGCCTTGGTCAGATCGATTTTTTTGATGAGCCGCATCGACTGACACCATCAGATCCTGGAAGGTCCTTCTGGGAGCTGAAAAAAAGGGACATTTTTGCTTAAAAATAAATAAAGATAGCTAATATCTCGTGAGTCCTTTAAAGGATCAGGACGAAACTGGTGTCAATCGACTCGTCTCGTCATCTGTGTAAAGGATTTGACGATCGTCCTGCCTGGAGCTGAGATATCAAGGATTTTGCGTTGCGTTGCGTCCTTCAAATGACCAGAAAAACAGGACATTTTCCAAAAAAATCCTGTCTGCATCCTTAGATGACCCATACTCTTTTGATGCCAATCGATGGAGTTCGTCAAGTACATCCTAAAACACCATGTCCTTTCGTCCTGCAGCAGGATCTGTAGATTTTAAAGCTAAAAACGAAAGAAGGATTACTTTCTCGAAGCGATATGGCTGCAGGATACTTACTGATCTTGCTAGAACATGCATTTTCGGGTTCTCCAGGATCAGGACTATCGATCTGCATTTAAGAATTTCCATCATTCTTTCAAAAATTATCCTTGATTTTTTTATTTAGGGTTTTTTTGGGTTAGTCGCAAAAATGGCCAAGTTGTCGAAAAAAAAACCATAAAAGTCTTTGCGGAAAGCAAAGATAGCAAGGATTACAAGAATTACAAGTTAAAAAAGAAGAGAAGAACAGAAGAGTGAATATCTCAGTCCTTTCAAGGGCGATTCAAATGTCCTTTGGCCAGATTGAAGTTCTAGAGATGCCCTGTCGACTGATATGGAAAGCTACAAGGTCCTAAAAAGTATTTCGGGAAGCTACAATAGCTCGTTTTTGCAATATTTCAAGTCCTTCGATAATCGTTTCTTTTTACGATGCCTTTTGCTAGAGTTTATTAAGGACACCTTAAAAAACAATATTCTTTCGCCCTGAAAGACAAAAAACGTTTATTAGCGTCAAAAATACCTCGATATATTTATCTTCTTGGCTAGTACATGACAAAGAAATTCAATTCAATAAAGTTTGCTTCGTATCAAATTAAATAATTATTTCTAGCATCTAGAGCTCAAGGCAAATATATAATTATCAACCACGTTTTACCATAACTTTTGCAAACTTTAAAAACATTGCGGCTACCTACATTTTATGTAATATTCCTCGATAACGATTGGGCACTGCAGTGTCGTGCGTCTAACAGCACGTTACTGACTAACCTATGGAACACGACAGAGCTCTGTTAAGTTGTGCGTCTAACAGCACACTGTTAACTAACTTATCGAAAGCGACTGAGTACGTTAAGTTGTGCGTCTTACAGCACACTGTGTGTTGATACTTGAGCAGCTAAGGGTAACGAAAAGTTAAAAGACCTTTGTAACCTTACTGCTAACAACAATTTACTTATTTGTGGATAAAAGTTTTGAAAATCAGTAGAAACAAAGGCTGTTACTACATACTTTTTTAATGCCAATGGATAGAGCTCGATAAGGACATCCCTTCGGGGCAGGACTTGTGGATTTTAGCGCTAAAAAAGACTATTTTATAAAAGCAATAGCTCCGCAGGACATTGGCCGACGGAACAGGCCAATCGATAAAGATCGTGAAGGACAACCGAAAAAACAATGTGTATCTTCTAAATTAAAGGCAAAATTTGATGGGTTTCATTCGGACTTTGATCTAGGAAACAATGTGCTCAAGACGGACAGTACAAAGGCAATTCGTTCGTCCTATAATCCAGATCCCTGCTCTTTTCCTCTGCCATAATTTTAATAGGATAGGATACGATAATTAAGATCACGAGAAGAGCGAGAAGGGTAGATGCCTTGGTTACTGGTCGGTTTTAAGACTTTTAATAAAACAAATATTTCGAATTTCCGGTGTTTTTGTTTCACGTTGGCGCTCTATTTTCGATTTGATTCCTATTTGTTTTTTGTTTGTTTTTTGTTTAAATTATTATTTGCTTTTGTTTTTGGAACAATGTTTTTACACATACAATTAAACGAAATTTTTGACTTACATGACTAAGTGTTTTATACATAACAATTAATCGAAAATTGGCTAAAAAAAAATTTGGTGAGTGGGGGACAAGGACGGGAACGGGGGTTGGCGGCATGGTGTTGGGGTTTGGGATAAAAGCCCAATTCCCGAATTCCCAGCCGGAATCAGAATTTCAAACTGAAACCGGGACCCATGGCCAATTGGCGTTGTGTTAAACCCGCATTCAGAACGAATCCCGTATTGGCTGCTCCCGTTGCACCAGCCGTAATGCCACTTTTCTTATTGCCTGTTATAATGCCCGAGGATAGTTTATTACCTGTATTGATGGAGCCGCCGATACCACCAACCGCTCCTCCGCCGCCTGCTGCTCCGCTCTGTGTGGCGATGGGCTCGTCTTTGCCCAACTGCTTAAATTGGGAACCACCCGATGGTGGCTTCGGTGACGATGTTGTTTGGCCCTTGCGTGCTCCTAGCTCACTCTTCGCTGGCCAGGTGGGAAACATGGATGGATCGATGGGTAGGGGTAGCTCTTTGAAATAGCCATGCTTAAGGGCCGCATCCGCGGTCAGTCTTTGTTTCGGGTCATAGGTCAAGAGACCCTGAAGCAAAGCCAGACCCGCCTCGGACGTTTTATCATGGAAATGTTTACGCAACTGCGAGACGGGATACTCGGTAAATTGTGAGTTCTGACTAAGCATATTCTTGACAGCAGGCAACTCATTATATCCAGGCCAGATTTTCTCGTTTGGTGTGCCCAATTCCTAGAAAAGAAAAGGATTAAGGTAAATTATAAATGATCCGATTTAACCTATCGATTTCTGTCAATCCTTCTTACCTTATAAATGCGATTGAGTTCATCTATCTCGGATTTGCCAGGGAATAGAGGTAACATTTGCAGAAATTCGGCAAATATGCAGCCCACCGACCAAACATCAATGGGCGTCGAGTACTCTGGCGAGCAAAGAAGCAATTCCGGTGCCCTGTACCATAATGTGACCACCAGCGAGGTATATTTCTTCAAAGGCGAACCGTATTCGCGGGCCAAACCAAAATCCCCCACTTTTAGTATGCCCTTGTGCGAGAGCAAAAGATTGGAGGTCTTTAGATCGCGATGCAAGATCCAATTGTCATGCAAGTGGGCCACCGCCAGCAGTAGTTGCTGCGTCAAACACTTGACCTCACCGGGAAAGAAGCTCTGCTTGCGATTTTTCATCGTTTCCATTAGAGATTTCAAATCGTGCTCGACATAATCCATTACAATGAATATCTTATCCATATTGGAGCCAACCACAATTTCACGGACGGTTACAATATTCGGATGTTGGCCCTTAAGCAGAGTGTTAATCTCACGTAGCGATGTGATGGGGAAACCCTCCTTTTCCTTTTCCATTTTGAGACGTTTAAGGGCGACGATTTCATTGGTTCGTTTATCCTTGGCGCGATAGACAACGCCGTAGGTACCCTCTTCGATGCGATTGAGACACTGGAACTCCTCCACGGAGCGGCATCCTTGAACGCCGGGATAATAGTTAGGTAAGGGGACACCCTTTTCATCACATGGTGGTAGATCTTCAAGTGATTTCAATGCTTTTGTCTCGCTAACAGGCAGTGGCTTATCCTCCTGCTGGGAGGACATGCCACGCTCTTCACTGCGGGTGCTGGAACTGGGCGATCGGGCATTGTCCTCTATGCTGGAGCGGGATGGGCTGCGTGAGTTGCGGGAGCGACTGCTGCGATGACTGGATTTTGAGGTGGAGGAAGAACTGGAACTAGAGGAGCTAATCGACTGAGAGCGCTGCTTGTGCTGGTGTTTGGTTTTGGTTTTGTTTTTTGGTTTTGCCGGCGACTTGTAGAGTTCACCCACGCTTAGAGGACTATCCGGCAGATCCGGCAATTCATTGTCTTCTGGGTCGGCCTGGGGTGGTGGCTGCGATTTGGGTTTTCGTTTGGATTTCTTTTTATGCTCATAACTTTCTACGCTATTCGAGTCGCTAACACTGTCATTGCTGTCGTCCTCGTCCTCCTCCTCATCATCCTCTTCTTCGGAATCACTCTTTTCGCTCTCCTCCTCGTCCTCTTCGTCTTCGGCACGATCCCCATCATCATGATCATCATCATCGTCTTCCTCTTCGTCTTTATCCTCATGCTGTGGCATGTGCTGGCTTGCTTTTCTTCGCTTCCTTTGCTTCTCCTGATTCTTATCGTAGCTCTTTCGCTTGAATATTAAGCCAGCCGTAACGCTAGCCGCTACTTTTGAGGGACTGAGGGCATCACCTGATGTCGTCTGATGCTCATTTCTTTCCCGCAGCAGTAGTTCTCGCCTGGCCTCCAACTCCTCTCTGGCAGTTTGTTTCCTCTGCCGATTCTCTCGCTCCGCGGCTAAAAGCTTTTCTCGACGTGCCACCAACTCGGGATCTTCCGGTAAATTTCGTCTACTGCTGCTTCCTAGCTGTTGCTCCATCGCTCTTCTGGCTGCTTTGAGCGGATGTACCGACTCGGGGCTGTCAAGTAACTCGATTACACGCTCATGTCTCTGCTTATGGCTACTCCGGCCACTGCGCTCTCTATCGCCGCGGCCCTCCTTGCTACTGCGTACCTCCCCTCTGCCCTCGTAATCCTTGACATATTTGTGCCGTTTACTAAGCAACCGGGATCGCAAATCCTGCTCTAGACTTTCAGCATCTTTGCTGCGTCTGGGTGCTGCGGCTGATGATGATAGCGGTGGCTCTTCCATAGGATAATCAGCATGCCGTGCACTAGTGCCATGATAGGCAGCTGCATAGGAATAATTATAGGAATCTCCGCCTCGTGGATTCTGGATACGAGAAATGCCATGATGATGATGCTGATGTTGATGCTGGTGGTGATGATGCGGCGGTGGTGGCAAAGTACTTCCTCCTGCATAATGATAGCTTTGTGGATGAGCTTGCAAATGATGATGATGATGCCTGCCAGACGGCTCGCCCGCACCTCCAGCACGCTCTCGCCGATGATGGTGGTGATGATAGTGTTGTTCCTCCCGTGCAGCGCGATAATCTCCATAACGATGTTCACCGCTAACACCTCCTCCCCCTCCAACTTCTTCTCCTCTCTCCTTGTGCCTTCGTCGCTCGCGGGAATGTTTTTTCTTCTCACGCCGAGTTGCCGACAAATCCCGGCTAGCCTGCGGCGGCTGTATATAAAGAGCATCGCCATCTCCTTCATGCTCGTCGTCATCGCCGGCGCTAAAAGAAAGATTAAAGAAAAGTAAATTAAGTAAATCCCTAATTTTTGTTTGGCTTTTCACTAAACACGTTTCTTTTCATCGCACACAAGTTGCACAAGTTGTTGACCGAGGATCGCGACGTAGCCAGGCCGGCTTGGCTATATATATAATATATATCTCCGTATATGTGCTGGTTTGCTGCAGTTTTGTTGCAAGTAGTTTACATTTTACATTGTGCCCTTGAGAGAGTTGCCTGCCTGAGGAAAGACCTTTTCAAACTTAATTTGTAGATTTTTTTTTTACTTTTGTTGGCTGAAAACACAATCCTTCCCTTGAATAACGAGAAGTAGAGAAAAAAAATTGTAGTGTAGTCATTTTTCCATTATTACTACGATAAATTGGGGCAGGTCAGGGCAGGGGGTTTGAACAAAAGGACAAAAATAACGAAAAATCTCAACTGTACATTGAGCGAATGAATATACAAAAAAAAAAAAAAAAACAACTAAAAACTATTAAGAAGCCCTTCAAGTATTACGTTGCACAATTGTAGAAATTTGTACTTATAAAAATGTATAAATGTGTCACTTAACATGTAAAGAGGAGGAAGGAAAAATGATCCAAAATAGCGTTACGTAATACTAAGCTCTTTCGTTCAGTTGTCGTGTGTGCATGCATAATAATCATTTTGAAATTTATTATAGAATTTGAAAATTCTGATAGTCGTATAACATATGTGTATATACATTGTATGGGGAATCGATAAAAAAAGCGAATGAGCATTTGTTAGGTCTCACAAAGAGAGCAGCTTCAGAAGTGCGAGCGGGTCCCCAAATTGTGGCCAGGTCAACTAAAGGACCCAATAAATTATTATAAACCATAATCCATTATTTTTTTTTAAAATCGTACATAGTTTAAGTTGCTCACAATCGTAAATGTTGATGCTGTTTTTAGCCCAAATACGATTTACTAATCTATTTTGATCATTATTTAAAGCATTATGGAAAAATATGAATTCTATGATCATGCTAATAGTTATCAAAAGGCTTTGCCACAACTTTTGAGAATTAAAAAAAACAAATAGTATCGATTATATCAAAAGCGGAAAATATTGATGGGCAATGGGATTCAATTGACTCGTCATGCGTTGCAAAAAATATATATATTTTTTATAGTCAAAGGAAATGCTTGTTATTTAGTGCATTTAAAATCCTGGTCAATTTGATCAATTAAATAGGAATTTATACATATGGCTACAGATTAATGGATGGCAATAATTTACTGGGGCCCCATTCATCAGTTGGCCTAGGCACTGCAATCTGAAGGTCCTTTCTCTGCCCGGTGCATCTCCTGCATCCTGCATCTCTTGTGCTCTGCCTCGTTTGTTCGACTGCTCTTTTGAAAAAAAGTGAAAATAAGAGAGGGAGAGAGAGAGAAACAACTGAAAGCGAATATCATCATTTGATACTTACCTGAGGTGAATTGGATTTGGAAGATGGCACATACTTCGGCAAATTAGTTACAACTATTTCCAAAAGAATCAATTACATAAGTTTCTCATACATTTTTCGTTTGTTTTGAATTTGAAGCAATTTGATACTCATCCTCTCAAGGGCTGTAAAATGTGAAACACTTACGAGAGACTGCGCAACCTGCTGAAAGGGTTTTACTTTTGTTTCGTTTAGGTTCGTTTTTTTTTTGGTTTGTTTGTGAAGAAGGTGATTAATTTAATCATTAGAAGACATTAATTGGAATTTAATGTTTTTTTTTTAAATTTGTTGTTTTTTGTAGATGTTGGTTTTGAATTGTTGACACGAGAGAGATAGACAAAGATAGATAAAGTGTTCACCGTTATTTACTGTTTACTTGGCTTGGCTTCTTATTCGGAGAAGATTCGTTTCCATCTACGACCAGAAGAGGACCAGAACCAGGACCAGACCAGTATCAGGACACTGCAGCAGCTGACGCGAGAGCACATATTTCGGTTTTCTCTTATTTTGGTTTTTGCATTTCTTTTCTTTTTGCGTTTGCTTTTAATTGTTTAATTTGATTGATTTTTCTTTTTTGGTTTTTGTTTTTATTTGATTTTTGTTTTTCTTTATTTTTATATGGTTATTAGTTTTTGTTGTTTTTGGCCATCGCGCGCCTCGGTCATGGGACAAGTACACACTTTTTGGCCTATTTGCAATGAAAAAACTCAAGTCAATTAAAAAGCACAATTACAAATGCAATTTGCAATAATAAATTCTCAGTAAATTGGTTTTTGTTTAAGTATGTTCGGTTTTTTTTTTCGTTTAGTACATTCTTTTTTTGCTTTTGTTATTGGCAAACATATAAGATAGAGAGAGAGAGAGACAAAGAGGAGTGAGAAAGAGTAAGCAAGCACGAGGAGGATGGCTAGGAGGAGTGGGAGAAGGAAGTTGGTTGGCAGATTGATTTTTTTTTTTTTTTAATTTACAATTACAATTTATTTGCAGCTTTTGTGGTGGAATAATGAAAACGGAATGAGAAAAAAAAATTGTTTCATCCACCTACAGACACACACACAGAAACACACACGCACACGTATGGAAGGACAAATAGATAACCCTTAGTGTTGTCAGCTTTGTAAAAAAGCTAAAGCTAAATAGCTTTAGTTTCCTTAGTCATTTTTTCTTATAGATATGAAGCTAATATTTACCAACAATTTTCAGTCTTTCGCATAAACTTAGGGAAACATTCATTAATTGCTTCGAAAATTGAACCTGCAAGTTGTCTTATTTATTTCGTCATTTGAATGACAAAGATATTAAGTTAACAAAAAAAAAATTTGCAATGTTACTTCATATAATTAGACAACGACCTGCTGTTTACTACAATTAGGTATTTTGAAGTTTTTTTCTTTTATTGCTAGGGTATTTTTACTTTATGAAGTCTTTGTTCTTTCGTTTTGGCGGCAAAGCCGCTAACTCGGCACCTCCGATGTGCCGTCTCAGTTCTTATGCATGTGTGCGCGCGTATGTTCATGTTTGTGTCTGTGTGTGTGTGTATGCAGCAACAATTTTTCAATGACTCGCATGTAGTATATATATGTATGTAAAGTAGTTCCCTTACAATTGTTGTTTTCAACTCGATTTTATGTACACACCTGAGATAATGGCCAATTTGGGGGCTACGCCATTGTCCATCCTCGCTGCCCGACGAATTGACCATGCTGAGATGTTGATGATATTGATATAAGCAGAATTGCACGCCAATTTTTATTCTAGGACTCTCACACTGCCAGTTGGTCAACAAATGAGTCACATGTAATAATCAAATCCTGCTGCTATTCGTACTGCTGCCGTTTTGCTTCCAAAAGTCTTGATGCGTTGTTTTTACAATATTTAGTAACAATTATCGGTGGAATTTTACGTTTTACTCTGCTGTTTCTGTCTTTAATGTAAAAAGTAGTGTTGTTAAATTAAAACGTTTTGACGCAAGGAAAAAAAATGGCGACTAGCTATTTAGGGTTGCCAGCTTGTCTCGAACTTAGCAGCTGTTGTAACAGATACACTCACTAGTGACTGTTAATTCTTAACAGAAGAAGTGACTGTTAAGAATTAACAGAAGAAGTGACTGTTAAGAATTAACAGTCACCTCTCTAAGCGCCTGTTAATATCGATAGTTGTCAATGTTCAAGAGAAGAAATCGATAATTTATCGCACCGCATCTGCGGAATAACGTATCGATAATTATCGCACTTCACAAGCAACTAAAAAATATTATCCATTAGTAAAGTGGATGTTTTTTTTTTGTACTTATTTAAGCTCTCTTTAAAATTATACTAGGTTATATGAAAATTTAATTTCATACATGTGCTGTGGCGTTAACCTCAATACAGGGAGGCGAAACAAATCCTCTACCATTTTGTTGTTTTAAAAGTTATATAAGGAAATTAGCAAAAATGCTTAAGTTAATACGGACACGATGCCTAGCAAAAAGAGCGTGCCGCTTGCTATCAACCTATCAGCAGCAGCCAAGTAGTTCCAGTCAAGATGAGCTAAGCAGCACCGTCAAACGGATTCGTGAGGAAGTGGCTGCTGACAAAAGAAAACTAACCTGGCGCAAGCCCATTGGGGATCGCCCAGAAGACTGGAACAGCAAACTGAAGCTTTTCTCCGATTCGGAGCAGACTTCGGACTTTATAGTGATGATGCAGCAACCCATTGACCTGAGTCCTACAAATTTGCGAAATTGGTGGGACAAGCGAAAGGAAAGAATTGAACGACACATGCAACAATTTATCCCGGAAAGGCATAAGATTCTGGGACCTGAATTGGCGGCTGCCCATTTTATACTTTATCGCGGCGGTGCAGTCAAGTTTATCGGGGATAAGCGCTGGCATAGGCCTACAGAGGATGGTGAATTTACTTTACCCAATAAATTCAATCCAGATTTCAAGGTGGAAGCCTTACGTTGCGATAATATGGTCCTCTATTTTGAAGGCTTGGAGAATCTACGTTGCCTCGACCATTTAAAGTTCTTATCCTTTCACAATGTTTCCACGTTTGATGATTTTTGCCTGGATCGCGTCTCGGGCAGTGAATATCCACGCCTTGAGGTGTTGGATCTCTCGGGCACTAGCATCACAGCCGAGGGTCTCTCCTGCCTTTACCGTTTACCTTCATTAAAGTTGCTCATTCTCAACAATCCCAAAGATAGTCTAGAAATGGAATTAGCCACGGCCATGCTAGAAGTGGCTCTGGCTCCTCTTAAAATAGTTAGTTCAAATGTTATACATCAAGAAGAAAATTAAACGAACGAAAACTAATATGAACACATAATTATATTTTCTGACTTTTGTTAGGAGCTTTTAGGAGGTTTCGCCTTCATGTATTCCGCCTTGATTGCTTCACGCTCCTCAATTGGCGGCAAATACGGTGCGATTCCCTTGCCCCGGCGATCAGCTCGAATTTTATTCTGTTATAGAAATGTTTATATATTTTGTATCCATCGCAGTTTAATTAATCAAACTTGCCCAGAACTCTTTGCAATTGTTGTAATTGGCAAAATAAACTTCGCACTTGTCTCGGTCGAAGTTGTTTTTGTTTAAACATTTAAACGACAGCTCTTGCTCCTAGGCGAATGCAGTAAGGGGGCTTATGAGCGGTTTATCTTGTGTGCATTGGCAGCTTACCTTCAGGCAGGGATTATCCCGCTCGGCATTTAGATTGCGAGGCATCTGACTTTGTTTAAAATTATATAAAAAAAACTTGTTTTGTTTTGTAGCCCAGAGTTGCCTTACTTGACAAAAATCCTAGGGATGAACGATTATTAACGAACTACTATGTTGTAACGTATACATTTAAACAGCTTGCTTAAAAGATGTAAATTGACGCTATCTTGTTATACTAATTATTTCTAAGTGTTAATTAATTAGGCGTAAATTAACTTTATTTTTATGTGATCAGCAAATGTTAATACATTTGCTTGATATGGTCTATCTTCCGTATCTACATTCATGTTGAATCATTTTACAAATATATGTAGATAACTCGCCTGACTTTAAATTTGATCTATCGATAGATCCGTTAGTAATAAGGTCTTCTGATACGAATTTTATTATATAATTTTTCAATTGTTTTAGTAATTGCTGATCTTTCTACAGACACACATTGAACACTTTGGTTTCAAAATGAGTTTTAGAGTTCAACCAAAAGGATTTGCCACCAAATCCATTCATGCAGGTCAGGAACCAGAGCAATGGAAAAGCAATGCTGTCATTCCTCCAATATCATTAAGCACAAATTTTAAACAGAATTTTCCCCCGGAAAAAGATGTAAGTTTATGTAAATAAATTTAAATAAGTCTTAACGACGCGGTGTTTTTAAAATATTAAATAAATAATAGAAGACAAAAACTCAAGAAAAATTAAATTGCATAAATATTATCATAAGGCTTGATAAACGAGAAAAATAAAAATGTGTAACTCACAGACGTTTTTCAAAAATAGCATTTTAATTTTTTTTATATGGTTCATGCTAGACAGTATCAAGAGACTAAAAGCGTAGATATAGGTAGGAAAGATAGATAAGTAGATAGATAGGTAGGATATAATCTTGACAGAATGTTTAGTTTCATTACAACATTCTTTTTTTTTTTACCTCCCAGGTAATTTTTCAATGCTTTCATATAATAATTGTACTGCTTGTGTGCTGGAATCACTTTGATTAACGATTTGATTAATTATTTATTTTCCAAAAACTAAATAATGCTTACAAAAGGCAAGTATCAAGTTAATTCCATACGTCTCTGGATATTTTATCTTACAATAGAGTGACCAATTGTGAACTTAAATTTCTATGTCTCATATTGTTTGTAATATCCATGTTATTTTTACATAAATTAAACCTTTTTTGTTATAAATAAACCCCTTGAAATATCTTCTACTTTCGCAAACTGATGTTCTGCCTCAGAACACTTACGTTATCAAGTTCTTTAGCAATAAAATCCATTTCATTGTCACGTTTACTTGATACCTGGCAGGTTGCTTTTTTCCCGTGGGACACTCAAAACAAACAAGCGATACGAGAATTTCACAAACCTTTGCAATTATTCTTATCATAATTGTCGAATTAAAGATGAGGAAACATTTATGATATCATTTTGCGACGCACGACTTCATAAAAATACATTTTACAAAGTGTATAATTATTTAAAAATAAATATCATCTATTTCCGTTTATACGTACACTTGAATATAGTTATAAAGATTGGTTCGACAGATCTATGAAAGTTGGCCCGAATTTTGAATATATTTTATGAACTTCTGGGTTGCAAGTGTAATTTTAAATCATAAGGCATACTTTTGGGAGTAATTATACATGCATTCCAGCTGGACGATTACGCTTAACTATAAAGTTATGACTCCTTAGATAATAGAAATTATGATTATTTTTGACGAAGGTAGAGTATATTTTCATCATATGTTGTTGAAGTCAGATAGACGCAGGAAAAAGTTTCTTATTGGGTAAATTAAATTTAATTAAATTTAATTGTTGACAAATTGGATTTAGTATAACTTTATTGATTGTACCGAGAGCCCCACACGAGTTAAAAGACATGTATATAGATATTTTTAAATGAATCAATTTTGCTAAGAATAAATCATGTAGTCCCCCAACTTATCTTAAATGAGTTCATTAATTTCACATACGTTCAGTTTCAAAGGTTTTATGTGTTCATTATTGTCCACTTTTATAGGGATTCAAGTATTCCAGAGGTGGCAATCCTACTCGCAATGTTTTGGAAACAAGCCTAGCTGCTTTAGACAACGCCAAATATGGACTGGCGTTCTCATCAGGACTTGGGGCGACTTCTGCAGTGCTAACAATGCTGAGCGCCGGAGATCATATTGTAATGGGAGATGATGTCTATGGTGGAACAAATAGGCTAATACGGTAAAGCAAAGGATTTCCTTGTTTCTCAATCTACTTATTTTATGTTTCATAATTTAGGCAGGTAATAGCTCGTTTTGGAATAACCGCCACATTTGTCGATCCAACTAACTTGAAAGCATTTAGAGCAGCATTTAAGCCCGAAACAAAGGTAAGAAATCTGGATTAATTCTTAAGACATCAATTGCAATAGTTCGACAAGATCTGTATTGAACGTGAGTCCTTTTGCAGCTCGTTTGGATCGAATCGCCTACAAATCCTTTGATTAAAATTGCAGACATTAAAGCAATAAGCGCTATCTGCCGTGAATTTGGCGATCATATAACTCTTGCTGTGGATAATACCTTCTTAACATCCTACTTCCAAAGACCGCTCGAGTTGGGAGCTGACTTGGTTTGTTATTCGTTAACGAAGTACATGAATGGACACACTGATGTGGTTATGGGCGGCCTCACAATGAACTCCGATAAACTCCATCAGAGCCTGAAATTTTTACAGAACTGTTTGTTTTATGATGAATTTCGTTAAAATGATATTTAGATAAAGTATATTCACTCCATTGCAGCTGTTGGTATAGTTCCTTCACCCTTTGATTGTTATCAAGTAAATCGCAGTCTTAAAACTCTTTCACTTCGCATGGAGAAGCATCAGAGCAATGCACTGGCAATCGCAAAGTTCTTAGAGTCCCATGCATTCGTGGATAAAGTTTTCCATCCGGGTTTACCTTCACATCCTCAGCATCAGATCGCATTACAGCAGACTTATGGCTATAGTGGAGTGTTCTCTTTCTATATCAAAGGCGGTTTGCAGCAGTCTACAGCATTTCTAAGAACGCTTAAGCTATTCACACTGGCCGAGAGTCTCGGAGGTTATGAGAGCTTGGCTGAACTTCCGTAAGCACGAATGAAGAAATCAAAATATTTTTAACTATTTTCAAATTTTATATAGATCAATCATGACGCATGCATCCGTTCCACTTGAGGATAGAATCAAATTGGGCATATCTGACGCTTTAATACGTTTATCAGTCGGCCTGGAGGACTCTGAGGATTTGATCAGTGATCTTCAAGCAGCTCTAGATATTGCAGCCAAAGCTTAATTGTACAATTCATACTGATCGAAAGCCATTTTACTTTTTACATAGGCTAGAGTATTGGGCCATAAAATGTATAATTCAAATCGTATACATTTATTCATATTACATTCTAATCACAATTTATGAATTTAACCATTTCAAGAAAATAAACTATCATTTTTTCTTCATCTTAGGCCTTAAAAGTGTCCTTCTCTTTGCGCAACTTGCCCATGGTCTCAATGGGATCGGTGGTATTTCCAGCGTGCTTTTGCACTGTTGCCTCATGAACGCGCATGAAGGGATTCCAGGTCTTCTCCTCTCCTATGGTTGACGGAACAGTGGGATCCTGTGAGGCGCGACGGTGTTTGGCCCATTCAATACGCTGCTGAATAATCTGATTGTCCGGCTCCACATGACGAGCAAAGCTCATGTTCTGGAGTGTATATTCATGGCCGCAAAACACTTTGGTGTCATCGGGCAGAGCTGACAGTTTAGTGCACAAAGCCTCGTACATCTCCTCTGGTGTGCCCTCGAAGAAGCGACCACAACCACCTTGAAAGAGAGTGTCGCCAGTGAAGACGGCACCAGAGCTCGCAGCTCCATCCTCCGATGCCGTGACATGATAACAAATGTGTCCAGTGGTGTGGCATGGCGTCGACAGACACTTTACATTCAGTGACCCAATATTAAAGGTGTCATTCTGGCGGACTCTTTCATTGAGCGCTCCAATGCGATCATCGCCGCCATAGACCGTCAATTCACCAGAAGTCCATAGCTTAACCAGTTTTTCATTTCCACCGGCGTGATCCCAATGATGATGTGTAGTTAGCACCTTGTTCAAGGTGACCTTTTCCTCCTTGACTGTCTTAATTACTAGATCGGGATCAACCGGATCCACAACAGCGGCCTCTTTTGTCTTATTATCAATGATCAAGTACATGTAGTTGTCCTGAAGGGCAGGCAGGATTTTCACCTGCATGCCCGCCAATTCCACATCCTCCAATGTGCTATGCATGCCTCGAAAGCCAACGGTGCGTAATTTCTGAACTGTCAACAAAATTGAGCAGAAAACAATATTGCGAATTGTGAAAGAAATAAAAGAGATATAGAAAAAATGGGCAACAACAATAAACAAGATAAGATTATAACACAAATACATATAGATATCGTAGTACATATATTACAGTTGACAAGACTTCTGCGACTTGGACTTGAACAGATTTGCAAAACCAGAAATCGTCTGCCTATGCTTATCCCAGCACCACCAAATGAGCAAATCGGAATTCGACCGCTCCGTAGCGAACCTCGAAAATATGCGGCCGTTAATTGGGTCTCGATGCTATTTGCAACACTTCGCCAAGCGGATGAAAACATTGAAAAGAGATTCGTTGTAAAATTTGGCTAAAGCGAAAATGAATTTATTAAAATATGGATGACTTAAAGTTAATTACTTGATTTTCTTTTCGTCTAAAATGCCGGAAAAAGTAAAAGCTTGAAATCAGGGATGGACCTTTCGGGATTGAGATTTTTTTTTTTTTTTACATCTATCGTTTGATTGGCGGCATTTCGAAAATATCGATATATATCGATAAGTAGCTGGCCTATTTAAATTTTGGCCGATTCAAAACAAAATAAAAAAATATATAGTAAATAATTCTTATATATTCTCATAGCCATATTCGTTTATATTCACTTCAGTTAGTCATATTCCACATATATAGCATGTATTTTAAGCTAATTAATTCGTTTAATAGTTGTAGTTCTATAAAAAATTGGTCTAAACTCTGGAAATGATATTTAAAAAAGTTGCACTCTTTGTTGAAAATCATTAAGATGGAGCATACCAGGGGGAATCGTGAGGGAAGAGGGAATTTTCAAATTGGTAATATCTGTTTGTTTGTTTGTTAATTACATTAAATGCGCGTACAACAGCTCATTGCTCACTTCACATTGAGGACAACAAGTTAAACAAAAAGACAACAAAATATAAGTTACATTGTGGTTGGTACGGTTTCGGTCGATTTCGCATTATCATTTCCCTAATTCATCAACAAGTTCCAAGCATCATCTTCAGCGGTGGCCTTGCCACTAGATGAGCCGCCGCCAGTAGTTGTGGTCGGTTTAACATTCTTCACGTCCAGATTTTCGAATCCTTCACTCAGTTTTTGTGATGTGTCTTGCAGTTTCAAATTGCGGCGCGAACTCTGACCACCTGATGGCGTATTCTGATAGGATGTCTCGGCGCTTTGATAGTTGGAGGCCTCAAAGCCGGACCAATCGGCGTCGCGAGTGAGCCCAGAGGTGGCGGTGCCACTGTTGCTGCTCAATTGATTATGATACGAACTTGAGCTGGTCAAATGCGTCTTATTGTTTGCACTATCTTGCCAGCCACCCCAATCGCTGTCGCTGACGCCGCTCTGCTGGCCCAAGCCGCCAGCCAGGTTGCCACCCACCGAATTGGAACGCTGATAGGCATTGTCCTCGAAACTAGGATCTTGATAGCCGCTCTGAGGTGATGAGATATTGCTGCCCGCCAAGTTATTCCAGCCACGTTTGCCTATGTCAGTTACCTGTGAGAGGAACATAAATTGTAAGCCATACAACAAGTCGAGGAATCTGATATCTGCATGTAAATATGGTGGGGAGTAACTCTAAAATGAAAGATTCTCAACCCACTACCGACCTTAAAGGCCACATCTGTGACACCAGATTGAACTGATTCTAGCAAAGTGCCTTCCTTAATCTAAAAATTATGAAAAAGTAACAAAGAAAAAGAAAACAAAATCAAAAATAGGGGAAAACCGAAAATGAAGTCATCTATCTACAAATATAAATTCCTCTTGACTCGTTGGTCTTACTTTGTTTGAGGCCAGATTGACAGTGGTTACAGCCTTCTCCTTTGCTGTGCTGGCTAACTTGGAAGCATTTGTTGAAAAAAGACTCCATCCTGATGCCAGCGTGGACAAAGTGGAATCAAGAATCTCTTGAGATTGTGTTTTCGGTGGTGGATCCCGTGTGAAACCAAATCCAGCATATTTCCCTCCCTGATTTGGTGGCAAATTACTAAAGAAAAATGCACAAATGGTGATCACAAAACAAGATGACTGATCCGTAATCATTCTTACGCTGGTCGCGAAGCATTCTCCACTTGACGTCGATTAAAAAACTCCTCTTTCTGATCCTTAAATTCCTGTGTCTGGAACTGCTGATAGCTTGGCGCATCGCCATAGCTTCCACCGCCGTTCTGATAGCCGCCAGTACCACCAGAGCCACCATAACCTAAGGAGGACTGCGAACCGCCGCCGCCTCCACTCGATAAGGTACTGCTAGTAATGTTGCGACTGCTATTGCTTCCGCTGCTGCTGCCCAGTCGTGACTCGGCCTCTTTCTGATTCCAGCTCTTTCCTTGGGCCAATGTCGATATCTTATCGCGATAGAGAGCCGCTGCTTTGGAATTGTAACGCTGTGTAATTGGCGCTCGCTCATTCCAGTCTGCCTGATCCTCCAAAAATTCACGAGCATTCCGATTGCCACCAGCCTTCATTTTTTCCAGCTCAATATCTTTCCATTTGTCCATTGTCACGGAGCGAACAAACGAGAGGTGGACGCCCAAGCTGCGATGCTTTCCTGAGCATTCCAGGCAAATCCAGATTCCATATGTAACTGATACCCATTGCGGATTGTGTGTGCCGCACTCGAAGCATTTCTGATTGGAAATCACGTTTCGGTTTAGTATACATATACAAACAGATGAGAATGTGTGAGTGTGTGTGGCCGTATGTGGATGTATGTATGTATAAATGTTTTTTTTTTTTGGTTGGAACATACCGAATTCTCGTCTTGGGGTTTCAGCTCTTGGAGCACTCTTCGCGTTCTGGGACTAGCCATGGCAACAGTCGAACACTCTAACTTATCTTTTCTATTGTAACTGGTTGATATGGAAATCGCCCAACTTTTTGATGACGCTGGCGCAATATTGAATGAAACAGACGTGAGACAAAAGCCAAGGACAAGTCTAAGCTAAGTCTGGTCTGTGCTGGTGTTTCTATGTCGGGGACGTGGCAAATTCCTTAGGATTGCACTTTAATGGACAACATTTAACACAGTCGTGCATCTAATTCTACTTATTTTAATTAAATTGGCAAAGTAATTGGCAACACAAAAAAAAAAATTATCAACTTTCGTCCACTTGGAAAATGTACGTGTTACAGTGTATGATATACATGTAGATGCGGTAAACATGTAGATAACGGCCTGCATGTAGATAACAGTCCACATGTAGATATTGATATAGGTGTAAATAACCGTCTACACGATGTGTAAAACAGCTGAGCATGCACCGTATCAAAATGGGAACGTTACGATTATGTTCCTGTTTCGGTAGACGAGCACACATTACAGCCACTAGGAGCAATGGTTTTAGTTATTCGCAAGCCTCATCATCCATGTGCTTGCAGCAGGAGCGGCGTCTGGCTTCCACCGAGGCGGGAGCGGGTGCGGTGGCCGCATCTCAAATTCAAATGGAGCTAGCAAATTCCAGCGGAATGGTGGGATTTTGGCAAACTTTGTCAAATAGCACGCCGGTAGCCTATATGCAGGAGGCCCTCACTCAGATCCACGACTACAGCGGATTGCCCTGGTGGGCGTCCATTGTGCTTTCGACGTTCCTATTTCGTGGAGCCGTAACTCTGCCGCTGACCATTTACCAGCACAAGATTACAGCGCGAATAGAAAAGATTGCTTTGGAAATGCCGGCCATAGTGGAAGAGCTAAAAAAGGAGGCAGCCATGGCCAAGCACAAGTTCAAATGGAGCGAAAAGCAGACCCAAATCGTCTACAGACGATCGGTAAGTTTTTAGTTCGAAGGAGCACGCGTTAGTAAAAGTGGGATAATAATTTACTTTCTTTTGCAGATAAAAAAGCAATGGCAAAAACTGATAGTACGTGACAATTGCCATCCAATGAAAACTCTAATTGTGCTCTGGGGACAGATTCCTCTGTGGATTTTCCAATCTGTGGCTCTGCGAAATTTAGTCTACATGCTGCCCGATCCCACAGCACTGAAAGCCCAAATCATAGCTACCGAAATGACCGTTGGCGGCTTCGGTTGGATACCAAATCTCACTGTGGTCGATCATTCGTATATTCTGCCCGTAGCCCTGGGCCTTATAAATTTGGGCATCATCGAGTTGCAATCCATGTCACGAACTCGTCCAACCACACGTCTACAGAACATAATGAATAATGTGTTCCGTGGCCTGAGTATTCTTATGGTGCCCGTGGCTTGTACTGTGCCATCGGCGCTTTGCGTCTACTGGGTAGCCTCCAGTAGCTTCGGTCTGGCTCAGAACCTATTCTTGCTCTCGCCGGAAGTGCGACGTGCTGTGGGAATTCCCAAAACTAAGACAGAACTTGAGCAGCCTTACGATCAACTCTTATTGAAGATACAACAGCGAATGGGTCTCGAGCAGAAGTCTACTGATAAGAACTAGTCACCACCCTCTTCTAGACTTAAGTTTTGTTATATATACATATAAAAATGCTGTAAATAGAAGAAGAAGCAACCAAATAAAATCCTGACGACTACCGTAGTAAATCATCATCCATGAGTCAAGTCAAAGTGAGTGAGAAAAACCCCAAAAAGACTTCAAGTAAACAAACACAAACTTGGGCGGCGATAAGCCAGTCAGTCGGCAGCCAGCAGTAGCTCTAGAAAAGGTCTTGAGATCTTTATAGCTGATAAGCCCGAGCTCAATTGGATGAACCAAGATAGAAATGATGCTAAGCTCTGTGTCAGTCGAGGCCCCAACTTGAGCAAGACAACAACTTAAATTGTAAATTCAAGTGCGCGCGCTTTAAAACGTTTCGGTAGTAAATTGCTATCAAGTGTTGAGTGCATAAAGACATATATATATATATATATATATAGCAGCAGCATATAATTGGAATTCGAATCCAAATTGACTGCAACTAAAATGGGCAAGGGACTTTTGACCCTTTTCCTATTGCTGGCAGTGCTGAATGTTAGTTAATTTTAATATGTATAATAGAATGACTGGATAGCCACCAGGACAGATCTTTAAAATACCTAATCAATGGGACTTAAAATTTGTCGGTTAATCTTTCATCCTTAAAAAGACTCAAATTAACTATAATTACTTAAAATTCTCGTTATATGATATAAAATAAAAGTTAGAGCTGAGAGAGGACATTAGAAATGTTCAAAAATCTAAAATCTTTCATTTGTTATAAGTGTCAATTTCCCACGTTAAAAACTTTTTCATATCTCTTTCTGATCTCGATTTCCAGGAAAGGCATTTTCAATTTTGTCAATTGATCTTAATTATATGTTGTTTGTGTTGTTTTTTTAAATTTTTATTTCATAATTGCGTCTTCGACAGAGGCTAGAGTGGTCGAGTGCTTATCAATCCGGTGGCAGCTATTATGATGGTGGACAGCAGCAGCAGTCCGGGTTATCGGCATCAACGCAATCGGCTTACGGCTACAGCAATGCCAGAATTCAAGAGCAGCAGCAGCAGCGTCAGCAGGAGCCGATCTATGAGCGTGAATCGGCTTGTCCTGTGGGATTTACCGGACTGAAGCCATATCCTCATGATTGCCATCGATTTGTCAATTGTTTCAATGGCCGCCCAACCATACAGACCTGTGCCCCGGGCACTCTATTCGATGCCAGAAACTTAGAATGCGATATGCCCAGCAAGGCATCGTGTGGCGGAGGAGGAAGTGATGGTGGTGGACCTGCTCCCACTCAGTCTAGTCGTTCGGCTCGTTTGAGGCAAATCGACACTGATCCCAAGTGTCCAGCAGGTGTGAATGGCTTGCATCCGCATCCTTCCGATTGCACAAAATTCCTAAATTGCGCCAGCGGTCAGACATTTGTCCAGAGCTGTGGCCCAGGCACAGCATTTAGTGCATCTCTTCTGATCTGTGACTATAAGCACAAGGTGGACTGTGGAGCCGGCCTTGGTGGTGGTGGTGGAGGCGCATTGGAGACCTACGGTACGTATAATTCATATTTATTTAGACTTAGGACAACTAACACTCCAAATTAGAAGGTGAAGGCATTAGTACTCATCAGAGTGCTGGTCCTAGCTGTCCTCCTGGCTTGCGTGGCCTTCATCCTCATCCCCATGACCAGCGCAAGTATCTAAGGTGCGGCATTGGTGTCCAGGCGCAGGTGGAGCAATGCCCGGCCAGCCAGATTTTCGATGCTCAACGTTTGGTCTGTGTTTTCTCAGCCACCAACGCTCAATTGTCCTGTAAGTCGCACGTATCTTTGTTCACTCTTTTGGGTTTTTGTTGCTTCTGCTTTTGCTTTGGGTGTTTCCATCTGCTTTTACTTCATTTTGCCTCTCTCATTATGCGCTGGTGTGTTCGTTCATGTGCTTTGGCTTTTGCTTTTGGCTTTGTTGTAGGTCTAATCCTGTTGCCCTTCCTTTAGCCTCCGTCTCCATTGAGCTCCATGTGAGTGATTTGTTGTGCCCTAATGGGGTGGTGGGTTTGTTCGCCCATCCCTTTGATCAGACCATGTACCTCCATTGCAAAGCTGGCAAGGTGGCCATTCAGAGCTGCGTTCCCAATTATGTGTTTAGCATTCCGCATGGTTACTGTAAGCTCAAGACGCAGGTGCTCTACAGTGAATATGTGGCCTATATTGTCTCTGCGGTCAGTCATGAGTATTGTGAGTAAGCTTGAGATAATCCTGATCGACAGCCCGTTAAGTCAATCAAACCCTTCCTGATGCAGCTCTGATGTTAACCGCTTGTCCGGCTGGAACTGATGGTCTACATCTTTATCCCTACGATGGCAACAGGTACATACGCTGCTCCAGCGGTAAATTGTCCATACTAAAGTGTGAGGCGCAGATGGCATTCAGTTTGTCGCAGCGAGCTTGTCGTCCTCGTCGCCTCTTGGCCTTGGGAGACTACGTAAAGTTCTTTGGGGAGTTGCAGCTGGAGCTAACGGGGCAACAAAGCGGTAGTTATAGCTATCGGGATAGCCAGGTCTTTCAGTCTTCGCTCTCGGCATGTCCACGCAGCCTGCAGGGCAACTATCCATATCCCTTTCACGGCGCCTACTTCGTAATATGCCAAAATGGTGTGCTCCAGGTGGAGTCGTGTCCAAAAGGCTTTGTCTATAGTTTGGGTCAGCGCAAGTGTGCCAATCCGCAGCAGCTTTCGGAGCACGACTATTTGGCCTACTCCCATAGAACATTGCAAATCTCTAGTAAGATTGTGGAAATTTTTCCTTCCTCCGCCACTGAGCGACGTTAATTTCTCCCTGAAAATCCTTTGCAGCTGATTTGATGCAAGATCTAACCACGGTCACTTGCCCCAGTCAGATGAACCAAGGCTATTATCTGCATCCCTTCGACTGCACCAAGTATCTCATATGTCGGGATCAGCAAACATCCGTGGCCAGCTGTGAGCAGGGCACTGTCTTCAGCATCTCGCAGCAGGTGTGCGTGGCCAGAGATCAGCTGGCGGAGAACGACCGTGTTGAATATTTGAGTGAGACGCAACACGAGTTTTACAACCAGGAAGACACTGAGGCCGTCTCAGAAGTCCACCATGCAAACACACATCAACCGAGTGAAGCCACTTGTCCGCCTGGAGCCCAGGGATTGCAGCCGCATCCGTTCGATTGCACAAAGTTTTTGAATTGTGCCAATGGCCAGACATTTGTGCAGAATTGTGGTCCTGGCACGGCTTGGAATAGAATTAGCCAAGTCTGTGATCATAAGGATAAAGTGGTTGAATGTCACACCGAGTCAACAAGGACAGTCTACAGTCAACAACCTTTGACATCCAGCCCCAACTCTATCGCTAGTTCTCACTCCATCGCCTCTTCCACTTCCTTTTCTGGCAGCTCTTCTGCCTTTGTCTACAAGCGTTTAGTATGTCCTCCATCTGTTTATGGTCTCTTTCCGCATCCCTTTGATGGGTCCAGCTATGTCAGTTGTCAAGAAGGCCATACTCAAATTCTGCAGTGCCCTTCTGGCTATGTCTTTAGTCTATCCCAAGGATATTGTGTGTACGAGCAGCAGGTATCCAGCTGGGATCGCATCTCATTGTATCGGCAGCAAGATCAAAATCTGCAACAACAAGAAATCGACTGTGAGTCGATGGCAATGCGGAGTCAACCTTGATCCTCTGATAACCATTAATCTCTTTTTCAGTTTTGATTTGCCCACAGGAAGGCCATCATGTCTATCCATTTGATTGCTCCAAGTTTCTTAGCTGCGAGGGTAGCGACATATTACTAGTCAGTTGCCCACCTGGCGATCACTTTAGCATATCGCAACACAGGTGCCAGGGAGTGGAGCAAGTGCAGCGACAGGATCGCCTCTACACCATGAGCGAACTGCTCATCATCTTCGAATGGTGGCACATGGTGAAATTCCAAACGCTCGGCTCAAACATTTTCTGTCCCATGGGATTGAGCGGATCAATAATTTTGCCCCATCCACGAGAGCCCAGCAAATTTCTTAGTTGTCCACAGTCAGCAGAGCGGCGGTTGGCTTTGATCTCGGATTGCCCGCCAGGACAGATTTTCAGCATCTCTCGCAAATTGTGTCTGGCCAGTGCTCTAGTAGCCCGTTATGATCGATGCGACTATGATTTTGTTATGATAGATCAGTCGTCTTATGGTTACTAACCTCGCCATCCCATTCTCCCTTGCCGTCCCATTAATTTTGCCTCTTTTCCTTCCAGGGAATCGTCAATCGAAAGTCTACGAAGCGAAGGACAGCAACAGCAACCGTTGGAGCAACATGAATATGCAGCGCCCAGCCGGCATGGGATTCAATCATTACCATCATCAGGATCAGCAAGGGAATCAGCAGCAACAGGCTGGAGGCTGGTCTGGCCATGGCAGCTCGATTACCCATCACATGCCCACACAAAGTGTGCTCTATGTGGAAGGATCTCTTCAGCCGAATCGTAATTATCCCAGTAATAAAACGCCATTAGCACCCATGGCACCCATTGCCCATGGCTCTACAGATCAAGTGTACTATGCCCATCCCGTGGTGGATGAGCAAGAGGAGGAGGAGCAGCAGCAGCCGCACTATCAACCACCTAAGAGTTGGTCCCGCCAAGACTTTGGTCGGAAGTTGGTTGGAACTAGCCAACAGTCTCATAACTCCCATGACTTGCCACCATTGGCCCCCCTAGGCGGACAGCAACCACTTGATTTAGATTATACACCCGATAGAGATGCTGGACAGCAGCCAAATGACCTCCTGGATGAAAGAACCCCCTTCTTGCCCATATATCCACCCCATGATCAGTTTCCCAGTGAATCACATCAGCAACCTGTAGATTTGTTTGACAAACCAGTTAAGGGATATTCTACTCCCGCCCGCCAACCTGTCGTGGATGAGTCCAATTTGTATGGAGGCTTGCAACCCCCACCTCCACCTCCACCCCCAACCCCTTCATCTACTCCCATTACATCAGCCACAACTCAAAGAAACCTTCCCACATTTCCCACCTATCCTCCCATGGCAAATGTCAGTTTACCTAAAGAGATTGGCCAACCACATTATAGTCCTGGCTATGCAGCGGTAGCTCATTCCCATAACACATCGTGGCAGAAAGTTCCACCACCGCCGCCGCCAACCAAAACCCACGATCCCTTTATACCTTCTGAGGAAGGCGATGACAATTACGATGATTTTGGAGAGAACACAACTGAGAGACATGACGTCCTCAGTCCGCCTCCATTCAATCATCAATTCTACAATCCTACATTGAATTCTAGACCTGCTAAAGCAGATCCCGATTCCGATCCTTCTCAAAATCCCTTGGCCATCAGTGAAGCTTTGCGTCTAATGCTGCGTCCCTATTTCAATCACAGCGGCAATGCCCAAGAGACTCTAGCCAAACAGACTGAATCGGCCATAGTTTCAGTGATAAGCAAGCCACCCACTTCTAGATCCACACTCACACCCGTACCCATATCCACGACAACCACCCCTAGAAATCCCATACGACCCGACGATGATGTTGAACTCATTGTGGCCGGAGAGCAGGAAAGCTTGGACACTGACGCAACTGACAGCGACTCTGACTCTGTTGTTCCAGATGCTGAGGAAACGACACACACTGAGCAGACCATAAATCCTACAACTTATGCTTTTGGTGATTCCGAAAATGATTTCCATCGTGGCACTCGCAAGGTGGTGGTCGATCCAATGACGACGACGACGACGACGACGACAACTTCTACCACCACCAGAACTCCAACCAGCAACAAGAACAACAACAATTGGCATACGCCGCAAGGTCACAGTCGTGATTTTCATAGGCGTCACCCAAATTTGCCCGATCCATTCGAGAAACCGCATTCTCACCATTATCACCGCAATCACCATTACCATAATTCCCTCTACCATAGCCAGCACCCCGAACTGCCTAATCCCTTCCGACAAAGTCCTGACCAATTTCATGGGCATTATCCACACCAGCCCGAACCAAAAGATCCGGAACCGGAGCAGGAGGAGGAGGAGTATCTACCTAATCCTAATGCCGAAAACACAACACCTAAGCCCCAATATCAGATATCATTCCGCAGTAATTTCGACAAAAGCGAAGATGAAGATAGCTGCGAGTTCGACTGCGGCAATGGCAAGTGCATTAGGCAGTCGGAAGTCTGCAATGGGGTAAATAACTGTGGTCACAATCGTCGCGATGAAAGCCAGTGCCAACATTTGGGCTATCAAGTGCGTTTAACTGGTGGCGAGAGCGCTCACATGGGACGCATTGAAGTCAAGGGTAAGTAATTACAGTAAAGAAGGTGGCTTGAATAGATCTAAATGATGGATTACTTTTTTCAGTCAATGGCCAATGGGGTTATGTGTGTGACGACAAATTCGGTTTACGTGATGCCGATGTTGTCTGCCATGAACTGGGCTACAAAATGGGCGCTCAGGAAGTGCGTGGCAATTCCTTTTATACACCACCTGATCGCAATTTCAACTACATGATGGACAAAGTGGAATGCCAGGGCAATGAGACAATGCTCAAGGATTGCCAATTCAAGGGTTGGGGTGTCCACAATTGCGGGGTCGATGAAGTGGTCGGTGTTGTCTGTAAAGTACCCGTGCTCAAGTGCCCGAATAACTATTGGCTATGTCACACCTCCAAGGAATGTATTCCCCCGGCCTTTGTATGCGATCATACAGAGGATTGTGGGGACAAATCGGACGAGAGTGAAGCAGTTTGCAAGGTGAGTGGGCCGTTTATACATATGTACATCGAAAACTGAATCTAATGTCAACTTTTGAACAGGCTCCCATTGAATATCGTTTGGAGGGAGGGCGCAATCCCAGTGAAGGTCGCCTAGAGGTAAAGTACCACGGAGTCTGGGGTAGTGTATGTGATGATGATTTCAGCCAGAAGTCGGCGCAGATTGCTTGCAATTCGTTGGGTTACTATGGACCAGCGGTAGGTCAGATATTTAGCTCGCATTTGTCTTCGACTCATTATATGTACTCTAATTTTTTAGAAAATCGAGAAAAATATCTTCGGTCCAGCCAGCGGACCCATTTGGCTGGATGAGGTCATGTGTAACGGCAATGAGAGCAGCATCGATAAGTGCAGCCACTGGAATTGGGGCGAACATAACTGCAATCATACTGAAGATGTGGGCCTTCGATGTGCAGCTGGACCACCACCAACTCAACGCCAGCAGCTGCGTCAGCAGACCGTTCGTCTGCACGCAGTAAATGACAACAAGAAAGGCCATTCCGGGCAGGGTAATACCCCCTTCTCCTTATCGGACATTGGTCTGTGGGAACGTTCAAGCAAGGCTTTGCATACTCCACGCCGCTGCGGCATCTTCAAAGACGATCTAACCGATGAGTATGCCCATCCCGAGGAGCGTGTCGTTAAGGGTAACATAGCGCGTCGTGGCCGGCATCCCTGGCAGGCTACCATACGCACCCGTGGACGAGGCGGCATTTCCAGCCATTGGTGCGGCGCTGTGGTCATTTCCAAACGGCATCTGCTGACCGCCGCTCATTGCCTCTATGGCCATCCAAAGGGCTCCTACTTTGTTCGTGTCGGCGATCATTATGCCAATATTGCTGAATCCTCCGAAGTGGACTCGTTCATAGAGAACTGGTATACACACGAGAAGTTCCGCGATGGCTCACACATGAACAATGACATTGCTGTCATTGTTCTAAAGACTCCTCTTAAATTTAGTGACTATGTCCAACCAATTTGCTTGCCAGAAAAGAATGTAGCTTTATCCGAGAATCGCACCTGCACCATTTCCGGTTGGGGCTCCATTAAGTCCGGCTTGTCCAGTGAGTAGTTGAACTACTAGGAACCGCATAACGTTCTCTACTAAAACCCATTTCACATGTTTTCTCAGCTCCATCCCAGATCCTTAGATCAGCTCAGTTGCCCATTTTATCTGATGCCACCTGCAAGCGTTCGAATGTCTATGGCGAAGCAATGACTGATGGTAATCATCTTCAGTGAGAAACGGTTAAATTTTTCTTACTATCCAATTATCCTTGTATTTAGGAATGTTCTGTGCCGGCTCCATGGATGAGAGCGTCGATGCCTGTGAGGGCGATTCGGGTGGTCCGCTTGTCTGCTCCGATGAGGGTAAGAATTCCTTTAACACAATGAAATCTTTATTGCAACTCCTTCTCCTTCAGATGGCGAAACTCTTTATGGCATTATATCATGGGGACAGCACTGCGGCTACCAGAACAGACCGGGAGTTTATGTTCGCGTTTGTCACTATATTGACTGGATCTACGAAAAGATCAATCACAGTTTGACGAGATTCTAAAAACCCATTGGGTTTTTATTGCTTAAAATTTAAGATTTTTAACTAAAATTTGCGATGTGAAAATGAATAAAGGATACTTTCTATCCACTTGGCTTGACAATATAAATAAAGTAGATAATTTCAAGTTTGTGTAGCAAGAAAAGATATAAATCATTGGTAAAACTTACCGGCATTCTATTGTTTTTCGCTCGAATCACGGATTACTTGGTAGAGATCGATTAAGTGTGAACGAGTGCGCGTACCACTTTATTTATCCCTCCCTTTCGGCAGTTGCGCGCCAAATGTTCCGAAAGTTTTTAATTTCTCTGTATTTCACATGTCACTATGTTTATGTTTACATTTATCTGCGAAGTTAAACAAATAATACTTTTTAATTGGAGAATATTAGTAAAGTGATTTGTTTGAGGTGGTTTACCTTCTTCACCGTTGTTGTCTACAATCAGGCTGCGACTTGTTTGCCATCAACTGTGTTACATTTTTTATTTCAAACTTTGGTTTTACCTGACCGGTTTATTAGGCTAATAAGTGTTCATGTTTTTTTTCATTTTCTAATTGTCCCGTTTCTTTCGTTGATTTGTCTAATTTTGACGCGCATTACATTTTTCGTCACGGACAACACCGCAAAAAATTTGTTGATTTTCTTGTCGTATGGTTAATTTGGCAATCTGGAAGGAGAAACTCCGGAGTTTCTTAAGCATTTAGTACATAGTTATTTCTTATTTTCTTAGGATTATTTATTTTTTTGCACCGACACACAAAAGCTACCGCGAACAACCGCGCGTTTTACCGAAACATTGTTTTCTTCCTCTTCCCGACATTCCAGTATGAGACTTTCCCAGTATTTGAGTGCGTTCCCAGTATCGGAGGCGCGCTCCCAGTATTTGAAGTATTTTTTTTTAGTATTAATCTCCAACGAGCGCATTAGAGCGCAGTGTCAGCAAAATATACTTTTAGCGCCAAAGGCAAAATATTAAGTTTTCAAAATAAATTCAAATGAGCTCGAATTTAAATAATAAACCGCAAATAAATGGAAAATGGAAAGAATAATTGGGAACAATGTCACTAATATGTTTTCTACCTTTAGCTCAAACAAACGGTTTATCACCTTTATAATTAGCAAATAAAATTGGTGCATAATATCATTTGACAATTGGTAGTTGGTAATATAGTAATGCGGGTAGTCAATGATCTTTTAAAGGTTAAACTCAATCACTCAATTTACTATTTAAATAATTGGGTTTCGGCCAATATCACAAATATTGCAATATATTCCTTCTGCAGTCGCTGTTTTATTGTTTTCAAAACGTTGTTAAAAAGGCTTACGGAAACGGTCAGACTGCACAACTTCGATACTTTAAGATCTTATGTGAGGATTACAAATAAAATTGTGTTGCATAGTTAGCGATTCAAAAGCATTGTTATGTACTTATGTACTAACAAATAATATATAAATATTTGGGCCTAATCGATGATCAAACACAAGTACACACCCAATTGACACTACTCCGAGCATCGAAGATCACACTAAAAGGGGCAGGCCGATGATGTTGATGTGGACCCAGAGGGTTTACGCATTGTGCGGACTTTGCGAGCTTCACAACGGGGATGATCAGCATGAAGAGCGTCAACAATTAACCTCAAATTATACGTGCGTTGTGAGAATGAATAAAAGATACTTTCTATCCACTTGGCTTGATATTTTTAATAAAGTAGACAATTGCAAGTTTGTGTAGCGAGAAAAGATAGTAATCATTGGTGCGACTTGCCGGCATTTTATTGTTTTTTCGCTCGAATCACGGATTACTTGGTAGAGAAGGATTCGATCAAGTGTGAACGAGTGCGCGTATCACTTTATTTATTCCTCCCTTTCGGCAGTTGCGCGCCAAATGTTCCGAAACAGTTTTTAATATCTGTACATTTCACATGTCACTATGTTTATATTTACATTTATCTGCAAAGTTACACAATAAATACTTTTTAATTGGAAAGAGAATATTAGTAAAGTGATTTGTTTGAGTTGGCTTACCTTCTTCGTCGTTGTTGTCTGTCGTTTTTTTTTCATTTATCCCGTTTCTTTTGTTGATTTGTAACAGGTACTCCCGCCAAAAATTTCTTGATTTCCTTGTTGTCTGGTTAATTTGGTAATCTGGAAGGAGAAACTCCGGAGTTCCTTAAGCCTTTAGCACATAGTTATTTTTTATTTTTTGTAGATTATTTATTTTTTTTGCACCGATACACGAAAGCTACCGCGAACAACTGCGCGTTTTACCCAAATATTGTTTTGTTCCTCTTCCCGACATTCCAGTATTAGACTATCCCAGTATTTGAGTGCGTTCCCAGTATCGGAGGCGCGCTCCCAGTATTTAAGCACGCTCCCAGTATTTGACCATGCTCCCAGTATTTGAAGTATTTTTTAGTATTAATCACCAACAACCGGTATTAGAGCGCAGTGTAAGCAAAATATACTTAAAAGTTTTAGCGCCAAAGACAAAATTTTAACAGTTTACAAAACAAATTCAAATAAGAAATTTAAAACTTAAGAATAATAAATGGGAAATGGAAGGAATAATTAAAATTAATGTTACCAATATGTTTTTTACCTCTAATATTGCGAAACTGCAGAGATAATAAAACAAACGGTTTATCACTTTAATAATTAGCAAATAAAATTGGTGCATATCATTTGACAATTGGTAACATGATAAAGTGGGTAATCAATGATCTTTTAAAGGTTAAACGCAATTCATTTAATATTTTAATTGGGTTTCGGGCCAATATCACAAAAATGCTTACGGAAACGGTCAGACTGCACAATTTCAATCCTTTAACATCTTATGTGAGGATTACAAATAAAATTGTGTTTTAAAAATGCTTACGGAAACGGTCAGACAGCAGAATTTCAATCCTTTAACATCTTATGTGAGGATTACAAATAAAATTGTGTTGCATAGTTAGCGATTCAAAAGCATTGTTATGTACTTATGTACTAACAAATAATATATAAATATTTGGGCCTAATCGATGGTCAAACACAAGTACACACCCAATTGACACTACTCTGAGCATCGAAGATCACACTGAAAGGGGCAGGCCGATGATGTTGATGTGGACCCAGAGGGTTTACGCATTGTGCGGACTTTGCGAGCTTCACAACGGGGATGATCAGCATGAAGAGCGTCAACAATTAACCTCAAATTATACGTGCGTTGTGAGAATGAATAAAAGATACTTTCTATCCACTTGACTTGATATTTTAAATAAAGTAGACAATTGCAAGTTTGTGTAGCGAGAAAAGATAGTAATCATTGGTGCGACTTGCCGGCATTTTATTGTTTTTCGCTCGAATCACGGATTACTTGGTAGAGAACGATTCGATCAAGTGTGAACGAGTGCGCGTACCACTTTATTTATTCCTCCCTTTCGGCAGTTGCGCGCCAAATGTTCCGAAACAGTTTTTAATATCTGCACATTTCATATGTCACTATGTTTATATTTACATTTATCTGCAAAGTTGAACAATAAATACTTTTTAATTGGAAAGAGAATATAAGTAAAGTGATTTGTTTGAGTTGGCTTACCTTCTTCGTCGCTGTTGTCTGTCGTTTTTTTTTCCATTTTCCATTTATCCCGTTTCGTTTGTTGATTTGTGACGGATACGACCGCCAAAAATTTCTTGATTTCCTTGTTGTCTGGTTAATTTGGTAGTCTGGAAGGAGAAACTCCGGAATTCCTTAAGCCTTTAGCACATAGTTATTTTTTATTTTTTGTAGATTATTTTTTTGCACCGATACACGAAAGCTACCGCGAACAACTGCGCGTTTTACCCAAATATTGTTTTGTTCCTCTTCCCGACATTCCAGTATTAGACTATCCCAGTATTTGAGTGCGTTCCCAGTATCGGAGGCGCGCTCCCAGTATTTAAGCACGCTCCCAGTATTTGACCATGCTCCCAGTATTTGAAGTATTTTTTAGTATTAATCCCCAACGACCGGTATTAGAGCGCAGTGTGAGCAAAATATACTTAAAAGTTTTAGCGCCAAAGACAAAATTTTAACAGTTTACAAAACAAATTCAAATAAGAAATTTAAATAATAAGAATAATGAACCGCAAACAAATGGGAAATGGAAGGAATAATTAGGAATAATGTTACCAATATGTTTCTTACCTCTAATATTGCGAAACGGCAGAGATGATAAAACAAACGGTTTATCACTTTAATAATTAGCAAATAAAATTGGTTCATAATTTCATTCTACAATTGAAAAGAATGCGAATCGAAATCCGGAATCGCATAGTAAGCTGAATTCGTGGTCACTACTGCGTGTATGTACATTTAAAGCATAATCAATGCTAATAAAACATGGGACAGCAATAACAGGAGGAACGACAATGATTTAATTCACAAGTCAGCCGAGTTTGACTCATCCCATTCATTCATTCCTCCCCTTTCTCTTTCATGGCAAGTACGGTTAAGCCCAACGTGCTTTGCTATATACATACATGTATATGGTATGTAAAGTGGCTAGTCAATGATCTTTTAAAGGTTAAACTTAATCCATTTACTATTTCATTTGGGTTTCGGGCCAATATCAAAAATATTGCAATATATTCCTTCTATACTAGCTGTTTTATTATGTTTTCGAAACGTTTTTAAAAAGGCTTACGGAAACGGTTGGGCTGCACAAGTTCGATCCTTTAAGAACTTATGTGAGGATTACAAATAAAATTGTGTTGCATAGCTAGTGACTCAAAAGTATTGTTATGTACTTATGTACTAACATGTAATATATTAATATTTAAGCCTAATTGATGGTCACACACACACACACACACACACACACACACACAAAAAGACACTCAATTGACACTACTCCGAGTAACGTACAGATCACACCGAAAGGGGCAAGCCGATGATGTTGGTGGGGATGCAGAGGGTTTACGCATTGTGCGGGCGTTGCGAGCTTCACGATGGGGATGATCAGCATGAAGAGCGTCTACAATTAACTTAATTAATATATAACCATTTACCGGACATCAATATCGCACATGCCAGAGCAGCGTTCTCAGTCGTAGTCGCAGTCGCAGATGCAGTCGATGTCGATGTTTGTTTTGTTCTCGGTGTCAAGCTGGTTCTGGTTCGTCTCTTTTTCGCCGGGCGCTTTCAGTTTATTTTGCGTTTCATTGAGCGAAAAACGTCAGGGAACGCCCTCACGTTCATCTTTCTCTCTCTCCCTCTATCACATTGAGCGAGCGTTAAGTTGAGCTCTCGGTTTTGGTTTGAAATGTAGTTGATTGTCGGATTTCAACAAGTGCAGATCGGTTTCAAGTTTTATCGGCATCCGCATCGACATCCGCATCGGCATCCTTGCTAAAGGAAAGTGCAAAACTATGTGGTCCATGAAATCGAATGCATTTTATTGGCTCTTCAGCATTTGCTGTTGGTCTCAAATCGCGGGCAATACACTGCAACAGTATGGCATTGAGATCGGCGGCGCCAGCACGGAGAGAATTAATTCGGCCCTGCGATGCATGAATATTAATCCGCAGAATTCGGTTGACTTAAATCAGGTAAGAGAACCCTGGCATTGGGGGTATTTCCCCATATTCTCCCCACTCCCCCCGCGGCCGGCCTTTTAATCGCAAGGGTTCAAATGAGATTAGGTACAAGTGTCAAAGAGATTATCAAAAGAAACACTGTGCCAAGTGTACACCAATATAAAAACAAATATATGTATTTTAATAATTAGTATTAATTAGTATATTTTCTTTAGAAATAAAAATTATACTCGAGTCTTGCTATTTCCCTGGGCAGATCGGCATCTGTTCGTAGTAAATAAAGTGGCTCGCCTTTTTGATGTATGAGTGGAATCTCTGCCGTACATTTATTAAGTGCTCTAATTTGCACAAATTGTATTTATTTTTGATGATTACAGATTAAAAGAAGAAACGTACATAGAAATAAGGATTTAAATTTGAGTCTTTTAAAAAGAAGTACCTAATGATTTGATAATTTTTTGGATATAACAGTTATAAGCGATTACTGGTAGGCTAACAGATCATCCCCTAAGCTGGAAATGGGCGAGTTCCTCATTAGAGTAATTTCATGGTTATTACAGATCGTTCGTAAATATAACTGGGCTAGGTGAGATCTTTGATCACTTAATGTAGAAATTTGTATGCAAAAAGTAGTCAATTATTGGGATTATTGCATATAGTAGAATGGTTTTATATGTATATAACTATTTTCAAACGAGCTATGCGCATTTATTCATACTCATGGCTGTAATATGTAAGCAAACGATTCATGACTAATTTGAATAATTCATCGCTGCCTAATGCAATTAAGGCTGATTTGTTCTAATTAACCCTTTGCGCCAAAAGTGCTCCCAATGTCAATGCTGGATAACCCTAACCGAGCCCATCAGCCCAATCGGTTCACAGAATGTCTCTATTCTGCCCAGCAGACCGGCAGACCGCCAGACCGGCAGAGAGGGCGCATTGTCATGCCTCATTGTGGGCATTTAATTGAACGCACAGCGCAGCAATAGCCTCAGCTTACTCAGCGAACTCAGTCGTTGTCGCATGCAAATCACACATAAATGACCCTCATTCCCCATCACCACACACACACACACACACACATATAAGTATGTGGATATTGTGTGTGTTTGAGTTTGAGTGAATCCACTAATGGCCACCATGTACTTGGATTTTATTTAGATAATGGGCCTCTGGTACGGGAGCGAGGTCATTCTGCATACCCAAGACGTTCCTGGTGTCTATGAGTACGATTCCTGTGTGATTATCTACTTGTCCGATGTCACTGACGAGGTAAGACCGAAAACAAATCTCATACCTTAATGTGAATTATTTCTAGCGAACTCTTTTTGAACACAGATTCACAACAGATACAACAGTCGGCGAGGAGGAGGAGGAGGAGGAGGAGGCGGCGGCGGCGGCGGCGGCGGCTACATTAACCGCGACTTTTTTGCCACCTATCCTGCCTATAATGGCAACAACAATAACTATCGGCCCACATCGACCACTCCACAATATGTGGACACAGATGATTACCTGAGACGCGATGAGCAAGTGCATCCTCAGCGTTATTTGCGTTTGGTTTGGAGTGAACGGGACAAGAATGTGGAGTATACCTTCAACTATACGACTCGAGCGCCGGGCCAATGGTCTAATATTGGGGATCAGCGTGGCAGCTTGATTGTCCATAACTCGTACACACAATTCACGGGCACTGTGCAGGTGGTCAAGGCGGTCAACGATCATTTGGTGTTGACTTTCTGCGGCAGCGATGTGAAGAGCTCCATTTACACGGTGGTCCTGTCCCGCAATCGTTTGGGTCTCAGTGAAGATGTGAGTATTTAATGATACGTCAGATCGTTCATTCATGTGATAACCATCTTTCCGTCCCTTCGCTCCACCCACTAGGAGATACGCAGCATTCGGAATTTACTCTCACGCCGTGGCCTCTACACGGAAACCATACGCAAGGTGTGCAATGGCTGCGGCAAGCTTGAAACTGGTGGCCTCATCACCCTATTTGCCTCACTCTTGTTACTTCTCTTGCGTCTCTCGAGTCAGTGAGTGAGTGGGGAGTGAGTCAATGAGTGAGTGAGTTAGCAGGAGAAAGTTGATTTAATTATATCGAAACAGAAACAGTCCAGCCATATAATGTATATTAATTCATAAACTGTTTTAATTACTTAAGCATTCTGAACGAGCAGATAGAATATAGATAGAAACTGCATTTGCAGTTAACACACTCCTTCCAAAAGTTTCTACTCCTCCCCCCCCCCACGCACACACACACACACACACACACATTGACCACAAGCAGCTTAGACGAAAACTAACCAAACTAACCAACAGTTATTCGGTTCACATTGTTTGCTTTCACTTTTAATTGCTGTTGTCGTCTTGTCAATTAAAGTCAATTAGCCTAGAACACTAACCGGAGACTGGGCATTAGGACGGTTCGGTTCGGTTCCGTTTGGCTTGGTTGGACTCTCAGTTAGTTGTAGGCGTTAAATGTGCTTTTAATTCAATTTATGAAATCTAACCAGATAAGGCGTGTATTAACAGGGAAACAGTTCTCTTTATTAAGTTAGTTATGTATTTATGAATGGAGCAACTTATTTTTTTTTCTCTTCTTTTTTTTTTTTGATGCAAAATAAATAAAACAATTACGAAAATACAAAGATGAACAAGTTATTGCAATTATGTCAGAAGGGAATTGTCTTGCAAATTAAGGCAGACAGAGAAATGCGTTTATGCCATGGAGAGGCTCTAGGATGGTAAGTTTTTGGGGTCTATGAGTCACGAGGTCTTGGCGGATTGAATGTGGATCGATGATTCAAAGCCCGAAGAGGCGTATAATGGTTCTGCCAACCAAACTAGAAATCGTTTTACTTTTACGCCCTTAATGTAGATTTTAGTGCAAAAAAGTATTACTTCGTGTGCATTTAATGTATTAATCAATTTAATGAACATTTTACTAGTTCGACCTTGGCGAGCGTGATGTAAGAGAGAATAAACTCATTAAATTACAGGTGTAAAAATGGGATACACAGGTTTCCCCTTAACAAGTTGCTTAGGTCATCTATTCTTGGCTTGAATATTAGAGTTAGATCCTGAGCCTATTACGTAATTGATCTTCTAAAAGTGAAGAACTAGATTGCGTAGGATACGGTTTAGGCATACATTCGTTAAAGGGTATAAAAATCCACATCGCTTTGCTTGAGGAGCGATTATCCCCAAAAGTAGGCAACATCATTTATGAAATGCCATTTTCATACGCCCTGTTGACACACTGACTTCGCCCAATGTCGCCGCTATAGAGCGTAAGCATAGCCAATGCCACACGACAATCTACATGAAACTCACTCGAGCACCGCGATATAGGTGATGGCAAAAACTTTACATTATCAGCAGGTTAGCCCCCCACCCGAAAAAAGTAAGCGGAGTGGGAAAGAAACAAAATAAAATGCTGCGCTAGACGTGGGACACGCGCAGCTTATCAGGGCCTAGCAACGGCACTGTTAGTCTAGTCGTGTCGTCATAGCATATGGCTTTATTTTGTTTTGCTCTGCAATTTTTGGACTGTTTAGAAGATTTGGGCCGAAGGAAATGCATTTGGATAGCCCCCCAAGAGTGACTTTAAATCGAATAGAAGTGCAAAGAGAGATAACGAATATCACATTGTCACATACATATGTACTTAGCCCTAGATTGGGGATTCATTAGTGTGATATTTGTTTGTGTATTGCAAATCAATATTGTTTTTACATTGAGAACAACTTCCGTATTCATTTTGTTGAGATTTTTGTTTGTTTTTCGCTGCACTTTATAGCCTTATGTCTTAAGGAAGCTATTGAACGCATCAATATCTTATTATTAGTTGCCAACTATTCTTGTCCAATCAATCATTAAACTAATTTCCAAGTTATCTTCCTGCCCCATCAAACTATGCTACATTCGATGACCTTTTGATTGTCAGGCAGGATGATGGCAGCTGCCCTCTCTGGCCGAATTCCCATACTTGTTTATTTTGGCAATAAATCTCCCAGTGTGGCGCCCCCCCCAACCAGAGCCAAACACATTACACATTTAAGCCACCAGCAGTCATAAATTTTTCCATTGCAATCTCAAAAAAATGAATTCACGCGATCTTTTGCAGACCGACGCCAAGTTAAAGTGCAAAAGTCTGGCGATTGGGGTTTATTTTGTTTTGATTCGTTTTTGTTGTTCACTTTTTTCTTTGCCTAGAAGAAAGTGCTTCAGAAATGGGCACACAATAGACGCCTGTTCGCTTACTTCTTATCAGGCAAGCCAGAAAAAGAATAAACCAACAAAAAACAAACAATAATGCCTAGTCGCGAATCGTAAAAGCACAAAACAAATGTTCTTCTCTATGAACCTTTCTATATTTAGGGCATGCTAAAGTTTTAACACTCTTTTCTCGAAAAAGAAAATACATGCATAGAGATTGAAAAACCAGTCAAGATCTCTAATTAAAGTCATTGATCCACATTCGACTGGAGACTAAAGGGAATTCCTCAAAAATCTATTGACTTTTAGACGCTTTAACCTACTGAATATACATATGATCAGATATACCCGAATGAAAGGGCATAACGAGTACACAGTCCAATGCAGGAAATCCATTCAAAAGAATTCAAACCCAAAAATGAATGTGGAAAGTTTCTGCTAACGAAAATATTCCAATGATTAATTGAACTAATTTTCACAGCTGTTGACGCAATAAATTGCATAGCCACAGGCCATAGCCCTATTCGAGCACTACTAGACAACGTGGCTGATAAGACTGACCACCTGAGGGTCAATTCACCCCCTACTGGACACGAGTGTGCGAGTGAGTGTATGTATAAGGGCTGGGGCACCCTTGAACTTGAAGTGTGATCATTGTTATTGTTTATTATTATGATGCAGTCAGGCAATGGGGGAGTGCAGAAAGAAGAAGGAAGGCGGGTGGATGGCGGGTGAGCTAATGGCTGTTGTTTCTTTGGTTTTGTTTTGAAAATTGACTAAGCAGCCGCCGCAAATGGGAATTGATAAGAGAAACCCGGACTGGGCACACGAATGGGGCTCATGATTGTCTAGTTACAAAAGCCAAGGCATATGCAGGCCTCTAGATTCTATATCTTACGAGAGGGGGGCGAAAAAGATCAATCGAGAGACAGAGAGAGAAAGAGAGAGAGAGAGAGAGAGAGCGAGATGACATAATCTTTGGGTCAGACATGTGAACAGGATTTATAATCTTAAGTCTTGAGCTTTGAATATGCTCCAAAGATGACTCTGTCACTTTGTATATATTCCATCCTAAATGTGTCAATCAGATGAACGAATTGACGTCATTTGGATTATGAATATTTAAATGAGAGAGTGCGAGTACGAGGTACATACGAGTTGAAGTACACACTCATGTCGTTTTACAACAAATCTCCGGACTTTGAGCCTGCATGTGGCTGGCTTGGGGAATAAACAACAAATAGCAATAATTATTACACCAAAACCAAAAAATTCAAGAGACAGAAAGAAAACCTTCAATCGAAATGCGTCGCAAAATGCATTCAATTGCCATAAACTAATCAATTTACAACAAGTAAGTATTAAAGGGGGAGCCACATCCACATCCACATCATCATCATCATCATCATCATCATCATCATCATCAGCACTATCGTGAGGCTCTGTCGCCGCTAAATAATCATCGTCAGTGTAGCTGTAGCTGATAAGCCTTTAACTACTTGCACGATAATAATGCCAAACACACAAAACACACGAATACGACGACTGCTGCGAATACGAAATCTAAACATCAACAACACCAACGACAACAACACCAACAACAACAACAACAACAACAGCCAGAACAATTGCGGCATGATAAGGCCCTACACGAAAACCCAATGGAACCGACCGAGCTATAAATACTGGAGCTTGCCCTGGTCTAGACACACAGAAATCATCTGTACGTGAAGCCAGCCAAACGCGTCAATGAACCAAGCCAACTAAACTGGGAGGGAATAGGACAAAAGCCGCATACCAAGAAACCAACTGTGATATCTAACTACTAACTGTAATTGCCACAAAGAGACAAAGCAAAAGACAAAATGTCTGCAGCCAACAAAGTGAATCATTTGATCAGCTCCACATCCCGCTACATTGCCGGCCGGAATGCCGTCCAGACCGTCTACTGGCGGACCTCAGCTGGCCCCAATCCCCGCATGATGAAGACCAACAAATTCTGCGAGTTCGATCGCAATCAAAAGACCCCGCAAAACGTCAGGATGCAGAACTACAATCGCAGTTTCATTGCCAAGGAGTAGACCAGACCAGAGAGGATATCGATTATATGTAGTATAAGTGTAGGCATAGTCCATGGTGCTATATAACCTTAAATAGTTCCTATTCCAAAAGTTGGTTTCTATTTTTTTTTTGTTTTTTCTTTAATTTTTTTTTTGTTTGCCACACATTTCTTTTGAGTGCAATTTGTGCAACTATTTATTGTATTTTAGTATTTCGTGCACACACACACACACACACACACACACACACACACACAAACACACGTTAAGGTTGTGTGAGAAAAAAAAAGATGAAGATAAATGACAAACAATTCAGTTTGCAGACACCGAACACCGAACCGATTGGAGTAAAGTAGAGTAGAGTAGAGTAGAGCGGCGCGTGGCTCTTTATGTACCTTAAAAAAATACAAAAAAACTAAAAACAAAAACAAAAGAAAAAAAATAACAAGACAAAGGATGAAATAAAATGCAATTCTAGCTTGTAAATACGAAAAGACCACAAAACTTCAATTCAATTTTATTATTTTTTGGGTTTGGGCAAAGGTTAAAGGAAAACCCACAAGGCCAAAACTGAGATGAAATCATTTCATAAGTTTGAATTAGAAGTCTGCATGGCTCAACTCAAACACACTTTAGTTTGAATACATTGTGAATGATGGTCTCATTACCCAATTCTACTATTCGATTGGTTTAGGTTTTGATTATATTTTAGATAACTGATCGAATAACTAAAGGCCAGCCACCAATCGCCTGGATTACTGGCTTCTTCACTGGCTTTTAGTATTAGTTTATCGCGGCGAAAGACGACACCTACATATATATGTCGAGGTTCGACTAGGTTTGGCTGGGTGTATATTTGAAGAGTTTGTCTTACCTTAGTGTGACCTTTGGTTATTCATTCACCTGTAAGGTGTGGAAAATGCCAGTAGCTGATTATAATGAGATGAGTAACGATCTTCAACCTGAAAGGAGATATGCAAGAGTTAGTATCGATTCTGTTTGGGATACATTTTCGATTTGAATTGAGTTATTTTTTTTAGGAAGAAACTTTGTAGAACTTTGTAACGGCTTTGGGTCATTTGGGTCATCGAATAGAACGTGCCTTTTGGACTGGACCAATCACGTAGCAGCCTGGCCCCATTGCGAATGCAAATGGGTGAATAAGTGGGTGAGGGGAATGAAAATGAAAATGCGTCATTGTATGACATCAGCGAATGGCATGATCGACACAAAGTGTTGGACGCAATTGAATTGAAATCAAACTGAATCATATTATCGATTGGCCATGTAGTAAACATGAAAATGAGGAAATGCCTCACTTGTAGTGCTTGTACCATTTGCCCAAGTTCTCCAGTCGTAGCCCCCATAAGTATGCAGTGGAAAACACAAATCCTTTAGAGATCTGTTCTGCACTGCGATTTGTGGTAAAAAATCAAAGATTTTGAATTTAATATTCTCTGTTTTTTTTTAATATTTTATTTATTTAGTTTTATATTTATTACATACATTAAGTTCTCATATATTTTGTTTGTTTAGTTTCTTGTATTTTTGTTTGTTTGTTTTTTTTTTTTTATATTAGTTTATATGTTTTTGTTTTCCTTTGTTTGTTGTATGTAATTATGTTTGTAATTTCGTTTTAGATATCGTTCGTACTTAGTTTTTGTTTGGTTTTGTTTTTGCTCTGCTTAATGCTCATCAATATATCAATATATTGATATATGTATGGTATATATCGAGATTTTTTCATTGTGGGTGACATATGTTTACGTTTTCCGGGTTTCTCATCGCGTTCTCATATCGTTCGCCATTTCGTGGATTTTTTTTCAATCGTATAATTTATGGGGGATTTTTTCTTTACTTAAAATTACAGCCTTTATAAATAATTATTTACTTTTGTTTATAATTTTGTGTTGTTCTTTCGTGATTTTTCGGTATTTCATCATCTATTTGCTTTGCTTTTGCTTTTGCTTTTATTTTGTTTTGTTTTTTGTTTTTGTTGTTAATTTATACTTTTTATTTCGCTTGCCATTGTACTACGTATTCAACATTTTCTTCGATTTTGCATTTCATTCAATTTGTTTGTCCTTTACTTTCATTATAATCGATTCTAAATATATATATGTATGTATATATATAGAGACTGGATTTCAATTTTCGTTACTTGTAATTTTCTTTCTTTTGTTTTTTGGGTTTTGGGTGGGGTTTGGGTGGCAAACACACTTTCAGCCAAGTGCAGCTTGCCGACCCGTCCGCCTACTCCTACTTCTGTTCCTGCTTCCGCGTTCTCTTCGTCGTCCTTTTAAATGTATTTTTCGAATAATTTGCACACATGTATATAATATATTATGTATGTATATATGTATGTATAATATAATAGTTATCTAAATATATATTCATATCGATTCTATGTATGTATGTGTATATATATATATATATATATATCAATATATATATACATATATTTTTCATATTTGACAATTTCAGTTGGGCTTAGTGTTGTCTCTGGCTTTACTTTTTGTAGTGTAGTGTAAGTTTGTCGTTTTATTTAATTTCTTGTTTCGTTTTAATTTTTAATCTTTTTCGTTTTTTTTACAAGTTTTTTTTTTTTGTTGGTTTTTTGCACACGGAAGTTTTACACACATTTAAAAACCGTTAACAGAAGAACGAAAGACAAAAGGAGAAAAAAAAATACACACAAAAATTGTTTGTGCATTTTTTTAGCTTGAATATTTGTTTTTGGTTTTGGTATTTATCATTATAATTTATTTATATATATATATATATATATATGTATATATAATATGATCATTTCATTTCTTTGCCTAACTCAATTCACATCAAAAACAGTTTTTGTTGTTTTTTTTATTTGTTTTGTTTTTTTATTTTTTTTGGTATTCTCAAAAGAGAAAAAAATATATTAATTATTATCTGTATTATTTTTAGTTTTTATTTTCCTTTTTTTTACGTTTTTTTTTGTTTTTGGATTAAAAAATATTGCAGCTCAAAATTGTAATACTTTTTTTGTTTAATTCATTTTTTTAATTTAATATGTATATATATATATGTATATATATATATATATATGTATGTATGTATGTGTGTGTTTCTTTTTTATTATTTAATTCTTTTTGTTTTTCTCTATAGCATAAAACACAGTAGAGATCAGTTGAGTTTGGTTGTTGTTGTTGTTGGGTTGTGACTGGTGTAGACATTTACTTCTTCCTCTCTCTCTCTGTTGGCTATTGCTCTTCTGGGTTTTCTATACCCCCGATCCATTGATATATATAGCTTACTAGATCTGCTCAAACTCATCCGCAAAGGATTTGGGCTGATTAGCGAGATCAAGGAAAACAGAAAACCCTTTTACATAAACTAACTTGTCTATCTAGTGTTCGAAACTTTTGAAAAAGAGTGTTGCGAAACACTCTTTGCGGCTATTGCCCAAACCCTTTTGCATACTGAAAATGAGTATTTTGCTTCTCGTTTCGTGTGGCTGTTTGTGTTGTCTTTTGTCTTACGTATTTTCTTGACTCTACTTTATGATGCTTCAGTAGTTTATATATATATATATATATATATATATATATATATATATATATATACATATATATGTATGTATAGTTATGTATGTATGTATGTTTGTATGTATGTATATATAAATTGTCTGCTAGAAATGTTTTTTTCGTTTTACGGAAGAATTTGGATACATTTTCATTTTTTGTTGTTGTTTTGTTTTCTATATATATATTTTGTTTTTGTGTTTCTGTTTTCCTTTTTGAGTTTAGCTAAAAGTACACGTAGGTATAATTTCTCTAGAGTTTGTTTTTTTTTTTTCGTTTGCTAATTATTGTTACTATTTAGTGTGTGTGTGTGTGTGTGAGAGTTTTTTATATATTTTTTGTAGCACATTCACTTTTGGGCGCTTTAATTGGCTTAACTTAGGTGTATTCGGTATCATTTTGTGTGTTCGTTTTTCGTTTCTCCTTTGTTTTGCATATGTATTTTGTATTTTCCTTTTGTGTTTTATTTTTGTGGAACATCCTGCAGGATGTTTTATGTTTTGTGAGTGCAACATTCGTTTCCTTAAAAGTTCGCTTGACTTTTCTTTCTTTTTTTTCGCTTTCCATTTTGGTTTTGCTTCTCTTTACATTTTACACACATTTTGCAACAGAATTTCGGCATTTCGAATGGAGGGGTGGTGGGTGGGTTTTGACAGAGGGGCTGGGGTGGGGTAGGGTGGGTTCTAGGTGGACAGGGCGAAAGGTGTGGTGCGGGGGGGTTAATGGTTAAATAGTTTTGTCAGCAGAAGGCAAATATAAACGAAATTCTGCGCAAATATTTTCTTTTTTTTTTTGAATACAAAATTTCACAACAAAAAACCGTTTCGAAAAACATTTTTGTCACAATAAATTCTTGTTCTTTTTAGTTTAGTTTTCTTTTCTTTTTGTTTTGTGTGTGTCTGTGTGTGTGTGTGTGTGTGTATGAGTGTTAGTGTTCACGTGTGTGTGGGAGTGTGTGTTTGATTCGTTTCTCAGTGACGGTGACTAAAAATACTCAACAATTTCGTTTACATGAAACCATTTTAGCTACAATTTAACACACATACAAATACATATGTCTTGTATATAAATATTATTAAATACATATATTTTGGTTTTTATTTATCCAACATCCGTCATATCATCTGCTTCGGGTTTTTCTCTCCTTTCTTTCTTTCGTTCTTCTTCATATGCATTTGCTTTCATTTCACCATTTGCCATATGTTTTTATCTCGTTCTAGAAGTTCTTAAAAACAATAAAACGCAATTCTTTTGCTGACAACAACAATGGATCCAAAAGAGATATATACTTCTATATATAATGTTGTATATTATGGTATATATCGCATTTTGTATATTATGTATGTATAATTTAAAAAACCAGAAATGACCTTTGTCAGTGTGTGTGTGTGTGTGTGTGGGAGGAGGGGATGTGTGGGTGATGGAGGGGCGGGGACTGGGGCTGATGTTTTAGGGGGGGGAGAGGGGTTGGGGGGATGGGATTATATTTGCTTTCGTCTTATTCATCAAAGACTAAATATATAGTTAATCCATACACATACATATATCGGGCAATATATCGGTATATACAATACATATATGCACCTCGTTTTGTTTATTATATAATGCACCAATGTGTGTGTTAGTGTGTGTGTTAGTGTGTATGAGTGTGTGTTTTAATTCTAAATAGAGTTCGTTGCACGCTTATTGTATTTTTGGGTCTTCCCATCCATTTTATTTTCCTATTTTCCGTTTTTCCTACTTTTTCTTCCTCTTTTTTTTCATGCCAATGTGTTTAACCAAATTCGAATTTCTATACCCTTGCAGACCGACAACTCTGACTGTAATTCTCTTCTCTTATACCTCCCCCCTCTTTGCTCCTCGGAGTGTAACCAAAATGTTCACCTATAAAATGGAACCAATCAAATCAGATCTTTCTTCGGATCTTTGATGCGGATCTTAACGGATTTACACTACTTGCTACAAGGGTATATACCATATATATGGTTGTATATATGTGTGTATGTATGTATATATATAAATCGGCTAACCAATTTATATATTTTCTGGGGAGTTGTTTTTATTTTGTCTTTCATCACATTTTCTTGTGGATATTTTTCGTTTTATTTACTTTTGATGGATCATTTCTCTTATGTATGTATATATATATATATATATATATATATATATATATGTATATATATATATATATATTAGGCTAATTTGCTGCGCCGTAGTTGCTATTATATAATATTTGTTTTTGCTTTTCTTTTATCTATACATATATATATGTATATATATTAGAGTACAATATATCATAAAAATAAAAATAACACTGTATATTTTGTTATTTAGCATTACCATTACCGTTAATTTATGTTTTTATTTTCCTTTTAGTTTGTCCATTTGGTTTTTGGTTTTGTTTTTATTTAATTGTAAATATATATACATATATATATTCATATATATATATATATATATGTATATCTCAGGTTTTCCTTTTCATTAAATACAATATATAATATAACCATATACAAAAAGCGCACCAAAACCAGATCAAAATTCAAGGATATAATCAGGATATGCGAGAGAATGCCAGCCACCATTCTTATGCGTGTCTGTGTGTCTGTGTGTGTGTGCGTGTGCGGGGGCTGCATGGGCGTGTGTGTGTGTGTGTGCGTATGCGTGTGGCGCGCATTTGTGAAAATTCGTAAGCAGTTAATACACTTCTTCTCATTTATTTGTTTAGTTATTAGTTTTTTTTTTTTTTTATTTAAGCGTCAGTCTTGTGTAAATTAAATTTTACTTCAAAAAACATTTTTAACACGCACACACACACACATACACATGTACACACGAGAGCACACACCACTTCCCCCCCACCACCAACTCTAGCACACCCTCGCAGCACACTAACCCGAGTTCGCGCCGCATCCTTCTCTCTGGGCTTTGATTCCTTTCCATTTCTCGTCCTTGCATCCTGTTGCACGCTTTCTCCTCCTTTTTGCTTGTTATATATAAAAAATTGCTGCTGCTTGCACATTTTACATTTACAATTATATTTAATAAAATGTATGTATATATATATATATATATATATATATATATATAATATATATATATAAGGTTTATATTCAATTCACACGTAGACGTTTGGTTTAAAAAAATGCATTTTCTTAGTAAAAATGTTTTGCTGCCTCTTTGTATTTGTATTTGTATTTTTTTTTGGGGTTTTCCGTGTAATGTATATGTATATGTATATATATATATATATATATGTCTGTATATATATATATATTGGAATATAAATATTTTGTTTTCTTTTGTTAGACGCCATTGAGAGATATTGTTCTTGTACATTAATATTGTATTTTATGGTATATGTATATACGATATACGCGATATATATGTATATATATAAATTTATGTATATGACAGTGAGAGAGAGCCTGAACTGAGGGGGAGGGCGGAGCTGCGGGGGAAGAATTTGAACTGAAACTGGAAGTTATGTTCTTATTTCGTTCTCAGTTCTGTTTGCGGTCATCGGAGAAATTCACTCAAATAATCTTGGCCATAAATTGAATTCTAGGAAATCCCTTGCCACCCTCTTTCGCCGCCCTTATTCCGCCACTCTTAACTTCTATCTTGGCAAGGTCTCTCTCTCTTGCTCTATTATGCATTTTCTATAATTTATATATGTAGTTTTATGTATGTTTTTGTTTTGTTGTTGTGTGGGCATCCGGGAAGATTAAAGTTAGATTTTAGATCTCGAATTGGAAGTTGTAGCAAACAAATTATAATTGAAACTACACCATTAAGAGTTAGAGATAAGTTTTAGTTTTGTTTGTAGGTTTTCGTTTTTAGATTTTAGTTGTTGTTGTTGTTGTTGTTGCCTATTTATGTATGTATTTTGTCCATTCAATTAATTAGAGCTAATTTGACACAACCGTTTATATAATTCAACTATTTTATGGTTAATCATATGCCGCTTCGTTTGCTTTTTTTTTTTTTTGTTTCTTCATTTTTCTTTTTGCGCTACTGAAAGATTCGTTGCATTTTGCATTTGCTTGTGCATCCTGAAGGTATGCTATACATTTTATTCTCTGTGGCTCAGTGCCTGCATGTGTGTATGCGTGTGTGTGCGTGTGTGCGTGTCAAATAATAAATACGCCATATTGGTTTTGGTTTCGGGCTCATATTTTCATTTTTCTTTTCTTTTTTCTTTCGCTTATAACTTTTGCTTTTTTGCTTGCTTTACAATTTAGATAGATTTTTGTTTTTGTTGTTTCTTTTTTTTGAACACTGAAAATAATTTTGATTTGGCTACCAAAAAATACAAATTAATATAAAAATAATGCAAAATTTAGAAAAAAAAGAATATAGATGAAATATTATATAAATCGGAACATCGAAAGTATATATACATAGACGATAATTGGTTGCTGCTTGCTTGTAGCCCGAAACACAGATTATTTGCACTATTGCTTTGGTGGCAGGAGTTGGGTTGGGGGATGGTGGGCGGTATGAGTCCGGGGAACGGGATCGGGGATCGTGGATAGGAGGTCGTTGATACAGCTCATCTGATATGGGGAATGCTGCTACTGCCCCCATTCTTGGTGTCCGATTTTGAAGAAATTTTGAGTTCTTTTTTTTTTGATAATCCTCTGCTTCACACATCTTGAATGAATGGTATGTAAAATCAGTCCCACAGGTTAACTTCTTGTATGTATGCGTGTATGGTGTGTGTGTGTGTGTGTGTGTGTGTGTGTGTTGTGTGATGGTATTAACGACAACGGTGGTTGGAGAACATAACAAAGAAAACTAACAATTAAAACGCTATGAAACAATTTTAAACACAGAACAGAAAAAACAAAAAAAACAATAAATTGATATTTGAAATCGATTGACAGATGGCGGTACGGTAGTTCGGCGGTTTAGTAGTAGTAGTAGTAAGGACAAAAACAAAAAGAAAATTAACTATTTGGTAAAGCAAATGCATTACGCATTGTCGGCAACATTTCGGAATAGATTTCCATCTACCGAAAGGGTAAAGTATACTGTGTGTGTGTGTGTGTGAGTGTGTGTGAGTGTGTGTGTGCGTGTGCATGTGTGGTTTTCCTTTGCTTGTGATTTTATTCCTTCTGCATTCCACATTGACGATGCTTACGAGTTTTCCTGTCTTCCTGTTTTCCGCTTCTCGAAAATAGTTGGCTGGTTCAAATTTTGCATTTTGCAGTTTCCCCATTAAGTGTTGCATTTGTTGTTGTTGTTCTTGTTGAGGGATTTTCTTTTTTCATTTCTTTTTCCATTTTTTTTTTGTTTTTGGTTTCTGGTTTTTTGTTGCTTTGTTGAAGTTGGTTTCTGGCTTCTGTTGCTGCGGGTGACTTGAAAGTGGAATGCAGCTTGAGTTTTACATGTCTGAGAGAGAAGGCAAGAGAAGGAGGAAGAGAGGGAAGAAGAGAGGGAGAGAGAGAAGGTAAAGATTTAGGATATGAAGGCACACAAATAATGGTGAGTGAAAGAAAATAAATCCCATTTGTAAAAAAAAGAGGAAAACAAACGAATAAATCAAAAAAAATTTGCATATTTTTTCTTTTGTTTTTTTTTTTTTTTTTGTTTCGTGTTTCTTTCTGTATTGCATTTTGCTAAAAATTATTAAGTAGCTGTTGCTTTATTATTTGTTATAATTATTGCTATTTAGGCTTCATTTTTTTCTTTTGTTTTTTTTTTTTTTTGTTTAAGTTAAATAGTTTATGCTTATTGTGATGATCATGTATAATAGGTGTAGATGTGTTCGTCGTGTGTTCGTGTGTGTGTGTGTGTGTGTGAGTAACTTATACAAATTAGGCTCTCGTTTAAGTAAATACATGTGTATGCGTGTGTGTGTGAATAAAAATTATTCATTATTCAATTGTCGTTTAGGTAGGTAGGTACTTAAGTCTAAAAACTTCATCGTTTTTGTGCTCTTCGAGTTGAGCTGCATTTGCTTTTTGTTTTTTTTTTTGTTTATCTTTATTTATCAGTTGGTTTGTTAAAATATATATATGTATACACACACACACATGTACATATATATGTGTATATAGGTATATGTATATTATATACTTTGCGCTATGATATATATATATATTATAATATATATATATATATATAATTTGTTCATCATTATCGTTTATCATCATTTATCTTCTTCACACACTTTTGACTAATTTCATATTGTTTTTTGTTTTGTTTTTTTTTGTATGTATATGTAATATAAATATTCACTATATAATTTATATAAACTAAATAGATATTTTACGATGGGACAATCTGCACACTTTGCTCTCTTCTATTCATCATTTATCAGTATTCTCTCTGCTTTTCCTTTTGCAGCTGCTTCTTCTTTTTCTATGGTTCTCTGTCATTATCATCAACTACATTCTCTCTCTCTTCCTCATACCGGAAAGACGGATATAACGGTCTTTCGGCAAGTCTTTTCCAAACAGTTTTAATCCTTTCCTTTTATTTTCTCCTTTTTTTGTTTAATAGTTTGTTCTTAGTTTGTTTTTGTTTTTTTTTTTTTTGTTGGTTTGTCAGCAATTCATTCTCATTAATAATCATTTAATATAATATAATTTTAATTTTTGTGTGTTTCGTTTGTTTAAATATGCGCTTTTCGCTTTACTTTTTAAATGTATATATAATTTAATATTTTGTGTGTGTGTGTGTGATTTTTAATCTAAACAATTTATTATGAATTTTTTTTTTATGCGTTTTTCTTTTTGTTTTTCAAAATATCACGTATATACTTAAGTTATGCCTTGGATTTAATTAGTTGTTTAATTATGTTTATTAGTCTGCGGAAGATACATAAGATTGCTGGGCTGGCAGAAGAGAAAGAGAGGGCGAGAGTGGGGGAAGGGGGTGAGATTGGGAGAGAGAAACTAATATCATAAGCATGATATATAATTCATGATTCTAAATTGATCAATTGATAAATTGACGTATCCTGGACTCACTGACAAGACTGACTGCCTCTGCTTACTGACTCCGTCCTGTTTTTTTTTTTTTTAGGGGGAAATTCTCATTGCGTTAGCTGAGAGGAAAGGTTTTTCTTATCAGTTTTATTATTAGATATGCTTTCAATCTTATGGTAGCTAAAACGCTTTCAAGGGAATTCAAGATTTCCATGGTCAGCCTTTGGTTGGTAGAAAATGAAAGTGAATCACTCATACGACATGTAGGCCAAAGAGTAAGCAGGAGCAGCAGCAGCCAACGTGGGCTCCAGGTTCTGCGTCGCTAAATAATAATATTCAAATCAAACTCTCTCTCCCTATTGGGTGGTTTTGGGGGGAAAGGGGGCGGGTTTGTTTTTTTTTTAACATAGTTTCAGTTTTTAACTAGAGCTTTTTAGTTTGCCTTACTAAGTGTTTTATTGCTTTCCTTTGCATTTTCATATCAATTTCAACAAAGAGTCTGAGTATGTTGGAATCTTCATCATCATCATGAATTTTCTTGCCTCTTCTCTCTAATTATTGTTACAATTCGATTTTAAAAAATGTTTTCGTTTCGGTTTTTTTTTTTTTTTGTTTCTTTCCACACATTTTAACTATTTAACAATTTAGTAGAAAAATGTTGTCAACAAGTAGGTTGGGTTTTTTTTTTTTTGGTTTTCCTGTGTATTTTTTTTGTTTTCTTTTTATTTATGATGAAGAATTTTCTGTTGGGAATGATTTGCGGCGGCAGCTGAGCGACTTTTTCATTTTCACTTCTTTTTTTGCAGGTATTTTTGAAACCTCTGGGTTCTTTTTTTTTACTTAAACGTTTTCTGTGTGTGTGTGTGTGTGTGTGTGTGTGTGTGACTTTATTGGCAAATCATTTTTGAATAAGGCAAATACATATATACAATATAAAATTGTATGTATATATATAAATATTTATGTCAAATTTTGTCGTCGTTTTTGGTTTTGGTTTTTGTTTTTGTCGTTTTCAGCCAAATTATGCACCAATTTTGAGTGTGGTTGAAAGCGTCACAATATCTTGGCTGCCCCCGCAAATTCGTAATCATATTATCTTTTTATTTTGGGTTAACACATTTATATATTTATCTAGTTTTATTTATTTCTTCGTCGTCGTCGTCGTCGGTTCTGTTTTGTTTTTGGTATTTTGATTAGTTTGATCATCTGCATCATCATTATCTTCTTCATCATCATCATTATCATAACAAATAGATTTAACGAAACTTAAAAAATTATGTCGAGAACAAAATTAAAGATGGAAAAAATATTTCCATTTCGGGTTTTGCTTCTGAATTCCTCGCCATGCAAAAAATCCGCTTAGAACTAACACAAGTCTCGCGATAATCGTTAATCAAAATTGAATTTCGAAATTGGAAAATTGATGGGATTGAAGAGAACCGAAAATCTTTAGCGGAATTTCCATTTTGTTTTTGTTCTTTGGGTTTTTGTTTTTTGTTTTTGGAAGACAGCAAAACAAAATACCCGATAATAAACAATTTTTAGTTTCAAGATTTGCATTTCGTTTTTTTTGCGCCAACATTGATTTTAGTTTTGTGTAATTTATTATTATTATTATTATTATAATTAATATTAATTATTTATTTAGCTATATTCTTGTGTAACACACATCTATGAGTGTCTATGTATTGCTTTAGTTTTAGTTTTCCTTTCTTATTTTTCTTTTTCTTCCGTTTTCTTAATAGTCTCTTTATATATATTTATATATATATATATATATATTTCTATATACTATAATGTGTATATACTTTTGTTTTTATTTTTTTGTTTCGTTTTTTTCAGTTTTTTGCTAGCATATTTTGAATATTTTATTGTTTGTTCTTTTTGTTTAATTTTGTTTTTTTGTTTAGTTCTTAGATTTCTCATTTTGCCTTTACACTAAAATTTCGTTCAGTTATGCTTTGTTTTTTTTTTTGTTTTTATTTTTTGTTTTTTAACTTATTTAGGTGTTCTCGATCGAAGATTGATCAAAGAGTGAAAAGGAGAGATAAGATATGCCTTTTTGTTCTTGTCTCTCACCATTATTAATATATTTCTTGCCACTCTTTGTTTAATTTTCGATTTGTAGCTTGCTCTTTGTGCTTGCCTTTTGCTGTATGTATGTGTGTGTGTGTGTGTATGAGTGTCAGTTACAAGTTACATGTTACATATATAATATATGCATGTGTGTATGTGTATTATATATATATATATAATGTATATAAATTAATTTATGCATAATTTTATGTCTTTAATCTTCGATCGCTGCCCGCTTGTTCTTCTTCTTCTGCTTAGCTACCATGGTTGTATGTAAGTTTCAGTTATTTTCTATATACACACACATCATATGCATATATGCCTCTGTCTGTGTGCGTGTGTGTGTGTGTGTGAGAGAATGTGTGTGTGTTTCCACATATTTTATGTTGTGTTTTGTATGTGTGTTTCTCCATCATCTCCCTCCCATTCACTTTCATCATCTCTCTCTCTCTCTATACCCCTTGTCGTTCGTTTTGTCAATTGCTTTGTCAGATCCTGCTGCTGCTGTCTTACCACTAATTGCACATTATAAATGTTATATCCATTCACAAATTCTATAACCACATCTCGCACACCCACACACACCCCCCCCCCCCCCACACACACACACCCACACACAAACATAAGCAGCTTACTTTACAGCGTTCTAGACGGCCCTCCCATTATCTCCAACACCCCCTTCTCTCCTACTGTGCAAAATGTGCGTCTGTGTCTAAATGTTGTTGTTGTCCTTGCAGTCCTTTTTGTTTGGTTGTGTATGCATTTTGTATGTTTGCATGTTGCATGTTTTAAATTCTATTTTATTTTCGTTATTGATGTGGTAGTTGTAGTTGTTGTAGTTGTTGTGGTTGTGGTTGTTGTAGTAGCATCTTTCTCTCTCTCTCTTTTCACTGAATCCTCAAAGTTAACATGGATAAATTCCTATAAAATATTGAAAATTCATTTCATAGGCAATTTCAGTATAAAGTATATATATATATATATAAGTTCTTAGTATGCATGTGTATATCTCGATGTATATGTACATATATAGTATATATACATATATGTATATCTGCTGCTACACACTACTACATACATACATTTTTCTATTTACACACAGCAAAAGCAATAAAAAAAAAAAAAAAGAAAATGAAAAATCAAATCAGATAGATCTTCATATTATTCAAGAAGCTTCAAATGCAGCGAATGCAACCAATTTCCAGCCCATAAATTATGCAAATAGAGAACCATTAAATCATATTATAAGCCTAATAACCTCTCCCTCTCTCTCTCTCTTTCTCTCTCTTCCTATTTCTCTGCACGCTTTACAAAAAACAAAAAAAAAAAACACATTTTGTACTAACAAAAGCATTAGAGAAGAGGAGAATGAGAAGAAGGACATTTGCACCTTACGACGACTAGATCCAGTTGCATTCTCTGCCAATTACCAAAAAAAAAAAAAACAAAAATTAGAATTAGAATTACAATTTGTGCAGGAAGAGCAGCAGCAACGTGGTCAACGAGCCTAGGACCCTACGAGTGGGCGTGTAATTGTGTGTGTGTGTGTGTGTGTGTGTGTGTGTGTGTGTGTGGGCGTGGGACTATGGGCATGACTATGGATGGCATTCAACTAATTAATTATAGTATAAACTATTTTGTTTTCATATTTAAGTGTGTTGGGCGTGTGAAAATTATAATCTACATACACATACACAACACATTATGTTAAGTGAAAGATATATATAGGATATATAAAAAAAAAGAAAAAGTGTTTTTTTAAATTAAATAATATAATCAACTAAATTATAAACTAGAAGAGTGCGCGACACTAATGCGTTTGCTGCTGCTGTTGTTGTTGTTGTTGCTGATGTTACACAGGGCGTACAGAGAGTTGTTGTTGTTGTTGAGGGCGATGATAGTGTTGTTGTAGTTGGTGTTCTAGTTGTTGCTGTTGCAGTTGTTGTAGTTGTAGTTGAAGTTGCATCTGCAGTAGTTGTGGTTGTTGGTTGTTGTTGTTGTTGTTGTTCGTATTATTGGATTGATTGTTGATTGGTTTATTCAGTGGGCAGCTCTCAACGAAAAAATAATTGGCGTCTACGAAAATTTGTTTACGTATTTTAACCTTTTTTTTTAGGTTTTTGGTTTAGGTTTTTTTTTTTTTTTTGGTTTTTTTGTTTTTTTGGGGTTGTTTGTTTTTGTGCAGCCAAGACAAAAAATGAAAGAAAAGAAAGAAAAAAACAAAGCAAGTTCGAATATATATATATGTATATATATAAATATATGTATATAGATAAATGTATATGTGTACATCTCACTACCAATACAATGATAAATTAATGTACAAATAAAAAAAAAAAAAGAAAAAAATACCAACGAATGTTTTTCGTTCTCTTTTTGCGTCGTTGTTTTTCACTTACCTTGATAATTCTGAGGCCAAATGGTGGGAACATTCTGTTTTGGTAGTAGAAAAAAAAAGAGAAAAAGAGAAGAATATTGGTCAAAATAGCTTTAGGTTAAGGTTGTTCTTCGTGAACTTGGGATGGTGAGGGGAGTGGTGGGTATGATACTTACCATTGGCACGCTGTAGTACTGATAGAATGGCTGATATTGCATGGCTGAAGGTGGGTAGATGGCTGGTACTCCAGCGGCTGTAAAGTCAGTAACTAGATTTTAGTTAATTGTTCCAAAAAATAGTTGATTGGTTGTTGTTGTTGTTGTAGATAAAGATGGTTGTTGTTGTTGTTGTTGGTTGGTTGGTTGGTTGGTTGTTGTCGTGTATCAAAAATAAAGAAAAAAAAAATTATAACAAAAGAGATCAAAAAATCATAATTTATCTCAAATGGAAATGAAATTGCGCTGGGTGGGTGCTCCTGAGTGAAGATTAGGGGGATAGGAGGTAGGGAAGAGAGAGACACACACACTCACCTGGCGGATAAACTGCAGCCGCAAACTGATCCATAGGTATATTACTGATGGGTGCCGGTGGCGTGGTGGTATAGTAGACAGCTCCATTGGTGGCCACAATCGATTGCAATGGATTTGGCTACGAAAAAAAAAAAAAGTATAAAGGATTCAAGTCCACTCCCAATACCGAATATCCTGCTACAGCATCTGTTTACTCACCTGCTTCTTGATGGCCGGTGCAATGTTCAATTTGCGATCACGTAGGACAACACACTCGCCCTGCAGATGACAGGCAGAAAAAAAGGAACGAAAGAAGGTAGGAAGGAAGGAAGGGAGAGAGAAACATAGAGAGTGAGAGAGATAGAGAGAAAGAGAAAAGAAACGAGAGAAAGAGAGAGAAATAGATAAAACTGTATTAGCATAAGGTTATAGCAAAATTCATACACAAGCCGAACGGAATTTAAAGTCAAAATCGAACGCAGCAGCATCAAAAAAGTTCTCAAAAAAGTTAAAAAAAAAATATATATATATATATATTAAAATTAATGCGCAACGCTTTTGTTTTTTGGTTTGTTCTTAAATAATACATGTTTATACCCTTGCCGAAAAGTCGTTTTTTTTTTTTTTTTTTATATAGAATGAAGATGGCCAATCGGACAACTAGAATCTGACAATTTATCAATGGAATATAGAAGGCCATTTCAATAAACGGATGGAATATTTTTATATATCTTTTGATATTGCAAGGGTATAAAACAACTTCGGAGTCTCGAAGTTAAATATTTTCTCTATATTTCTTGTTGCAACGGCACGGGGCTGGGAGAACGAGAGAGAGAGAGAGAGAGAGAGAGAGAGAGAAAACACGTGCCAAGGCAAAATACCATTACCAAAGTATACATATATACGGTGGTGTATGTGTGTGTGTGCGTGTGAGTGGGTGTGTGTGTGTGTGGTAATACATATTTTGGTTTTTGTCTAGCTCGCGACACACACACACACACACACACAATTAAAACTCAATTCAAATCCAAAATTCATTTAAATTCAACAAACAAAAAAGCTTGAAATTAAATAAGCAAAAACTCAAATGAAATTTATATCACAAATAATAAAAAACAACAAAGAAAGAAAGTCAAATTTGTTTGTTAAATGAAATCAATTTTCTGGAAATTAACAAAAATAAATGAGAACTTTCGAAAAGAGAATGAGGGGGGGAGAGAGAGAGGAAGAGAGAGAGATAGAGAGAGAGAGAGATCTATCTCAGTGTAAGAATAATTGCCGGACAGTAGCAGCAGCAACTGCAGCAGCATTGGCAGCAAAGAGCTTCTTTAAATGAAAGTTTTCCCTAATTTTCCCAAAGACCATTTCCATTTTCATTCCCATCACATCGCATTGCAACGCATCGCATCACATTACAAATTCTCTCTTTACTCGGAAGAAGTTTCATTAAAAATGCATTTGCTTTATGCTCTCTCTCTCCCCGTCTCTCTCCCAGTCTCTCTCTCCGTCTCTCTCTCCGTCTCTCTCAATGGCTTACCTTTTGCTACTACTGCTGACCGCCCCGGGCAGCATTAACTAACTAAATATAAGTATAAGAACGACTCTCTAACTAACTAACAACAAGACAAGCAGCAGCAGCAGCACAAGAAGAATTCCTAAGCTGAATGTCGGCTCTTAAGACCCGCTCGCTCCAGTTTGTCTTTAATTGCCAATTAGTCTCGTCTGATACCCTTGTGATTTGACCGACTGTCCGTCTGTCCGTCGGTCCGTCGGTCCGCCTGTCACTGGGCAGAAGCCTCCACCACTCCCTCTTCTCCCTTTCCTATTTAAACAGAGATAAGCCCTAAGGTGGAGCTGGCTGTTGGTGCGGTTAGAAATTTGGCCATTAACCTAAGCAAATGTTTGCAGGCCACAAGAGTTCTGACGACTGCTTCTTCTTTTTCTTCTTCTTGTTCCGCCTGCCTCTCATAAGGAAAAATTGAATGTAACAAAATAAAAATAAAAAAGAAAATGAAGAAAAACCTGAGATAGGAAATTCGCGTATATGCGCGCCTATCCATCCCTTTGACCGCCGTTGGGTAAATATGCTCGGTTTTTATGTTTTAGAGAGGAGGGAGAGGGGAGAGAGAGAGGGAGAGAGAGTTGAGTTGGCCGCCATACCCTGGAGCAGTTGGAGCAGGAGACGGGTGGGGAGAAGGAGGAGCAGCAGCAGGCACACAAAGCGACATGACAAAAGAAGGAACCGTAAGTAAACTGAAAGAAAAAGCTAGCCACTTCTTCATCTTCAGCTTCTTCTTGGTCTACTCTCGTCTTGACTGAATTTAATTAAGAACCCTTTTTGGTTGGCCTGGCTTTCACCCTGAGCCTGAGCTTGAGCCGGGCACGAAGAGAAGTGCGGTAGTGGGGTGGGATGCCGCCTCTGGGGTGGTTGGCTCTTTTGTTTCAGAAACACACAGAGACACACACACACACACACACAAAAAGGACAACAAAAAACGTGGCCTGGCCACTCTAAAATAATTTATAATGTAAGAGAGGAGAAAGATGAAACGCACACACACACACACACATGTACACATGTACACATTTGAAATGTGCGTGTGCTATATATAAAGGGGATTACAATTTAATGTTGGAGACAATTTTATTTTCTATTTTTCTTTTCGTAAACTAGCTCTCTGCTTTATTTATAATGGTTGGTCCTTTAACTAGAAGAGGATGAGAGTGACAAGGATTAGTGGCCCATTAAGTAACTACACACACACACACAGGCAGACAAAAGCCTTTCATTTATGGTGGAAAAGTAAAACTAAATTCTAAAGTCATGAATAGATCCTTCTGATCGTTGAAGGCAAGTAAGGACCTCTCCTCCTCATCCCTAGATAAAAATCTAGCCCATTTAATCATTGATATGAGATCATGAGAAGATCTATTTAAATTTATTCTGCTAAGCTTTTCAAATTAGTCTAATGGTAAAAGCGACACAGAAAAACGAAAAAAAAAGAAACAACACACACACAAACACACACACAAAAAGGAAAGGAAAATCCAACAAAATGTGAAACTTTGGTAAATGAAATTTAATTAGTGTAATGTGTGTTGTATTTGCATTTGCATGTGAGTGTGTTTGTGTGCTTGTGCTTGTGTGTGTGTGTGTAGGGATATATATCTCTCTTCTGAGTATGTGTGGATATGTGTAAATTAAAACTTCGTTAAACGTTGCCACGGCTGTAAACCCATTGTTGGTGGTGCTGGTGCTGCTTTTGCCTGGTCGATGGGTTGGTGGGTCGGTGGGTCGGTCGGTCTCTGTGCCAGTTTTTCCCCTACAACAAATTTGTTGTTGCTGTTGTTCAGCTTGTTTTTTCCTGCAGGCATTGTTGCTGCTGCTGCTGCTGCTGCTGCTGCTTCAAAAGAAGAAGGCTCACTCTTTTAGCTTTTCATATATACAAGGACACTTGTCTCGCAGCAGCAGCAGCAGCGGCAGCAACAACAACAACAACAACAATGCATATTAACGACAAGCACAGAGTAAAAGTTTTTCACTTAAAATGCCACAAAGAGTGCGAGAGAGAGAGAGGGCGAGGGCGTGAGGGAGAAAGAGAACCCTCCTAACCCAAACTCAGAAATGAAAATTAATCAGAAATGGGCAAAAGTTGCATCACCGAGAATGAGGTGAAGCTGTTGCTTGTTGCTGCTTCTGCTTCTGGTAGTAGTTATGCAATTATAATCAATTAGTATGCCAAAACAAATAAGGTTCTCTCCCTCCCCTCCGCCCACTCCACCGACTCTACCTCTCCAATTCTCTCTCTCTCTCTCTCTGTTTACTATATTTAGGCAAGATCTATATGACAGCAACTTGTTTTAGGGTTCAAAATGATTCGGTGTGGGCTGCAGCAGTTGGCATAGGTTGCTTTTGTTGTTATTGTGGGGGAGGGTAGGTTGGGGGGTGGGCCAGGGCAGGCAGGTTAGGGAATAGGGGGAAGTGACAAGTGGTAGTGCTGATATTACAATTCCCTAGGGCCCCGCCTTAGTCTCAAGCGCAATGAACTTTTATGGCAGGCCGGCGGCCTCCTTCTCTTCTCTCATTTACAAAAAAAAAATAAATAAATATATAATGGTCCATTTTGGATTTTTGTTTTGGTTTTTGTTTTTGTTGTCATTAACTTATTATATTCGCTCAGTGCATAAACTCTTATTTGGAAATTAACAAATAAATTAGGCCAAATCAAAATGTAATTGTTCGAACAATGCAAAAAGTAAAACGGAAATTATTAAATAACAAGTAACAAATGTAACGCTCTAAATTCTAAATTTCACAACTAATTTGGGTATTAAAATTATAGTTGTTGTTGTTGTCGTTGTCATTGTTGTTGCTGGATTGAATGAGGGATGTAATTACTCACTCCCCTCCCCCCCCTCACCCCTCACCATCAAACTTTGGACGCAAAAATATCATGGTTAGTAGTAGGTAAAGAAAAGTTTAAAGGATTCTTTTCGAAAATTTGGCGGCCCAAAAATAGATTCTTACGTTATTTATTTATGCGCTAATTAATTAATTTATTGCTTGCAGCATTTAAAATTATTATTAGAAACCAAATCAAAAGTGGAAATTAAATTTATTTGGTGCACACACAACTCTAACTGAACGCAATTCAATTTTGCTTTTTACGTGTAATTTATATGTATATATATATAGTAGCAATATATATCGATAAATCGATTACAACAACTCTGGTGGTTTTTGGACGCAACTGTACAGAATAGGATAAAATGAAACTACATATATATATATATATATATATATATATATGAAACAAAAACATAAATTTTAAGGCGAGAATCGGCCTACGCTTAAGAAAGTTATTAATTTTTGTGGTGGGGAGGGTTATATAAGTGGTTTGGTGGGTGGGTGGTTGGTGGTTTGGGTGGTATATCTGGGCATGAAGATATATAGTATTTGTGTTTATGTATATATATATGTATGTGTGTTTAAAACGTAACGTAATTTTAACGCAACGGAAACGTAAACTCGGAAACGTAAAACTCAACAAAACGCAATAAGAAGAATTATAAAGAACAAAGTGCCGTCCGTACCTAAGGCGGTACATATCATTGGATTCAGATACATAGATTTCAGTTTTCATTTCTTTGGCTTATATATTGTTTCTTTTTTTTTTTTGGTTTTTTCGGTTTCAGTTTCAGTTCAGGGGGAGTAGTGGTGGGGCAGCTAAGCCCCGCGCTGTTGTTGAGGTAGGCGGCGTCTCAAAGTACAAGTACTTGTTGTGTGTGGTTGGTGGTTGGTGATGGGTCAGGTAATGCCCTAAAAAATCGGAGCACAAGATACACAATAGAGTATGGCGGCAACGACGAGAACGAAGACAAAGGCGAAGACGAAGCCGACGACGACGACGACGACGACGCCTTCTTCCGGACACAATATCAAAATCAAAAAAATGTGGTAAATCAAAGTGTGTGTGTGTACAAGGCCAAGATATGATATACATACATCAATCAATCATAATCATAATAAGCAAATTAACATGGATTTGAACAATTTGAACTTACATCTGCTTGCAGTCTTTGAGCCTCCTGTTCCGTTTCAAAGGTAACGAAACCATAGCCCTTGCTAACGCCAGCACGATCCACAATTATTTTGGTGCTCTTTACTGTGCCATAAGCGCTAAAGACGCGCGTCAAGTCCGCCTCGGTGGTGTCGCCACTAATAAAAACAAAGAGGAAAAGAGGTTTAACAATCTTAAACGCAATCTCTGCTCACATTTTGCTCACCTTATGCCGCCCACGAATATGCGATTTGGTATCAATGTGCCATATTTGGGACCAGCCATTGATGCTTCTAGGGCACCAGCTGGCGCTGTGGCCGCCACCGGGGCAGCTGTGATCTTGTGCATCTCTGCGGGTGTCGTCTCCAGACGAAAGTTGGCTCCGAATGGCAGAATCTTGAGGCTGTTCTTGTACCTTGGGGTGCGCACCGGCAAAATTTGGAAATTTATTGGATTACAAATAATCCAATAGACGACGACACGACGCGTTCGCTCCTCTCTAATCTCCTGGGACTCCTGGGACTCCTCTGACGAATCGCTCCTGGCTCGCTCTCTCTCTCTCTCTGTCTGTCTGTCTTTATTGGTGGATGTTGGTGTTGGGTATACCGAAAGATTTCTGATTTTCTTTAATTTTATCTCTATATATATCTTTCTTTCTATAAGTGTTGTGTGTGTGTGTTTGTGTGTGTGTATTGTAGATTATTTTGTAATTTTTGTCTTTTTTTGACCGTGTTCCTCTCGCTTTGCTCGATTCGTCGTGTTGAATTTTGTTTGTTTTTTTTTTCTAGCCTTTTCTCTATGCCGATTTTCCTTTGTTACTTTTTACACTCTTATATATATATTTTAAATATATATGTATTTATATATATATTCCAAAATCTAAAAGTAAAAAGAAAGAATCATAAATTAGTTGCGCTCATTAATAAGTCATTAAAGAGAGGAGGAGGCGGCAGCAGCAGCAGCAAAGAGAAAGAGAGCACCCACCAAATGGAAGAGAGAGAAGAGGGAAAATTAAAATTGAATTTCGATCTCCTCTGAAAAAATGCCCCCTACATTTCGAAATGAATCTATTTTTGTATCAGCGACATATGTCACACGAGGAAAACTCAGCACTTTTTGCTGGCTAAACTAGCAGCAGGCAAACCGAAAGAAACGCAGAGATTCACACACAGAGAGAGAGAGCGAGTGGGAGAGAGAGAGAGAGAGGGAGAGAAGAGAATGGGAGAAAGAGAACACTAGCGAGAAGCAGAGGTAGTAGAGTCCAACCGACATGTGTGCACCATAAATTCACCTTCACAGACGACGGCAAGACAGACAACTAAATAGCACAGAGAGTTTAATTTTAACAGCAGCAACACACAAAACGGCAACAGCATCGAAACGGCAACGGCAACGGCAACAATAAAGTTGCCTTGTCAACAGCAACATTTTGGGGAACATTTCACAATGGCTACACGCAAATCGACAAATAGCACAAAGTAATGTGTCTCTTCTATATATCTGTATAGCTTGTTAAGAAAATAACAAAAAAAAAAAAACCAGGGCCACAGACACACGACGACTATGTCTAGTTTATTAGCATTCGCAATGGTTTTTGAAATGCACCCGAAGATCGTTACAGCCTAATGTTCTGAATCAATCTCTGTTGGCCAGTTTGAAGAAGACCATTTATAGGCATTGGGATTGCAAAGAGAACAGAAATTGGCGTGTAGCTATTTCAAGAATCACTAAGATATTTTATCAGCAGACTTGCTATAGCCAAAGTACATTTTCAAATGCTAAAACTAGTTGAGAATTATAGTTAAAAAGCTTACAATATGAGAATTTAATTGATAAGCATATAGAGTGCTTTCGAAAAGGGAGAATTGTAGGAAAATTAGTAAGCCAGATGAATGCGTACTTTTAAATCGTTTGGAAGTCTTCTCGCCATTTAAGCCAAAGTACATTTTCAAATGCTAAAACTAGTTGAGAATTATAGTTAAAAAGCTTACAATATGAGAATTTAATTGATCACTAAGATATTTTATCAGCAGACTTGCTATAGCCAAAGTACATTTTCAAATGCTAAAACTAGTTGAGAATTATAGTTAAAAAGCTTACAATATGAGAATTTAATTGATCAGCATATAGAGTGCTTTCGAAAAGGGAGAATTGTAGGAAAATTAGTAAGCCAGATGAATGCGTACTTTTAAATCGTTTGGAAGTCTTCTCGCCATTCAAGCCAAAGTACATTTTCAATGCTAAAACTAGTTGAGAATTATAGTTAAAAAGCTTACAATATGAGAACTTAATTGATCAGCATATAGAGTGCTTTCGAAAAGGAAGAATTGTAGGAAAATTAGTAAGCCAGATGAATGCCATTCAAAACTCTTATTCCAGGTATGATATTTTTCTAACTAGCACCAACAAAAAAAAATGTTTGACAACAAGCGCATGGGCAATCGGAATTGCAATTAGTTAATCATGAAATTATTTATAAGCTGCAACAATGCGGCAAACAAGTTGGGATTTTAGTTAATTGCAGTTGCTATCTAAAGCATTTTGTATCTGTATCTCTCCCCGTCTCTCTCTCTCTCTCTCTTGCAATCTCTCTAGTTAATAATATATAATATTCAGCGTAACCTTCGTCAAACATTTCATGAGATATTTATGTTATGTTTGCTGTGTATGTAGGTATGCCGATGTACATATATGATAGATGGAGATACAATTTGCATGTTTGGCATCGCATGTTTGTGGTGGCTGCTGCTGCTGCTGCTGCCACCTACATACACATGCCTTCCTCTCCACCCCCCCTTCGCCCTTTCCGTCCCCCCACATACACGCCGCCCTCGCCCCCATCTAGAGCTTAATAATCTCGGTCGATGGCTCCCCCCCGGCCCCCGTCGTTTCTTTCTCTGGACGCGCTCAATTGCCTCGGTTTTCGATGGTGGCGCTTATGACAAGGCGAACCGCCGCTTATCATCGAATATTTATCTATCAAAAAAACAAAAAAAAAAAGACTATACCCACCCACCCGCGCCGTGTTCAATTGTCTGCATGTTTATTATATTGTATTTGTGGGTTTTATATGCTGCTGCTCCAATTTCCATGTCAAGTGTTGATGTGTCCATATCCATGTCCATGTCCAGCGCGATTGGCACATATACCAATGAAAATATAATTAAATTTTCATTAACAATGAAAATGTCAAAATTGTTTGCGTTTGTCCCCATGCCAAGAACGAATATCGCTTCGCTTTGGCATTTCAAATTGTATCTGAACGTTTGGTTTTTTTTTTTTATCGATTCCACATGATATGAACGAACACAGGTATATATGTACGTACATATATACTCCTCCCCCCCCACCCCACTCCTCTCTTTGTGCGTGTGTGTGTGTATAAATTGGACTTATCTGCTTAATGGATGGAATAAAGTTGTTGCCAACTTCTATGTATAAACGTGAGGTGAGTTGTTTGGCCTAATTTCTCTTTCTTAGTTTGGAATAAATATTTCAAAACTTGTGAATAAATCAAGTTAATCAAATTAAAAAACTAAATATAAATATTAATATTCCGCACACACATTAAAACGCGTCACTTTTTTTTTTTTTTTTTGTTATTTTTCATTTTCATTCAATTATTTTTAGACCAAACACACACACACACACACCACACATAAGGAGAGCTAAAGAAAATCGAAAATTGTTTTTCATATTCTTCTCTGGCATGACGTTGTTCCCATATATATATATATATATATGTATATATATACTTGTACATTATAAAAATATCAATAATTTTCATTGGGAAATCGAGAAAAACTAAAAGCATCTAGCTTATGGCCCTCTTCTGGTAGACTGACAAACGGATGGACGAATGGACGAATGGATGGATGGATGGACTGACCAGCCAGCATCAGCCACATATTGATAGTTGGATAGAAGCTAAGTGCCCCTGACATGATTCATGGGGCAGCAAAGAGGAGAGAGTAAAGGCGTAGAGGAGAGGAGAGAAGACGAGAGAGCCTCGTAAGATTTATGTGCGGTTCTTAATTATTTAGCATATTATAAAATTTTGAGCACTTTATTCTATGGGCCAACAAAATAAATTGGCATTCAAGAAAAATTGATGATGAGCTAACTTGCTAAACTTGGGTTGGGTTGGCTTGGGTTGGGGTTTTGGGTCTCGGATTGCAGGGTGGCCAGGCCAGAACCAGAAGGAGGCACCCAAGTGCTTGCCACCCTCAAATGATATTGTCGAATATCTGAGCCAAAAAGAACCGCATGAATTATTAAAATGTTCATTACAATGACGACAACGACGACGACGACGACACAATGTAATGTTTGTGGCGTTGCTGGTGGCCATGGCCACGACCACGACGCTGACGAAGCTGACGACGCTGACAACGACGACTCTGACAATTCACTCTCGAGATGATGTGGCGGCAATGGCAAAGGTCAGCCGGAAAATCACGGCAGCAACATGACAGTGGAATTTAATCAACAACAGTAGTCCAAGCAACAACCAAACCCACCCACACAATCTCTCAGAGACAGTCAGCCAGCCATTTAGCCAGCCAGCCAGTCAGTCAATTTGACCAATCAACCATATTGCCAAATTCCACGTGCGAAATATTGCACGAGAGTGAGTAATGCCAATGAAAATCGAAAAGCGAAACACCAAAAGAATTTAATAATACAGAGCAACACAACAGAGAGAATTCTAGAGATAAGGCAAAATGGCAATGGCAATGGCAATGGTGATGCCGATGCTGATGATGATGAAGCCCACCGCCGCCCTGAATCAAATGGAATCCAATCAAATATTTTTAACAAAGATTAAAAAATGTGCAAAATGTTGTGAAGGGAATATAAAGCACAAAAGTGCAACGCAGAGTTGGGCAAACATTTGCTTTTTGTTCCAGGCAAAAGTGCCAAAAATAAAAAAAACCAAAAACACACATCGAATAAACCAATTTGGTATAGTGAAAATGCTTGCTAAAACAAAAATGTAATCCTGAATATATACACAGTAGGAAGAATATTTGGATATGTTCTATATTTTTATGTTTTCACCTCTAATTTGATTAAATTTGAATAGTAAGTCTCCTGCCTATCCAAAAAGTATATGAATTCTGAAGAAGTGGCATAGAAGAATAAATGTGTTCACTCTAGAATATGTTACCAGTTGGAAATAAGCTTGGATTTCACTTGTACCTTACTAAAGGAAGCTATACCTTTTCCAAATTGTAATTCCCAACTAGTTGAAGCATTCAAGTAGTGGTAATTTTGCTTAATTAAACTTTCCTTTTGCCATCCTTGACCTATGTATCTATCTCCATCTCGACGAAAGCAACTTTCAATGCGTTGCTTATAACTTCTCACTGAAATCAATACACACTTTTTGCAACAGTGTAAAAAGCAACGAAAGCAACCTAAACACAGCCAGCAATGTGGAAGCTGCAAAAATTGCAGAGAAAAGAAACCATGGCAAACAGGCAACGGTTTTCCATTGCACATTTTTGCGTTGAGTTTTTTTGGCACATTTTCCAAGTACAACAACTTGAGCAATTAGGGCAATGCAATTAGTGAGGAGCAACTGAAATGGGCAACAGCAGCCAGCACCAAACTATTGAATAACAGGCTGACCAAAACTGAATGTTGTTAGATGGAGCTGACCTATAAATAAAGAGAGAGGAGAAACGGCTGCGTGTGTGTGTGTGTGTGGGGGGAGGGAGAGAATAGGAGAGCAAAATGAGAGGAGTACGGACAGGAAGCCGTGAGGAAACTGTTGTGAAAAGGAAGCAAAGCAGCAGCACCGCCCCCAAGGCGTAAGCACTTTTTAAACTAAACAACCCACACGAGACTTGGCCTCACCTTTGCAAGTGGGGTCCGTCGTCGTCATTGCCAAAAAAAACAAAAAAAAAAAGGAGAAAAAAAAGAAAAAACAATAAAATGAAGAAAAAACGAAACGCCAACGATAGCCAAAGTCTGATAAACGCTGACACAGAAAAAGCAAAAGGCACGAAGAACAAGAAGAAGACTAACCTCTGCTGCTGCGCCTGACAGTATGCTATAGACATCACACACAGAAAGGGGCGAGATGAAAACGTGGTGCAAGGTTTTCCCTCTACCTGATAAGCTCGCTCACAAACACACACACACGTTGAAATATCCCCGTATATACAGATATAAGTCACATAAGGACAATTAGCCAGAGTAGAAGGAAGAAGACGACGCAACAAAAAAGTTTTGAAAGAGTTAAACTCAAAATGCAAATAACAAGAGGGATAAAAGTGAATGAACAGAGAGCAGTGAGGGAATTTAAATAGGGGGAAGAGGTGGAAAGAGAGGATGGAAAATGAAGGAAATAGATGTTGATGGCTAAGGCATGACGACGATGACGTCGTTAAATCGTACGTGTTGGTGCATAACTTAAAAAGCTAAGCGAACCGAAAGACAGGAGCCAAGCTAACAGATACCCAGAAAGTGGGATTGGTACAGAAAGCAACGAGATAAAGAGAGACAGAGAGAGAGAGCGAGAGAGAGAGTGAGAGTGTGAGAGACAGGGAGAGAGAGAGAAAGCTACAAAGGAGGCAAAGGTCAATTGAAGTTGCGGTGCAAAGAGGCAAACAAGTATCAAGCAAGAGTCAAGTCAAGTGTAAAGCGAGAAAGCGCAAAAATGGCACACACATACACACACACACTCACACACAGTGAAAAGCCATGGATGCACTGACTCTGAGTGACGTGGTCCGGAAGTGGAAGTGCCTGCTCACCTACAAAAAAAGGAAAATAAAAGTAGAAGGAGCAAAAAAAAAAAAAAGGCAGGCAGCATTTCTGCCTTTCTCCTGCATGTTATACAATCCTTAAGTATGGCAGAGCGAGGACGAGAACGGTTGAAGCTTTGGGTGTCAGTCAAGTGAAAGGAAATTGTAGCTCACACACACACACAGAGCGAGGGGGGGGGGGGGGGGGGTTGATGGGAAAGGGCCTTGTGCCAAACCAAACCAAACCAAACCAGACTAACCAACAGACAAACATGATGATGATGATGATGCTCATCATGTTGCTAGCACGAGACGCGCCTCGGCAGCTAAATTGATGGCCTGCCATCAGCGTATCCATCTGATGTCCACTGGTATCCTCTCCCCCACCCTGGCTTACACGGCAATATAAATTTGTATGTGTGGCACACACACACACACATACACAAAAAAAAAATCTATAATCCTTAGCAGAAGCTGAAGCTAAAGGCAGCAGCAGCAGCAGCAAAAGGGAAACGCCAAACTACAAAAGCGCGAACACAAATTGCCATTGCATACGTATGTGTGTGTGTGTGTGTGTGTGTGTATCTATGTGAAAAGAGCCAAAACTTATGTGAAACAATGAAACTTTTGCTTTTGCTTTGGCTTTGGCTTTAGCTTCTGTTTTCTCTCTCTCTGTTTCTCTGTTTCTGTATTTGTTTTAGTTTTATTTCTGGCCCTTGTCCAATATTTGCTTTGCCAAGCAACTTAAAGTCTTTTGGAATTAATTTCAAGCAAATGTATCTACATATAGAATAAATCCATCTCTCTAACTCCCTTCCTCCTCCTCTCCTTTACGCCAACAAAAACAAAACTCTCTCTCTCTCTGCTTGAGTGTGTGTGCGTGTGTGTGTGTGTGTTTGAGTGTGTGCGTGTATATTTGCGTGTGGTTAGCAGCAAAGTTTCTGATGATTTATTACCACTTTGGAGTGTTGTTCCTCCAGTAGGGACAAAAAAAAAGGGAATGGGAGGATGATAGGAATTGAAGGCAGCTGGATTGGATGACATACAACATGGCGTATGAGCGATGGAGGAAAAGTCTTTGCTGACAAAGGATTTTGAGTGGAATTTGATACACTTCTCTCTCGCTCGCTACACACACTCTCTCTCTCTCTCTCTCTGTCTCACTTCTACACTCCTTTGGATGGGAACCCATCTAACCATTAAATGTTGCGGCAAATTAAGTCATTAAATAACAATTTTTTTCTTACTTAGTTTTTTGTTTTTCAGCCAAGCAGGTGGACAAACTTTCAGGAAGGGAAAGAGAACATATATATGTATGTATATGTAAATTTCCCGTTTTCCTCATTTCAGGACTATAAAAATGCAATCACAAAGTAAGCCTAAAGAAAATAATAAAAAAAAAAAGAAATGACGTAAAAGTGTGACTCGAGATGCTTAACTGTGTATGCTGCTCATGTGTGTTTGTCTGTGTGTGTGTGTGTGTGTGTTTGTGTGGGTGGGCGTGTTGGTAGGGCGTAGGTGCCAGCAACTGGGGTGGAGCAACTATTTTTGTAAACGTAGCACCAGCAGCAGCAGCAGCTGCCTTTGTGTAGGCCAAAAGCATAAAATTAAAATGCAAAAAGAAAAGAAAGACGAAAAAAAAAAGTGCAGACAATGGTTCGTTGACGGAGAAAGAGCTGGAGAGATACGATGATAGTTGGGCTGAAGGAGGCACAAGTGAAAGAGAGAGTGACTCGAGAGTAAGAGGAAGGTAGGCAGATGGATGGATGGATGGATGAATGTGTATAAAAGTGAAAAAGCGCAGCTGAGCGAGAATAGCATCAGCAGCAGCAGCAGCAGCACATCATCAAAGGCCAAACAGACAGCCAACCAGCCAGCCAGGCAGCCAGCTAGGCAGCCAGTCAGCCAGTCAGTCGGTGTCGCACTTCAATCAGGCTTTTGAGCGGGAAGGCTCTGACTTGATCTTATATACCCTGTAGCAGGATTAAGCGATATAATCATGAGAAACGAAAACCAGCCACCAAGTTGTGGCTAAAGGGTATCATTCAAAGTCGACTCTTGGCTTAAACTATATATACATATATTTTTCCAGCATCTGCAGCAGCATAAGGAAAGAAGGAAAAAACAAAAGATGCGCGAGAGCGCGGCCAACATTTTTTTTTATTTTTCAACTTTTTTTTTCTCGCATTTCTTTTGGCAATGTTTTAAACATTTTTTGCGTCTTAAGTTATGTCGTCTGATGACCCAGTTGAACGGGGTGCACACACACACACATAGACACCCACCAAAAGAAAAGATAGAGAGAAACCAAGAGGATGAGAAGAAGGAGGTGAAGGAGAAAAAGGAGAGAGTAAAATGTTTCCAAGCCAAAAATCTAATTATAAGCAAACGACCAGACCCAGCAGCAGCAGCACAAGTAGAAAAATGGCTAGGAAGATAATATATATATATATATACATATACACACATATATACAATTTTAGTATATAAAGAGTTATGCAAATGAGATCTGCCCACATATACTTATATACAGTATAGTATGGTGCATTTGAAGATATGAAAAGTAAGCAAACTACACAGATATTCCCCCATATATATATATATATATATATTATATATAGATTGATAGATATAGAGATGTGAACTTGAACCAACTATTTTTTTGTTGGTGCTTGAAACAAGGCGACACACAGTGGAAAATATGTTTATAAAAACACACAGCAAAACGCAGCATGTGGGCTAAATCAATGAGCTCCAATTAACTTTTGCTGCTAAATAAAAACAACTAATTAGTATAGGAACTCAATTAAGCCAACAGGAAATTCATTCATTGAAATTGAAAATGATAATCTCACACACGAATTGTGATAAGAACTTTAAAAATCAATTGTTCTTCTCTCTCTCTCTCCCCCCATTAGATTCTCTCGGAGAATTTCCCATTAATAAACTTGAAGTGGAAACTTTTGTCAGATGGCTCAAATGTGGTGTGCGTGTGTGTGTGTGTGTGTGTGTGTGTGTGTGTGTGCATCCGCTAGTGGGCAGAGCTAAAAACGATTTGAAAACCGTGAAAATATGCAGATAACTAATATTAACTTTGTTGTTGTTGTTGCTGTGGTTGTTGTTCTTTGTGTCTGTTCAAATGCATGAATGAAGCGTGGAAACGGCACAGTTGTAAACTGTTTGAATGAATGGAAAAACTGAGATGTGTATGTGTGTGTGTGTGAAGCCAAGTTTGCAGCTCCAATGAGTCTGGGAGTTAAAAGAGTCGAAAGTTTTAAGTCTCTCCTGTCCTCTTCTTTCCTCTTCTCTATTCTACATATATGCAAAAGCTAAATAATTGGTCCTACTCAGAAAATCAAAATTGAGAGCAGTGCGTGCAGTGTTCCGCAGTGGTTTTGCTTTGACTTGGCCCGCTGACTGACCGACTGGGCTGGCTAGCTGGCTGACTAGCCGACTGGGCTGGGGTTCTATTTATGGCCAGCAAACCGCCAACAAAATGAATGGCGGTCATAAAAACAGCCGCACGCAGTTGACCCATAGATTATGTAGGCGTGAGGGTGTGCTTACAGACACACACACACACGCATTTGTTTGTTGTGCGCCACGGTAGAATGCAATACCGATTTTGGTGACCAATTCAGCGACGATAAAATGCCACCACAAAAACCCCCCACAAAAACTCAAAAATGTTCCAATCTTTCTCGGAATCCTTTTGGCCAAATTCGTTTTCTTAATGAGATGAGCATTCTATACCATTCGTTTTCAATAGAACTCCTTTTTAACCCAAAACATTCTGTTTTTTATCCCAAAGAAAAAGCGAAAACCAAAAATTAAGTTTCTTAAATAAATCAAAGAATTGGAGGAGTAATAGTAATCGAAATAATTATGGAAAATTCATACACTTCTTTTGGGTATTTAAAAAATCGAGGAGCATAAATTTAGAGCAAATGGACAAGTATATTTGAATCATACATAAGTTTAAGGCAGGCAAATGCTAATTTGTGAATTTTAAAAGAAAAAAAATCCAATTTGATGGTTATAGACCAAGTCTACAAATCTATTAACGTTTTGACCATGAAAATAAATGGTTACATAACTGTATTCGAATGTCTCCATCGATTTTCCCCTCCTCCCCCCCGGCTCGTAGGCTCGCACACATTCTCTTACTGTCTGTAAATTTGGTTAAATTGAAATATTGTTCTTTATCTGGGGCTTGAGTTTTGGCTCAATTTCAGCGTTTTTATGCGCTTTCGACTTTCTTTCGCTTTTCTTTTTATTTCGTTTTTGGTTTTTGGGTCTTGACATCTCTGTTGACACAGATTTTCTTTATGGCCCCGTGACTACTCTTACTCGGTCTTGCTAACTCCTTTTTATCCCATTATGGTTGCTCTCTGATTTGGTTGGGTCCTCCTCTTGGCGTACGTAATTCGCTTATGTGAATTTCTGTTATTGTGGTTGTTGTTGTTGTTGTTGCTGCTGCTACTGATTCTACTATACAGACTCCCGGCCGCTCGTTTATGAGTTGCGACTTTCGATAACAAAGCCTGGCGGCATTATATTTTTATGGTCGTATGAGGGCGTGTCTCTCCCGCTTAACCTATCCAAAGAACAGCTGTCGCCAATGATGGCGACGCCGTCTTGTTGCCATCATTGCTGGCGGCGGCAAGGCGAAAAAAAAAAAACGAGCAACACAAAATTCCTTCTTTTCTTTTTTTCTTTTTTTTTTTTTTGGCTCAAACGCGCCATCTTTGTATCTCTCTTGACTGAAAATTAAATGAAAACATACTCGTGCATAAGCAAAAGTACTTTTAGCTCTTTTGGCATGCGTGTCTCTTTATAAAGAAAGAAAAAAAGAAGGAATATATACATATACATATATATATATATATATATATATATATATAAAATAGGAAAAAAAAATCTCTAAAATATAAGGAAATTTCACTTGTAGCCTAGGCGACGACGACGGCAACGACGACAACGACAACGGGAAATGAATATTGAAGAGACATGCCGCATTATAATTTTAGATTTATGTACAGGGTGTTCCTTCTATCAGTGCGCACGGCTTTTGTTGTTGTTGTTTAGCCTGGAGTAGGATAACAGTAGAGGGAAAAGTCAAAAGAAGCTGAGGAACTCTCAGGCACAGGCAGAAGGAGGCACAGCCAAAATTTATGAAAGCCTTGGGAAATCGCAACTAAATAAATTGCAAGAGCATTAAGAAATTGGAAATATTCTTTAGGGAGAGATCCAAAGTCATCAGATAAGGCCATAAGCCTAATGATTCAAATGATTTAAATAATTGTGGAAAATTTTAAATGATTTATGAAGAATAACCAAACTGTACGTGCTCAAAAGGGCGAGAGATAAACTTCAATTAATGGCAAATAAAAGTGAAATGAAATGAAATCAATTTGGTTTAAGTTTAACTGATAGAATTTCATTTTGGCCCAGATATCCTTGACCTTGTTGCCAAAAGTAGGTCAACAAATTGTAATTGCAATAATCTTTTTGCAAATGAGTTAACAAATTATGTAGTAAAAACTTTTTCCGCATAACTCACAAACACCCTTTGCACACACACACACACACACACACACAGACAGATACAGAAGAGAAGAGACAAGCACACTTAAGATGTTAATATACTCTATCCCCAGGCGACATTTCCTATTGGCCTGCTGCTGTGCTACACGAGAAAAAAAACAAAACAAGCAAAAGGAAAATACACTAAAATTCTCAATCCCCTTCAATACGATTTTCTCCCCCCTCTCCTCCTCCTCTATCACATTTTCATGTTCTCTGCTCTCTGTGTTTGCCTCGCGTGGGTTATTTCGAAACCATTTGCCAGTTCTTTGAGACTTTTTGACTCTACTTCTAGTTCATCATGATGATGATGATGATGATGATGATGATGGTCGTCGTCGATGCCTTCGTCATCATTAGCATTAGCGTATGAAATGCAACTAAAAATACATATTTTAATCTAGTTGAATTTAAATTTTACCTTATTTTCTCTTTTTTCCAACAAAAAACAAAAAAAAACTTTCCACTGATTGGGATTAAGAGAGCGGGTTTCTTTTTCTGTTTTTCTAGATTTTTAAATTGTCTCGTTTTTTTTCTGTTGTTGATGTAGTTATTTATTTATTGCTGCTTAAAGATATATTAGCACCTTTTTTCCTTTTGATATTGAAAACGCGTGCTCTTCAATATTTATTTTGCATAATTTTTTTCCTTTTATCACTTTTTTTAGACGCTTTTATTTTTTTTTTTTTTTTGAGAAACTTTTCAATTAGAGCAAAGCAGCTGCAAGGCAAACAAAATTTGTTGGTGGCTTAGAGAGACGACGAATGGGTTTGCGTGTGTGTGTGTGTGTGTGTGTGTGTGTGTGTTTGTGTGTGTGTGTGTGGTTGTGGGTGTAGATAGTAGAGGTTCACTTTAACGAGCTTATTTCGGTTTATAGGTGTTTATAACTAGAAACCGAGAAACGGTTCCTCTCACAGATCAAAAGGAATAAAAGAAAAATTAAGACAGAAAGAAAATCTTGCAAACGGCAAAGGGTTTTCAACGTTCAGCTTTGAAAACCAAAATAAAAATTAACCACAATACAAATATTTATCTGCAAAAAAATGCGAATTTCATCATTAGAAAACGTGGCACACACTCGTTATAACCCTCCGCCACACCAAAATGCCATACACTCGTTTTAAGGGTAATCCAAATTATTACACACACTTCCACACACACTCCCACACACACACAGTACACAGAAATATTTTATAGAATTGTAACCATAAACGTTATTCAATTCGTTTCAAGTCTCTGGTTTATATCACTCATCAAATGGCGGTGAAAAGGCCAAACCCGGAAATATTTGAATAAACAAATTTTCAAGCCGCTTCTCTCTCTCTCTCTCTCTCTGCCCAGTTGAGAAATGGTAACTTTTTTAACAAAGGGGGAGAATGGGGCATGGGGGAGAGAGAGAAAATGTTGCCCATTTTGAGGCAGAGGATGAAGGTGGACGACGTGGATGTTGATGTTCTTTATGGGAAACATTACGTATACGCAACGTGTGCGAAAAGGCTACAAACAAGCGAGCGCACACACACACACACACACGCACAAGGGACAACGATGCCGTTGCTGTTGCCGATGACGACTGGCAATGAGGACGACGAGTGAGAGAGCCGTCGATACGGCGCTCTGCTGAGCGGAAAGGGAAGTAGAGTACCTCATACCCCCCACCCCCCTCCCCCCTTCCTCTCTAGTGTGATGGAGGCGGGTGAGGACATGCGGGTGGCATGCCGGGGGTCTTTGGGTTTGGGTTTACGGGTTGGTAGCACTACTCAATGTTGGGGCTATAGTAGTTGCGATTGGTATACACAAAAAGAAAAAAAAGCACAGAACAAAAAATAGAAGAAAAATGTTCTTTCAATCCTGCAATAAAACAGAAACAACAACTTTTTGGCTCGTTTTTGTTTTTTTTTGTTTTGTGTGTCACGCATGAAAATGTTTTCCTGTTCCTCTCCATACCACCCCCCTTCCCCCCTCCCCCCTCCACTCCTTCTGCTGTCTTGCTCCCGCTGTATACGCATTTTGTGTGTTCGCTGTTTCTCGTGAAAACAAAAAAAAACCCACTAACAACAGCAACAACCAAGACCGACCAACAACAAACAACGAAGAACTCTCCTCTGTGATCCCAAAATCAAGTACGTTCACACACAATTTTCTATATATATATATATATATACATATATATAACAACGTCCCATATATACATAAATATATATATTTGTCGGATTTTATTATTTTGGCTCACACATCAACTTTGTGTCTGAACTACTAAATTTTAGTTGATTGTTGTCAGTGTTAGTGTTGCCCGTGCTGGTAGTTGGTGTTGCTAGTTGTTGTTGTTGTTGTTGCGTTCACTGTCGTTGACTTTAGTGTAGTATGTAAGTGTATGTGCTCGGACGGGCTAACACTTAAAAATTCGTTTTTATGGCTTTTTTGGCGAAAAAAACGCAGTTTATAATTTTTGTTGTTTTTTTTTTTGTGTTCAACTGGCGGGCCGAAAGCCACGATATGTGGTAACTGTTTGGGCCAGGTTCTTGTTGTTGCTGCTGTTATTGCTGTTGCTGCTGCTGCTGCTGCTGTTGTTGTTCTACAACTGTTATTGTTGTTGTTGTTGTTGGTGCAGCAGAACGCATGAAAAACTGGCACACACTTACATATAAATACGCACAAAATTACACACATATACAATTATATACTTTTTTTGTTGTTGTCGTTGTTGTGCTTTTTGTTGTTTTTGTTGTTGATGTTGTAACACACACACAGGAAAAAAAATAAAGAAAAACGTGAAAATTTTCAACGCGCGCGACAAGCAACGGCGACGACGGTGACGACGGCAACGACGACGACGACAACGACGTCGATTCGATGGCTTTTTGTTGTTTTGGTTTATTGTTGTTGTTGTTGTGTTATGGCTGTTGTTGTTTGTTGTTGTTGTTGTTGTTGCAGTCAGAAAATTCTGAAAAATCAAGAAGTGTTGCAATCACAACGACGGTAGAACAACGACTCAGCGTCAAGAAGTGAGCGCCAAACAACTTGGGGCCCCCAACAGGGGCAGCAGCAGCAGCGCCACCAACAGCAGTTGTCAGCCGACGACGCGACGTCAACGTCAACCGAGGCAGCGCCAGAGAGTATAAAATGTGCGCTGCTGCCCACTACTCTCGCTCGCTCTCTTTCTCTCTTTTGCTAACTGGTTCAATCGTTCTTGTTCTTGCTCTCGCACTCTCTCTGTTTTTTTTTTTTTTTTGAGAGCATGTTCTCTTTCTATCTCTCTCGTTATGTCCATGTGTATGTGTGTGTGTGTGCGTGCGTACGTTTTGGGGCTGCGCTTGCTCTTTGGTTAACAGAAGAAACGTTTTTTTTTTTCCAAGGGATGCAATAATGCACGTGGGTTTCCATATGTGTGTGTGTGTGTGAGTATATGTGTGTGTATGTGTATGTGTGTGAGTGCATGTGCATTGTATAGGTTGTGGAAGTGGGTGAGAATGAAAGATTACATTAAACACACATTTTAGCAATATTACATATTTGGCCTATTTATTAAACAGGCAAAGGCAAAAACTCTCTCGACACACTAACAGCAGCAACAGCAACCGCAGTCGCAATCGCAGCAGCAGCAACAGCAGCAGCGATTAGAGTTGACAATGCCAACTGACAAAACGACCGACAGACAGAGCGACCGCTGCTGCTGCTGCCATTGGACAGTGTTTAGAATGTGATTTAAAAGGCAAAAACTAAATCAATGGAATTAAAAGTAGACAAAAGACTAAATTAATTGGTGGTATATGGAACAAAACTAACTTTAAACTCAGTTCAATGATATTTTCAAATAAGAACTTTCTATTCGCTAAGCACTCTTCTCTGCCTTCGTAGCAAACTTTCCGTTTGCGATGCAAACTCTTTCATAACGACCTCTTAATTTAGATAGTTGACTCTCACTCTCCCTCTCTCTGTCTCCCTCTCTGTCTCTGTTTTTCTATCTTTTCGTGCTTTTAATGTCAGCGAATACCGGGAAAAATGTCAAAATGTTTTACTACTCCATATCCATTCGCCTGCCTTTTTGATGTTTGTCAAAAAATGACGTGTCACATTACAGCAGGGTTAACAATAATCATAATATACTTAATTAGCTTAATTTTAACTTCAAATATAAACACTGTGCCGCAAGCAGAGTGGTAGTAAAGTGGCAGCGCCAACAGCAATCGCAGCAGCAGCAGCGGCGGCAGCTGCAGCAGCAGCGACGCCCCCACTAGCAAACGTTGACAGAGCCGTCAACTACTCAGTCAACGACGCTATGCCTGGCCAAGCAAACACAGTTATGTTTTTGACTGCTCCCGCTTTAGATTTTCCATACCTCTGCTCTCTGCTTGGCAGGAGGGTATATTCAGTCTGACGGATACTACAAACGGTTTATTCTTTCAAGATCAATATTAAAAAGCGATGGACTACAGGGGGATCAATTTGATCCAATAACAAAACTGCTCGTAGCTAGGTTCTATAAATATAGCTCATCTTATTGGTAGCAATTCGTAATGGCTTCCCCACTTAATAGATAAGATATTGATTTTCATTGCCTGGCCGACACACATTCGTCGCAAGGGTATTGATTGGGTCGATACTGACTGGTTAGTAGGTTATAGCCCTGCCCCTCTGGGTGTTTTTTGTATTCTCATTTTGATTCTTTGCTTATTGTGCAATGATCCATAGCAACTTAATTGCTTTTGGTTTGGGTTTTTGGCTAGAGTAGCGCAACAGAAACAGAGACTACTCGTACTCGTACTCATACTCTATATGCATGCGTCAGTATATTTTTCATTTTTTTTTTGTGTTTTCTTCGCTTTGCGCTAGGCTGCACTTCAAATGCTCAATTGTTGTACCTCACCCAAGCCCCCTACCACCCACCCACGCACACTTAGAAACACACATGTATCTGTGTGCGTGTGTGTTTGAAGCGGGAGGGCGCATAAATAACGCCACTGATAAAAATGGGCGAAGGGCGAATCGCGACGTAATTATGGCCAGAGTTTTTTTATTTTTTTTTTTTTTTATCAATTTTACGTTTTTATACCTACTTACATTACATAAGCCAAACACACACAGACACACACACACACACACACATCTAAGAGGACACAAACACGTTGATATATTAGCCAACGAGAAGAGCAAACAATGGCAAATTGGACTCCAATTTGAGAAGTTGAAAAATTTCAATTTCATCAGTGGCAGTGGCAGTGGCAGCAGCACCAAAGACAGCGAGAAAAACAATCATGATAATTAAATTGAGTTCACTGATGCGTATACTTAACATTAAATTCAAAGGCAGCAAAAGCCACCTCGACCCACTCTCTGTCGCTCTCGTTGCCGCTGCTGCTGTTAGTCGGCCGACAAACGAAAAACAAATTTAAAATTATATAGAATAAAAAAAAAATATATATATATATATTTATACATATTCGTATGTAGCATATAGAAAAGAAAAACCTTCAACAACAGCAACAGAAGCAGCAGAAGCAGCAGCAGCCGCTGCTGCTATTCCCTTACTGTGGGTAACCATTAGGTTGGGTTGGGTTGGGTTGATTCACGCAGGGGTGGTGAGGAGAAGGGAGGGGGTGTGAAAAGAATCAAGCAAAAATAAAGGAAAAATTATATAGGTTACTTGCATCCCTCTGCTATCCCTCTCTAGTATATTAGAGCCAACAAACAACACTCGACGACGACCTAACATCACCAGCTAGGAGAGAGCGCGTGTCGACAACAGAGCGAATGCTGAGAGCAGAATCGAAGAGCCGAGCCGAGCCGGAGCATCGGTGAGAGTGAGTGAGTGGGTGAGTGCGAAAGAGAGAACAACTGATTCCGTGTCAGCATGGCATGCAAATGTGGGGCGGCCACGCAAAACCCACCCACTTAATGGCAACAACAAAGTAATCGGAAAATAAGAGCCAGCCAGCCAGTCAGTCAGCCAACCTACCGACTGACCGACCGACCGACCAACCAACCAGCCGACCCACCACAGCCGACTCACGAAGCAAAGAAACCTTTGATCAAAGTTCAGGATACACTTCCTCGATTTTGAAAAATATTTCCATTGACTAAAGAAGAATGACCAAACCCAATTTGCAAATTGTGTAAAACTCTTTGGAATTCGCTAAATCATCATTTACCAATTTAAATTACATCGTGTCTACCCTAAAATGGACGGGTATATTACGATAATTGAAAAGGGGAAACATTTATTAACCCTTACACTGGATGATGCAGGGTATCAGGAAGTCGGTAATTTTTTGAGCTCCTGTGAGGAGCAAAACGGATAAACCCAAAATCAAAGCCACTTTTTTCGCTCTCAAGTGCAAAAATCATAGACACACACAAGCACAGGCACAGGCACAGGGATACACGCACCTCGCCCCCAGGCACCCCCAACCACGATGCATACCCTTAACGGGCCATCGTCTTACTCTCTGGGGTCTCTCTTCGTGTGCATTATTTATTGCTCTTATACAGCCGCGACGACATTAAACGACGACGACGACGACAACGACAACGCCACCGACGACGCTTCGTTTGGGTGTTAGTGGTAGTGTGCGTGTGTGTGCTCCACTGTCAGTGTCAGTAGTAGAGTAGCTGCCTCACCTCCCACATTAAGCAACAGCAGCAACCCCTCTTGACAGCACGCGCTCTCTCCTACAAATACCAACACACATACACACACATACATACCGACACATTACTCTATATATCGCGCCCTCTCTTTTACGCTCTAGCCATGTGCGTGCGTGGGCGACGATACATATACAGGAAGCAGAACAGAACCGAACCGAACAGAACAGAACAGAACCCAGTTAACTAGTAAACCAGCAACCTATAATATAGGGCTTTCCTTGTTGTTATCCCTATCCCTATCCCGCAGGAGCATGTGCACCAGCTGGTTGCCATTTGTTAGCGCTCTCTCTCTCTCTCTCTCTGTCTCTTACACACTTTATTTATCTCTCTCTCTCTCGCCGTTTCCTTCAACTCACACACTTGCTCTCGCTTTCGTACTCTCTCGGCGTATTCTCGCGCTGCTGTCAGTGTGTCTATTGTTTATTTTGTTTTGGCCTGGTTGTATAATAAATAACTTTGAAATAAATCAAATCGAAATAGCAAAATCACAGCCCTAGCCCCTTGCAGCATGGACAACATGTGTTAAATGGACCGCGAAATGTAAGCGGGGCCCGAAAGATGTTTTATTGGGTCAAGCAGCGACGACGACAGCAACGACAGCAACGACAACGGCGGCGACCTTAAAAACGCATTTAGCAGTCCGACAAGTCGTAATAATTTTATTAGCAAACATTAAAAAGAGAGAAAAAAAAAATGATGTTAAAAGCTAACTGGCTATTTCGAAAGGTGTGTGTTGCTGTTGCTGTTGTTGTTGCTGCTTTTGGTTGTGCTAGTTGTTAGCTTCATTTTAGAAGTTCAAAATCAAATACAAACAACGAAAAGAGAGAGAGAGAGAGAAAGAACCACATAGACGTAAAGCTAGAGATAGAGAGAGACCGAGTAGTGCCACCGTGCGAGCAAACGTGTGTGAGCGAATGAGGGAGTGTTGAAAGAAGAGAGGAGGAAAGGGGGGGATGGGCCCGGGGTGGAGATAGAACAACTCTGGCGACAAGTGCAGGCGAGCTTCAAGGTAAAAGCTTCGCAGTTGCCGTCGCAGTCGATGCCTAAGTTAACGACGCGTCGCACTGAGTGCAAGATCAACTGAACCGAGTGGCCAAAAAGCCGAATAAGCGCGAAGAGAATGCCGAAGAAGAGCGACAGAGTAAGATCGAGAGAGAGAGAGAGAACACAGATGGAGAATTAACGTAAATGTTCGACGGAACGGCTAGTTAAGTACTTCCAAAAGCATTGTAGTGCAGCAACGGTAAATGCAAACTATGCCAAAGATGACTGTTTCGAAACATTAATTGGCAGTGTGTATGCATGATTATGAGTTGTACTCCAAACCATGTCAAAAACGGCGGCCAAACCGCTTTTGAATTTTCAAAAGTGTAAATAATTATGTAATTATATTCCAACACCAAGCCTAACACACATCTCTACACATAAATTGTCTGTAATTTTGACTAATTAATTAGCCCTACGACTGTGCAGGGCCCGCAAATGATTAACAGAGCTGACGCAGAGCGTTTGTGGAGCCTGACCCTAATGTGGATCCAAGATGCTATCAAAAAGTTACGTAACGCAAGGTGAAGCGAGTAGAATCATGTTAAATGGACTTTCTTTAGAATAGAATGTAATATGGCAATAAGAAAATTGTCTCCTTTATTCGATTTAGAAATTGAGAGATTCGAATTTTAAGTACAAGAAGGTTCTTATTGGAATCCCAACTGAGCCAGCGACCTTAATAACAATTCGTAAATCTTGGCATGTCTTTCCATCCTTGACTGCTTTTTTCCACATAAGGTGATTCTTTTTCTTTTACATTAATGGACATCTAAAATTAACACAACACACATACACACACACACACAAACGCACGCATGCATGTTTCATTTAACTAGTGTCTCTACCTCCCATAGATCTACTAATGGGTATTGGGTATCTAAGTATGCGCGCGGGTGACAAGCCAGAAGGCAGCGCAGCACACACACACACACACACACACAATTTTCCCAACAGACCAACCAAGTGAGTGAGTGAATGCGCGGAGAGCAAGGGGCGCAGCCACTTTTTTTTAAGATGCTGTTTCTTTTTTTTTTTTGTGCCGGCCAAGCATCGAGTGTGGCGACTAGAAAAATATACTTAAAGAGATAAAATGAACAAATCGACTAGCAGCAGCAGCCGGAGCAGCAGCAACGCTGACAGCAAGAGCATTAAGAAAACACGTTTTAGCCAAGAACAAGACCAAGACCATGAGTTTTTAGCCAGAGCCAGAGCCAGAGCCAGAGTTACATATCCAAGAGAGTCGAGCGAGTCGGCGAGCGTTTGACATACTGACCCAATTCCCGGTTTCGATTTTCTGGTTTTTCCTACAGAATACACGTTTTCCGCTGGATGCTCACACACACACACGCACACACACACGAAACACACTCACGCGTACACTTGTGCCTGCTAGCTTCCCAACTACTGCCATCGCCACCCCAACCCCTCCCTTTCCTACCTACTCCTCCTCTTCCCTTCTTGACTTGGCTCACTGTTTGAGCAAACGAGTTGCATGACTTAAGAATTTTCGCCAGGCATTTTTCAATTTTCCCCCCCTATTGAGAGTATGTGACATTTCAGCATTCAATTGGGCGGCCCTTTGCTGCTCTAGCCCCCGCATCCCCGCACGTCCCATCTACTTACCGTTAGCAAGCGCTTCGTCGTGGTCGACGTCGTCGTCGTCCTCGAGATGATGATGAGATGAGATGAGATACTTTTGAATCTGGTGGTTCTTCTTCTTCTTGCTCTTCTACTGTGATAACATTTGGCTTTAAATTTAGTTTTTTGTCTTATTGTTGTTTTTGTTGCTGCTCCTTCACACAATTCAGCACACCTCAACGAGTTATGTTTTTGTTATTACACGGAGGACAACGGATAGATAAACGAACCGGATACGAATGCGATTGCACGGGACACGGAGCGCGGATGATGATGATGATGCACGAGTGAAACAAACAAAGAAAAAAAATTAATAATAATTATGAATTGGGTGAAATCCAATTTTGGCTAAATTGATTTTATATTTTGATGGCCGTCGGGTTGGTGTTGGTTGATTTTTTTTTTTTTTTTTTTTTTTTTTTTTTTTTGATTAGATTTGCGTTTTTTTTGTATTATTTTGTTGTGTTCCGATTTTGCTTTGAAGGAATTATACTTTTTTATTTTTTATATATATTTATTACAACATATATTTTTTAAATATATTTATTTTGCAATAGAGAACTTACTGCCTACGAATCACAATTATAAATGAGTATATCGATGCCCCCCTTGACCGGAAAAACTTCCCGTTACAGATCAAAAACACAGCGCCGCCTATTCTCTTATGTTTTGGTTTTACTTTTTGTTTTGATTACATTCAAAATGTCCTGTTAAATGAGTGAAACGACTCTTGCTAGTTGTTCTCTTTTTTATGTGAATAAACCCAAAAAAAAAATGTTGTTATGTTTGTACACACACGCGGCGGCGAGAAAGTAGAAAAGAATTTTCCCTTTTTCCGTCAGCGACTTTTCTCACATGCGTTCTCATCGGCGGACTAAAGAGCTAAAATTGAATGGAAAATTTAACAGTGGCCGGGCCGTTATGAGCAGCAGCAGCAGGTCTGTTATCTTGTACAGGTGGCTAACATGGTTTGGGGTATTCGGGTAATGCTAATCGTTCTGTACTGTCAGCTGTTCTATAGAAATTCAATAGCTCTTGAACAGTGCTGCCACATCTTTTCAATTGAGTAGTGTGGCAGCACTGCCGTTTGCCTACAAATTTATGAAAAATCCAATTTACTAAAGCTTATTTTTCATTTTAAAATCAAGTATTGCATCTTGATTATTATTATAACTATTTTATTCATTTTTCTTTAATTTTAAGCATCGATTATATCAGATATATTTTTTTGCAAAACAGCTGATGCTGTAAACTTGAATTTAATTATAATATTTTCGAACTGAACGAGAATGCCCCATGTGTTGAGTATATGGAATCAGGGATGGAAAGGCAAAAAGAACTGAATTACGGAACTAGAGTGTTCCCTGAATTATAATCAAAAGTAAATTAAAGGATCAAATACATGAAACACTTATTTCTATCTTTTATATAAAAATTTATAGTTTATCAGGGATCATTGATTGGATAAATAATTCATCATATGAAAGTATATTTTTTTTTTGTTCCTAAATGAACCACTGGATCAATTTGCATTTGCCGTTAGCCCTGGTTAAGTGTTATTGATTTCTACCCAAACACCGCGCCACACTTGTTGAATAAAACTTGGATTTGCTAATTTGTTGTTATTCCAAAAGTTTGTCCGCTTCTAAGCCCGAATAAATTTCGATTACCGGTAGAACAGGTCTCGCCAACTGACTTCAAAGTGGTTAATGTCCGACTCGTCGCAGCGGTCAAAGCTCTCGCTCATTCATTTTTTCCTCTTGAATCACAGCTCAGCCGCCTTTGCTTTTGTTTTCTCCTCAAATTGAATTCAGTTCACTTCGAACCGTTAAACTGGCAGCACAGGCTCGTAGCATCATGTCCGCAGGTCGCGTAGTAATCTATGGTGGGAAGGGGGCATTGGGCTCCGCGTGCGTCGATCACTTTAAAGCCAACAATTATGTGAGTAACCACCAAGCCAAGACTGAAAACACAATGCAGTAACCTTTCACTTTACAATTAATAATTAAACCCTGATTCACTGATTTTTCATGTGCGAACGACCCTCAGTGGGTGGGCAGCATTGACTTGAGTGAAAACGAGAAGGCCGATGTCAGTATTGTGGTGCCACGCGATGCCAATTGGCCGGATCAAGAAACGGCGGTGGTCAGCAAAGTTGCTGACTCTTTGAATGGCCAGAAACTGGATGCTGTCATCTGTGTGGCCGGCGGCTGGGCCGGTGGCAATGCGGAGAAGGATTTAGCCAAGAACGCGGATCTTATGTGGCGTCAAAGTGTCTGGACATCGAGCATTTCAGCCGCGGTGGCTGCTCATCACTTAAAGGAGGGTGGACTATTGGCTCTAACTGGAGCCAAGCCAGCTCTGGAGGGCACCCCCGGTATGATTGGCTATGGTATGGCCAAGGCGGCCGTTCATCAGCTAACTCGTTCGCTGGGTGGTGAAAAATCCGGTTTGCCAAATGGTTCACTGGTAGTATCCATTCTTCCCGTCACTCTCGACACCCCAATGAATCGCAAATGGATGCCCAAAGCGGACTTTGGCACATGGACTCCATTGACGGAGGTGGCTCAGCTGTTTGATAAATGGACCAAAAATGAGGATAGACCCAAAACTGGATCTCTGCTTCAATTGATCACCAAGAATGGCATCACTGAGCTCATAGCAGCGGAGTAAAACTTTAAATATAACTAACATATGACTTGGCACTTTTGTACATAAACTATGAATATAAATAAATCGAATCGTTTAGCGGTCTTTCAAATCGTTTAATGGATAACCTTTTGAACTCTTTCCATCAAAGAGCTTTGCCTCTCTCTCTCTCTCTCTCTCTTTCGCTGCGGCGGCACAAAATAAAAACATATTACTTCTTCTTTTTCATAATCTTCATAAACAAAACCATGCCTGCAAGTAAAAAGATATATTAAAAGTTTGAGATATTTGGAGTTTCCATCATTAACCTGGCTCAGCAGATCGGTGAATTCCCTGCCACACAAAAAACAATGTTGACTCATCGTCAAATGTGAAATTCAGGCTTCACTAGATATAACGAATATAAGAATCTAGAAATATATGGGCATGACTCCACTTAAAACTCCAATAGAACTTCTTTAAATCTAATCAAATGCACGTTTGATCGAAATCTATTAAAAGGCCTTTTCATAGACTGAAATTATTTCTGTGCAAGAGAGCGAAAGGAAAAACTATAGCTCGAAGGCCTTAACTAATTTCAGTTGAAAGCAATAAAACATTTCGAAAGGAACGCAAAGAAACTAAGCTAATATACAAATTGTTTAATTGTTTGTTCTTCATAAAAAAAAAAGTTAGCGAAAAACGCAATCTCTGCAGTCATTTTTCTTGGCCAACTCGAAATTCTGTTAAAAAAATCTCATAGTGAGCCTAAAAGTTGACTTTTTGCCCAATATATGTAGGTAATTGCAATATTTATCATTTAAACTATCATTGAAAGTGAGTGAGATGGCATGCGAGTTATATGAAAATGAATGAAATGGCATGCTCAAGGTCGTGCATAAGTGAGCCAGAGAGAGCCTAATCGAAGGGGCAGCGCCCCGAGATTTCGATTTCATATTCATTCATTCATTCATTTGACGAGCTAATCGTATCCCATCCATTAAAAGCAATTAAACTTGACAAAATTCCTGAAATTCCTTGGTCTTAGTTGTTTCTGTAAGAAGAGGATCTCCATCGAGCTGTTGTCAGGGCCGCGTCTTACCCACCTATAAACGTAATTATCACAAACACAATCATTAACCAAAGGGAACATTTGTAGGCGTTGCGTGAATGATGTTCCAATTTCTCAGCCTCTTTGCCCAGCGAATTGATATTGCGATCGGCCATTCCTGTGGAACGTGATACAACTTCCGTGTCCTTGCGTATTATCCGATTGGCAGTCTCTGTTTGCTCTTTCAGATTACGTGTCAGCGATAGCATATGCTCCGTAATCTTCTCTTGGGCATTGTTATAATACTTGACAGCCTCGTTCATATTGTCACCGGTGACGGAGGCACCGGCAGCGGCGGCAGCAGCAGCAGCTGCACCACTGGTAGACGCACCGCTAGAGCCGCCAGATGATGAGCCGTGCTCATCGGGGCCACGTCTTCGTCTGACAGCCCCACCGTCTGTGGGAATGTAGGGCACACAATAAGGGATTGCAATCAAAATGTGGCATTTGGGATTGTCTCACCCTGTAGCAGATCTTTTCTAAGATCGTTGTATTGCTTTGTGTTTTGCAGTTGCCGCATCTCCTTTACGGCATTCTCCCCAGCCTCTTCGGCTCCTTTAGGCGTTGCTATCGTCGTCTTGTCCGCATAGCCAGTGGCCAGTTTAAGGGCTTGTAAGCGTTCTGTATAGCTTGAGATTTTCGATGCACTTTGATCATCCTTCATGGCAGCCTATATGAACACATATATTTGTATATGTATAGTGCACAGATTGAGGGACTTCCGATCATAGTTCAAATTTGAAATATGTGCAACCACATATTAGTTTACTGCTCGCCACGCCAGGTGGCGTGTTCGCAAGTGCAACAACAATAGCAAGAACAACTTACAAGTTCGGCGACCATTGTGTCCAGGGATTTTATAAATTTCTGCAGGCGCCAAAAGTTCTCCTCGCTCTTGGCCAAATCCTCACAATTGGCCAGCAAAGTGCGTATGTTTACATTTAGTTTCGTGGCCATTTTCCAGGGGGAAACATTAAACAACAACGACAACAACAGCAACAAATCAACAACAGGGCAAAAAAAGATTGATTTTCGATAAGTTGCTGCGGGCGATAGCAGTTATCGATAAGTGTTTACGCTTTTGTGACACTACACAAAAACAGGGTTGGCAAACAAATAAAGTAAAAAAAAAATGTTAATTGGAATATATTTACACCAGCCTAAGTAAATAAAATGTTGATTAAAACATATTTACACTAGCTGGAAGTGTAAATTCCTTTTTTTTATATATGCTTCTCAACAAAATCTTGAATGCAACGAAATTATATTATTTCTACTTATTTACATTTACTTGTGCTGGTCGTGACATTACACCACTTTAAGGTTGCCATTTCGTTGGCCCTAAAACTAAGGCGCTGGAGGAACAATATTTTTGGAATGCCTCGCTTGCTACTGAGAAATAAAGAGGCAGAAATTGCAAGGCAATGAAATAGAATTTAATTAAGTTTTTGCTAATGATTTGGGAATTTTAATTGATTTCAGGCGTTTTGTTGCTTTCAGTTCGTTTTACCCGGTTTCCTTAATCGGTTATGGTTTGTGTATTCGGTTATTATTATTTTATTGCCTACTTTGAGGCTGAGGCAGTTTTACGATCATTGTGGTCTACTTTTTGGCAAACTGCGATAAATCTTATCAAACGCCCTTGCGCTATATGTATATGTATCAATTATTTACCTTATCAACACACTTAAACCCTAATGATAGCCAAAGTTTTTCTTATCACCAACTATGCAAAAGGCCCAAAAATCTTATGTGTATTAGAGAGTGTGCCTTGGGTTTTTTGGTTTTTGCCAGGCAGGCACCTGAACCGGTGGCTAGCAGCAGCAATTGCGTTTAGTTATTTTTGGACTTGTGGCGCATGCCAAGGCAGACAGAGCAGCTGATAGCCGACAGCTCTAACCCATTTGTTGGGCCCAAACAAATCCAGAATTGGACTTAGAGCGCATGTCCAGGATGGATATGAATGAATGAAAGCAATACCCAAAAAGCGAAAACCAACCAACAACAACAACAACAACAGTACAACCAACGCTCACACACTCTCCTCTCTCTCTCTCTCTCTCTGTCGCGCTTTCTCTGTGGGTCGGCTCTCCTCTTGCGCAGCTGGCGAGAGAATTTCTCGCCTAAATGTGAAAATCGAAATCAATAAGTGAGCGACGAAAGGGACAAATCGGAACAATCATTAACGGAAAAATGTAAAAGTTCACAATTGGGGAAAAGGCCAATCTAAAACAAAATAAATATCACAAGCAAAAAATAAAAAGCGAAAAGCTCCAAGCAAAAAAAGGAAGAGTTAACCCAACTTTATTCCCCGAAACGGGCAATGTCCAAGAAAAGTGTTAGACCAATTCTCATATTTTGTTATCTCAAAAAAAAAAAAAAAAACAGATAAACTCATCTCGGAAAAGAAAAACTTAAGCTAGCCAGCTAGAATCAAGAAATCGATAAAAAAAAAAAAAAAATAAAAGAAAAAGAATAAAAAAACATGCATAAATAAATAGTGGGGGGAAGAGGGGAAAGGTCTGGTCTGGCCTTTGTGGAAAGTGCGTGGAAAGAAATTGTGAAAAATTTGTGTATTAAATTTAATTTTTTTTTCGCCCGATTTTTGTGTGTGTGTGTGTGTAGTTTGTGTCTCGTTAGAGATTTGCTTGCAAAAATTGTTTTCATTACATAAGTTCCAGTTACACTTTTGTGTGTGTGTGTGTGGGTGTGTGTGACCATAGAAAATGCATTAAGCATACAATACCCTCTCAGCCCCCCGCTCCCCCCCCATACATACCCATCTACCTCTAATCATCATTTACTAAGTTGCTTGGTATTTACGCTCTCATTTTGCAGTTTTATTTGTGGTAATGTAAGGAGCTCCCCGCAAAAGCCAAGTTAAGAGCGTTGAAAGCGTTGAATTATTCAAACTTACCGCTAGCACACACAGAGAGAACTGCCCCCCCCCGCCCACACGCTTCTCCCTGACAAAAACAAAAAAAGAATTGTCTACAAAATGCAGCCACCGCCACGTAAGGTAAAGTCCTCGAAAAAGCGAAAAGAAGCAATATTTATCTACATATCTGAGAGAGAGAGAGAGAGAGAGAGAGAGAGAGAGATAATAACTAAATAAATATCCATTGTTCCATCTTATATATTGCAGGGTAACTATGTGAAATTCCTTAAGAATCTGCACACAGAGCAGGTGGCCAAGTTGCAGCTAAAGAATCAACATGAATGCGATCTATTGGAGGATATACGTCAATTTACCATCAAACGTTCGGCCATCGAGAAATCATATAGCGAGGCCCTGCTCAAGATATCGTCGCAGTATCTCAACAAGAAGATACCCAATATACCCGACATCAAAATGGAGGGCATGGAGGAGCGCTGGTTAGCTTCAGCCAATGATAATTTGCTGCACTTTTTGCTTTTAACATTTGCCTTCGCTTTGCAGGAACATGTGGAGCGTTTGGCGCACCGTACTCGAGGAGAACGAGAAGCTGGCCCGTGCCCGTTTGGCTGCCATCGAGGTGTTCCAGCAGCAAATTGCCGATGAGGCCAAAGTTCTGAGGGATTATAAATTGGCGATTGCCAAGCGTTCGCTTTCGGGCATTGTCAATGTCCAGAAGGAGCTGCATCTGAGTGTCGGCGATGTGGACAAGACCAAGAAGTCGTATTTCGATGAGGAGCATTGCGCCCACGATGTGCGTGACAAGGCCCGCGATATCGAGGAGAAGCTAAAAAAGAAGAAGGGCTCGTTCTTCCAGTCGATCACCTCGCTGCAGAAGAACAGTGCCCGGGTCACTTCGCGCAAGGAGCTGCTCGAGGAGAAGTCATCGGGAGCCCGAAACGATTACATTCTGAGCCTGGCGGCAGCGAATGCCCACCAGAATCGTTATTTCACCGTTGACCTACAGACAACGATGACCACCATGGAGAATTATGTGTTTGAGCGAGTTGCCGAATATCTCATGCTAATGGGGTGAGTTGTCCCATGCCGCGCCTCCCCCTTGTATTGACTATTTTGGTTTCTTTTGACGCAGACGCACAGAGCTGTTGACCTGCTCGGCCACACAGAACAGTTTCGGCAAGATCCGAGATCAGGCCCAGCAGCTGACACGGGAATACAATCTGCAGTGCTGCTATCTGTTCTATCCGGTGTTAAAGCAGCACATTCAATACGATTTCGAGGCATGCGACAATGATCCGGTTCGCAAGGTGACCACTGAGCATGACTCGGCTGCCGAGACGCTAACCAAGGAGGCGAAAAACCTGGCCGGGCGTGTGGTTAAGGAGAATGCCTCGATACGGGAGAATGCCAAGAAATTGGCATTGTGCCAGTCGTTGCGAGATTCCGGCCAGCGCAGCGATCCCAATGATCCGAATGGGCCCGATTTGGATACAAAGATCGAAGAGTTTCGCGATCAAATCCGTCGCTCGGAGACGGAAAAGGCCAAGGCCGAGGCCTGTTTGCAGTGTCTGCGGGATGGCGGCATCAATGTGGACGAATGGGTGCAGGAGGCAGAGATAATGGGCGTGCAGGAGCTGACACGTTCGGCCAGCTCCATATCGATGCGAACGGATGCCTCGGGCCAGGGCGAGAATCCCAGTTCGGATTCGTTCTATGACAGCGACAAGGAGGAGACAGCTGTGGCGGCGGCAGCGGCGGCCACATCCCAGACAAAGGCCGCCGCCCACAAGCAGGAGCAGCAATTATCGCGGGATCGCACATTCAGCGATAGCGATGAGGATACCGAGGAGAGAGCCACACCAGGAGCAGCTGCTGCTGCTGCATCGGCATCGGCATCGGCATCGGCCGCTGCTGCCACCTCGAGTGGAGCAGTGGCTACAACTGGAGGTGGAGGAGGCTGGGATGATCCCACCGAGGTGAACTGGGGCGCCGAAGATGATGATGACAAGGACGAGCCCATTGTACCCGAGCCCAAGGAGGCCATCTTCAAGTGTACGGCACTCTATAGCTATACGGCAAGTAATCCCTACAAAAATCAAGTGAAACCAACAATCTGAACTTTCCTCCTTTTTGTTTTTTGTTTGTCATCCTCAGGCTCAAAATCCCGACGAGCTAACCATTGTGGAGAACGAACAATTGGAGGTGGTCGGCGAAGGGGACGGCGACGGATGGCTGCGGGCTCGCAACTATCGCGGCGAGGAGGGCTACGTGCCGCACAATTATCTGGACATCGATCAGGAAGCGGCCGGCGTGGCCGCCTTTAATGGTAGTTCAGGCAATCAATTGCGATCACAAATCTCATTCTCATCTGTCGATTATACTGTTGACACTGAAGATCAAACGGTGGACTCGATGCAATCGCCCGACCAGGTGTCGGTCATAATGGCACCGCAAAAGCGCGTCAAATCGGATGTGGAATGGTGCATAGCCCTCTATGACTACGATGCCACCGCCGAGGATGAGCTGACTTTCGAGGAGGGGGACAAGATCAAGATTATTACCAAGACGGCCCACGGCGTCGATGATGGCTGGTGGGAGGGTGAATTGGATGGTAAATTTGGTAATTTTCCATCTCTGGTGGTCGAGGAATGCGATGAATTGGGTGAACCATTGAGCGAAGGTGGCGATGAGTCGCCACCACCAACAGCACCGCCATCATTTGCCCTGCCCCCGGCTCCAGCTCTACCGCCAGAGTATGCCCATGAATTGGAATTGGAATTGACGGATGATATGTTTGGATCGCAGGATACGGCAGGTAAATACATACTTATGCTTCCTCTTCTCTCTCGCTCTCTCGCTCTCTCGCTCTCTCGCTTGACTCTCTTCTTCTACTCTCTGTTTTTAGATGAGGATAGCGGTTATATACCAAATGGCGCTGCTGCAGCTCCGAGTGTGCCTCCGCCAGGTAAATGTCAATTCCATTGTCAGATCTCTCTCCCCCACAAAACACCTCCCCCAACCTACCCAAAATATCTTTCTTTCTTTCTATCTATCTATCTATCTATACATATATATATATATATATATCACTCAATATCGATTCCTTTAGTATCCAAAACAAAATTTGTTTCAAATTTCCCCAAAACAAAAAAAAAAAAACAAAAAAAATCTTGTTATTACCTGCTTCTATATTCTCTAGAGGTAAACTTATTCTTCAAAGTGCAGCTCGTCTAACTACTACTAACCAACCACTCTACCACCAATCAATCAATCAATCAATCAATCAATCCACCACCAACCACCACCACCTACCACCACTGTTTAACCACTGTAACTACTACTACTCTCTCTCTCTCTCCACTCTAATCTCCAGTAAATGTGCTCAAAAAAAAAAACCAAACCTAAAAGTTGAGACAGAAGCAAGAACTAAATTACAACTAATTTTTTACAGTGTTCTTTAGGCTGCTTAACCAACCAAAGTGTGTGTTTCGTGTATCGGTGTCGGTGTTTCTTATGCCTCTTCGATTTTCAATTTTCAATTGTCAATTTTCAATTATCGATTATCGATTTTTCAAATTTTTCTCATTCGTTGTTGCTTATGATTTTGCAAAAATATCTTTTTTGATCTATCTGATTTTGCAGCTTATTGTATATCTTCTATATGTATTTAAAATTGAATCTGTATATGTGTGTGTGTGTGTGTGTTTATTCTTTACATTCGAAATGAGTAATTTTGATAATGTATTTCTTTGATTTTTCTGCTAAATTGTTTACTTTGTATGTATGTGTGTACATACAAAAAACCTTTCGTTCTCTTTCTCTCTCTCTCTCTCTCTCTCGCTTGTCTCTCTCTCTCTCAGTGTAATTATGTTTCTTTTTGTGTTTCGTTATCATTTCTAGGGCAAATGCAATCTCAAACAACTGCCAAGAAGGGTAATTTTTGATATGTTTCTTGTTTTGTTTCAGTTTAGGCAGAACTATCGATCGATTTTGAAGCATGCCAATCGATAATTTTTTCAGTTTTTTATTCCTGTTTTTTTTACTTTTCTCTCTTAAGTATCCAGTATCAAGTCGAAATATTTTATCCCTTTTGAACTTTCTTAGCCACAAAGTAAACAAGTGTGGAATTTTGGCTTTCGGTTAATCACAATTTATCCATTTCGGTTTCTAGCCTACAATTTTTATTTGTAAACAAGTGGAACTACATTCAATTGGAAGTGTGAAAGGATTTTCTCCACTTACCCCAACTTTGCAACAAAAGAAAGCTTTGACTATATGAAAATGATATGTATATATATATTTTTGATCAGCAAAACTGATTTGGATACTTACCTTACCTGTGGCATTCAGAAGACTTTTATCTGCAATGAAAAAACGAACAATTTCTTTTTAGACTTTTGTATACAAGAAATTTTCTTTTTATACATAATTTTGATATTTTTAATTTTAAAATTATTAACAGCTAGGGGGGTTAAAATTGACCCATTCCTTGTTATATTTTTGTTGTTGTTGTTGTTAAAGTCCATGAAAATCTTTTTAAGAACTTTAAATATAAAAATGTTTCTTATTAATTAGTTTCTCTTCTTCTTATGTATATAGTATAATCTTTTCTGTTTTTGCTTTCAAATGTGTAAAAGATATTGGAATGTCTATATACGATTTTCTCAAACTAAATTTGACTCAAAACCTTTTTTTTTCTCTGGTCTTTTCCCTCTTTTTCCTCCATTCGTTGTTGTCCTTGTTGGCATGTGTGTGCGTGCGTGCGTGTTACCCTTACTTCCCCACTACCACTACCCCCCAACCCCCCCTCCATCCTATGTCACTTTTGCCCCAGTTCCCCATCCTCGTATCGTTATGCGTATGATTTCGATTTATCCCTAAATTGCATTAGTTTTGTTTTAGTTAGTTCCTTCTTTCTAATCGGGCATGCAACCAGTTAACAAGGTCGCCTTGTATTCTTACCTCACCGCTCCTAATGAAAACAAAAAAAAAAAAAACCACCATTTGATTAAGCGTAATATAATGTACTATATATAATCTTGACAATTAACTAACTCTCATATATACATATATATACTTATATATTATGATTGATAAGCCGATAACTTTAGTTTCGGTTTCGCAATGAAAATGATTCTATTCGTATGGCCAAGAGAGATTAACTAAGTAAAGCAATTCGTATTCTCATTTATTTTTAATGCCTGCTCACACATTCTCAGTACTCATTCAAGAGCCTGGCATGGAGGTAAAGTATATGAAAAGTCCTTTAAATAAGTCCTTTGACTAAAACCAATTTTGTGCTAATCATGGAAATTCGCTTTTCATTTGACAGGACGATCTCAGCGATGATGGCAAGCCGCCCCCATCGTTGCCACCACCCCAATTGCCAGGAGCTGTGTCTGGGTCAGGGCCTGGGACAGGGGCAGGTCCCGTGGCCGGGGCCGGGGCGGCAGCTGGCAGCGCCAAAGTGAACTCAAACACATTGAATTTAGGTATGGCACAAATAATAGTTACCGCTGCAACCCCAATGGTTGAAGACGGTGCAGATAAATCTTTCCCACCAGTAGGAGAGAACGAGAAGCAATCACAAGAAACAAAGGATCAGCAGCAGCAGCAGCAGCAGCAGCAAGCGGATAAAAAGCCCGAGGTAGCGGCAAAACCAATTACCAAGGTTACGGCTGCCAAAGAAGGTGAGGGGCAGTGGCAGGGCGGGACGGGGCAAGCCAAGTGGCAAATTACTAACCAAACTATATACAATTCATTCTTATCCAACTTATGTCAAGCAGAGGATCAGCAATCCTTTTCTGAGGGCACCGATTCGGCCTCGGCCTCAGTTGATATTCCTGTACTGCAGGAGGCCGATGATCCCTTCAATGAGAAAGCTAATGCGGGATCAGCCGATAATAAGGCCACTTCATCATCCACTGGAAATGATGGCGGCGGCGGCGGCGGCAGCAGCGTAGGAGGCGGTTTCGAGGCCAACTTTGAGGCGAATTTCGATGCAAATTTCGATGATGCTTTTGCTGGCGTCGGCAGTGGCGGCGGTGGAGGAGGAGGAGGAGGAGGCGGAGAAAAATCCAATGATTTGGATCTAAATGGTCAAGTTCATCAGGAGGTGGAGCAGGAACAGGAGCTGACCCAAACAGTAGAGAATCAGGAGCAGGGAGAGGATATTGAGGCACCCAAACAGGTGGTCGGCGGTCGAGCTAGCATACCCGAGGAATTGGATTCAAATCAATTGGCACGTTTGCAAAATCTTAAAGAGTCGAATGCTTAGAATGGGCTAGGCTCGCTCTCTCTCTCTCTCTCTATCTATCTATCAATCTATCTATCTATCTCTATCTATCTTTATATATATATATATATATATATAATATAATGATAATGCATCCACTGTTGATCGGCTACTTCAATGTTGATCTCTCTCTTCTCTCTCCCTCTCTCTTTATTGTTTTATATTTTTAGGCACACGACCATGAGCATGATACATACAACTACTATATAGACTATAGCCACGGACAGTTATAAAGCGGAATACCGGAACACCAAAACCAAAACCAAAACCAAAACCAAAACCAAATCCAAATAAACCCAATATCAACACTCACTCTACTCACTCACCAACCAACCAACCAACCAACCAAATCACACCAACATGCCAACATGCCAACACCAACATCAACCCCAACAAATACTCACACATACACACACACTCACACACAATATCCATAGATATATAGTTAATTGGCTTATATATACTTTGACTCAGACGGACACAGAATATGGCAAACGAAAATTAATTAGCTTTAATTAGTGTCGAAGAGAAAATAAACGTTGATTTACTTTTCGTTCAAATACAACGATTGCACACACACACACACACACAGAGAATAGCATAGGAGGCACTCTCTATGGTACCTATAAAGCCAACGATTCTACAGATTCTACACAATAATTAAGCGAGAGACTGCAAGCAAAGATTCTCAAGAGATTTATCTTTCTCTTTGCATATTTAACTTTAATTTCGAATTGTCCGATTATTCTTATACATTTAGCCCTCTGAAGTATGCAATAGATTCCATTCTTTTGAAACCGAATTTGTCTATCTTTGTTGCATACTTAAGGGGGCACAACTTCTATATATTTCACCCTCGCAGCTTCGGCACTGTGTGGCAGCTGCTTTAGGAAAGAACTTCTCCTTGGAGAACTGTTAATAGAGACCAGTTTTGCTCGCTTTCACTGCATACTTAAGGGGGTAACTTTTACAAATTTCATCCTGGCCAGCTGTTCTAAGAAAGAGTTTCTCCATGGAGACTTTGACTCACATTTTTCGACTAGGATGACAAACTAAATGTATTTACTTGCACTCTCTGGCACTTAGAGTATATATTATATACATACATACTTATATATATATATATACAATATAGAAGCTCAAGATATTACATTCCACTAACCATCAGCACCAATCGACCCCGTTCATACCGCTCAAATTGTGTACATCCATTGAAAACATTCCAAAAAAAAAAAAAAAAAACCAAACTTCTTTGACTGCCTCTGGGGCTTATACATAGTTAGACATCAACTGGGCCTTCTTAACAACAACAAAAACCACCATATATATACATATATATATATGTATATATATATGATACTTAGACATACATATATATATTTATAAAACCTATACTAAAATTATTAGTTTGTAATGTGTTATGCATACAATCAATCAGACATATATATATATATATATATATATAAATATATATATAAATAGAGATTGTATTGAAAAACGTTTGAAAAGCAAAGCAAAAAATAAAAAAAAATATTGTATGTATTTACTGGTAGCACACACACACACATACACACACACACCCGTAGTCATCGTAAACGTAATCGTATCTCACTTGCTAAATTATCTAAATGAAATTTCTCTGAAACGGGTCTTCGAATATCAGCTACCAAGTCGAGCGATAATATGTATATGTACATAAATAAGAAGTATTATAGCAGCAACCAAAATATGAAGAACTATTTGTGCCAGCCAAGTAACCGCTACAACAAAAGCAAAAAGACAAAAAAAAAAATGAAAACTAGAGCCAACTCAGTTAATTTAGTTGTGTTTTTTGTTTCATTTTTGAGTTGGGTTTTTTTTTAAATAAAGCTTTTGCCTAATAGATGACGATGATAATGATGTATCCTGAACATGAATCATACATACATATATACATACATATATTAAAACTCATATTAATTGTTGTAATTGTAACTGCAAATGAAAGTCTGTAGTGTAATTAGTTAAATGTTTTTTGTCTCATCTAGTTAAATGAACTTTAATTGTTTAATATTGAATGGAATAAGTGAATTCAATTTGATGCCGCCTCTAAGCTCTGCAAATTAAACGAATCATAACAAATGCGAATACTCAATACGAATGATATTCACCCTATCCCCCTATCCCCCTGTCCCCCTATTTCCTGTTTGTTGAGCCATCACCAAAACACCCAAACTCAGACTCACACACACACACATATACAAATATAACAAAAAAAAAATGTTCAACTCCAACGCAAAAGCAATTGGTAAATTTCATATTGACACTAGAAAAATAATAATTATAATGTATTAATTATATGATATTAACATAAATAGTTATCGGACATATTATGATGAGTATAAATGCCGCAAAATGTATTGTATTTAATTTGGTCACACGAGGTAATCAAAGTTTATTTCATATATATATATATATATATATATATATACATATATATACTTAGCATAAACCAACCAAAATTTTTGTTCAACAACAACAACAACTAACAAATAAATTTCCACTTAAAATCAACCAAAAATTAATGAAACAAAATCATTTTGACTCTTCTATGGGTAAAGGGTATCTAAGAATAGAGTTCAAAGTGAGATTCGTTAACCTTTTCTATTTCATTGCCAGGAATTTCTTTTTAGGTCTGTCTCACTTTGGCAAAAAGGAAGATATAACCATTTTTTTATAGGACACTTGTCTGTGATCGAAGATTTTATTCCTATAGACAGATCTTTCCTACGGCAGAACCACAACAATAGACACAGGTGATGAGTGATGGATTTAAAAACACAAGAAACAAAAAAGTTTTCTTCAGAAGGATTCGTTTTTTTAAGCGATCATTCCTATGGCAGCTATAGGTTAAAGTAGTTCGATTCAATACCAAATCTCGGGTAAGCATATCTTAAACTGAGAGCGTGAGAGACAAGCAGATAACCGGACGGACGATTAGATAGACGGACAGACAGATAGACATACGGATATGGGTATATCGACTCGGCATTCGTGCTGATCAAGACTATATATACCTTATAGAGACGCAAACGTCTCCCTGGAAGGGTGTAAAAAGATTCAAGATTTTGTATCAAGCAAAAGAGATTAAATTTTCAAAGCATACTTATTTGGGATCAGAGATTTTGTGCACTTAAAAAGGCGATTGAACTTTTTTTTTTTATTTTATCTTGATTAATTGCTTAACCGATACAACGAGAAACTCGAGAACGTTTGGCGAAATGACAACAAGTCAGACACAAAAGTTCAAATAACTTTGCAAATTTGTTTTGACATATTCAGTTGATGGTGATTTATGCCAAAAAATGGAATACATCTTAAATATTTCCATAAAATTTTAAGTCAATCAGCTCATTAGAACTTGAGAAGCAAACTATTCGTGCCACTTAAACCGAGAATAAGTCGAATTTCTACAAATTCTTTAGATTTGAAATTGTTAAGTGCGGTGCATTTTGTTTATTTTGTTACCTTGGAATTGAAGTTTGTAACGAGCCAAATGAACAGTAACGAGTATGTTCAGACTTTGGATAGTAGTCTCATTTCATTTTTAAGAGAATTTCGTGGTTTTCCAACAAAATAACGCCAGAATCCATTTGAGCAGACGTACAAAGGAGCATTTGAAGGAATGTCATGTTGATGTCCTTGACTGGCCAGCATGTTCTCCAGATCTCAACCCGATAGAAAATGTCTGGTGTCTCGAAAAGGACCTTTTATTATAATAAAGTGGTTTCAATGAGGAAGAGCATTTTTGAGTTAATTAAGGCAAATGGAAGCCCCACTAAATATTAATATTCGTTTTTCCACCATTTCGCAATGGTTTCCGATTTCTTTGACCAAAACATGAAATTGGGCTATTATTTTGATACAGCAAATGGGGGCTCTTTTTTTCTTTGTTTTTACTTCTTTTTAAGAAATCGTTAATTTATGTCGAAAAGTTATATGTTATTTCAGTTATCGTTTAAACATTAAACTATTCATTTTGCAATATTTTAAAGGAAGTATGTCATTTGGGAAAAATTTGCAGCCAATTTGTTAAATTTGTATAAATATGATAGGCACTGTATATAAACTATTTAAATTTTGTCGATTTTACGGACCTTGGCCAAGCCAACGATGATCAACGATTTGTTAGAATGACATTTCAAGAATAAAAGGGGGAAAGGAGGAAGGTGAAAACCTTCACACGTTGCCCAAATTGAAACGAAATTTGATTTTTGTAATTGTTTTTACATATCTTTATTTATATTCACTCCATTTTGCAATATTATAGTATTTTTCTTCTTGGTTTCTCTTTGCTTTGAATGTATTTCCTTTGCCAGTTGCCATTTTCATTTTTGGTTTTTGTTGTTTGTTTTTTGTTTTTTTTTTTTTTTTTAGTATTTAACTTAATAATATAGGGGTTTCTTTTCTGGTTGTTGGTTTTCGGGATCTTTATCATTACTTGGTTTTGTTTTTGTTCTTGTAACATTCATCGTTGATGTTAATTATGTGTATGTGTCTTCTGTTTGTTTTTCAATTTTATATGCTATAGATAATTATTTACTCATTTAATTTTTATAATCATTTTTATGTTTGTTTTTTGTTTTTTTTTTTGTTTTTTTGTGGTTTTTTTTTCTTATTTTGGGTTTTCTTTTGTTTTTATATAACGAAATTAACACAGTCAAAATTTGTGATCAGTGATCAATCATTACATACGCATTTACGTTTGTTTGTTTTTTGTTTTTTTTTTAGTGTTTTTTTGGTTTTTCTCATTTCTCATTTTCGCAATTTCGTTTGCCATTTTTTGTTTCGATATCTTCGATTTTTGCATTAAACAAGTTGTAAGTTTTTTTTTTCTTTCTTATCGATTTTCGATTATCTCCATTTTCGGGTGTTTCTTTTTGTTGTTTTTTTTTAACTATATTTTGGGTGTATATTTTTTTGTTGTTTTCAATTTTTCACTAGGCTGGTTAATTAAGAGCAAAGTAAAGGTGCGATTTGGTGGATATATATATGTATATATTTTTTTTTTTGAGTTCTTTAACTGAACGTTTCGATAATTAATAATAATTCAACGAAATCAATAATTGACAGCAGGCCGACAAGGTGAAAGAGAAGAGATTGGAGAAGAGATATGGCCACGTCCCCCCCCACACCACCACCACCACCCCACCCACCACGAATGTCAATTGAGAATGGAATGGAGAAGGGATTCCAGTTGTGGGGAGGAGTGTGAAGGGAGGAGGCGGGGGGGGGGGGGGGGAGAGGGTAAGGAAGTGGAGAATCTCTACATTCTGGCTCTGCTAATTGTTACAACAACAAAAAACATGTTAATTTATTGCATTTAGGAACTTTTTCGCTTTTTTCTTGTTTTCTTTTTGTGTTCGTTTTTTGTTTTTTATCTTTTTTTTTTGTTGTATATTTCTTTTTCTTTTTTGAATGGACGGATAAAAACAAAAATTATATAGATACAATTTTTTCTCTTTTGTTTTTTTTTTTGTGATTTTTTTTTCGTTTTTTATGGCTGAATGTTTATGAAAAAACTTTTGTAAGTAGGAAATCAAATTTCAGTAGCCAGCAGTGTGGAGGGGTTGGGGGTGGGCGTGGGTGTACATACAGGTGTGGGAGTAAGTGGTAAGGGGTGGAAGTTATACCGATCTTAGAAATTGAATAACAAATATTTTGCATTTTTACTTTGCTTGAGCAAAAAATTCATCGTTTGTCGAAACAAAACTTTTTTCTACTTTCAAAAAACAATTTGATGCAAAATCAAAATTATGCAACGTACAACCATAAGTTTGTCTCTCTGAATGTGTGTGTGTGTGTGTGTGTATGTGTGTGTGTAGTCCGGGGCCGAATTTTACTATGACAAAGCCAGTTTGAGTTTGAGTTGAATCTGAAAACTTGTGTCTAACTGCTAGAGTAAGAGAAAATTTAATTAAATGGAACGAAACAATTTCCACTTGACCCTTTAGCATCTTAAGTCCAGCCCTGGCTTGCATTGAGAGTGAGAATTAGTGATGGTTTCTTTCATTTGAGATTGATCTGGAAACAATTCAATTGGCTGCATCTCCTATATGTATTTGTGGTGTGTTTGTGTGTGTGTGTGTGTGTTAGTTTCAACTTGAACTTAGGGCTAAATGTTTTCAACTTTTTCTTGCTTATCTAAATACTTTAGAATTTCATGTTTTGAGACCACCATATACATATATAATATATAATTTCATATACATCATACACATACATACGTAATTGTTACAATATATATATATATGTATATACACATACATATAATATATATACATATGTACGTATGTATATGTTATTATTTTTTTGTGGATTTTTGTTTTTAGTTGCTTTATAAAACGTTGTTGTTGGTGTTGGTGGCCGCCGTCTAAACAGCAAAACACCAAAAAAAAAAGAAAATGCTTCAAACATTTTTCAAATATTTTTTGTTTTCATTGTGTGTATAATTTAACATTTTGTAACATTTATTTTTTAGTTTTGTTTATTATTTTATTATATTTTTGTTTTTTTTTTTCGGGTTTCTTTTTCCGTATTCTTTTGTTTCTTTTCTTCTCGTTCTAGTCATCTTCCACTTTGTTCTTGTTCTTGTTCTTGTTCTTGTTGTTGTTGTTGTCCTAAATGCTGTTTTATATTTTTTATCATCAATAATAATAAAAATAATAATAACTATAATCATAATTTTTAATTTTTATTTATGTTGTTTTCTGTTTTCCGATTTCTCTCTATCTGATTTTTATCTCATTTTATATTTATATAAAAAAAAATTGGCCAACTAAGTCAAAAATTAGGTGTACAGTAAAAAATTGCATATGAAAATTAAACTGCCATCAAATATTGTTTTAATTTTATAAATGTTTTTCTTTTTTGTGGTTTTTTTTTTCTTCGCTTTTATTTTTTGTTTGTTAAAATGTTTCAACTATTTTCGCTTAGGTTTTTGTTTTTTTTTTATATATATATAACTAAAGTGGTTTTTGCTTCTCTTCTCTTTGTTTGTTTTGTTAATGCATTTACTTTAATTAATTTTTTTTTTTTTTTTGGTTTTCATTTATTATTATCATTGTTATTATTATTATTATTATAAGTAATATTTTTGTTTTCATATTTAAATTTACGTTCTTTGGAAATACGCTCCGAAACCGTTGAGCAGCTATTTTGTTGTTCTTGTTCATGTTGTTGCTGTTGTTGTTGTTGTTGTTGTTTTTCATGGAATTTCTGTCTATCATCAAAATTTGTATTTGTCCGATGTATAAATGTAGGGATTAAGAGAGATTGAATTGGATTGGATTGGATTAATGCCATTTAAGTTTTCCCTTTTTTTTTTTGATTTCCTTTCATTGCATTAACTGATAATTGATTCGCGTGATCGATCCGTGTTTGCTTCTATCTTTTTCTTGGATTCGTGTATAGCTACAAAATATATATATATATATATATGTATGTATGTAAGTCGTACCTATGCGTGATTTTTTCCTTTTTTTTTTTTTTTCTTCTTATATAGATTTCCATTTGTTTATCACCGATTTGACTTTATGATGCCGAGTTGCAGATAGTTTGATTCTAACTATTTTTGTTGCTGGCTTAGGTTTTGAGGGTCGAAGGAGGAGGGGGTGAGGTGAGGTGAGGGCTTGTGTTTGTAATCTTAGTTTTTAGTTGCGTTAAATCAATTGCAGTTGTTTGTGTGTGTGTGTGTCTGTGTGTTTTCAAATCCATTTTACTTCACTCAGCTAAATGTATCAAAAAAAAAAAAAATCTAAATTTTTTTTATTAAAAGTTATATTGCTTTCCTCGTCATCTTCTTTCAAACTTTATCTTTTGGGTTTTTTGTTTTGGTTTTAATGCAAATTTTAGGTGATGCACCTAGTAGCCAGATTGGAGTTCCATGTAAGAGTGTCCGTCTGTCTGTCTGTCTAGTTACAGTCTAGTTAGTTTCTTATTGTTACAGTCAAAACATTTGTCGAATCTGGCCCGATCGGACGACTATAACATATAGTTTTAGCCAAGAAACAAGATTAAGATAGGCAGCATGGCCACTTTAAGACCTTCGACCTAGCAGATAAGTTAGTCTTTTTGAACTTTCACCTTACGATGGGTCTTAAGCTAATCCTTTTTGGGGCAAGAAGTAAGTCAAAGATTTTACTTGGAAAAAGTGTTGATCAGTATCGGATTTCTAGCTACCAGGTAAGTCATAGTCGATCAGTCGACTCCTTTATCATTTATGTGTGTGTGTTTGAGTGTGTGTGTGTAGGTATGTCTAGATTGTTAATAAAGTAATTCTTCTTTGCTTTTCTCTGGATTATTGGTTAGATTAGATATTTGGTTTTGTTTTTTTTTTTTTCTATCAATTTTTGTTTTGTTTTGTGGATTGGGAATGGGTTAAAGAGAGAGAGAGAGAGAGAGATAGAAATAGAGTGTGAGAGAGATATAGATAGATAGATAGAGAGGGGAGTTAAATGTTTCCATTATAGTTTAGTTAGCTGTGATCCATGGCCTTTGGGGTTAAACATTCTTGCATCTTTTTGATTTGCCTTGCTTATTTCGTGACCTTTCTTCATCCTTTCACTATGCTGCCATTCATAAGTACTTCTCTGTGTGTGTGTGTGTGTGTGTGTGTGTGTGTGTGAGTCTGCTGTGTGTGTCACATATATGTATATATATTTATATATGCGTGTATATACAGTTAATTGTTTGTTGTTCTCCATACGTCTTCTTCGTCTTTTGGTTTGGATTAGGGACTGTTACATATAAAAAACATTGTGCTACATATAGGTGCCTTAATACATTACGCATATACATGTATATATATATGTATGTAGGTAGTCTAATAGTACTTATTAAATATGTATAATATGTATAGATGTGTGTGTGTGTGTGTGTGTGTGTGTGTCTGTTTTGTGAGAGAGAAATTATGCTGCTGTGTATTTCCAAAAAAAAAAAAAAAAATTATGTTTTTTGTTTCATTTTGCAGCTTTCCTTTCCCCTGTTCCCCTGTTCTGGCGGAACTAGTGTCAGGCATTGGCATTGTGTGTAGGTGTGTGTGTAAGTGTGTTTGTGTGTGTGTGTGTGTTACTACGTAATCCATCCATATGCTACCATATATTATGGCATATATATGTATGTATGGCATATATATATTGTATGTCTTTTATATATGTATGTATGTATGTATGTATGTATACCTAAGCTTTGGCTAACTGTACAAAATTCTTGGATTTTCTGTTTCTGTTTTTTTTTTTTTGTCGGTTTCATCTTTCCACTTTGGTTTTTGTTTCGTTTTGTTTTAGCCTTACATACTAAGCGTAATCCTTGACCTAATCATACAACACTAAATTAAAATTCATTGATGATATTTTGGTTTGCTTCCTTTTAAAGTTTACTTATTTAGTTCTTGTGCTAGGTTTAAAGTTAAACTCACTTGCCTTTAATTATGTTGTGTCTGTGTGTTTGTGTGTGTGTGTGTGTGTGTGTGTGATTCATAGAGGAACTTGAGCGAAAATTCAAATATATATGTATGTAGAGTGTGTGTGCGTGTGTGTGTGTGTGTGTTTCATTTTGACTAACTTAAGACGAGCTTCTCTCTCTCCATCTTCGATCATCGATCTTGCTTCTCTAAGTATCTTTTGTGTATCTGTGTGTGTGTGTGTCATTTATCTAGCTTCTTTATTGACTGCTCGACTGTATTTGTATCTGTATCTGTATCTGCTTTTGTATTTGTATCTTAACTGTGTTTCATTTTGTTTGTTTTTTTTTTTTGCTTGTTGTAAGTTATTTCATTTAACTAGATGTAATTACATTAATTAACTAAGTTTAATTAATTTGTAATTGTTTGTTTGTTTGTTTTTTTTTGCGAAGTTTTGCTCCTACTTTGCTTTTCTTCTTTCAGAATGTGTTCTTGTTTTTCCTTTCATTTTTTTTTTTTTGGTTTTTTGCTTTTTTTCTTTCTTATTTTTTTTTTTTTTGGTATATACAAATTGTTTTTTGACTTAGATCCCTTATATGCTATTTTCTTAGGCAGTTTCATTCATATTTTGTGTGAGTGTGTTTGTGTGTGTGTGTGTGTGTGTGTGAGTGTAAAATATTTTCTATTGTTTTTCTGTGTTTTTTTTTGTTTGTTTGTTTGTTTGCTTATATTTTACATTTGTTCGTTATTTTATTTGTTTTTGGTTTTTTTTTTTTTTTGTTTTGTGGTGCCGCAAAGTTCATTTCGAAAAGTTGTTGAGTGAATTTGATTTTATTTTTTTTGGTTTTGTGCAATTTTTAGTTTGTAAAAAATGTTTGGTTTTTTTTTCTTTCTTCTTGGTGTAACTAAAATTAATTGATTCATTAATTAATTAATATTATAAATATGTTTGTTATGTAGGTATGTATTTATATGTATGTATATTAGTTATTATTTTGCTATGTCAATTTGCACTAACTATTTGCTGAGGGGCTTTCCTTTTGTTTTTGTTTTGGTTTCCTTTTTAGTTTTTAGTTTATCAAAAAGTGCGCTCAAAAGTTGCATTAAACTATTTTGTATTTCTTTTTTGGATTATTCCATCTTCCTCATTTTTTATTCCTTTTGGTTTTTGGTTGTTTGATGTGCAAATTAGTTGTATGTATGTGTCGGTGTGTGTGTGTGTCGCAAATCAAAATTTATAGTGTATATATATTATATATTAATTTTTTGTTGTTTTTTTTTTTTAACTTTTGTTTACTCTAAAAAATTTGGCCATTTCAATTTTGGAAGCGCTAAGTCAGTTCTGAATAAAAAAAAAAAAAAACAAATGAAAAACACAGGAACAATAAAAAATTAATTAAATTATAAAAATTAAAATGTTCACTTAACTGTTGGTTGTGTGTGTGTGTGTGTGTGTGGGAGTTAAAACAACAAATTTGAATTAAGAGCAAGTCTACACTTAACTTAGGGAAGACTCTTTGGGTGTTTGTTGTCTTTGTTTTTGTTTTGGTTTTTTGTTTTTTGTTTTTTCTTTATCTATTCTCAGAACGAACGCAAGTGGAAAGCAAAATGAAGATCAAGTTCAAAAAGAAACGTACAAACAAACAAATCAATATATCCATAAAAAATCAATGGAAATGAGCTAAATGCTATTCAATCAAATAGACAACATAGCATGAACTCTGCCCCGCCCACTGGCCACAGCCTCCAATCGAATCGAAATCGAATTAGGTTCATTGGAAAACAATTTTCAACATAAACGTTCAAGAATCGTTTATTCTCATTAAAAAATAAAAAGTCAAAAGATTTTGGCCTAAAGAATTCAAAATTTAGTTAATTGGTTTCTCAACCAATTTTTCAGTTGATTTTCTCTTGAGATTTTCCGGGGCTTGTGGTCGGTCGGTAGTTGTTGCCATTTTATGTTGTACAAATCTAAATTGATATAATTTTCCTTTTGTTCTCAAATCAAAGATAATGTACCAGATTATATATGTATAGATTATTGCAATTGAGTTGGTTTTCTCTCTGTGTGTGTGTGGTGGTGTGTTGGTGTGTCGACTGCGCTATTTTCTCTTTCTGGTCTGATCCATTGAGGGTGTCTCTGTGTGTGTGTGTGTGTGTCTCTCTATTAAATGGGCTTTGTATTATGGCTTTTCCACATTTTGCACATTTTCTTCATTTCGTTTTGTTTTTGCGTTGCTTTGCTTTTGCTTTTGGTTTTGGTTTAATTTTGTTTGAACATGTTTTGTGTTTATCCATTTTTTGGTTTTTTCTTCTTTTCTTTTCTTTTCTTTTGTTTTTGTTTTATAGTAATTTTCACTACAAATTTGCTATGCTGTTGCTTTTGATTACTCTTCATCGTCTTTCGTCCTCTCTTGTTTTTTGTTTTTTTTTTTTTTTTTGTATGCCTTCTCTTTGATTAATTCTAAGTTATTTTTGTCATGTGTAAATCTATTTAACAATATTCTTTGCTTTTGACCTGGTAATATGTGTGTCCTCTTTTTTTGTTTTTGTTGCTTTTAAATTATAATAATAATTTGTTGCATTTCTCTGCTCATATAATGCTAGTTAAAATTAATTTTCGTGTTTTGTTTTTTTGTTTTTTGGTTTTGTTTTTCAGCGCCTTGCACAGTAGTTTGACTCTTTTTGTGCGCTGTTCACTCTCATCCTCCTCCTCGTTTGTCTCTGTGTGTGTGTCCCTTAGTTGGGGAGGGGGTAGTAGGGGGGGGGGGGGGAAGCATAGTTGAATGCTTATTCCTCGCCAAGTAACACCAGATCGTCGGCGACCACGTCGCTAACATGAAGATAGATGATCCAGTACATTAGATTGAAGCAGACGAAGCACACGGGAAACACAATACGCGAATATTTGTCAATATCCGAGGGAGTAATACCCAGTAGTTTGTTGATATCCTAAAGGGGGCGGTAGGAAGATAGGAGGGGATAAAGGAAATGGTGGGTGGATGAAAAAGTAATTAGGCCAGAGGAAAATACTTTTGAATTTTTTTGATAATGTTACCTTTTTTACTTTACCCGGATGCAGTAAATGGGCTGGGACAGCTGCCTCTGGATCGCCACCACCATCTGGGGGACCGCCACCACCGCCGCCACCGCCACCGCCGGGACCACCGCCGCCTCCTGGCTGGGGACCAGGACCATGCGATTGCTGTCCACCACGACCGCCATTCACCGTATTCTCTAGGGTGCCACCCTTGGAATGGGCCTTCGGATCATGGACCTTGAATCTCACCTCCTGGAACAAGGGTCCCACTATCGAGCAACCGCGCGTACCAACGTTTTGTTGGATATTTGAAAAGCCGATTGGGCGGTTACTCACTGTTTGTTTGGGCGCATGTGGATGACCATGGCTGTGGGCATGATGTCCATGCCCATGCCCATGCTCAGGCCCACCGCCGATGCCCATTCCGCCGCCACCGCCACCACCGCCTCCGATTCCCATTGTGGCATTCGGATTTGGATTGGTCTGCTGCTGCTGTTGGGCCTGCTGCTGGGCCCCATCTAGCTGTTGCTTTTTCTGCTCAGCTATCTTTTGGATCGCCATAAATCTTTGTTTTCGCATTTGAATTCGTTTTGCCATATAGCCGACGGTGGCGTATTCTATATATTTACGATATTCGATATTCGATATATACGATTTGAATTGATTGAATTGGTTATCGATGTTTTGCGAATTTGCGAATTTACGAATTGATCGAATCAAATTTGATGTACGTTTTGGTTTTTTGGTTTGTTGGATTTTTGTTGTTTCCAATTTGGTTTCATTTTTTTTTTTTTTTGATGGACGGTTGTTGTTGTTGTGGCGGTTCGTGGAGGGGGTGGGGGATAGGTAAACGATATGATATATACAAATTTTCCATTATGAATTTTCAGATTCGTATCGTATATCGTTATTTCGGTATTTCGGTTATGTTACGTTATGTTTGAATGTGAATTCGATACGGTTCGAGTGCGTCGTAAAAATGATGTCCGAGAATTTTTTTGTTATTGCGATTTTGATCAGTTTTCGTTTCGTTTCGGTTTTTTTTTTTGGTTTTTGTTGGTGCAGGGAAAATGGAGCATTTGGAGTTGGTTTTTTTTTTGGTTTTTTTTTCAGATATAAAGAAAGATATATAGAATAGATATGTAAGTCAATTATGAAACAATTTTGGTAATCAATATCAATTCACAACGTCTAAGAGAAAATGGTGAGTTGGTTGGAATGGAATTCCTATTTATTATGTTTTGTTCTGTGTGTGTGTGTGTGTGTGATGCTTGTGTGTGTGTGTGGCAAGGATGGAGGAGTAAATGCTGCGTTTTGTTGTTGTTGTTGTTTTTGTCTGTTTCTTGTGTTCTTAATTGTCTTTTGTGGTTTATTGAATTAAAAGTAAAAATTATTTTTAGTTAAGGTTTTTGTTTTTTTTTTTTTTTTCATTTAGTTTTGCAGCCAGGCAAAAGAAACAAAGTTAAAGCAATGTTTATGTCTATGTGTGTGAGTGTGTGTGTGAGTGTGTGTGTGTGTGTGTGTGTATGTGTGTGTGTGAAGGAGAGATAGTTCTTTTATATATATATATATTTTAAGCAAGAGATATAGAAAGAGAAAGAGCAATTGTGTTTGCGTGTGTGTGTGTGTGTATGTGTTTCTGTGTATGTGTGACTGTGTGTGTGTGTGTGTGTGTGTGTGTATGTATGTGTTATAAGTGCGTGTATGCGAGTCTTAGTATTGCTCTCATTGATGTTGATGTTTCTTGTTGTTGTTGTTGCTGCTGTTTGTTATTGCTGTTTGTAACTGTTGTTGTTGTTGTAGTGAAATGAGTGGAAAAAGTCATTTGTAAGCCAAACGATTTATGTACACATTTATTTCTGCAGTTGGAGACCATCATTCAAGGAAAATGTTGTTCATGTGCGTGCCTTAAATGCAAATTCATTGAACCAAAGTGTATCTCGCCCATTTAAGGGACACGAAACAAATTTCCAGCGTTTTGTTTTGGTTTTGCGAAAATTGCTTGCTCCAGAGAGACCGAGAGAGAGAGAGAGAGAGAGACCGGGAGAGAGAACGAGTGAGAGAGAACGAGAGAGAGAGGGAGGAGGGCGATGGGGATTTGGCTAACGATGTTATTGTTGTTGTTGCTTTTTTTTTTTAATCCTTGGCATGGATTTCGGTTTACGGTTTTTGCCGATTGCGTTGCGGATTGCGGTATTTCGATTTGTTCGGCCATCAAAATGGTTAATGCGAGTTGTAAGTACATACATACATATGTATATGTATACTTGAACGAAAGGCTAGAGCGTGACGAGTGACGAGTAACGAGTAACTTAGTAACGAGTGTACTTACCTTCTCTCTTGCAGTCTAAAAACATAAATTCGCCAATGCTGCAAAAGGCAGAACAGAGGAGAGAAACAGAAAAGCACATAGACAGTGGAGATAGATAGATAGATAGATAGATAGATAGAGAGAGAGAGAGAAAGAGAAAGAAAGAGAGAGAGAGAGAGAGCAACTACTTATCCATATCTTACCTAACCTCAAAATTCATTTGATGGAATTTATTATTGAGAATCTCAGATCTATTATGTCTGGATCACGTGCTTTAAGTGATCAAAACTTAATAGTTCGAAATTGATTTGATTTTGAAATTTTGAGGTTGTCTTTTTTGCTTTTTGTTTGTTTTTTTTTTTTTTTGGGGGCGGGGGGGGGTGTTCTGGCCAAGAGTCTTCTTCATCTCTTTTGATTGGCTTTGGGGTTCTTGTACTTTGATCGATCGATTGATTGATTGGATTGATTGATTGATGGGATGGTGGTTGGTTGGTTAGTTGTGGTGGAGCTAGGGAGGTGGGGGAGTAGTAGGGCCTCCATCTGGCTGCGGTTGTTGTTGTTGTTGATGATGTTGTTGTTGTTGTTGTTGTTGTTGGTTGAACCATATTTACAGTGTTGTGTAACTATCTTTTATTCAATTCAATCGCGACTCAAGCCAGGTGTGGCGCAGGGCATGCTAGATTCGTTTCGTTTTCAGATGCGCTCGGTTTTTTTTTTTTTTTTTGGTTTTTTGGTTTTTGTGGGGGCGTTTGATGAACTCTCTCGTACCCTGGGCATTAATTTTTTGGTTGTTTTGAATTTTTTGGTTTTGTTTTTAGAGTTGTATTTTTTTTTTTTTTCTTGTAAATGAATAATAGACGAAGTGCGTTTAGCGAAAGTTGTTTTTTTTTTTTTTGGTTTGGCTTTGTACAGATTTTTGTTGTTTGTTATTGCTGTTGTTGTTGTTGTTGTGGTGGTTTTTTTTTCGTTTGGTTTAATTGTTGCATTTGGCGGAAGCTGGGCGTATATTGATATCTGGGTACCATTCCAGGTTGATCTTAAGTTACTTAAAGTGTCTCAACCTGATTGGCTTAGTAGTTAGAAAGTTTGAAGTAGGTTTTCGTTTTTTTTTTCTGATGTTTGCTTGAAGCATGCTTCGATTTTGTTTTGTTTGATTTACAGTGAGAGAATTTGGATTTGAATATTGGAATCAATCAATTTGATTTGATTGATTGATTGTTTGGTGAGTGCAAATTTTCGTGTGCAAAACATTTTGGAAATTTGTCGTGCCTTAATTAACTAAAATTTAGCTATCTTTATATACATATATGTATATAAGAAATATATACATATATATATATATATATAGATAGTTTTAGTTGCTGTTAATGTTGTTGTTGTGGGGCTGGTTTCTGTTATGTTGTTTGTTTTTGTTTGTTTGTTTGTTTGAGGTCAGGCGCGCTTATCTATGAATTTGCAGACATTTTCTTTAGATGATAGCTTGGTTTTTCTTTATGCAAGAAAAATTAATAACAAGAACATACAAATACGAAAAAAGAGATTTCTTTATGGTTTTGGATTCTTATTCTTTCTGCTATTGGCATTTTTTTTGTTGTAATAGTTGTTGTAGTTTGTTGTTGTTGTTGTTGCTGTTGTTGTTATTTGTTTGGTTTTTGTTTAGGTTTAGGTTTTGAGTTTTTGTTGGTTGGTTGTGTAAGAGAAAAAGATTAAAGTTAAAAAAGAGAACTTGGCCACACAAATGCTTGAAATATTGAAATTTCTCTCAATTCTATTCTTCAGAATTGCTTCATTGGATTGCCAAATCGATTTCTTGTATAGGTGTGTGTGTGTGTGTGTGTGTGTGTGGGTGTTTCAAACATTTGCACGTTTGCCAAGTTAATTTTTTGTGCAAAAAAAGAATTATTTTTTCACTACATTTGATGGCCAAACTTTGTATAGTCCTTTTTGTGGGTGTTGCCATAAATGATGTGAAATATAATTAACTTAGAGAGGAGAGAGAGAGAGAGATTTAGAGATAGAGATTAACAGAGAGAAAAATGTAATGTAAAGAAGAAAAAAAAAAAAAAAAAACGTTGCATTTCGTTTCGATTTAACCAATTGAAACACCAATCGAATTGTTTAGTTTAGTTGTGATTTTTTGTTTTTTTGAAACGATTTTGAAATTTAGCTTAAAGAAGGCAGCGTTTTTTCAGTATATTTTCGAGTTTCATTTGTATTTTGGTTTGGTTTTTTTTCTTTTGTTTTTTTTTTGGGTGGGGGTGGGGGGTAAAGTTTTCTGTGTCCAACGCTAAGCGTGGCAAGGAAAGCTGGCAGAAAAACGATGTGAATGGGTGTATGTGTGAGTGTGTGGGTGTGTTGGTGTGTGAGTGTGTGTGTGTGTGTGTATAAAATGATAAGGAAAAATTGTTAATCTTTTACTTTTGACTTTCATTGACTTTGTCTTGGCCTTGTCGTTTTCAAGTCAAGAGTAAGAAGTGAAAAAACTTGGCCAAAATAATAAGTGAGTGTGTATGTGGGTGTGTGTGTGTGTGTATGTGTGTGTGTGAGTGTGCGTGAGTGTATCAGTGTGCTTGTGTGTGTTTGTGTGTGTTTCATTGTTACGGAGTTATGAAAATTATTACTTATTTTCTTGTGGGGTGGAGGGGTTTGTTTTGTTTTGCTAATTTATTTTGTTTTTGTTTTGTTTTTTTTTTTTTTTTGGGGGGGTTTTGTTTGGCTACTAATTTGTCTCTAATTTGTTTTGATTGATTTTAGTTAGTTTACCCAGTAGACTGGCAAAGACCATAACGAAGCATGTTCCCAGATAGACGTCAATCGACTTGACGTACGAAATCTTTGGCAGCGCTGCATTTGTTGACGACATCAAAGTGGTCATTGTCAACACGGTTGTCACACCGAGCGCCACACGCGCCGGCGTTGCATTGCGATTGAGCCAAAATGATACCCATGATATAATAACGATCAGTCCAGAGGGTATATAGATTTGTATAAGATAATAGCCCATCGAACGCACGAATTGTATTTCGCAGGCTAAACGCGAATAATTGCCTGTGAATAGTTTGTTTTGTTTTTTTCATTCATTCATCATTTCATCATTTCAAGTTTTTGGTGGGGTTTTTTTTTTTTTTTTGCGGTTTTTAGGTGACATAATTTTTGGTGATTTATTCGCGATCATTAATCATTTGCGCATATGACGTAGATCGAGTGAATAATAGTTATATATAAAACAAATAGTGAGCAGAAAGAAAGAGACAAAGAGAGAGAGAGAGAGAGAGAGAGAAAGAGAGAAGAGGATGAAAGAAATATCATTATTAGTATATATTTCGTTTAGTTTAGTCATCATTTAAATATATATATATATATATTGATTTTATATAGGTATATATAAGGCATATATATATATAGGTATAGTCATATAACTATTTACAACACAATCAAATATATATTCCAAAATCAAAAGCGAACAAAAGAACAACAGACACAAAAACACAAAAACCAGATAGAAACTCAAAAGACCAAACAAAAAATAAAATTCAATTTCGAATGAAATGAAAACGTTAAATATTGTATGAGCGCATTTTTGGAATGATGTCAACTAAAGATGGCTGCTTTGAACCTTCTGAAAAGTATATATGTATTTAGATATATTTGTATATTCTGTTTGATCTATGCGACACATTTGTGTGTGTGTTTTTCATTTGATTTTGGGCAGGCAATAATAGTCATATCGAATCTTATTGGTATTAGTTAATTGGCATTAAATTATGTATATAGATAAGTTGTTTATAGAAGACTTATTTGTTTCTAAAAACCAAACGAAAAAAACGAAAAATCAAAGTGAAAACAAATCCAAACAAAATGGAAGGAGACGGGGAGGGCGGCGAGGATCGAATGTAAAAGCAATTTCAATCCCTTCCAGATAGATAGATAGATAGATAGATATTTTAAGGGTATAAGTTAGGTTTGCTTGCAGAGTTATGATTTCCTCTTCCTTCCATTCGCCTTAACTCTGCAGTCAAACATTGTGCAAGAGAACGGAAAAAGTTACTTAACAAAGTTTTTAGGTTTAGTCGATAATAAAATTGTATGTTTCGTAAATGAAAAGTAACTTTATAAGGTTTAGTTATAGTACATTAGGTGTTAATTATTAGACTGTAAACTTGCATTTAACAAAATAAGAGCAAAAGAAAACTAAAGTAAACAGAATCGTTTAGGTTCAACGCAAAGAGAGGTCTAATCTCCGAGTATCAATAAACAAATGAGTTAAGAGGTATCTAAGCTAAGACCTAATATTGGGTATTTTTGTATATTTTTTTGTTTTTTGCCTAAACATTCTTGGCTGGCTGATGGTTTTTTTTTTGTTTTTTTTTCTTTGGTTTTGGTTTTCCTTGTTAAAAAAGATATAATTGTTGTTTGTTATTTCTTTTTTGGTTTTTTTTTTCTTTTTAATATTAAGATGAGAGCATGCTTGGGAGGTCGTTATTTGTTTTGTCAATATTTTTAAATGTTTTATATATATATATATATATATTTATATATATGTTTGGAGAGAGATTAAATGAGTGAGATTTGTTGTTGTTGTTAATTAAATTTATATATATAAATATAAATATATATATATATATATATATATAGAGAGAGAGAGAGCAAGAGAGAGAGCGAGAAAGAGAGAGAGAGTATTTATAGTTTATGATTTCTGAGCTTTTTGTTGTTGTTTCATGATCTAATTTATTTGTTTTGGAAATGTTGTTTGCTGATTTTAAGTTAAAATTTATGTAGCATACTTTTTGGGTGGCGGGTAAGTGGTGGGATTGGAGCGAGAGAGAGATTTTTATGCGCTTGTTGTTGTTGTTGTTGTTAATATTACAATAATACAAATGTTAAATAGTTGACTGGCAAGGGTTAGAGAGGAGGGTGGGGTTTTCTATTGTTGTTGTTGTTGTTAATTGTTATGCTAATGAGTTTCGAAATAGCGTTTCTTTTTTTGTTTTTTGTTTTTTTTTTCAAAATTTATATAGCTCAAATACGTTTTCGGTTTGTTTGTTGCTCAGTTTTGGTTTTATTGTTGTTGTTGTTGCTATTGTTGCTGTTTCTTTTGTATGTAAAAACTAATTGTGACTAGTTGTAATCAATCATGTAACTATATAAGCATAAAATGAGTGTGCGTGTGTGTGTGTGTGTGTGTTTGAGTGAGTGTGAGTGTGTGAAAATGTCAGGCATAAATCAAAAGCATGATTTACTAAGTTAAAGCCATATCATCAGTTAAGCTTTGCTATATAAATATTCTTGTTTCAATTGATTTTTTAATTGTTGTTAATTTGTTTTTTTTTTTTTTTTTAATGTTGGTATATATATTTTGTAGTTTTCTTATTTTTTTTTTTCAACTATAAATGTATTTTGATTGTTATTGTTCTTATGATAAATATATATATATATATAGGTTGAAGTGAATTTCTGTAATTCATTGATTGAGTTTTCGATTTCATTTTGTTGGTTTTTTTTTTGATTGTTTGTTTTTTTTTTTTTTTGTTGGGGGATTTTTAGCTGTATATATATAAGTATGAACTTATGAGAGCGTTGAAATAAAATTTGAATTGAAACATAAATCAGTAAAAATACTTTGATATAATAATTAAGTAAGTATATATAAAAAGTTTCGTTAATATATTTATTTATAAATTTAAGCAACACAAATTGAATTCAAGTTGATGAAGAATAATGGAACTGAATGAAACAAAAAAATAGAAATTGTAATTGTAAAAAAAAGTTTAAGTTTCTTTTCGCTAGCTTAACATGCTTTTAATTTGATTTGGTTTTTTTTTTTTTTTTTGTTTTTTTGGGTTTAATGATAATTAGTAACTGTGAAAAGCACTAAGTCGCGTAGTCAGGCCATTTTTTTTTTGTTGATTGTTCAATTGATTGAATTTGTTTTTTTTTTTGTCGTTGGTTGTTGTTGGTGGGCTAAATGTTAAACGTTTTGTTTGTTATATTTAATATATAAACTAGTTAGCTAGGTAAAATGGTATTTATTGAAAGATAATATGCAAAAATCTGAAATGCTTAAGATGCTCTTAACATGCACTTTAGTTGTAGGTTGGTTGATTGATTGATTGATTGATTGGTTGCTTGGTTTCGTTTAATCTTGACTTGAAGTTCAGAGTTCACAATTTGAGCCAACAGAACTGTAAGCTTAAATTGCATATGAATTGGTTTATCTTTAGCCTGATTTATGTATATATATATAGATATATGCTTTATATATTGAAGTTGTTAATAGGTAGGTAGGTAGGTAGATCGACAAGTACTTTTTACAAATGCTGGCATTTTGCTTAACAAACAAAAAATACAAAAACAAAATAAATGAATAAGATATTTCGAGGGAACAAGGAAGAGAGAGAGAGTGAGAGAGAGAGAGAGAGAGGGGCAGGGGTCGAGGTCGAAGAATTGTTGATTAATTCGTAAGCAACTGATTGAACTGAAGACACACATAAACGAAACCAAAAACCAAAGAACAAAATTTATATAGAAAAAAGTTTAAAATAAGCAAAAATTTGATTTTAGTAATAGATATAATATATATATATATATATATATTTGTATATATATATGTACTTGGAGTGTAAATATATATAGGCAAGTTATCATTATCAGTTTATACATATATATTTATATATATATATATATTATATGGGATAAGTAAAAATTAATTTTGTTTTATTTTGTATTTAGTTTTGGTTTATTTTTTTTTTGGTTTTTTTTTTTTTTTTTTTTGGGAAAGAAAATCGGTAACCGTCTACAGGTACCTGTGGTAAGACTGATTTCCATAGCTCTTTGACGATGACCCAAGACCTTGAATTGGGGTAGCGAAACTTCACTCGAGACACCAACCGAGTTAGGGCCCTCGTTCCATTTATAGCGTATGTCGCGCATCGTGTAGCCGACTATATACAAACACACACGCACATACACACACACACACACACATACAAACATACAAACGTACGTATGTATATATAATATATAAATATAACATTTCATATATTTTAATATGTAAATGTTAATAAATATATATTTATATAGAAATATGTGTGTACATGTAGATGCATATATATATATATATGTATATATATAAATGTGTGTATATATAGAGTTCGATGTTGTTGTTTGTGGTTGTTTTTGTACAGTTTGGTTTGTTGTTGTTGGTTTTTAATGGTTTTTTTTTGTTTTTTTTTTTTTTTTTGGTGTTGTATGTGTTGAAGGAAACGTTTTATTTTACAGTTGTTGTTGTTGTTGTAGTTGTTGTTGGCACAATTCGGTGTTGTTGTTGTTGTTGTTGTCGATACGAGGTTGTTGTTGTTGTTGTTGTAGTTGTTTGACGAAAAATATGCACAAAAACACAAAAAATACATTTTGTGAGACTATTAATAAGCTCTATTTTTGGTTTTGGAAAGAAAAATTTGCATAATTTGTTCTTTTTTTTGCTAACGTTTTTTTTTTCTTTTTGTATATTCATTTGCTAGAATTTTAAGGATTTTTTTTTTTGTATCATCTCTTATACAATTTTGATTGGAATCAATTGAATGAAATTCATTGATTACTTTTTTGTTTTACTGCTTTGTAGTTGTTGTTTTTTTTTGTTTTTTTTTATCAGTTTTTCTTTTTGTTTTTGGTTTGTCAATTAATAGTCTCATTCAGAACTTGTTGCTTAAAGTGTTGGTTCGCAAAAATATATTTTTTGATTTTGTTTTTTTTTTTTTTGTTTTTATTAAATGCTAATTGAATCTAAATATATATGTAGATATATATATATATAGATAGATAAATATATAGATGATTTTTGATTGGCAAAGCATAACTAGTTTGTAAATTGTATATGTATAAATAATTCATTTGGGCATTTTAGTAGGCCCTTTTAGATAGTTTCTTGTAGTCACTTAAACTTAGAGCTACTGTTTGTTCTTATTGGCAGTAGTAGTAGTAATTGGCATTTGATTGCATTTGCCTTGGCTTACAGACTATATATGTATGTATATAGATGTATGTGGGGGAGGAAGTATGTATTATGGAATATACATAGTTATTTTTATGTATGAGGTAGATTAAATATGTGGGATTAGATGTTGGTGGCAGAAATGGGTGCTCTTGTGTGTGTGTGTGGTTTAACAATTTTCCAACGTATTTCATAATCATTTTGTTAATTGTTATTCATAATTTAAGTACATTTTGTTTGGTATGCGAGTATATGTTAGGTATATATATATATTTTTGTAAAGGCCTACCCAAGCAAATTGAACTGGACTCTCTTTTTGTTTGTAATGTTTTGTTTTGTTTTGGCGGCGACGACGGTTTCATAAACTGAATGATTAGAAAGAAAACTAAAAAATTGAAAACTGAAAACCAAACCAAATCAAATATATTTTATATATGTATGTATATTCTGCATCATAATCATAATCCTAAGCTAAACTGTCTGCACTACTGGACACAACGGCTGATGACTAAAACGACTGATTAGCTGATTAGTTAGAGTTAGAGTAAACCGAAAATTGTAAACGAAAAAAAAAAAAAAATCAAATTAAGAAAATACTCACAACAAAGAGGTTAGTATTTGAGTATAATATAAGTAGAGTAGTAGAATAGTATTAGAAGAAGTAGTAGTAGTAGAATTAGTAGTAGAAATAGTAGTAGAAGTAGAATGGACACACTTCAAACACAAGGGGGTGGGCGGGGACAGCTGCGGTGGTTGGTTGGTTGGTGGTGATATTGGTTAGTGTTGGGAAACGGGTTAATTTCGAGTATATATTATATGTATATGATAAGTATTCCGATTTTTGTTAGTAGTTGGTTAAGTAGCACAAGTTCTTTACAGTTAGCACTCGATAAAAAAAAAAACATTAAAAGAAGAGATCACAAAAATGAAAACAGAAAAACACAATGAATGAAGAAAATGTGCGTGTCTTGCTCGACTTTTTTCTTCTTCTTCATCATCTTTATCTTCTTGTTTTTTAAGGTGTTACGTTTTCTCTCTTTGTCGTTACGCTAGACTCATTTTTTTGTTGTTTTAAGTTTTGTTTATTGTTAAATAAGAAAGTGAAAACTCGTTACACAAAACGAAAACAGAAACAGAAAGAGAAACAGAAGAGTAAATTACAGTTAGATAAAAATGCTTGTTGAACTTAAAAACGGAAATGTTAATGTGATTATTATTTGGTTTTTGTTTTTATAATTATATTATTTTCGGTTTTTTGTTTTTTTATTATTCTTTTTGATATGTTTTTTTTTTTTTTTTTTTGTAGGTAGGTAATGTATTTATGGGGGTACCTGTGGTTAGGTTTATTTCGGTCGCCCTCTGCCTGTGTCCCAAAACACGGAACTGCGGAAGTTCGACCTCACTGCTCATTCCAACACTACTCAGTCCATCTCTCCAGAAATAACGGATATCTCGCATCGTGTAACCGACTGCAAATGTGGTTTGTTGTTGTTGTTGTTGGTTGAAGATGCGGATGCATGGGATGTAGTTGTAGGTTGTTGTAGGTTGTTGTTGTTGTGGTTGTTGTAGTTGATGTTGTTGTTGTAGTTGTTGTTGTTGTTATTGTAAAAAGGGGGGCAGTTGTTAATTAATTTGTTCATTTTGTTTTCTATTTTTAGTTTGTGTTTAAATGTTTTTTGTTTTTGTTTTTTTTTTTTTCTGTTACTGGGAGAGACACAGAATATATAGATACATATATACATACGTAGGATATATACTATATATGTATGTATGTATATCTATATTTTTAGAGAGAAAAAAAAGGATACATATATATGCGATAAGTCAAAATTGAGTCCTATTTATGACTGTTTCTTTGGGTGTGTATAAGTGTCTGTGTGTGTGTGTGTGTGTGTGTGTGTGTGAGGGATTTAATTTCTTTTGTTTGTTACGTTTTCTGTGGCGAGTTTTAACAAAGAAATTATTGATATTAGATTGATAGCTAGAGATTGAGTGATTGATGGAACGGGACAGGGACGGAAGCAGGGGCGGGATGGGGCGGGCATGTATTGGTATGATATGTATATACAATATACATTGATATCAATTTAATATCACTTGAACAGAAGCGTGCCATGTGTTCTGAATGATGATATTGCAAGTTATTTATATGATGATTATTACAATTAATTAAAATAGTAACTTAGACTAAGTATTTTTAGTAACCATTTGCCTTAAAAACTAATCACATACAAAATTGGTAAATCAATTTTAGAATGTCTGTTTAATATAAACATTTGCTTTTTGTTATTTGTTATTATTATTATTATTAGTATTATTATTATTTTTTTTTGTTTTTCTTTATTATCAATCTGCTGATCATCAGTTGGAGGAGGAGCCTTCTGCTGTTGCTGTAAAGTGAGAAGGCGACCGAAAACCAACCAATCTGAATTTTATGATTCTGACACTGTGAACTGTGCTTTGGGTGGGTGACAGAGTGGTCGAGCAGGATGATAAACGGTTGCACAGGGACGAGGAAGGAGTCTAGGATCACATAGTTTGATGGGTTTTTGCAGGTTTGGATTTGGGGGGGGGGGGAAGGATGGATGATAAATCAGTCTTATATTATTTGAATTGATTGGCACACATATAACAAAAAAAAAAAAAAAAAAAACAACAACAAACACTCAAAAAAATTGAATCAATGAAACATTTTAAGGAGGCACAATCAAAATTAGCTCAGTTCTTTGAATGAATTCCTGGCTTTCTTTGATTCACATATTTTTCGAGTGTTAACGACGAGGTCAAAAGCTGTGCAACTTTATTTAACTTTCGTTCAGTTTTCAATTGTCTAAATGAGTTTTCGGTTTTGGTCCCTTGACTTGATCCACTTGGATCTTCTCTAGAGTTGGTTTTTGAATGTGGATGAATCGAACTGAATATAAACGCTGTTGGACAGGTCGGTGGGCTTTTAACTTGTTGAAAGTGAATCGAAAAATGAGGGAGATAGAGAGAGAGAGAGAGAGAGAGAGCTAAAAAAGATCTAAAACCTGAACAAGAAGAAACTGAAACAAAAAGACACCCAGACATAAGTCGGGGAAAAAAAGAAAACAAAAAACCGCAAAACAAATTGTATTAAAATTAAAAACGAAAACCAATAAAAAGGCAATTTTGTATAAATTGTTTAACTATTTGGCCTTAGCTCACAGCCTACAGACAATTGGCATAGAAATATTTTCTTACTATTTTTGTTTGCACAAACTAAATTTAAGTAAATTTATTAAGGGAGATTGTTTGACTGTTTGTTACACAATTCATATCTCTTGTGTGGGAGTGTGTGTGTGTGTGTGTGTGTGTGCACGCGTGTGTGTGACCTTAAACTTTAATTGCTTGCAATTTCATTATTCTTGGTTATTGGCCAAAAAAAAAAGAAAACACTGAACAAATAGCGCAAGGCCTTTGCATGAAAGAGAGGGAAAGAAAGATGCAGCTAGCTAGCTAGCTAGAGATAGAGCGAGAGAGAGAGATAGTTATATAGAAGGAGCTAGAGCGAGAGAGAGAGAGAGAGAGGTAGAGAGTTAAGGCCAAGTCTGATTCGTTGGCCAGAGTTGAAAGGCCTCGGATTTCTGTACTTATAACTACGTTTCGAGTCTTAGTGCAAGCTACGGTTAATACTATATGACAATACAGTGCCACCTTAATTTGGGCACTGTCCAACACTGGCGAATAATATTTGGCCACTCTCAGTTCAGTTCAGTTCAGTTTTTTGTTTGGTTTTTTCTCTTTAGTTTTGTTGTTGTTGTTGCTGTTTGTATTTAGTTTCTTATTTCTTGTTTTCTTTTACTGCTTCACATTCTGAATGAGTTCTCATTTCATTTTTTTTTTGTTTTATTTAATTTTCGTTTAGTATTAACATTTTGTTTAGATAAATAACATTTTTATTGACAATTCGTTTTTCTGATCAAATATTCTTGTTGCAATTTTTATATTTGCAGTTGTTGTTTTGTTTTGTTTGGTTTTTTTTTTTTTTTCATTTGATTTGCATTAATTTTGATTTATTGACAATTCGAATTCTTGTGAGATTATCGATATTTATATATATATATAAAGTTTTGGTTTGAAAATTATTATTTTGATTTCTTATTTTTTTTTTGGTTTCTTTTGTTTTGTTTGTTTTTTTTTTTTTTTATTTCTGTTTTTCTGTTTCTATTGATTAGCAATTGGCTTTGTACTTACAGCTTTCAATTTCAATGTGACACAGTTGTCGATCCATTGGGAAATATTGTAGATTCATCGGACACGATGCGGTAATAGTCAATCTAATTGTTGTTGTTTGTGGTTGATGATGATAGAAAGGAAAAGTAATTAGTTTTTGCTTCAAAACAGAGATTCATTTTGGGAATATATATAAACAAATGTATATATATATATGTATGTATATAGAAGACAAAAAAACGAGCATACTAAACGCTAAGCAAGTACATACATACATACAACATTTACGAGTAGTTTTAAGTTTTGCAGTTCTGGTTTGTTTCTTTTGGTGGTGGTGGTAGGGGGGGAGGGAGAGGGGCCAAAGGTTGCGGTTGGGGTTGAGGTTAAGGTTGTGGTTGTGGTTGGGGAGAAATGGGGGGGTGGTGGTGGAAAAGGGAGCGAGTTCAATTGGATATGAGCTAAGTAAGTTTATTACATTCATTTTGCTTCTATTTTCCGCTTAGTGAGAAAGAGAGTAAACATTTTGATTATGTCTTAAGTCGACGATTAAGCGGCATTTAGAATTATACAATTAGTGAGGCAATTGGCTTCTAAACAAAGGGAATTTGTTGTTGTTGTTGTTGTTGTTTCATTACTAACTTAGTTTTAAGTACGTTGTGTATTTGTTGTATAACACTTGCAGAGAGCAACAATACATTTGATTCTACCTAAAATTCTTAAAAGACATGGAACATAAGAATCTTTTGCACTGAAATTTTAATAATGTTTTCGGCTCATTACACTTTTTATCTTATTTTAATATTAAACTTTTTAATCCATAGTCAAATCAAGAAAGCTTTCAACGGCTATGCCCAATGTAATAATGCCCGATTTTAAGAAATGTTCTACCTGCAGCTATACGAAGCTTATATATCAGATTTTGCTAACATTTACCTTTAAAACTGAGAGACTAGTTTCTCTGGAAACAGACAGACGAACCAAATATAGTAAACCTTTTCGAGCTAGAAAACAGTTAAAAATTGTTAGTTTTAGGGTTCGGCATGGCCCATAAACATTCAGGAATAGGTCTTAGGCTCACATACGGAGACACAAACTTTGTTTTCCGATTGATCACTGTTCTAAATCCACAAGAATTTTTGACTTTGATATGAAAAGTTTCAAAGAAAAGTTGAAATAGATCTTTAAAAGATCCTCCTTCTGATCTTTCAAGAGCTTACATTTCACTTCCTATAATCTCTCTACGGCCCTTTTGATCTAATTTCTTTGTAGGTTATATAGATTATTATAATCGGACCAATCTTCAGTTACTGCTAGATAATTTGAATGTTCTTCAAGTGTATTAAAAACTTCGGCATGCCGATGTTTGAGAATTGAGTTTTGTTTTTGCTTATTAAGTATCTACAACAAATTTGAAAACACTCTACGTATACTTGATATTGGACGAGGGGGGGGGTACGAGTATTTAGTAAGTTGTAGTGGGGGGGGCAATCTGTGGTGGGTACTCAATTGAATTTAGTTCCATACGCTGAGAGACTGAAGACGGCGATTTTCTATGGGTTGTGTGTGTGTGTGTGTGTGAGTGTGTGTGTTGGTGGCGATTTTGGACAGATTCTTGTTTAAAGGTAGTAGAAAATATTTATTGCCCAGTAGCGCGTAATCTCTATATACGTTCTACTACATTTTGGGGTCCAGTCAAACCTTTTTGTGTGGTGTCAATTGAAAAAAAAAAGAAAACACAAAAAAAAAAAACTAACAGAAACACACATGAGACAAAGTGTGTTCGTGTTTGTATGTGGTGTGTGTTTGGTGTGTGTGTGTGAGAGTTTGTCTGTGTTTCCTAACTGGGATGTGGCTTTGGCTTGAGAGTAAATAGCACAGACGGACTAACGCCTGATCGTTCGCAAAGAAATGATAATGATTGTCGTATATCTATATAAAATTTGCCAACTTTTCTTTCACTCTATGCATATACATATATTCTGAGCTGTATTAGTATTAGTAGCAGGTAGGTTGGTTAGGTAGGTTTTTCATTTTCATTTTCATTTTCATCACTTGCCAATTGAACTCACTTGTTAATTATAATTAATTATTTGATATATAGATTTGAAATAAATTCGTTTCGTTCTGTAGAAATTTGCATTTCATTTCGGTTATTAGATCTTTAAGAAAAAATTACAACATCGATTTATACACACACACATATCGAAAGGAAAAAGAATAGTTGCAAAAAGGATTCCAAAATCAAAAAAAAAAAAAAAAAACAAAACAGAAATTTCAATTAAATAGAGAGAGAGAGAGAGTTTGGTAACAAATTTCAAAACAAATTCATTTTTTTTAGGTTTCTTTTTTTTAAAGAATTAATTTTTTTAAACTTTTGTTTTGGTTTAAGTTTGTTTTGGTTTTTTCAAATACACATACACATTTACAGACAGTTAGAGTAAATATAATTGAAAAAGAAAAATTAAAAACAAAAATTATATTTTTTGAATGCGTTTTTTTTTTTTTTTGGAAATTGATTGTTTTTTTTTTTTGGTTTTTAGGTTTTTTTTTTGTAAAAATTGGTTTTTGTTCGCTTTTACCTAATACTTCTTGTTATCGATCCAGAATGATGCACACGTATGAATTCATTACTGGTTGTTGCAATGTGAAAATATGATTGTTTTTCATTTACAAAAAAGGTGTCAGGTACCCAAATATTCTTAATGAACTCTGATCCAACCGACAGTGTTTCTACACCAGGTCGTTTTCTATACGCTAAACGAGGATCGGTCCAAAATTGACGAAAGTAAAAATCCAATGTAAAGTCCTATATGGTTTATTTCGAATTCGTAATACGAAATCGATTCAATCGTCGTCGAAGGGGGAACATTTTTGTTGTTTGTTGATTTTTGGGTTTTTGTTTTTGTTTTTTGTTGGGTTCGAGTTTGTTTTTTTTTTTTGTTTTTTGTTTTTGGTTTTGGAAAAGGTAGCAAAAAGAGATATATGTTTGTATCGGATTAGTATATTATAATTTTGGTATATTCAGTGAAAGAGAGATAGAGATAGAGAGAGAGAGAGAAATAGATACATATATATATGGTTATGTATATATTTTGAGAGAGAGTTAACTTATAGACTAGTTTAACTAAAACTAAAAGTTGTTGTGGTTGTTGTAGTTGTTGTTTTTTCTTTTTTTAATTTATTTTATGTGTGTCATTAAACTAAATGAAAAGAAGAAGTAACATAAAATCAAAAAGAAATTTTAAGGATAAACCAAATTTGGTAGTAGTAGAAAATCATTTAGAGAATCGAGGCAGGTTTATATATATTAAGTGATAGAGAGAGGTACAGAGCGAGAGAGAGAGAGAGAGAGAGAGAGTAAGGTGGAAGAATTTAGGCATTTTCTTTTTGACTTTGTATATATTTTTGTTTTGATTTCAATTGACACAACAAATACACTTAACAAACACACAAAGAAAATATACCATATGAAAAAATTTATAACGTGCAACAATTTTGTTTTTTGAACACAAAATAACACAATTCTCATTTGGTGGTTGAAGGCCGTGGGGAGTGGGGGGGGGAGGCGGTTTTGGGCGAGGGTCGAAAAAAGAGTTCATGCAGTAAGTGGGGAGAAAAAAGAAAAGGAAAGAAAAAAAAAACCAAATAGTATAACTTTGTACAGCGTTTAAAAGGGGAATCATCTCTTTTTCTTCATCATCTTCTTCTGCTTTCAAAAGGAAAGAAAGAACAAAACTGTCAAGGAAAAAAGTAAATAACAAAACAAAAACGAAACGAGAATATAATTGAAAGAAAAGGCAAAATATAAGAGGCCACTAAATAAATGTAGACTATTAGTTTTAGCTTATTTACAATAGCAATAAATAGTAGCTAAAGTAGTAGTAGTAGTAGTAGTAGTAGGAAGTAGTAGCTGTAGTAGTATTTAGTTGCAGTAGTAGTAGTTGTAGTAGTAATAGTAGTAGTAGCGAGTAGAGTAGAGAGTTAGTTTCGAAAACCCTGTCTCACATATAGGAATGGTAATACGATTTTTCATGTGAATCAGTTGTTATTGCAGTTGTTTTGGGGCTTTCTTCTGGCTACTACTTGGCATTAGAACTTGTTCAACAAAAAGGACTGAGCTAAGTTTAATTTAAAAAGGCGCAAAAAGGCTGTTATAGATTTTGTTTTGTTTTGTTTCTATACAGATCGAATAGCATAAAGAATAGTGTAATAAAGGACATTGTAGGTTATTATTATTGTTGTTGTTGTAGCTGCTGCTGCTGCTGCTGTTGTTGTTGTTGTTGTTGTCCTTTTCACAGTGCCTGAAAGCTAAAGCATTCTAAAGAGGTAGGTAAGGGCACAATAAGCATTTTTTGTGTTTCGTTTTCTGTTTTTCTCTTTTTTTTTTTTTAGGGAAATTGAGTAGGTTTTTGTCACTTTGTGTTAGTATGCGTGTGTGTGTGTGTGGTGTGTGTGTGTGTGTGTGGGCATGGGTGTGACTGGAAAAGGAGTAAAATAAACCACTTGAGTAGCTTATATATATGTAGTTCATTCTTTTGGGATATTTGTTTTTTTATAGCCTTGCATATCATTATCTTCAAGCGCGTCACGTTGCGCTGAACAACATTCAGCAGGGATGGCAAAAAGGGGAGGGGGGGGGGTGGTATTAAAGGGTTGGGGCTTTCATGGCGCAGTGTGTGTGTGTGTGTGTGTGTGTGTGTGTGTAGTGTGTGGCTGGTGTGCCGGGAAGTTTTAGGGGGAAAGAGAACGTAGAGGAGAAGTTGCTAGGTTAGGTAGGTAGAAGAAACGAGGTTTGTAAATGTAAATGTAATAATAATAGTAAGTTGTAGTAGCAGTAATAACATTTGTAAGTAGTTATAAATATTTATAGAGACAGAGAGCAGAGAATTGGAGAAAGAGACAGAGAGATAGATAGATAGAGAGAGAGAGAGAGAGAGAGAGAGTGAGAGAATGAGAGCACAGCCCTGCTGTGTCTTGGGTTGAGTATTGGGTACTTTGCCAGTACTTTAACGCAACTTAAAGTGTTTCTATATAGTCTATAGATACATATCGTATTTATCGTATATTGGTTAGGCAATATGATTATATATATACATATATATATTTATCTATATTTATGTATATATGCAGTAATTAGCAAAGCAAAGGAACTGCATTGCATTTCAGTACTCGTGAGATAGTTGCAATTATCCTTTTCGAGTCGAGCACAATCTCGCTTAATTCGCTGTTTTATTTGGCTGTTGTTAGATTTGGTTTCCACTCGGCACACATTACAGGCACGCCCAAAACACAAAAACTCAACAGACTTAATTGAAATGAATTTTTTTTTAACATAAACTAAAACTAAAAATCGTTAAGACACAAAACAAACAAGAAAGTAAATCATCTTTCAAAATGTTTCGAAATGTTTGTATTTTTTTTTTTTTCTTTTGTTTTCTTTCATTCAGTATTTTCCAAAACGGGGCCTCAGTTGGGGGGTTGGGTGGGGGGTGGCGGTGGACTTTAGGTTTATTTCAACTCTAAATATTTTTATATATATTCCAGGAGGGACGGGGTGGGGCGGAGGGGGGTTACAAAACAAAAACGGCATTACAATTGACCCCCCCTCCTCCCCCTCCAAAGAAAACAGGTGAGCAGGTCTATCGATTTGGTTGTTTTTTTTTTTTATACCATTTACAATTTACATATTTATGTACGACTGTGTACTATATATATATATATATAAAAGAGGTAACTATTTTTTCGTTGTTATTTATTCCATGTGTGTCTTTGTGTGGTGTGTTGTGTGTGTGTGTGTGTTTAGCTGTTGGCTCAGTTTATGTTGGTTTTATTTTTGTTAACCGGGACGCTGAGAGACGCTGGAAAAACAGAAAAATATATGACAAAATTACACTAGCCAACAAAAATGTGAGAGCATCAATTAACCATTGGAATGTGACCAATTCTGGCTTGAGGTGAAGAAAGTCCTATAGGAATGAGCAGTTTATTTTAACAATTAAAGACATTTAAATTTTTATAATCGAATTCATATTTAAGATGCAGCTTTTTCATTCCATTTCCTCATTCCTTAAAATTCCATTTTTTTTTTTTTCATATAAAACATATTTTTCCAGCAACTTTATGTAAGGAAAGTTTAATATTTTTTAAAGTTGTAATGGTAAGTTCATTGTCCTGCTGAAGGACACTTTACTTTGACAACAAATTTGATTAATTTTTCAATAAGTTTTTAATATTTTGAAGAGTACAAAGAAGAGATACTACAATATTAAATTGCAGATTAGAAAAGTGTAATTCTAACAATTATTTGCTACCAAAATTTGTTGGCCAGTGTATTACCGAAAATGTGTTGGTAGTTTGTACTATGTACAGAATGTTTATATGCATGATTGGTTATATTTGTTGTTGTCGTTGTTGCTGTTGCTGTATTTGTGTTGCAATTGCAATTGGTGTTGGCATTTTTGTGTTTTGTTTTTTTTTTTTTTTTGTCGCATAAATTGATTACCATTGACTTGTGCACGTGTTTCTGAGAGTTGTGATCAGAGTTTCTATATGGTAGTTGGTTTGCCTCTGGTGTTGGGTGTTGGGTGTCTGGTAGCACTTAGGCTGGGCGGCTCTTTGAGTGCAAATGTGTCTCTCATTTTTGGCTACTGTTAAACTGTGTCATTGAACTGTTGCTATCAACAAAAACAAATGTGTGTGTATTTGTGTGTGTGGTGTGTGTGTGTGTGTGAGAGTGAGAGAGAGTGATTTTGTATGTTTTGTGGAATTTGCCAATATCAAATGCTCTCTCTTTTTTAGTACTCATTGCCATGGAAATGTAAAATTATTATTATAATTTCTTTTTTTTTTTTTGATTGATTGAATGAGAAGAGGTAATGATCTAGAGAATTGGGTTTTTCATAGGGCGGGTAGACGGTAGGCGGTAGGGGGTGGGGTTTTTGATGAGGATAGATTTTTGGCCCACATAAAAGTATATTTGTCATTTGTTTAACCTCCCACAAAAAAAAAGAAATAAATTAACAATTATGATATAGAAAACAAAAAATGTTGTTTTTGCTGTCAACAAAATGAAAAAAAAAGAAATGTCGTTAATAAAGAAGAAACCAAAAACCAAAAGAACGACAAATGAAAATGGAAATGGAAATATGTAAAACAAGAAGAAAACACATAAACAGGCAGTTTATATGTCTTTTTAATTGGTAAATATGTATATCATTTTGACTAGCACATTTACATATCGATCGATTTAGATTTAGATTATAATGGATATTCATTCAATATTCATCTGGTTTAACAAATACGCATGCGCGCAGCCTCTGTCAATGGGGACTGCTGTGTTTAAATGGTTTAAACTGTTTGGTTTGATTTTGTTTTTTATTTTTTTTTTTTGTGTTGTTTTTGCATTTGATCCACACAATAAAGTACAATTAGGTAGCATATATGTATTATATATTAAATAATTATTATATTCGAAATGACGATTATATATAATATATATATATATATATGAATATGGCATAAATATCACTCGCTTATACCCGTTACTCAAAAGTAAAAACTAAAATAAACTGATTATCGTTTCTTATCTATACATAGAACGGACAATGTGGCCCAAGGTTATAGTTCATTGATCAGAAAATATCTATTTTATAATGTCCAATGTCATTATCCAAAAGCTGTAAACGGATGAAAGAGCTGAATTTTCTAACGAATTCGAAGGTAGATAAATAAGCCTCAATTGAGTAACGGGTATAGGAATAGTCGTATAAGTTCGACAGCAAAAATTTGACGTTTTATTTGTTTTTTTTTTTTTTTTTTTGTGGCCCAACAATGTGTCAGTGTTTTTGTGGGTGCCCAAAAATGATTAGGAATTATATAGATGATGATTCTGGGTTCGGTTGGCTGGGTGGGTCTTTGGGTCATCATTTTTGAAGGAAGGGTTAATGCAGGGGGATGCAATGAAGAAGAGCGAACGAAATGAATTAAAAGAGAAATGGTAAGAGATAGAAACTTAGAATGGAAACGTATATGAGAAAGATGAAAACAAGAATCGAACAGGAATGTCAGTCAAAGCAAGAGAGATAGCAAACGAATTAATGTTGTTTTTGAACGAGTTTTTGAAATTGATAGAGAATACAGAGATAGAGAAATAGAGCGAGAGAGAGAGACAGACAGAGAGAGAGAGAGCAGCATTTTTAAAATGAATTTCTTTTTTTTTTTTTTTGGTTTACTCAAGTTTAGTTTTCTAGTGTTTTGTTTTGTTTCGTTTATTGCATTTCAAAGAACAACATCAAATTTAAACATGAATATGTAATTTTTACATAATTTGCTGAAGTTTTGAAGCATTTTTTTTGTTTTGTTTTGTTTTGGTTTGCTTTGGACTTTGGCATAGTAACTCGAACGAAAATGAACAACTAACGAAAATCGGCCAATTGAAACACATTGAGAACTATATAAAACAGACAAAACCAATTAAATATGCAACATTGTTTCGCTTGTTTTAGGGTTTTTTTTTGTTTTTTTTTTTTTTTGGCAATTTGACAACATTGAATTTCGCTATACATACATATATCATGATTATAATTATAATAATTATTAATTCTGTTATCGATTTATATAGCATATATGTATAGGGGCGTTTAATTTGCAAGTTGCTTTTCAATAAAATGATGAAACCAAAACCAAATTGGGAATGAAAGTAGAGCAAAAGTAGTGAACAAAATGTTTGTTGTTTTGTTGTGAACTTTTAAGGAAAATATATTTAATTTAGTTATTATATTTTTTTTTTTTCGTCTTGCCAATTTGCTTAAAAACAAATATAGATGACAATAAATTGCTAAGACACAAAATGAGCTTAAAGCAATAGAGAAACAGAGGCAGAAACAGAGAGAGAGAGAGAGACAGAGAGAGAGATAGAGAGAGAGAGAGAGAGAGAGAGAGAGAGAGATAAAGAGACAGAGATAGATTTATATATCAAAAGAGTAACATAGAGACAGAGAGAGAGAGAGAGAGAGATCGAGACAGTTAACAGGTACAAGGTAAATAGAGATAGTAAGAAACAAAATAAAATAAAAGAAAAAGTTAAGAATTAGACGAGTAGATTTATGCAATTTCGTTATTCGTTGAAATTATTGAAATTTTTGTGTTTTTTTGTTTGAAAAAATTAAAAAAAAATCGTTTGTTTTTTTTTTTGTTGTCTTTTGTTGTTGTTGTGGTTGATGTTTATGTTTATGTTTAATGTTTATTATGTAGGTATTTTTTTTTTTTTTTTTTTTTTTTAATATTTTTGTTACGTATGTACCATGAGAACTTCCGAAACCGAACTGATACTGAGGACATACATTGTGACGCCAACCTCCACAGGGGGACCTGCAACATATACACACACACGAGAGATTGATGGATTTTTGTTTGCTATTTGGTTTTTGGGGGGATTTGTTTTTTTTTTTTTTTGGTTATTGTTGTTTTTTTTCTGTTTTTTAGCTTGTTTTGTTTTAGCTTGTTTGCTGGTTTTTTTTCTTTTCTAGTTTTTCTGCTGTTGCTTTTTTTGTTTTATCTTGCAGTTAAGTTTGCTTGTTTGTTTTTCTTGTCGGTGTTGTTGTTGTTTTTGCTATTGTTATAGTGTAGACTAAAACCCAAAACATGTGAACAGAAACACACACACAGCGTTACACAGGTTTAGAGAGACAAAGAGATAGAGTGTGATAGAGAGAGAGAGAGAGAGAGAGAGGTGAACAGAGGGCCAGTCTAAAATACGGCAATGCCATAATTTTTGATACCCTTACAAAATTTGTTTAAAATTGGCTTGGCTTCACGTTTTTCGAAAGCGTTTATAATAACTACAAAATCTCTTAAATACGCAATTGATGGCAATCAATCAGAAAGTCTGTGTAAACAGAATTTAAATCGATTGAATCTCAGGGATTAATAACGGACATGGACAGACACATTTTTAGCACATTTAATGCCAAAGACTTGAATCGAATGAAAGTCTTGGATGTGGATCGAGTTGGCTTTCTGTTGGTAAACAGAATAAGTTGCAAGGGTATTGAGACAAGAAGGAAAGAGGACAGAAGAGGAAGGATGTGAAAAGGTGGAAAGTAAGAGAGAAAACCAAATAGACTCAGACACAGTGGACGGTGGCAGGCAGTAGCCTGTTAGCAGACACTGTACCAATTGCTGCTGCGCATACATTTTCTCAACCTGGTTAGGAGTCAAATGATGAGAGATGTTTGGACGATTTTACTTATACTTATTATTATTATTATTAAAGTAATTGTTATTGTTTATTTCGTTTTCGTTTTCCTTATTGTAGTTGTTGTTGTTGTTGTTGGGTGGGTGCTATTTAATTTCGTTAGCAAAATTAAATATACAATGTTTAAAAAACAGTTAAACAGTTAAAAATGGCAAGCGGTGGGTGCGCTTTTTTTTTGTTGTTTTTCTTTTTTTGTTTTTTTTTTTTGTAGTTTTTTGTTTTGTTTGATGTTCGTGCTGATGCTTTTGCTTCGTTTTGTTTGCTGCTTGTTGCACGGCGCCGAATGAAAACCAAATCAATCAATCGAACTACATTGAGAACATAGAATGAGAGAGACAGAGTGAGAGATAGAGAGAGAGAGAGAGAGAGGGAAGAACAGAGATACAGAGAGACAGAGAGAGTTGCTCAGGCTCAGCTATACGAAAGAGAGTTGCATTCTGCTCGACAATTATAAACGAAAATAAAACACACACAAAGAAGAAGAAGAAGAAGTTTGCAACAAACAAAGGAAAAAAAAGAAGAAAATTTAAGAAAGAAAGAAGAAAAATCGGCATTTTTCTTTCTTTCTCTCTTTGATCTTTTCTTTGGGTCTTTTTTGTTTCTTCTTCTTGCTAGCATACTCTAGGTGAAAATTTGATTTAAACTAATTTTTGTTGTTGTTGTTTATTGCTTAAATAGCGGATTTAACACACCATTTTGCGATTTGGCAGCTTCTTTAATATTTTCGTAATTCGTTTTTCGTTTATTTTGATATTTTTTGCATTTTGTTTAGATAATAATAATTTGAATCTTTGAAGCTTTTGCATGATCTATATAGATAGAGGTAGAGTTAGGTAGGTAGGTAGATAGTAGCTAGTTGTATGTGTGGGGCGGGCCTATAAAAAGAAAGACAAAATCATATAGATGTATGTATGTAGGTACGCCATGTTTGTATTTATGTCTATGAAATGAAAGACACACACACATAGAGAAGAAAGAGAAAGAGAGAGAGAGAGAGAGAGAGAGAGTGAGTGAGAGAGAGGGAGAGATAGATGGGGCAAGGACATTTTGTCGAGAACGACAACGACGACAGCAAAGGAAATGGAGTTTTAGGCAAAAGTTATCTTTTGTTTTTATTTTTCGTCTTTTTTATTTTAGTTATATACATAATATGAGGAATTGGATTGGATTATGACAAAGGGTGTTGGTGGTGGTGGTGGTGGGCGTGGTGTAGCGTGTGCTTCTTGTGTGTGTGAGAGTGTGTGTGTGCTTGTGTAAAGGGGGCAAATTCTGGCAATTGTTTATGTTGTTGCTGTTGTGCTTGGCCAATTATAAATGTCAACCACACACACACACACACACACACACACACACACACCCACACACAACTACAGTAAGGTGTGTGTGCGTGCGTGTACGTGTGTATGTGTGTTTGTGTGTGTTTGTGTAATTTTTAGAGTTACTGCTGCTGAGTTGCTTAAATTAGTTAGTTTTGTTTCGTTGTGGTTTGGTCCCAACCAAAAAAAAAAAAAACAAAATAAACACAAAATAAAAAGAGAACATAAAAAGCATTTGTCAATTTAAATTGATTTGATTTTGTATGTTTTCGGTTACAAGGGGGAACGACGTTAGACACACACACACACAAACATGGATCGAGAGAGAGAAAAAGTGAGTCGGTTGGTCTGTGTGTGTGTGCGTGTATGTGTGTGTGTGTGTGTGTGCGTAAGGGAAGGAAGGTCAACCGGGAGTTTAGAGTAAAGTTCATTAGCAGTTTAATTGTTATACTCTAAAAAGTCCTAATCGTTATCCTTAGATTGCAGTTCTAGTCAACAGTTCCTGGACAAAAACTCTTAGACAGACAGTTCGAAAAGAGAGAGAGACAGAGAGAGATAGAGACCAGACCTAAGTGGGACTATCATTTTTAATATTGTTTTCGGAAAAGTAAGTACAAATTAATTGTGGAAAATTTTAAAACATCAAAACAAAAGAGAAACGATAACTTAAACAAAAGACACAGCAGCTAAAAAACCAATAAAAAGAAAAACAAAAAATTAAGGAAAAACAAAACTGAAGAAAAAGCTTTGTAAGAAAGAAAGATAAAAAGACAAACGACTTAAAAAGAGATTCGCAATAAAACACTTTCAACCGATGTACTTTTTGGCCAGAAATATTATAAGTAAAAGTAATCGAGAGTTTTTGGAAATTATATTGTTGTTGTTGTTATTTTAAGTTTGATTTGGTTTGATTGAGAATAGTTTAAAAACGAAGCAGAAAAATTGAAAAATAGTTTTTGAATATTTTTTTGTGTTTATTATGTGAGACAAAAAACAATAAATGTAACTGTGTGTGTGTGTGTGTGTGTGTGTGAGTGTAAAGGCCATAAAACTAATGCAAAATGTGTGTTGTTGGTTTGTTTGTGTGAACTAAAGTAACAACAAAGAAAAAAAAAAACAACAAAACTAAATATATATTTATATATATTAAAAGATCAAATGAAAAATTCCAATAACAAAGACCAAAACACAGATAGAGAGAGAGAGAGAGAGAGAGAGAACTGATAGATGATAATATGCTTTGAGATAGACAGAAATATAGAGTAGATAATAGTAGATAGATAGATAGATAGAGATAGATAGATAGTTTGATAGATAGAGAGAATGAGAGAGAGAGAGAGAGGTACAAAGGTCATTTAGTTTGTACCATTTTCACTTCTGAGAGCGAGCTGATCGATAGCACATACATGGTGACTCCGACTTCAACAGGAGGTCCTAAAAAACATGTACATAGTTTTGTTTGTGATTTTTTGTTTTGACATTAACATCATTTATATATGTATATATACTATATATAGTATTTAGAGAGATATAGATAGATAGATAGATAGATAGTTAGAGAGAGAGAGATGGAGATAGAGCGAGAGTAAGTTAGAGCAAGAGACATAGATACGTAGATAGATAGAGATCAGGTAGGTAGTAGGTGAGTAAGTAAGTTTTTTTTTTTGTTTTTAGCTTTTTATAGTGTTGTGGTAGCTCTTTTCTTTCTTCGTCTAGTGCCTGCTAGCATATTTAGCTTGAAAAGAATTTAGTTTAGTTTCACTTTTGGACCTCTAACCTCGCTACAATTTCTTGTTGTTGTTTATCATATTTATTTATTATTCATTTTTCTTTTTTTTTTTTTTTTTTTGCATTGGGCTGTGCCGTTCCCTTATTTGCGTTTTGCTTATTGCGTTTCACGTTCAGGTCGCGTTTTGCGTTTGGGTTGGCTTTGGTTTTCGTTTTCTTTTGACTTTTACTTTATTGTAGAGTGTAACTAATTTGGCCTAAATATTGGCTAATTGGTCTACTTACCACCATAATTGGGTCTTACTCTTTTGTCGTAACTAACACTAAAGGAGTCGAGTATAGCGGATATGTTTACGTCACCCAACATGCTGCCACCGCCAGTTCTAGAAAAGAGAGAGAGAGAGAGATTAAATCATAAAATAATATTTAATGATTGTATATGGTAAAAAAAAAAAAACAAAACGATGTAATTCTAAATTAAAATTTAAGCATGAAACCACCAGCTGATGATTCCATTCACCTAGTTTAAAAATTGAAACCAGCTGCTGATTGAATTTGACGAAACTTGTTAATATAAGCTTCAAAAAGATATGCTATAATATTATTATTATTATTATTACTACAGCCATAGCTGCTGAGGCGTTCGGCTGATTAATGTGAAGGTTATAGTTCGTAGGTTCATATATTTCATGTAGTTTTTTATTTGCATATGTATAAACTTATTGTTTAAAGTTTAAGTTATAATTCATTCAATTTAGTTCAGATTTTTCGTTATGTATTTGTAGTAAGAAAATTGCTTAAAAATAAAATTTACCTTTTTAAAGAAAATAGCTTTTGTTCGATTGTAAGATTTGTTTTCTGTACTTAAGGTAATTGTGTTCCATTACCACAATTACCATTATCATTAACACTTTTACATGTTTACTAACACTGTCCATTAACAGAGCAGAACTAACTAACAGGGATTGTACTTTAATCCCTGTAAAGTCCATCAGCCCACTTGTCGGCTCCTATGTTGAGTAGTCTCTTAGTTTTAGCAGCAAAATTTAACACTTAGGCTAGTTTTTGAAGTGAGCAATTAATTTTTGATAATCGATTGATTATTTTGACGGTCATTTATTTGTATGGCGTCATTAAGTGAAGACACAGAAAGAGAGTTTGAAACATGATGACAGAAAAATCAATTTGCTAGCCAAAATCTAACTAAAAATGTTGCCAAATTCCTTGAAATATTTGTTACAATGATGAAGGGAAATCTTATTGTTGACTGTTTTATAAATGGGCTTTTATTTTCAGTTTCCCCCTCTGAAGGGAGAGAGAGTGAGTGAGAGGAGGGGAGCAAGAGAATATGCATAGTTCTAGTACAATATTTGTGTTGTTCTGTTTGTTTGTTGCTGCGCTCTGCAACATTTTGTGGCAAGGACTTTTAGCATTTCCTGGAATACAATAAATGAACCAAAAGCAGAATCAGCAGCGTTTGCTTTGCGTTGCGTTGCGCTGAGTTGAGTTGAGTTGCTTCATGGTCGTTGCAGGTTAAGTGCGCGTGTGAGCTACTTTTTCGTTTTGCGGCATCAACTGAGCCCACACACGCACCCACATGTATGTATGTGTGTCTCTCCTGTGTGCGCTTCTCTATCTCTGTGTGCGTGTGTGTGTGTTTATATATATATATATATTTATAAGTATGTTTGTGTGTGTATTATTTATTGCAAGTGCCTGGCAATGAAGGCACACACAGCCAGGCAGGCTAGCAGGCAGGCAGGCAGGCAGGCAGGCAGGCAGGCGCTCAGAGTCTGAGGTAGAGGCACTTCAATGCCTGTTTATTTGCGTCTATTCTACGCTAAACTGTGCTATTAAAGCGCGTTTGTTGTTATTTCAACTGTCGAGAGTCGGGGCATTGGATACACAGAGACTCAGCTCAACGCAGGAACTGGGTTCTTGCTCTGGGCTTCGCTTCTCTTCTCGTCTCGTCTCTTCTCGTCTCGTCTCTCTTTTGCTTACATACGTGGTGTGTGTGTGTGTGTGTGCGTCGGTGTTTGTGTGGGTGAGCGAAATCACAATTTAATAAAAGTTGCGCCTGCAAATAAACACACCCTAGCCCCGTGCCACCCACCTCAAACAGACGCTCACACACAATGAGTTGCTGCCTGCTGCCTGCTGCCTTCTGTCTCTTTGTATATGCGCGCGCGCAGGTTTGTCTCTTTGTTTAGCATTTTCCTAGCTGGCTTTTCATTTTCTTTTTATACAAAATATATATATACATACATATATATAAATTTGTGTATATATGTATGTATATGTAGATTACTTTTTATCATTTGGCTTGCACAATTCTCGCATTCACAAGTCAATTGTTATAGATGATTTGCTGATTTGATTTTAATTTCGGAAGCTCACAAAAGTATGCTATCATTCTATAGAGAGGACCAAGTCAGTTGCCCTCCCCCCCATACCAGCCCCCACAAACCGTTACCCATCAACCATTACCCATCGCTGTTTGTTTGGTGGGGCGTGACTCTACTCTCTCATTTCTCCTCTCCTCTACTCTTTTCTCTTCTCCTCTCCTCTCCACTCTCTCTCTCTCTCTTTAGCTTACGCTTGAGCTTTAACCCAAGTCGAGGATGGGCAAAAATAGCAGAGGCCTATTTATAAATATGTATGAAAATAAGTATAAGGCAAACGGTTTTCATTTTTTGTTTTTTTTTTTTTTGTGCTGCTTTCGTTTTGTTGCCTGACAACAGTTGATATGCGGTTACTTTTTCGTTTTGTGTGTCTCTTTTTTTTTTAGGGGTTTTAATGTTGATAATGAAAAAGTTTTGATTGCTATTTGATTTGAGTTTTAGATTGTCTGTGTATGTCTGATCTAGATCTATGTGGCCTGTGTGGAGTGTGTCTGATTGTGCGTATACGCAGCGTATGCGTAATTTTGTTTGCTGTTTATTTGTTTATTAACACTTTCGTTCAGGCCTGCCTGTCAGGTGCTGTCAATAAGTTTGTCGTAAAAATTACTTGAAGGACGCTAAAACATTTCAACAAACTTTTCGATTGCAGCTAGCTAGTACTTGCTAGAAGTCATCATGGCGTATACGCAATATGCTAAGTAAGTAAGTAAGTAAGTAACTAAGATTGTCAAATAATTTATGCAGCATTTACAAGTATGTTTGTGTGTGTGTGTGTGTCTAAGAGTCTAATATGCATGTTTGTGTGTGTGTGTGTGTGTGGGTGTGTGAGTGTGCGTGGGTGTGAGTACATATGTGAGGCATGCTTGTCGCTAAGAGCACTACAAAATGTCAATAGGTCGTACTTGAAAGCGTCTAAATATTTGCCTATTGATTGATAAAGTAGCTAAAGAGCCAAAAAACAAGGAAAATAGAATGAAAATCCAAGGAACAAAATGACAGATAGACAGACAAAGAGAATGCTTACTCCTGATTCGAAAATATGATTGAAATTAAATGCCAAAAGTTAGTTAATTAGAATTAAAAAATATATAAATATCATCAATCAGTCATTGTCAGTCACAAAATTTCACATTTTGCCAATTAGTTGATGGCATTTTCTACTAGCTCTTTAATTGGACTAATTGGAGACTCTGCCGCCGCCGCCACACAGCAACTAGCTATAATTTAACAATTTTCTTTGCGACTTCATTAATTTGCAAAAGTTTTTTTTCTCTGGAATACAATTTAAGATGCAGGCATGCAATTAGCTGTGCACTCACGTAAAGTAAGTACATAACAATTTTCTTTAGTTTCTGTTTCGGTTACTGTTCTTTTCCCCCTTGGCCAAAAAAAACAAAAAAAATATATATACGAGAAAATGTAGAGGGAAGCAGAAGCAGGAGCTGAAGATGAAGAAAACAAAAACCCTTACTTTCTGCTTGAACAACAATAACAACAACAACAACAACAACAACCAAAAGATGAAGCGAAATTGCAAAGTCATGCGCACGACAGCCACCAAGCCCAAAACGTGTCGCCTCAAGTGCCACGCCATTGCCATCTTATCGCTGGCCACAGTTTGTAGCCTTATCTTGAGCCACTGCACGTTCTTTGTAAGTTTTCTTTTTCAGTCTTTCTGTGTGTGTGTGTGTGTTTGTGTGTGTATATGTGAGTGGGTGTGGCTGCTGCTGCTGGTCAGCGTAAATGAAAATGTAAGAAATATTGTTGTTATTGTTTGTTGTTGTTAATGTTGTTGCTGTTGTCGTTGTCGTTTTTAGTGGCATTTTGAGTGCTTTGGCCATTACGTATACGCTGCGTTGGACACGCGCCATTGCATAAATTCAAGGGGAAACATTAAAATAAAACGGAAATGCGAAAACTACTAGCAAATATTATCTTTTCTTTCTCTTGGCAGGCAAGCTCCGGCTCTCCCGACTCTCCCCGACACCATACCTCACCCTTCCTTTTTGAACGACCGTGTGTCAGCAGCAAACGCCAACGCCAACGCCAGAGAGATAAGAGATAAAAAGATGCCTCTACTAGAGAAAGTCCCTTGTGTCTATGTGTGGGTGTTGTCAACCACCCGATCTCCCTCCCCCCTCCCCCCCCTAACTTTATCCTCCAGTCAAACGGATATATATGGGTTAGTGTGTTTGTGTGCGTGTGTGTGTGAGTAAGCGTTTTTTAATAAAGTGATAACTCGATGTCTGACAGCCGCCTGACAGTCGCTAAAAATAAACACATCCGCTTAATAAGGCAGCCGCCAGCTAAACGAAAGCAGGATATACTCATATGAAGGAGAGCTAGGAAACAGAACCGACACAGATTGGACATGTTAGGATAGATTGGCCAGGCCTGGCCACGCCCAATACTAAACAAAATTGGCCCTATCAATGTTATCCCAAAACACCAAAACGAAACCTAATAATCATTTCAAAATCTGTTATTGGGCTTTTGATTTTTGAGTCTCTTGAATTATGTTACTTTAGATTTGCATTAAATTTTTGAGTTACAGCTGGCGTCGGAGACGACGGCGATGGCGATGGCGATGGCGATGGCTATGAAACCATTCGCTGTGGTCCCTGATTAAATTAAACTCAATTTCCAATTCCAATTGGCACTGGCACAAGCATTGCCAATCTCAATTCGAATTCCATTTCCAATCCCCATTCCCAATTCGAATTGGAATTGAGATGGGTAAATGGTAAGGTAAGCTACAAGAGAGATAGGGTAAAGAAGGACAGAAAGGACAGACGAACGGACGGCGGCGGCGGTAAATGCATAAAAAATTGAATTGCATTGGCAAGTCCTTGACATTTTGCACAAAATGAACGGTGGCAAACTGGCAGCTGCTGGCAGCATGGAATTGTCTAAGCATAGGGACGAAGGACTACTAGTCCTAGTCAGGCCAATAAAAATAGTTGTTCGGGGGTAAATGTGAAAAAAATTAGAGCTGCCTTGTCTAGGGGCTTTATTAAATATTTGAATGGATAGCGAAAGAGAGAGAGAGAGCGAAAGGAGGAGAAAAAAAACTGAGGAGGCGAGGCGAAGCGACAAAATGGGAAATGGCAACGGCTGGGCAAACAGACACACATAGACCTACTATTACAAGTAGCTGGGGCAGCACCAGGACCAGGACGAGCACTGAACAACAAACCGACCGACCGACCTACCGACCGACCGACCCACCGACCGACCGACCGACCGACCGACCGACCGTTTGTAGATATTTTCAATCATACTCAAAATGTGAAGGAACAACAATTTACGCTCAATGACACTTGACGGCGAACTGTTGGCGCTGCTGCTGCCGCCAAGTGATGCAGCTGCCACAGACACACACACACACACACACACACACAATCACATAGACAAATACTCGGACAAAAGCCCCAAGTCCGTGTCTGGGTCCGTGTACGGGTACGGGTACGGGTCGGTCTTTGCTTTTGTCGCTACCACTTTGGCATTATCTGCTATCAATAAATTCCAAGTGAAGTGGGCACTTGTGTGGCAAGTGGAGCACAACGGCGCACACAGCAGGCAGCTAGGCAGCCAGGCAGCCAGAGGGCACAACTGGGCAAAGCGGGGCGTGGCACAGCAGCCTGAGCTTTTGCCTCACAGGAAGTGGCAGCGTGTAAAGTGAGCAAACTGTGTCGCTGTGGCCTTTAACCTTTCATAGGGAGACCAAAGACCGAATAGAAGGAATCGAGGAAATGGGTGAAGGAGGAGGTCCTGGAACATTTGATTTTCCTTTACCTTACTTTGCTTTGACTTGGGCTTGGGCTTGGGCTTTACTTTGGCAAGGCTGTCATTTTGCTGTTGCATACTTTGTGGCGGCGCCTGTGCAATGTTGCATGAAAAAGTAGCGTAAACGTTGTGCTTGATAGAGAGAGAGAGAGAGAGAGATGGAGAGAGAGAGAGCTAGGATGTGGAGCCTGCCCCAAATAAACACAAGCGAAACCCAGACCCAGACCAAACAACCAGCTGCTCTGTAGTAGTATATGAGTCGACTTTTGGCACGACATTTTGTTTCGTTTTGGTTTTGGTTTACTGTTTTATTTTCTATGACTGTGTGTGTGTGTGTGTTTTTTTTTTGGCTTCTTGACACACAGTCATCCACATGCCACGTCGCGTGTACATATCTCCGTGTCCTCGTGCCGCTGTGGCACGCGATCGTGTAATCCCATAAACGTGCATTTGTACTCAAGTACGTTGTCGCAGTCATCGCAGGCGAGAGAGAAAGAGAGAGAGAGCAAGAGACCTCCTTCTTTTGATTTGCCTAATTTGCCAGGTTGCCATGTTATGCAAATGTTTGCGGCAGTCTCGCTCTTTCTCTCTCTTTATCGCATTCTCTATTTTACTTTGGGCCTAAATATTTACTAATGAGCGCTAACCCAAAAAGGAAAACAGCAACCAAGAGCACACCAGAACCAGAAACTAACTAAGCTTCGGGCTCTGCATAATTTGTGTGATTAAGTTGACAGAACGCGACAGCTAATGCCACACAATTGTGGCAATTTCTTTGCACAAACTGTCCAAATGTATGTATGTATGTAAATATGGTGGATTGGGTTGGTCTATCTACATATTGGATAAATCTCTCCAACAACAAAATGTCACCAACTTTGGTCAACAACTAGTCGAACGAACCCCCAAAAAGCAAACTCTAGAAGTTCGCCACACTGACGACGCCAGCAACAACAACGACGTCGACGACGACAACAACGACGACGACGGGTGAGTAATTATAGTGAACAGCGAACAACAGTGAAACGAGAGGAATGGGGTTGGCAACGGGAACGGGAACGGGCAATAAACTGAGAGCGAGAATGGCAGTTGTCATTTTTCAATCCCCGCGCGCACCATTGGCCATTTTTAATGACTGGCACATGCAAATGTGACAATGACGATGTGGATCTGGCCTACAAAATAAATAGCCATTCATTTATTCAAAAGTCAGTCGAAAATTTTATTTGTTGACCGCTGTCATTCTGCCTAATTAGCGCACAACAACAGCCAACAGCCAACAACAAGGAGGACAACTGACTTTTAGTCAGAGTCAGCTTAAAAACAAAAGAGAAGAAAGAAAGAGAGAGCAAAAAAAAAACTATAGCATACATTTGAGCGCATATTGCAGCAAAAATAATTTGAATAATCATAAATTACCATGAATTATGACTCCAGTGGGGAAATGGCGATTGGCGACCCAAAAATATGGCAATGTGGTAGAGCGGTGGTTTGGGGGGAGGGAGGAGAGGTGAGACCGAATGGGGTGGGAGAACGTACATACACGCACCTGGTGGCATGAAGCTTGCCCAAAATGCTGCAGCAAAAGTGTCAGAAGCGAAACAAATTTATTGTTGCTATTATGAGTTTGTTGTTCGTACTTTTTTTTTTTTTGACACTATTGTGTTGTTGTTGTTTCTAGTGGCCATAGTGCCCATTATTTGGTCATAATTTAATGCGAATTACAAACGCGTACGCCCCGCTATGAAGTTATTAACCTAATTGATAGTTGTAAATGCCCACTAATTGTGTAAACGGACGCGGCACATCGGCCAATGCCAACGACAAGGGACAAAGGACAACGGACAACGGACAACGGACAACGGCTTTGTCTCCCATTCAGCGTAGCTAGGTGGCGAGAGGGTGGCGTGGGCTTTTAATGGGGGCGTGTTCAATTACAAAAACAAGAAAACCAATGAACAACAAACATTAGAAACGACCACATAAACACCGAGTATGCATTCGACATTCAGATGGGACCACACCGGACCGAACCTATGTCTATCATTTTGGGTGTTTAAATTTAATTTTAGTAATCAAAAGCGGCCTGCGTGTGCTCTGTATGCTGTTATTGTTGTTGTGGTCAGTAAAAAACTAACAGAATAATAACAAAGACTCACAAAACAACATACCTCTTAGGACAAAATTGACCAAAATTGATGGTTAAACTTTAATAAACACAGTTTAAAACTAAATCAATATATTAACATACATAAAACACCAAAGATTCACTTTTTTAAATTTTTTCTTTGATTAATTGAAAGCTCTTTGATATAAGTTTCGATTTTCTTAGACTATTTTCTTTAGCGATTTGCACAAAGTCAACATTTTCTTTATGGTTAAGCTCATAGAAGTCGCAACTTACATATATTAGACTCTCAACACTCTCAATTTTCCAGTTCAAGTTTTGTTATAACATTTAACAAGTTTGAATAAAAAGTTATTCCAAAAACCCACAGAAAGCCATTCACCAACTTTGGAAAACAATTTACTCTGAGTTTACGTTAAATATTTGTGGAAAAAGCCTATTGAAAAATTCTTTTAAATGAAGTTCTTGAATCATAATACAACTCAATCTAGTGAAATATTTAATTCCATCTAATTTCTATAGAAAAAGATATCAAATATTGTTAGGATTTATTTGTATAATTGCTTTAGCACTTATTTCCAAAGAGATTTGATTAATTGGTGAGTGGTTCTTTGTCAATTTATAATTTCAAAACGACTCAAAAATGACACCGATGAATGGTTACAAATGATTTAAAATCGCTGCAAATCTTTGTAGTAAATTTAAGTTGACTTAAATCTTTGAAGTTGAAATACTTTAAAGTAGAGATGGAGAACTATCGATAGTAGAAACAGTCGATAGTCCCAATAGCATTTAAAACGTAGCTTCCTTTAATATCCGACCAAAAAACAGTTGGAAATGCAAAAAGTCTATTCAACTAGAGCCTTAAAATATTATTGAGGAACAATTAAAACAATTTCTCAATTCGATTTCCTATTGTCATATAAAAGTATTATTTTTTATTCTGGTATCAAGCAACCAACTTTTTTATTGTTATTGGGACTATCGATAGTTCTCCATCTCTACTTCAAATTGTAATCATAAAATGTTAAAGAAGCTAAGTTATACAATGTCAAAGCTTGTATACGCTTGCAGATGAACTCACGTATATATGATATAGTGGTTCGATTCTTAAAATATTTGACAAAAAACAAAAAGACTTCTTTTATGGTTGATTGCTCCAATGGCAGCTATATGATATAGTGGTTCGATTCCATCTCGTTCTCAGCTCAAATACTCTTTTAACTAAAAACGTGAGAGTGATTGAAACAGACGGATAGATGGAGGTATACAAATATAGCGATTATAGAATATATAGAGACTCATAAATAGCTCTCTTTTTTGTGAAGAGTTTGTTGGCATTTCTCTTTTTAAATCTAAGGCTTTGTTTCTTAAATTTCAAGTTTCATTCGAAACATAGAGTCGCACTTGCTCAACTTTATTTAAAGACGATTATTTTTTTAAGATTTTACATCTCATCTTGTCCCATTTGTTTTAGAATTCATGTGAGATTTATGGGAGATTTAAGGGAGATTTGTTTGGAGTTTTGGTTTATACTTACGCTGCTTGGACTGTGTGAAACCGTTTGTTGACCGTCTCTTGGGCAATCAGGGCCATGTTGATTGCCAGCCAAATGGTCAGCAAAGGTGTCCGTGGCAGAGGTGCCAATTTGGCGAATTTGTTCATTGTTGAATCACTCATGGTGGTGCGCTCTCTATTGGTTATGGGTAGTGGTTGTTGTAGTTATAGTTGTTGTTGTTGTTGTTGCAGTACTTGTATTTTGTGTTTAAATGGTGCGTAAAATTTTTGGAAGTTTTTGGGATGTTCTCCTTCTTTTTTGTTGTTGTTATTAGTTAAATACAAGTTGCTGTGGCTTAATTAAAATGTTGGTTGTTGTTGTTTTGGTTGTTGTTGTTGTGGGTGTGGGAGGAGGTTGACTTTAGTTAAGTAATTTTGCATTAAAAATTGAAATATTTATTTGTTTGCTTTGTTTGTTGTTTGTTGTTTGTTGTTGTTGTAGTGGGTTATAAAGTAAGTTATAGTTGCAGTTTATTAGTCAAGGTTTGCTCCTTTTGGTTGTTGTTGTTGTTGTTGTTGTTACTGCTTTTGCTCGTTGAATCCTCCTTTCTTACTCTCTCTTCTTTTCGTTTTTTTTTTTGCTGATCTTTGCTCTTGCTCGTGCTCTAATCTCTGTGTCGTTTCGATATTGAATCCTTGAATATCCTTCAGTGTCTCTTGTCTCTTTTTTGTTTGTTTGTTCTTTATGTTTGTTTGTTTTTGGGTTTTTGCTTGCTGAAGTTTCTCAGTCAGTGAGTTAGTTGGTTGTATTAATTAGGCAGCGAGGCATTCAGTCAGTACTTCAGTGCGTGTAGTGTTGTTGTTGTTGTTGTTATCGTTTAATCCTTTTTTTTTTTGTTCTTTGTAATGTAAATTTTTATGTGTGTGTGTGTGTGTGTGTTTGCGAGTTAGAGTTAGATAGATCGAGAGAACGGGGGGAGAGAGAGAGAGAGAGCGAGTGTGTGAGTGAGTGAGGGAGCGATAGAGCGAGACAGAGAGAGAGAGAGAGAGAGTAGAATTTCTTTGTTTCTTTTGTATGGCTTTCGAGCTGGCTGCAATTGCACTTTGCTTTTGTTTCTTTCTTTCCGTCCTTGTCAGATCCAACCAATTCAACTGAATATCATCTCGCTTTGGCTGTTTATAATGTAGAAGGCGAAGATCGGCTACAAGAGGACAATAAAAGTCGAGATGTCGTTGCTGCCGCTGCGATTTCCTGCCAGATTTTGCTCCTTTTTTTTTGGGGGGGTATATTTACTTTTAATTACTTTGAGCTCGCTTTGCAAATTCTTTGAAATTGAGCCTCCTTGCCTCCTTATTTCTCCTTTCTTCTTTCTCGTTTCTTGCTCTCGCTGTTATGTTTTATTTTTCCTTTCTTCGTTTTGTAACGTTTTTTCACTTTTTTCTTTTTGTTGCCCGCGTGTCAGCCTGATGATGTCCTGTGGGGATTTTGTTTGCTCTTTCTGTATGTGTGTGTGTGTGTGTGTATGTCTGTATGAGTGTGTGTGTCTGTGTTTGTGTGTATGTGTATGTGTGTGTATGTGTGTGCGTGTATTAGATGTGCTTATACAAAATGTACATTTTATATCCCGCAATGCCTTTTCTATTATGTTGCTTGCTTCCTGCTCTCTTCTTTCTATTTTCGCGGATTAATTTTCTTCATTTTGTTTTGTTATAATTCATAGTTTCCTCTTTTTGTGTGGTTGTTGCTGCTTCTGTTGTTGCTGTTGTTGTTGTTGGTATTATTATGTTGCTGATGTTGCACTAATTCTGATTTTATTTCTGTTAAGTTCATCATCCAATGGGTCGCTCCATTGCTCATTGCTTAATTAAAATATCGTTGTTATTTGTTGTTGTTGTTGCTTCTGCTGTTGCCTGCAACCTGCTTGCCTCGTTGCCAATTGTTGTCCTGCTGCTGCTGCTGCTGTTGACGATGATGTTGCTGTTGCTGTTGTTGTTGCAGGCAACTTGGCTCATTTTAGATTTGTTCGATTGTTCGATTTGCCTTTCGCTTTAACTTTTGGCATTGTTTGTTAGATTGATTTATTGCATTTACGTTTATTGTTGCTGCTGCTGTTCTTGTTGTTATTGTTGTTGTTGTTATTGTTATTAGCTTTGTTGCAATTTCTGTCTGCTTTTTGCTCAATTCTCATCATTTTCTTAATTTTTTTTCTTGATTTTATTTTTTTTTTTTTTACATTTTTCTTAAATTTCTTTTTCGGTTTGTTCTAAATTGTAACACTGAAAAAATTTGAAAACGTGAAAAAAATAAACATTGCAATCATTTTTATCGAATTCGAATTTTGGTTCATTTCGTTTTTGATTTAGTTTTATTTCTTTTTTTTTTGCTGCCAATTGGTAATAGAAAATTTTGCACTTTTTTCACACTTTTTAAGTTAATTTTTTGTTTTCTTTTTTTGTTCCTTTTTAATTATTAATTAGTTTTAATTCAAAGTTTATAACTCACAAAAATCTCTTAAAAAAAACACACACACACACGAAAAAGAAATGAAGAAAATTCAGTCAAAACCCACACACACACACACTCGCATACACGCCCATGCAAACTAATTTATATACGCATACATACAAATTAACTCACATTCCCACACACACACACACACACATACACACACACACACACACACTCACAATGAGACGACACAGTTTGAGTTTTGTATAAATGTTTTCTGTTGAGTTTGGCGTTTTCTCAACACAGAAAAATCAGTTAAAGAATTTTCGTTGTGTTCTCGCTTGGCGACCGCTTTTCTCGTCCGTTACATTTTCTCAGTTGAGCGTTTGAACACCGTTTGGCAGGACCAAGTTGGCGTTGGCCAGCTCGAGGAGTCCCAAAACAAGCCAAGTCAAGCCAAGCCAAGCGAAGAGCAGAAAATATATATATTTTTACATATATTTTTTTGCAGAATCAGAGACATGGCATTAAAACAGTGTGTGTGTGTGTGTGTGTGTGAGAGAGAGAGTTCTCTCTCTCTCTCTCTCTCTGAGAGAGAGCCAAAAATAGCTTGAGCTCGAGCTGCTGATAGTCCTGTTTAAATGTGCTATAATATCTGCAAAGGATAACAGTGGGAGAGAGCGTTGCCTTTTACGCTCTCATCAAAAGAGAGAGAGAGAGCGAGCGAGAATTCGCTCGTTTCCTTATCCTTTTTTGGCTTTTTTGCTTCTGTGCAGACATGTCACACACACACACACACACACAACTCACACTGGCAACCCCGGCAGTTACACTCTGTTTAGCATAAACGCTTGCTACTTGGCTCCAAAGTCGACAACTGGCCCCCAGTCTATGCCCCAAACTGTCCTATGGACTTTCTATACACGCTCGTTTGCCTGTATGTGTGTGTGTGTGTGTATATGGGTGAGTGTGTTTGTATGTCGTCTTATTCTCCATTCTGGCCCGGCCAGTGCCTTAGCCATTTATATTGGTTTTCTGTTTTTCTAAATTTCTTTTTTTTCGCATGTGTTTTTCTAAGCGCATTTTGTGTGATTTGTATGCCACTTTTTTTCACTCTCTCTCTCTCTCTCTCTCACTCACTCTCTCTCTCTCTCTTCCTGTCTTCCTCTATTTCTATCCTTTTCTCTCTTTGCTTTCTGTCTACGTTTTGTGTGGTGTCTTTTGGCGAGTGGGTTGACTGGCGGCTGGTTGGTTTGGGGCTGGGGGAATGGGGGAATTTTCGCGCTTTCTTGTGCCACTTTTTGTGTCGCACACATATCTCGTTAATTGGTAAGCATGCGTTTCTTCTGTTTCCGCCGTTGCCGTTGCTGTTGCTGCTGCCTTGATTGCTTTCTGCGGCAAGCCAAAAAAGGATTTGTCAAACGTGTTATAAAAGGAAAAACAGGAGATGGAGGGTAAAGGCATTGTTCAACTTGACAAAAGAAACGTTAGCATATACACACGCACACACACACACACACACACACATGAATATATATGAATGGAAGGAAGGATGGATGGATGGATGGATGCTTGGATAGATGGATGGATGGATGGTTGGTTGGTTAGTTGCTTGGTTCTTTGCTTGGTTAGATATATGTAAATGATGTATATACATATGTATGTATGCGCTCCTTTCACTCTTTCTCAACCTAAACCCTTTTTTCCTGTCGTTGTTGTTGTTGTTGTTGCTGTGCATATTTTATATTGAATGATAAGAGTTTGACATTAATTAAAATGGCAAGAGTTGCGTGCGTGCGCGTTCGCTTATATTTGACATTTTACATTTCACTTGCAGTTCCACACACACACACTCACACACACACACACACAAGGATCAAAATTTATGCCAAATTCCCTTTCTCTGCCCCTTCTTTAGAGAGTCCATGTGTGTGCGTGTGCGTTTGTGTGTGCTTTTTAAACGACTTTTGTTTGGCTTGCATAAATATTTTCATATTGTGAAATAAACGAAACAGCAGCGGCAACAGCCAACAGCCAACAACCAACACATCGACGACAACAACGACAACTCGAGGCAACGAAGACAGTTATTAATGAGTTTTGGCCCTGCTGCATATTTGATGGCCTCCGCTTAAATATGCCATACTTAACTTGAACTTGCATATTTAATGCTCTACACAGCAACGAACAAAAACAAAGCATAACAACGCAAAAGAAAAATCCAAAAAAAAAAAACCAACAACAAAATTGAAGCAGAAGAAGAAGATGAGAAGATGAAGAAAAAACGTAGTAGCATGATAACTTTCTAATTACTTAATCAGATTTTATGTTATGGCAAAACATTTTGTTCAGAGGGTTAAGATAGCAATTTGGGAATAAGTATGAATAAAGGTGGCCACTGCCTTCAGCCTTCAGAGCCCGCAACGACCAGCCCCCACTAACTAAACTATTTAAAGCTTAAGGCATTCTGCCAAGGGCCCCAAAAGATATGCTATGAATTTTATAGTTCATAGTGCTAAACACGAAAAATTTGTAATTTTTTTTGCTTTGCTTTTGCCATGAAATTTTAAGTCTATTGAATTTAGATAGGAAATTGAGTTGAAAGTTAAATAAATTCTATTGAAATATTCATGCGAATAGTAGAAGAAGAGGAAGATAAAGATGCGAATAGTAGAACTGGCTAGTGGTGTAGTGGTGGGGGGGGGGGGGGGGGACTGCTAAGTTGGCTAAGACTTTAAGCCATTAACCTCGTGGCTGCTGTCATCATCAGGAGAAGGCAAAAGCAGCAGCAGCAGCAGCAGCAGCGTTCAGTCATCTCACTTCCATCTATATCTATCTTTGTTACCCTGCTCACGTTGCTAATATACATTCTCTCGTTCTCTCCTGCTCTTTCTCTCTCTCTCTCACCCACACTCTTTCTCTTTCTATCTTACACTAGTCTCAGTTGATGTGTGGCTGGGCACGTTTTTGGCAATTAAAAGCATATGCGGGCTATATTCTTCTTGCCAGTCGTCGTTTGTCGGTCCTCGTCCTCGTCCTCGTCATCGCCTGCTGCTTCTTCTTGCTATCTTCCTTTTTTGGGTCTGGCTAATCAACGAAGCCGTCCCAACAATTTGCTTCAAAATTAAACAAAGCAAAGGGCGTACCGTAGTCAGTAGATGGAGCAGCAGCAGCAGCTGCCAAGATGAAGACTACCACACGCAAACAAATGTATACACACACACACACACACACACACACATCAACAGACACGCGCACACATACATACATGACACGCGTTGCAGCAGCCTTTGCCTTTGCCTTTGCTCTCTGTATTTATTTACTGATATTTTCCTTTGACTTTGTGTTTGCTTCTGTGTGTGCGTGTCTCTGTGTGTGTGTGTGTCTCTCTCTGTGTGTGTGTGTGTGTGTGTGTATAAAGCGAATTCGGCCAAACGTCTGTCTGTCTGTCTGTCTGCCTGTTTAGCTCCTAGGTGTGTGCCTTTTGAGTGGCATATGGCTAAAAATTTATAGAATTTTTGTCCTGCTTTTGGATTGGAAATAATTATAAATTTGCTCGTAATTATAGTTCAACACACTTTGCCATGTTTTATTTTTGCACATTCATACTCACACACACACACACACACACACACAAATGGACGCGCTGCTCTCTCTATACTCAGAAATATGCATAAGCAACGCCTTGTTTGCTTTTTTTTTTTTGTGTTTGTGGCTCTTTTTGGTTTTGATTTTTTGATGTTTGTTTTTTTTTTTTTATTTTTTGGCAGCAACATTTACTATAACAATTTATTAAGTTCTTATTTTCCGTTGACCCCTATCAATATGTATATATATATTTGGGCTTCTCTTCGGATAAGTTTATTTTGGTGTTTTTTTTTCACAATTTATTTTAAAATTAATTTGCAGTTATTTTATTTTGGTTGTCATTGTAAGTAAACTTTATAAAATTTCATAAATACCAACAAAAAAAAAATATATGTGCAAAATGTATCTATGCCCTAAGAGTTTATTGAACAATTTTATCCGCTCGGCGTTAAGGACAACGACAACGTCTCGACTCGACTCAACTCAACTCAACTCAACTCGCTCACGACCGACTGGCACAGTCACAGTCAGAGTGGCCTTACTTACATCACGACGAAGGTCTGCAAAAAACAAAAAAAAAAAAGGACGAAAAACAAATACTAAAATTCTGGGTGCGACCAGGCAGCCGAACTGAAGCGAAACGAAACGAAACGACGACACGAAACGACAGAAGCACGAGCCACCAGAAGCAACGAAATGAGACGCGAGACGCGACCAGGATACGATGGGCTGCAAATGACTCGGTAGGTAGGTAGGTAGGTAGGTCGGTTGGTCGGCTGGTCGGACGCTCAGTCAGTCGCTTGTTCGTTCGTTCGGTCGTTTGCTCTATGGACTCAGTTCTCTGAAGTGTGGAGAGCTTTTTGCTAAAGCGACAACGGTGAACGGTGAACGGTGAGCGGTGAGTGGGTGACGGGAGTGACGGGGGTGACGCGGGTGACGGGTGCGCGGTGGCGGCGTTAGGACTACATTGGCACAGTTGTTGTAGGTCCTCGTTGTTGTTGGTGCAGGCTTTAAGCACACGCAACTGTTTCGCTGCCTCTGGCACACACTGGGCGTGTGTGTGTGTGTGTGTGTGTGTATTTGTGTGTGGCTCTTTGTGTACAACCGGGAATCGTTTTGCCTCCCTCAATGCCTCCCTGACAACTTTCTCGCACACAAATCAACATAAATCAGCTAAATCGTCAGGATACAAGTACACACACACACACACACACACAGTCAAGCACAGTAACTGTTAGGAAAACTAAGAGGGTTGGGTAAGAAGAGGTGGTGGTGGGGGGTCGGGGGGACTACAAAACAGCTAAAGCACTGTATTAGTAGTAACATACGAGAGGGCTGTTGCTGTTGCTGTTGCTGTCACAGTTGTTGATAGTGGTGCACATATATATATATATATATATACTTAGAGGAGTACAGGGTTTAGTTTTGCATTTGGCTGCAATGTGTGTACTGTGTCCTGTGTCCTGTGTGGTGTGTGGTGTGTGGTGTATGCTGTGTATTGTGCTTAGGCCAAGGCTCTCACTCACTCACTCACTCACTCATGGCGTATGCGTAATGTATATGAATTCCAGTAAACTGTTGACTAGACAAACTGACCTTTTTGTTACATATATATACATACATATATACACCTATATATTTATATATATATATCTACGTATGTATGTATGTATCGAGTGGACTTTAAATTGCTTTTTATTAAGTTCATTGAAGTGGAATCAATCAGAAACCACAACCAAAGTTTGCAGATTGTGTGGATTGTATGTGTGGGTGTGTGTGTGCGTGTGCGTATGCGTATGTGCGTGTGTGTGTGTGTGGACTCTTAACTGAAACTTAGTTTAAGGCATTTTTCATCCTTTGGCTAAAGAGATCCTATAGTAATCGCTATTAAACTGCTTAAAGCCTCAACGATTCAAAGAAACGATATTAAATTACTCAGACAACATTTGGTTAAGCTTCATCTGGAATTATTCTCAGACTGATCTTTTGCATACTTTTACTGGGCCTTCTTTCCAGCAGGACAACTGGGCTTGGGGTAACAAAAGATTCCACAATTTACTTCCCTTTTAAGGCAAAGATAGAACATAATTTCTTCGACGAATACAAAAAGCAAATTTTGTTAAGAGAAATGTTATTTTGAATATTTGATTGTTTTTATATATTTTATATTTTATTTTATTATTAAGCAAACAAAATGAAGCACTTTACCTAAAAGGTTGGAATTAATTTAAAGTCGGAAAAAAAAATCAGAAAAACCAAGCAGATTTGCTTCAAAAATGTTGACACTTGTGAATTTGAATGAATTTTCAAATCCAATTGAAACAAAATTTCCAAAGAAATTCGACGGCAGAGTTTGCAATAGTCGTAAGACAAATAATAGGAATATCAGAAAGTATCTTAAGCTTGAAAGTATCTCAATGAAACAGGAGCTTAACCGGCAGGTGTTCTGCAGCCAGACAAAGACACAGGAGTTACCTTAAGGTTCTAAATTCTGAGCTTATGCGATTGGAATAAGTCTAAGGTAGAATCAGACATTCAAGTGGAATCCTAAAAAGTTGTCTTACAGCTTCAGCAAGTATTTTGAATCTAGTTTTGAAAGTTAATCATAATAACTCTAAGAACGAAAAAGAATTTCAGTTTAAGCTTAAATTTAAGTCCCATTCGGAAAGCCTAAAACAAACAAAAATAATCGAATCGATCTATGAAGAGATACGCTTTATTAGATATAGAGAAATGGTAAGGCAGTGAATCATTTTTTTAAATGTATTTTTTTTTTTGGAGTTTGGAATATATTTCAAGCCTGATCAATGTGTGGAACTCAATGTATCTTTCGTTGTCATATGCAGTAATGGCTTTTAAAATATATATCGCTAACCATTAAATACATTTCCGTTTTTATTCGTAACACATACAAACACACGTAGACACCATGCACACACACACACAGAGACATAGGCAGCTGCAGGGATATATTTGAAATACAGTTAGCAGAATCCAAAAAACTGGTTTGGCAAATGGACATTCAGGCGGCCATTTTGTGGCCACTGGATAACGTGGTGGGTGTCACTATGAAATTGAGTTCTCGCCAGTCCTTGTTCTGTCCTGACCTGCCTTTGGCTTGGGCTTGGGCATGGGCATGGGCTTGGGCTTGGGTTCTGGGTCCTGGGCTCGACGATGTCAACCAAAGTTGACTTTTCGATGCGCAGTGCTGATTTTTTTAATAAGCATAAATTTTGGCACGTAAAGCAATATGGGTAAGCCGCAGAAATACACACACACACACACACACGGACAGACAGACATACCGTTTGACACACTCATAACCACATACACACACACACACTCATACACGCATCATCTTCGTGTCTCTGTCGACTCCACCCTTCGAACCCTGACCAAACGCCTCTCACAAAGGGCGCAAATTGATTGAGTCTGCCGTTGTCATTTGTCGCTGTGGCGGTCCCCTAAAATTTATGAAAATGAAATGCCACGCAGCGCTTTTCCGCTTTTCCGCTTTGGGCACGTATGTGTGTGTGTGTGCGAGTGTGGTTCTTTGTGCGTATTTGAAGCGAAATTAATGAAACACATGCAGAGTCGCGTAATTTGTCATTTCGACAAATTTTTGAATTATTTAAACGGAAATCTTAACGTCAGGCAGCCAAACAAACAAATGTTCGCTGCGATTTATTTGACTCTCTGATTGTATGTGTGAATACACTGTATATACATAATGTTTATGTATGTATGTATGTTACGTATGTATGTATGTAAATGTATGTGTAAATGTGACTGTGACAGGAATGAATGGCGTTTTAAAGACGCCGCCATGAAATTGCCAAACCAAAAATGGCCAGCCAAGGCACATTTCCCCCCCCCTAAAATATGTGTGTGAGAGTGTGAGTGTGTTATTCCGTGTGCGTGTGTGTGTGTTTGTGGTGGTGCTGTTATTCCATTTTGTCGGCAAGAAGCTGAATGCATTATGCATACCCTATAAACTGAAATACAATTAAAATACAGGATATGCAGGACATTTACGATCGTATCTCTCTCATGGTGTCAAAAATTTAAAAATGACGCCTTTAATTTGAGATCATAATCAAAGAAATCGCTTTATGGATGTTTTCTTGCGAAATTTTCATATGCGACTTGTTCAAATTTGGTTGATTTTCGCCTGGAAAAGCTCGTCAAATGAATTTTCTATCAATCGAAACGGTGTATGAGAATTTCAGATTCTATAGTTTCGGTTCCAGGGATAGATGGTCGAACAAATTGGTTCTAAATTTCAGGCATCCCAAGTGTTCTTTGGCAATTTTTATATACTAAAAATCGACAGTCTTTCTTTAGCATACTTAAGAGGATAAACTTCTGTCACTTTACTCCCATAGATCCGATCGATCGACCGATCCGATCGGAAGGATGTGGATACTATTCTCTTCTTAATTACTATATCATTCTCAACCGTTTCTAGAGAGAAAAAGTTTCCAGGATATCTATCGTGTTGATCCTGTCCAGAGCTCAATGAAATTCATACTTGTTTCCATTTGCTTTTATGCGCCCGAAAAAATGTTCGTTTTTGGACAAGGACGACTGCTGGCAGAATGGTTACTGGAAAATGCGGCGAGTTTCGGTTGGGGTGGAATGGGGGGGGGGGAAATGTTGTTTGGCTTAATAGAAACGTAACTGCGTACAATTGCTGGCTCTGCCTCTGCCATCTAATGGCAGTGTCGAGCACATTCAACCAGCCACCCACACACCCACACACACACACACATGAGAGTTAGTTGCCAAGAAAACAAGGCAAAAAAAAAAAAAATAAAAGAAAGAAGGCAAAAATGGTGCCTTATCTCATTTGAATGCGCGTCTCGAATACTGGTGCGTGAGTTGGTTTTCTTTCGTTGCTTTCTCTCTTTTTGGAGACGGTGCCGTTGCCGTTGCTGTTGCTGTTGCTGTTGCCGGTAGTGGCACTGCCATCGCAAATTCTTTTGGCATTTGTTTTCATTCGCTGCGATATTTTGGCGCTGTTTTGCATATTTTTGCCATAATCTGTATTATCGACGATTGTGCGATGTCGCAGCAATAGCAGCAGCAGCAGCAAAAAGAGCTAAAGTAAAAGTCTAAAGTTGTAAGAATAAAAAATGATTTGTGCTAAAGGGCGGGCGGAAAGGTGATCGTCGTTGTTCGTTAGGTCAGTTCATGTTGCTGTCTGTTTGTCCTTCGAGGGGATGGGGCCCAAGGATAACTTAAGTGGTCACCAGTGCAAAATGCCATGAAATTTCTGGCTAACCAAAGTGGCCGCGACCATGTACTAGCCATTGGCCATCGACAAATAAAACGTAACGTAATGTTGCTGCTGCTGTTGCTGCTGTTGCTGCTGCTGTTGCCTGGCTACAATTTGACCTAAAAAGATAAATACTTTTGCAAAAGTTTTTGGCCAAAGTTGTTGTTATTGTTGCGCGTATACGTTATGGCTGACTGGTTGTATTTGCTGCGTTACGTATACGCCGCGTAGTTTACAAATTTATGCATCTAAAAATGCTTCGAACATTGCGCGATTGCTGTTGGTTGGTCGGTTGGTTGGTTGCTTGGTTGGTTGTTTTTTTCATGGCCATAAATCTCACATAATACACAACCAAGGCAACACCAACACCAACACCAACAACAACAACAACGACAATTGAGACAGAAAACAAGCCTGCCACAGCCACAAAATGCTCTGCTAAAAATAAAATGTAAATAAATAATTTGCACTGCGTCATGTCAGAAATTTTAAACACATAATTAACCGCTTATTTAACCCTTTTCTGTTGCTCTGCGGCTGCTGCGCCAGATAACTTGGCACATGGTGGCATGAGGCAAAAAGATGGGCAATGAGCAATGAGTGGGTTTTTCGGGGTTGCTGCTGCTGGTGGGAGGCCACATGAGCAGCGCTGGAAATTCATTAAAGTTGTCTATGCTCGGGGCGTTCACAGAACGACAATCGGGGCCAGCCCCGCAACAATGCCTGCCTTGCCTTGCCTTGCCTTGCCTTGCCTTGCCTTGCCCTGGCCCGGCATGGCCTGGCAATAGCAATGGCATGGCATGGCATGGCTTGGCATGGCTTGCCCTGGCCTGGGACAGCGGCAAATGGTAGTGGGCCAGTAGGGGCAATGACGACAACGACAGCGACAATGTTCGAAACAAAAGCGAAACAAAAACAGCAACAATACCAAACAAAAGAGTGTGTGTGAGAGAGAGAGAAAAAGAGAGAGAGAGAGAGAGGAGAGAGATGGAGATGGAGATGGCTGCTCGTAGATAGTGGGTAAAAGGAGGAGAATCGGAGCTTCGTTGGTTACACCAGAGAAAGAAATGCCTCGCTACACACTCACACAATCATATTTCCATTTGTTAAACAGCAGGAGCAAGTGGAATGGCAACGGGACGCATTGCCTGACGTTAGCCCTGTTCAAACTGTGGCCAAGCATTGAGTTCCATAGAAAATTTCTGAAAAATATATATATATTCCAATTTCGAACTCATTCAAACATTGGCATTTTCTATATTTAAAGTGAATAAATAAATCTGCCAGAGGCAAAGCCCGTTTAATAAAAAGAGTTCCCTTCTAAAAAAATTAAATAGAGATTTAGAAACATAGAAAATAGTTTGCCGGATCGTCTAAGAATTTAATAGTTTACATTTAGATTGAAATTTTAACCTATTCAATATATTATCTTTTTTTTAGATTGTTCCTTTGGCAAATTAATGATTTCATGAGGTGTAAAAATATCATAAAAGAGAGGCCAGTAAAAAATTTCAACTACTCAGAAGCTTTTACTGCAATTCCTTATATTTATATAGAAAGCAAGTCAAGGATCGTGGTCTATTAGAGGGCGACAAAAAAAGAAGTCGATTAGGCGCCCTCTTCATATACATATGGAATAGATCACACGGAAAGGGAAAGTCAGGGGAAGACATGAGTTGCCCCATATTTTCCTTTCTTTTTTTCGCAAATTTCAAATGAATTGTTAATCAATTAGGTTTGCAGAGATTTCATAAGTTAGTTTTGTGACTTAAATAAACCGAAATAACTACAAACTTTTGGTTTATTTACTATTTGATTGTAATGTTGGATTTATCCACTGTGCGCGGTGGCGACATAAGCAATAAAGGTGTCTCTCCATGTGAGAATGGGGAGTGTCAAAACTCTCTGCATGGGATAGAAAGGCGTTGAGTGGATGTTGTAGTCATCTTCTATTCCATGCTCGGCCTCTGCCTCTAGATTTCACTAACATGTGTTGGCTGCTGCTGCTGCTGCTGCTGATGATGATGATGATGATGATGATAATGATGATGTGCCATCTTTAAATGTGCCATACACCTAACTTTGATATTACTCTTGTTCCTTTGCTCTATCTCTCTCTCTCTCTCTCGCTCTTGCTAGCCAACGTCATCATCATTGCCATCGTTGCCAGTTGCCGCCCATTGATGGGTGTGGGCGTGGCATGGACACTTAGCAGCTGGACATGGAGTGAAAAATGCATGTGCACAACAGGACAACAGGACAACAGCAACAAAGCAGCAGCACCAGCAGCAAAAACAACGATGAAAAAAAACACAAAATGTAGGCGACAACAACTTTGTTTTCTTCTTTTCACACTTTTTGTTTTACGTTTTATGTTTTTTTTTTGTTTCGTTTTTATTCCTATTTTTTTTTTGTTTTTCAAGCATTGTCAATGAAGCACAAAAAAAAATGTAGGAAAAAGGAACAAAAAATGAAATTGATTCTAGTTGGCACATTTTCTTCTCGTTTTTTTTTTCTGTTTTGTTTTTGTTTTTTTGTGATGTTATTGTAATTTTTTTTTGTTGTTGTTGCTGACCCGCCCAGCCAACACAATCAATGGTGGGAAAAACTAGCAACTAGCGACCAGCAGCAGCAGCAGCAGCAACTGCCGCCAACTGCTCGTTATACAAAAAAAGCAGGAAGTGCAAATGTTTCTTTCACTTTTCGCATGTTTCGTCCTTTTTGCCTGTTACTAAATTATTAGTGTGACCCGCGCACACACACACACACACACACACACACACACACAGAGAGACAGACATACTCAGACCGGGAAAAGGTGGCAAGATGGAGAGAAGGATGGGAGAAAACATATACAAAATGGCGCCTGAACTTTATGCTAGTTTCGCTTTCTGCCATTTTGCATTTTAAAAACCAAAGCGACAAAAAAAACAAAAAAAAGAAGCGAAAAAAAGGAACTCAACCTGATAAAGAGATCCCAGAGAGATCCCAACGAGCCGCGTAATGGGCGCGGCCAAAGAAGCGCCAGCTTCCTTTTGCTGTTGTTGTTGTTGTTGGACAGCTGAGTGCTATTTGTGTGAAAATTGGCTCTAGCCCTGCCAAAAAAAAAAAAAAAAAAAAACAAGAAGAAAACTTCTTCCAACTAACTGCTGAGTGGGAGGCAAGCGACAGAGAAAGAGAAAGAAAGAGAGAGCTAAGTGGCAAGCCACGAGTTTCAGTACAAGGGAGTCAAGGGATGCTTTGGGAAGAGTGTGGCGGGGGGGAGGAGGGCGCTTTGAGGTAGGCTGTTAAAGCGGTGGCAGGAGGTAGGGGAGCGTATACATAATTTCGTCTGTGCTGCATGAATTTTTAAACCCCAAGCGCAGGTAGCAAGCACAAAAAGCAAAAAATGGCAACACTTATTAATGTTTGAGCGGCAGCAGCAGCAGCAACGGCAACGGCAACGGCAGCGGCAACGGCAGCCCAAGAACAAGAACAACATTTTCAGGCCAACAGCGCGCAAGCGTTTGCCCGGGAATTTCCTAAAAAACTGCTGAGAGGCAGGCAGAATGTGAGTAGGGAGCGGGAGAGAGAGAGAGAGAGAGAGACAGAGAGAAAGACAGAGAAAGAGCGACTTCAAGAGAAGAGAAAGAGTGACTAACTAAATAACTGACAGGATGCTGCAAAGTTCTCTCTTTCTCCTATGCTCGCTCTCTCTCTCTCTGTCTGCGTGTGTGTGTGTGTGTAGGTTCTCGCTCTCTTTGTTTAAGCGTGTGGCGCTTTTGTGTCTGCCCCAAAGATACTTCTTGCCCCATACCACACTTGTCCCTGCCTCCTTGACACAGACTGTTTGCTTTGTAGATTTCAATCTATTGTTGTTGTTTTTTGTTTTTGCTGCTGTGTTCTTTCATGTGTGCGTTTGTTGGAGTGTGTGTGTGTGTGTGCATTTTTCTTACACCTTACGAGCAAACAATTTCCCAACGCCACGCAATCAACTTAATTTTAGTTGCAACATTATATTTTTGTTGTCAGCAGCAGCAGCAGCAGCAACAGTAGCAACATCTTCCACACTACCGTCAACCTTTTCCCCCTCCGCCCCTCTCCATTCTTCACACCCTTCGTCTCGTTTGTTGCCTCCAAAAGCAACCTAAATTGCGTATGCTTTGGGCTTAATCTGAGGTTAAATACATGTGTTTGTTGTTATTGTTGTTGTTGCTGCTAAAGGGGCGGCCACTGTGACAACGGAGGCGAGTGAGGAGTGCTGCATGTTGGTGTTGTTGTTGTTGTTGTTGTGGTTGCCATTTTTATTTTTATTGTTATTGTATGAGTATGCGTGTGCCTGTAACAGAGCGTATATGCGTGTGTGTGTGTGTGTGTGTGTGTGTGTGTGTGTGTGTGTGCGCCATTTTCATTTTATATGCTGCTTAGCTTTCAGTGCGTGACCTTTTCTTTCATTTTTACATTCACTTGCCATTATTGTTGCTGCTGCTGCTGCTGTTTGTCTTCTTTTTTCGGCTACTATATACGTATGTGTGTGTGTGTGTGTGTGTAAGCATAACATTTTCCTTTTTGCCTCATTGCAGGCAAACCACAAAATCAGCTTTTGTATTTTGTTGTCTTTTTTTTCATTTTGTGTTCTTCGTTTTTTTTTTTTTTTTTCTTTTTCCTTGCGTCTTTGAAGCAGCAGCAACAACAAAAACAACGACAACAACAACAACACTAAGAGAATCTTATCCAAATTAGCATAATGGATTTTTTTGTCAAAGCCCTGTCCTTCTTCCATCCTCCTCCTCCTCATCTCTTTGGCTACACAGCTGCTTCTTCCTGGCTTCTTCCATTGGCTTTTGTGAAATCAACGCGCCGCTTGCTTCTTTTTTTTCTCTCTCACTTAACGCTTCCATGTAATTTGCGGTCCTGTGTCCCTTAATCACGATATGCATTCACATTTGCCTAATCATTTGGCTAATTAATTGGCCAGGTGAGTTGGGACAGCAGCAGTAGCAGCAGCAGGAATGGGCGGGGGTGTACTGCCCCATGCCACAGTCATTTATTTGTTTGCTTATTGGCCACATTTTAATTTATTAAAATCAAAATGTTTGAGCTTTGATTTGCGATTTGTTGAACCGCATTTCAATTAGTTTAATGCGACGATGCGCTGATGATTTCTGTGCTGTGCTTGGTTCGGTTCGATTAGGTCCTTTTCTCATGCCTGAATTGGATTGTCAATAGGTTTGAATGGCAAAATCAAAGCTGCATTGCCTAATTATAATGGAATTTAACGAAAATATGCCGTTGAGCGTAGTCAATTCATTTATCTAAATTAAGTGTTCTTATCAAATCAAATCAAAGCTTTAAGAAAATCATTTCAAAGGAAGTTTATTTAAATTCTAGTTTTCTGTCTCAATTGCAAAGCTAATACTAGAAGACTTCATTAGTCGTGTGGATATTAAAGAATTCTAACACATTCTTCCTAATTTCTAAGGCTGCGATGTTTTTTATAAATAAATATACTTAAAATACAGAACACATGTAAACACTATACTATGCAAGGTACATAAATAGTATAGTCAATAACCAAATATCTAACGACCATCAACGGATATGGATATGATGCTAAAACGCGACCTTTTAGCGATCGTGTCAAGCATTAGAATAAGATCCCCCCACCCTAAGAATGTCACCCATAGTGTTTAAGAATCAATATATAAACAGAAGATTTTTGTGAATAAAATCCGTTTAATATTTGAATTCACTTAATTAAAGATTGGGTTTTTATTGCCTCTCTCCGAAATCCCTATTCATCCATGAATGCCTTTTTAGGTACCTCTCCACCCAACTCTCTCTCTATTCTTTAAGCCATTTTTACAGTGCTTATCATATTTATAATCCATCTAGCAGCTTTTGAGCTTTGAAGTAATTTTACAAATATTTTAAGAACCGTTAATTTTTGCTATGTGCTTGCATCTTTGCATGCATTTGGCTAAAAGTGTGCAAAGGATTTAAGGATCCTGTTTAAATTGTGTTGAATTGAACGCCTGATCATTTCGTTGGGCCATAAAAATGATTTGTGCACAAAATCAAGAGACACGATTGAACAAATTGTACTTAATTCGTGGCCAATTAAAAATATTAGTAAATAAACAATTCAATTAAATAGCTAATACAGTTTAATAGCTCAAAATTTGTTGCAGCATTTAGTTAATTTTAGTTAAATCAATGAGATAATTCAATGGGAATTCGAAAAGGCCAATGTGTATGCTGTTTTTCATTAGTTCAATGAAATGCCATACAAAATGACTAAACAAATGATAACTCAATTAGCTCGTTTTGAAAATTTGACCACCGATTACCAATTTGGTTGGGATTATTATTCATAGTTTTAGTTGGCTTTTTCATTGCTCATTCAGGTGGTGGATTCCTGAATGCTGCAGTGTAATCTCGTTTCATCAGCTCAGCTCAGCTCAGCTCAGCCTGGCCTGGTTGAGTAATTTATGGGTCTATGAAAAATAGTTGACTAACACTATAAACCAAAAGACTAGCATCATAAATAAAATGTCTTCTCGCTTGATATCAAATTCATACAATAAATATGCAAAAAGGCTTTTTTCATTATGCGAATATGCATCCTTACATACCACCCCATCCCACCCAACCCCTTCCTTGTCTTTTGCCACCCATCAACGCCTTGACTTGGGGGGGGATAGCTCGCTTTTCGCTTGCCAGCCATAAATTCTCATTAATAAATCAAGTGAAAAATCAAAAGTGTCTCATAATAAAAACTAATATATATATATATATGGGAGGGTGGTGGGTGGAGGGGCTGTGTAAACAAATACACACACGCACATACAGAGAGAGAGAGAGAGAGCCAGGCATATCAAGCATACGCATTGTTGTACAGGTGCGAAAAATGCCAGAGAGCATTGTGAGAGAAACCATTCTCTCTCAATCCCTCTCTCTCTCTCTTTCGCTATCTCTCATTTGGCTGCACAGCATCTGCTTGCTGCTTGAGATAATCAGATTGAAGCTTTGTTAAACTGATAGCTGCACACCAAGAGAAAGAGAGAGAGAGAGAGAGAGAGAGAGAGCGCGCAAAAGAGAGAAAGTGAGCCTAAAAGAGAATCAACACACAAAGAGCGAAAGGAATCTGCTTTTGGTTCGTGCCAGGTTAGCGGCCCTTGCACGTTGAATGCTGTGTATGTTTGAGTTATGACGTCATTAAAACGCACAGCCTCACCTTGTTCAAATATGAAATAGCGAGCAAGCAGGCAGGCAGCCAGCCAGCCAGCCAGCCAGTTAGCCATGGCCGTTGCCTGGCTCAGTCCTTGCTTACCCCCTCACTCCCTCTTTCCCTCTCTCTCTCTCTCTTAGTCTCTCGTTTCCTATGGCATCTGTGAGATGTCGTCGCTGGCATGCTTTGTTTGTTTGTGGCCTCTATGAGTATGTGTATGTGTGTGTGTGTGTGTGAGTGTGTGCGTGTGTGTTTGTGTGTGTGAATTATTTGCTCGTTTTTAGTCATATTTCCTGGCATTTTATCACTTTCGCAGCAGCAAAAAAAAAAAAAAAAACCTAAGCATACTTTTTTCGGTATATGCGTTGTATTTGAAACCATTTGTCATGCATTTTTCATATTTTCATGCAACGCACAGATCAACACACACACACCAACACTAGAGTATATATATAAGTAGTATGTTTGTTTGTATATATGTATGTAGGTATAGACACACAGCAAACACTCACAAAATGTCAACGTCGTCGCCACTTGAACAACAATAACATGCTCGACTCCCATTGAAATATCTTTCTCATCTCGCTTTTACTTGCTACTTCTTCTTCCCCTCTCCACTTGTCATCGTCGTCGTCGTCGTAGTCCTGCACAAAATCTACTCCATGTTGCTGTGTGTCATTTTGACATTTGTTTACATATTTATGTCAGTCAGTTGGTCGCTAGGTTGCCCCAGCATCACCATCACCATCACCATCAGCATCAGCATCAGTTTCCTTCTCTATTTTCTGTTTTGTGTCTCTGGTGTTGCCTTTGGGGCTCCTAGCTTTGGTTGTGCTTCTGTTTCTCTGGCACTGGCACTGGCACTGTTTCTGGCTTTGGCGTTGGCTTTGGCTTTGGCTTTAGCTTCAGTTCACTTCATTTCACATCTCGCTCTAGCTCTAGCTCTATAGAGCTCTCTATCCCTGCTTTCCTTTTTATTTTTGTCGTCGTCGTCGTCGTCTGACTGCCTGCCATTCACTCTCGACTGCTAGTTGTCCCAGTGTTGGCTTTTGTGCTGTTTGCTTGCCTCACTTCAGTTTGCTAAGCATCGTCATCATCATCATCATCATCATTATCGTCATCATTATCGTCATCTCAGCTCACACCGTGTCTCATGTCTGGCAGTTTTATTTTGCAGCCTGCACTTCAGACTTCAGTCATTCAGTGTTAGGTGTGGGCGTTGTCTGATCTTTCATCATCGTCAGCGTCCAAGCATTGGACAGTTTTATGGTTAACACACACCCACACACACACATATACGCACACATATACATACATACAGGCACACATGTGCGCTCTTAAAACTTTATTATGTACCTGACCCGCCTTTGCTTTTGACTTCATGCTTCTGCTTCTGTTTCTGCTTCTGCTTCTGCTTCTGTTTCTGCTTCATGCTTCTTCTGGTTCTTTCTGCTTTTGACTTTGCCTTCTGTCTCAAATAAAACAGATTTTTGCCTTGCCTCAGCGCTTTATAGCGCTTTATCCACACCAGCGTGACTTCCGGCTTCATTACGTTGCACGGAGCCCAAAGCTCAGAGTTTGCCAGTTTGCCAAAACTCATTTCCAGCTGCCTAGTGCTGCTGCTGCTGCCGAGCCGAGCGGGTTGCAATTTACCAAAAACCCACCGACCCACCGACCGGACCACCAACCAACCCATCCAAGCCCCTACAAATAGTTTTTTGGCATGCAAAGCGAGTAATGCCACTCAACTCGAATCAACTCATAACTCAAGGACCAGCAGCTATTAATAAACCTATGTCAAACTTTTATAAACTAAAACGAAAATGAAAAAAAAAAAAACAAGAGAAAAAATCCCAAAACAAAAAAACCGAAAAAAGAATGAAATAAAGGAATCAACTTTTGTGGGCTGCCCCCAGAAAGCATTTTCTGTGCATTACAAATGGAATAGCTAGGCGACAGGAGGCAGGCGGCACAGTCCCAGAGAGCGCATTTACCATATTAACCCATTATTGTGTGACCAGCAGCTCGTGTTCCATGCAAACAAATAGCAAAAATTATCTATGACAATTTTGTGATATGAATTGAATCTAGGGCATCCTTCTTAGCAGTTTCAGATTAAAAAAATTCTTTTAGATTCTCATTTTTTATGCGCCTTTTACGGTATTTATCGTATAAAGTTGGAATTTCAAGAGACAAAATGAGTAAATGACTTTAAACTAAGGAGATATCGTATGGTAGTAAAATTTCTAGTTTACCCAACGACTTTTGATCCAGCTTTTATTTTATTGTTATGCTCAAAATATCAACCAATTAATATTCGGAGAGTTTCGTTCAATGTCCTAGAAACTATCAGTCGTTTATGCATCTCTCTTGGTTTTAGATTGAAACAAAAATATTCATGTGAAATTTACAGAAATAATCAAGGAAAAAGTAGTCCTAGTTTTTTATCAATTAATCTAAATTTTTGGTCTCAATGGAGTCAAGTCACATTTTGTGCAAGTGAAAAGTGTTGTATTTTATTTTTTTAGGATATTCTATACGAATGATGTGCCGTATGTAGGAAACGCAATTGCGGCTCATTGAAGTGGGAGAAAGCATTTTCTGTTTCAATACTGATCGATCTTATAGCTCTTATAGATTTAAGTTAAACTTAAATCTAAACGTGACGAGAGATAACTTAAAACTCTTTCTGATCAATTCATTTAGCAATTCTTGCAGTTGAATGCTGAAAAATTATTTCAATTCTTTCAGACTTTAATGGGTTAATGGGCTGCTGAGGGATTTTTGGGTTTTGGGTTTTGGGTTTTCTGTTTTAGCACTTTCTACACTGACTTTGATTAACCCTTTGGCCCAAAGCTGCTTAAAACTGCAACAACAGGGCCCTTTTGCCTTGTTCTTTCTCTCTTAGACTAAGTCAACAATAGCAGAACAACAACAACAACAATTGGGCCAAGTTATGTGCTTAAAATAAATAAAATTCATAAACGCCAACAACATGAAGAAGCTCTACAGGCTGCGACCAGCTAGCCTCAACATCGTCGACAAACGTTAAGGGGCCGCATGCGTTAACCTTTGGCATTTTTAATTAAACGAACAGCGCATAAAATATCGACACTTAATTTGCAACAAAAATACAGAGCAGCGAGAACAACACAAAAAAAAAAAAAATGAAAAAAAGCAACGAAAAGAAAGTGGGGAAAAAAAAAAAATAAATAAAAACCAGGCAGAAAATTAAGCAGCAGCCAGGCAAAGGGGAGAAGGAGGAAGAGAAGCTGGCCATAAAGCAGCAGCAGCGGCAGGCAGCAGGAACGAAGCGATTTAACGAACCAAGCAACGAACTGTAACGAAAACTGAACCCAAACGAGGCGAATCAGCCGGCTGTGTATGGTATTGCATTAAAAAAGGTGAGACCCTGTGACAGCGACGCCGACAACGACGACGACGACGATGACGACGGCAACGGCAAATGAACGAGCCTATTAACAGGTAACAAGGACAACAGGAAATGATTACAGCAACTCAACAACAACAACAACAACGATAAAGAGTGTGAAGCAAAAGCTGAGTCGTGCTCTTAATTAAGAACTCATGTTAATTGTAATTATTTGGCACATGAAATTTTTATTAATTTATGCCGCTCGCAACAGCAACAGCAGCAAAAGCATCAGCATCATCAGCAGCAGCAGCAGCAGCAGCAGCAGCAAAGGTGTAAGGCTTTTACATAGTTGCTTCTACTACTTCTCCTGCTCCTGCTTAGGCTCCTGCTTCTGGTCCTACTTCTCCTGCCATTGCTTCTTCTATATAGCTTCTGCCTGTAGTGTTAATGATGATGCGGCTGCTTAGTATGCCATGGAGGTGCGCTCTTCGCTCTAGATGTGTGTGCGTGTGCTCGTGTGTGTTAGTGCGGTGTGTGTGCATGTGTGTGTATAATGCTATAATGGGCCTAGGCTGTGGGACAAAGCTTTGGACCTGGCGTTGAAATATAAAACGAGCAAATGATGAGGCCCATGCCCATGCCCATGCCCAGCTCCAGCTCCAGCTTCAGCTCCAATGCTGCCATCATCATGTGGGCCCTGCTGCGCTCATAAGTATGCTACACTTTCAGTGCCGGATTAGCAAAGAGTATTAATAACACCCCCCTAGTCACCCCTCTGGCCACTATCAGGTGGTGAGAGCTAGAGAGATTTTCAATAAACTCTACAAAAACAATTTTTGAATCCCACCAACCACTTCACCTTTTTGTATAACATTTTTAAGGCCTTTTTGTTGTTGGGTTTTAAGCGAAAAGAATTGAAATAAATTCAAGTTAGCAATTAATAAGAGTGGATCAACTTACTCAAAGCAATCTTGATACGTCCCTGTACATTACACACACACACACACATGCATTGGTGTGCTACGTGTGTGTGTGTGTGTGTATTTAGTAAAGATCTCTGCAGATTATGGGCGTTGACAGAGTTGTGTCACAAAGTTGTGTGTGTGTGTGTGTGTGACTGTACTTTAATAAATGACTTTCATATCATTTTATTGAATAAAGAAAATGCAAAAATTTAACCAACAACCACACCCACCAGCCCCCCTCCCTATCACCCCACCACCCTCACCCTATTCCAGCAGCCATCATATCGCAGACCCTGTTTCTATTTCCCATCTAATCACTTTCAATTAAGCTCAACATATTAAAAATAGGCACCCCAGCGGCAGCAACAGCAGCAGCAGCAACATCATTGGTCAGTCAGCACAGTCAGTTAGTCAGTTAGTGAGTTGGTCGAAGGGAGAGCCTTCTTCGCCTGAATGCCTGAAAACCCAAAAAGGCAGTGTAAAAACCCCAAGCGAGTTGTTATACTACCTTTTGGGTTACGTTTGAAGAATTTATAAATATTTTATTAAACTGTGCCACAATACAACAGCAACAACATCCACGTTTTCTCTTCCCGTTTCCCTTGTTGCTGTTGCTGTTGTTGTTGTTGTTCTCTTTCAGTTATTTTTGTTTTGCGAGCGTGCAGGGATTTGCCTAGGTTGATGCCTGTCTGTGTGTGTGTGTGTTGGCTGATGATGAGACTGAGTCTCAAGTTGATCTTCTGCTTTTTTTTTTGCTCCAACTTCTGCCTGACACCTACCTACCTACCCACACACACCTTCCTTCCGCTCATTCTGCTAGCAGAGCCATTGAGTTAAAGGCAAAAAAAAAAAATGAAAAAAAAAAGAAAAGAAAACGGAGAATCGGAGAAAGCGAGAAAGGGAAAGGCAGCAGCGCGCTTTGATTGATTGATGGCTGAATGAGTTTCTGGTTGGCCTCATTTCATTGCATAGTCATCATAAACTCACGAGGCCACATCATTGTTATTGTTATTCTTATTCATATTGTTGTTGTTGTTGTTGTTGTTGCTGCTGCTTTTGTTGTTGTTAATACTTTTTAGCTCAACATAATTGTTAGTGTTAATGCATATACAAAACGCACACACACACACACACACACACACATGGATGGGCCCATTCTGTGTGGGAGTGAGTAACCAACCGGCTGGTTGCTTAAAAAGGAAATGGAATTTTGCAGTCACACGCACACGTTTCCGTTGGGCTGTCTTTTGTGCTCATTTTCACTGATTAAACTAGGCAGCAGCAGCAGCAACCATCTCGTTCTCTAACTGGATTAGAATTTCACAAGCAAATTGAGTGACAAAGGTTGACAGTTGCTGCATAGACACACACACACACACACACATACACATAGACACACTCACACAGCAAAAGGGAGGTTACAAAATACACACAGTCAAACCAGCTGGGCGTTGTATTTAAATTTCATGCTCTTTGCATTTTCACAGGATATTGCTCAAGCATATACAAATATTTGACGATTATACTATATACTATGCACACACACACACATAACACACACACACATCTATACCATATTTGAGTGCGGTTGCTCGCTGCTGCCTTTGCCTAGTCATAATGATGATGTGTAATGCTGATGTCAGATAATTTATGACATTTTTTCTTCTTGCCATCCAAGGGCTAAAAATAAAATAAATTTATTTGCCCAACACAAACATATATGTATGTATGTACACACCCCAGTCAGATTGACAGAGATAGAGAAAACGAGAGAAAGAGAAAGGGAGCAAAAGAAAGGGGGGAGTTAGGTAGAAAGAGTAAAGCTGTGTAGCATCAATATCTCCATTAATATGGAAATGAAATGGCAAAGTTGTCACACATATCACACACACACACGAAAAGGAAAAAAAAAAAAGAATTCCACAAATTGCAACCAGATATGCCAAATAGAAAATACAGTTTACTGATGCATATGCCAAATCAAGGTTGAATATGCAGCCCATTGCATTGGAATTGCAATTGCAATTGCATTGAAACCTCCTGACAATTTTTTGCTTTTCACTCGCTTAAATTTTAGATGACATTTCTAAGCGAGTTTCGCTCATCCATTCATTGTTGGCTGTTGCTGTTTCGAATTTCATTACATTTTTGCTCCCTTTTGTTTTTGGGCTCGCGTCGTGTGCCGAGAGGAAATTGCAAAAGTGCTGTCTCCCCCACGCCCCGCCTCACTCTCTCTCTCTCTCACTTAGTCGTGACGTTCCCATTTCCCTGGCATCAAACCTAAAACCTAAAACCAAACCCAAGCAAAAACAAAAAGTCAGCAAATAGTAAATGAAACTGCTAAACGCTTGCCACCACACATGACGGAGATGGAAATGGAGAAAAAGGTTGAAGAATGATTCTTTGTACATCTGTGCATATATATATATATATATTGTACGTATGTGTGTGGGTGTGGAAATGTGTGGAAGGAGTTTCACCCCTTTTTTTTTTTTTTGAGCCACTGCACTGCGGTGACTGTTGCCATCAATGGCAGCTTGATAAATGAAGTATTTCAATTAAAAACTAGCACAAAAAGAAAATGTAACGAAAATGGCTTCTGTTTCAATTTCATTAAATGTTTATTACTGACATGAGTTAGAGCCTTGGCAAGTTTTGAGCTAACCATTAGAATAACAAGAATATTTGGAGTCAAAATTAAGGCAGAAACTAAGAGTTTAATAGACAAATTCTTCATGCTAGCAGACCCGATTATAACTATTAAACTTACTGAAAACCAAATTCGTTTATTAAAGAAGCTAACTTCGGCTATGGCAAAGTTTCTATATCATTGCATACTTTCTATATTTTCAAATATTACGTTCAAAATTCTTCTTCTTACACACATACGTTCGCAATTCATGTTGCCTGGCGAATGTGTGTGTATCAATCATAGCCAATCGTAGCATTTACGTAGTACAAATAACGGCCGCAGCGCTGCGGAGCACAGATGCTATATGATATAGTGGTCCGATCTTTTTAAAATCCCTTTAGGAGCGGGTTTAAATTAAAAAACAAAAAAGTTTTCTCAATAAGTCTTAGCTTTTTGACCGATCGATCCTATGGCAGCTATATGATATAGTAGCCCGATTCGAATACTAAAAGAACTTAACCTACCTATGGTAATAGAAAGCTTATGTACGAAGTTTCATCACGGACGGACAGGCCGACAAGTCTATATCGGCTCTGCTTCTTATGCTGATCAAGAATATATCATTATGGCGTCGTAAACGTCTCCTCCGCTTTAGAAGCAATCAAAAACCGAAACCCTTAACCGATAGGAGCAGCATACAGGATGAGAGGGCAAAAACGCCCAGCCTCGCCTCGAATTGAAAAAAGAATCAAACAATTGCAATTATGCATCTTTAGAAAGCTTCAACCAAGAAGGACACATTTATGAATCAAATTTTATGGAATTAAAGCAGGCATGGGGAAAGGGATGGCAAACTATTTGACATTTAGATGCAGCCTATAATGACATTCAAGGTCAAAGCTGTTTGCCTTTCTTTTAGTTGAAAACGAAAATGACTAGCTCTTCGGCCATTCTATCCTGCTGGACTTGCATAGAGATAATTGATATGGCTTACAGTGCAGAGCACTGTAATTGATTGATAAGGACGGCTCGTTGGAGGAAGTGGGGGGGGGGGGGGACTAATGGCTCTATCTAGATTTACTGATTGCGCACGTGAACATTGCAAATTGGCGTCAGTTTTCCTGGAATTTAATCTTTCAAGTGTAAAGTGGGGGACAAACAACAGAAATCAAGGAAAACAATCGAAACTCAATTATTAAATAAGAAATGTTTGTCTTTAGATTTTGCAACGAATTGAAAAACCGTTTTCTAATGGTTTTTTTTTTTTTTTTTTGGGTCTTTAAAGTTTCGCTATTATTTCCTGTATTTATTTCAAAGGGAAGTTAATAAAGATTGTGCTAAGGTTTATGGGAAATATTTCAGTTCTGGAAAAGCTTCTGTTAAAAGCTCAAAGGACTCGATGAATGTTGTAACACAGACTAGAACTTTGAATTTCGAAAGCTTTCCTTGAAAACTTTCACCAATTTGTTATAATCCTTTGAGTGGCAACTCTAGTTAAGCCCAAAACTTTAAGAAGCTTTAAAGCCCCACGAAATATTGTTGTAAAAACAAGGACTCGCACCGAACAGATCTGGCAAATTTCAGAGCAACCGAGGCTTTAACCGAGAGTCCTTAAACTATATTTGTTCTTAACACGACTGAAAGCTGTTTCTATTTGTTCAACTAAAGTTCTTCTGCTTAAATTAAAAATTAAATCTGACTGGGGATATGCTTAAAATATAAAGTCTTCGTACTCACCTTACCTGCTGATCCAACGTTGTTCCATCTGAAAATAGAGAGCAAAATATATTTCTTAACTGACAATTCAAAATAATAATGTTTTTTATTGTTGTAATGCAGTTTATGGTCTCCAAATTGTTTGGAAAATTGATTGAAAGTTCCAAAATGTATATCTTTGCCCTTGCAAGTTGCTGTCTCACACGGAAAGTCGAATGACTGCCGCTGTTTAGAAGGTCTAAGGTGACTCCATTGGATCTCGAATGTACCAACCTTTAGTCTTTTTTTTAATAATGATTCTGTTCCTTTCACTCTAAGACTCTAATAATTGGATAATCATTGATATGGGCTAACAATAGAAGCGATTTTCCGAAGAACTTTTTTAAGTAAAGAACTTTTGGTTTAATATAAATTCCCAGCTTTCTGTTTCCTTAAAGCTGTCCTCCTATCATTCTTGGGCATCATTTTCTTGATTTAGGCTTACTCTCGCAACTGTTTCAGACTAAGAAGAAGGATATAGCCTATATTAAAGGTTGCCGGAACTGGGCTAGCAACAGGAATGATTCTTCAAAGAACTTTCTTCCTTTTTTTGTTCTAACGCTCATTATATTTTGCATATTGCTCGACTGCTATTTGCAATAATTTCAAAAGGTGGCTCTTCTGGAGGCCCTAGAGCATCGATGGACTGGAAGGATGACTGCCGATTGTTGAATATTTGCCAAATAAAAGAAATTACTTTCTCATGATGATGCGATTTATTTGGAATTTTTGAAAAAAATAATTGACGATGCTTGTATTTTTTTAATTTGTGGAGAATCGCAGAGAAGAAGACTCTCCTCTGTAGCTTTTTTTAGTATAAAGAGAGCTTGCGTTGTTCTGGACACTATGTCTCGTCATACTGATGAAGAGTATATATAGACTTCATGAGATCGAATATATTCTGACTTAGTTTGCTCTTTTTGCAAGAGTTTAAAAACTCCTTAAAGGATTATTGAATTATATTCATTCCATCATTGAAATTCCCATGAGCAAATTTCTTTAAATTGTCTTGCCACTTCTACCACTTAACGCCTCACTTTAACCATCAATTTGTTCGTTTAGAAAAGCATAGATTTTGGCAACCTGCGCCCCATTTAAAAAATGTTGACTTTAACATTTAAATTGATCTTATTGCGCCTTGCTAATTGAACATTTGGTTGGCTTCTGTCTTGACTTGATTTAACATTTCGCCCTGAAAGTGGGTTCAAATGTTCGTCGTTTGTTTTATATAAAATTAAAAACTTTTTGTCGCTGAAATCATCTGACATGCAGCCAAAGCCTTAGCCAAAGCAAGCAACGTGTTTTATCTGCAACAATTGCTTGTTGATTTGACCCCGAACTTGCCTTCCCCATCGAAGACTCGGACAACCCCTAAACCATTGCCATTCAGCAAACTTTTGGCCCAGACCGAGACTGAATCCCTCCACTCCACTCCATTCCACTCTTGTCCCCTTAGGAGCAAGCCTGCCAAAGACAATTTACGGCCACGGCGACGACATCGGCTATCGCCGTCTTCAACAAATTATCGTGTGACAAAAAAGAAAATTGCAGATAGAAAAATGTTGCAGTTCTACGGTGTTTCTATACCCTAACGCCAAAAGGGCTACATTCGCTTGGATCTTAAGTTTCAAGGCTAAGAACTAAGACTAGAAAAAGTCGAAAGAAGTTGAGAAGATTGAAAAGTAATTTTTTCTGGATTGCTTGAAGGATGTAAAAACATAGCGGAAGGAATAACTAAAGATTTTGCCTTTATTGAAGCAATTTAAGTGTTTTCTTTCAACTTGACATTACGAGAATCCAACTGAGCAGTTAGGGGTCAACTTTTGATCCTGCTGGCTCCCTTTTTAACGCTCATATAACATCACTTAGCTCCCAAGTGACATTCTTTACTTGAAGTTTTAATAATTCACGTACGTTTCGTTCGCATTTTCGTTTCACGAAATTTAAATTTACAACCTTTTTTCGCCACTGTATTCTATGTACAGTATTTTTGATCAGTCATTTAGGGGACTATCAAATTGAATTTCTACCAAATTTGATGAGGTTTATTGTGTTAAAAGTTAAATTTAAAATGCGATAATTTGTAAGAGTATTTGAGTAATCGGCTATTCGGCATGGCTTGAGACGTTTGTTCATGGTCTGGCTCAAAGGTTGGGTTTTTTTTTTTTGTTTTTTTTTGGCGATGTAGACAAAAAACTTTTGCGGCCAGTTCAGTTTGATAAGAAATAATTTATTTGCGGTCAGCAGCAGTAACAGCAGGAGGCGGAGCAGGAGAAGCCGCAGCTTCATACAGGAGCATCAGTGTTAAGCAGGTGGGCATTTGGTCAGGTGGATTGCTTTAAAAGGTGTGCACAACAAATTGAATGTGCGACAGACAGACAGACAGATAGAGAGAGAGAGGGAGGGAGAATTTAAAGATGCATAAATTTAAATTCAATGTGCACACACACACACACACACACGTACACACACGCACACAATTATAGCTCTGATCAAATTGACTTCTGGCACTTGCTTAATTAAGGCCGCCGCGTTGGCAGTTTAAATGCCGCATTTAAAATACAAATTTTCACTGTTGTTTCGTTTTGTTGTATTTTATTAACAACATTTCAAGTGTACTCTGACCAAATACATGTACCTCAAAGGCGTATGCGCTAGCGTCAGGGCTGGAGGCGTGGCATTTGCCACAAATAAAACGAGAAATGTTTTAAAAGCGCCATATTATTTTAATTTTTTATCACTGCATTCCATTTGCTGGCCGGCAGCAAGTTTAAATTACATTTTGTGATTTAAAAACTGAAAAAGAAAAAATAAAAAAAAAAAAACCAGAAGGGAGAGCCAAATAATACTAAGAATGGGCCACAGAGACAGAGAGAGAGAGAGAGAGAGAGAGAAAGAGAGAGAGCGTTGTGTACCATCAGATCGGCAGTAGAGTAGAAGCACCACCATTTCTACCATCACCAACAACAACAACAACAAAAACACACATTTCACATTTCAACTTTTTCATTTATCAGCCTTTTGGCTTTTAAATGTCCCAACGTTGCCTGTCAGTGGCTGACTTTTGACTGTCCAGTTTTCGTTTTCAGCTTGTCTTTATTTCTTTCGTTTTGTTTTTTCTCTTGAATTTTTCTCGTTTCTGTGACTTTTTGTGTTTTTTCTTTTTTTGTGTTTGGATTTGGACTTAGAGCAGAGCTCAGCATATAGTATATACATACATACAGTCGTCATACATAGATGAAGTGGGCAGGCGGATGGACAAAAAGACAGACTTCTTTGCCATGTACATAGGTTCACTTAGCCAGAAGAGACAGCAGCAGCAGCAGCAGCAACAGGCAAACATAGACAGACAACTCTACGGACTCTCAGAAACGTACTCGTTCTGAATCCTGTTGTATCTCAGTGTGTGTGTGTGTGTGTGTGTGTGTGTGTGTGTGTGTGTGTGTGTGTGTGTGTGTGTCATGTCATATGAAAGCCACAAGGTTGTGTTGTATGCCGGTCGACAGTCGCCATGACATTTCAAATTTACGGACTATGACAAAGTGAGTTAAATGCATTTTCAGAAATACTCGCAAGCCATACACAAAGAATTGAAAAGAAAATCCCCTCGCTCAAAAAATAAATAAATATATGTACACACCTATATACACACACACACACACATACACGGATACACACCATATACATACATACATTTTTATATAGATAAAAGTAAAGAAAAACTTGACTCAAGGCAAATGCAGCTGCAATCTGCCCTTTTGATGTAGCCTTCGACTTGTCCTAGTCACAGTTTCTCTCTCTCTCTCGCAGTGTCTGTTTTGCTGCTTGTCTTACATATATTTAAAGATCGTGTACTTACTAAAATTACAACACACATGCACACACACTCAGTCAGAGACACACACACACACACACACACACTTCTTCGATTGCTTGTCTGCGGGGCTAGTGTGTTGTAGCTACCAATAACCAACTTTGCCATCCTTTCTGACTGGTTGCTGCTGGTGCTGCTGGTGCTGCTGCTGTTATTATTGCTGCTGTTGTTGTTTTTATTTGCAAAAGTTATTCATACGCCACGTTGACAATAGTAGAAAATGCAATTTATGTTGGAAAAACATTGCGTAAGTGCATCTGAGGCGAAATTCAAGTAGCTTCTGGCACCCCAAGAACCCAACCAAAACCCCAACAAACCATTGAGCGAGAGAGAGAGAGAGAGAGAGAGAGAGAGAAAGAGAGTGAGAGTGAACAAGAGCTAAAACAGGCTGACTATGAGAATGTGGAGTGAAGAGGACTCAGGACTCAGGACTCAGTCTCAGGCTCAGGCGGTGGCTGGCAGTCATGTAAAAGCGTTGCCATATAAAACATCTAGAAATTCCAATAAAATTTTCATGCAATTTTCCTCATACTATGTGCCACACACACACACACACATACATATGCAGAGCGCCTCTTGTTCTTGTGCAACTTCTTCTACTTCTTGTTTCACAGGCTGCTTTTAGACGCGCCCATTTGCCCATCTGCCCATCAGCTGGCTCATGGTTTATGCCGCCCGCCTGCACTTTCATATCAACCTCAGTTCTCAGTTCACAGTTTTGTAGTCTCAGTCTAAGTACATAAGTGTGCGTATGTGTGTGTGTGTGTGTGTGTGTGTGGTAGAGAAATGCATATCTTAGACACTCAATAAGTAAAATAAACAATGCCAAGAAAGTGCCAAAATCAATTTGCTTTCTAAATGTCAGACACTGGAAAAGTGTTCTTATGGCCAGGGAATTTTTTTTTTTATTCCCTTCCCCCCCTCTCTCTCTCTCTCTCTCTCTCTCTCTCTCTCTCTCTCTTTCTTGTTTTTAAGTTTAACCCTTTTTACTTTTAGCTGGAAAGCCGCAAGGTAAAAGCATAAGAGTATCGACTTAAGCAAATCAAACGACAAGGCGACACTTTTATATTTATTATATAAGAAAAATTTTATATATATTTAATCAATTAGGCAACAGTTCAACAATCATATCGCACCTGAATATAGAATGATAATTCTTCTTTGTAATTCTAAAAATTTCAACTCGGATTTATGTATATTTTCGAGAATTCCAGGTTTAATAAGGAGGCTCCAGGTCCAAGCCGGGTATAGAAATTAATCTACCTCAATATTATTTATTCGGCCTGGAGGAGTTTCTTCCATTTGCCACGCCCTCTCAGCAATTCAATGAAATTTATGTTATGAAATTTAATCGGAATTGTTATTAATTTTTAAATTGTTGATTCATTTTCTTAGATACTTCCAATTTACCATCTGCTTATTCATACGCCATTTTGGCCAAAGAATTTTTGTAAGGTTTGTAAAACTGATTACATATATGTATGTAGTATATATGAAGCTTATATGTATGCAAAATATTTGTTTCCTTGTCCCTGTTGTGTCTCTCTCTCTCTCTCACACTTTTATACATTTAAGATTGCTTTTTCACCTTTTTGATTTTTGGGCTTGGGATTTTCATGGTTTTGTCAAAGCAATTTTCATATTTAAAATATTTCAATGTTATTATTATATTTACTTGTTACATTTAATGCATATGAAATCTGTGGGAAATCCTTTTGAAGTATGCCTCTGCCTGGCTACCACATAAGTTTAATTTAAAGTTGATTGAAGCGGCGACGTTGGCGGCGTTGTTGTTGGCGTTGGCGTTGGCGTCGACGTCGACGTTGACGTCGGCATCATTGTCCAAAAACTTGATGAGCCTGAGAGCGGTTGGTCAGGCCAATTTACCAACGCTTAGCCGCAGAGCCGGAGAGTCAGAGGGGGCGGCTTGGTTGTGCGGAGTGATTGGGTGAGAGGAATGCGGACAAATTTCATTTAAAATATACATATATAAATTTTATATATGTATATATATATTTTGCACACATCACAAGTGCGGCATGCTGTAAGTGTAATTTATGCGTCTTCACATACATATAGAGACAGAGACAGAGACATGTGTGAGGGAGAGAGAGAGAGAGAGAGAAAGAGAGAGACTGAGAGCGACAGCCACAGAGATGGAGAGAAATTTAGTGAAAATGTGTAACGTTGACCCGACGCCAAGCCAAGCGACATCGCTGTGGACGCTGTCAGCTTTTGGTCCTGCCAGGCATTTGCTGGCTGTTGCTGCTGCTCGACGCTTTTCATTTTTCTGTTTTGGGCTAAAATACCAAATTACGACATAAATAATGCATAGATAACGAAATTTATTACATTTCATGTATCAGGCAAGGGCAGAGGCAGGAGCAGCAGCAGGAGCAGGGCAGCCAGTTGTCGGGCAGACAGCCATCTAGCCAGCCACGTCCGGACTCTGCCCCGCCCTCTCTCTCCCTCTGTCTCTCCCTCTCGCTCTGGTAACCAAAAAAGTTTCTCATCAAAGGCTGCAAATGTTTAAGCGGCCTATCCTGCGTCCTTGCCTGCTGTGTCCTGGTCCTGGGCCTGGGCCTCTTCTAATTTATGGTTCTCATGTTTAGTTACTCTGATTTGCCTGGGCGTAAAACTTATCGATGCCTTAGTTGGTTGTTGTTGTTGTTGTTTGTAGTTGTTTAAAATGCAATAGGCAAATTAATTGAACTAACTTGTGTGAGGCAACAATTTCCATCGCTCACTGTCTGTCACCCTGTCTCTTAGACTCTTGTGCTCCTCCCCCTCCACCTACCGCTCCTTCTTCTCCCCACCCCCCCAGAGAAACAAAAAGGAAATGCTTGTTTATGTTATGAAAATTAAGTTAACTGAAAAATGCGGATGTAAAAATAAGGCAAAAAGCAACAACAAAAAAAAAATGTCAGCAAGGGTTGAGTGGGGCGACGGATGCCAGTGCGGTGCGATGGAAGGGGAGTAGAAATGGGGGTGGGGGGTGTGACTGGTAAATATAAATGCTAAACTTTTTTTTTTTTTTGCGGTTGGATTTTGCGCTTGGCAGGCGACGTCGCTTCAGCTTCAGTTGCTTTTGCGCTGATGTCTTGCTCATATCGCCAGCCAGTTGCTTATAATTGCATTTGCATATTATTTCCCTTTTATTGCACATGTCGCCTGGCTTGACATGCCTTCCCCACAGCCCCCTTTACCCCTTCACCCGTTTACCCCTTGCCAACCGCATACCTCTCTCTTTCTCTCTGACTGAACGGAAACCCTTATGCCATACTCTTTTTTTTCCTTTTTTTGTTCGTTTCCTTCTTTATATTTCAAAATGTTTATCAAAATGGCGCGAGGAAAGCTTGCGGCGAGAGAATATAAAAAAAAAAAAAAACAAGAAAGCGAAGAGCAAAGTGAACAAAATGAAAGAGTTAAAAGTTAAGCGTAGCTGGCGAAAAATTATACCAAAATTATTTGCATATAAATTATGATTGAAATAGTAGCGAAGCAAGAGAAACAGAGAGAAAGAGAGAGAGAGAGGAAAGGGAGATGGATGGATGGATGGATGGATGTCAAGTTACGGGCAACAGTTTTGCAATATCTGTCCATAAAATGAAGTCTCAACAGCCGGAACCGTTTTAGTTTGAGCAGCTTAACTTAGCTGAACGCAATATCCTTTCGCATTGTCAGCGATCCTCAACAGATAAACAAAGCTAATGCATACTTTAGTTTAGGACTTTTCAATGGGATGAGACAGGATGATGGGCTGCACTTCCGTCACACACACACACACACACACACACACGGGTTGAGATTTAAGTTGAGCTGGGATTTATATTTGGAGTGGAATGGGGGGACGGGTTTGTTAGAGCTGAAGAGGAAGAATAAACGCTGCACGTGTTTCCCTTTTTAGGGCTCTGCAATCAAATCTAAAATGAATTTACCTTTGTTGATTTGCGACGACTTTTGCATTTTGTATAATAATACATACAAAACTCTCTCTCTCTCTCTCTTTCTCTGTGTTTCTCTGTGTGCGTGTGTGTGTGTGTGTGTGTATAGAAGTAAGACTGCTTGTTGATTTGCTGGCAAACCCCTAGCGATTGCTTGCTCAGATTTCAAAATGAGCTCAAGACAAATGTAAATATTTTTTAGTGCTCACTCAAGAGCAAAGCACACTATGTATGTGTGTGTGTGTGTGAGTGTGTGTGTGTGTGTGGGCATGATGGGGTAAGATTGGGTCTTATGATGGATGATTGTGTTATATCTTAAAACCAAACCCAAATCAGCCCACCAAACCCTCTCACCGGAGCCTCTCATCCTCCCTCTTCCTTTCCCTCTCTCTCTCTCTCACTCACTCTCCTTCTTCGTGTGTATTTCCTGTAGATTTGTAGCCATCGATAAACTCAATTTGTTTGTGCGTGCCAAGCGGCTCACATTACGCATACGCCGTGTGTTGTCGCTTTTGATTGGCCATCACTGCTTTGATTGTCAAAGTTTTTAGAGGTTTCTCCACCCGCCGCAAAACTCTTCTTCGCACTCCTAGCTAATACCTCGTATAGAATTTATTATCAATTTGATGGAGAGGCAGCTATATACATACATACATACATAGCTATACGATGCTTTTTGTTGCCTCATTTGTTACTATTTGATGTGAGCGACATTCCGGGCTTTAGTTTTATGTTTTCTGCGATTTAGCTCAAGTTTTGTTTCAAGACCATTGTTGCACTCGTAACTTTTATCTATGTATATGGAAATGACAATGCACATATAAATCTTAACAGAGAATGCTTTTTTAATGGCTTTTTTGTTGGTGTTGCTTGCGTTATTTTTTTTTTTTTTTTTCCTTTTGCATATTTAAATTTTAAAATTGCGTACTTTTGAGAATTATTAAATGCTATTTATCACTCAAGCGACAACGGAAATGTGTCTCTGACACTTACACAAGAGTCTCAAGAGGGCTAAAGTGGCTAAGTGAACGAGAGAAAGGGAGAGAGTGAGAGAGAGAGAGCGAGAGAGAGAGAGAGAGAGAGAATGGAAAAGTGTGAAAGGGAGCGAGAGAAGATGATGGCATGTGCAGCTGCTAAGGAAATTGACAGCAGCATCTTGAAAAAAAATTGCATTTGAAGGGGGGAAATTAAAAATTGCATTTAAATGCCATGCACGAGCGTAAAAACTAATATCCGCTCCTTAAGCTCAATTGTTTGAGCATTGAAATAATGTTGCCTCAACAAAAAGAGTGAACGACGACAGGAGGAGTGAGAAAGGCAAAAGAGAAGGGCAAAGGAAAACATTGAGATGAAAATAATGCAAGGGATGAAATAATTTATAAATATTTATTTTGTTTCACTTATGTATGTATGTATCTATGAGAGCAAAATAAGTTTCCATCGTTTGGCTAAGATGAAGAGTGGGCAACCTAGTTTATGGCAAAAATCAGTCAAATTATATCTCAAATTTTGCTATTTTAGTCACACGAACTTAAATTAAAACTCAACCTTAGAATTAGCCGACTTTAGATTAAACTCAGGCTCACAAACTAGATGACCAAGCAGTCAATTATCAGCAGAGTTTGCTCAAGAATGCTTAGAATGGGCCTTACCACAACTTTAAAGCTTAAACTAGTTGAGAATTACATATTTATCTAGTAAGCAAGTTAAAGGCGAGCAAGACAAACAAAGTAGAGCTGTTAAACTAATCTAAGCAAGCCAACAATTTTGTTTGACTTCCTTAGTATTAAAAAATAAAAAAGCATTAAACCTACATACAAAATAATTATCAAATTTGGTTTGTTTTATTATTTGATCCCCAAAAAATAGCTATGAAATATGTTTTTTGACCCCAAAATGTAAAGCATCGATTGAATTGTTGAAACAATATTCTTTTAATATTTATACTTTGCCGCAAAGTAGGCAACACTTACAAATTACAATACAAAAAAAAACATACATATATATATATAGAAAAAAAAAAATCTCAATGAAAAAATTAGACAATTAATAATAATAAAATACATTTTGAAAGCCAAATTTTGTTAAGCATTTCACTAATGGCCCGAATATAGTCTGCAGTCTGTAGTCCGGAGCCCGGAGCCCGGAGTCCGGAGTCTAGAGACTAGACATATAACACAAACATGGCTGCTATGGCCGCCATGAAGGATAAAAATGTTGAGGCATACAAAACGGCGCATGTGGTCTCCATCCAGGAGACAAGCGGTCCCACACTCAATGACACAATCAATTGAGCAATGAAGACAACACTGCTTATGATGGCCACATCAGTGCCCAGACCACGTGCCTGCTTCAAAGGCACTGACTCGCCATTGTGGACACGGAACTGGAAAAACGGATAGCAATGGATTGATTCAGTGGATAACCAAAAATTTTTGGTCTTGCAATACTTACACAATTCTTGGCATGATAGTTAGCCACCAGAATGAAGGGCACCGTGAAAATGGTGCCATACAATATGCCAGCCGATGTGCTAAACACTAAGACGCCCCATTTGGTTGGCCAGAGACCAAGGATTAACATGCCAAAACCATAATAGATCATACCACTTATATACACTGCCTTGGTTCTAAATCAAAGTTTTAGAGAATTGAGTATGGAATGGGCTAAAATTTGAGATTTGAGAGTTTGTACGTACCCAAACCATTTCATCAATTTGGTAACGGATAGCGAGTAAATGGAACAGGAAAAGGCATAAATGGCCATGCCCCAGCAACCGAATCGAACGCCAGCTTCATAAAGTTCAGCTGCCTCTGAATTTGGTGGCGCTGTTGGATCCCCATGGAAGACAGCTTCGCCAACAAAATCGGTAAAATACAGACAATAGGTGACATGTCCCATCCAGCAAAAGAGATTGGTTAAGGCCAGCATGCGCATGGAGTAGGGCATAATGAAAATGCTCTTGAGATAGGCACTCAATGAGACGGGAGCCTCGGCCTCTGCCCCAGAGTCATTCTGGCCATTCTGGCCATTTTCGATTTTTGCGGTCTTATAGCTAGTGCCATTTGCATTCTGATAGCTACCAGATAGAGCCTCTGTTCGCTTGGCATCATCGGCAGCCATTTGAAGTTCCAATGAGGTAGTCTCCTTGATATAATAAATGGCATTGTTATTCTTTTTCAATTCCTTTTTAATGGCCGCCTCGGATAGGGGACGCATTAGTTCATCCCGTTCGATTAGCGGCAGGGGAATCTCACGAAATGTGGTTATCGTTATTAAATAGCATATCACAAAGATAATGGTAACCAGGCCGAATACAGTGGGTATATTGCCACCCAGAAAGCTGCCAATGTGAGTATTCTCCCAGTCGACACCGCCAATGGCATAGCCAATGGTGCCGCCAAAACCGGCGAATAGAGCAAACATGGTCATTGCTTTCGGCTGCTCCTCGGGCACACACATATCGAGCAGATAAGTGCGTGCCGGTGTCTGACAGGTGTCCGCATCAAAGTCCAATAGAACCATACCCAAAATGGTTAGAATCACAGCATATTTATAATTGGCAGCCGTTGGCCCAGTTGATTCAGTTGATTCAGTTGATCCAGTTGTCTCCTGCTCAGCCATTAAAGCAGCCACCGCTGCTCCACTTCCATCTGTCACGAAATTTGTGAAATTGCTGCTCAATGCTTGGGCCGCTTCGGCGGTATAATTATAGCCCGCATCGCCCAGCAATGCTCCCAAATCCTTGCCATAGGGCACCAGAATGAGTCCAAGAAAAATGCCAAGCGATAAGATGGATATAATGGGACGTCGTCGTCCCCAGCGCAACTTGCAGCGATCACTTATGCTGCCCAGCAGCGGTGACACAAAGAAACCAATTAATGGCGACAGACCCCAGGCCATGGTCATGTGCTTGTGATCGATGCCAATTTGCAGTAAAATGGGTGACACGAAACTCGTCTCGGCCGCATACGCAAACTCAATGGCCATGGCAATGGCCGATAGGCGAAACATCTCAAAGCCCGTTTTGCGGCGAAAGACATGCGAATAATCATTGTCCTGTTCGCGGGCATGATTCTCTCGTGTCTTGAGCATATACTTGATCATGGGATTTTTGGCCGAGGACAGTTGGGCTGCCTGTGCAGAGTCGGTGGCCGTAACGCCAACCATTATTGAAATGACGAGAGTTCGTTTGGTTTGGAATTTAGCTGTGGATTAGGGTACACGAGATGAGGATGGATTGGAAGGTAAGAGTAGTTCAAATTCTTTAATATGCATAATCTTCATTAATGCGTTTGCAAAATAAAAAAAAAATACATATGTGCTGTTCATGGTCTGACGACAGTCGGTCTGTTGGTCTGTTGGTCTGTTCATCTGCTGATCTGTCGGTCTCTCTCTCTCTCTCTCTCTCTCTTTCTTTGGTCGTGCACAACAAACGAAACGTTTCAGCCGAAAAAGACATTGAACTGAATTAAGTGGAAACATATGTATGCGCGCTATGGGCACGTCTCTTCTTCAGCTGCGTCTCTCTCTTACTCTCTCTCTCTCTATCTCTATCTATCTATCTTTATGTATATATGTACATATATCATCTTTCTCTCTCTCGATAGGCAATGATCTGGCGATCTGGCTATTAATTGAATGTCGAAATGTGAATTCCAATTCAATTTATGTCACTTGCTTCAAAGTTCATACAGTATACATATAAAGAGATAGATGTATGTATGTTTGTACGTGTGTATATATGTATACGGGTTAATAGGCAGAAAAACTTATCTCCCCATTTTGATTTTGTTTTGTTATTGTTCTTGTTCTTGTTATTGTTTCTGTTATTGTTATTGTTATTGTTTGCGAATATTGAATGCAATTCGAGTGCCACGAGAGTTGGGGTTGGGTGTTGTGGCTTATCATCGAAGCGAAAATGAAAATCAAGCTTAATTCTTTTTTGTTTTTTTTTGTTTTAATTCTAAAAACAAAGAATCACATTACACTGAAACCAAAAACTCATTGATCAAAGTTTCACTTACATTTCTTTTGAACTCTCACTCTCTCTCTCTTTCTCGTTTTTCGCCTTTCTTACTGATATCGTTTTGTGTTTTTTGTTTTTTGTTACTAATCTAATATCACAATTGAGATGTTATATGTAGCTAATGACTTGTTTCCTGTTCACACTTTCAATTGCACTTTTGCTTGAACTTTACAATTAGCCACATTTTCGTTTTATTTGAAAAGATAAAAATTGTGATTAATCTCTTTTGCTTGTTCTTTCACATCTTCCTTCCTGCCTTTCTTCCTTCCTTCTGTCCTTGCTCTCACTCAATTCACTTTCAATTATTATATCGTTAAAGCAGACGAAGAAGAAGAAGAAAGAAAAACTAGCACAAAATTTTTCGATACAACCAAAACGTCGCGTGTCCAAATCGCAACTGAGAAGACACCGCTGAATAGTCTCCATCTCTCTCTCTCTCTCTTGTTCTCCCTCTCTCTATCACTCTCTCTTTCTGCCATTGTCTACTCCTCCACTGGCGCCTCCTCCCCCCCACCTTGTAGTTTCATCTCTGTCTGGGTCTTTGAGCCATTGAGACCAAATCATGTCGCATAAAACTTATCAGCTATTCGCAACACCAACAATCACTAACAACAGCAACAACAATACTTAAAAAATTTAAAATACAAAACAACTAATTTGTGTGCCGGCATCACAACACACACACACACACACACACACACACACAGAGACACACACAAAAGTCATTCACCATTCCACCTCCTCCACCTGCTGTTGCTGCTCCCTCCCCTCTAGCTATCTCATTGTGCCTCATTTTGTGAGCAATTGTCAAACCGAAATGCCGCCTGCGGGTCATGTGCTCGACTTACAGGAAGGTGGAGGAAGTAAGAGAGAGAGAGAGAGACAGAGAGAGAGAGAGAGGGAAATGTGGTGCCACTTGCCACTTGATCATTTCCAGGAATTGGGAATTAAGCCTAGCTTTCGGCTTAGTTTAGTTTAAGTATCCGTTAAGTATAGCCGCCGGTTAAGTTTAGCTCTTGAATATGCATGAAATTAACATTTCGCTCGGACTAGGTCAATCATTTCTGTTGGGTTGGCGATTAATTTTTCGTCAGAGAAACATACATACAAACATATAAACGTATATATATATATAAGCGAGGTGAGCTCGAAAAATAATTAGAAAGCCAATAAAGAAGAGATTTGTGGAATTAAAATTATTTGTTTCTTCATTTAACTCTCTGAAATATCCTAGAAGTAAAACCATTTCCTGGCAGTCTCAATTTAAAATTCAGCAATTTTAGTATATAGAACTCGTTCGACCAGACCAATGTCTTATGTTAAGCCTAAGGAATCCCTTCGCCTTTGAAATTACTCTTCAATCAGCCCTTGTGTGTAAATGATTAATGGAAAATTTATATATATACATATATATAAACTAAATAAAATGTATTTATAATATTTATATATATTTTGATAAGTAATATGCTTGTCGAAGCGCACTAAATTACAATTAAATTTGCAAGAAAATCAATTCGATTGACAATTTTAGATTTGCTCATTTCGTTCAGAGTTGATTGAGTCACACCGACCACCCCACCACCACCCTGTTAACCTCCCGCACAGAATCCACCAGCAGCAACAATCATGTTGTTGGGTCTCACATCACATAAATTGGGTCAAGGTTATTTTCAAAAGGGTTCAAAATATTTGCTTGCTCTTGAGCTTGACATTTGTTTTCGGTTTGTGTTTTGTCATGTTTTCTGGTTGTTTTTTTTTTTCTTATTTTTTATTTGTTTTTGTTATGCGGAAATGGTTGGTTAATGCTTTGGTTTAATTAAAAATACTAATTTCAATTAGCATATATTAACCGTTATAGCTACTAGCTAGTATAGCTAGCTAGTCACCTGTATAAAGGTTCACACATGTTTTATACCTTGATTGTTGTTGCTGTTGCCATCGTAATTAACATGATTATTTAAGGGATAATTAAATATGCATAAATAAGTGGACGCTCATTTTATTGTGTGGGTGTGAATTTGTCTATGATATTGTTTAACTATATCGGATGTAACATATATGCAAATATAATTGTTTAACTATTTGGCAGAAAAAAAAAAACACAACCAGAAACAAACCAAAAACAAAAGGAACTTGCCAATTGTTATCATGCCAATATTGCTATACCGATGCCAAGAGTATATAGACAATTGATTCGTAAGAAGTCAAGCATAACCAGAATAGTCAGTTAAAGATCTAGGAAGATCGACTTACATTTCTTTTCGAGAAAGTAATTGATAAATGAGAAGCAATTCCATATATAAACATATAATATCTGAGTAATAATTAAAAAGGAAGTTAATAAACTTATCAACATTTTATGTGTGAAACTTAATAAACAAAAAAAAAAAAAAAAAACAAAAACTATATTTTCTTTCTACTTAATATCAATGTTATTTAAATTAAATATCAATTACAGATATTTTTTTGATGACTTGACAAGTTGGCGTTAAGCATAATTTATCAGTTGTTTGTTTTTTCTTTCTTTAGCTAAGAGAGAAAGAGACAGAGTGAGAGAGTGAGAGACAGACGAGGTCAGTGTATGTAAATAAATTTGTTATAAAGTTTAATTTCTGCAGCAAAAGAAAAACAAACATATTTCTTTCTATTGCTTCTATTGTATGAAGAGAAGAGGAGAGACCGATGACCATTGAGGAGATTATTTTGCCTCCAGCAGCTGGTTGTTGTTGTTGTTGTTGTTTCCATTTATTACACTCAATGTTTCTCAAGTGTCCATTTGATGGAGAGTGCTTAAATAATAATAACACATTTCTTTGACCCCCTTATTTTTTTACCTTTTTTAGAAGTTAGTGCAATCTTTGGTTCCGGCTTTTGTGTGTGCGATTTTGGCAATTGAAAATGATATTTAAATAAATTTCAAAGTGATTATTTTTTTTTTAGTATTTTACGATTTGTTTCGATTAGATTGATTTAAATTCGTGACTTTCGTTCGCACAGGACACTACGCGAGGCGAATTAACTGTAATTGATTGTCTTTCGAAAGGGATTTCAATCTCAGCTTACTCACTTTCCGATTTTAATTTTAGTGTCAATGAATTATACTCCGTTAAAGTTTTTCTTTTACACAAATTGTTGAACATAAAATAAATTTGAATTCTTTTCAGTTTCAATTGTTTTTGTTGCTGCTGTTGTTTGGCGGCGCTAGTGTCGTGGGCGTGGCACTTGTAAACGGGCGGCGGTAACGAATTCACTCTCATAACTTTACCCATGCAATTGTTGCAATAACTAAACAATATTAAAAAGAATCCGTCTCGGCTCTAACAACTTTTATCGAACGCACAACACAATACTTTGAGTTTTTTTTTTTTTTCTATTTTGGCCTCTTCGCGTTTTCTCGTTTTAGGGAATGGAAAATGAATTTTCCAATTTCTTGATTGCTTGCCAAGAAGTGTTGATTAAGTTTTTGTTTTTCAAATATTTACGTTTGGCTTTTCAATAATTGTGTGTTTGTTTTTTTTTTCGAAATAGATTTTGATTAATAATTTTGTCGCTCTTGAATTTGTTGTTGTTGCTGGTGTTGTTGTTAATGTGCTGACATGGCCGCTAGACGAAGGCGGCAGCAGCAGCAGCTGTTTACTCGATTGGCCTGAACGCTGGCGATGTTGGCGATGTTGGCGATGCTGGGAAATTTTTGGCAAGACATGAAGGAAAATGCTTTCTCGCTTTGACAATCTGCGTAAAGGCAGGCAGGCCGTCAACTTAAACTACGCAGTTTTAATTTTGGTCCAACGATGATGAAGAAAATATTTGAGAGGAAAGAGCCACGACAAATTTAACGAAAAAAAAAACCAATTTCAAAATATTTTTAATATATACAGAATATTTTTTTTTTCTTTTTTGTTTTTAAGTATATATTGGTAAATTGGTTTAAATGGAATATAATATTTTCTTAGTTTTCCTCTATATTTAGCACAATTTGTTTGTTTGCCGTCTTCAATGATTTTTTTTTAATGACATTGAAGAGATGCGTTTTCTGCTGTTTTTGCTATTGCCTGAGGGAGGAGAAGAAGGAGCTCTAAAATCTCTCTATGCGACGATCTCTTTGCCTGCTGTGGTCTCTGCTATGCGACTGAAGTGCTTGCCACTAGACGCACCAATTTATATACCCCAGCAGCAGCGGCACGCATTCGCTTGCTTTCCTTCTCTCTCTCTCTCTCTCTCGCTGGCAATGTCTTCCTGCGTCTTCTCTTCTCGATTCACTATCCCCTATCGTTCACTCTTCTCTCCCTATGTGTGGTATTTCTCCCTTTGCCACGATCATCATCGTCGTCGTCGTTTTCGTTGTCGTCGTCGTTGTCGTCGTCGTCTTATCTCTGCCTGCCTCTCCTTTCTTTGTCTGCTCATGGGGTGAGAACAGCAGCTGTTTGCCTTTGTTTATCTAAAATCATGTCCATACATTTAGTAATACTAGATATCTATATATATATATATATATATATCTAGTAGTTAACATTGCCAACTGCATTCCAGTTACACTTGTATCCAGCCCGTCTTATGCAACCCAATGTCTGACCCATTTGATCGGCTTCTTTTCTAGAGCCAAAAAGAAGAAAAAATTTAAACCAAACTAAAAAAAACTTGTTCCACTGGCTAACTGACTGAAGTCGACAGGTTTCAAATCCCCCCAAATGGAAATAAACGTCCCGCATAATTGTTTTTTTTTTTTTTTTTCTTCTTTTTGAGTTTTGAGTGCTGGTTGTGTCTGGGATCACGCACAGTGATTCTCAGTCCATTGAATTGTGCTGGAAAATTCCCTAATTCCTAATTTCAACTTCTGATGATGGGAAATTCCACTTGAGCTCAAGTGTTTGTCTGCCTGCGTTTTGTTTACCTTTTTTTTTTTTGTTCTTCTTTGCTTCTTGCTTATCATCTTTCATAGGAGACTTCTGGCCGGCCATATCTTGAAATTTGAGTTAGTGAAATGTCTATAAATATTTATTTGATGAAGTTTTAATAATCATCATTATTTATCTATCACATGAATCTGGCATTGAATCAAACAAAAAAAAAAAAAAGGAATTATCAATTGGCGCAATGAACTAAGCAAAACCATATAATTGGTCCCAAGGTGGCTATTCTAAGGGAGTAACAAAGAAATGGAAATCGTAACACTGACTAACACGAAATTATTTCTCGATGAGTTCCCCAAATCAGAAATTATAGAAACTTGACTACAATAATATTGATTATTGTTTTAAAGTTAAAGAAAATTATTACTTATTATCGAAATGTGGTTATCGTTTAATTTAGGTGTTGATCATATGTATAACCAATGATATTCCTTCTTAATGATGTCATTTTGATCATATAGAATATACATTCATCAAATTGTGAAACTTCTTTTTTTTTGTTTCATTTAGTCCTGTTTAGCACATTCTTTACGATCCTCCAAGAACAGGCTTTACAAAAGAAATAATCTCATTTTGATTTGGACCCTTGAGTCAAGTTTTCCAGCAAATTGTTATAGAACTACATTAAAAGAGAATTAAATCAAATCAAGTGATATGAGTTTTTAATTGACACTCAATCAAATGATAACAAATATCAAGCTCCTTGCAGTGATTACTTATCACAAATGAGTTCTAAGACAGATATTTTTTCAGCGTCAATTGATTAGGGAAACTTTTATTGAGAATCGAAGTTATCATATGCGGAAGTCATATATATGTACATATATGTAAATATTCAATTTATGTTAATAAAATTTTGTTTAACAGTGTTGTGAATTATTGAAAATAAGTGGCAGATGCCCACATCAAGTTCTAGCGACGAGCTTGAGTCTTGTTCGAGCATGACAATGATATCAATTTTCATAATATTTAAACAATCATTTAGTGGCCATTAACAACTGGATTATTTCTAGTTAACAGCGGCCGGCCAGATGAAGCTAACAGCTAACGAAACATATTTTGTTATCCGATCGATCGATTCCACTCAACCACGAAACTTAACTTGTTTCTGAAGTTAAATGAACTATGTAACTGCATATGTGTATGTATGTGTGTGTGTGTGTGTGTGTTTGTGTGTTTATGTGTGGGGTTTTACCTGTCCAAATTGTGGTTTATTGTTCTCAATTTTAATGAATTTAAATAATAATAATAATGGCATTACACATTTTGGCTAGCATTTTCTTTTGTCGGTCGAGTTGATGTCGAGATGTCAACAACTTTGACACAAACACCACAAAAAAAAGAAGAAGCAGCAGCAGCCGTTTGATATATGTATAGATAAGTGTATGATAAAGATATCGCCGACAGTGGCGGCTCATTAACATGCAAATGTCTCTATCCGCCTCTGATTTGTATGCATCAACTGAATTGGCTTAGAATGACACACATCTTTTTTCTCACTCGGCTTTGTGGGATGTCATCTGTTTGTGACTGGGACTGACTGACTGACTGACTGCCTGCCTGCTAGCTATCCACATTTTGTTTACTTTATCGTTTTGTTGGAGTTTACATTTAGCTTGTTATATGCCATGAGATAGTTGACATAAACTATTAGTGGAAATTTGCTATTTTTACGGTTCGCTCCTCCACTCTGTGACAAGATCTTCTATTCGTGGTTGGCACTCTCTGCATGTGTGGCAAAGTAGTACAAATTATGCAAAAACAGATAAAAAAAAAAAAAAAAAAAAATAACCAAAACCAACTCAAACACCAACCGCAGCAATTTGTGACGAGTCATTGACTCTCGATTTCGTTTCGATTGCTGATTCGTTGGTAGGTGTGCGAGGGCGGGAGTGGTGGCGGGGGAGGGGAGTAAGTATTTGAACCGGTTAATCGATATTTCCACATTTCGGTTTGAACAAACCAAATGAAAATTATCATCATCATCTCTGCAATATAATAAAATACACAAGGTTATCTCTACGACTTGCCGCCTTAGTTTCCTGCGATAAGAAATGGCAGAAAAAAGGAAAAAAACAAAAATCTGATTTGCTATTTTTTTTTCTTCTTTTTTTAAAGTTTTTATTTGGGATTTATCTTCATAAATCTCAATGCTTGGTTGACATATTATTAAGTGGAAAGTACATATACCAGCAACGTGCTTATATAAATATAAAATGATAAGTTAAAATCAAATAGATATCTACGACAATTATCTTCCTCTCTGACCCCCTCTCTCTCACTCCCTCTCCGTCTCTCTCTCCCTCTCCGTCTCTCTCTCTCTCTTTCTCTCTGTCTAGTTAAAGGAAACAAATGCATTCGATTTAGAACTAGGGCTTTGACCTGTTTTTGCATTTCCTTTGATAAAGTTGAGGCCTTAAATATTATTTAACCATTTATTGCTCTTATCAGCTGTGATTAGCGCATTTTACTTATAGAGGGGGATATCAAAAGCAGAATAATGAAAGTAAGAGTAGTTGAAATAAAGTAAATAATAGTTGTGGCTTTCCAATGACGCAAAACATTTGCTGTATACTTGTAGGCACTGTGCGATTATGTAGATACGACATGTAGATAAGACAGGGAATATGGCGTAAAATTTATTTATTGTAAGATCCGAAATGTATGCATCTACTACATACAAACATATATAGTTTGAGTTCTAGAAACCTATAACAATCTAGTCGTTTTTCAGTCTCCTGGAGCTACGTCATGTACGAGAGAGATTATATATTGTTAAGCGCATTCTTGTAGACGGCTAACGTCAAAATTGTTTTATTTTTCCAAATTTCTATATATGGATTGAGGATTCAATTCTATTTTTAAAAGTCAATCGCATAAATTGAAAGCTGTGTACGGTGACTCTTCTACTTTGATTGGCGTTGTTCGACTCTTTTTGTAGTTTGAAACCTAAAGGACTCAGAAATTTGAGTCATTAACGCCACAGAGTCCTACTTTGCAGACCTTTCTTTGGCACTGTGGTCCAGCCACACCTTCTTTAATTTTATACCTACTTTTAGCGTAGAAAGAAATTATATGTTGATGATCTGACTGGTCTAATGTGTGGAAAAAGTGTGTGCCAAACAGAGGATTAAAGAGGTCAAAGCAATTCTGGCTTAATTGGATCGACCTAAGAGAAGACCATGTGGAAAATCGAATATTTTGTCTTTTGTAGGCTAATTAATTATATATGTAAAGATCGCCTCTCGTCTCGCTTGTATTTAGCTATGAATTTATTAAATTATATGATTATAAAATTATTATAAAATATATTTAAATTAAAATGATTCTTCTTTTTTTTTTTTTTGATTTACAAAGTTTTCACCTACAAAATGGAATGTATTTATCGTATTAATATTTTGTACCCAATGATAGTTCTAATTGGAACAATACATCGATATTGAATATAATTTAAGTGTGAAGGCGAATGCCCCGAATCGAACTCTAATGTCAATACCCCCCCACTCAAATAAGTAAACCAAAAATAAAATTGGCATACACTTTTATTCAATTAGTTAAGCAAAAGTCTGGCGTATAATATTTCTAAAAACAAAAGTCAGACAGTCTGTCTCTTAACTATTTTGCCACATATATATTTAATTTTAAATATAAAAAAAAAGTTTCGACTGGCTTAAACCGATTTGAGTTTTCAATCAATCAGTAAGCTTAATTGATTGGCGTCCCCTTCTAGTAGAACCCAGAGTCCAGCAAGAGCCAAGCCAATTGATCAATAAAACGAAAATCAAAGTCTCACTCACGATACCAAAGTCTAAAGATAGAGCCAAATAAAAATGCAATTTACTACGTCATCAATGAAAAGAAACTTTAAATGAATAATCTCAAAATTAGAAGTGAGTTAAAAAGGTTTTAATAACTTTAACTTTATGATGGAACATCGAAGAGTCACAAATGATCAGAAACCAATTAGTTACTTAAAATTATTCAAATTTGTGATCTCTAATTTTGCTGAGTGACATCACGACTTGTTCTTGCTCTCCCCCTTTTCTCTCTCTCTCTCTCTCTCTGCCTTTGCGAATATAACGGATCTGAATCCCTTTGGCGCTCTCCCTTTGCCTAGGCCGCTGCTCTCTCTTGGAGCACGTTCTGAGTGACTTCAACAAACATATAAAACGAGCATCGGTTCTTTGATCTAACGGCAGATGCTTTGGCCCAGCTGCTGGTTGTGGTTCAAGCAAATAAAAGTGAAGCAAACAACAATAAATTCTCCAAGTTGAAAGTGAAATGTGAAAATAAATGTAAAACTAAAATTTAAATGAAAAAGTGAAAAAACAAAACACAACTTTACATTTATGTTTCAATCTGACTTTATATTTGCATTATTTCACTAAAGAATTATTAAGAACGGTTTGTAGAAAAAGGAAGAGAGAGAGAGAGAGAAAAAATTTGTAGAATTAATTGGCTTTGTGATCAATTTGCCCAACATCATGCCGAAACCGAGAAAACTGATTGCATCAGCTAAAACGAATGAACAAACGAACAAAACAACAAAAAAAAAAAAAAATGTTCTTTTGGCGGTGGCATCAAAATATTCTTTCTACATAGGAAAAGAAACACTGAACACGCTTTTAAATTGAAGGCGCCAATTCCTGGCCCGAATATGAGAACCGCGTCTGAGAATGTGTTTCTGTGTATACATACATATATTGAGTGCACTCTTGTTTCTTTTTCGTTTCATCAATAGCAACAACAACAACAACAGCAACACCAACAGCAACAGCAACCGCAACGCCTTAGCCTTAGGATGGTGAATCATTTGAAAGCGGATAACGAACAGCCGAACAGTCTGTTGCTACCAGTAATGGGTCAGACAAAACTGGAATCGACCATGGTAAGGATTGCCTGCAATCAGCGTATGCGTTTCGTCCAAAGAAATGATGTTAGAAATTTAAATAGAAATGGCCATACGATATTTTTTTGGTGGGGCACAGAGAGTATGAGTATTTAGCCAAAATATTTGCTGCAAGGCCTAAGGAATTAAAAAAAAATCGCCATAAGATATTATTTGCCAAGTTCTAATAATTAAATTGGGGCTACAATAAGACAAAAACACAATTTTAAAGTTCTATAAGATTCTTTAAATTATTAAACAAAAACAAAAATTTACAAGTTCTAGAAACACAAAGTTTATGCTTAAAGACAGTAATTAAATTGGAGCTACAATAAGACAAAAACACAATTTTGAAATTCGATGAGATCTTTTAAACTATTATTTGACTTTTCTGGGCTAAGACATTGCAGATAGATTGAAATTTTAACACGAAGATAATAAACTGTTTTTAAGGTACTTTTGACTTTTCATTGAGTTGTAGTTATTTCGAATTTTCACTCAGAAAAGACCAATAAATGTCTATAGAATTCGTTCTTAATAACTTAAGATCAACATAGAACCAGAATATTTTGGATAAAAGTGTTTATAAAGAATTCAATAGGTTTCAGATTGAACAACATTTATTTATGACTTTTTTTCAACTCCTATTCACAGAATAGTGCAAGCGGCGGCAGTATCCAGATTATACTGAAGACAACTAAACCGGAATTGCCTGAATTGTTGGATCAAAAGCCTCGCGAAAATTGGGGCAGCTCCTTGGAGTTTTTAATGTCGTGCATTGCACTGAGTGTTGGATTGGGTAATGTTTGGCGATTTCCTTTTACCGCTCTAGAGAATGGTGGGGGAGCGTTTCTTATACCATATTTGGTGGTGTTATTTTTGGTGGGCAAACCGATATACTATATGGAAATGTTGTTGGGTCAATTCTCGAGTCGTGGCATTATACAGGTCTTTGACTTTGCCCCACTTATGCGAGGTAAGAGCGAGAGTTAAATTGAGTTAATTGTTGTTTAGTCGATAATGTGTTTTTTTTTGTTTTTTGTTTTTTTTTTTTTTTGGAATTTTTCAGGCGTTGGCTATGCTCAGCTATTGGCTTTGGGTGTTTTGGCCACTTATTATGCCTCAGTGATGGCTCTGACATTGCGTTACTTTTTCGATTCATTTGCCCTTGTGTTGCCCTGGAGCTATTGTCGGCCCGAATGGCTAAGTGAGGGTTGTGTCAACGCCTCCCTACTGCCGCCCATAAATCGATCAGAGATCGGTGAGTTTACCTCATCGACACAGTTTTATCTGCAACGTACGGTGCTGAATGAGACGCAAAGTCTAGATGATGGCATTGGCTATCCGAATGCGAATTTGGCCTTAATGCTGGCCCTCTCGTGGTTAACGGTGACCTTGATTATCATACGCGGTGTGAAGAGTTCGGGCAAGGCATCCTATGTCTTGGCTCTGTTTCCGTATGTTATAATGTTTATGCTCCTAATACGTGCCCTCACATTGCCCGGAGCCATGGACGGGGTCTTGTATTTCTTGACGCCGCAATGGGATAAGCTATTGGAGCCTCTCGTTTGGTATAATGCCGTCACGCAGGTCTTCTTCTCGCTGGCCGTCTGCTTTGGAGTGATCATCATGTACTCCTCGTACAATCGCTTTAGTCACAATGTCTATCGGGATGCCAATATAGTGACCACATTGGATACATTCACATCCATGCTCTCGGGCATTATAATTTTTGGAATTCTTGGCAATTTGGCTTATGAGTCGGGCACCAAGGATATTGCAAGTGTAATTAAGGCTGGTCCTGGTTTGGCATTCATTTCGTATCCGGAGGCAATTGCCAAATTCAAATGGATGCCCCAAGTATTCTCTGTGCTCTTCTTTGCCATGCTATTTATGCTCGGTGTGGGCAGCAATGTGGGCATGGTTAGCTGTATTATGACCGTGCTGAAAGATAAATTTGTGAACGCCAAAATATGGCTAATTGTGGTCGGATTATCGCTAATCGGCTATGCAGTTGGTCTGGTCTATATAACTCCCGGAGGCCAACATCTAATGACTCTGATCGATTTTCATGGCGTGACTTTTGTCTCTCTGGTATCGGCTATTTTTGAGCTAATAGCCGTTGGATGGGTCTATGGTGAGTGACAGAGAATATTCAAATAGTATAGCCAATTTTCATTATTATTGGTTTTTTCTTTTTCTCTCTCTTTTTTAGGCACTAAACGTCTTTGTGAAGATGCCGAATATATGCTGAATATAAAAACTTCATATTATTATCGCATTTGCTGGTCCATTGTGACTCCGTTGGTGATGATTGTGATATTTGTCTACAATTTGTATTCCATGCCACAACTCGTACACAATGGCCAGGAGTTTCCTATGGTCTATAGGAGTAAGTTTTTGGTTTCTCAGTCATTCAAATTCCTTTTTTTACATGTATTTCTCTCACTCTAGTTATTGGCTGGTGCATAACGGCCATAACTATTGGCCAATTAATCTATTGGGCTTGCTATGCCACCTATAAGCAATCGTCTCAGGATTCCATATTCAAACGTTTCCGGCAATCAGCTAAACCCCATGCCGACTGGGGACCATTGGACTCTAAGAAACTGATCGACTATCAAATGTTTAGGCGCAATAAAAAGGATATGGCTCAATTGCAACGTCGCAGCAAATGCATTTGCCAGACAATGGGTGATCGCATCTTTGGCTGAATGTGAATTCCACTTATGTAGGAGAGAGCAAATAATGGATTTTAATTCATTTTCTTTGAATAACTTGTGTTAGGTTTCTTTAGTTAAAATTTTAAACTGTATTCGTGTATGTCAAAAATATATCTAAATGGTCTCTATACTATATATATAGATACATATACATATACATATATATGTATGTCTTTGAACTTTTCCAATTTGCAAACGATTGCAAGAGTTGGCAAAATAACAAACAACAACAAATAGGAGGTAACGAAAATCTATTTGGTTGGTGTAGATAGAAGAAACTTTTTCCTAAGCAATTTTCAATATTTAAAACTAACAATTAGCATGTCAGACTGGATCACTGACTTTCCCTTCCGCCCCCGTCTGGGCGGACCAACAACCATTTGTATTTCCTTCTGCTGTCTCTCATGCATTTGTCTCTGGCTCTGACTTTCTCTCTTTCTCTCTTTCTATTTCTCTCTCCACTTGACATTCGTTGGCGTTTTTTCTTTTATTTTTTTTTTTTTTTCTCTGGACTCTGACAGACAGACGGACATTTATTTGAGTTTTCAATTTGTTTTTGCAAGTTTCACACACTTTGCACACAGTTTGTTGGTTTGTAATTGTTGTTGCTGCTGCTGCTGCTGTTGCTGCTGTTGCAGTTGTCGTCCATCTAACCCATCTTCATTCGCCAGTTTTGTTTGCGGCAGTTGAAAATTAATATGTCGGTTCTCTGGACCTGCAAATGTCTTAATTAAAAGTTATTTCGGCATTCGTTTTTCGGGATAGATGAGTTAGCAGAAAGAGGGGCGGTGTTGAGAAGGAAGGCGGGGCAACCACTTGTAAGTGGGTAGCACAGCAACAACAAATTGCGTTTTAGGAAGACGCAGCACATAAAACTTGTCAGGCAGGCACACAGAGCGAAAAAGACAGAGACCGAGAGAAAGAGCGAGAGCGAGAGCGAGAGAGAGAGAGAGAGACGGCACTTGACATTTCATTTGTCGTCATTGTGGCATGACAAGCAGCACGTTAAGCATACGCCGCGTGTTGCACATCAAGAAGATAGATATAGAGGAGAGTGAGCAAAGTCAAGGAAATTAAAAAAGTTGCCCTGTAAATAGCTTATGCTCTGATTTCATTGCAAAAGGTGCAAAAAGCAATTGCCAAACATGCCAAACAACCAAGCTTCATCTTCAAGCCAAGTCCAGGAAAGCTAGTGATGAAAACTTTCACCAAAACTCTTTATTAAAAACCAGAAAATTTCAATTTAATTTTAGGAAAAACATAAATTTCTCGCCCTCTCTCTCTTTCTCTCTCTCTTTTTCCCTCTTATAACTCATATCAGGCGTCCATCTTTGTGATGTCTTTTAAAAGATTCACAAACATAATATCGTATTTGTTGGTTGCTTCATTTAAATAACTCTTTGAAAGTTTTCTTTCTAGCAGTGAATTACTTTTTCCCATCATTGAGCATTTGCTCAACACCTTTTCTCACTAGACTTGATTCAGTCTTTCAAAATAAAGAAGTAGTCGAAAGAGAACAGCAAGAAGAAGATGGTAAAAACAAACTAACAAACTATTGAAGTTTAATAAAAAAAAAAAAAAAATGCTATTTAAAGCAAAGCGCAACCAAGTCCAAGTCCAGGAGAGAGCAGGCAAGCAAGCAAACCAGCAAGCCAACAAGCAACAGCAGCTTCATCTTAAGGAGCATCAGCATCCTGGCCTGATTCTAATGAAATAACTTTGCGGCAACTTTTTGCATTGCCGGAATTGGCTTAAAGCGCAAATCAAATTGCCCAAAGATTGCTGTGCTGTTTAACGCGAAAATCTCGTATAAAATCGCAAAAACAATTTCGCAAAAAAAAAAAAATCAACTCAAATTTGAAGAACGCATTTGCAAGGCTTCAAGACGATTGCCTTGATTGTAAATGTGAAGCACAGTAGACACAGCAAAAAAAAAAGGAATCTATTGAACAGATTCTACCTCCCTGGCAGGGTCCGATTAAGAAGAGTGGGCATGGTGGGGTGAGATATTTGTGAGTGTCTGAAATATACATAAAATGTTGACCAAAACCACTGAGTCTCTTGTGAGAACAGCAGCATAATCCGAAATCGGACTTAAACTCAGATTTTAATAACGAAGTTGATTAGTTAAGAGATCAGTTTTGTAGCTATTGAACTGAAGAATGGCAGAAATAGCTAAAAATAGAGTCTAATGTCTCTGGTCTCAAAAACAGACAGACTACATACATATGTAGGTACTGGGGTCTCTTCTGAGACGTCTGAGGTGTAAGCTGTTTTTCGAAAATTTACCAATGAAAAAGTTTTCACACTACCAAAGTCAAATCAATTGAAAAATGAGTTTTGTCCCTTCAAAATTGTAAATAAATTGACCAGGTTGTGGTATAATTGTTTTAGAACTTAAAAAAAAAAACTAGTGAAATTTTTTTAAAGTTTCTTAGTTTAGGTGGAGCGTTCACTTTTTTCTTTACGTAAGTTTTCAATATCGTAGACCAATGTTCAACACATTTTGAAATACTTCAATTAAAAAAGTCCATATGACAGTTGGTTAGTTAAAACTTGTCCATCAATTCGACCAATTTGAATGCTTTAACTAGTTTTTTCAACTAAGCGAAACGCACAAAAAGTAACAAACTAAATTTGCCATGACAAACATTTTCATGAACTGCACTAACGAATTTGACTAAAGCAACTACTGGGCGCGCGCGTGTGTGTGTGAGGTGTGTGTGTTTTATTTTCTTATTTTTTTGTTTTATTTTCTTTATTCAGCTTAATTGAATTAACAAATTTTTGCGTTGATTCGTGGAAACGACAACGACAACGACCAAACCCCCCCGAAAATCTGAAACCCAAACCAAGAGAATCCAAAAACGGTTGTAGCAGTCCCTTTCTCCCCCCTCCTTCTCACCTTCCCCCGGCCTTCTGCTACTTGTCCTTCTCTGTGTCTGGCACAGAGAGCTGCGAAAACTGTTGCAAAAGCTGCTCGTCATGCGTGAGATGTCGGCAACGGGAATGAAAACGTTTTGTGACGTTTTCAACATTTTTGTTTTGCACTTTGGCACCGCTCGCTATCGCTCTCGCTCTTTCTCTCTCTCTCTATCTCTCTCTCTCGCTCTCTGGCTCGTCCTTGTCCTCGAGTCTGGGTCTGACTACGTGTGTCGGTTGAGTGATTCACCTGCTCCACACTACGACATTTGCATTTTGCATGCGAGGATGACTATACGTCGACAGGTGGAACAGGTAGGTGGGTGGGTAGATGGGTGCTGATGCTGCTGCTGCTGCTGCTGCTGTTGGTAATGGCTGTGACAAGCATTAGGAAATTATTTTAGAAAGCCCGCAGCATGTGGCGGCCATTAAAGGTGTTGGTGTTCGTTCAGACGATTTGATTTGTTGGCTGCAAAAAATACTGAAAAAGTTGAAGGGGGATGAAAGAGAGCGGGCGTCGTCTCGGGAACTTGCCTAAAAACAAAAAACCATTGAGCTTAGTCCAAAATGCCATTGCTGTCAGGTGTAAAATGCATGGCTCTCGCAGTTCTCTTCCCTTTATTGTGTAATCTGCATTTAAGTGGCTTTCTTTTGTGCTGCCAATGCGATTCCTATGTGTTGGCCCCCCCTTTCTCCTCTTACTTCCCTTACTCTCTCTGTAAGGAACATTCGTTGGCTTTATTCCTTTTTCCATTTTTTTTCGGGTTTTTTTTCTTTCGTTTTTTTTTTTTTTTGCTTTCTTACACCTTCCAATTTGGCGCTCTTTCCTTGGCGACCATTGGCAGCAATTTTTCGGCTAACTGCCGCTCGTTTGAAATGCTAATATGCAACTTTGATGCGATTGGCATTTGCCGGCAATTGCCAGACAATTTTATTTTCGTTACGATAAGCACAGGATGCCAAAACGAAGGAAGCAATTTCACACGCAAGAGATTTCCAAAGAATAACTTCACTACTCACTATTTGCCAAAACTCTTGGCCAGCCCCAAACAACCAAGACAAACCATACTAAAAAAAAAAAAAATTATGCAATTTAATGTGCACATCTTCTCTTTATATTCAACACAAAACATTCAACCAGTTTATACTAGAAAACCCAACAGATTAATTCTCTGACAATCAAACTAACAAAAAGTCATTAAACATTTCGTTTTTAGATTTTTTTTTTTAAAATACAAAATGACAACTTTTGTCTCTGCAAAGCAACGAATCCTCTGGCCACACACGCGACTTGGATACATACAGTGCTTATCATATTTATAGCCCACCCAGCAGCTTTAAACTTTGAACCAATTTTAACAATGTTTTTAAAATATTTCAAACCAAAATTTTGTACTATTTATAGAAAACTAAGAAAGAACCGTTAACTTTTGTGTGGCATAATTATAGCCCACAGTAGAAAAATTTGACTTTATTATGTGACATTTTAATTAAGCAAATTAAGATTATTTTTAAGAAATGCCCTTTGGAAAACCATTATTTGATTATGAAAAGGGCCGTTTCTGCTTTTCACCGCTCCAATTTCCGCCCCTGAGGTGGGCATAGCTGTTTATGGAAACTTTATGGATTTTCGATGGATTAAGGTTATTTTTCGAATCCTAATATGGATAGAAATTAACTTGACTGACTTCATATAATAAATATTAGGTTATGCCAAAGTTTGTAATCAATTACCCAAAAAATAATTTGTTAATCTGTCAAAATTAATCTTTAATTGGTCTCCTAATAAAAAAGACTTACAAACAACTGCTAATTACTGTGCTCAATTGATAAATTTGATCAATAAAAGCGTTGGCACATGCAACTTCATTGATAGAACTTTCATTGATTTGATAAAGAAATCGTATAATATACAATTGCATGAAAGGAAATAATTAATCTTTAAAAGTGAATCCCATTGGTTTAAGATTTATTTCAATGCCTGAGATATGATAATTGCATCGTATCTCCATTATTTTTATGAAATGTGGCAACAAATGTCGTATCGTTGAATCGCTTAGTTAGGCTATGAATGTATATAGAAAGTAGTATAGATGAAAACATACATAAAAAAAAAGAGGAAGAGAGGCTCAGTCATATGACAAAAGTGATTATAAGAGAGATGTATGAATGTAGCTGTTCTTTGTCTACCTCACCGGCAATTATGTACAGTACGACGGCGTCGGCATTTAACTCACCGACAATGGCACACACACACACACACAGAGAAAGAGAGAGAGAGAAAGATTGGGATAGAGAGAGAGAGATAGCAATATCCATTCTATGTATGTATAACTAGAGGTATAACATATCACTTACTGACTGACTGACTGGGATGAAGAACAATGGCAATTATGGCATCATTAGAGCGAGATGCAACGCAATTGCATTGGCAGGAAGCACTTATAGCCAAGTATATCAGTTGAGTGCATAAAAGCAACAGCAACAGCAACAGCAACAGCAGCAGCAGCATCAGCCAACAACACACGTGGCCACACACTCTAAACGCCATTGAGATGCTACCGTCGATGTCTCCATAAAGTTGAAAGCTCGATAAAGTAAGTTGAAGTAAGTTGAAGCGCATTGGAAGCTGGGAGAGCATAGAGTTGTTTAGTTTTTAGAGCCACCTCAAACCATCCTGATGACGGCAATTGCAATCCAATCAGAAAGTTGTAAAAATTTCAAAATGATGAAATGCACCGAAGCGTGCCACAGTGGCTAAAATGCTCAACGAATATACATAGAATAAAAATGAACTAAGTATATTAAGTGTGGTTGAGTGGCTAATAGTAGCTTGCATTAGGTGGGCAAGTTTTCATGAATCTAGCGCACCTATCGGTCAAATTTTGCACCCAAGTTAAAAATTTAATTTAAACTCGGTTAAACGGCAATCTTTAAGACGTTACCAGACTCTGGCTTTAAAGGGAGAAAAGAGATGGTGAGGAACTTATTACCTTAGGTCCGAAATTCCTAAAGAGAGAGAGACCCACTTTTAAAAATTCCTTTCCCTGTGGCCCTAACACACTCTCTACGGTATTCCATAGTAAAATTATTTTTTTGTTTTTTTCTTTTTTGGCATATTTAGCTCCACTGTTGCTTCACTATTTCGAAAAAACTTCAATTTGCTGCACTCACTTTTTGGCATGCTATAAATTTTCCGAAATTGATATTGAGCACTTGTCTCTCATTCTCCTTTTCTCTCAGTCTCTCTTGCTCTCTCTTTCTCTCGTTCTCTTTGGCATTTGCCTGTCCCTGGTTTCCTTGGTTCACATCGCATCGCATCGCATCGCATTGCATCGCATCACATCGCTCACTCGTCCGCGCATTCAATCAATTCAAATGCCAAAAACGTCTAACAAATTGTGCGATTTTCGCTTTCTTTGCAAACCGGCATTCGCTTTTGTTATTAATTTGCCACGCGGAGCCGAAGGAGAGTGTGTGGGAGTGAGTAGGGACTGACTGTGTACCGAAATTCCGTTTGGATTAGCACATCAAAAAAAAGCAAAAAGCAAGTAAAATTTGGGGGAAATATGACGGAAGGGTTTGCTCGCAGGCAATCGTAACCCGCGGGCTTGTTCGTTCTGCATCATCTGCTTTGCTCTGCCTTTGGTTATGTTCAGCTTGCTGGGCCTCGATCCGCCAGGCACATTGATGAGAGCCGACAGCGGTCGCAGCAATTCCTTTTGCCCGGATTCCTTTTTTGTTTTCTGCCTTCTTTTACTGAGAGGCAGAGATGGCAGAGAAAAAGAGAGAGAGAGAGAGAGAGAGAGAGAGAAAGAGATGGGAGAATTGTTCTGTGTGCTCAGCTTTTTTCGTGCGGAAGTTTTTCCTTCGAGCTTGGCTTGTTTATTTATGACGCTTGCCCGAAAGCCAAAGTAATTTTTCATTATTTAAAAATGAAGTGAATTGCAGTTGGTTGGCTGGTTGGCTCCTTTCTAGCTACTGGCAGGCAGGCAGCAGCGGCAGCAACTCCTTTTCATTCATTCTTCATAAATAATTTATTAATTATAAAAGTTTCTGGCACTCTCTGGGCCGGTTGGTCGCATGCAAATTCACTCTGCCTTTGGCCGGGCGGGCAACAGTTGCAAGTGAAAGTTGCCGTTGCTGTTGCCATTGCTATTGCCATTGCCATTGCTATTGCTGTTGCTGTTGCTGTTGCTGTTGCTCTTGCTACTAGCTGCTTGGCCAAATATAGCCAAAATATATAACTTGCAATGTCCTTTTACGACTTGGCAACAAAAAACTTTTTATTAGTTGATGGTTGCTGCCATTCGGACTTCTGCTACTGCTGCTGCTGCTGTTGGAACTGAATCTTCAACTGACTTTAGCCCCCTCTCTCTCTCTCTCTTTGCCTGCTTCTCTGACTGGTGGTTGGACTGACGTATTTCTCATATTTTAATTGACAAAAGTTTTCCACAACTGGACGACTGATGGGTTTTTGCTTCCTCTCCACCCCACTCTCCACTCTCCCTCTTCCCCTTTCTCTCACTTTCTCTGTGCGTATTTTTTGCCTAGCTTATATTATTCCATTCTTTAATCAAATGGTGTCTATGGCAGTTTTGAATGAGCTGTTTGAGTCCTTATAGTTTTATTTATTTATCTTGAAGTTTTTTTTAGTTTCTGTTAGATATGGAAAGAGGATTTTCAGTTAATTGACAGCTCAAAAATGAAAAAATAAAAAAAAAAACACAACATGAAAAGGAAAACTAGCAACTTGTCAATTTAATAATTTTCCATCTGTCACATTTTGGTCTGGCTTTAAGTGCTGACAATTTGAAGGCGTACATGGTGAGAGTAAGAGTGAAAAGGCAACTGCGATTGGGGTTGGGGTTGGGGGTCGGTGATGGGGTTCGGTGATGGGGGTTTGAGTAAATGCGAGTGCATTTTGTGAATCATGTTTGATGCATGCGCCCGGAATGTGCTCAAGGCAAACAAAATCCTGTGGCAGTCGCGCACTCAAATTGTCACAAGAAATTCTCAGGCAGGCATATATCGTTGTGTGTGTGTGTGGGTGTATGGGTGTGCGTGTGTATATACCATAGTTTATATCTAAATATGCAAATAAGTATATATATATCTCTCTCTCTCTTGCCTCTTTGAATGTCTGTCTGTTTGTCTGTCTATGTATGTGTCTCATCTGTATCTTTCTGTCTGTCTGCGGAGCAAAGACTTAGTCTAAGGACGCGTTGATGTCTGTCCTTGCTGATGTTTGGTGTGCGTCTCTCATAAATTCGTGATTAATGTCATTCGTGCCCTCGATTCCCCTCATATTCTATTTCCCATTTCCCTAACTGGCATTAGGTTGGCTTTGATTCCGTATGCCAAATCAGATTTTAATGCAGCTGCCACTTAAGCGTTGCATTTAGTTTTTGTCTAGATACCATGCAGCATTAATGAGCATGGGGAATGGGATTGGGAATGGGGCATGGGAAATGGGGCATGGGGCATGGGAAATGGAAATGGGAATGGTAAAGAGCAAACTTTAGCCACTCCCCTAAATGTTTACCACACAAAACGCAATCTCATTCATATTTTGTTGCGTTAATGTGACACAACTAACGAAATTAACAGTAAATTTAAGCAGCTTCTGCTATGCGTGTGACTAACTTAATTTGCTTGACAAGCAGACAGACAGCCAACCAGCAGGAGCAGTGTAGCGGCAGGCTTTTAGCTGCTAACAAAGGGACACTGATTGCCATTGACAGGATATCTAATGATGGGTATGTGTGTGCGTGTGTGTGTGTAGGTAGGTAGGGGCATATAAAGCTATTTTAGCCCATATGTCATACTAAGGACTAAAAGGGTTTCCAGTTTCAATTTGAACTTAAAATCTCCTTCTGTCTCTTACTCTCTCTCTCTCTCTCTCTCGTTAGGCCTATTGATTACATCATTTACCTGCAAGCAATTTAAGTTACCTGTAAATTCAGTAATTTTAATTAGTTTCATTTAATGGGCCCAGCTACAACAATAGCAGCAGCAACAACAACAACAACAACAATAATAAGGGTAAAAATAGTAATAATTATAAATATTTATGAAACCGCAAACAATCCAGCAGCAGTTCGCCTCCCTGCTCCACTTTTACCTCCTTCTTTTGCTTCTCCTCCTCCTCCTTTTTCTCCTGCTCCTCCTTCGCCTTCTTCATTTCATCTCCTGCTTCTGTCACCTGCTCACCAACTGCCCCAAAAGCTTCATTGAATTGGCTTTGAATACCATAATTTCAATTTTTATTGAAAACAAGAGAGAAAGTGGGAGAGTGGCAGAGTGGGAGAGAGAGAGATAGAGCCAGAGCGATTAAATTAACTGCTCTATCAAATTACGTATACGCCGCATGGGCCTGCGTTCATTAAATTGCATTTAATAGCCCGAACTGAGTGGCAAGTCAATATTTATTAACGACATAATCAATAATTTTTACTCATTCCTTTTAATGAGATTAAAGTGCAACGACAAAAAAAAAAACACACACACACACACACACACAAAAAAACCATTCGAGAAACAATAAGAAAAAAATTACACAAAAAAAAAAGAGTTAATGCATTTAGTTCTATTATGCCTTTAACTAGATTTAGACGTGTGCATGTGCGTGTGTGTGTGTGTGTGTGTGTGTGTGTGTGTGTGTGCGGGAGTTTTTTGTTTCCTTCTTGCTTTTTCTTTGAACTTTTCTGCACGAATGCGTCAGCTTTCATTTCCTGCAGAACTTTTGAATTTTCAAGTAGCCATAAACTGGCTAAGCGCAAAATAAGGGAAAAGAGAGAAAAAAAAAACAGAAAAAAAGGGATGCTATCTCTTTTCCCCTTTCCTTTACTCCATGTGTGTGTGTGTGTGTGTGTGTGAGGGTGCCTGTGTATGTGTGTGTGTGTGTCAGTGCATAATTAAGCCTCGCAGTTTGGTGACATTAAGCGACATTGAAGCGATGACGACGACGACAAAGACGAGAACGAGAACGAGGACGAGGACGGGTACAAACGATGCTGGCAAAGAAGCTTTACAACATTATATTTATACCCTTTCAGACGGGCACTTCACTTTACTTATGCAATAAAAATCTTGTCCTTTCACTAAGCCGCAGTAGTAAAGACAAAAGTCAATAAAGATAAGCTAGCAGTCGTAACTTGTATGATCATGAATAAGATCGCCAAAAACAACTTGCATGTGATTTTATCCACTTTCTTCTTGTTAACTTTACTTGAATATATTTGCACTGAGAAGTACATTATGATTTATTCTAAATTCATTCTATTGACCCGGCTTTCGCTTAAACTTTAATAATCTTTGATATATAGTTTCTAGATTGTTTTAGTGATTTTAATTAAAAGTGCCTAGTCTTTGACTTCTATCTTCCTGAAAGCATTTTCATAATCCTCTTAGATATAACCTACTTAAACATTTTCGTATTTTCAAACATTTCCAATGTCTAAATTCTGTCTGATGAAGAAATGTTTGAGGTCTGAGCGTCTTAACCACACTCCTCTCCCTCCACACACACACACACACACACACACACACACACACAATTCATGTTGCTGTCGGTGTTTATACACAGACAAGTGCAACAGACAAGTGGCAGTCACGCGGAATTCAAGAATTCTGCGAACGTGTCCAAATTTGGTGTTTCACAAAGCAAAATTCTACGTATTTTCAATTGCAACTAAATATTTTTGGCAATTGTGAATATTTGATTTCGCTGTTGCATAGGAATTTATTGCATTAAATTAAAGAATTCGAAGATTTTTCATTTCATTTAGATAATTGTTTCATTATAACAAAAAAAAGCTCTGCTAGATTTATTGTTATTGTAAATGGATTTGTTAATGGGTTATAAAAGTTGTAAAGTTAACTATTTAAACACGCCTTGCGTACAATCCATTTCCATTATGATGATTTAGAACGGCCAAAATCCGAAAATATGATGGATTCTTTAAAATCCTAAATGAAAAATTCAATGAATATATCGAAATTTTCGCTCCAAATTGTGAAATAAAAAAATTGCTTAAATTTTTCTTTTTTCTTGTATTTTCTTCCTACCTGATCCTATGTAAAAGGATCATGCCATTTATAACTTTCACCCATTTAAATTTTTATTTTCAATTCTAAAAATTTGCATAACTCAACTGAAATTAATTGAGATTATTTGAAGAAGATAGTTGAGATTTGTGAAGGTTAAGGATTAATGGGTTAGTTAGTTAGATTTTTGATGAAAGAGTGTAAAATATTCGGCTCCGTTTCATGTTAATGTACACAGTAACTTAATTTTTTTTCGTTTGTGTGTGTGTGTGTTTTTTTTTGTGTTTTTTGTTTGTTTCTGTCTTCTTGCCAACTTTTGGGGCGACTGTTTTAGTTTTATTTGTTTGTTGGCTGAAAACTTAAGCTCCCTCTGGCGCTTGCTATCTCTATCTGTCTCCATCTTCATCTCTCTCTCGCTCTCTAGCTCTTTTTCTTGCCCTGTCTGTCTGTGTGTGTTCGAGTGTGTGGCCGCAAAAGTTTGCGCGACTTAATAAATTAATAAGCCCAGCGAAGAAAAATATGAGCTGAGCCGCATTGCGTTGTCGTTGTCGTTGTCTGGTTAAGCCTGTTTCGCATCAGTCGCATTTCTCAGTTCTGAGTTCTGAGTGCTCAAGCCCCTAAAAGTGGCAAGGGTTGAAGTTCATCATCATCATCATCATCATCATCAACATTATAATCATCATCATTATCATCTGGCTTTTGGGCTAATTTGTCGGCTTGCCTTTGATAAGCATCTGTTGATCTGGTACTTTTCGAGTTGTTTGTGCTTGTATATAATTAACGAGTATGTTATATGTGTATGCGTATCTCTATGTGTGTGTGTGTGTTTATTTATGAGGAGTTGCTTTCAAAAATTTACTTAAAATGTAAATGAAAATGGTATAATTGTAAGTGAAACGCTTTCAATTCCAACTTACACCCCGTCAGACATTTCTCTCTCTCTCTCTCTCTCTCTCTTGCTCGCTCTGTGTGTCTCTGTTTCTCTTTCCAAATCATTTAAGTCTGCGGTTTTGGCCATTCAGAAACGCAAAAAAAACAAAAAAAAAAAAAAGAGATGAAAAGGAAGGGGAAACTCAAATGGCTGACAGACTTGCAGAAGCTTCTCATTCTATTGACTGGGAAATGAAAAGCATTCAGACGCTGATTTCACTGCGGCTTGTGGCCAAACACAGGAACAGCAGAAAAACCCAGTGGGTAAAGAGGAAATGGGGGTGTGAGCGGGGGCGGGCTTCAGATTTAGCCGCAGTTGCGGTCTTGAGGTCAATCAATGCAATTACTTTAAAGTATTTTCTCTTGCATGCATCAGTGAGAGACGACGACGACGACGAACGAACCAACCAAGATGGAGACGGAGACAAGCTAATTTCAGACAAAAATCAATCATGGCCATATCACAGATTTTCATTTCAAACTTTCCTTTTGCCTTTTCTTTTCTTTCTTCTTCTGTTGTAAATTAAGTATATATATATACATATGCAGCCATGGATGTGTGTGTGCGAGTGTGTGTGTGTGTGTGTGTATGAAAAGTGTCTCTCCCTTGGTGGTATATGTCACCTGGGTATATGTATATGGGAGAAGAAAAACTTTTACATTTAAATTCTTTGACAAACGTTTCTTGTCCTCTCTCACTCCCAATCTCAGCTCTGCTCGGCTTGGCTTGGCTCGGCTCTTGTCAAATGGATTTGCTGGGCATTGAAAACTTTACAATGCCAAGCAAATATTTTAAATTATTAAATGAAATTCGCCCACACACACACAGCAAGCAGATACAGCTACAAAGTGAAAGAGAATGGATGGAGTCAGAGTGAGATTGGGTGTGGGACACAAATGTGTCACAAAACTTTTGGCAGTGTGTAAAATTTATGGCAAAAGATTTTGCGCCTGCCCAGCAACTATGTGTGAAATGTTGACAAGCCAAATGAGTAAAATGAGCAGAAATGTGGCATTGTTTGCCAAGTTGCCTCCGTTATAAATAAATAAACCGAACATGGGTAACACATTTCCCTGGCAGCTGGCAGCTAGCAGCTGGCTGGACGAACCATTCCAGTCCACCCTAAAGAAAGAGCGAGCGTGCGAGCGAGTGAGAGAGAGAGAGAGAGAGAGCGAGTCTTCTTCTTTTGGCCACAGCTGGACAGCCGAACAGAGCAGAGCAGAGCAGCATGCAGCATGCTGGCCCAGAGCCTGGAGCCACAATTGTTTGCACGTTACGTGGTCATGTTAGTCGGGTCAATAATTGGTTTTTTCGATAGCAAACAAGTTGATTGTGATTGCCAAATGATTACACGAAATCAGGCATTGGCAAAAACGAGAATACATACATACATACGTACGTATATTTGGCCAAAAGCCAGCCATTCAGAGCCGTAGCCACAAAAAGTTGGCTAACTCACAGCTGGAGCGAAGCCTTAAAACATAAAGAAATCCGCCCCTCAATTCATTCATGCAATCTTTACCAAGAAACACACACACACGCACACATGCACACACACACACACACGCACACACACACAACTTGGAGATATCGAAAAATTGGTATGTGTAATTATGTTTGTTGCATTTTCATTTCAGGACCCAAAAATTGAAGAATTTTGATAAATGTTTGCCTGTGGCTTAGGCCTTGGCCAGTCAATGCGGCCGCCTTTTTTCAGTAAATTACGCATACGTACCGTATGCCAGTGGCTAATGAAGTTCCAACCCCGACAAAAATAGTTGAAATGCCTCTGTCTCTGTCTCTGTCTGTTTGTTCGTGTGTGTGTGTGTGTGTGTGTGTGTGTGTGTGTGCATGTGAGTGGACATGGCTATAAAATTGATTGTAAAATCACAAAATTCGTTCGGCTTTACGAGCGCCCAACTTGTCTATACATTTCAATTCGCAACTCTAAACGCAACTTAAAGAAAATGCCATAAAAAAAAAAAGAACTGGCAAATAAAAATCATCGTGTGATAAGCTCAATCATTGAAATAAAGACATAAACGTTCAGCTCAAAAGTTTTCTTTACCATAAGTTATTCTCAGGAAATCAAAAGCAAAGAATAATAAGGTTTCGGAACTATTTACTAGTGCCAATGATTGTTCGAAACTTCCATCTAAAATGGCTAAGCAAATCCATTTGAATAGCTAAATTAAACAAAAGTTTGGAATGATAATGAAAATATTTCTGTACTTTAGTCTCTCAACTATCAAAGGAAATAGTCGCTGAAGTATGCCCTACTTAAGTAACTTCCGGGTAAAACTTTATTTATCGTGTGTAAGTGAATACTTATTCCTGGTATTTGAAGAGGTCATTGGAAGCGAAATTAGTTGGAGACCTCAGTTATTGGTCGTTAAGTTGACGCCGCTCTCATCAATCGCATTTCAGTTGTAGTTTCTTTTATTTTTATTCAATTACAACTATATTAAACCAAATCTACATATTACTAACCTATTTAAATAGTTCTTTCTTTTTAATTCTTACATGAATAGACTTTAGCGCATTAAAAAGACAACTTTTCAAATTCCCATACAGTCTTTAAAATTAACGTTGATTAGAAGGAATATCCATGACCAGAGAAGAAATTCTAAATTGACATATCTTTAAAATATTGGCAACTCTGAGATGAAATGCTAAGATTCTTAATTCATCAAGTGGTTTGTGAGTTCAATGAAACGATACAAAAAATTCAAATACTTCCGTAAAAATTCTTATACTCGCTGAAAACTGAGAAGGTCGATGAGGAAAACCGCCTTATACGGGATTGTTAATTAGGAAAACAGCTTGTCACCCCTCCCAAGGGTTGTAGTGACTTCCTTGTATCTCAATTGGATCAGATCTGTAGTCTGTAGTCAGCGGAAACAAAACCAACAAAAGCTTGTGCCTCATTCCCGAAAAAGGCCAGAATGAGAAATCGCTTTACAATGCAATGATCATTATAAATCAAATGCTTCCGGCGTTCATAGAAATTTCGACTAATCTCATTTTGACTTATTTTCAGAAGCAGTTCATGTGTATTCTCAGCGTCTTAGCATTTAAATGCAGCGTGAACTTTAACCTTTCCTATTATTCATAGGATCTATTTTCTTGATTTGATCATGCTTTCGACTGTTCCGGACTAAGAACAAAGATATGCCTTATAATAAAGAGCGTCGGGATAATCGTGTTGGTCATTGAACTAGGCTAACAACTCTCATAATATTTATTGCTTCTATGACGAATTTCAAATCTTGAAGGCCGTGTTGCTCCACGGCAGGGAGTAGAGGCCCAAAAAAATATTCATTATGGGCCAAATAAACGAAATGATACTTCTCTGTGTTGCGCAAGGATTAAAGAAGGAAATGTTTCATATACAGAAAGATTAAAAGAAACTAAATTTATTTCACAAACAAATGAAACTTCCAGCGAAAAATTCTTTAGCTAAATTTGATTCTCAATTGCATAAGATGTAACTTTAGTTACTAATTAGTTAACTTTTTTTTTTTCATCATTTAAAGCGTTTTGTATTGTCGCATTGAAACGAAATAAAATCTTGTACTATTTTGTCGCGAAGTTGTTTTTGGGCTCATCTCTTGGACTCGGGAGTTTTTTATGTGTGCAACTTGAGCGACTTTAAACGACATCAATAAAACCTGAAGGAATTCAATAAAAATTTCTAGGCCGTGGCACATTTCGTTGCTCGTTTCCTGGCACTTGGCATTCAACAACACAAAAAAAAAAAAAGTAGAAGGAAAGGAAAAAGGAAAAAAGAAAAAATAAACCAAAACGAAAGAGCAAGAAGGAAAGGAACAAGAGAGCTAAGAGCTAAGAGTGTTCTTCTTTCTTTCTTTCTTTTTTTTTTACCCACGCAACGTGAAAATGCTTTTTATCCAAAGTAAACAAACTGGAACTTTCGATATGCGATATATATACATATATATATATATATATATATATTTTTTTTTTTGTGTGCTGAGCTGCAAACTTTAAGTGTCGATGGCTTTGGGCTCTTTCTTTCACTGAAGAGGCGTGGCCAAAAAGGTGTCAAACTGTGTGGGCCTCTGAGTCGGATGACATTTTCATTTGGTGCGCGTGTTCTTTTTTTTTTTTTTTGGAATTTTATTGCCTGTTTTGGTGTTGGTTGGTTTTTGGTGTTGCTGAAATCGGAGCATCGTCCATAAATTGGAATGGTGTAGTTCTTACCCAGCTTCGAACTGAATCTGCACACACACACACACACACACGAACATGGACATGGACTTGGACACGGATACACGCACACATCTTTGTCAAAGGCTCATTATGCAAATTGTGCACGAACCACGCACCAGGCTAATTTGTCACTGTCTTCAGTTGTCACACTTTCTGGCCGACGGACATGGATATGGAAGTGCTAGGCAGTCATTGCCAATGGCAATTTCCCCATGTAAAACATTGGCACTCGACTCACCACGCCTCGCCTCGTCTCGCCTTAACTTAACTTAACTCATCTTGACTCGACTCAAATAGACTCGACTCGACTGGACTGGATGGACCGACCAAGCGACCGACCGACCGACCGGTGGCTGCTGCTTTCAGCTCTATCACTTTCATTTCCTTGGCCATAAATTAGCAACACGATGCGGCCAGCAATAGCAGCAGCAGCACCAACACCATTAGCACCCACCACACACACTCTCTCACACACACATACACACACACACACACACTTAGAACTGGAGTAAAAAGGTAGCCATATTTCTAAGCCAAGGACTCTTACTAGTTGGCTGCTTGACTGACTCACTGACTGACTGACATACTCTATGAGAGCAAAATATTATTCCGTTTTGTCGGTTGTGTAGAATTTATGATGACTTCCGGGCATAATGAAGCAGTAGCAACAGCAGCAGCCACGTGCTAACCAACTGAACTCATCTTTCATATGTTCTTCTCGCTGCTGCTGTTCTTGCCATAACGCGTAAAAACAACTAATAGTTCTCAGTTCTCTCAAGATTCTCTTTCTCTCCATCTATCTCCCTCTCTCTCACTCTCTCTTTGGCTTTCTCGTTCTCTCGACTTCATTTACCAAGAGCAATCGTATTGGGGACTCCTGGCGGATAGGAAGGTGAGGCAGTTGGAGGGAGGGTAAAAAATAACTGCAACTGCAGCTGCAGCAAGTTGCTCAAGTGGCGACAGTGCACTTGAGATGCTTCCTTCTGTTCCATCTCACAGACGGGGCTTCTTACTTACTTCAGGGCAGGACCAGAAGGACCATGGGAATGTGGATAGCTAGCTATTCTGTTTAGTCTCCTACTGCAGGCTCATACTACTAGTGCTGCTGCTGCTGCTGTTGCTGACAGCGGAGACAATTTTCAATTAAATAAATGGCTCGTTTTTTATGCCAGACAACGTAGCGCATCCCATGTCACAGTGGGCCCAGAATGCGGCCATCTCAGAAAAAAAAAAAAAAAAACACACACACATAAAAAGAAAAAATGTTATCAATATTAAATATTTTTGCAACTGAAATATGATGAAAAAATAAAAAATTTGCCTTGCTTTTCATTAAGCAGCAACTCAATTAGATCAAAGTCTCTGTCTCTCTCTCTCTCTCTCTCTCTGTCTCCCGCTCTCTTTGTCTTTCTTTGTTCCTGTCTTTCGCTTTTGCAATAAAAATAATTAAACTGCAGCAACTTCTAATATAAAGATATGAGAGACAGAGAGAGTTAACCACCTTTGCAGCATACACAAACAGACACACGCCCATTCATTCATATATGCTTCTATCTCCTATATACAGCGAAAACTTTCTAAACGGATTCTCATTCGTTGTCCTTTTAAATTCTTTAGTCCGCCAAACAAAAAATGCTCAAACGTTAAAAACAACAGAAAACAGAAGAATATTTACTTTAAGTCTTAAGACGCATACAAATAAATGACACTCGCAAAATCACCAAACACTAAACCAAGAAGCTTTTATTTCTTTAATTTAAGAAGCTATTTAATGAAAAAAGTTTTCATTTTATAAACGTTTGGTATAACATATGATTTTTGGGACAATATACTAATGAGCCGTTTGACATAAATGTGTTCACTACATTAAAAAGCAGTTAAAATATTAAAGTTTTATTTCAATATCATAACAATTCAGACATTAGTTTACACACAAACCAGACAGATGGACAGACAGACATTATCAAATTAAGTTATTACATTACGACAGTATTCTTCACAAATTTCTAAGCGGAATTTTAACTCAATTTTTTGAAAAATTGATTAAATAAGCGATGAAGTTTTTTATAAGCGGCTACCTAAAATTGTCCCTCGATTTTGCTTTAAACATCATTTTGTTATTGTTAAATATTTTAACAATCTTTTTGAGTCACTCAAAGCCATTGAAAGAGATTCAAAAATGTTGAGTCGCTGTATTCATTAAACGAAAGAATTTAAATGTTCTTAACGGAATAAATATTAAATAAAAATGCATTGATATTGCATTTTAATTAAGAGCAAAAATAAACCCCAACAGCTCAAAGCAAAGGTATGAATAATAATTATCAATTGACTAATGCAATATTTCTGGGAATAATTTGAGCTGGTTTGCCCAGGACACGGTTTCACTGTACACACACATGAGAGCCACATTTACCGGCCAGTCATAAGCCGCATAATCTATAAAATCGTGACCATGGCTAAAACAGGAAGCTGTAGGTATGTAGGTAACCGAAGCTGTTAAGTTAAAATTATTGTACAAGCGGCTTAAGCAGACCAGAAAGAACCCTATCCTGGCTACTCGACTCTTGCTCCGCTTGGTCCAGAGAGGGGTCAAACAGTTTGTACAAATTAAAGGGGCAAGTGCTAGGTGCGTGGGGTGGGGTGGGGGGTGGTGTCGGGAGAAATGCTTTTAACGTGCGCACCATTAAAGCTTTAACTGCATATGCTGAGATTGAGATTGAGATAATGATATATGGCCAGTATGCTGGCTAGCTGACTGGGCCGACTAATGAGCCAAAATGAATTGCTGCTGGCGCGCACACATCAAAAATCAACGCAATTTGGCGCACATTATGTAAAAGGCCAAAGAAAAAACGACAACCTCGACAACGGCTATGACTACGGGAAGAGCGATGTCGACGATGGCGACGACGACGACGACGAGGACGAGGAGAAGGAGCCAAGGCGAAACGTCTTTGGGGTAAAGGCAAAGTTAATTTCATTAAGGAAATGAAAAAGTCATATATCATTTTCACCATCGTCTAACATGTCCATTACAAAGGCAAACGCCAGCCGAGATGAACTAGGCTCCCCTCTCCTTTTCCACACTCCGTTCAATCTACCCTAGCTCCATTTCTCTCTCTCTCTCTCTCTCTCTTTCTGTCTTTTGGCCATGTGTCTTGTTAGAAAAGAAATGGCCAAAGTAAAAGTAGGAAATGCACTGGACGAAAGTTAAATTAAAGTGTTGAAAATAGCCAAAGTCAAAGGCAAAATCCAAAGTAAAAGTAATAAATGTTCCATGCCCCAAGCTTTGACGTGCCGGCCCCAAAATTAAAATGCATAATTCAATGCGATGAAGAAACTGGCGGAGTGAGACGGATATCAAAAGAAGAATAGGCAGAGAGATGGAGAGAGAGAGAGAGAGAGAGAAGGGGACAGGAACCGGGAACAGGACGCCGCCCCTTTTCGGGGGCCAATGGCATGGAATGGGTAGCATTTGGCTTAGCCCAGGCATTAGCAGCCATTTACATGTGAGTTTAAAAAGCCAAATCCACGGCCCCCTCACTAGTCCCCCCCCCCTATCTACCCCCTCTGGCTACCGAAAGATAGCTAAAAGTGTTTCACGTTTCACGCACCATTAAACGCCGAGTCGTGGGTGTTCGAGTTTGAGTTCGTCGAGTCATTTTGAGCGACTTATCGGTCCGAGGCGATGACTGCCTGCTGCCTGCATTGTGCCGCCTGATTGATTTCTTTATGCGTGGCACAAAAAGCAAAGAAGCAAAAAAAACAAAAAAAAAAAAAAAGCATCATGTAAGGCAGGCGATGGCAGCGGCGGCAGCAGTAGCAGCCGCAGCAGTGGCAGGGATAACAAAAAAAAAAAAAAAAATAAATAAATAAAAAATAGGGAGACCATCATGCTGGCTATGGCTATGTATGTATGTATGGATGTGTATGCCGCTGACAGCCAAAGAATTTTTTAATAAGGCACAAAAGGAATTTTTTTTTATACGTATGTCTATCTATGAGTGTGCGTGTGTGTGCGTATATGTGTGTGGATTTTTGTAAAGAAGGAAATAGAATGAAATAAATTATAATCAACACGTTTTCCTTTTGCCCCTGTAGATAATCATAAGCCTGAGACCCATGGCCGATTATTGGCATAACATTTTACTTTCTCCTATAGAGAGAGAGAGAGAGCGAGAGAGAGAGAGAGAGAGAGAGAGAGAGAGAGAGAGAGAGAGAGAGAGCTGAGGTAATTGCATTAGGCAATGTTTTCTCGTTTTTCAATTTGAGTTATGATGAAAATGGTTTTGGGCTTAGTTATATCTCAAAACCATAGTGCGCCCCCGCCCCCTCTAACCCCCTAAGGATTATTTTGCTATTCGTCTGCTGCTATTCGACAATATCCTTCTGCATTTATTCGGCGTAATTAACAAAATTCCCAGGTGTATTTTGACTCTTTGCCATGCGGCAAACATACACACACACACACACACACACACACACGCACACACACAGGAGGTTGGGGGGTGGAGGGGTCTGGGGTGTTGGTGTTGGGTTTGGGGGCATTTAAAATTCAGCTAGCGTAAATCTTTTATTGGCACGAAATGCTTAGGCAAAAGGTTTGCCAACATCGAGTAGAGGAGTTGCATAATAAATTATCGATGTGCCAGTTGGAATTTTAAGTGGCGGTCGCACTCTTTGGCGCTAATCAGTCGCCCACCTACCCACCAAAAAATTATATGTCTCTATATATACATAGAAGAGTGAGAAAGACAGTGAGAGGAGGAGCAAGGCAGCTGAAGATGGCTAGTCAATGCCATGGTCAGGGGCGATTTGACGGCACTCGACAAAGTTAGTTTCATTTACTTTACAGTAAAATCTGTCTCTTTCTATCTCTCCTCCTCTCTGTCTCTTTTTCTCTATCTCTCTCTCTCTCTCTCTCTCTTCTGGCATGCTCGTTTTTGTGTTGCTTGTCAATACCCGCAGACAAATAAATTCTGCTTATCGCTCAACAAACCCTTTTTTCCTTTTCCTCACTTCCCCTTTCCCCTTCATTTTTCGTCTTTAACGTACTTCTTTTTTTTTTGCATTTTCTTTTATGCTGCTACCCATTTTACTCTACTACTCTTTACAAAAGTGCACTTGGCGGTGCTTTTGTCAGCCTCTTCTTGTGCCCTTCTTCTCCTTACGCCAGCCAGCAGCATTCATCGTTCTGCTTCTTGGGCTTCTTTTGATGTTTTTCCTTGCTGCTTCTGCTGGTCACATTTTACAACAGAAAGTACAACAATGAAAAAAAGAAAACCAAGAAAAATAAAGCGCAACGCAACGAAAGATAAAACTTTGGCTTACCTTGGCAGGAGTTTGAGATGGAGCTGGAGCTGGAGCGAGAAGAGGGTGCTCCTGGAATGAGCATTCTTCTTGCTTTTTATGGTGTCATGGCAGTTTATTGTTTTTATTGTTTGATAATTATCGCCAAAGAAATGCGCATAAAGCGAATGCGCGAGCTCTTTCGTCCATGGTCAGTGTAAATAAAATGAAATTAAATGTCACACAGAATGACAATACAGGAAACCGAATGTAATCAACACTAATATTAACATTCAAATCTTTGTTTAGCTACCTTTTAGAAATTGTGAAAATAAAAGACGTTCGTGAAATGTGAAACGTATGCGCTGCTCTGAAAAGTATGCTACAATTTGAAATCTCTCTCACTTTGCTTCATTTTGGTCCTAATGAATGTGTCGCTGAGCAACACACAGACACACGCACATTCATCTACACGCACGTGTATGTGTATGTGTGTGTGTGTGTCTCTCTCAAGTGACAAAATTCAGCTTTTTGATCTAAAATTCTTTAGAGTTGTTTCTGGTGGTTTGGGTTAGAGCTTCTTGACTTTGTTTGACTTTGACTTGGTTCGCGGAGTTTGCTCTCTCTCTCTTTCTCTATCTCTATCTCTCCATCTCTTTGTTGTAAATGTTAATTCATTGGTTTAACTACTTTTCAAACCAAGTTAAAGAATTTTCAACCATTTATTGGCAATCTTGTTGTATGAGTGTATATGAAATAATAATCCGTTTTGCAGCCACTTCTCAATCAAAACTATCAAAATCAAACCCCTTTCTCCCACCCACCCACACACACACACATGCCCCAAAAACATCAGCCATGCCCCTAAAATAGTTGACAGAAATGTCAGAAATTTGCCGCAACATTTGCCAAACCTAAGATAATCCATTGAGTTTTGTCCTAGACAGCAACACACACACACACACGCATACGTAGATAGATCTTTCAAATAAATGGCATAATTAGCCACAAAAGACGCACACACACACAGACACACACGCACACGCACATGCACACGCACAGGGAATGAGAGTGTGGGAGAGGGAGAGGGAGGATAGATACAAATGTCTTGAGTTATTTTGGCAGTAACAGTCAGTCAGTCAACCAGACAGCAGAGTACAAGACAGATGCTTAGACAGCTTTCAATTTGCACAAATGCACTCGAGCTGCTGCTGTTTCTATTGCCTGAAGACAACGATGGAGCAGCTAGAACAGGAGTAGAAACACAAATGGCAACAGAAGTCAATGTATTGTCACATTAGCCTTATTGACTGGCTGGCTGGTTGGTTGACTGGCTGGCACTCTGTCTGTCTTGGTTTTGTCTTAGACTAGTTTCTTAGTTTCTGATTAGACACAGAGAGTGAGAGAGAGAGGGCGGAGGAGCGGCTGTTGGTTGGGTAGGTGGAGGGCGACACAAATATTGTCTTGGCTTTAATTATTAACGAGTTTACAATTTGGCCTAATCAGGTCATACCGAATTTCAATTTGATTGAGTGCATTGCAAAGATATGCATTAAGTTTTGCCAAAATGCATTACTAATTCAAATCCATATGACGCATTTAATAATGATAATTATAATTAAAACAAGTCCTGCTACAGCTGCCGCACAGTGTCTAATATGGCAAAGGCTTCTATACAAATTTATTTCTTATTAAATATATTTAATAGATTTAGAATAAAGACAAAGTTAAACCATTTGACTTCAGCCCTAGAAATATTTCCTCTCATGTTATAAAAGCTATGACCAACTTTAATAGTTCGGATAAGATTTTGATTACCTTGGGTTTAGCTAGCTTAAGGTCAATCTTCCAAAACTTATTTCTCTTAAATGGGATTCTCACTAATATTCCATTTTCTTCTCTGTTTGGTCATTTTTTCTATAGTCTAACCAAAAGTTTAAGTGGAAAACAAGAATGGGGGTTCAATTTGAGGTAAGAAGCGGCAAGTTTTTTTTATCAACAGACTCGTCTACCACAGACTCTACATTTTGTTTCCTTAAACTAGTTAAGAATTAAGTGGTTTTCTGAAAGAGTTTTTCATAACAAATGGAAAAACTTATATTTTTTCGATTCAAAAATGGATTTTAATCAAAAATTTTGACCACTGTGCGATGCCTATGGAGCATGTATGTATGTATGTATGTATGTCTGTGTGTGGCATGCTACACATGTAATTTCCTATCGTATCTCGAACTGGCATTAAGCTTTCTGAGTCAACTTAATGAGTGGCTGGCAATTGGAATTTGTCGCCGGCACGTCCATGAGGTGGCATAAAATTTTTTCTTTGAGCAATTTCTAATTAGCTGCAGTTGCAGTTGCACTCACTCGGTTGCAATCCTTGCGGCGAACTATACGTGACAGAAAAGTTCGAAAACTTTTCAGTTCTCGGTTATGGCTTATACGAATGAAATTTGCTGCCTTGCTGCAATTCAAAACGTAGCAAAACTCTGAGCTAAGTCTAAGGCTAAAGCTAACCTAAGCAAATTCTCGACTAATTTTCTTATAACAAGTTTCGGCAATTGCCATCATAATGAAATTATAAATTGACACCGCCGAAACCAGAGAACCGGAGAACCAGAGAATCAGAGAATCAGACAGGGCAGCAGCAGCATGATAATCTAGGCAGCGGCGGCGACGGCGACGGCGACAGCGACGTCGGTAGTTGGCATTACTCCACAGTCATAAAATACAAGTTAAAATGGAAACCAATTTGGCTTCGTGTTATCTTTTAACGGTTAATGTTTCTTTTTATATATATAATTTATGAACGGGCATCGCGACAATTTGCCAAATGGTCAGCCGGTGATTTTTTTTTAATATATTTTTTTCTCTTTTTTTTTGCGCGCGCGCTCGCTTGCTGTGATAAAAATCAGGACATAAACCAAACAGGAAATTCTCGCTCTCTCTCTCTCTCTCTCTCTTTTCTTCTTCACCATTTCTCTGTGTGCAACTTTGTGTGGAAATTTTCTATAAACATAAACAAGAAGAGGAAGAAGAAAAAGAAAAATGTTGGCAAAACTTTAAACTATTTTATACCTTTGCCTTTGGACGGAAAAAATTATTAGATGACCATAAAGTGCGACAATCTCTGGTTAAGAGGACAAACTTAAAGCATTTAATTTTTATATATATATTATTTTTTTTTTTTTGGCGAGATTTTACCGACAACATTAACTGCATGCAGTCAGCTTAGTATATAAAAGCCAATAAAATGCAATTATCTCAAAAGGCATAACTGTCGATGCCGATGCGGCCCAGCGGCCTGTGCGCCTGTCCCAGACCCTTTCCCTTTGGCTCTGCCACGAAATTTTTTTTGGTATTTTTGGCAACATAAAAACCGAGTGCAAAATGCTTGCCAAAAAGAAAGAGAAAAATTGCCAAAGCGAGTTGACTTTAATCTAATTTGGCAATTAAAGTTAATTGTTGGGAAATTTTTCAACAAGTTAAAGCTGCCCTTGGCTAACCGAAAGTTGCTGCTGCACTGCTGCTGCTGCTGCTGCTGCTGACGACGATGTTTGCCAATGAGCATGCCGCCATTTTCCGTTGCACGTTGCACACTTTATTAGTTTTCATACGCGTTATGCACGCTGCGGCTGTTTCGATGGTTGCCACCGCCACTGCCTCCACGGTTGCTGCTGCTGCTGCTGCTGGTGCTGGTGCTGCCCGCCAGCCAAAGGTACAAAAGTTTTAACACCCCCTCTTATGGTTACCCACCAGCCTACATTCGTTCTACCACCCCCACCCCCATCTAAACCCTTCTCTCGTCTGTGTCAACCATGCGCAAGTCAAATGCAAAACATGTAACTTTGGGCCCATGAAACTTTTTGTGTGCAACAAAAGATGCAAATTTTCCAACCAGCCAAACGTGAGTTTGTCTGCCAGCAACAAGGGGACGCAGCAGCAGCAGGAGCAACTGCAGCAGGTGAGGTATGGAATAAGTTTAGTCTTTAAATATTTTCATTTAGCAATAATTAGAGCATTTAAAACAAAGAAAATCAAAAAAAAAGACATACAATAATAATCAAAAATTTACTTAATTATCCAACTAACTAGCTAAACGAATGCTAAATTACAATCGTTCAAGCTGTAGTTAAATCGGAAAATAAAAATACAGACAAAACGCGAATTACTATTGTGGCAGGCTGACTAATTTAAACGTAACGATTAACAGAACAGAACAGAACTAACATTTGTTGTAAGAAGAAGTCAGTCGATCGGCAACCGTGACGAAAAATTGAAGAGACTATATACATATTTAATTATCTGTACAATTAAATAATAATACATTAATAAATGTAAATAAAGACAAACCATTTTAAACATTAGTTTTACCCGTTTCATTCCAATATATATTCCACACTAGAGTTCTAGGTTAACTTAGATTAAACTTAGTTCGCTAAGCAAGGTTTAAAATGGGTGTCCTTTTGGCATAAATGAAATATGCCAAAGACGATGTATAATTTGATAGAATTGGCATTTAATTTAAACCAATCACCAAGCCTTCTAAACAGAAAAGGTTTTAAAATACTCTTCTAAGTATAAGCAAGGTATCTAGGATCACATATTGCATGGTAATGATACAAGTACGACAATTAACAAATGTTTTTCCTTCTGCCCATCGTGTTGACCTTATTTACCTAAAAACTTGCCTAACAAATAGAATAATTTAAATATTGATTTGATATAATTTTCAGCTATCTGGCTAGAGATCTTATTTATTTTCGAAAGATTTTTAGCAGAGATTTGTAAATTTTGAATTGTAAATTTGCATGTGAATTGCCTTAAGGCTATTGTGTCCATTGTCCAAGGAAAGCCATGGCGCTAAGCCACTCTACCACACTCCATTTGGACCATCATTCCAATCCCCTAAAAGCAAGTCGGGAATTGGGTGGTGGGGGTGGGAAAAAAAAAGAAACTAGAAGAAAACAATTATGAAGCTTGTGAACTTTCCGCGCCATTTAGCATCTGTCGAGCCTTTTCGTAGCCGCCAACCAAAAACACAAGCTAAACTGGGGAATAAGTAATCAAAGAGAGTTGTTTATTAAAACACTGGCAAATAGACGGCAACGGGCAAGGGTCAAAGGGCATGTAATGTTAGTTTTATGAGCACGTGTTGCCATTTTTATGGGTTTTCGTCTTCAATCCACCATTCTCCTTCTCACGATTTCTATTTCTTGGTCTTGGTCTTAGTCTTGGTCTCTCAGACAAACAACATTGTTGAAAGAAAGCCACAACAAAGTCGCTTCTCAGGACTTTTGGCTCATTCAATTAGGCAAGACGCAAAACGAACACACACACACACACACACACACACACACACATACATATGTATGTACATACACACACGCATACACACGTTGAAAGGGAAAATTGCAAAAATTTTCAACATTCTCAGTTGGATTCACATTAAATCCGAGGGAAGAAAAACCGCAAAAGAAATTCTTTAATATTTTGATTAGAAGTGCTTGCGGTTAGCCACTAAACGCACCGACTCCAAGTCCGACTCTCTCTCTCTCTCCCCCAACCTTTCTCTCACACTTTGCTCAAACAGGAGAGAAGCTTGGCTACTATTTGCTATGCAAAATGATTTTATTTGACAGTCATTTGGCGGAGTGTTTGTGTGTGAATTGCATGTCCATGTTCATGTCCATGTCCATGTCCCTGTCCAATGCTCATGTGGGTGCAAAAGAAAGGATATTCTATGCTCATTTTTCCCCCCTTCATTCTGACTCTAGAGTATTTTTTCCCCCCCTTTTTTTTTTTTGTGGGCAACTGCAGAAGAGTTGGCACAAAAACGGAAACGTCTGTGCCACATCCGTTTCCGCCTTGATGGTTATAACTTCTTTTTCCGGCTCTGGCCAATCAACGTTTTCTGCGGCCAGAATTTTCACAGACCAACTGAAGAGCTAAAGGTGCGGTAAGGGGATGGGGTGGGGTGGGGGTGGACGGGGGCAACATCTGGTGCTAGGAATACTTGACGCTTGTTAGCAGCAGCAAATGTTGCTTTTGCTGTTATTGTTGTTGTTGTTATTGTCACTGCGGTGCATTTAACAACTGAACTCAACACTTTGGATGACTAGCTGCTGGCTGCTGGCTGCTGGCTGCAGCTGTTGCAACTCTCTGAGCCTTTTGACTGCACTTTGTTGTGTCAGAAACAATAATACTACCAAAAACAAGCTAACGCCACACAGCACACAACACACACACACACACAAAGGTGAGAATAAATGTCATTTGGCAAACACAATACACACACACACACACACACACACACACATACACGCAATCGTACACACAAAGAAAGGATATGAAGAAAGAAAATGAGATTTTCGTTCAAAGATTGAATGAACAAACAAACTCTAAGAGAAACCTAATTTATACTTGCTACAAAACGGAGCATGTATAAGCTTCTTTGTTGATTCCACAATTCCTGAAATAAGCCACAAATGTCAGACAGATATATGTATCTGTATCTCTCTCTTTCTCTCTCTCTTTCTCTATCTCTCTTTTAGTGTGTGAGAGCTAAGAGCTTAAGCACTTAATTTGTTTGGGTGAAAAATATATTTCGACACTTGCTTTTAAATGCCGGGCAAACAATCAGCATTCAACCGTGACTGGCATTTCTGTTTGATCTATCCATTTGCATTTTGCATACGACCTCTCTCAATCCCAATCCCAACCCCAATCCCAACTCTCCTCTCTTTGATCCATTCTTTCTGTTTGCCATGCGGGGCGTGGCGCTTTACCTACCCAGCTACCCAGCCAATTCATAACAATTGCGTTTCATTCGCCGGCGGTATAACTTGACACTCAAGTGCAGCTGAATGCCAAACACCCAACATATATTTACACTTGAATTGCCGGGGCGGGAGTGCAACTGGAGCAACTGCAACTGCAACTGCAACTGCAACTGCACCGGCAACAGCAACGGCAATGGCAACGGCAGTTTATATGTAAATTTTTTTTGTTATACGTTCACGTATTTGCATGCTCTCAGGAGAGAGAGCGAGCGAGAGAGAGAGAGAGAGAGAAAGCTGCTTTTGTATGAAAATTGTCTGCAAGTGGAAAATATGCGGCGCAATGCAACGCTGTTGCCCACTGCCCACTGTCCATTGCTCGTTGTCCGTGATGGCATCGCTCAGAAAATAACCGAAAAACCAGACCCCCCCCCCCCCCCCCCACACACACACACAGATGGCAATCAATTTTGCCAGAATGACGAAAGTAAATGGCTTACTGTTTGACACAACCTTTCCCCCCCAGTCTCTCTCTCTCTCTTTTTCTCTCCCAGCCCCAGCCCCAGCCCCAGCCCCAGCCCCAGCCCCAGCCGTATAATCAAACTGACCAATGCAATAAACCATATTCGAGATGGATTTCCAATTTGAAAATCTTTATCTTCTTAACATTTAAATTCTCTCTTTCTAAACGATTTTTGTATAATCTGAATATTTGTTTTCAAAATAGAAGCCAGCAATTAGACTAATCAAGGCATGAATTTGGCTAATGCATGACACCATACAGAAACGTGACTAAAAGCTGCCTCACGAGCTGCCTCCTAATGCGATTGAAAGACAGATCTATAAACAGGGATTATCCCCACAAAACATTCATCCTTCTAACGGGGCTGGGATCAGTTGTTTCGACGAAATGAAGGCAGGCTACTAATTTTGTGCATTCATTGGAAAGGCATTTGCACTACACATCATTTTAGCTCTCGAATAGAGAGCTTGCCTTCTAAACCCCTTCTAAACCCTTCTATCTATTTTATCTTTCAAATGAAGAGATGAGAAAACAAGAGGACAAAATTTTGTCAAGCTTCTAAAAATTGTAGGTATTCATTATTTCCACTGCATTTCTCCATATGGAGATCTCCTCCTTTTTTTGATTGTGGATTAGTAAAACAAAAGTCACGCTTAAATATTAAATATTTGCAATGAGTTTAAAAAAAAAAAAAATTCTAAAGTAGATCAGTGTAGAAGTTAGTTCAAAATTCATTTACGTTTATCAAATTTTTAGTTTAGCAATTTCGCATTGATCCATATGAAATTTGGCATAACATTTTTTGTTCTCTCTTCTTTAAAATTTTGTGGTGCAAAAAAAGGACAAAATGGAAAGTATACAGTATTCAGCCAAAACAATTTTTGGTACAAAGGGGACAAAAATCTCAAGCCAAGAGAGGAAAAAACACAAAAAAACGTCGAGAATAACGCGTCGCGACTGGCGCATAAAAGTCAAAAAGTGTTGCCAAAGCATAAAATGGACGACAGTCCGTGAAATTAAATGCCAGCAGGACATTCGAGAGTGAAACGAGAGAAAATGAGAAGGCGAATGAGACAAAATACCAAAAATGGCTCAACTAGAAGGAGGGATAGCGGGTGGAGTGACAGAGACAGAGAGAGAAAGAGCGTGAGGGAGGTGGAGGGGGAGACAAACGAAAAATTCACGCACAATTATTTTGCAACGACAAAAGTCATTAAAGTTGGCTTTTGTTATGTGGCAAATGTTTATGTAAAATTTATTTTGTTTCCGCTTTAGAACAAGCAAAGCAAAGAGAGCACACAAAGACGACGACAACCATCAACACCAGCAACAACAAGAATATGTAAAAAAGCAAAAAGAATAGAATGGATAACGGGTGACAAGGGGTGACGGGGTAACGGGTCGATGGGTAGGGGGCTCCGAGCTGAGGACTGAGGGCAGAGAGGTGGATTGAAAATAGAGTAGAAAGTTGCATTGTTTATGTTTATGGCTGTTGGCACATGTTTTATTTTTACGCAGATTTATTTATGGCTATTTTTACTGCATACTTTTCAGCTGCCATAGCTGGAACTGTAACCTCAATTCCCCTTGAGAGCATCGAAATACACACAAACCAAACCAAAACGAAAAGAACACACAGAAAAAAAAGAGAAAAACTGAAAAAAAAAAAAATATGAAAGAGAAAATCCTCGGTTGGTGTTTTTTTCTCTATTGATTTTCCCTATCGAAGAACCGGAGGCGCTTATTTGTTTTGCATTTTCCACGCCGTCACCCAAATGACCCAAACAATGATGACGGGCGAAAGCTAGAGTAGAGGTCTCTCCCTTCTCCTAGGAGAGGGCTCCTGAAAGTAAATCTCATGGCCAGTTTCTTCTTTCGATTTCACATTCACATTCCCATGACCCATTCTCGTTCTCGTTCACCATTTCACGCTTCCATGCCCTTCAACACTTCGTGCAAACATTTAAGTTGCGAGCTTCTCTGCATTGATTTAAAAATAAAGAGAATGCAAACAAAAAAAAAAAAAAAAAAAGAAAAAAGGAATCATTCAATGTGTCATATTGCATATACTTACTTTCAATATGTGGTTTTTTTTGTTTTTTTTTTTTGTTCTATGTGTAGAGAATCAGTCCGTTGAGCAATTCCCCACGCCAATTAACTCATGACAAGGACAATTGATTTCCCAGCGGCATATTTCCCAACAATTTACACACAAATTCAAATTGCATTTATCTAATTTTGAGTTAAACACGCCGGCGCCAAGGACATGAAGATGGACATGGACAAGAAGTGCCTTATGCCTATTGCCTACTGCCTGCTGCCTGCTGCCTGTTGGGCCCACCACTAAGATGAGATGAGAGCAAACAAAGCAACAAACATGAATGGCGCGCTGTCTCAAGTTGCTGCAGCCAACAAACAACAACAACAAACAAGAAACAACAACTCAAACCTTACAAACATGATACAATCAACAACAACGTGTCGAATATCAACTATACAGCGATGCTTCTAGTGTGATTTCCCTTAGGCAAATGACCAGGCTCTCGCCCTAGCCCCTAGCCTACCCTTGGCCCGGCCCCAATGTCGTATGACTTGCTGGTATTGTCAGATGTGATCTAAATATGCCTTTAATATAGATTTACATATATATATATAGATATAGATATAATTTACAAAAGTTATCAATCATGTTCGTTTGCCATTTTTATATTCATCGATCATTTACTTCGATTACCACACGCACACACATAGACCATACCTGACTAATACTTTCTTTTGCGTTAATGATTCAGTTGCACTATATATAAATATATCTATATATATCTATATATATATATATATATATAGAGTTAGAATACTGGTTGCAAAAACAGATAGATATAGCTGATAGATGATAGATAGCTTACATTTGTTGGCTTTTGTTTGCTTTAGCTCAGCTCAAAACTAGTTGGAAATAGAATTGGAAATGCCATCCCGCCTCCGTCACTCTCTATCATCACCTTTCGCTCTCATTCCCTCTCACTCACACTCACACTGTTCACTCTATCTATCTATCTATCTATCTACCATTGATTTGCATGGCCATGTTTATAGTACAATGGCAAAATCCGCTGCGCAACAACTCAGCTCAGTCACTTGTGCAGCTTGTGCATTTCAATTTATTCCTCGACGACTTGTTGTTGTTGTTGTTGTTATTATTGCTAGTTGCTTGTTGTTGCTGTTGTTGCTGTTGTTGCTGACTGCATGTATTTTCAATGCCATTCGTTGTCGGGTTGCAGTTTGTTTTTCATTTGATGTAAAAATCCACTTCAACACGCACAACCAGCTACTACTATGTACCTATTCCCAGCCTAGCTAGCTTTTATTTAACAACAAAAAAAAAACAAAAAACAAAAAGCAAGAAAAACAAAATATAACAGAGAAAAACTATCAAAGCAAACATGGGCCGAAGTTTTTATACTCTTGCATTTCGTGATTATTTCCAAATGCTCTTTCTTCACGTCTCACTGTTTCTTTAACATTTTTGGAACTGTCTCTCATTTTTACTCTCTCTCTCTCTCTCTCTGTCGCATTTGTTGTCCTTGAACACTCTTAAACACTCTCTTTTTTGTCTCTTTAGCACTTCTAGCTCTCTCAATGTCTCTCTTACTTATACTCATTTAGTCTCTCTATTTCTCATGAATTAAATCTCTTGTGCCGTTTCTATTCTATCACTGTTCTAGCTCTTCTTTTTAACAAGAACACAGATTCAATGCAAAAACACAGCTGATCTTCGTATCTCTTATCCTAAATGAGCTTGCTTTCCTTTCCTTATAAGAAGTTGTAATCTAATCAAAACTGATCTAAGATGAAGTTCCTCTCTAAATTGAGTTTATTTCGAACCAATTAAAGCCAACTAAATTGACTAGCTTTGGCTAACTAAAACTGTTTCTAAAGATTTTCTTATAGTGCATCAATCTGGCTCAAAGATATGTTTAATATAGAGCTCTAAAACTGAGAGATATAATTAACATGGCATGGATCAAGAATGTTCCTCTAAACGAATTAGCTTAACACTCTGTAAGGGTATAAAAACAACCAATGAAACTTAAAAAAAAAAAAAACAATTGTATGAGCATTGCAAATTACTTGGCAGTGCCAGTTTTGCGGGCCAAAGTGGAGACAGGTGAGGCGGCACGTAGAACGGCAGGGGCTTTCGCCGCATATGCAACGAGTTATATATTTAAGTAAATGTTGCATGAAATTGATATTGCAGCCGCCTCATCCATAACGATCAACCAGTTATTGAATGCCATTAAAGTATCTCTTACCACCATTTTCTCTCTCTCTCTCTCACTATATTTGTATATATGTATATAATTGTAAATGTAGTCAATGAGATTAATATTATATTGGCTGACCCAAAGCAATTTCGGTTAATCTCCATCACCATTGCTGCCGCCATTCACCTCTTCATTGTCGTCAGTGACTTCGATGACACAACGACTTGGCAACCATCCTCGTATGGGACCCTTGCGACGACCAATTTGTTCAGAAGGCTGTGAAACACGTTCACCATAGAGCCAATAGTCCTGGATGCGCGTAACATTCACCAGATCGTTGGGCTCTAGACATATGCGTGGATCATCTGTATAGGGTATGCAAATGGCAGTCATCAGGCCCTGTGACCAAATGGGCAGCCAATGTCCTGTGGCCGGATAAATACAACGATAGCAACGGGTACGGGCCAGCTTATCCAATTTCTGTGACAATTGCTCACGCGTTAGTGTATATTGATCGCAACCCTTGCGCACTGGCCAAACGATGCCATCGCCATGTTGATGAAAATTCCAATCGAAGACCTGATTGAAATTGATCAACCATCCCAGATCGTAAGGATAGAGAAACTTTCTTGTATGCTTTGCATTGAGGAGACGGCGAAAGCGAGCCTTTTTCACAATCCACATCTCGATTTCGGTTTGATTGGTAAATACGGATTTCATTTGATTGTAGAGCAACTTGCCAGTGGCCATAATTGTGCCAATGGCCACACCGAAACTAAACATGCAAAGCATTGCGCTGAACATACTCAAACGGATTGTGGCCAAATGCCTTTTGCCTTGATAGATGAAATGACGACGTAATAGCCCACGATAGAAGCCCAAACAGAGTATGACGGATGCATGGAGCATGGCCAGAGCAAGGTAGAGTAAAAAGTGAATGAAATACAATTGATTGCCCCAGCCCACGCAATTGTTAATCCAGGGGCAATGGTGATCCATCTTCTTCACACAGCGATCACAGCGTCGGCAATGATGGGCACGAGGCGCCTTATAGCCATCGCATGCCTTGCATATTTGCAAATATTTCATCTCATTCGCATGCTTCGGTTGCCATTTCTTTGGCAAATAGCCCGGTCCGGCAGTTACAGCACGTATAAAATTCAGCAAAGTCATCAAATTAAAGGCCAAATATATACCCAGATTAGCCATGGCAGAGAATGATTCATTTGGTGGCCAGAGCATCCAATTCATATGCAATGTAGTCCAGCTTACGCATAACAAGATGCTGAAAAATGTTACGGGGCCCCAGTGCAGGAAACGTTTTAAATCGTTCATTGCGAAATCGGGGAAATATAATTTCTCTCGAAACTTAAAAACAATATTTTTTTATTCCCGATTCTAGTTAGTAACAGAACTATAGAAAACTCAAGGCCAACTAAAAAGTGTTTATACCCCAAAAAGTGAAAAAGAAATCAACTTGATCTCAGCAGCATTAACATTATTATCATCATCATGATGATGATTGGAGATTAATTAAAAGGGCCAGCCACATTCCCGCGGCATTTGTGTGCATGTGTGTGTGTGTGTGCGTGTAATTAAATAAAGCACAACTATTTAAAATAACCACAGCAACAACACACACACACAGACAGACAGAGCAATAATTTATAAAATTTATTCAAGGTATTGGCAACAGGCAAGCCTGAACAAGGCAAGGTTTCCATCCCATTTTTCTACTCCCCCACTTAAGCTCCATTTATAAAAAATGCAAATAAATTTAAAAACAATAAAAGTGCAAAATGCATTTCATAAATAAAATGCAGCCAACCAGACCAGACCAAACCAAACCAAACCAAACCAGCCCAGTCTTGTCTCTCGCTTCCCCTCTCTCTCTCTCGCTCTCTCTCTCTTTCTTTATGTGTGTGGTGTGTGTATTTGCTCATCAAAAGTTGGTGGAAAGAAGTTATGGGCCACAACCTGGGAATTGTTTTTTGTATTCAGCTTTCCTTGTCGTTATTATTATTATTATTATTATTATTAAAAATTAATAGCAATATTTGCTGCCGCTTGCTGGCTTAAAACAAAAAAGTGAAATTAAAAACAAAATACCAACCAACGAAGCTTATGCCAAAGTTAATGAAATTTATATACACTTCTTGCTGCAATCATCGATTAAATAATCTTATTTTCCGTTGAAATAAATGACCCTTACAAAAGTAATTGCTTTGCTAAGAACTCGAACTAGCGTTCGTGTTATAGACAAGCTTTTTATCCTTCAACTAAAAATTGACTAAATTTAACAACCTTTCGACATCAAACTGATGTAAGAAATCGAATGTTTTTAAACGATTTCTATATGATATAGTGTTTCGAAGAGACATTTAACCAGTTTTATTTCACCTTTAGCAAGGGTATTAAAAAAAAAAAAAAAAAAAAAACCAATTGAAAGAGGTAACAACGGCCAACAACAACAAAGCAAACGCACCAATTTCAATTGAATTTAAAATGTGCCATAAATTTACAACAGACAAAGATAGATACAAACAGAGACAGAATCAGAGGGAAAGAGAGAGAGAGAGAGACAGTGACAGAGGCGTGGACAGAGACTGAAACAGTGAGAGAGAGAGAGAGAGATAGACAGAGACCGAGACCAGAGACAGAGAGTGGCATTTTTGTATATTATTTATGATACTGCATTTATAACACAAAAATATTTTCATAGCGTGAAATTTTTGCCAAACATTTACTAATGCCCATTAATTGATGATAAATGTTTGCTTTTCCATTGAAGCTTTTGTCGAAATGGCAGCAATTGAAATATGGCCAATGAAGGCCAATGAAAGGGCCAAAAACCAATACGATAGATAGAATTGAATCTCATCTGGTTATGGTTCTAGTGGTTAGAGGGCAAACAAATCGCTGATTAAGTTGCAAGTATGACACAAAATTGAATGTTGATAGTCTTCAGAAAAATAAACAAAATAATAAACAAAAACTTTAGCATTAAATATCTATTTTAAATTTAAGGCAAACTGTTTGTTTTCTTACAATTTCAACTAAATGAAACTTATATTTTAAGAGATTTCAGTTAAAGTATGCAACATTTCGATTTTTCTACAATGATCGTCGGGAAATAAACTGCTCTGCAATATAATGAATACCTTCTAAGCATAACCTTAAAGGGCATATTGGGGACAGGCATTACCCCACTTAATAGTAAAGAGATTCAAGCCAAGATATATCGAGAAGGCGTGCCTGGCAGATGACGCCAGATGCGTCGCTAAGATAATGACAAGGAGGAAACCAAAATGAAGAAGGACTTGATAATTGCACTTGAAATTGGTGGCAAGTTCCTATCAATTTGTAATAGATTATTTGATATCTGTGCCGCGGAAGCATCTCGTGGGTATTGACTACGTTTGCTTCTTTTTTCTTTGTTGTTTTAATAAGATTTGTTTTGTGTTTCTCAGTGTGTGTGTGTGTGTGTGTGTGTGTGTGGGGCTATTGTTATGCCTTGTTAGAGTTGCAGTTGCTGTTGGCCAACTGTAACAAGCTCAAGTCGTTGTTGTATGTTTATGTATTGCACTTTGGGCCTAACAAGGCAAAGTGACAATTCAGTGGCAGGACAATGGGCATAAATAAACCTGCCACACAGCAGAGCAGCGCAATTGGAATTTAAAATTGTTTTGTGTTGCGATATCTTGGCAGTGTGAGCAGTAACCAGTAACCAGAAGTAAGCATGATATAGTCGTAAATGTTTTGCTCTTCTCTTTTCTATCTCGTTTTCTCTCTCTCTCTCTCTTTATCTCTCTCTATCTTTATCTCTCTCTCTTTTTTTCGCTCACTGCTGTTGTTTTCTGCTCACTCGCGTAGCAGAAAGCAATCTATTTTGCGCTACAGATTAGATAGCAATAAAATTGATTGAAACATAATTGCAAATTGATACAATAGCCAAGGCAGACCCAAAGAAAATTGCCCGGAAATGCCAAAAGCCAAGCACACACACACACACACACGTAGGTGTATACATGTATGGGTATGGGCTTGAGGGAAAAAGCAATCTATAAACGTATCGAAAATTACTTCAAAGCGAGAAGCATTGCCGTGGAGTTTGTTTTCTTTGCCCTTACTTTTTTTTATTTATTTTTTTTTCTCCTATTTCTCCTCTCCCTTTTTTTTATTGGCGAATGAACTTGAAGAGCGGCAACCGCGGCAGCAAAGTCGTTACCTAGAAGCATGCGAAATTGACAGAAAACTCGTATTAAAATATATGTATGTATATGTTGTATATATGTATATGATGGGGAAAGTGGCTTATGCATGCGCGCATAAATTCCTCTTTTTGCGCTGATAAGTATGCTATGATGTTTTTTTCTCCTTTTTTGTTTTTTGTACCCCTCATGGCGAAATGAAATTTTTTTTATATAAAGTTGCCATAGAAATAGGCTTTATGCATAATTCAATGCATATGATTTTCCCTTTTTAACCATTGACTTGGCAATAATGCATTAAGCAACAAAACAAAAAAAAAAGAACTCAAGCGATCCATCTAGACTTTAGATTACTTAATGTAACAATAAAAATATTGATGTGATCATGTTTTCGTGTGTGATGAATCATGCGAAGATAAATATGCGTGAATAGATGAAGAAATAGATTTTGAATTTGTTCAATTTATAAGAAGTAATTGGCTCAACTTCGGCACTAAAAATTACCTTCCATTTAATCACTTTGCTTAATAATGTCCAAATGAATTGACATGTTAGAGTAAAATTTCTACAAAACTGCAGAAATCAATTAATGAATGTCCCTTCATTATGTTTTTTTACGGTCCATTAATTGGATCATCGTGAGACTAGGCTAACGATATAAACGATTTTTCAAAGAATTTTAAAGACCACTTTGCCTTGTTGTATATAAAATTCTAAAGGTGTGGCAGTAACCAAGGAGTGTAAAGACTGTAATGAAAGACCACCTTACGGCCATTGCAAATGAGAGCTACGAAGACTGCCCCAAGGACCTGTTTAGTCCAGAGTTTCATTTGAACCTATTTCTATTAATCTTCTTTGTTCTCTCTAGTTTATCCATCATGTAAAAATCGTAAAATGGCCCATCAATAATTCTAACGAACAAAGAACAGAAAATTTTGAACATTTATTTACTCAAATTTACAGTAAAGTCAATATGTAAGATTTAAGCAAGTTGTAATAAACGAAATTTAAATAAATATAGTTCGACATTTGATTGTTGTCACTAACCTTATTCTTCATGAATAATATGAAATAAAAATATATTTGATTACATCATTATTAATAGATAGTAAAGTAGAGATTATTATCAAAATGAATTATTTACTAAAAATTGAAAATCTTTTATAACAAACGCAAATCCTTTACGACTAAGCATAAACGTTATATCCTGGCCACTGATGGATGGATAGATGGATGGACGAGTGGATGAGTGGGTGAGTGTTAATCTTAAGGGGTAAAAGTGTGCCAGTTTATAACTAGATGAAAATGAATTCCCAGTTGAAATGATTGCAATGATTTTTATAGTCTCTGGCTTAACTATTTATTTTGGTCTTTTCTCCTTTCTTTATGTCCATGGTGGAATAATTGTCAATGACAAAAGTTTATTACAGCTCAACAAAAAGTAACAGCCAAGAATGAGAGAAGGGGAAAGGAAGAGAAGCGAAGGATCGAGAGGAGTGGAGAAAGTTGTCGAGGGTCGGCAATGGGTGGCGGCAAAGAAACAACTTTTACCACAAACTTATTTACTTAATTTGAAAATTAAATTCCGGCATTAAAACGCATAAATGACACTTGAGCTTGGGCTTCCTCTGAGTGGATGGGTGTATGCCTGTGTGTGTGTGTGTATGAGGGAGCGAGTGCTGTTTGTTTTTCTTATCAAAATGCCTGCGGCAGAGTGCTGGCAAACACATACACGCACACACACACACACACACACACACACATATGCACACTCAATATACAGACAGTCTATAAGAGCATACAGCATATATCCCTTAAGACAAACAACGCGTACAAAACGAGCTCTTGCCGCTGCTGACGATGCAGCTGGGTTGAGATCTAAAGGTCTGAGGCTGGGCAAGTGCACGCTTAAGAGTCAAAAGTGCAGAAAAATGCATGGCATACAAAGCGACGACGACGACGCCGACGACGACGACGTCGACGAGGAAGAAGACGATGACGAAGACGGCGTAACTGAAGGAGAGGCAAACATGGAGATGGAGAAGACGTTGGCAAGACAAACAAGCAGCCAGCCAGTCAGCCAGCCAACCAGCCAGCCAACCAGCCAGCCAACCAGCCATCTAGCCATCTAGAGAAAAAGGCATATAAATTGCGTTGCTTGTGAGGGTAAACGCGGTGAGGCGGTGTGGGGCAGGGATGATCGCCTGTTTTGAGGGAAGGGGTTGGGGGTAAACGTTTTTGGTGTTTGACATACGACGTGCATTAGCAGCAAAGTCAAGGATTAGCGCCACTTGTCTTGAGAGCCGGAGAAAACTTCTCTTCTGCTACCTTCCCCCTGCTCCTTCTTCTTCTTTACCACCATCTCACTTTCACCACGCTGTATACTCTATTCGATGAGGCCTTGCGGCTTATGGCCAACCCCCCCCCCCCCCCCCCTCCACCACACTTTGCCAACCCGTTTTAAGCAGAAGTAAATTTAAATACAGTCAGAGACCATTAAAGTTAACTGTGAATCAATTTGCCAAGCCCCACATTGGGGCGTGCGCATAATGCGGCCAATTCAATTTGGCCAACAGCAGCCAACACACGGGAGTCCCATAAAAGAAAATTAAAACAACTGATGACGATGAGACAATGATGATGATCATGATCACAATGACCAGGACAAAATTCATATTTAAAGCATTGCCTCTATCCCCACCCCGCGTCCCCTTCTCCCGCACAATATATATTTCTATGGCGCATTCTCTTTAATATGTGTTTAACATTTCAACTAGCCAAAACGGGGAAAAATGCCAAAAAAAAAAAGAGAACAAAAAAGTAATAGACAGGCAAAAAAAAAAAAAAAAAAAACGAAAGGAAAAAATACGTAAAGATAGAAGAAAGAAGGCAAAATAAAGAGAAAACGGAAAGACGTCAAGGAAATGCCAAAGCTATCGCAAACGCGTTTCGCAATTTTTGAAGGATGTGTTAAGTCAAAAAATATGCAAATTTAACCCACACACACACACACACACACAGAGAGAAGAGTGTGGCAAGGACACACAGACATAGACATATAAAGAGCGGGCGGGCAGAGTTAATACTCTGCAAAAAGGCAGCCTCAGGACTAGGTAGATATATATGTATTGTGTATAAGTGTGTGTCTGTGTGTGTGTGTGTGTGTGTGTGTGTGTGTGTGTATGTATGTATGTGCGGGTGCCGTACGTGTAATGCATACGAAAGTAGTGAAAATATCATCAATGGCAAAAATATGAATATCTAAAAAGGATAACGAAAATGGAGCAAAAAAAAAAATATAACACACACACACATAGAGAGCGAGAGAGAGAGAGAGGGCGGGAGGAACCATACCGGAACCGTGCAGAAGAGTGTATAAGAAATAGTGTGTGGCGGGGGTTCAGGCAGAGCCTGAAGAGGCGCGGGCTCATGTGAAAAAGTGCAAATGTCGATTTGAAGTGTGAGTCGTGTCTATGTCTCGAAACTGGCGAAAATAAAAAAAAAAAAAAAACAAATAGAAAAAAGCCAAACGAACGAACGATGCGAACTCAGTTCATGACATTTGACAGAAAACTAGAAAATTGTTTGCCACGGGCACAGAACGAGAACTGACTGAATATCTGTCTGTCTGTCCGTCCGTCTGTCTGTCTGCCTGACTGAGTCCCTGCCTATATACATATATATGTAGGTATGTTGTAGTTGTTGCTGTTTCTGCTTCTGTAGTTTAAATTGATATGGGGAAGCCAGCCACGATAGAAGAATGCTACGATAATCAGTTTTGACATAATTGCATCAAAATTTAACTACAGTTAACAGTTTATTCTTTCTCTAATAATTTGCATTGTGTTTTCAAACACGTTACGCTTCTGCTAAAGAACTATAAAGTTTAGGGATCGCTTTAGAGAAGCAAAAAACTCATGTTATTATCTACTTACATAATTATCATCTCTGTGTGGGCAAATACAATACAAAACCTTAAAAATTAAGACCTTTTGTTGCAGTAATTAAAGGTCGAGAAACACAAGAATTGCATCCGTTTTTTTTTATCTTAAGCCTTGTTGTAGAGTCTTCTTAATGCATACAATAAAAAGGTTGCCTATTGAATTTTCGAAAGATAATCAATATTTATAATTGCAATTATTTACACTGCAGAGTTAAATATATCACTCACACACTTACTGAAAAAGTCAAAAACATGTGACAAATTGTTGATGTAGAAGAAATGTAAAGTGAAAAATGTGTGTTCAAAACTTGGTAACCAGTGTAATAGTCAAGAATTTTCAAAGATATTTCGATAGGCGAATAAAGATTATTATACTGTAATAACTAAAAGAAAATTTGTGCTGAATACCTAAGAGAAACTTAAACACAAATTTAATAAAAAAATAATTGTTAAAATAAGAAACATTGTTGTACAGCGGCATCAAAAGAGATCGACAAAAGGTAAGACAAATAAATAGAATTGTGTTTTCTAGGTTCCAATTGGGCCACTTCTCCCCTCCTTTTCTAAAACTAATATTTTATGCATGGTATTATTCTAATTTAACCTTTAACTTGATTTTGTTGGAAAATTAAGAAAATTTTGTTAACGATTTAAAATTCGCTTTGGATTTTTTTTTTTCTAGGCGGTGGGCTTTTAAAAAACGTTCAGCTCAGTCAGTACTTCAGTGTGTGGTGCCTCCTGGCGGAAGCATTGCCGCGCGAGACTCCATTGCCGACAGTTACTACTCGGCCTCGGCCTCAGCGTCAGCCTCAGCCTCAGCCTCAGTCTTGGCCCGCATAAATTTACACAGCGTCTGTTGTAAATTACATTTGAAGTAGCAACTTTCCCATAAATCTTTACTACCCAAGACCAGCAGCAGCAGCAACAACAACAACAAGAACAGGAAATATATAAAATAAAAATAAAAAATAAAATAAAGAAAATACGAGAAAAAAAAAAAAGAAAAACTCAACCATGCAAACACAACGCGACAAAACTGTGTCATTCCCAATTGTCGCTATGTCTTTCTCCCATTATATCTCTCTTTCTCTCTCTCTCTCTCTCTTTCTCTCTCTTTCAATTTCTCACACACTTTCTGTATGTGCATCTCTTTCTGTGTTGTTGTCTCTGTTTTCACATCCGGGTCCCTGTTTCGGTTCAGAGCAACTTGAATTACGTACGCCGCAAGTGAAGTAATGAGCACACAGCTGCAGCTTGAGGGACTTGACGCTGCACAAACAAAAAATAAGCACTTCCAGGCAAAAGGAAGGGCGAGGGGCGAGGCGCGAGTAAGAGAGAGAGAGAGAGAGAAAGATCTGCAGAGCCGGAAGCGGAAATAAATATTAAAGCTGCAAGCAACAGCAACAGCAGCCACAATAAATACAATATAAATATGCGATATTTTCAAAAGTCCAACTAATAAATAAAACCAACCATAGCCAAGTGCCAGCGTATAAAACGAAAGGAGCTGAAATATTTTTCTATGGCCAGCCAATTGGATGTTGCCTGATAAACGATGGCTAAGTAAATATAAAAACGCTATGCCAATTTATGTGGTGTAAAAAGTTTTATTTGCCACATTTGCCCAACACACACACACACACACACACACACACACGCATGGACGTGCAAGTAAATCTAACAAAGAAAGGGGCAGAATACTCCAAAGTTGTCAATGTCTAAAGAATATTTTTAAAGGGAGGTTGCCCCAATAAGTATGCTACAAAATTTGTATTTCTCATGGACTTCAATGAAATTGATATGTCAACTTCTTATAGGACTAACGGCATTTTTTTTTTTTTTTTTGCCTACAAACGATTCCATTTTCCTTTTTTTTGTAATATGAATATCAGACAGATTCCCTTAACTCTTATCGCACCGATATGGCATTCCGATTTATATTTTTTCACCTGGCGCCATACAAGTGATTCGTGTGGGATCAGCTAGGGTCAGAGTTTTGTAAACTAAAATTAAATTGGCACAAATTTATAGAGAGAATAACTTGAACTTAACAAATAGAATCTTATAGACAGTAAGTTTACGCCAACATCCGTCAAGAGAATATAAACGAACTTTTAAAAAACTTGTAATTGTAGATCTATTAAAGAAAATCCCTTGGAATTTGAATTCCTATTTTATACAAATTGGTGTCGACCCCTTTAGGGACTTCCATGCATATCCATATAAACAGGAATAATGAACAATTTTCTTCTCTTTTTTCTTGCCAAGATGTAACCAGAGAACAAAGACAGAGAGTAAGAGGAAACGAGAGAGAGAGAGAGAGAATTATGGCGAAAGATAAAGCATTTGTTGGAGTTATAATAAGAATTGTATATTAAAAGTCACATTAAACCCATTCGTGATCACATCTGCTTATCAGAGAGCAATTTGGAACTTCATTTTTATGTTTTGCCACTTAAGTTCATCTATTGCCGCTTTTGTATGCTTTCTTTTGCCAATTGCTTGGCACACACATCCAGACAGTTTGTTTGGCCAAAAAGCTAATAAAATTATGAGAACACAAAAAGGTAAAGATTTGTAGAGCCATTTGGCATAAGTTTTAGTGCCCATTTTACGGCAGGTGCAAATGGTTTTGTTTCAGCTTTCTCTCGCTCTCTTTACGGTCTGAATTATTGAAATTGACTAAGGCCATGAGGGGAGGAATGAGAGTAAATAGCCAGTTAACAAAGCTAGTTGGCAGCACAGCATATGGATATGAAAAACCATTTCACACAGACTATTTCATCAAGCTATTGAAGCAGATGCAGAGACAGAGACAGAGACAGAAGCAGGGGCAGAGCCAGATGCATGTGCAGGTGCGTTTCATTTGAAATGCAAAGCTAAATGAATTGCACGTCAATGTAGTTGTGTAGACACACAGACATAGACAACAAAGACAACTTCATGCAAACTCATTTAAAATTGTTTAAGACCCAAGCAAATCAAATTGAAAGTGAGGCGGCAGGCGGCAGGCAGTTGCCAGACGCCAGGCAAAGGACATGCAAAAGGAATACAAAACAAAAAAAAAAAAATATTACAATGTGCCACATGCTTAAGTAACTGCTGAGAGCGAATACACATACAAAAGACACGGGAGATAGAGACAGAGACTGCGAGACTGAGAGATAGAGAGAATGAATACAAAAAGCAATAGCAACAATGATGATGAGCCAGCCAAATGGGGCATGCCACACTAATACACTCTATTTCTGTGTCTCTCTGTCTCTCATGTGGTGCTGGTGTTGGTGCTGCTGCTGCTGCTGCATGTTGCCAACAGGCGAAAGCCAAGCAACGACATTGCAACTTGGCTATTGGAGCATGTCGGGCGACACCAATAATGCTAAGAGTGTTGAGTGTAGCCAGAGTGAAGAAAGGAAAAGGACGAGGTGGCTCTCAGTGTTAGTGGAACGGGCCATCTTCATTATCATCATCAACATCAACATCAACATCATCATCATTATCATCCTCACCCATCGTCGTTGTCTGCGTGTTGTCGTCATCTTTTCAGAGTGCTTAAGGGCTGCATAAAAGCATTTATTATTAGATTTGATTCAATTTTCTATTCACTTACGTTATGAAAATGTGGCTCGCCGTGTTGTATACACTTCATTTCATCTCTCCCCCCTCACCACCCTTCTCTTTCACTCTCACCAGTCTTCCTTCTACCCGCAGTCTATATTTTTCGCTTTCTCGATCGACCATCTCGATGGCCGTGTGTTCCTCTGTTCTATTGTTGTTGTTTATCTTTCGTACACTGCACTTAATTCACAGCGGTAAATAAAAATCAATGTTTGCTTTTACTCCAATCGCGTAATTCTATTTGCATAAAAGTCAATTGGATTTTGTGCGAGAGATGAAACAATTTCAATAATTGCAAATGCCGCCGCCCATACAAAGATATAACTAGAGAGAGGAAGAAGGAAAGGGAAAGGGAGAGGGAGAGCGGCGGCGGCACTGAAACTAAGCCAGTCGAGTAAGCCGCCTATGTCTGTTCATGTGTCGGTTTGTCTGGGCCAGGGCCAGAGCAGGCCAACAGCGAGAGACCTGATTCTGGTCCTAGTTCTGGTTTGCCAGAAGTCCAGTCTATGTTCAGTTTTGAGCATAGATAGCGACGCCAATGTGGCGCCCGCCCACTAAAAATACGAAAGTTTTTTACACACACACACACACATTCACCCAAAAAAGGCTAAAGGCGACATCCATAAACTGTAATCAAAAGCTATTATCTCTGCTTGGCGTTGGCCATACTCCCTCATACCCAACCCCATACCCATCCCCATTCCCATTTCCATCTTCATACCCTTCACCCTAGCCCCCACTACTTCTAGTTCATCTTCCCCAAAAGCATGCATCGCATCGCATCGCCCCATTCCGTTCTAGTTTTTGGCAACATTTTTCTAAACCATAAATTTTGAAAGCAAATTCAATGGAATTTGCTTGCCAAAAATCACAAGCTTCCGCCATTTTCAGTTTCCCCTAGTCAGATACATATATATTTATACCACATATATATATATATATATATATATATATATATATATTTGTCTCTCTCACTCTCTCTCTCTCGCGCTTTCTTCGTTGTGTGTGTGTGTGTGTGCTTTTAAATTTAAAGAAAAATTCAAATAATATTCATATACGTTTTCATTATTTCATTCAGTCGATGTGGCTTGTCTGTTCTTTCTATTTCTATTTCTATTTCAATAAATTATTCAAAGTGCAACATATTGAAATTGAAAAGCTTCGCCGTGGCATAAGCTGATTGCCTTTTGTCTAAAATTATTTATTTTAATGTTGGTCAGCTTTACTTTTTTCTTCTTTTTTGTCTCTCTTTCTCTCTCTGCGTCAGGATCTCTCTCTCTCTCTCACTCTCTTTTTGGCTTGCTGTTGTTTCTTTGTCTGCCCAATGGACAAATCCCTTGAGCTAAATTGTAAATTAATTTGTGCACAAAACACAATACCGATTTTAATATATTTATATATAAATATATATATATATAACGTTTGTCACTTATTTTGCATATTTAATTCGATTTTTTCCGCTTAATTGTTGCTGTTGGGGCAAACAACAAACAAAATAAAAAAAAAAAAAACCTTAAAAGTGTTTGTTTAGTTTAGCCCAAAGGTTAAAGTTTATTAAATTTACATGCAGCAGAGAGTGTTAAAGTGGGAGCAAAAAATGTGATAAACATGTGATTTCTAAACAAAGGGCTTGAGGGGGACGGCATGGGGGGGGAGGGGGCGGAACGAAACGTTGTTGGTCAACGGATTAAGATGAATTGATATTGTAAATTGAACTAATTAAAATTGGATTGTGCAATCCACATTTATTGCTAAATGTTTGTAATTCTAAAGCTAAATTAATTAAGTGCGAATATTGTTTACAAAACTAAAAAACAAACAAAAAAAAATCCCCCGGCAAAAAAAAAAAATAAACCAAAACGTTTTTGTTTGACAGAACCTCATAAATTAGTTAAATATGCATCGATAAAAACAATCAGACTAAAACACTCACCCGTTTCAAATTTATTTTATTCCATTTTATTGGTTTCACATTCCATTGATTTATATCTGAAAAATTTCAACAATATTTTTTTTAATTAGTACATATGCACATATTTGGGATTATCAAAAAAAATATCGTCGCATCAACTTGGTTATACCGCGACCCCAACCTTTTCAGCCCGGTGGATCGATATATTGCTAAAATCGTTTTCAAACCATTGTGCAAAAACTTTTGATTTTAAGCTTTAAAATTACTTTCTTAGGGTAAATTACATCAAAGAAATCCGAATCTGTGTTCAAAATAAATTCTACCTATGTTAGCTTGATCGATTATTTTTCCTTTTCTTAACGCTTTTACTGTTTTATCCTTATTTCAGATTTATCGACAATAAATTACAATTTCACATTTTTAAAATTTCTAGTCAAAAATATGGCAAAAATGGCAATATGTCTGGCCCTGGTAAATGTAATCAAAAAACAGTATTTTATCTTACAAATTAATAAATTTTACTAAATATCTCTGTACTTAGCTTTGTATTAAATATAATTCAAATAAACATGGAATTTTTAGAAAACCACAAAGCAAACTGTTCCAAAATGGATTCAGTTACGAGTCGGAAGAGGATAAACTTTATCTACATACAAACTTTACGAGTCATTATACCAAAATTGGTAACTGTTTAAATTTCCTAGACCTCGTGAGACATTGTCCTTGGGACCTTATTTAAGAGATGTTATCCCTTATTTTATTCGATCAGCAAAACTAGCATTTATTGGCTGTGCATTCAAGTTTTGTATACAAAGTCTTTAAAACTTAATATTTAGAAACGAATTTATTTCAGTAGTTTAAACAGAATTTCTATTTAAATAAGAGATGAGAAATACATAATTACAGAATTAATTGGCAATAAATTGAGAAATAAATTCTCTTCTATTCCAATGGATTTGTTTTTTATGGGCTTAAATATTTTAACTGTATGTAAGATGTGTGATACATACATACATATGATTTAGGAAGCAGAAATTCGAAGAAAAGTAAGCATAAATGAAATTGTTTCGCATTAATCCAACATTAATGTTAGTTTTATGTTGAAAATTTTACAATAATTTGTTACATAAGTTAGCTTAAATTACAATATTCAAGAAACGGAAGAGATAATATTGCTCTCTATCTTTGGCTCTGCTGAATGAAGAAAGTATAACAATAATTGCATTTGGCTAATGCCAATGCATTTAATAATACAATATGTATTTGTGTGTGTGTGTAGATGTGCATGTGTATCTGTGTGTGTGTGTGTGTGTGTGGCCATTGGGCATTGGTTAAATAATTCATTACACATTCTTACACTGCCAAGCGAAATGACAAAAACAGAATATGAATAGACCTTTTGAAATGTTAAGAAATATTATAGAGATTTTTGGACTATCTAAGACGTGTGTGCATATATTAAGACATAAATATCATGCACAGGCACAGACAGACAGAGAAGGAGACTGAGACAGAGACAGAAGCAGGAAGCAGGACCCAAAAACCATATTGTAATGTGAATTCACAAGGACGATGCATACACATGATGATGATGATGATGCTGATAATGATGAGCTATGAGCCAGAGAGTAAAAGGGAGGAAGGAAATGGTGGTGGAAGGAGAAGGAGACAACATGAAGGAATGGCCAGAAGACAAGACAAACTGAGAGAGAGAGAGAGAGAGAGAGAGACGGCGGCGAGAGTGAGGCCGAGGCCGAGGGTGAGGGCGAAGACGAGACTTTTAGCCATCTTACATTTGCCAAAAATTACAGTTATTACTGCAGACAGTCGCCCAATTCTCGTCCTTGTCCACGTCCTTAACAACCACCGCCCCCTCTTCCCTTGGCAACCCCTACCCACCTCACTATCCGCAATGTTCTGCCAAGGCGCGGCAACTGCATTGGAAATTTAATTCAATTGCCAGGCGGCGGCATGCCCATAAATTCTACACTTTATTGCATCCGCAGTACGAAATGTTCACGCATAATGGGGAGGGCCAAAGCGAGAGGCGTGGCGCAAAGCGGCAAGAAGGTTGGTGGAGGAGGAGGGGAAGGTCCTACAATTTTAATGAGCTAACGAAAATTTAGTTTATTAGTAAGTTGTCGTTTGGATTTGTTGGACTTTGCAAAGTAGACAGAGACAGAGGGGCGAGTACGCGAAATGGACCATCAATTTTTATTCATTCTCATTTGGATTTGTTTCTGCAGGACAAAGCGAAGCGAGACTGGGGCTGGGACTGGGTCTGGGCCTGGGACTGGGGGCGGTTAGATACGGAAGTGGAGCACTTTAGCACGACATCCGGCTGAAGGCCATTTGGATGTTGTTGCCTTGGCCGCGAAAAGTGCTTGGGCCATTTCCTACTTTCAATATTTGCGTGCCAGAAGTTAGCCGATTCCTTCTTAGTAATTTACCTTTTGATTTCCTCTCATTAGACAGATCCTAAAATTGTGTCTGCCTGTCCCCCTTCTCACCGTCTATCGGATCTTTCGGTGTTGTTGGCCAATTTAACGTTCAGCTCAGCTGCGCTGAACCCGAGGGCCCTTAATGCAAAAAGGGTTTAACCTAAGCCACAAATATCATGGCGCACACAATGCAGCCGAGCAATTAGACTTAAATTCATGCAGCCGTGCAAGGAGGAGCTGGAGCAGAATCTAGATCTGGAACCCACTGAGCGTTTAGGTAAACAATTCCAAAACACACACACACAGCGAAAAGCGAAAAAAAAAGGAAACGAAGAAAATAACAACAAGAACAAACAGACAGACACACAACAACAAAAGGTGTATGAGAAATGCGCCAACTGCACAACGCGGCGATGTAATTGAAAAAGAAAATGAAAAGCAAGCCGCGAGCCTGAAAAAACACTGCAAAAAATAAAGAAAAAAGCGAACAAATTAAAATGACAGGGGCACTAACTTTAACCAAATGGAATGACTGAACATCTGAATACCCTATACACTGTACCCTTTCTTTCCAATCTTCATACTTTCATTTACAGAGAGTAAACCGAGCGATAACTATATGCATTGGAATTGGATAAATATTAATATGTATATAGAAAATGGGTGCTTTTTTTCATTGTTCTTACTTTTTTTTAAGATATCGTTATTAAATTCTTAATTATAAGTAAAAAAGTTGGTTTTTCACTCATAATTTAAATACATATTGAGCTACTCATTTCTCAAGATTTTGATGGAATATGTCATTTGGGAAACATTTTCATCCAATGTGTTTTGTCGTTTAAAAGTGGGTTATAAATATAATAAGCACTGTGTATACTTTTATATCCATCTTTGATTTTTCAAAAACTAGTTTAAGGACCACAGCAATCCGAATTATTTTCTTTAAAAGTCAATTTATCGAAATTTCTTGACTAAAAATTAACGGAGAACGTAAAGGATACGTAGTCTAGGTATAGGTTCAAGAGCTCTTTTGAAAATAGAGCCCGATTCTCATGTCAAGCATTTAGATACTTTTCCTTCTCCGAGTTTAGGTGGAATAGTTTGAATACTCTACACGAGCCCAGCCCACTGTCCACCTTACAGTTCATCATGATACTTAAAGGTGTCGACATTACGTACTAGTTTTTCAATATTTAAGTAACTTGTTTCATTTTTCTTTCTTTTTTAAAGAAAAAGAAGCCTCGAGATATATGAAATATTGTAACAGCCCTCGCACATGCGAAAAAACTAAAAAAAAAAGGTAAACTGAGGGCACAACAAAACACAAAACGACGACAAAGATGCCGACATTGTTTTGTTTGTTTTTCCTGTTTTGCCCCCCTCTCCTTGTCTCTTTTTCTCTTCCCCTGCTACTACGCCCATTCACTTGCGATGTATCTTGAACAAAAATGCAGGTCATTTGGCAATTAGGTCGTTAGTATTAGAATCTCTTAGCAAGACCAACAATCCTTCCCCTCCCCCAGGCGAAGGAAGAGCGTTGAAGGCCAAAATTTTGTAGCCACTGTGTCATTTGATTTATGTAAAAGAAAAATTGTTGTTTTTGCAAATCTTTTCCCAATGGCTAATTAAATTTTATTCAAGCAATCAAACAGACAGTAAACCAAGATTGCTTCAAGAGTTAGAAAGAGTTTTCGAAGGCGTTCAGCCCAGAGAGAACCCACAACTTCTGGCCACTTGTGCCAGTCAGGAGCAGCAGAAGCAGCAGCAGCAGCAGCAACAGCCACCACCACTACAATAACAATAGCAAATGCAACTGCTGCAATTGCAATGGCTGTTGCAGTTGCAGCTGAGCGTTTTTCCTATTTGCCACTTTTTCGCCTTGTGCTTTAGTTATCCGTCTGGTCTGAAGCTATGGGGGAAGGGGTTCGGAGAAGAAGTGTGGAGCGTGAAGCGGCGACTGTGGCAGTTGCCTGCTGTCAGCAGTTTGTGCCAACCAGCAGCCACTTTTTCACACAGCTCAAGTGCTGCATCTTCAAGCATAATGAACACTTGACTCCTTTTGGCTTTTGGGCCGACCGACAGACCGACCCAACTGACTGGCTGTCGTTGACAATGCCCAGTGCAAACATTTTTACCGCAGGCTAAGACAAAAGCCTGACAAAATGAAGCGAGCATGGCTCGCGGGTAAGTACTTGAGGTTCCACAAGTATCCTTTTGGAGGCAGACAAAACATAACGAGAGAGAGAGAGAGAGAGAGAGAGAGAAAAGAGAAGTGAGTCTCAATGCTAACCCAAATAAGTAATGCAATATGCTGCTAGCTGCTGCCTGGCTTCTATGGTTTCTGTTGGAAAATTCATTAAATATTTCAAGAGAAAACCTGTGCACAGTTTACTATTCGATTGCGAATCATTTTCATCAACTTGATGTAAGATACTCTCCCACCCACCTACTACCCCCTGCCCATTATCAAGGGCCCAATCGTTTACATAGGTAAGCTAAATGTAAATTCTTTCTCTTTCTCGCTTTCGCCCTGCCTCCGCTTCCCCCCACAGTTGCCTGCATAAATTATAAAATTAGTGAAGAAAATACAAAACAAACACATGCAAAAATTTTCCCAACGCAAAAACTATTTCAATTTAAATTCTTATCTCATATTACGGAACTAGGCAAATGAGACAGACAGACAGACAAGTGGAAAAAGCCTCCAAGCGAACTCAGAAAAAAAAAACAAAATAAAGAAAACCTTAAAATACCCGAAATATAAAGAAGAAGAAGAAGAAAAGCATTTTCCTATCTTCGTGTTTGTTGCTGTTTGCCTTATAAGCTGCTTAGCTTTTGCTTTTGCTATTGCCATGACTAACTTTTGACGTTTTGACGCCTTAAAGCGACTACTTAGAAAACAGAGAGAGGCATCTACCAGGCATTCCCCCATGCCCATCCCCATCCCTACCTCTACCTATCAACCACCCATCTCCTTCGACCGCGCTCCTTTCTGTAGTATTCTCTAGCTATGGCCATTGCCTCTCATGGTATCACATATCTTACTTAACGTGCCTGCAAGACTTTTTTCATTAGGATAAGTCTATTTTATGCCAAACATCCGACACACCCATACACACACACACACACACACACACACACACACACAAACACACACACACGCATATGGCAAGTTTTCTGCCGCCTGTTTTCTCCTTTAGCTTTACTCTTCTTGCGTTGCGTTGCGTTTTGTTTCGTTCCGTTCCGTTCCGTTTCGTTTCCTTCCTCCTTCTTGCCAAAATGTTTATTTGGTTTCTTATGTTATTTATTTTATGGCACCTTTTGCCATACTTTATTTTTTTGCTATTTGGCTGGCTGCTGCTGCTGCTGCTGCTGGTTTTTCGGTTTTAGCAGCTGTGACGTCTTGGCGAAGTCCTTGCCAGAAGAGGACTCCATCCATCGATATAACAATATCCTTTTGATGTAATTTCCGCTTATGGCTTATTTTCACAATGGCAGGTGTAAAGGTAATCGTTGATTGTAAGTGCCTGCCAGCCAGTCAGCCAGCCAGCCAACCAGCCAACCAGCCAAGCCGCCAGGATTTTATAAGCTAGATATATGCTATGTGTGCGTCTCTCTATCTCTCTCTCTCTCTCTCTCTCTCTCTCTGTCTTTCAATGTGTGTGTGTGCGTGTGTGTTTGTTTGGCTTTTATGTCAATTCTCAATTATATTTCAATCATTTTTATTACATCGTCTAATGCCCAAAGAAGATTACTTTCCATCATAAATAAGTTATAAATTTAATTGGAAAAGCTTTTGCCTTTCCTCATCTCCCCACCGTCTCTTTCCCTCGATATAAGTATATATGTATATGGTTGAAAGTATAATCTGTTACTCACTGTGTATTATTTCTCTTCATTTCCGTCGCTTAATTAGTTGCTAAATTATTACCATTTTCTGACTGACATGAAACGTTTCGCTGCTTCTTCTCAAGTGACAATTTCGATCCAAAATGTGACCTGTGGCCATTGTCCCCATTGACTGTTGGCATATTTGATTTCAATTGATTTCAAAAGTGGTGAACAAGAAGTGGGGTGTGTGTGTGTGTGTGCCCCTCCTGTCATCTGACACGCTTGACAATCGCGACACGCGACGAAAACAATGCCAATCATGGTTAGTTGATTCAGCAATTCGCGTTAATTTCCACATGGAATACGGCCGCATAATTGTGGTAATCGTTACGCTGAAAATTGGCTTAGCTACCTAACGAAATTCTACCTACCTCTTCACCTCATTTTACAGCTTTTCTGGTATGTGTGTGTGTGTGTGTGTGTGTGTGTGTGTTGGGAAGGGAAAGGTGGTTGGGTTACGTATACGCACCATTACACCAAATGAAAAAAATGCGACAGTTTGCCAAATTAATGAAGTAAGCAGAAGAAAATTACAATTCAGCATTCTTAATTAGCATATAAATTACAGTAGGTTAACCCCAGAAAGACCTTCTACCCTCGACCCAATCCCTCCCCCTACTACTGCATACATACATATATGCATATTGATTAAATAAATATGGAAAATAAAACAAAAAGACAATTAATAGCTCGACTCTTTTGATCTAAATGCAGACATTTTCATACCTAATCATCATCAAAGGGTCATCTCTATCTCATCTGAGCAGGTGTTAAGACATCGATCCATGGCACATATGGATCGCAGGAGCAGGAGCAGCATCATCATCATCATCATGATATATTCAGATGGTGGCAATGGCGCTGCTTTATAAATAAATACACATGGAATACATTTACTTGTTTTTTTTTATTTTCTTTTTCTCTCTCTCTCTCTCTCTCTCTCTCTCTTCTTGCGGCACAGCTGCGTCGACGTTGCCAAGGTGCTGATTGCAATTACCTGTGAGAAGGAGGTAGATTGAGACCGAGAGATGGAGATGAAGCTGGAACTGGAGATGAGAGACGGCAAACAACATCACATTGCTTGTGCCGCTCTTGTTTACGGCCGACCACATCAGCTGCGGTAAGGGGTTGGCAGCGGGGATGGGTGCATGAGGGATGGTTGATAATAAAGCAAGGGTGGGCCGACACCCATGCCCATTAGCAGCAGCAGGAGGAGGTGGTGGTGGTGGTGGAGGTGGTGGGGCAAAAGGGAAAAGCAACAGGCAATAATGCCAGCGTGTCGACATTGCCCGATGAATTGCGTGACTGTGCAACTGAAGCCATGGATATAATAAAAGTAATTAACAAGTGTTTGCACTGCATGATGTGGAATTTCAGGCGCGGATAAGCACACGACAACGACAACGACGACGACGACGACGACGACGGCAACGGCAACAGCGACAGCAACAATACAACGTTGGATAGGGCGACGGATGCTGCGATGACTCTCTACATACGTGTGCCATATGTCAGAGGTGAGATGCTTCTACTGGCTACAAAAACAACCGGGGCCTATGCTTTTGCCCTTGCCCTTGCTCTTGCCCTTACCCTTTGCCCTAACCCAGCCATCGCTCAATTTCCGTTACCATTCCCATTTGTTGTTGGCATTCAGAGAAAAAAGAGGCGAATTTCTTTAAGTGCCACACAAAAATCTAATAAAAATCAAGCAAAAAGGCAAACGGAAAGCAAAGAAAGCAAGAAAGAAAGAAATCCGGAACCAAACGGAAAGAAAATCTCTCTCGACAAATACTTTTGACAGCTTAGGATATTTGATGCTAAAAAACAAAACGTAAATTGAAAAGTTTTACACTTAATACAGGTGCAAATATGTGCGAGTGTGTGTGCGATGTGTGTGTGTGTGTGTGTATTGTAACTCTGACTCCAACCTAAGCATTGTGTGCGTGTGCGTGTGTGTGTGTGTGTGTGTGTGTGTGTGTGTGTGTGTGTGTGTGTGTGTGTGTGTGTATGCTGAAATCAATTTGTGTGCATTTATTGAAAATTGAATTTCGAATGAGCATCGACGCGTGCACACATGTTGCTCATATGATTGAGTTTTTTTTCTTTCCTTCTTCACTCTCCTCTCATTCTCTGCCTGTCCCTTTTTCTCTTCACTTTTATATAACATTTGTTTCTACCTCATCATCTCATCCTCCCCTCTCTCTCTCTCTCTCTCTCTCTCTTGCTGCTGTTGTTGTTGTTGTTGTATGTTGAAGTGTTGAAGTGATTGTTCAAATTGCGTAAAAATTCTATGCTCAAAGTGTCCTATAAAAATTTAGCATGTAACTTTATTGAGTTTTATAAATGGAAAAAAGCCTTCATTAGACATCAATTGAAGAAAAGAGAGACAATAAATTGAAATTGAAACTAAATGTGCAAGAAAGTGTGGCAATTGCTAACCATTCAACTCCACCTCCACCTACGTACCCACCATCGAGCCACCATCGACCCACCACAAACACCAAGGCACAAACGAATTTCAATTTATTTCATTTCTAATATGAATAATGTCAAAAACTTGTTGAATTTATAAATAATTTTTTTTATCATATTTTTTTTTTTGTTTTCTGCATTTACTTAAAGTTTCGAAATATAACTTTGACATTTCTTATATTTGTGTTTAGTTAAATTTGTTGCCAACTTGTAAGAAAAGTTCTGTCTCTCTCTCCCTTATCTCTCTCTTTCTTTTTTACATATTAACGTTTTAATAAATACATTTAGCGGTTTTCGTTTAAGTCTCTTTTGACACAAGGTCTTGTCATAAGTTTTCCATTTGCCTTTAATTTGTGTTTTAAAACTGGTCGACTATAGAAAATATTGGCTTTTGAAAGCCAAGCAAAATTGGACAATCAGAAAAAACCGATTTCATATATACATATATATAGATTAGAGATTCGTACTTCTATAATTTTGTAGCATACTTTTATGGGTTGTATTTTGTATCTCAGCCAAAGTGGCTTTATATAGTCTAATTGGTATATTGGCTCGATTTCATTGAGAGGCAACTCTTGCATTGAATACAACAAATTTCAGACGACCGGCTTAATTCCTGACAACCAGTTAGGCTTTAGCAAATGCCTTGGCCTACTCTTCAAAAACAAAGAGTCTCATGCCAACTCCATACTCTCCTGGAAAAAGTTGAACTTCAGAAACATCAGAGCCAAGGTACTGCAAGGAAGTGTTATGGAGTTTTGACAGCTTTACACTTCTTTCCTCGCCATGGATAAGTCCCTACTGACTGCTAACAGTATACAAAACAGTTGGTCATTCCTATTTAATTCACCCACGTTAAGAAGAGAACACGCCCCGCATGTCCATCTTGACGGGGCCAAGTAGCTGGATCTGGGCTCACTTATTGGAATACAAAAAAGGCTCAAAAGACACCTCTGGTTGTGGCAAAAACTATTTCGATCTATGGCATACAGATTTGAGGCAAAGATCTCCAGACTTGCGTTTGAATAAGTGATCTAACCCACTTGCGATCAACCTTTTGGACAGCACCGTCTAAAAAGACATCATATCCTGGATCTGTCCAACCCAGCGAACTGAATCATGAAGCCCTCCTTTCCCTTTTATCCTTTCTACCCTAATTTAATGTTAATGGTCTCAATTTAGAGAATAAATCCAAGCAGAAAAGCATTACATTTAAAAATATAACTGTGTAACATTTTAAATTAAATGTAAATTTCAAAAATTTGTTTACCGATTTAATTGGCATTTAGGAAAATATAAATATTAATATAAGGATTAAAAATTGATTGAGTTAAAGATTTGCTAAAAATTTATTGGCCAGATTTGGTCTTAAACTTAAACAGTTTCTTTCCCTTAGTTTTAGTTAGTTTAGTTCATACACGAGAACTGTGTTTAATTGATGGTTAGATGCTCTTAATAAGAATTTAATCAGTTTTCAATATAAAATTCCAAGTTAAATCGCCAACAATTTAACATTTGCAATTCAGTTTAATTATGTACATTGAATTTGGAAAATCCTTTAATATTGTCAGTGGATTCGATTTAATTCGCCCAAAAAGTCGACGCAAAAACGAAGAACTAAACCTAAGCTAAATGCTAACAATCATTGAAGGAGAATTAAGAGTTGGAGTAGAATCAGACTATGTTGCACTCACGAGCAGGCAATAAAAAGGGCAACCGACACGAGAACGACAAGTTGTTACACTTGTTGTTGCTGTTGTTGTTGCTGTTGTTGTTGCTGTTGCTGTTGATGTTGATGTTGTTGTTGCCTCTGTTAAATTCGTTGAGAGTAAACTTGAAAAACGGTTACTAGGTCAGTAACACTGATGAAAATATTCGTTTAGCTCTTCTCGCTCTTTTCGAATCTTTATCATCTTTGCAGAAATTGTCTCTCTCTCTCTCTCTCGTTTCTCCATTTCTCTCGTGAGATGCGGCAAGCCGCCCTTTTTAGTACACTGAGAGCGACAAAGAGTTTTGTAGCTTTGTCGCCCAACAACACGATTTACGGCACGAACTTCGTGGATGCTGCGAATAGACTGAGTGCCTGCCTCAGTACTCAATCGTGCGCGCGTCGAACAGGACGAACACGTCGCATTGTGCCGCATAGATTTTCAATTTTTTTGGCCAACTAACCAAATCGTACAAGCGGACCAAGTGCCGAACTCCTCCGGCTCTAAGATAAAGTGCCGAAACCGCTCGAGTATCAAAAAATAAACCAAACAACAACAAAAAAACTCACAACTAAACCAAACAAAAAAGAAAAAAGGAACAAAAATAAAAAACCGCGGTGTCCCTTACGTCGGCTTTACGTGATAATAAAGTATTTTTTTTTTTTAACTTCACTTTGTTGTTTTTTTTTTCGCTGTTGTGGCTTAAATTGCGCCCAGCTTATGCAAATGTAACAGTCGCTTAAGAGGCAATTTTCCTCGAAAAAAAAAAGAAAGAAAGAAAAGGAAAGTCAAAGAAAAGAAATAAGCAAGAAGAAAAGTTAAGAAAAAGTAGCCAAAAGAAAAGCAAACGAAAAACCTCAATAGCCGAGGCTAACCATTTAAGTGTCATCTAAACAACAAAAAAAAAAAAAAAAGCACACAACACAAAAACAACATCTATGAGAAGAAAAAAAACCGCAAATGAACAGCGACAGGAGGAACATTTGCCAAGCGGAATCTGCTTTTTTGTAAGTGTTGTCGAATTTGATAGGCATTGACTTGGACTGTCTGCCTGACTGGCTAAATGACGAACTGACAGACTGACTGATTGACTGACTGACTGAATGACTGACTCCATTGCCTTGACTATCCGCCTGCCTAGTCAAGTTGGCCTCGATTTTGGGCCCCAGCCATTTTCTATATTGATGAGCATTAATATTAACAACGGAATTTGTGCTCATTATTTGTGACTTTGGCATTTGTTGGCATGGGAAATGAGACAACAGGAAAACGATGAGGTCAAAATAGATTTCCTTGCCGCCAGCTTCTGCCCTCCTGCCCAGGAATAACATGAATTACATGAAAAGTCAGCCAATTTAAGATGCCCAAATTGACAATATATTTATACACATAAAGTAGACAAATTCACTCCCCAAGATCAAGTCTTTTGATTAATAATTGAAAGAACAATGTTCATGTTAATTGAATTGAATTGACTTTCAACACATTATCTTAGATGTTTTCAAAGTCAAACTTTGTTAAATGGGTTGAATTTTATTTGCATTTTTTGTATTAAATATGTACATAGGCCAAATTCGATTTTAAAATTCCTTAAAGTCTTCTTTTTTTAATTAAGTCCCAAAACTCAAATTCGAAACATAAAATTTGAGTAAATTATCAATAAAAAAATATATTTTTATCCTGACGATTCCGTAACACAAATATCAGCAAGGCAAAAAACATAAAACTTTAAAATTAAAAACATTACCGAGAAAGAATATTGAAATTCTTTTTAATAATTTGTTAACTTAAGAAATTTTAAGAGATTAGTAGATATTTTAAATTAAATTTTTTATGTTAAATACTACAAGAGAGTTTTATTAATAATATTCAATTATTGGGTCGTTTAGAAATTAAAATTTGATGGCGACGGTTTTGAAAAATATGTTTAAAGTTGTTTTTAACGCTTTGCATAATTAAAAGTTTGGAAAATTCTTTTAGAAAAATTAATTTTCAATACATATAGTTAATTAAACAATGAGAATTTCCCATATCAAAATACTTTTCTTAAGGCTAAAATTGTTTTAGCTAGAACAAAAATATAATTTTCTGCTAATTCTTTTAAAGTGTTTAAAACTTTCAACTAAACTTAATTTTTTGCTATTTTAGCATGTCCTTAGTATATTTTACAAGTGCCTCTTAACTTATTATGGAGCTATTTTATAATTCATTTCAACTGAACTTCTTTAGAATGAAATCTTAAAGTAGTTGAAGTAACTTAGTTACGACTTACGGCATTTAAATGCTGTTAAATCGTTTATAGTGACAATTAAAAACTTAATTTATTATTCACATTGAATAGAATTCATTTACAAAAGCTAAACCCTAATCAAACAATTTGCGTTCTCCAAGTTGCATGGTTGTTAGGGGGAACGTCGAGGAGGAGGGGGAGAAGTGGGGGGAGAAGTTTATGCTAACCACTTTTAATAGAAGCTTAACAAATTTCCAACTTCCAAAATGGCGGCAGCCAAACCAGCAAAATTTAATTATAGTTCATTAAATTTAAAGCTTCCTAAAAATTATTGGATATATACGAATACTGTGTGGGGGTGTGTGTGTGTGTGTGCGAGTTGGTCCTTCTTTTTGTTGCTATTTTAGCATGACATTGGCATACTAATCACCTCATTGAAATGCAAATAAGCTGGCTTATATTATGGATTTTATCTGCGGTCTAATAATTTTGCAGCAACATTTTTATCTCACAGCCATTCGCTAAATACCTGGAAACGTTTTCGTTTCGAAAAAAAAAAAACACAAACTTTCAAGGCGTTTCAGATATACTGGGCGTAGGAGAAGGGCGTGGCTGTGGCAAGCACGTGTCGGCATAAATATATACACCACCAAAAACAACAACAACATTAACAAGAAGTAAAAACAAAACAAAAGAAAATGTAAAGAAAGCTAAGAAAATGCTTTTCTACCATGGCTACCTCTACCTCTCTACCAATTCTCATTTTCTTTTCACTGAAAGGCAAAGTTGACGCAAATTTTTATGGGGATGCCACTGCTGCTGCTGCTCTTCTTGTTGTTCTAGTTGTTGTTCTTGTTGTTGATGTTGCTTTTGGTTTGAGCTGATGACTATCAGTTGCTGAGCAGTAAATTACTGGCAACACTCACACAAAAGGTCAGTAACCATGCTGAGCTTTAGCAGCAGCAGCAGCAGCAAAGGCAACAGCAAAAGCAAAAGCAAAAGCAAATCGCAATGTGTTAAGTTGCAAAAAGTTGAATGAATAAAGAAGGGCCCGGCCCGGCCTGGCCTGGCCTGGCCCAGCTCGGTTCGGCTCGGCTAAAGTCAAAGGCAGAGAGACAGCAGGATCTGTTTTAAAAAGTCGAGTACAAAGTAATCAGCAAGTGGCTACAAAATAATTATTTAATTAACGGAAGTGCCGCTATGCAGCAGGCATCATCAGCCCTGGACAGTATCATAGGATTCTGGAATCCTGGCCATTCTTTTGCTCTAAATGCCCATTCATTCGTTTCATTTATCTAGCTGGGCCTCTTTCACCTAACTCCTACAGCTCGCCCTAGCCCTCGCCCTCGCCTCGCCCTTGCCCACGCCTCGCCCTTGTTCTCGACATCCTTCTGTATCTGTTTGTGTTTTGGCTGTTTTTATATCCTTTAGCTAAATGGCATAAAAGGGTATATATGTGCACATCATCAAAACTGTTGCCCTCGTAAGTAAATTGCCGTTTCTAGTTAACCCCCCTCATAGCCTGAATTGTCTTGAAATTCATTAGAAACTGGGATAAATTAGCCCAACTTTATAAAGGGTATCAGAAAATCGATGCATGCAAAAATTGAGTAAACTTTTTTGTGGGGTCCAGACTCGGTTGGACTCGCTTTCGCTCTCGTCTTAGCCACTTAAACGTCCGTGACGTTCAACTTTAGGCTTCTAATTTAAATTTAATTAAGTGGGATCATTCGTTTAATGGAAACTGGCCCATCCTGGTCCAAGTCCAAGGAGTCTTGTGCTTGAGCTTCAGCTTCATCTGCTTCTTCCATCAGCTTTTCCACTTCTTCATCGTTTCGTTACTGGTTTTCATCGACGTCGAGACGTCGACGTTTCGCAATTTTGCATTAGTTTTGCCATCGTCATTATGTAATGAATAAAGTTCCAAGTAGCCAAGTGGCCAAAGGGCCATGGGCTATATGAATATTAAGCGTCTGTTAACCTATTTTCTAAATGCTCTAAATAATCCTCTGTCTTCTCCTTCTCCTTCTTCTCGTCCTTCTCCATCTATCTCTTACTCACTCTGATGATGAGTAAGCCCATTTTGCCACTGGCTGGCTTTGCCATTGCCTCGGCGATGCTTTTTATGAGCCTCACAAAAAACCAACAACAACAACAGCAACTAAAAAAAAAAATAGTCTGAAGAACAGACTGCAACTTTTCAGTCAAGTGGTTTTTATGTAAATTGCCTCGGTTAATGTTTGGGCTAATGAATGAATGGGGAGTTAAAATCGTAAAGAAAAGAAAGAAGATAACAAAAACCAGAAAAGGGTTTGTCATTCTACAGAACTGCAGCGCAGTAAATATAAAACGAAATCAAAAGAAATTATCACAAATTAGAGACATGTAGCTAATTTTAGTATTTTTTTCCAACTGGACCTAAATTCCATTTATCCATTTCATCAATCAGAAATCCGTATCAAGATATTATGGAAACAAATAACTTAATGAATTTATTTATCCTTTTCTAAGGAATTTGCAATAAATTCCATTTGTCATTTGGTCATTTTTGTTGAAATAATATTCATATTTTCTCAACAAATCAGTTTATCAGTTTATTTTCCTATACATTTTCTTTTTCTTTTCTCTTTTTCTTTTTGTTTCGTTGCCTCCCCTAAAAAGAATTTAAGCAAAATACATAAAAATGCCACACAAATAAGCCGATTTAAAAAACAATTTGAAAAATTAAACGAAATTTAAAGGCCACAGCACATTAAAAGTGAACACACACACACAACGAGTGAACGCCAAAGCGATTCAATGGGGGATTGAGAAGAAAAAAAAAAGGAGGGGGTGAGGGAATGGGGATGGGGGGGATTGGGTGATTTGAATGAAGGTTGGGAGTGGAGGAGGAGTTGGGGGTTGGAACCGAATTCTTCTGAATAAAATAACAAGTTCGAAAATAAAATGCCAATAAGCCGAGCGGAGCGGGGGGAGATGTGGGAATACAAATTTTTCAACAATCCAGGCAGTCATTCAGTCATCCAGAGCTGTGCAATTTTAAATAATTAACAATAAAAAAGCATAAAAAACAACAACGAAGAAAAAAAAAAGAGAGAAAATTGTGGAAAAAAAGAAACAGACAAAAGACATTTAAAACAAAAAATGAAAAAAAAGCGCAAAATCAGCACAAAAACAGCCAGCGAACCGAAAGGATAACAGGGCGACAAGGCAGGAACGAGACACAGTCAGACAGACACACTCACACACACATACATACGAACACACACATATATGTAGTGGCAACAAAAACAGCGCAAGCTGCTGCTGCTGCTGCTGCTGCTACTGGCACAGTGACACACTGACAAAGACAAAAAAAAAAAAAAAAAAAAAAAAACAACAACAACAGCTTCGCACACCTGGTTATATGCATGAGAGAGAGAGAGAGGGAGCGAACGAGAGACAGATAGGCAAGTGTGTACATATTTGCCTACAGTTCACTGAACACACACACACACACACACACGCACACGCGGCAAGAGGGACAGACAAACGGACGTTAAAACATAAATGCGAACATCAGCGGAAAGTGAATGGAACTTGTTCCAACTTGGTTTGCCATTGTGCAAGGTGCAAAAGACACGTGCAAGTCAACGCGTGCCGCTTTTTATGCGTAAATATGTACGTGTACGTGCCCATGTGATGTGTGTGTGTGTGTGCGTGTGTGTGTGTGCCGGGTGTGTGTATGCTCATTTAAACAACAACACAATTCTCTAATTCACCCTAAATAAGCAACAAGCAAGCAACCTTTCACTTTCCGAGTTCTTTTAGGGGGGGTCATAAGGCTATAACCTTTCAAGAGATTAATTTTAATCAAGTTAATTTACCACAAATCACATTTCAAACTCAAAGTCTTTAACATAAAATACAATATTAAAACTATAGACTAAGATTCGGGTATATTATCATCAACTTTATTGATGTTCTACATATACCCAAATAAGCCAAAAAACTGCTTTCTATTTGTCTATAAACATTATAAATCCTGTAACTTGGTCGAAATTTATCTGTAAATGAAAAGAAAGATAAGTCATAATACAACTACATTAACCTTTTCGAAATCGACTACGATAGCTAGCAAAATGAATTTTGATCAACTGTTTCATATCTAGATTGATATTGTAATCTTCTATGCAATGACTATAAAATTAAAAATAGAAATGCTCTGTTGATTGACCAGTGGCAGAGAGAAGTCAGGTAAACAAGCTGAAAGGAACTTTCGTATCGTCCAATCACAAAATCACAGTTAACGAATTATATTTTAAATATTCACTTTAATGCAATGCTGACTAATATGACCAAGAATCCTTCGTTTTTTTTCAATTTTGTTTTAAATAATAGCTGGCACATTTTACTATTATATTATTTCACTGAGTTTCAAATTGATTTAGTTCTGTGCATTAATTAGTTAGCTCATGACATTTGACGCTAGAAAGTATGCTATGGTAAATGGGAAATCAATTCATTTCAATAGGCAAACAATATGTAACAAAAAGCAAGTCTAATTGCTGGTTCATATTTCTTTTGCTAATTGAAAACTATGTTTAATTTGTTCAAGAATGTTTGTTTTCTCTCTTTCTCGTGCCATCACGTTCTGTTGTGTTAGTTTAAAAGCATATTTTTGGTTGTATTTTGACACCTCGTAAATTGAATGGAATAAACAATTTTAGCCCATTAATTTAATGATTCAAAGGAGTCACATACAATTCATGAGTTTGTTAAACATTTACAATTTATTTTGGTATTGCAGAAGAATATTAATTTAAAAATGTCACGGTTCACACGGTTCAACTTATATATATAAATACATACATACACACATTCAAACCTATATGTATGCATATGCATTTGCTTTATGTCAAAGTCAATGTAGAGCAAAAAACTATAAGTTCACACGTAATTCCCCTCATGCCAAAACAAAATGCAAAGCGTATTAAAAGATACATTTTATAATAATTGCATAAGTAGAATATCTGATGATGTCATCATTTTCCCCTCCTCCACCACACCTCGCTCTCTCTCTCTCTCCCTTTTACATTTAAGCCCATTTTACGGGAATGGATAAAATTGCAATTTCATTTTGTTCTTCTTTTTTGCTTTTTCGCCCATACAATTTTAGGCAACACAAATTATGCAAATGTCCACGTTAAGTGCAGCAGAAAAATGCTCACAATGCCAGCGACGACAACTAACAAGAGCCGGAGCAGCAACAAATAACTAAAATAAAAAAAAAAAAAAACCCAACTAGAGGAAGCGAAATTAACAATAACAACAACAAGAACAAGAGCAACAATAGCTGCGCCACAACAACAACAACAACAATTACAACTATAACAAATCCAGCAGCAGCAAAACCAACCCAGCAGCAAGAACAACTATAACGGCAGCAACAGCAGCAGCAGTGGCAGTGGCAGTGGCAGTGGCAGCAATATCAACGGTCTGCAAAATGCGCTTTGGCTTAAAGTTGAGCTGCCTTTGGCCAAGCTTTTTATTATGGCTGCTAACATGGAGCAGCAATGGTAGCAGCAACTACAGAGGATCGGGCATGGGCTGGGGAGCCAGTGCACAGCCATCATTAACCGAGAAAATCCCATTAGGTGAGTAAACGTAAGCTCCAACAGCAACATCAGCATCAGGAGCAATCTCCAGCTAGAGCTGCAGTTCGAGTTCTCGACCTGCTCCTGGCTGCTCTAAGCTGAGCTGCGTTGGGTTGAGTTGGGTTGAGTTGGTTTGGTTTGGTTTGGTTTGGTTTGGTCTGGTTTTATTTTACAACCGCTTGACTGCACACGTCGTCGCCGCCGCCAAAGTTGCAGCCCTTTTGTTTTTGTGTTGAACTGCCGCACTGCGTTCTTCATCTTATGTGTGTCGAGGTTTAGAGCCCTTACGCCTCGCCCCTAAGTCCTCCTGCTTCTCTCTTTTAGCCATATTGCTATTGCCATAGCCATAGCCATTCGCATTCTCTTTGCCTGTTGCCTGTTGAATTGGCACAAATTTGCAGTTGGCTGGCAAAATGAAGTTACTGAGAATGTCAGGCAGCTGCCTGACGTTCAGATATTTCGAATCTCACTTCTATTTTCTCGAGCTAGCTAAAAGTCAGTTTCATTTTTCGTAGAAAGAACGTTGGGGGAACGATGGGTGGTTAGCTAGCACTTTGAAAACTGAAACGCCACGCTTATTAACTTGCAGCAAGCGCCACTTAAAAATTGCCTCAAATTGCCCACCACAACAACAACAGCAACAACAACCAGCATAAGCAGCAACAGCAACATCAACAGCAACAACCAGCAAGAGCAGCAACATTCAAAGTTTTGCCAAAGAAAAAATAAAACAACATAACAGATACAAAAAAAAAAAAAAAGAAACATTTTGTAACAGACAAAAACCGACTTCTGAATACCTTTTATCTGCTAGAAAGTGTATCTAATTTTATATACTATCTACAGGTAAAAATGAGCGGCAATTCTTGGCTTATATCTTAACGAGTTTCATAGCCAATTTCGTTAAAGCTCTTTGTTAAATTTTATCTAATTTCAAGGACAATTTTTGTGTTCAAAGTATCCTCTACATTTGCCTTGTATAGGGTATACAGAAAAAGCTGAAAAAAAATATACAAGAAAGTAGAAGAAAGCTCAAATAAAATTCGAGAGCAAAAGCAATTACAAAGTTTAAAGTGCCTTTGCTTTGAACTTAATTGACAATTTTGGCGGCAGCCGGCAGCCAGCAGTAGCCAAAAAATGAACTTTTTCCTTCCTTCTCTCTCTCTCTCTCTCTCTCTCTCTCTCTCTCACTCTCTCTCTCCCCCTCTCTATCCGTCTTTCTCTCTTACTCTCACTTGTGAAAATGAAACACATTTTTCTTGTTTTCCTCCAATTTTTCCCATTTTGTGCGTTTTAACATTTTTTTTCTTTTTGCTCTTGTTTTACAGGTGCCATCTTTGAGCAGGGCACAGATGAGGTGCAATCGGCCTTTAAATATGCCATGCTTAATCATAATTTAAATGTCTCGTCTCGTCGTTTCGAGCTGCAAGCCTACGTGGATGTGATAAATACGGCGGATGCCTTCAAATTATCGCGATTGAGTGAGTAATTCCCGCAAAAAGCAAAAGCAAAAGCAAAAGAAAAAAAAAAAGAAAAAACCAATGGAATATCTTGTAATTGTTATGCAATTAAATTGTGAATTCTGAATGAATTCAAAATGAAAATGTAAATATGCAATAACAAGATGATATCCTACACTGATAGCTGCTGCCTGCTTTTGGCTTCTGGATTCTGCAGCGGACAAAATTAATTAATTATGCGCATTTTTAGCATAGCATATTTTTACTCAATTCTATACATTCATTAACATTCTTTCTCTCTCGCTCTCTCTTGTTCTCTCTCTCTCGCTCAAGTTTGCAATCAATTCTCAAGAGGCGTCTACTCTATGCTGGGTGCCGTTTCGCCCGATTCGTTTGATACACTGCACTCCTATTCAAATACATTCCAAATGCCCTTCGTGACGCCCTGGTTCCCCGAGAAGGTAAGCAGCAACTAAAGACTAGACAAACAGCAACAACAACAACAACAACACCACCAAATAACAGCAACAACATATCAACATTAAAGCATTAATAAATATTAAAGCGCCTATTTTAATATGAAATATTAATCATACGCACTGTTGACTCTCCTTTTTCGAAAATAAATTGGTGCTAACCTTGAAAAAGGCAAAAACGAAAACGCAAAACGCAAAACGAGAAAAAAAACGAACCAAATTTATGACCCAACCAGGTACAAATCATTATAAATACTAGCCCTGCCTGCCACTTGTGCCCTGGCGTTTTGGGCCCATAATGATGTCCGGTGCGTGCGCTTTAAAAATTTATAACACACTTTTGGCCCCCGTTTCACAGAGAGGCGGCAGAGGAGGGCGCGCGTCTAGAATAGAATGGGACAGACGCGGAGACACGGAGGCAGCCAACCAGCCAGCCAGCCAGCCAGCTAGCTAGCTAGCCAGCAGTTCTATAAATCAAGCAGGCAAATGCCCAAAACGAGCCAGAAACAAGCAACAAGAACACACACACACACACACACACAAACAACAACAATGAGCACTCAATAATGATTCATGTTTACTAACTTGCCATGTCCTTTCTCTCTCTCTCTCTCTCTCTCTTCCTCTTTTTTTCTTCTTCTCTTTCTCTCTGTATGTGCTGTGTGTGTGTGTGTGTGTGTGGCTGTTTTCCATAATTTTCGCGTTTTAGGTGCTTACGCCATCGTCTGGATTTCTCGACTTTGCCCTCAGCATGCGACCGGATTATCATCAGGCCATCATTGATACAATACAATTTTATGGCTGGCGTAAAATAATTTATCTCTACGATTCCCACGATGGTGAGTTGAGCATATACATATATACACATATATATATATATAAGCATATCCAAATAAGTATGCATAAGTTGTTCTCTTTCTCTCTTTCATTCTATGGGCACCCAACTGAGTCAATAATCATTTTTTTATAACAACCTTATAAACCTTAGAGCTGCCCCTGCTTTTACCCATGCCCCTCTGTCTATGCAAACTACTCTCTACTCTATAGACTATCTATAGTAAGTGAGAGACTAAGAGAATGAAAAGCGTTGTCGTTGTCGTTGTCTAGATTTCTCTGTGTAAATTTGCTTTGTTATAAGTTTTTCCCCCATTTACTCGCTGCATAAATAAAGTTTAATGACACACACACACACACACACACACGGTGGCCTGTGTCCTATGTCCTGGCCTCGATTGGCAGCGGCACAGAGTGAAAAAGAGAGAGGGAGACAAAGACGCGACGAGACGAGACGAGACGAATTGTGTGTGGTTCATTCTTGTTCCGTTCCGTTTCGTTCAGTCGATGGACAACTGTTGGCAGCATTGTGGCCCTGCCGTCTGCCTTCTGCTATATTATTATTATTATTATTATTATTAATGAATGCCACGTGAAAATCTTTTTGCGGTCGCCAACAGCACTCAATCAATTCAAGCGACAGCAAGAGCCCAGTTATCCCTCTGTATCTCTCCCTATCATTGTCTGCCTTTCTCTTCCTCTCTCTCTCTCTCTCCCTCACTCTCTCTCTCTTTCTGTCTCTATATTGGTTTTGATGGGGTTTGAGTAGTAGTGTGAAAAGCTGCTTTAGTGGCCATGTGGCACTCAATCAATTCTAAGCAGAACTAATCATTTTTGCGGTTGGTTGCAAAAAGTCACTCAACTATCCATCCACTCTATATTTTATATATAATTTGGCATGAATATTAAAAAAAGATAAAGAAGAAGATGAAAAGAGAAAGAAACCAATTGATATTTCCGTTTTTTTATCTTCATCGCTTAAAGCTTAACCATTGACTTAAGAGTACTTAATTTTCTGAACCCAAAAAAATGTATGTAGTATATTCTTCGTCTGTGGGTAAACTCCTTCAAAACAAATAAAACAAAAGAATATCCCATGGCAACAACCGCCCTGGCTTGTTAGAGTGCTATTTTAAGAACTGACAGACATTTTTCATTTAAGAATACCCAGCAAAATACAAGATGAGTAAAGGTATATTGAGGCGGCCATAAGTACAGGTATATAAGATGCTTTTGCCAGCTATTTATTTCTCACAAGTCGATTCTCTTATTACTGCCACTAAGCCGCGAGTCGCTACAACTCTTCACGGTTTATTGTCTATTTACAACTTCAAACTATGAAAATTTCCCCCTTTTTTTAGTTCAGTAATAGTCTGTCATCTGATAGTTTCAAAGCTGGCAAAGTAACTATGAACTTCCAAAGGGCAAACGAAATTGACAAATCACATAAATTAAGTCGAGCCGTTGTCGATGAGGTCCCTGCAAGAGTAAAAATTATCGCACTTCATGACATTCGCTTTTCGGTTTCCAAAAAAAAAACCAAACTTTTTGTGCTCTCTTCGTGGCCATGTCTGTTGTAGAGACTTTCATAACCAAAGCCAAGCGAAAAAAGAAGTTCAAGCCTAATAGTTGACATTAGTTTAGTTTCCAGATTAAATTGAAAACCATAATCAAAACAGTAAAACATCCTGGAACTCCATTTCAGACGCTAATTTGTAAGACACGAGTGACGTCGTCGGGGTCACCAAAATAAATATTTTAATCCAGAACCTTTCAAAACTATAAATATATAAATTTATGCCATGGAATTGAACGGAATTCTTGCAATTAACTTTAATAATTAGCGTACAAGGCTAAAAATTTATGTTTTTATTTGCTTGGCGAGTTGCAAAATAATTGTGTTTAGTTAGATTGCAAAAGTAAAAACTACCCACACGTGCCCACACACCTAAATGCTCTCACTTTGCCCTTTTAGGAACATTTGAGAGATGAGCTTATCCTTTATTGCTAGCCAGGTGTACGGTTTCATGTTGTGTGGTCATCTAGAATTTCACTGCTAACCTAATTGTTTGGCTACCATTGCCTTTCACTTACCAAGGCATTTCAAGTCTCTGCAGGCGCATCAAAGTGTGGACCAAATGAATTCGAAAGCTGATTGCTTTTAGATAAATGGGTAATCTGAGTTCGTCACTTTAACTAAACCAGGCAAAATATTTCGTTTAATAAAAAATCCCAACAACAACAACAAAAAAAAGCGAACAAAAAGAAATGCGTCTCATTCTATTTGCAATTCTTTATGCTGTGTTTTTTTTGTCTTGTTGGCTGCTTAGTTTATGGACATGTTTACCAACCAAACGAGGGGGGGGGGGGGGGGGGGGAACTCAGGGGTACTCTCTCACTTGGCACGCAACGCCTACGCCAACCAGTTAACGGCTTTTGTTTTTGGCTGCCACGCATGTGGCAATGACTTCCCCGTCCTCCCTGCCTACTACTCAGACCCCAGGAAAAATGGCTTCTTTGCGCTTCTTTGTTTATTTCGTAGAGCTCCAACGAGTTTATTAGAAAGAAAATAGGAGAAAAAAAAAAAATAAAGAAACGCCAAACAACGAACGAAATGGACGGAGAGAAAGAGAAACTATTTATGGCCATTGGCCATCTTTGGGGCCATGTACAACAACAATCGAACTAACTGTATGTACATATTCTGGCATAGGCCCTTTAGCTTATAAGTTTATTCTCGCTTTTATATTTACGACTTGGCCCGAGAAATTGGCCCAAACACACACACACACAGACACACTAACATACATATTCGTTTTAGCTGTGAAATTATTGTTTTTGTATTGCAAGCCAAAAAGAAACAATAACAAGAACAACAACAAATAGAGAAACACACACACACACACACACACATATAAACAGACGCAAAACATTTCAACATGTGCGCCTTTAGCTATGCTATACGAAATATATTTCGTAGTCTCGCTGTGTCCGTTGTGTTCCACTAAAAAACACTTGCGCCGCCTGCGGCTATTGGATTTTCCACAGACAACACGATTCGAATACCATCACCGCTCCCTCTCACCCCACCCCACGAGCATTATTCCCGTCCATCCCCTCTCGTATAGGTCAACAACAAACAAATCCAAAAACTTGTGCAAGCAAGAACGCAAGGGAATTTTTGTGTTTTTTGGCTTTAAGAGTCAAGTCAGAATAGGTGATTTCTAGCACTTCTTTAGATGAATTATTTAGTTGCCTTTCGTATGCTCTCTCTCTCTCTCACCCCCTTTTCCGTCTAGGGTTGGGCAATGAGGCGGTTAGGGTAGGAGGGGGCCACATATGTTCGTGGCATAAGCACTAGGAAGCAAGTGCTTTATAACCGCCTTTTGCTCCACTTAATTGCCACCCAGCTGGCTGCAAGTTCATATTTAGCTCGCCGACCCAATTTCGTTTCTGGTGAAGTGGTAGTAACAAGTGCACAGAGTAAGAGTGTGAAATGCTATGCTCTAAATAATATACAATATTATATATGTATGTACATATGTATATGTATGTATGGGCCATGACGACATTTACTTCATACCAACAAAGAGAGTGGGAGTGAAGGGAGGAAGGGGAAAGAAATGGATTTGCTAACCAAAACTCATCTGACAATGGCGTGCTGCTCAGTTGGCTCAGATTAAGGCCAAGCTGCTGCAAACGAGGCCCGAGTAAGAGGCAAAAAAAACCCCAATAGAAGAAAGTGAATTTCTTAGCCATCGTAATGAGGTGTGGTACGGTGGATTGGGGGTTCTGGTTGGGGTGTGACCCCCATAGTTGAAATCAAATATTCGGTGTTAAATCAAGCAATCTTGAGGTTAGACTTAAACAATTTGACATGCCGCAGCAAGTCACCAGCATAGCACATCAAGTATCAAGTAACCAACAAAGTCATTGACGCCAGGCCATGAGGCGAGAGCCCTCTCCCCTCCAATGCCAAATGAGGCGTGTATAAGCAAATTTTCCCACAGACATGTCAAAAAAACCAAACCAAAAACCAATGCCAATGTATTTTGCACGTACACTTCTTGCCAGACACAAGAACAGCAACAACAACAACAACAACAACAGCAACAGCAACAACTGCGAACTGTCATTCAACACGAGTCACACTTTCTCTAGCTGCAAAAACGAATGCCGTCTTCATCCTTAGAACTGAACTCTGCAGAGGGCTGTCAGCGCATTGATGATGATTTTTTTTCTAACTTCTTTCTAACCCACCCCCGCCATCCCTCCTCCAATCCACCACCATCGAAGAGATGTCACACCATGTTCAATATTAAAAAGCATACAATCAACAGTCTGCAATGAAAGTAAATGTCTTACTCACACATACTTTCACACACGCACACGCACACACACACACACAACCGCACATAACCACGTGTGGGCATGGAAAGAAAAAAATTTCACAAGCAAATTTCATTTATAACGAAATAGTAATACCCTCTCCAAATTAATTAATTTTGTATGGCCCTGTTACACTAACCCAACTCGTCATTTGTTCGAAATCGTAAATTAAAGTAGAAGTCGAATTCTTAGATCAGTTCGAGGTATAAAATAATTTTTTATAATTAGTTAGTTCTTTGATTTAAAATGTTAGATGGAACCAAAATGATCAATATGAAGCTGTTGAAAAATCTTCAAAAATTGCATTAAAAACCAGCCCTGTCTAACAAAGATTGTTGAAAAATGTCTATACGGATATTGAACAATCCTTCATGAAAAAAGAAAATCTTATACTCAAACTTGTATTGAATATTTTTATGATTTTAATGATGATTTTAATTATTAATAATAATAATACAAGTTCAAGAAATTAAAATTTTTTGTTTTACAATTTTTACAAAGTTTCTATTAACTCAAATACAGGTTCAGTTCTGAAACTAACAAAGAGAATCGGCAAACTTAAAGCCAATTTCCAATTAAATAGCCAAACAAAAATGTCCTAAAACTACAAAAATCTCAAAAAAAAAAATTAAATAAATTTTTTTATTTCTTTGATAGCCACAAGAAGTGATCAAAGCTCATCAAAATTTTTCCCACAGATTTCGCAATTTTCTACATTTCATATGCTGCATGCAAAAAAGGGTATTTTTGGTTGAAAAAAAATGAGGGACACGGGGGAGAAGTAGGTGGTAGGTGGTAGGCGGCATTGCCGTGTTAACAGCACATTGACTTGCTGTGAAATGAAATTTATTACGCCAAGCAAAAAGAGAGAGAAAAAAAAAGGAGAAACAGAAATAAAGTGGAAGGGGATAAAAGGTGGGGAAAAAAACTGCGTGAGTTCTTTTCTTCTCGTTTTTTGTTCTGTTCTGTTCTGTTTGTCCTTTGTATAGTATAGAAGAACGAAACACCAGACGCCACCGACTGGTTAAGAACGTGCGAAAATCTGCTTGCTCATCTCGCAATGAATACGTCAGCAGTTTGGCCTTCTCGAGTGTGGACCTTATTTAATATTTTATGAAAATGCCAAAAGAATGGCCAACACAACAAACACAGGAATGTTTGGGAATGGGAAACTAAGAATGAGAATGGGAATGGAAATGGGAATGAGAATCAGAATCAGAATGGGAACCAACAGGTATTAAAGTAACACGAAACTAATCGAAGATCACGAAAATCGAAAAAACCCTAACAGCCGAATTATGCAAATGGTTTTATTTATAGATGAAAGCCTTGATTGTCTTTTGCCCACACAAAAGCCAATCAAATATTATATGACTTCTATGTATTTGTGTGTGTTTTGCGGGGAGACGGGTGTGCGTGTGTATATGTGTGTGGGTGTGGTGCATATAAAAATCTGTACCAAATCTGAGTTAGAATGAGCATCATGAATAATAAGCAAATGTTGATTGTTCACATCATTTTGGTGGGATTGGTTGAGAGGACACGAAAAAAATACAAATACAAATATAAACGAAGAAACATAAGAGCAAGCGAGAGGAAGCGAGAGAGAGAGAGAGGGAGAGAGAGAGAGAGTGGGAGAGAAATCTTCACTCTAGCCAAGAGAAATGCTACATAATTTAAATCAAAAAATTTGCATAAACTGCGTCAAATGGCAGCGCAAATTGCCAAGGACTCAACTGGAAAGTTGGTCAAAAGTAGGAGAATGAGTGGATGAGAATGAGGATACTTCTGGTGCTGCTACTGATGCTGGTGCTCATGCTTATGCCTCTTGCTAACCATTTCCGTTTCTGGCTGACTGCCATTAATTTAACCATTATGGGGTTTTACTACGCTTTCACTTTCATGTTATTTGATACTTTTAACGCCAGCCGACGACGAGGCCATTGAAAACATATGCGCAAAGCCTTTGAGCCTTGTCAGCATAATTTTAGCCGGCGCGTCGGCAGTTTCTAAGTAATTAAACCGAAGCAAAGTTTTTGATAAAACAACAGCACAGCAGGCCGTAGAGTAAATTTCAAGAACAACTCGTAGATACCCTTTCTCAATAAATTGGAAATTCCAAAATATTTTCTACCTTTACAGTCAACAAAGTTGTTGGAAATCATTTGCAATTTTGTCCGAAAAATTTTCAAGTTCACTTGCTAATTTCAGCTTCAATCATTGTACTCGAAAGTGAAGAAATTTTTTCAAATCAGCTCTCGGAAAATACCCAGAGATCCTTATGTTTGGCAGGGACAATTGTAAAATTTGTAAATATCAATATGGCCGCATAACAGCATATGAAGAATACAGGGTACGGACGTGGCCAATAAAAAAATGGGGGAAAAAAAAACCCTAACAAGCTGCTAAATTGGGGCGTATCCAAGAGAGAGAGAAAGGGAGAGTTACAATTTAAAGCTGATAAAAACACAAAGATAAAAAATGTGAAACGTGTAGAGGTTGGTTTTCGGTGTCCCTGAACTTTATGAAGCAGAGCTGACCATAAAAGAACTTGGCTAATAATAATTACGTTTGTTTATCACATTTTCAATCTTTAACTCTATCATCATCTTCATCTGCATCTACCGCTGGCAGGCAGAGTTTGCTGCTTTTGATTGCTCTTCAAGCTCAACTTGTTAGCCATATGGGAAGCCTTCCTCAGTGTGTGTGTGTGTGTGTGTGCGTGTGTGTGTTGGGCAGGAAAACTTAATTTCCGCAAAACTAACTCTGGTTCAACATAACAAATTGTGTTGTTTACTCTTTAGTCGGTTGCGTTGCCTAGTGTAAGTAAATCTCTCGACAGGGGCGTGGCAGCTGTGGCAGACAGCCAGCTAGACAGGCTCACCGACACACAGACTGCCTGAGATAAACAATAATCAACCATATACATATATATATATCTACTTGAACAATCTGTTATCCCTGAGCGAGAGTTTTGCCAATTTTCAAATTCAATTTCAATTCACTTTTGCTTTTTTTCATCTTTAGTTATATTCATTTCTTTTTTTCGTTTTTTTTTTTTTTTTTTTTTGTCGTCTATTCTCAAGTTGTGCTTGAAAATAATTGAATTTGCGACATAAAAATGAACAAAAAAAAAGAGTAAATATAATTGTAAATTAAATTTTGCTATATACATACATACAAACATATACACGAAAATGAAAAGAGAAGAACACAAAACTGGAATAAAACAATAAAAATCGCAACGGAAATACACAAAGGGAAAAAGCAGAACGCAAACACACACACACACACAGGCACACAAAAGAGATATACGAGAAGAGGATAAAAGTACGGGCAGACGAACGGATGGACGAACGGACGGGCAGATGCCAGGACCGACAGACAGACAGACAGACAGACACCGCCAATTTTTTGGGGCCATAAAGTAAGTCCGTGTATTATCAGCGGGGTGAGCCGCAAATGTTTTGATATCAAAAATGAAATAAAACAAAAAGCCCCAACCGCAACAGCATGCTCTTCAATTACACTTTCGATTTTGGCCAAAAAAAAAAACATACACACACACACACACACACATACACATTGACACGCAACATACATAGCAAATCCAGGCGGCAAATCTCAAATCGAAAAACACAAAAACTCAAATCCAAACACAAGCCAAGCGTAAGGCAGATCAAGCCAGAGGAGGTGAGTGGTTTGTTGGGTGGTTGGGTGGTTGTCTGATGCGTGCCAGTGGTGGGGTGGTTGGGTTGAATGGTTGGAGCGGGATAAACGGCAGCAAATGAAATTGTATAAAAGGCAAAGCAGAGAAAATTTATTGTGCAGCTCGCAGAAAAAAAAGGCCGCTCACACACAAACACGCACACACAAACGAGCAATCCCAACAACAACATACACACGAAAGCACACATAGAAAGGAGTATTATAAACCAATTGATACCCTATGCTAAGCTGTTTCCCCTCCTTAAAGCCGAATCCATTAAAGTGCAATTATTTTAAAGACATTTTCTCTGTTTGTTGTTAATTGAATATCAATACATGATCATTTTTCATCTACAAATTTTTGTGTCATTGAGTGAGCCTTGAAAATAATTTTCTTTTGCTTTATCAACCCTTTTTTTGTTGAAAAAAAAAAACAAGATATTTACAAATATTAAAAAAGTACCCAAAACTCTCGTACTCAAAAACGGTTTTAAAGAGCCAAAAACACCGCAACAAATTTTCAATTATCATAAAATTCTTTTCATAATTTCTTAATAAAACATTTATTTATTTGCATATAGAATTACTAACGTATTGAAGCAAAAAAAAACTATGCATAGAAGTTGCTAGAATAATACAATCTTTTCCGAAAAAGCTCTTAAAGAAATATAAGAAATAATCTAATTGATAATTTTGGATTTTTATGTAAAAGAAGAAGAACAGACAAAGAAAAATTAAAAATATCTTACTTCCATCCTATCTTTCGAATCTCTTTAGGTCATAAAAGTATTTCTAATGGCAATTATATAATAAAAATCTTTTTTATTTGAAATAGAGCACGTATAGCTTTGACTTGCTGTACCCTGACCAACTACTCCGTAAAGATACCCTGCAAAACATTTTCTATATAGATGTATTTGTGGGGTAGAATAAAACAAAACAAAAAAAAAGGAGAAAACAGAAATGAAGAGGTGGAGGAGCAAACAAAAAACTACAAAAACCAACTCGAACGAACACATAGTGCAAATCAAAGCAACAACAAATTGGAATTGTATTGAGTGCGCTCTGGCCATGCGTAAGGGCGAAGGAGCGTGAGCATTGGTGTGGATGTAGGAGTGGGCGGGTACAACAATATCTAAATCACAAACCAACCAAGAGCCAAGAGCAGAAGCCAGAAGCAAAAAAAAAAAAAAACCAAAAGAAGAAAAAAACCAAATCCCATTTTATCCGCAAACATAAATTGAAGACGCATTGAAGTTGCAGCGCGCCATGTCTCATGCGACATTCAATGAAACACACACACACACACAGAGAGAGAGAGGGGGGATGGATATTCATTCTCTTTTTTTTTTTTGCCTTTTCCTCTTTCCCTCTACCGCTCCCTCTCTCTATAGGTGATGGTTTCTTTTTCCTCTTTCTTTTTTTTTCTGCAGTTTTTCCTCTTTTGTTTGCTGCTGCTACTGCTTCGGCTGCTGCTGCGTAGCTGTCATACAAATCATCATCTCTCTGTCCGTCCGCCTGTCCGTCTATCTGTCTATGGGGCTCTGGGTCTCCCAAGCGCATTGAATCGTCGAGTTTTGACTCGTAAACTTGAGCAAAGTCGTCCGCGGGGTTCGAGAGCGAGAGAGAGAGAGAGAGAGGGAGTCTAGGGCTTCTGGGGCTCTGTTTAAGTGCGAATGAAAGCTGCATGGGGAGGGGGGCCAGCAGTTAGTTGCAGTCATAACTCAATAAGCACAAATGCAAATTGCTCCAGCTAGCATGCAGCAATGCAATGGATCCCCCCCCCCTCCCCCTTACCCATCCTTTTAACCCCCTCTCTTTCTACACCACCCACATTCGTATCAATGTGGAGACGACAACACTGTTGATATAGGAGGCCTCTACGATAATTCCGGCCAGAAAACAGAAACAGAACTAGAAGCAGAACCAGAACAAGAATCCACAACTTTGCCTTGCCATTGGGCATTGTTGTGTGTGTGTGTGTGCGTAGCGAAGGGAGGTGGGGATAAGTGGAGCTTGGAATGAGGACCATGTATCTTTGCATCCGTTTTTGGTAAATTTCAAATTGAAACTGATTTTGCTCGTTTCGAAATTTGTGTATGTGTGTGTGACCGGCCTATTTTGTGACTAAAATGTGCCTTCTCTTACTCTCTCTCTCCCTCTCTCCTTCTCTCTCTCCTTCTCTCATTGTGGCACAGGCGACAAAAGGCTACTTTAAGGTTTTAGCCAATTTGAAAGTCGGTTAATATTACTTTTAAGCCGATTACTTATACTTTTACCTACCACTGCCTGGTTTAAAGCCACTTTCTTTCTTTCTTTTTGGTTCTTTTGGTATTCATCTAATAAGATTTACGATTCCAAAGAATATTGTCGGGTGGGCGTATGTGAGTGCGTGTGTGTGTGTGTGTGTGTGTGTGTAACTGTTAACCCCTTGGGTCCATGACTTCCTTTGTGTGTCTGTGTCTCTGTGTGTGTGCAAAATGTTCGTCTTGTTGATAAGGGACTCATCGTACGTCGGAAGGCTAACGATTCGCAAAACTGTTGATGGTTGTAATTTGTGTGTAGAGTCTTTTGTCGTCTTCCTTCTTTTTCAATCTATATATAGAGCACATACTCTATCTAAAAGGAAAAGTCAGTTAATTAACAGTTGCATTTTCTTTTCTTCTTTTTTTTATCTCTGCAGGATTGCTGCGCCTGCAGCAAATTTATCAGGGTCTGAAACCGGGCAACGAATCCTTTCAAGTGGAACTGGTCAAACGTATCTCGAATGTCAGCATGGCCATTGAATTTCTGCACACATTGGAGCAAATCGGGCGATTCACCAACAAGCACATCGTTCTCGATTGTCCCACGGCAATGGCCAAACAAATACTCATTCAACATGTGCGCGATTTGCGTTTGGGTAGACGCACCTATCACTATTTGCTGAGTGGTTTGGTAAGTGTTTCCCTCCGATACACCATTTTCATTCGGAGGGGGTCATCATTCGTACCCTCTCTTTCTCTCTCTCTCTCTCTCTCTCTGTATCTCTCTAGCCATTGTTGTCATCGTCTTTTGCTTCAATTTCAGGTCATGGACGATCGCTGGGAGAGCGAGATAATCGAATTTGGTGCCATTAATATCACTGGATTTCGCATTGTGGACACAAATCGTCGTTTGGTGCGCGAATTCTATGACAGTTGGAAGCGTTTAGATCCGCAGATGAGTGTGGGAGCTGGACGTGAATCGATTTCGGTAACTATCAACTTACTACTACAATTTAATGTTTATTTTACAAAGAAAGAGACAGCGAATGAGAGAGAGAGAGAGAGATGGTGGGGGATAGAGAGTCTGTGCTTTTGTGTTGCCATGTTTGTGTTGTGTAGTCAAATAGCAGCTCAACCGGGCGACAGATTTCACTTTTAGCAGGACGAAAACTTGCAGTCAAAGGCATATGTGTCCTTGCTGTGTTGCTTCGTTGTCCTTGTCATTGTTGGCATACATACACACACACACACACACACACACACACACACACACACACACGAATAGAGAATGAGACCAAGATAGGAATAGAGCCAAAGCGCGCGAGAGAGAGAGAGAGAGAGAGGGAGAGGGAGAGGGACAACAGCAAAGTTGGTTTAGTTTGCGTTTGCTTCATGTTTATATTTGTATTTCCTTGGCATTATCCTTGTTGACAAAGATTTCACTTTGTGGCGCTTAAATGTTAGTTGAATTCTGCTGCAGGACAACCCCTTCACCTCCCCCTATCCCATCAAGCCGCCCTTTACTCAACGCTCTACCCTATCTCACTCTACTCGCCTCTTCAGTTGCTGCCGCTGCTGCTCTCTTTGACAATGTTTGTTTGTTTATTTGACTTGTCAGTGTGTGTGTGTGTGTGTGTGTGTCTTTCCCTCACTCTCTCTCTCTCTCTCTCGAAGGGGAAATTCATATTAAAGTCTCTTTCTCTGTCTCTCGGTATTTCTCTATTCCAATATCTCTTTCGCTTAGTTTTATTTGCTTAAGCAAAACTTTAAAAAATCCAACAAAAAAAAAAATGAACTTTCCTTTTTTTTTACTTTACTGTTGAAATATTAACACACAAATTTTGTTGTTGTTGCTGTGGTTGTTGGAATTAATATGCCACACGCAGCAGCAACAACAACAACAACAACAACAACAACAACAACAACAACAACAACAACAACAACAATAGCATTAATAATCGAAAGGCTCAGCTCAGACCAGGCTAGCTCCCTGCTGCCTGTTAATGACTGGGCCCATCAACTTTCCCTTCTTTTCGTCCCGAGTCTCTCTTCCTCTCCCTCTCCCTCTCTCTCATTCTCTTTCTCTTTAGCTTCATCAAGCATTAACACCCACTAGAATAAATAAAATGAAAGGCACACTCCTTCCCCCAACCGCTTTTCCCACACTCTCTCATTCTCTCTCTCTCCCTCTCCCCAGAGGGCAATGGTTGGGAAAATTGTGAATAACAGCGTGTAATGCACTCATTAAATGCCAGCAGCTAAAGCTAAAGCTACGCTAACAAAATTCCATACCCTTCTCTCTCTCTCTTTCTACTCCCTTGCTTCTCTCTTCACTCTTGCTTGCTCAATGCTCCTTCATCATCTTTTCTACCGTTTCACTTGATTACAATCTATATAGGCACAGGCTGCTCTCATGTACGATGCGGTATTTGTGCTGGTCGAGGCGTTCAACAAAATTCTGCGCAAGAAACCGGATCAATTTAGGAACAATGTGCAGCAGCGTCGCAGTCAGACGCTAATGGTGGCCCAAGCGGCAGCATCGACATCCAGCGATGGTTGGAATAGCAATAACAGCAGCAGCAGCAGTGGCAGTGGCAGTAGCAGCAGCAGCAGTTATACCAACGGCAGTGGAGGAGGAGGAGGAGGCGGTGGGAACAACGATTCCGGCTCCAATTCCGGCGGCATTGGCTCGCGAGCATTGGACTGTAATACTGCCAAAGGATGGGTGAACGCCTGGGAGCATGGCGATAAAATATCGCGTTATTTGAGAAAGGTGGGTACAACAACAACAACAACACTAGATTGTAGGTGGGCTATAGACGATATACCCACGGCTGCGGCATTATGGTCGACAAGCTGACAAAGCAATTAAACACACACAACACAACTTCATGTGACTCAACACTCTCTTTCCCTTTCTCTCTTTCTCTCTCTCTCTTACTTTCTTTCTCTTTCTCTGTTCTCTGTCTCACCTACAGGTGGAAATCGAGGGTCTAACAGGCGACATCAAATTCAACGATGACGGCAGACGCGTCAATTACACGTTGCACGTCGTCGAGATGACAGTAAACAGTGCCATGGTATGTGTGTGTATGTGTGTGTGTGTGTGTGTGTGTTGTATGGTTTTTGTTTGCCTGTTCCTCTCTCCCCATCATCCTTGGGGACGTATAGTTGAAGCCAAACAAGCTTAAGGGTCCCAACCAAAATGAGCCAAGTTGACTTTAACTGTAGCTCTAAGAATAGGGGTGGGGGGGACCTAGAGCGGAGCGGAGGCGGTCAGCAAAGTTTACCTACATATGTACATATCGATTTCATCTTGAAGCGGCTTAAAAAACTGTCCTAAGTTAACATCCTTTTCTTTTTCCTTTTTTTTTCTGTTGTACAGTCAACAATATAGATATAAATGTCAATATATCTGTATATATATATATATGTATATATATATATATGTATATATATATATATATGACAGTATTTATTTGCAAACAAGTTTGCTATACGGAAGATTGCTCTTATCAAGTTAAAGGAAAACGTTGTCAAGCATTCTCCATACAATAGAAATTTTATTCTTCTTTATGGCCTTTTATGGTCGTCCAACATGGAATCTGTCCGGAGGGGGAAAGATGATGACAAAGCCACTCACAATCCGGGAACTGAAAACTTGAAATTCCTATTCGAGATGCCAAAGCATTATAAAAAAAAGCAAAGCCAAATTAAACAAGATCCGCATAGAATATAAGCTATATCATTTTAGGTTATCCTAGGAATCGATTAGAGTGAATAAGTAACTATCTATAGGGAGTGGCACAGTTAGATGATCTCTTACTTGCTCACTGGTTCATTCATTTGATCAGTGGTTCACTCACTTGCTCACTTAGCAAGCTTCAAAACAAATTATTGATCGGCGTGAATCTTTTAAACGGCCTTCTTTCTGTTGATCGTTATAAGTTACACCCAATAAAAGAACTGAACAAAGAAGTCGGAGAACTATTAAACAAGAAAGTGGGTCACAAATGAAACGGTGACTCAACAAATTAGTCAGTGACTTAGTGAACAATTGAATTAAGTGAGTGAACTGGTTCATCAAAATAAATCCAATGATGTTACTTGGCTATTTGTGTAGTCAATTGACTGACTACCAATTTTCTTGGAATTCCTCAAGATATTCTCTTACATCTCTTGATCCAAAATGTTTGGTTACTCATGTCAATCCTTTTCAAAATGCAAACAAATCTTATGAGAACTTTTTTCTTTTGAATTTTTTGTAGGTAAAAGTTGCCGAATGGAACGATGATGCTGGTCTTCAGCCATTGAATGCCAAATATGTGCGTTTGCGTCCGCATGTTGAATTTGAAAAGAATCGCACATACATTGTGACCACTGTGCTGGAGGAGCCATATATAATGCTGAAACAGCAGGCCTTTGGCGAGAAGTTGCATGGCAATGAACGCTTCGAGGGCTATTGCAAGGATCTGGCCGAGCTGTTATCCAAGAAATTGGGCATTAATTGTAAGTGGTTTGACGAAGGATGGGGTCACGAGGGGACAATGCTTTTATCACCCTTTTCTTTTTTTTTTTTTTTCTTTCTTTTTTGTGTCTTGCCAATTGCAGATGAACTACGTTTGGTCAGGGATGGCAACTATGGTTCCGAGAATCCAACAGCCCATGGCGGCTGGGATGGCATGGTGGGGGAATTGGTGCGCAAGGTAAGTACACGTGTATGTGTGTGTATGTGTGTGTGTGTGATGCGGGAGGACGGATAAGGGGATAGATAGCAAATTGCGCCAGCATCTTATGCCATGCTATTTGATTCGGTGTTCACTCTCTCTGTGTTTCTCTCTTTCTTTCTCTCTCTCTCTTTTTGGCAGGAAGCGGATATTGCGATTGCCGCCATGACGATTACCGCCGAACGCGAACGTGTCATCGACTTTAGCAAGCCGTTCATGTCGCTGGGCATTTCCATTATGATTAAGAAGCCAGTGAAGCAAACGCCCGGCGTGTTCAGCTTCATGAATCCTTTATCACAGGAAATTTGGGTGCGTATATACATATAGATGTTTGGGGTGTATTGCACACTCCCCTCCCCCAAACTATCTCGTTCGTTTTCGTCCTCTGTCTAGAACACTTCCATTCACAGGCACCGCTAGGCTGGATGGGTTGGTTGGGTTGGCTGTGTGCACTTTGCTTCATTGGCGCTCACCGAAGCGATGCAGCAAGGAAGCTTTGCCAATGCCTTGATGCAGTCGTCGAGATATTGGCTTGTCCCTCAGATACCCAAGCAAAAATAAGAAAAAAAAAACGCATACAGGATGCATGTTGGCCGTGGGGGGGGGGGGGAGAGGCAAAAACTTCTTGCCTGTCAAGTTGTTGGAAATGCCTGTCTCTCTGTGTGTGTGTGTGTGTGTGTGTGTGTGTGGGAGTGTGTTTGTGTGTATGCGCGTCTGTTTGAGGCACACCCAATCAGTCTACACTGCTTTATACCCATATGAAATTTTGTTGTGTTGTGTTGTGTTGCGTTATTTCTTCTGTTTATTTTGACTTTGTTAACGAGTCAAAAAAAATGTTGCACAAAAATTGTTCGGCATACAAATGAGTAAAGTTTTTTAAACAATTTTCCTTCATTTCTGTTTGCCGTTGCCTGGTAATTTTTACGCTAGCCAATTTTTTGTTCCTTCTCCTCTGTTCCGTTTCTTTTTGTTTCTATTTTTGTATTTTTATTATTTCTATTTTTTCTTTTCTGCCTGCGCTCTCTTTCGCTCTGCCGTGTTACTGTTGGCCGGGATAAAAGTTTTGCGGCTCAAACTTTCGACTTGTATATTTATTTCTTCTGGTTTCGGCTTCAACTTGGCACCACGTAAGCTTCCAAAGTTTAATAGAGTAAACGACAAAGTTTTTTTTGTGCATTTGCCACTGTGTTTTTTGCCCCTCCTCCAACTCCCCCTCCCTCAAACGTCTGGCAGCCCGTCGCCCTGTCCTATAACCGCCTAACGTAGCATTTTTACATTACTAGTAGCATATAAACAACAGCAAAGGACAGAGAAAGGACTGTGAAAATTACGTGGCCGTCAAGTTTTAAACTCTCCCAGTTTGTTCTACACTTTCATGGGGCAGGGTATAAAGATTTTGCTTAAACTACAATATTCTTCACGCTTTCGAGATAATGATCACATTTCAGAGTTTTTACATCTTTTATGTTTAACAAATCACTTTAAAAGTGATCTATGAGAGTGATATAGTCGATAAGATTGTTTCATAAAGTCTTTGAAGGTTATTTTAAATGCTCAAGACTCAAATAAGTAACCATCCAAAATAAATAGCCTCAAGTTAAACCGAATTTTTCCATGATCTATTGCATATTTAATGGGGCAAATTAATCTCATTTCTCCCCCGTTGATTTATCACTGGGATTTAGATTATCTCACATATTCAGCACTGGATTTAAATGTCTTTATAAAGCTAACTTGACCAGAGGTACGAAAGAGTATATAAACTTTCTTTGCTTTCCCCCCTTTTCAACGTTTTTTGTTGCGATTTTTTTTTTGGGGTTTTTTGTTACGGGTTTTTTTTTTCTTTTTTTTTGTGCTGTAGCCAAAAGTTTTACGCTCGAGGCTTGTTTAAATAATGGCAACCCATCAAATTTGTATGAGCATTTAGTTGATGTTTATGTAAGAGGTATTCGGGCTAGTGGGTAAAATGGGGAGCAAGCGATTAGACAAATTAGTAAACCAAAAAGATGGCTTAACGACAAAAACGACGACGAGGTTGAGGACGAGGACGAGACTGACACTGACTGCTCTTAAATTTACGCACAATAAAAAATTCATAAAAAAAAAAAATAAAGGAAGCGTGATGAAGGGGAAATGGGCAGGGGGGTGAAGAAAAGTGAGGGGGAAAACCCATACCCGCAGCATTCAAAATGCCAAATCTCAAAAGTCAAAAAGTGTTGACAGCGCGACAAAAGCAAAATTAAATGCTAATAAAAGTCAGCGAAAAGGAAAAAGCGCGCCAAAGTGAAAGCTAATGCGTAATTTGACATGAGCTAAAAAATTACAAATGCAAATTAGTTTCGAAGGGGGTGGGGAGAGAATGGAGAATGGCGGAAAGCATTGCCAACCAGTATAAAGGGCGACTGAAAGGCAAAGGCGCAAAGTTAACAAGCTAATAAAAAAGTCTTTCAACAACAACAGCAACAAGAGAGGAAGCAAAAAGAAAAAAACCAAAATTTATCATAAATTAAATGAAGCATTTTAGCTGCACACACACACACACACACACACACACACACACGGAGGCTGGCAGCGGCAGGGGCTAGGGAAGGGTACAGGAAGCTAACAACAAAGCAGGCGGCAACTCTGACAGGTGCACAGCAGGTGTATAAAGAAGCAGAACAGAAGCAGGCCTACTTGTATTTTGTAGTAGAAGCAGCAGCAGCAGCCATTCAGAAGGCGACAGCGACAAGGACACACCTTTCCTTTCTCTCATACAAAAGGCTGGGCTCCATGGCAGCCATGAGAAGGTGCTGACAACTTACCAACACGCACACACACACAAACACACACATACACAATTTAAAGCACACACATGTGCACAACACACACACACACACGCACACACACAATGGTGGCAACAGTTGCCAGACAGAAGAGAACGCCTCTTCTGCCGATGTCCTTGGTTGCCTTGGCATTGTCTTGCCATCCCATCCCAATGCCCTATTAGGCTAATGTTTCGTTATTTTCTAGGAAGCCGTTGCCATTGCCGTGTTGCCAGTGTGCGACATTGTCGTTGCTGCTGCTGCTTCCGCTTCAATTAGTAAAGAAAATTTAATGAAAAATTTTCACTTGCAAAACAGAAAAACAGACAGAAAAAACACAAAAAAAAAAGAAAAAGAAAAAACCAAACGAACGATGAAAATGCACAACAGTTGTTGCTTTTACATGAGCAGCTGCCGTTGCTGCTGCCTGCCAGAAGGATTTCAATCTCATGTTTAATCTCTCTCTCTCTCTCTTTCTTTCTCTCTTTCATTCTCTTTCTCTTTCTTGTCTTGCCTTGTCTCTGGCCAACAGGTGAGCGTCATCTTTAGCTATATAGGTGTGAGCATTGTACTGTTCTTTGTGTCGCGTTTCTCACCATACGAATGGCGTCTTGTGCAACAGCAGTCGCAACAATCACAGCCGCCAGGTAAGTGTATACACCTGTTATTGTCAATTCAACTTCACTTCATTTCAACACACAGCGCACAGTGGAGCAAATGAATACAAGTTAACTAATTTCTCATATAAATGTGAATGGGAAAAGGATGCGTTTTTAATTCATGTTTTTTATTTCGAAATGGTTTTTAAGCAAAACAAAAAATAAAATTACTTACCACACACTTTGAAAACACTTTGCGATTCGCTTCAATAATTTCTTTGCTTCACACCTAACACACACGAGCTGAAATGAAATAAAATTTAATCATATTAATAATAATCCTTTATAAATAACAATCATCCGCCATGGTGAACTTTCCCCAGAAACACTAATTTTGATTTACTTTGACTCTTCGCATGACTTTTTTTTCGTTTCAACGTAAATGTAAATTCGAATTGGAACCAAGGTTGCGCACGTGCAATCCTTTTTCCCTTTTGTTTCATAACAAATTTATTTCAGTTAATGTTGTTTTAGTCCCGTGTAGTCAAAGTAAACAATTGGCCAACTTTTTAAGTGCTTCCATTTGACACTAAAAACTATTCGAATCGGAAATCAGATTTCCTTCCTTCAAAGTTTTCAATTATGTGGAGGGTTGGTCAACTATAATTCAAAACAGTCCGCGTAAACTTTGAACACAGCAAGGAAAATGTTAAAATAAATATTCTCAAATGCAATGATAATAGAGTTTTCAACCACTGTGCGTGACCCCACATAGAAACTGATTTCATTATGTGTTTTTCTTTTATTAAAATTTTACCAACTGAGTGGAAATGAGAAACAGAAACAGAATCTAAACTAGAGATTGAATTGAAAGTAAGGGAGAGAGACAGAAGAGAATAAGGGAGAGGGAGAGGGAGAGGGAGAGGGGTTGGGAAAAAAAAGATAATATTATGCATTGCTGCATAAGTTTGGACTTGAACTTGTTTTGCATTTCTTTCATTGTCTGATATTCCAATTGAATTCAATTACTTCAATTCAATTTGGTACTTTGTTGACAATCAGATGTCAGGACATACATACATACATACATACATATGTATGTATTTGTATATATGTATGTATATATGAATTGGCAGAGAGTTGCGGCTCCTGTTTTGTGCTATTCTCTGTTCTGTTCTGTTCCTCATAACAATCTATTGACATCCTGCAAAACATCCTTAATGTAATTTTAGCGGAAAGTAAACAAAATTTTGTATGCAGGCAACGTGTTACAGAGAATGTGTAAAAAAAAAATACGACACGAAACCAAAAAAAAAAAAAAAACAAAACACACAACAACGACAATTTGAGTAGGGGTAAAGGGAATGCCAGAGTGAAAGCAAGTGAAAAATAAAAACCTGACAGTGAAGTGCATGAAAATGGCAGAACATGGAGAAGCATCATCAGCATCAGCTGCAGCAGCAGCAACAGGAGCAACTGAGGTACCTAGAATCCAGGAGAAGGAAAGGCAAAAAAGTGTCATCATAGCTTTCAGGCAGTGGCAAGTCAATGGTTTGGCAATTGAAGCAAATGGTATGAGAAACGGGGATATGGCAATGGAAGACACATGAAGGCTATATGGGTTTGATTGCATATCAATTAGAGCAGGCGCAAAGAAAAAAAGAAGAAGAAAAAAGAGAAAACCCCACCAAAAAAGAAAAAAAAAGGGACCAGGTCCAGGGTAAAGTCGAGGAAAGTCAACCCAAACCAAAAACCAATCGAAACCAGAGCGTAGCATCCCAAAAGCCAAACGAAATGATTGACAGTTGGACATTCGACATGGGCACGTAGTTGTCCCCCAGGACAAGGACAAGGACGAACTGGACGCAGTCGGTGGTAGAGGGAATGAAACTGGTAGTTGGACTCTGACTCTGCGTTTGCCGTCTGCGGTTTCGTTTTGTGGCCAAGAACTCACGATGATTTCCACCTCTCTCTCTCTCTCTCTCTCCATCTCTCTCTCTCTTGCCTTTCCATCAACAGATCCACATGCACATCACGAACAGCTTGCCAATCAGCAGCCGCCCGGCATTATTGGTGGAGCACCGATACCAGCACCGCCTGGCCCACCAACACCAGGAGCACAATCGGCTGCCGGGGCAGCTGCCCTACAGGCCGCCCTATCTGCTGGCAGTTTGGCATCCGGGTCGGCTGGCGGCAATGGAATTGGAGCCGGAGCTGGCAACGCCTCGGCCGTCAATGAGTTTAGTATTTGGAATTCGTTCTGGTTTTCATTGGCCGCCTTCATGCAACAGGGCTGTGATCTGTCGCCACGTTCCGTTTCGGGACGCATTGCAGCCGCATCATGGTTCTTCTTTACCCTCATACTCATCTCATCGTATACGGCAAATCTGGCTGCATTCCTCACTGTGGAGCGCATGGTAACGCCGATCAATTCACCAGAGGACCTGGCAATGCAAACTGAAGTCCAGTATGGCACTCTTTTGCATGGCTCAACCTGGGATTTCTTTAGGGTGAGTACCCACAACCCCACTTCCCTTCAATTGAAAAGTCAGCAACTCAATAGCCTGGCAGCTGGCAACTGGCAGATAGGGCACAACAGTCAAGGGCCAATTGTCTCAGAGTCTAAGGGAAATTCATTTTACCAAAATCACGACACATTTATTCAATCATTCATTCATCTTTCGACACTCGACAACTGCACACAAATGTGCGCAAATCAAAGACAATAAAAGAAGAAGAAGAAGCAGACAAAAAAAAAACTCATCCAAAAGGGCCATTAAAGAAAATTTCTGAGTTGCTTTTGATAAATCAAAAATGGAGCTCATATCCCATCATCCTACCACCACGAAGACGACGACGACGAGTCAAAGTCAGTGGCAGAGCCAAGGATTAATTTGCGTTAGGCAAGAAATAAAAAGCAATTTGCCATTCGTCGAAATGAGACGCAATTCTATTTTTTATGGCTACATTTATTTGAGATGCTTTTAAGCACACTTACGCTCTGGCAGCTGCCTTTTTCCTGCTTTTCTTAACGTTTTTTTCCGCTTTTTTTTTGGCCCCCTTATTTTTTTTTGTTTTTTTGTTGTCCATATATGGAATACAGTCACGGTCATGTGCATAGAAACATTTTCTAGTTGTTTCAACTTTAACTTTAAAGAATAAGTGAAATGCAGAGGTGAGGAAAAAAAATCGTTTTGTCTAGTACAGAGCTCATTCACTCGCATTTTCTAACATTTGAATTGATAGAATTTATAATGTTAGCTAGATTCGGTGGCTCAATACTTTTGGGGCAAACTGTTTAAATAGTTGTTGCCTTTATTGTGTAAGTGGAAAGGATAGAAGATGAATGTTGGTATTCAGTTGGCAAGCAGCGTTCCTTTTTTTTTTTCGAAAATTCCCTTTCTTTTCATTTCGTTTCGTTTCTTCTCCCGTCAATGGCTTCCATTATATGTGTATATACAGCGCTCTCAAATCGGACTACATAACAAAATGTGGGAATACATGAACTCACGCAAGCACGTCTTTGTCAATACCTACGACGAGGGGATCAGACGCGTGCGCACCTCTAAGGGCAAGTACGCTCTGCTTGTTGAGTCGCCCAAAAATGAATATGTTAACGCCAGGGAGCCATGCGACACAATGAAAGTGGGCCGCAATCTGGATACAAAGGGATTTGGTATTGCTACGCCGCTTGGTTCGGCACTCAAGTGAGTACAGAAGAAAACCCTCTCCCTACCAATCTCTCCCTCTAATTCCCTTCTCCTTCTTTCATCCATTAAAAATTGTGCGCAAAATATGAATTTTTTGTTTTTTGTTTTGTCGTCGTTTGGACTACTCTATTCTCAACTTGTTTGCTTCTTCGTTTTTTTTTCTGCTTGCACACAGAGATCCCATCAATTTGGCCGTGTTGGCTTTCAAGGAAAACGGCGACCTAATCAAGCTACGCAATAAATGGTGGTACGACAAAACCGATTGCAATCCTCATAAGGACAACCATGAACTATCGCACAATGAACTTTCGCTTAGCAATGTGGCTGGAATATTTTACATATTGATTGGCGGTCTACTCGTTTCCGTTTTTGTGGCCATCATTGAGTTCTGCTTTCGCAGCAGACACAATCGACGATCGTCATCGAATGGCGGAAGTGTCGGTGGCTGCGGCGTTGGCGGCCTAAGCGGCGGCTCAATGGGCAGTGCCGGCAGTGTGGTGGGCAAGAGCAATGGCTCAATGATGTTGGGTCCATCGAGTGCTGTACCTGGCGTTATGCCATCGACACATCAAAGGAACACCCTAACGGATACCATGCATGCCAAAGCCAAATTGACCATTCAAGCGAGTCGCGACTACGACAATGGACGTGTGGGGGTGAGTTAAATTCAATAATGGGGTTGAGGATTGGGGGGTGGGTGGCTAAAAGGGTTAACAAGTTTATTTTTGTACGCACATTTCATTTCGATAATACTAAACCGACGCACAGTATCTCAATTGCGCCTCGTTGCAGTATTATCCGCCGGCCCAGCTATCGTCGGCGGGCAATGATGCCGCCGAGGCCCTACACATGAATGCTCATGGTCAGGTCTGACATGAGCACGCGCAAGAGTCGCGCCTTTGACGCACTCCTTGCGCACCAACAATACGCCGCATAATGGCCAACAGTCGACAAGAGACCGAAAAGATGATGGGCGGCGGTGGCGGCGTCGGTGGGGCCACCAATGGCGGCGGCAACAATAGTCACGAAGGCAGCTTAACTCTATCGCCCGGCAGCGGGAGTGCCACATTGATGCGACACTCGCCGGACATTAACCAGCAGCATCCCTATGCCAAGTAAGCAAAACCCAAAAGGAAAGCAGTGTAGTCTTAAGTACTTCTAGGTTAGTAAGAGAGCCAAACGAAAATCATGCCGTAAGCCACCACACGCGCACGCACACACACACACAAACACACGGACGCACAACAAATAAATTGTAATTCCATGGCTTAACTTTTCGACTGGTGAAAATTTCGATTCGTCAGATGATCTCGATCAGATCTATCGACCGATTGTGGTCGGTAATTGAAAATTACCGGCATAAAGTGCATTTCATAATAAATTTCACACGCGTAGGCGCACAAATGTATGCTATGGAATTTTTATTTGGCCACACATGGAAATAATTGCGCTGCGTAATCAATTGGCAGAGCAAAATTATTATTATTTTTTTTTTGTTTTTTGTTTTTAGCCCTGGTCAGGCTGTCAGCAATGCAATAATGTAAATGAGAATGAGATAAATTATTGCATTACTGTGTTAACAACAGTCAGAAGAGGTGGCTGAACAAACAAACAAACCAACAACAAACAAGCAAGCAAACCAACCAACTAAAGCCAGCCAACACCAACAACAACCAACAACAAATGCAACAAAAACCGTAATATCCATAATAGTGTAATAAAACAAACAACAACAAGAACTGCAAAAGAAAACTAAATTCGTTGAATCGAAATTCAAATACCCTTGCAAGATCTGCAATATCTAAATAAAAGAGAATCTCTTCTGGCCATTTAACCATTTGATTGGTGAAAAGACTTTTAGAAGTGATTTGTGGTTAAAAGATTTAAACATTTTTAAAAGTGTCAAGTGCAAAATGGCACTAAATCTTTAGCTCCATGAAGAGAACATATATACATATGTATATAAATCTGTATCATCTGCGACTTCACAGTGCACTGAAGGCATTAATCGCAAATTAATTCTAGAATTAAATCCAAGTCTGATAAACTTTAGCAAAGCAAATCGTTTTTCCCGCAATGGTTTGAAGGAACTTACGAAAAACATTCTCCAATATTTAATAAACTTCATGTTGAAAACAAATTTCATTTTTAATGCCAAAACTACAATCATTTAAAGGTTAAGAAAAGTTGACTTCATGGTTTTTACTTAGTTAAGAGTCAGAATGATTTCAAGTTCCAAAAATTTGTGCATCATTTTTGGAGCTGACATACATTTTCAAGATATTCTAAAACATTCTCAGATCAGTTAAGCAGGAGCCAGAGCAAGGGTATTTAATTTTGATGAGATGAAACAAACGTAAATAGTTAGTGTATATTCTCATCTAGGTGAGTTAAAAGCATGCACACACTCACACACACACATACACACATACACACAAACACATACACAAATGCATAGCTATATGCGTACATGTAATGTATATTGCAATTCATTGCATTCAAATGACTGATTAATAATTTTAATAAACAATAAACAACAAAAATATGGCACAAATCGAACGGCAAACGAAACGACAAGTGCATGGGGGGGGGGGGGAGCGTGTGGACGACAACAACAGCAAAAAGAGAGAGAAGGGAGAAAATGTGGAAAAACCAAAATGTAATACAAACACAGCATAAAGTGTTCATAACGGCATTTTCCTTTGTTAATAACCATAATTTTTTTTTTCTTTTTGTTTGTTGCATTGTGTGCGAGGATTTGTTGTTGCATATTTGTTTATAATTAAATTACAGAAACCTAATGAATACCAGGGGATAGAGGTCGGGGTTTGCGGGGAAGGGACGGCGGGGAAGTGTAAGCTTAATATAAATATTGTAATAAATTAATTAGCTATAAATAAAGAAAATAGTTTAAAACTGTAGTCGAAATCATGAATACAAAAATAAAATAAATATATTGAATGAAAAACAATAATAAAAAAATACAAAACAAAAAAAAAAAAAGAATGGACGAGAGCTAGAGAACGAGAAAGAGGTAGAATTAAACACAAAAAAAAAAGGAAAAAACGTGGCAAGCAGAATTTTAATTAAATTTATTTTAATTGAAATTGTTATTGTTATGATTTGATTTGTCAACTGGCTGAACAGAGATTTTGTTTCTTTTTTTTTGTCTCTTTGTTTACAAAATAAATTGAAACTTTAAACTAATTGATCCCGGATAGTTAGTTAGTTAGTTAGTTAGCTGATACAACTATTATTTCCATTCTCTTGCCATCGTTTAACTACTTGAATTAGGCCCTAAGCCAGGGTTGGCTCCGATTAAAGTTGAACATTTTCGATACTGTCTTGAGACGGTCATTGATATTTGTTTGTGGCATGATTTCTTGAGTTAGTTTCTTCTAAGTTTCCTAATCAGCAGTGAAAATTCTAAATGCTAGATGGACCACCCTGTTAGTTTTAGTATTTTCAGACGCAACAACAAACGTCGCATACTTCCGCAAAAAACAAAAAGCATAAACTAAATCTAATAAGTATATTAAAATGTAGTAAATGAAACCAAAAGTAGAAGATCAAGAGTGCTTAGTGAATAAATGTATGTTTTTTTTTTTAATAGATACTTAACGAACATGGGGCTAGGGGCACGGGGACTGGGAGCGGGGGCGGGAAAACAATAAGTGAATATATACCATAACAAAAAATGGCTCAAGTCATATCAAAAGACATTTAAAATGGTACTAAAATTTATTTCAACTAAACAAATAAAACAAAACGTAATTAAAAGCAAAACTATTATAAAATATTTATAAATTTACTTATAAAAAAAAAGTATATATATATATATATGTATATGCAAACATATATGATATATATGTGTATATATATTATATTATATTTATTGTTGCTAGCTACAAAATTTATGTATCTATGTATGTGTGTGCAACTCGATTAGAGAATCATATTCTAATTGAAATTCTAGTTGACATTTTTGTGTTTCCCATTTTTTTTTTTTAATTATTTTGAACAGTGTTTTTTTTTTGGTTGGTTTCCATTTATTTATACCCTGTAGCCCACAGAGAAAGATATACAGAAATTGAATATTCCTATAATAATGACAGGGGGCAAAGGGTATCTTTGGGTCGGCATGCCGACTTAAGTTGCAATATATATGTATATATTTAGTTTGTTGCATTTAGTTTAAAAGCATAAATATTTTATGTGACTCACAGGACAAAATAACCAAAAAAATATATATAAAAGGAAACAAGAAACAAACCAGTTGCAGGTGAATTGCATTTAAAACTCAATTTCAGTTATTTAATCTATGACTAAAATCAAAACACACTAACTGAAATCAAACAAAAGCCACTAAAGTGCATAAATAACTAAATTTAATATCAATAGTCAACAAGAATGTTTAAATATAAAACTACCGAATTATACATATAAATGTATAAATATGTAGAAAAATAAAGAATACCTAAAAACTGTCTATAAAGGAAAGAAACAAAGAAAAAAACGAAATTACCAACTTATATATACAACCAAAAGGGTGGCTTTTTCCTTCGAACAACTCAAGTATGAAAGGCCATGGTGTTGGCTCCATTTCTAGACCCCATTTTCAATAATTTCTTAAGCCAAAATATAGAGAAAAGACAAACAAAATTGATCAGAGAAACTAACTTCGGAGGTGACGAAGCTTAGTTACCCAGGCAGACCTTCAAATTAACGTATTCAGTTGAGTTTAATGGCCAACTATCTTTCACTTTCTCTCACATATGGGAGGTATGGTCGCTATTTATAGTCTTGACGCTTTGTTTTTGTCCCACATTTAAATTGCAAGGGTATAAAACCACACAGATACCCTTTAGCTAAATGAAAACTAAGTGTGAGAAACAAAAGATGGCACACAAAGCCAGATACCACCAATTTAATGCAAAGTGACCCAGCTATATAAAACTTTTGTCATGATTTAGGTCCATTATTTTCAAAAAATTTCAAAACACCCTGTATATATATAAATGTATACATATATATGTATTTATATGTATAACTGTACTGCCAAAACATAAAATAAACGATATGAAGCAAAAAAAAAAAAAAAACCAAGACACCCACTGCAAATAGTCAAAATGCAAGGCAAAAGCAAATCAAACGAATTTTGCCCAATGGCAACATTTAAACAAAATAATTTTAAAAAATAACATAAACCAAGAAGACACTCCTACACACACACACACACACATGCATTGACATACAAATCAAACAAAAGCAAACAAAAACTATTCATCAAAATCATAGCCCGTAAGTCGAAACTAATTGCAATTGTAATTTTATATATGTATACTCAGTGAGACATTTTCATTTCAATCAAATTTAACGTGATGTATGTACATATACATATATACATGAATATATGTATGTATATATATTCATCATGTGTCGATTTTTGTGCAACGTTTTTATTGTAATTTTCATTTAGATGTATGTGTAAAATATTATCAAAAGTAAATAACAAAAAAAACATTAAATGAGCAGCAAAAAAAAAAAAAAAATGGAATACTGGATATATTTATTAACATTAAGCAAACATATTGTTATCGTATTGCATTTAAAACAACAACAACAACAACAAGAAAAAAAGAAAATACCAAAAAAAAAACAAAAACTGAAAGTGTAACAAAAACAAAAAAAAACAAAAACCAAAAATAAAGGCTAAATGGGCAAATAAAACTAGCATAATAATTAATAAACATTTTAAATGCTGACTGTGTTTGATTTTGGTCAAAAACGGACGCCAAGTCGACTGTACTGAAACGGCATCGTATATTTTGATGGTAATTTACGTCACATATAGCCGATATCGGCTAGTATATATCCGGTTAATCAACTTACATCTGGGCACCTTTTCGAATCTATATAAGCGCTTCTCGATTTACACAAGTAAGTATTTTCGAAGGATTTGTGGTTACAAATTTTTAATTTTGTTATTCAAAGTTTTAACGACTTAACAGAAAGAAGCCTGAAGAAGTCTCCGGAGCCTTAAGAACTTCAAATTCGCCAAAAAAAAATTCATTTTGTTAAGGTTCTGTAGTAGCCAAAAACAGATTGCTTTTATTGTTAGCCTAGTCCAAAGACCACCGCCACGATCATTTTGACACCTCATAATAAAAGGTACATTCATTTTCTTCGTATGGATCAGTCTAAATCAAGAAAACGGAGCCTACGAATGGAAGAATGGAATTAAGAAAGAGTGAAAGTCAAGCTGCATTTAGATGCACTCTGAAGAAATGGTCGACATTTTTGTGGTTGCCGACAGTAAGGCCCTTAAAATGTAATGATCAGTATAAACGCAATTTTGTCGACATCCAAAAAAAATCTCGACTATCTTCTTCCCGCATATTTCAAGAATGGAGAAAGTTTTTTGCTGTCCACCGTCACGTGCGCCCTTCGAGATTCACTTCAGACCTTCAAAAAGGGGGCAGGCATCCGTCGACGAGAACACAACGGATTAAGAGAATTTAGAATTTAAAATTGATTTTGTTTCAGATTTTTTTTTTTCATTAATTTGGAATTTTATGTGGTGTATTGGGGTGTATTGGAATTTATTGTGTTAACTTTTGGAACTCACGAAACGTACTAAAGTTTTTTTTGCTACGTAGCGTAGGTCTATAACTTAACAATTGACTAATTTACTCTCTTTCTCATTCCTCTAGTTTATGTTAAGTTAAGCCTAAAATGCATTTGCATGCATGTCCGTTTGAATGCCTGCCTCAACACAAATTTCTTTTGGACTTTTAAGAGGTGTGTCTTCTCGTCTGCGATTCTCAAAAAATCAAAAACCTTTATGCATTGATGAATATTTTTTTCAATTACGCAGAAAGGGACCGTATGTGTTTGTGTGTTGCTTTTATTGCTAATCCCATTCGTATCAACATGGATTTCATTAATTCTTAATAGTAGTCTAACATTTCCAATGGACGATTTTGATTTGTCTTGGTTAGTGAAAGTGAAAGTCAAATAATGATGAGTAGAAGAATCCTGTAGAATTTTCAAGTATATAATTACATTTGATGTTTTTTGAGGTTCTTTGTTCTAAATCATGACAAATTTGCTTAAGCAAATGAACTGGCAACACACAGACACACACACACACACACACACACACACACACACACATAAACGCATACTCAGCTAACTGAAAACATTTGCACAAATTGACGGTCTACCGCATTTGCCACATGCGGCAGCAAGGAGATGGCAAAGCACACGCACATACACACACACAGAGAGAGAGAGGGACACATATACAAATACATATATATATATATATATAGCGTGTGTATGTATGTACATACATATAAAGACGGCTTCATTATGAGGCCGCCGTGTGCAGTGCAGTGACATGAAGTACTCTACTCTCCCCTTCTCCGCCCTCATCCACCCCCAATGTTTGGCCCCTCCTTTTGCCCCTTACGTTTACTCGCACTTGCTAGCTGATTTCGGTAAACTATTTACAGCATACTCCAGGGCGCTTGGGCGCCTGCAACATGGAACTAAATGCGTTTGCGGTTGAATTGTTGCCTTGCCGTTTGTGTTGTTGCCATTGTTGATGTTGGTGTTGTTGCTGGCCTTGTTATTATTGTTGTTGTTGTTGTTGTTGTTGTTGCTACTACTACCACGAACTCCAATGCAACATAATTAGAAACCGGCAACGACGACGGAAGTAAAGTCATGACTCATGAGTGCTGCACACGCCGCAGTAATTAACACACAAACAGAAAAGGCGACCAGGCTGGAGGTACTGGAGTTATGTAGCTTGTAGCTTGGCGGCTTAAGGATTCCCATGTTTGCTTAAAGGCCACTGTAAAACCTCAAAAGATTTGCCTGCGCCTGCCTGCCAGTCAGCCAGTCAGCTTGCTAGCCTGCCTGCTGCACTTACCACTCTCACACTTTTGCACATTAGCATAAAAACCACTGAGGCCGAGAGCTAAAAGAGACCAAATGAAGAAGTGACGACGACAACCGGGAGGGGACGAGATGAAGCGTCCAATGCTGTGTGGTATGGTGTGAAGTCAAGTAGCCCTTGGGGTATGAGAATTTTCCATTTGACAAGTGCCAAAGTTGGGCCGTCATAAAATTAGCGCCGTTTTTAACTTGGGCCCTCTTAAAGCTCCCCGCCTACCCTCTGTACCACACACAGTATTCACCACCCAATCCAGTCAACAAATAAAGATGGGAAGCTACTTTATGCTCCACCTTATACAACTAACCTCCCAAACGCACACACACACACACACACACACACATATATATATACACAAACATTTCAAGTAAATAATGAAGAAAGGGCAACAAAATGTAGGACCATAAAAAGTAAACACGAACCTTGCTCTAAATGTGAACATTCGAGGTGGCAGCGTGACCAACAATTGGCTAACTTCTTATTCTAGTGTGTTAATCCTTCTTGTAGAACGTACTCCATAAAAAAAAAAAAGAAAAAACACCAAGAGTAAACTATGCTTTTGCTAAGACCTTCTAACAAAATGATAGAAGGTCAATCAACGGTGCACTGAAAAAAAAATTTATGTGAGAACAGGACTCAAGATAGGAAAGAGAGTAATATAAAAAAGGGTTTCGCCCATTTATTTCTTTTAGTCAAAACTCCTAAAATATTTTAATGAGCTTAGGAAAGGAAAAGAAGTAAGAAGAATTTCTTCAGATTGTATCATATAATCTTTTCCATTTTCATATTTTTGTTGATATGAAAAAAACCAAAAGTTCATTTATTTTAAGTAAGTTTTGAAATGAAAATAAAAGAAACTTGGTTGGTGTCCAAATTTTTAACTCACGACATCATCGCTGATTTGTTTTTTTTTTTTTTGAGTATTTTGGGCAGATTTTTGAATGGCATTCCATCTCTCTCTTACTCTCTCTCTCTCTCTCTCTCTCTCTTGCGTGGCATAAAAACAAATGAGGCCCCAAATGTGCTCGGGCAGTGCATGGCTAGTCGAGCGTTTCATGATGAAATGGCAAACATTTCCACATTGGACCAAAACCATTTCTCATAGCAAAAGTAAATAGGCTTCGCCTCGAAAGACCACGGCATGGCTACTGAAACAGAGAGAGAAAGAAAGAAAGAAAGAGAGAGAGAGAAAACGCCTACTTTGATGGCTCTAATCGATCAAAGGGAAACGCCAAATCAATTGCCTGCCACCTTTTTGAATGAAACATGGCCCGGGACCTATGTGGGTGGCAATGGCAATCACTTAGCATAATGAGCGAGAGAGAGAGAAAATGGAAAAAAAAAAGAGAGCCATGTCGAGCCGAGTCAGGGCCCGAGCCAGAGCCTCAGCCATACGTGCTAATAAATCTGCCTGAATGTGTTTATTTATTTCAGTTTGCCTTACAATTTTCATTGATTTATATGCTGACCGCATTTGTCGTTTTAAATATTTATCGAAATGATTGGCAACCACTTGCTTTACATCTTAATTATCGGTTGTCCTGCCAAGAGAGAGAGAGAGAGAGAGAGAGAGAGAGAGAGAGAGAGAGAGAGAGGAGAGAGACGAGAGGGTCGAGAGCGGCGGGAGGGCTAAAAGAGACTCGAGAGCCATGGAGTATGCAGAATGCAGGAGGATTGGAGAATTATTATCATTATTACCGTGGACAACAGAGTTTCGCCTCAACTTGCAGCATTCGCCTTATCGCATTCATGTGCCTTGCTGACCAGTGTTTTCCAATTAAGCCATCTCTGCGTGGGCAACTCGTCGTGATGCGTGATTCAAGTGCTTTTGCTGCTCCTGCTCATGTTACTGCTGTTCCGTTTATGCCAACCCAACGAGCTTAATGAGCGAGTGGTTGGCGGTCGGTCATCTTCAATTAATGTGCAAAAAATATGTATTACCATGTACATATGTATGTATTCACACACACACACACACACACATACACCCACAGGCATACAAACACACTCACAATTGTTTTTCAGCCATATCACTTACCTCTCTCTCTCTCTCTCTTTCTCTCTCTCTACCTTTTTATCTACCTTGCATAACGCACAATTTATTGAAATTCAACACTCGCCTATAAGTTTTGCATTACTCTGAACATTGTTATAGCCGCACATAGCTAGGCAAAAGTCCACGTAATTTTTACAAATTACGTTTCTAGCATTTCAAATGCGACAGAGAGAGAGAGAGAGAGAGAGAGCGATAGGGAGTGGGGGAGAGTGAGAAAAAGCTAACAGACATTTCTATGCTGAAGCCCTAGAGAAATAGAGCAAACGCAAAGGCAACTGGAGAACTGCAAAAATGTTTGTTGTCTAAGGCTATGCCTTAATTACCCGTTATATTAGAGCAAACCCTCTCACACACACACACACACACACACATACGCACACACAAACACACACACACAGAGTACATATGCATACAGATTCGTCTCATATTTTTTGGCCGTATAATTGATATTTTGGGAATTGCGGCTGTCTACTCGTATGTCTGTCTGTCTGTCTGTCTGTCTGCATGTCTGTCTGTACTATATATATATCTATATTTTTCGGGGCGTACAAAAAACGCCACATGAATATTAAATAGAAGAAAGCCATAAAGCTACAAGCCACATGGAGAGGTCTCAGAGAGGGAGAGAGAGAGAGTTTTGCCCAAATGATGTAAGTGTTGGAAATTTGTAATTCTTAGTTCCAATGTCAGTAACGAAGTAGTGCTTCGACAAATTGCTTTAAGTTAATCGAAATGAACCCATTATTAGAGCATAAAAGTCATATACATATATACCCTTGTAGTCATTGAGCACTAAACATTTTTCATTGGGATGACGTTCTACAAATAAATGACACTGAAAAAACTAATCATTTCGCCCCCAACTGCCACTGACTTTGTAGCCAAGCCAAGCTCTCTCCTTCTCTGAGTTCTGATCTCAAATGTTAAGTTAAGAGTATCAAATCATCTATTGCCTTTTCAAAGGGAAATTGATACCTGTTTGCATTGCCTTTGCGATATTTGAACCTGACAATGGGCAAACAGGAAACTGACTAACAAACTTGTCAATGCAAGATTGTTTACATGTTGTCACCATCATTCCAGTTCGTTGCCAATTTCTGGCAGAGATGGGAAAAGCTTTTCATTTTTTTGGCATTTCAAATAATGTTAATTGAATTTGTCATGAAGTGCCGCCATTTCAAGTACAACAATTTTTAGGCATTTAAAAACATTTAAAAGCTTTTAAAAATGGTTTTTTTTTGTCAGATTATAGCAATTAACAACGATCGGAAAAATCATCGCATATTGCTATTTCTATTGGCTTTAGACTTCTCTTGTTTCTCCGTTGGTCCGTCTTTCTGTTTGTCTTTTGTTCGGTTCGTGCAATATTAAAAGGTTTTGCGGTTTGGTTGTTAACCAATTTGCTTGATTTCAGTTTACATCTGTCTTCTGTCTGTCGATCGACTGTCTCCCTCTTCTCCCTTCTCTTTCACTCTCTCTCTCTCTCTCTCTCTCTCTTTCTCTTTTCGTTTTGTAACTGAAATATTGAAAACTTTTGTGTGGTCTGTTTCTGGACATGTTTTTTTCCTTAACTTTTTTTATTTCCACTCTTGCATGCATTTCCGCAATTGTCAATTAAAAGTATTACGAACAAAAACCGAGAGAGACAGAGAGAGAGAGAGAGAAAAAGAGAGTGATGGGGAGTGATGGGGGGGGGGGGGGGGGGGAAATAACAGACGAGCGAAGAGGCATGTAAAAATCAATCAGAGGCCAACGACATCAACCGCATTAGCTGGCCAACTAGGCAGCTGGGCAAAAGAAACCGCAGTCAACTTGCTGCTGCTGATTGCCCTTTGTACTTGTCCTCCGACCACTTCCATGTCCTCGACCTCATCGTCATCGTGATGGTTGTTGTTGTTGTTGTTGTTGTTGTTGTTGTCGTCGTCGTCTTCATCCGCTTATAATCCTACCAAGAGTATGCTATAAAGTTGTTGTTGTTGTTGTCTTTGCCCTTTCTCTTCCTCTCTCACTGTCTCTCTCTCTCTCACTGTCTCTCTCTCTCTCTCTCTGTCTTCTCCTATTCGTCTTTTGTGGCGGCACGCAGAAAGTTGTTTTCCTTCTTTTTTTTTTTTTTTTGCCTAGTTGTGCGCTCAATTTAGTTTTTCTTGATGGGAGAAGCATTGGGTTGGCCGAGCGGTGGGGAGGGTCACTGGGGAAAAAGGCCCGAAAAAAGTTTTTTGCCAATACAAGAGTAATTATCGGAAATGCGGTCGGTCTAGACGTAATCTCAGCTAATGAGCAGTTACGACTCGTTCAAGTGTCACAAAAAGCGTCGTCTGTCAAAATATCAACTGGGCTGCTGCTGCTGCTGCATTTGACAAACCGACGCACAGGCAGGCAGACAGGCAGGCAGACAGACAGACAGACGGGCGAAACATCTGTTAAATTTTCCTTCGACGTTGTCGTCGTTGGCGTTCTGCTCATCCTCTCTGTCTCTTCTCCCCGCCGTTAGCTGGTTGGAAGTTTGGTTAGTTGGTTGAATGAATCAGACATTCGTAACGTAGTTCTGCTGACAGCTGATTGATGCATTTTGCAATTATTTTTGACGCTGCCTTCGAACTGAGATTGAAAAATTGTCACTTGCAGTTGCGAGAAAAAAAAAATAACCGATTTGACAATATGTTATCATCTCACTGAGTGACTGAAGTTGTTAACACACTTTAAGAATCCTTATAGTTGGCTGGCTCAGGTGTGCCACATCCTCTGCTTAGCCACCCACCCAATCTGATCCATTGTGCCATCATGATTTCTTTGTTCAGCGAAAGGAAGCTAGAGAGAAAGAGAGAGAGAGAGAAAGAGAGCGAAGAGAGCGACCCCATGAGACTTTTTGATACACGCCTCAACAATTTTTATTTGCCACATTTTATCTACAAGAAAAGTTTGGCGTAACAAAAGATTAGTAAAGTTATGCCAAAAGAGCGAAAACTTTACATTTTTCCTTATTTTTACCTTTCCGGAGTGCTTCTGCATAGAATTCAACTAATTAAGATGCAGTGAAGACAGAGAGAAAGAGAGAGAGAGAGAGAGAAGAAGGGATAGAGAGACAGAGAGATCTTATCGCTTGTGTTGAGGTGCTGAAAAATATTAGAAACTTTTTACCGCTGCCATCAGAAACTTTTGCCTTTGACCATCATCAGCAGTAGCAAAAGTAGAACTAGGACCTGAAGTAGGAGTGGGACAACGACAAATGACAGCAAATCCTCGAAGGCATCGAGCGATATGCTGCGGACAAGCCAAGATGTTGCCGTTAGAGCAAGTGCATTTGCAGTTTGCTGCATAAAAATAAATTGGCTGGGGATCAAGCTTAGCTCAGAAAAAAAAATATATATATATCTATATATATATACATTTATATATATATCTATATATATACATTCATGGAACAAACTTAGACTGACATTGGGGGAGGTAGAGATAGTGTGAGAGATGCAAATTGCTTAGTTTTATGGCTTTGGCTTGACTGTCTGGCTGGCTAGCTGACTTGCTGGCTAATCGAAGTGAAGCCAATGAAAGGTAATAAGACTTTGCTCGAGTGTCGCATTTGTGGCAAATATATCTATATATAAAGTGCAAGTTGCAACTATTGCCAATAAGCAGATTTTCAACGAGAAAACTTTCTGTCATTTATGGCAGTTTCTTTCCTTTTTCATTCTCCTGCAACTCTTGCAACTGACAACTGGCAACTGGCAACTAAAATCTCTTCTTTAATTGTCATAAGCAGTTTTCATAAACCGAAAATTTCAATTGCCCAACCTTCACCCGGTACAATGGGCATGATTTGGCAAAACAGTCAGTAAATCTGACTGCCATCTTTTAGTACAAGTACAAGAAAATGAAAAAAACAAATGGAAAGTTAGGCAAAACATAATTCCCCTATATTCTAAATATATTTAAGTCCTTGTCTCTACTCTATGAATTCATTTTTGGAAGGATTTTGCAACAAAGAAATTGGAGAAGTTTTATAAGAAATAATTTCGTTTCTTTGACTTTTTGTTGGAAATATTTGAAAATTTTGTAATTTTTTCCAAGAGATGAAGCAAAAGAAAAACCTAACGAAACTTTTAGTTTTATTTAATAACTTTATAAAGTGTGACTAGTTCAATTAATGAGCATTTTTTTGTGTATTTGACCCAGCGTGTGTGTCAGGAGAATACAAATTGTAAGCCGCTTGTAAGTTGAGCAAGAAATGGGCTATGCTTTTTATGTCCTCGTAGCTTGCTCCCTTTTTGCTCTCCCTTTTTTTTTTTTTAGTATAATTAAGTATTTACTTTCACTTTGTGTGTGTGTGTGTGTGTGTGTCAGTGTGAGTGTATATGCTGTAGAGGAAATGTGATGCGGCAGAGAAATCAAGGCAGCAAAAACAAGATAGTAGAAGCCAGCCAAGGCAGCCTCGACATGAAAACTAAGCGAAAAAGCAATTAGAGCTAAACAATGAGAGTGAATGGGCCATTTGGGGGACGATGTTGTTGCTGCTGCTCCTGCTGCTGCTGCTACTGTCTCTGCAAGTTGATATTAAGGGGCTGCCATGTGTAAAATGCAAGCGAGCACAAAAATCCCAGAGTGCAGAAGCCGATGCCGATGCCGATGCCGAAACCGAAGCCGTTGCAGCAGGAGCAGGGCCAGAGTTAGGAGACCAAAACCAGCTGGCAATAAAACTCGTGTGTGCATATTTTCAAGCAAAATGCAACATAAAAACATTAAACAAATGCCAGACGACCGACGACCGACGACCGACAACGTCGACGACGACGACAACGACGATGAGAAAGAACAAACTCAAGTTGCTGCCAGCGACAGCGACACATGAACATGAAACATGAAACACGTCCCTGTTATTTTCTTTTCTTTCTCTCTCTCTTGGCTTTTTTTTTCTTTTAGCGATAAGTGTGACAAACTGACATGGCACAAGGCACACGCACACACACACACACACACACACAGTCACATGGAGTCGCAGGGAAAAAGCAGAGGAACGAGGTGTGGGTAAGCCTTAGCTGGGAAACTGCTGTAGACTGGTAATTTGATATGAATTTGCAATTTACACTGACAATTTTCAGTTGCAGTCTGCAGCAGTTGCTTACGTTTAACGTGGCGTATGCGTAATTTTGGCTTCTACACACACAGACACACACACACAGAGAGAGAGTTGCCCAGAGGCTGGAACTTCAGCAATCAAAAGCAGCAATTTGTCTCACTGAGTGACAGTCAGATAGATAGACGGACAGACAGATGGAGAGACAGACATACAGAGAGACAGCCAAAGTCAAAGCCAAAGCCAAAGCTAAAAACTAAGCGGCCCCAGGGAAACCGAACTTTGATTAACTCCCTTGTACGCACCGCACCCCCTGGCCAGGCGAGTCAAAGACTGACTGACTGACTGACTGCCTGGCTGGCTGACTGACTGACTGACTGCCTGGCTAGCACCCCTTTTTTGCATTGGCACGCGCTTGCTCCCGTTGAGAAACTTCAATAAACAGCAAAATTCCGGTAAAGGTTCCAGATCGAGCTAACCTCCATCCCGACTCGACCGACCAAGCTACCAAACGACCGACCCCAACTCAACGAAACTCAGTTGGTTTCCTATCAAAGACTAATTAAAAACTTTGGCCAATGCCAAAAGCAGAGAATAAAAAAAAAAATTTGAAACCAAAAAGAGACCAGCCAAACTGAAAGCAAGCGAGAGTGAGAGGTGAAGGTGGAGCGCAGGATAAATGGGAAAGTCGAGGGACGGAGAGGGAAAGCGTCATCGTCATCGTCATCGTCGTCGACGTCGTCGTCGTCGTCGTCGTCGTGGCATGTGCAAAGTTTTGTCATTTGAAAATTTAAACAAAAAGCTGAGACAGCCAACGGCAACAGCAACAAAAGCAACAACAACAACTGCAACAAGTGCCATAGCTTTGGCTTGCTTTGCCACTGTGTTGCAACTTTGAAATTAATAAATTATTCATGATAAATGAAAGTTGTGCGAGTTTCGCTTTGGCGCATTTTCGCGGCATGCACAAAATGTGGGAAAGCAAAAGGGTTGGGGCAAAAGGCAAAAGTTTTCTCCATCTCTTCTTCCTCCTATGCCTTTTTATCTTTGTTCCATATAACAACAACAACAATAAAATTCAAGAAATTTGCTCTATTTATTTAAATCAATGCAAATATGCTACGATGCACGATGCAAAAGCCAATATTTAAAATTTATATCACAAGGCCAGGCCAGGCCGGTCCGGGCGAGGCCAGCGAATAAAAGACAAACCATTCATGAGCCCACAAACAGCAAAAAAAGATCTATAAAAATTGGGTATATACACTTTGGTCCCATAATTGGCAAAAACATTTTTCACCTTTCGATTGACAATCTGAAGTCAAGTTTTATGCTTTTTAAATAGGTCCTTGGAGCAAAAAAGAAGCAGATCATTTTTGATCATTTGATAATCAAGTCAAATAGCTAAGAATTAGCCAGCATCGAGCTTTTAGATATTGGGATATTAGAAGAATCAAAATTCTATTGAATTCATTTTCAGTGTATTCAAATTTCGGTGTGACACTCTGACCTGTTTGATTTGCCTGTGGCATTTGGCACAAAGACAAAAATGGATATGTCAATCAGAACGCGCCGTTAAGCAGCATAATCAAGCTGGCAAAGGTTATTTGAGTGTTGCTTTTTTTTGTTGCATTTTTTGTCGTTTGTGTTCATTTTGGTTTATTTGCTGCATTTTGTTTGGCCCGTTTTTTTATTTTTCATTCTTGTGTTTATTTGCTCTTTCCTCTATTTTTGCATCTCCCCCTTCGTTTTCATGAGTGCATCCTGAGCCAATTGAAGTTTTTGTGCATAACATTTGAATGAGTAAACTTTGGGTATATTGAAATCAAAGTGAATGGAGTACAGCAGAAAAGGTAAAAGCAAAAAAGACTGGAACAGCCCACACAGAGAAGAAAGAAGGCGGGTCTTTGAGCAAATTAGAACAATTAATGTAGAAAGAGAGTGACAAACAATGAGAGAGAAAGCAGCATGCAAAAATGAAGAATGGAGAGCAAAATCTTAAGATACAGCTACATACTGATCGAGGGATTTTAAATACTTCTACAAAATATTGACTTTTAATAAATAGTTACTCCCACAAAGTATAACTCGCAAGAAGAAAGCTTCCAAACTATTCAAATTTACCAATTCAATTGGTCTTAACGCTTTCTATGGTTGCTAAAATGGCACTAGATTTAAAATTTGGAACCTATTTGAGTTTTTAACGATCTAAAATTCAACTAAGAACAAGCTTTTTCAAACCATTTCCAGTGGGAAATATACTCACATGGGATTGTTTTTATAGGATAGTACCAATTGAATACATCCAAATTTATAGGCAGAAATGTTGCCTAGGATATTACAAAGGTATTTTTTATATCGCACTGCCATAACTCAAGATAAATTGTACAACGAAAGATTGCCGCATTCTCTTTCCCGGATCTGCCTTGTGGTGTTTTTTTATCGTTTATTTAATATGTCTAATCTTTCTCCGAAAAAAAAATGCGTTGGCATGGCATTTTCCCAGGGTATTCCATCAGACTGCCCAATGATGTCTGTCAATTTTTATTTGCCCATTGGCCTGGATTTTTAAAAACGTTGACATGAATAAATATAATAAATGCAGTTTACCACTTTAACAATTTGTCTGGCGCTAGTAACATTTTTTTTTATTTTGCCCCACCACTACCCCTTACCACCTTTCCATCACTCTTTTCCTTTCTATCAGTTTTTCTTGTTTCTGTGTTTTTCTTTTTTTTTTGTTTTTTGTTTGCGGCAACGAATCGAGACTGAAAAATGCATGTGGCACAAATGGCAATCAGCGACATTAATAAATAAAATCGTTGGTCTTTTGCCAACCGACAGTAATAACATGAACAAAACAAAAACAAATGATGACAAAAAAAAGTAAAGAACACAAACGGAAAAAGCAAAAAATCAGGAAAAACCAAAAAATAATGAAAAATGAAACTGAAAAGAAACTGAAGAGCAACCAACAACAGCAACAGCGCAATAATAGTAACAAGAACCTTGTTTGCTGGCAAACAAAACTATGTCAGCGTTTTTCGCCATGATGATGTGCCAAAAGGTATAAAATTGAAAATGATTCTCGCCTCCCCCTCCATCACCCCTCTACCATGCAAAGTAGCCCAAAGCCTTTATCCTTTGAGATTATATAAAAGCTGAAGCAAAGTTTTCATTGCAATTACACATAGGGCCAACACCAATGGCCCATATATGTATGTACGTACATACCTACCATACAAGGGACCGCTTAAACATTCAAATATCTGTTATGCAATTCAATTCAATTGAATTTAATAAACAAAAATATTTGTTCATGCTCCAAACTACATTCTACCTACTACTGACAGACAATGCCAAAAACAATTTGCCCAATTTGCAGCTGCATTCAAATTCAACTAAAAGTCACATCGACACATCGAATTCAATTCAAAGTGCAACTTATCAACAAAAATTGACAATTAAATATGGATAAATGCCAGAAAATGTGCAACCGAAATGTGTAACGGTATTGCAGAAATGATAAGCGAAGTGAAAACAAGAGAATGAAAGAGGAAAGTTTAAAGTTTTGTCAATTAATTTAATTTCACAAAGACCAAAAATGAATGAACAAAGACTGACTACTAACTGAAGTTGAGATAGACAGACAGAGAAGAGGCCCAATCAGTTCGAAGCCGAACAACCTTCGCTTAGAAGAGTTAGAAACTCAAGTAATAAAGTTCAGTTAGTCTTACATTTTATTCATTTTTACACTCATTGTTATTTCACATAAAATTATCCTTCACCCACAAGCACTTATTTTGGCACAATTGGCATTATTTAATTCGTTTAAACTTATCTTTATTGTTTAGTAAATTTACCATAAGCAAGTCAAGTTTTAGGTTACGATTTAAATGATTAACACTCAGAATTAGGCACTTTTCGCTGCAGGATATGTCCGTGGAAATCAACTATATATTCAGATATTGCAAATATTTATCAAAGAAGTTATGCCTAAGTTTGTAAATCCTTGCGATTTTACCTGCAAAAAGTCGAATTTTTAGAAAAGAACAACCCACAACCCACTTTTTCACTTTCTCTTTTCCGGGCCCATCGTTCCTATGAGCCCTTTATGACATTGTTCCTTAAATGATCGAATTGTTCGCCAATATGGTTCATCTATTAGTAAATAAAATAGTTAACGGAGTTAAGCGGCTTTTATTTGGGAGATTGTTATTCACAGGTTTAGCAGCGGTTTTTTGTTTATTTTTTCTTATGCAAAGAGCAAATAGTTAATTACGTGGGAGAAAGGTCCATCAGAATGAAAATCTCTTTCAAGTAACTTTATTTGTCACTGGTTCTTGCTGTTGGTTGTTGTTGTATTTTTTTTTGTTGTTTTTTTTTGCGCTCGTCAGTTCTAGGGGAAAGTCAAAGTTCTGTGTGAGCGGCTTATGTGGCGTATGCGCAACGTAAAGCCAAACAATTTAAATTGCACAAAAGCTGCCGCTGCCTCCAGTTACTGCTGTCGTTGTTTTCTAATTTTAATTGTGGTACTTCTGCGGTTTTCCAGCTTAAAATCCCACCCAAAATAGGGGAGACCCAAAGTGAAAAAGTGGGCGGACCGAAATGAAACGGTAAGCGAGCGCTGTTTGTTTGTCAAACAAATTAGCAAACTGCCTTGCAAGAAGAACTTGCAGTAGTTTTGTTACAACTTTTGCCGCTGCCGCTGCTGCTGCTCCTGCTGCTGCTGCTGCTCTGTTATTGCAGCCAAGGCAAACAATTTTGTGAAAATTTCATTAAAGTTTTTTTTTTTTTTCTTTCTTGTTTAAAGACCACTCGAGAAGCTACTGGAACGGAGACCAAGAAGAAGGACGACGAAGACAACTATGATGATGATGATGATGATGATGATGCTGATAATGACGATGGAGGACAGTGAATGAAGGAGAGAATGCTGAGAGAACCAGAGAACCGAGAATGGTGATTGGTGATTGGTGAATGGAGAATGAAAATATGTCAAAATCACGAAAAATTTGCTGGCCATCGTTGGTTACGTTGATCGATTGACTCGTTGCCTGTGCCCATTTCATTTGGCTTGCTCTCTCTCTATCTATCTGTGTCTGTGTCTGTGCTGTGTGCTGTGTTCTTCTCCTTCGTCGTTCGCTCGTGTTGGTCGAAATTGTTGGCAACATTTTTCAAGTTTTATTGTTGCTGTCACTGACAGAAGACGGCAAAAGCAGCGGCTATGTGTCTGCGCCTGTCCTTTTCAAATAGTCTTCTCATCAATTTCGCTTTCGCCCAAAAAGGAGACCAGAGCCCCAGATGATAATGATGATGATGATGATGATTCTGATGCTGATGATATTGAGAGGAGCAACGCATGGAGGAGCAAGCAGGGAGGGAGACAAAGCGCAAAAACCCGAAACAAAAACGAAAATTATGTTGGCCCATTTGCAAACAAGCCACTCAACTCGAATCGACTCACATATATGTAGCTAGCTGCTTAACAACTGCTGCAGCAATTTCACTTGCCTCTTATTGTCTTGGTCGTCCGTTCTCGTCGTTGTTGTAGTAGTAGTCGTTGCTTGTAGTCATTGGTTGTTGGTTGTTGGTCGAATGCATTTGCAGCTTAAACTCAATCAGTTGCAACAATGCGGCCGCACACAGTAAAAGGGTTTTAAACCAAATGGATATCCACAACAGAATAGCACAGAGAACACAGAGTCCTGTCTGGAGTCCACTGCGTTAACTGTTCAAGAGGCATTATCTCCAAAATGAGCTTATCACGGGGGCAGCATGGCATTCGTTGGCCGAAACCAGGTATTACCAACACAAACCCAAACCCAAACCCAATCTGGCTGGGGGGCTTGGCACCATCTAAGCCAACTCAAGTGAACACAAGCAATACAAATAAATGCTAAGCAGTTAATGATTATGCCAGCAATTTCCTCATTGAGCACAATTGCGGCTAACCTTCCTCTAATCGAACATCAAAATGCATGCATATTTAATGTTTATATGATGCCAGCCACAAGAGAAAGAGAAAGTGAGTGAGGGAGAGAGGGAGAGAGAGAGAGAGAGAGAGAGAGAGAGAATTGTATTGAACCCACGAATTATGTTTTAAGTTTTGATATTTCACTGAATAAAGCTAAATATAGGGTGTCGCAAAAATAAATACTAAATAAAAGAAAAATTATTTTAGGTGTTTGTCAACCAGATAAGATCCTACATCTATCTAATCTCCGTCAAATACAGCTTTAATCAAGGTGATTAATTTTGCAACACCATGTTTAAATTTTTGGTTAACAAAAGAGGATTATAATTTCAAAATATTGTACTCTCATTTCAATAATATTGGTCTAGTGCATTTCCAATTATCATGCAATTTTAGAGGGATTTCATTGCATTCATTCGGCATTTGGCATTCGGCGAAACATGAAGTACTTCTGCTGATTCCCCAGATTTAAAGGCATCATAATTATACCAACAAAATGGAAGCTATTAGAAGACCAAAACGCTAATTATGGATGCGCCGAAATGTGTATACCTCCACAATAACTTGTTCTGCATTGTTGTATCTTAGCTATGCGATATAGTAATTCCTTATGCCTTATGCCAAATATTAATTAAGACAAAATTAGTTTTTTTTTTTTTGTAACTGTATTAAAATCGAGTAAGCCAGATTTTAAAAAAGGAAATTGTTGTCAATGCAAACAAAGTTTACATTTGTTTTACAAAGGTAAAAACAAAAAAACAAATTAAGAAGCATAAAACAATTTATTTTTAATGTAGCACGAAGTAAATTCAATTGACGAACAATTATTAAGAACTGAATTTATGAGCAAAAAGGCTTTAAGCATATTATTAATAACAAAATTTAATGACATTTTGTGTTTTGGTTTTCATTTTCCTTGTTATAAGAATGAAAAAACATTTAAAAGTCTCTTTGATTGTTTTCGTTTAGAGTTTTATTGTTCTATGCATCAGTTTTAAGTATGTAACTACATACTGAAAATCTTTGGCTTAAAAGTTGATACACACTTCGCTTTACCTTTTTTTTGTTGAGAGCAGTTTTCAATTTGTCCATTTAGCCGGAGGCTTAGACTTTATAACTACAAAGTAAAAGTTGATGCTGAAGAAGTGGGCCCAAAGCGCTTACAACTTGATGACTGACCAATATCGCATATGTTGCACATCCGACTAGCCCACACACACAAACACCCACACACATGCACGTGGTCCGGAAATGCCCATTTTCTGGCCATTTTTCCGTTTGTCAAGAACCATTGTCACCTTTTTTTTTCTTATTCTTTTTAGCTCCCTTATTTTTTTGTGCCATGTCTAAGAAGAAGCAGACAAAAACAACTGTCGGTGGCTTGTTGCCTTTTTATTATTTTCTTTTCTTCGACTTTTTTCTCTCTGTCTGTAGTTTTTTTCGATGCGTATGTGAAGAGGGTAACATTTTATGCTATATCCAAAACGAACTGTCAACGCAGCAGTTTCTGTCTCCGTTTCTGTTGCTTTTCTTGGGTTTCCTCTTTTTTCTTATTTTTTCTCTTTTTCGCTTTTTTTTTTTTTTTTGTTGTTATATTAGCAATCCTGACTTCTGGTTTTGTGCGTGTCCTGGCCGAACGTCAGCAGATGGCAGCTGCCAGTTGTTGGCCAGGCACACTTCCTGTTGCATCTAATCGCATAAATGTGCTGCCCATGGAGTGTTGCTGCTGCATATTTTATAAGCAAACACAGGCCGTGTTTTGTTTCTACCCAATACCCACCCGGACCACCAATACTCCCAAGAGAGAGAGAGAGAGAAAGAGAGAGTGAGAGAGAGAAAGTGGGGGAAGAAGAAGAGGGAATTGCATGTCAAGTCAGTTAAAGTAAAAGTTAACAGGATTAGGCAACAGGCAAACTGCAGACTAAAGTTGCAGATTTTCAAGTTTTTCAACTTTTGGTTCCCTTTTTCATCATTTTATCTAGTTTTTTTTTAGAGCTTACCTGGGGGAGAGAGCAAGAGGTCAGTTTGGTCAGAGGTTAAGGTGGCTGTAGAGAAGGGGCAAGGGGAGAGGGTGGGTCACTACTAAATCGCCTCAGAATCAGTAGCAACCATTGGCAACTTATTTGGCAAAGGATTTGAACTTGGCTTAATGATAGTTTCAATTATCGCCCATGTTCCAGGCGCACACACACACATGAGCCAAACCAAAACCCAACCCAAGCCTCCCTCAGCGCTCAATCAACACGGAGGCAACAGAGGCAACAGAGGAGCAGGCAGTAGGACAAAAAGGAAATGCGTTTTCAGGCTCAACCCAAACCCTATATACTAAGCCAAACTGAAGCCTGCTTATCATTTGGCTATCTTACTGTTAGTTCGCTCATTATGGCCAAGCGCCAGTTGGCCGCGTTTCTCTCAATCTCCCTTACTGCACACACATCTCCATACATACATATATATATATATATATATCTTCCTCTTCTATCTGTGTTCAAACAATTTGTGCATGTGCGTTGGACTTGTGTTTTTGTGTGTGTGTGCGCCTATGTGTGTGACAAAGGCAAATTATGGCTCCAACCGAGAACACAGAGCAAATGGCTTGAAAATGAGGCAATTTAAAGACTTGACTGGAATAGAAAGACCGACCCTGCCTGACTGCCTGACTGCTTGCCTGCCTGAAAACTGACTGAAACTTCTGTTTTCCGCTTTTCGATAATTTATTTAAGTTGCACTCAGCACAAAGTAAAATCGGCAACATTCAATGGTCCGTCTACCCCCTCTCCCTACTCACCCACCCACCCACCCGCATTCCAACGCCCTCCCTCTATCCACCATTCTTTCATCCACTTTTATTTCGTGCTCAACGAAAGTTAGTCAATGCGCGCAATTTGCTAAAAATAAACAGAAAAAAAAGAAAGAAGGAAAAAAATAAAGCAAAAAGTAAGCATCCAAAAAGAAAGAGAAAACGCGCAAAAGGATACAACCGAAATCTTTGCTAGTCGAATGGCCATATGCTCTCACATTCCTTGAAAACAAAAGGTTGGCAAACGAACAAAGTAAAATTTACAAATCGCTTTTTTTAACATTCGAACGAAGCTAATGGCGAAACAATTAACTTAAAAACTAAAAACTTAAGCTTTCAACGGATCAATTTTTAGCACTAAAACGAAGCTCAAAAAAGTATTTACCTTTCTTTGAAATGTCCACAATTAAGATGATCAAACTTGACTGTACGTTAAATATAATAATAATTGTAGAAAATATTATAGTTTAAAATGAAATCAATAAAACTAAAAGAAATTTATTTTGGAGCTTGATTTGTTTGAATCAACCCTGTTTATTGCTTTAAGACTTTGTTTTCTTTTCATGAAGCGGTTCATCTTGCAGAACTGGTTCATTTTAGGTATAATGTTAGAAAACTGCCTCATTCTAGTAAATTAGTTCAATTAAGGGAACTAATTTAACCTTGGAAACAAAAAGAACTGATTCATTTTGGAGTTCTGACTCCTTTCAAACTGTTGAATTTCTCTTAAGACTTGATTTTTAATGCTTCCTATAAACCACATGAAAAGCGAGATCATAAATCTGTCAAAGTGCATAATTTAGAGATCGTAGCAAATTCCCCATGCAAATCGGAAGAATCTATTTTTACAAAAAATTGAATTTCAATGCATTTGCTGAATAAAATTAAATTTCGTAAATAATTATTCACAATTCAGTGTTGGGCAAAGCGAACATTTGCCACGGGGTAGAGTATAATGAGGGGCTATTGGCAACTTTTTGGACTTTGCTACAAAGTCTTGGGGGCCCCCCTTTTTTTTGTTCCCTCTCTCGTTGTACTTCTGTCACTTTTTCACTCTTTGACTCGCTTTCGCCCCGGATTTTTCCTCATGCTTTTGCTATTTTTCCGCTTTTGTGTGTGCTTTAGGATGGGACGGTTCTTTTGGCCATTGTGCATGGGACTTTTTGCCTGTTTGAGTTTTCGTTTTCATTTTCATTTTGATTTTCATTTTCCATTTTTATGATATTGTAATATATTTGCTTTCAGCGCGTAATTGACATGGGTCGTTTGTTTGGGCAGCGAACATTGAATTATTCTATTTTTCATCTTTATTTTTATTTTTTTCATAGCATGAAAATTGATTTCCTTTTTTTCATTTTTGTTCGTTTTTCGGTCGTTTGTGTTGTTGTTGTTTTTTCTCCCGGTTTTCTTTTTCTTGCTACTGCTGCTGTTGTTAACAAATTGGCCGAGCTCAGGTTACTGGTTACTGGCGAAAAGGTTAACTTAACTAAGTACTCAGCGGTTGGTCTGTGTGTTTGGACAGCTGCCATTTCATTGGCAGGCATTTTGCCTTTAATTTTCCTGTTGGGAGAGAGAGCAACTGAGTGGGAGTTCGGAATGTTTTCTCGGAAAAAACTTTTTATTTTTTGCTGCCTTTTTTCTTTTTGTGCGGAATATGTTTTAATGGCTTCATTTCATTTTCAGTGGCTCACATTTCGTATTCCTCGATTTGAAGGCGGAGAAGCATCAAAATCTGTGCTCACACAATTCATAATCATGCCCCAAGGTGGCATCAAATAAAATGAGTGTCGCATTTATTGTCACAGTGTGTGTGTGTGTGTGTGTGTGTGTGTAAGTGTAAGTGTGTGTAGAGAGAGGGAAAATTTAACAATAAATTCCTTTTCATTCTTATTCTTTAAGACATTTTGTGCCCCAAAAATTTTCATATCAATAAATTTCTAATATGTGTGTAGGAAAAGGCGAGGCCAGGATAGGCCAGGGCCAAGCCACAAAAAGTTGCTGCAAGAAATTAAAATACTTTTTGGCTAACTAGCCCCAAAGTATGCACATTAGTGTTAGTCTCTTTGGTTATGTATGTGTGTGCGTGTGTGTTTGTGTATATATATTTAAGGACCGCCTTTTGCAAGTTTTGAGCGATTTTCAGTGGCTCAATGCTCTCACATTGGGCCATTTCTACGCAACTTGCCAAACAAATATAAAAATAAATTGTTGTAATAAAGCGCAAAATCCACACACACTCAAACACACACACACACACACGCTGACGCACACACAATTGCACACACGCAAAGGGCAAGAGATGGTATAACATTTGCTCTACTGCTGCTGCTCCTACTGCTGGTGGTGATGCTTGGCTTAGACAGACGCCTGGCTGTATCTTTTCTATTGCCACGTTGTTGAAATCTATTAGCCACATTTAGTGTGGCTCATAAAATTCTATTGCATCATTTGTTTCTGGGTAACTGGCAGGCAGTCGGTAGTCAGGGGCATTCGGGGGCAACATGGAGGCAATGTGCAGGCTTCCTCATCCTCATCCTCATCGTTGTCGTCGTAGTCGTAGTCGTCGTCGTTTCATGTTGGCCCCTTTTTTTTTTTTGTTTTGCTTACCAAAAGTATTTCAAAACAAGTTTTTGCGGAACGGCTAGGCCAGAGAAAACAATTTGCTAGCTTTCGACGTCGTCTTCTTCTTAACTGATAAGCAAATGAGTTTATGGACAACGAAGGGATTGGAATTGGCTTGGGCTTGTCTTGGGCTTGGGCTAAACTGTTGCCAGCTGAATTGTACAGTAAAAACTCACTTTGTCGGCTTACTTTGTTATGAAGAAGAACCTGCCAAAAATTAGGCAAATTCTCTAGTTTTAACGGGCTACTGCATTCTAACTCAAAGTAAAAGAAATGTCCATCAAAGGGAGTTTTCACTTTAGTATACATTAAAGGAGAGTTGAGTTGAGGTTAAACCTCTTTGTAGTTATAGTGTGAGAGTTATAAGCATTAACCTTTCAATAACTAATTTGTATATACTGCCCAAAAGTGCTATATAAACCGAAAGCAACACAACTTAAGTTGAAGTGAAAACCATTAACCAAAACTGACCAAATCACTGGCAGAGACTGGGCCAAAGATCGATTCCCCAAAAGAGAAATTCTCCTACTACTTCTCTGCTCCCTATACTCCTACTCTCAGACTTCTCTCTCTCTCTCTGCTGGCCTGTGGCATGTGCCAAATGTCAATCACTTTGAAAATGTAGTCAAATCAACTGTCAAATAAGCGTTGCATTTGCCCCATCTATGCCGCCTGTGCGTATGTGTGTGTGTGGAAGTGTGTGCGTGTGTAGGAGTGTATGTGTGTGTGTGTGTGTGTGTGCAGCACTCAACGGCAATTCAATTGAAATCAAATATGCAACAGCAATCGAGTTAACCAACGAGACGGGTGCCACCTCAATCTCCTACTCCTTTCCCCACCATCTTCCCTCGATACCGATATCGACATACACACCCAATGACTGAGGGAGAACAAGGGGTCGGAGGTAAAGGGAAACTGCTATAAATGTTGCTTGGCGTGTTATGTAGGTGTTTGCAAGTATGTCACCACCATCATCATCATCATCATAGACATAAGAGCTTGTAGAGAGAGTGAGAAAGAGTATCGTGTAGGTGCAGCAGTTGCAGATGGATATGGAGAAGGAGAAGGAGATGGAGGTGGAGAGACAGAGACGATGATGGTGACCGTAGCCGCAACAGTGTGCAAACAAACATTGTTGTAATTGCTGAAAGTGTGTCAGAAATGACAGGCAAACTGTATGAACACATTTGTGTGCCTGCACTCACAGGTATCAAAAGTATAAGGAAAGGTTTCTTATTAAATAATAGACTTTAAGAGTTGTAACTTTTACAACAGCATATCAATTGACTTGGTTTTGTAGACAAACAAAAACATACTAATAAAAAAAAAAAACCTCAGCCCTCCTCCTCGCCATTATCATTATTATGATTAGTATTATTATCAGGTTCCTAAATATGTAGCGGCACAGTGGTCCGTTTGGTGGCAAAAATCGTAGCCGAAACTCCAAGATATGTAATAATCCAGGGGCATCTGGCACTCCCACCCAAAAATTGGGAAATTTAACTCAAACAGCTTTGACAACTTTACATTTTGTTCAAATGTTTTATATAATTTTTGTTTTTTTTTTATTTAGATTTCAGTTTCAGTAAAATTCCCGTACAATAATTAGAAGTAACATGATTTTGACAAAATTACCTTTTTTTGAACGTCATTTATTTGGAAAAAATAAATGTGTGGCAATGGGTATAACGGAAATTATACAATTAAGAGCCCTAATGAATTCACAAACGAAATCTGTCAATGAAATTGATACTATAAGCAACAAGTTTTTGTTATTAATTGAGCCACTGTGCATCGTTTCCCGTAGCGCTTCCGCTTCGTTGTCTCATTTTTCTGCTACTTCTAGATACTGTTGCCCCCAAAGGATAACTTAGCTTAATTTAGGTGTAAAACAGACATCGCCATTGCCGCCGCCGCCGCCGTCACCACCGACTACGCCATTCATCTTGCAGGTGCGAAAAGACATAACAACACCTGCCGGTAGGTAGGTAGGTAGGTAGGTAGGTAGGTCGGTCGGTCGGTCGGTTGGTTGGTAGGTTGGTTGGTTGTTTGGTGAGTCGGACGTACGGTCGGTTGGTCGAATGGTCGGCCATTTGGTTGGCGCCGCTACACACAGACAGATCATTAGCAAGGCAAGCGTAAAAATGCTGATTAACGAGTCCCTTGAGTCCTGACTGGGTCCTGGTTACTAATACTGCTGCTGCCCAAAACTGAACTGAACCGTACAGAACTCTGAACTGAACTGAACCGAACTGAGCTAAACTCAACTGAAGTGCTGTGGAACTTCGTTTCCGGTCAAAGTGGCGGCCGGCTAGTCGACTATGGTTTTCGTTGTTGTTGTGGTTGTTGTTGTCTCTTTTTTATTTTTTTTCCTTTTTTTTTTTCTTTGCCGGCAGCTTAGATTACGAAACATAAATTTAAATTATATTAAATAATCCGCCAGCTCCCCTCTAGCCTGCTGCGCTTCTATTTTCAAGGACACTGGCAATGACATTTATTATATAATTTATAGCCTATTTATTGGCGCCTCATAGTCGTAGTCGGAGATCCTCTCTCTGTTTAATATTGATTGCCAAATAATTGAGATTTTTCTTTTGCACATAAAATTTGTAGCCATATTTTATGGCTATGTTAGGAAATTACCACCACACACACACACACACACACATAGCATCCCACACGCGTTCAGACAGCACAGCATACATTTATATGTAGTGTGTGTGTGTGAATAAGGGTGGGTGGGGGGAGGGGGCGTGGCCAAAATAGGCAGTCGATTATATAAAACATAACTGCGCTCAAAATCTCATTTGGCCATTTATGAGCCTCGAGGTCTCGAGAACGTCAAAGTCATAGTAATAATCACAAGGAAAAGGTTGCCCCCAAAATAGGGCGTGGCATGGGTGGCTCAATAAAATGGCAAATGCCGAATGCCAGTATAAAAACGAAATAAAAATCAGCAAAAGGTGTGAGTATATTGTCACGAATAAGAACAGAAGAAGAAAAAAAGAACTTTAGAGGGTAGAGAGACATTGACATGGACTTGGCTCACGTCTTTTTTTTCTTGTTTTGCCCAAAATGGCCATTTGAAACGGCCTAAACGAAAGGTGTTTGAGTAAAAAAGATTTGCTCAAAATGTTTGTTGTGTGTGTGTGTGTGTTTTTTTTTTCCAAAGATTTAGTTCGGCCAGCTTACCTAATCCCCTAATAGAAAAAAAAGAAGCGAAATAAAAGGAAAGAGGAGAGTGAAAGTGGGAGGGTAAAATCAACAACAACAACAACAATAAGACGAACATACTGAATAAAAATGGCTGCTGCTTGCTGCTATGCTTTGGGGTTGCTTAAGAGTTCAGCACAAAAGTAGGCAATATACTTTTTTTTATATTTTAAAGAAAGTCTGTAAATTGCCGCTCTGGACCGGAACCGGGGTTTATGACTATGGCTATATAAACACCTACAGCCAGTCATATAATTTACTGTTTTTTAGGAGTTAATAAACCAGCATGTTTTTCCCGAGTATTCTGAGCAAAATATTCCATCAGAATCACCCAACCAGTCCGCCAGTCAGTCAGCCAGCGTGTCGAAAGAGGGTAACAAAATTTTTTAATTACCAAATGAACGAAGAGCAAACAAAAAAAAGAGTTGGTTCTTGTTCTCTTAAAGTTTAATTGATATGCCAACTGTAAAATATAGAAATAAAATGAAGAGAATGCAAATAAACGCTTCGTTGAAGTGAAAAAAAAAAGCATAAAAATCAATATATATTAAACAAAAAACAAAAAAAACCAATAAAAACACCTTTAAAATCAAATGTTGTTTCGCACATACATAGATCTTATCTTCCTGTTGGATCTCTAGTAGAGACAAGATTTAAAATGATCAAACATTCTGTCAAAAACCAAAGACTCAAGTCAAAAACTGCAGAAAGCGATGCCTAAATAAAACTTTTCGACTTTATATTCTTTTCTACATATTAAATTTAGATATGTTAGCTTTCACTAGTCGTAAAGGTACCAAAACGTTTGATATATGTACATGTAAACGGTAATTTAGCTATACATCGATCATATTAAAATTTAAACCACTCGCAATCTCATCTGCGTTTCTTCAAAATTAAAATAAGTAAGAAACCTGGGAAATTGACTTTTTTTGCTCGTGCAGTTTTCAAGTTTGCTTGTTAAAAGAATATTTTTTAGTTTGGTTTCTAGATCTCAACTAGGTAGGTTTTATCAGAGGGTCGATTGTTGCTATTGTTGAACTGGTGCGTATTAGGAATGGGCCACTTGAACATGACAGAGTCCAAGTTGAAGCTGCTGGGTGAAAGGGTTTAGAGAGTAAGGGAGTGTCAGATTGGACTAGGGAGTTAAACTGTGCATTCAACTAATTTCTATTCAATTAATCAAAATCTATTAAAAGGAATTGGCATGGCAACAGAAAACTTTGTTAACTTTGCACTCCATTTGTGCTGGTTATGCGCACTTAAGTCGGTTGTAAGCTCACCGCTTTTTAAACAAACAAACAACAACAAACACACATGCAATCCATAAACATATTCATATACACATTTTCGTATACATAAATATATGTCTCTATAGTGGAATATTTGTGTAGTCACCAGTCCAAAGCCCAGTTTATGCCAGTTGTTTATCTCATTTCATGCAAATCCCTGGAACTGAACTTTCGGGGCAAATAAATTTACATTAGCGACAATCGGGTCTGTGAATTTATACTGAACTGAACTCCAGTGAACTCATTGCAATTGTCTTGCTTTCTTTGTTTTTTTTTTTTTTTTTTGTGGGTTAGAGAAAGGGAGGTGGGTATGTTGGGTAGGTAGGGTAGAACGACAAAGTCAAAAGTCACGACAACGCGCACTTGTTAGGGATTAGCGCAAGGATTGACTTTAAGATGTCAGGCAAAAGCGGCAAGTGGCACACTGGATATATAAGAGAACTGCCTGACAATAAAGAAAAGTAAAAAAAAAAAAAAAAGAGTAAGCCAAAGGGAAGGTCGCTTTAGGTTGGCGATGGGGAAGGGGAGACGCGCACGGGGGGACCGAGCTGGTGATGGTCGATGGCAACGTCTGCTGCGTCTGTGTCGACGAAATGGCATAAATTTCAAAGTTTATTGCATAAATTGTCGTATTTTGAGAAATCTTATTGCCTTTATAATGCTCAGAGCCAGAAGGACAGGACAGAGGAGTCAGCAGCAGCACAGCTAGAACCAGGTTGGGCCCACCTGTCTGTAAAATGCCAAAGCTGAGGCTAGGGTTGCCACGGTTTTTTTTTTTTTCATTTTTTTTGGCGGAGTCGAACTGGTTGTAGGGGGATCTACCTAGGTTATGGCTACGGCGCCTTGGCGTATCATTTGCTTGTTTGTGGCAAAACGCCTAGGCGTCGCTTGGCTTTCTTACTCCCTCATCTCTCGCCATCTCTCTCTCTCTCTCTCTCTCTCTCTCTGTTGGTGTGTGTGTGTGTGTGTGTGGGGGTGTGGGGAGGGTTTTCTTTGGCTGCTTGCTCTAGAGTTTTTATTGCGATAATAATCATAAAACATGCACTTAACAAGCAGCTTGAAATATGTGGCCAAGCCAAAAGGCAAAGGCAAAAGAAACTCGGAACTTAAATTTTTGCACATTTTATTGAGGTTGATTTATGTAGTAGAGTGCAGAGAAACATATACGATTTATATATATGTTTGTATATATATTAAGTCGCAGCACAGAAGTCAACTTAGGAAGAGTAAAAATCCAAATCAACAACAACTTAATTGAGATTGCCGCCAAGCTCACACCCCCTAAAAACTCTCAACTTACTTTCTTTTCTTTTTCTCTCCCTCTCTCTCTCTCTCTGTCTCTTTCTCTCTTTGGCGTTTTCGCTCTTTTGCTCTTTCCCTCTTAGCGGCCAATTCATTTGTAGGCACAAACAAATTTGTTAACAAATTTGCGTTAATGCCATAAGAAATATTTATACAGTTTCCTTACTTTTCTACTTAGCCTCCATTCCCATTCCAACTCTCTCTAACCCTCTACCACTCTAACCATCACCGTCACCACATAAATTCAATTGTGGGCGTGTCTTGGCGTAAGCCTTTCGACCTTCAATGTGGCATGTGCCAGCAGCAACTCATTAAGCAGGGTGCCATAGGGTGTTGGTTGGCTGTTGCTTGCTCTTGGCTCTTGCGGTTTATTTTTGGCTGTTATTATTTGTTTAATGAAATAAACGCACGACTTTCATCTTCATAAAACGGCATTATGGCATTAGCGCCGCAAATTTATGGAGCTCAAACAACCATCCTCCACATTCCCTCTCCATTCCCTCCATTACCAAACATTACCCGTTTACAGGCCCCCGCCTCACCGCCCCGCGCGCGCTAACACAATTCGAAATCAAATTGCAGAAGGCGTCAAATTTTGTGAAATTAAAAAGAAGCACCATTGAATACGCTTTTTCTTTCGCAAAAATGAACTAATTGTAAGTGCTTCAGCTGTTTCAATTATTTGTTTCTATGTATTTACAAGTATTTCGAGTTTTCTCTTTTATTGGCCAGCATGAAATGAAATGGACAAAAGGCAACAGTTGCCAATCATTTTAATGTTATGTAATTTATTTAACTTGCAAGTACAACTGCAAGTCAAAAATTCTCGACTACCTGAAGCTGAGAGTTTCTTCAGTTCAGTTTCTCTATTAATATAGATAAATAATAATAACATACTTTGGTCTCCCTAATTGTTTTTTTCAAAATTTTCATAAATGTTTCCCAAGTTTTTATCTAGACAGATTTGCCCAGTTTTATAGACACATCACGCATACGACTAGTATAACTACAACATAATATATGAAAATTCAAAGGATTTACAACCCAAAAAGCACTCTGTTAACTGCTCTAAGAGGTTATTTGGATTTAAAAAAAAAAAATATGTTTAAGGTGAATTTCCTATATTTAATTGCCCCCCCATAATGTACCTTTTGGTTTTAAATCGTTGTTATCTTAATCATTTCGTCCCTCGATATCAGCCCACATATGTATGTTTGTAAAAAGCCAGTTTAGGTCAATTCATATTTACCTAAAATATCTAAACAGCTTTAAAATATATAAATGCAAAATGTAAATAAGTTTCAACAATCAATGAGGTTGCTAAAATGTGTTTGCTGTAAATATGAGCATAGCGTGATAATAGCAAATAAATGTTAATATTTTTATCTTGTATTCTGTAGATGTAAATAAATTTCCCATCTCAATAAATTTTCTTAAATTTATTTTCTCTTTGGTATACAAATTAATTTCAATATTCTCCTCTTTTTCTGACTCATATACAATAATAATGATATTATCAGCTGACTGTTGGATTTTCTCTATGTGTGGAAAACAAAGTGAATTTAGGTTAATATACAAATACATACTGTACAGGGTGTTTCAAGAAGAGGCAAGAAGAGGCAACAACAGGCTAACAAGTTTGTAGGATCTAACACTTGTTTCTTTGGGGTTTCGATAAAAGTAATTTGCATCCCAGCCGTCTTTAAAAAATTGCAGCTTTCAAATTAAACATTTAAGAAGCCATTGCGAAAATAGAGCTGCAAGTTGGGATCGAATATTTTGAGAAAACGACTTAAAGGAGTTTCAGGCAAAGCAAAGATAGACGCGCATAAGTAACGCGTCACAATCAGAGCCAGTTGGAGCGGATTCTTTCTTCTTATATCCAATGCACTGCAGCTTCAAAAGTTAAGGAGTCTTCGTCCAGAGACACTTTGCTGATGTCCTCCATCGAAGTGAATTGCTATGTCCCTAGAGACCCCGGTGTCTGGCCTCATTAAGCACTGGTCATTGACATAGCAAGTGGAATACCGTCTCTGGCCTGTCCTCGACCTTGCCTAAACCTTAATGCGTGGGCTCCGATTGGCCATTGTCTTGTGATAATTGCAGTCATTCTTAAGATGTCCTTTTAAGATTTACTTAAAATTGTATAGCTCAAGAGTCTTTTGCTAATTTGCAGCTAGCACAAAAAATTGTGAGCGCTGATTTCAGAGATCTCTTGTTGAAACGCCTTGTATACTAAGTATGTCTTGTAGTCTTGTGCTCGATTTATGGAATATGTTATATACCCCGCATAAGTGTCACGTAATTTCTAAACATTTCGTTTAGTTGTTGATTTTTATGAACTTGGTTTGTGCTTTAAACTTTTTCCGGGGAAAATAAAGTCCCCTCTTTCGCTGGCGCGAGTAAGTTATAAGCAAGCTACGTGTGGGGTCAAAATTGTGGGCGTTGGCATGCTAAATGTGTCGCTGCCTGCCACTGCCTCCTCTAATATGGTTGTTGCTGTTGTTATTGCTGCTGGTTGCCGCTGTGTTGCAGTTACTTACTGCTGCTAACCCAATTCCCAGTGAAAATGTCATGGACAAAACGCTCCGTCATGCTTGCGACCGTCGTTTTGCACAATCATGCTGCGCAATCAGCGCTCTCACGCTTTGCATGCAACATTTGTAAGGCTCATTTGGTTCGAGCAAAAATGAAACAGAAGAAGATACCAAACGAACAAGGAGAAGGGAGGAGTGAAGAGAAAAGTTTAGAAGAGGAATGGAGTCACAACGCATCGCATCGCTTCGCATCGTATAGCATATAGCATATAGAGAAAATGTAATTTTCATATTTCTTTGGCAAAAGTTTTGGCAAGCCAACGCGACAATGACATGGTTGATGCATGGGCTGGCCTCTTACCAAGTTCACAAGGCGCTGAAATGTCGACAGTAAGTGAGAGTGAGAGGGAAAGAGAAAGAGAATTTTTGGTAAAAAGATACATACATCCACATGGCATTAACAATTGATCAAAACCAAGAACAACAGCAGCAACAACAATAACAACAATATGAAGAACAACAAAAATTGAAAAGAAATAATAGCAGGTGCCGAATTACATGAAAAATCACTTAGGAAAATTAAATTTCACATATTTTTCACTTCAACGCCAAGCAGCAGCAGCAATGTCTTTGAAGTTTTTTCTTATATTTTTCGTTACCCAGTATCCTGTTTAGGGGTATAAGGGCTATATTAAAATGCGCCAAAGGGAAACGGTTTGTTTTTAACCTCAAAATTATGGGAGAGGAACTCGAAGCTTATTTAAGACATAAGCTTCAAATTGTCTTTGTTGCTCAAGAGGGCATAGATAGGCAATTGCCCGATAGGTGCGCAAAAGTGCTCTTAAAAGTAATTTAATGTTAAAATTTTGGTCTTGTGACAGTTAATGCAGGGAATATTCAAGTCGTTGCTTCTACCAATTTTTTTTATTTTCTTTTTTTTTTATATATTCTATAGCTTATTGTTGTTGCTGCTGCTGGTGATGGCTGTGCAGCTGTGTTTTCTGCCACCACAAACATGAGTAATGTGATGTCGAAAGGTGAGAAGATGAGGTAGAAATGAAGATGATGCTGCCTGCCTACCCCCTGCCTGCTGTTGCCTGTGTTGGCAGAATTGTTGAAACTTTTTTTTTTTTTTTTCTTTACACTCATTTCTACTAGCAAAATCATTTAAAGTCATCTAAATCAATTACATTATTCAAAAGTTGCTGTCAAATGCAGCAAAAATGAAAATCCTCTAGCAGTTTCGAGTGCCACAAGAAGGGGGCAGAGTTGGCGACGGAGGGGCCAGGGGCTTTGGGTTTGGGTTGGAAATGCTTCGAGAGTTGCACAAATAAATATATAAAATATAAATACGCACACAGACCATAGAATTTTAAAATCATTTTTGTCGTTCTACAGATTAGCAAACAGCAAAAAACAATAATAAAAGAGGAAAAACTAAGGAAAAGGAAAGGAAAACAAAAGCCAACTAAGGCCACTCACAACAGAACGAGCACAGATAGACAGAGGATGGAGTGGAGTAGAGTGGAGAGTAGGGAGTAACTCTTGGCGCTCCTCTTTAGTAATGCTGATGGTGGCCAATGATGCCTGCCGCCTTGGCCAGGCGTCGTCATTGTCATTGTCGAACAGAATAAACAAATAAACAAACAGACGAAGAGACATACAAATAACAGAGGACTAAGAAAAAGAAAAAAAAAGAAAAAGGGAGGACACAGATTCACTCAGAAATCCTTTTTGGGCCAAAATACCAAGATTCAAAGAGAGAAAGAGAGAGAGAGAGAGGGAACCATTTCCACTATATTGCTTGACTTTAACTTCACGCACAGTCTCGCTCTCTCTCTCTCTCTTTCTGACTCCTTTACTCTTTCTGCTTGTCTCGCTCTTACAATTTCTATACATAAAGACAGACAGAAAAATTGTTGTTGTGCTTAAATATGCGCAGAACAAACCTCACGAACACATCAATCAATTCAAACCAAATGGCAACTTAATTTCTCATGTTACCTGACTCGCACACACACACACGTAAACACACACACTCACACAAAGGCAGAAAGACTTGAACAACAGCAACAACATGAAAAATTTGATTGAAATCATTTTCAACAAGTCAAGTGATTGATGACAAACATGTTAGAGATTAAAATAATGATAAAACATTGAAATTGACATTTGATTTTTTGGTTGTGCGTGTGTGCGTATGTGTGCACACGCACACACTCACTATCCCAGCAAGCATATGGTGGACATATGTTTTGTTAAAAGATACGGAAGTCACTTTTCCGTCACTTTTGAAAGATGGTCCCCAGCTTCAAGTGATATTCCTTTCCCATTTTTCGAATGGAAATAATTTCAGAGGTGAAGGCAACTTTTTGTTATTTTTTCAACTTATGAATAAGTTTTTCAGAGAGAAAGGTACAGACAATATAGCTCATTCGTGCCATATGTTGGCTAATTTTTCAAAAACGAAAGTATCAAATGTAATATATAATAGGAAATACATCTGTGTGTTTCCTTATAAGAAAAGAAACGGAAAGAGGGCTAAAAAGGAAGTCCAGAAATCTTGGCCAATTTCATTTTGACAACAAAATGCTTGCTGGGTTATATGGGCTTGTGTTTATTTGTTTAGGTTCTGGTAAATGTTTTTAATTGATTTGTTTTAAACATGATTTAAATTTTTTTTTGTTTTGCTTATACTTTGCTTGAATTAATCTTTATCAAAAAGTTTATGCTTCAATTGCCAACTGAGTTCCCTTCCTTCTCGCTCGCTCTATGTATCTTTGTCTCTGTCTCCCTCCCATTGTCGTCATCGCCGTCGTCTCATTTGTGCGTCTCAATCGAAAGTCGACTTCCTTTTTTGCAGCTTTTTACATAAATTTCTTTGCTAAAAAGTTTTACTTTTTGCCAAGTTTTATGAGCAACGTAAAAGTTTATTAAAGTGAAAAAGAGAGCAAAAAAAAAGAAGAAAATCCCAAGCCAAAACCGAACCGCAACGAAAATATTATTGCTAAAATGTTGCAAAAAAGTTGAAAAAAAAATAAAAATAAACTAAGAACGGGCAAAAAAACATCAAGTAGCAACAATTTAATGACCTTTTGAAGTAAGAACCCAAAGGGGCAATCAAAAGTTTTAGACCTGTTTAGTTAACTCTATTTCAAGGTCGTGGGGAATATTACAAGAGCTTCACGAGTCACGTCACTTTTCGCCGCATTTGTTACACAATGTTTCAATTGAATTTTAATGAAAAAGCTGCGTAAATCAGAGACCCCAAAAAAAAACACACGAAAAACATGGCTAAAATTGTTTTAACTTGGCTCTCCTCCAAGTTGAAAGGCGCCCATTGACATTGATTGATGAAAAATTGATAAATTAGGAACCAACTAATTGGATGTGTGTGCGTGCGTGTGTGTGTGCACATTAAAGTTTATCATTTCTGAACGAGAAAAGGAAAAGAGGGACAGAGAAAAAGAGAGGAATATGGCTTAGATGGAAAGCGGTAAAAATCCTTGGAATCCTTAAAATTTATGTGCAGCATTTTGCAGGGCGCAACTAGAAAGATGAAGATGAAGAAGAAGAAGAAGCAGCAACAGCAGAAGACCAACAAAACGAATGTCAACAGCAGACGATCAAATTGTAAAACTCTTGCACATAAATCTTGAGTTGTTGTTCCTTTTCTTTTTGTCATAATTCACACAGCATGCATGAGTGTGTGTGTGTTGGTGTGTGTGTGTATGTATGTTGTGTGGTCGCACCTGTTTGGGCTTGTACTTTTTGTGCAGTTTTTTACATTTTTTTTTTTCTTTTTATGAAATGCGTCACGCATTTTTACGTGCACGTCCCATACGTTTCTTTTTCCAACTTTACTTTTTGTTTTTTTTTTTCCTGTTCGTTTTTGATTCTTTTTCCCCGTTATTCGGTTGGGTCAACATAAAAAAAGGCAAACATTAAACACATTTTATACCAACATTTTGCCTTAACGTTTGGCTAAATAACTTTTTGATATCCAAAATACTTATTGGGCATGTACAGAGAAGTAAGAAAGAAAAAGCAAAAAAATGCCAGAAACTACCATTGGCAGCGACTACGACATTTATATACCCTTCAAAATGATTTATCTTTGAGCTAAAAGTCTAAAATAAACATCATGGGACTATCCAAATGTTTCCTACTTTTTCTAAATTTTCATTGACTAGCCAGGAACTCTTGTGGCTCAATTGAGCTCGGTCAACAAAAATAGTCAACCAGTTTATTATATCATTAAAACATTTGGCAAACACTTGGATCACACTAGAGCTCTCATGCATTTCCCTGGATCCAACAATTAGTGTATTTTTTAAATCTGAATTTTAAAAACTTATGTGTTATCCATAGATGACCTGAATTGTAGAAAACTGCAATAATTGAGTAAGCTTCAAAGGAGGCAGATCCCATAAAATCTCACACGATTCTTCCTGTAAGAATCCTAGACAAAAATTAAGTATCGGACTAACTAGAGACTAATTTTAAGCTAAGTCGGATTGAAAATATTCTAGCAAAGTTTGATATATTAAATCAGATAAGTCCATTTTATCATTTAAAAGTTTATGCATAAATTTAAAACCAAAGATAATCCTGAGCCAAATAATAGAATGACGGTTATTTAAAACAAGTTTTCCGAGCAGAAGTTTTTTTTACAAATTTCATTCCAGTTTTTCCAAGTCTTCCAAAAGTCTTCGTATTCTAAAGCAAAGATGCAACTAATATACATAGAGAATATAATATTTTGCAATCTTTTCTGTTGTTGATTGTTGTAAATATGATTGATAATTACTAAGAGGTAAATTTTTGAAACAGAATTTTACCTTAAAGGACTTTCCCACTATCTCGCTCAATAATTTCTCTGTGGCTTAGAGTTCAATGACATTCAAATTGCATTTTATGCGCCTTAGGCTATAAGTTATCCGTTCCATAAATGTTTTGTTAGTCAAAGTTATAATACCCACGGCAAGTGTATAAAAACAAAACGAAAAATGCCCCAAAGCACACAGAGAGAGAGAGAGAGAGGAGGTAATACAAAAAACAAAAAAAAAAATTTGTGAAACTGAAGAAGAAAGAAAAACATAAACTTTCAACTTTTTCGTCGATAAAATTCATAAATATTTCGCGTAAAATTCTTCAAGCTATTGTCTTATTAAATTTTCCGTCTACAGAAAGACCAAAACGAAACTTTAACAACAAAAACAAATCGACATAGAAGGCAAAAAGCATTCTTGTTGATTGATTCGCCCATCGATAATGTGCCTAGGTAGAATCCTGGACACGACAAAGAAAAACAGGGAGGGGAGACTAGCCACCAACTGTTTGCTTGTTAGCCCAAACAAAATGCACAAAATGGACGGCTTGCAGTCATTATAAGCCCCTCAAACCCGCAAAAAAAAAAAAAAAAAGACGTAACGAATGTTGTTGCCTTATTATTATGCAAATTTTCTCACTGTGTGTGTGAGCCGTCATTTTCTTCTTCACTTTTTTTTGGGGGGGGGTAGGTGAACGGTTGGGGAGAGTGACGGGCGGGGGATGTGGACCCAACTACTGCGCCAACTAACAATGTCATTTCCGCATAAAAACGCCCAAAAATGAACGCGCTGTGGCAACAATTTCACCCATTTTCCCCCCATCTCCGTCGCAATTGCCGCCATTTATAACAAGTTTTTGGTGTGCGCCCAATTTACAATGAAAAGGCAAGCAAATTGTTTGGGGAGCCGGCAGCAAAATGAATGAGCTACATTGAGCATAGTTGACCACCTAATTGACCAGTTACATAATGAAGATGTTAGTCCAACAACAGCAACAGCGACAGAAATCATAACAGAGAAACAAAATGGAAGAAAAATAACACCCCCCCCCCCACAAAAAAAAAAAAACGATAGTAACAATATTTTTGCACAAATTTTAATAAAAAACACATTGCACTTTGCCCTCGAAAAAATTATTTGCCAGTAAAACGCAATATTATATACCCTTCTTCAATCCTTTCTTGTCTGTCAATTGTTTCGCCTGGAGAATTTCTTAACTAGCCACAATAACCTTTTAATTGACAATGGATTGTAGCGACCACAAGACTACAATTCCGCCATTTCTCAAATCTTCTCAAAAAAAAGAAAAAAGAAACAGGGACATCATGCCGGACAGTGACTCCAGGTCAACGTTTCGATCTTCTCGAGGAAATACAATGGGCCCATTGACCCATCGAATACCCATTTCTCCATGCGCACAGGCCTGTTGCTTTGAAGGATTCGTATCCAAAAACTACGATCTGCAAAATAAAATGCGCTGGTCCATGCGTTGTGCCAAAAGACAGAATAGGCCGTAAGGTCATGCGAATGAATGGATGTGACCTTTGCTGCGGGGATTGTTGTGCCTTGTTTAGTTTGAGATGTTGCAAGCTAGTGGCCAAAATGAATGTAACCTTTGGCCAGGGTATATAATACAACAAAAAAAGGTATGGAAAAAGAGAGGGAACAGGAAGGGAAAGAGGAAACACGAAACATTTTCGAGGCAACGACACCAACAGCAAGAAAATTTGACAAATTCGACAAATGCTCGTAAATCATTGCCACCTTTTTTTTCTTTTTTTTTGCTACTCTCTTCTCTTTTTTGATTGTTGTTGTTAGCCCTGGAAAAGGCCAACCAACCAGGAGGATTGAGTGGAAGCTTTTGTTGCGGACTGCCAGGTTGCCAGTTGACGTCGTCGTCGACGGCGTTGCTCGCCGTGCTAATTGTTACGCTTGACAGGTGCGTTTGACAGTTGAATTTGACAAGTTTATACACGAGCCAAGCCCCAAAATCACAGGACAAAAAGTGGAGGGGTGGAGGTCGGCACCACCCACCAGAAATACAACAACAAAAAAAGTTATGGCCAGAACTTGGCAAAATGTTGTGTTTGCTGACAGCATGTGTATCGAGTGACAGAAATACATAGCAAACTGGACTGGCGGCGGCTGCAAGAAGTGAGCTGAATTTTGCCAACTTAAAGATTCAGTCAAAGTAAGGTCGTATTTCGTTTGACTTATGGTAACTAATTAAAAAACAAAAAAATCACGTACACGCTAAAAAGTATGCTACATTTGAGTATATTTTATAACAGAAAAAGTCTGTGGTGGGTCTCAGGAGTCTCATGGCCCCACAGGCTGGGCATTTGTAAAAGAGGATTCCTAAGACTACCAATTGGAAAGAATGCATCTTCCAAATAATGCATTTGACTGATTTTGGTTTTTTATACCCTTGCAAAAGGGCTATATTCATTTTGGTTGGCAAGCAAGGAAGCATCTCCAAATAAAAAGTGTATTTTTGAAAATGATTATTTATTATTAGTTTTGCAAAGGGTCGTTCCTATCGTTGGCCCAGTCCCATGAACCACCACGATAATCCAATTAATGGAGTCTAAGATTGGAAGGAGCAGGACCGTTAGTCGTAAAACGACAAACTGTCATGATAGTCCGACAGTATTTAAATTTCTTAAGACTAAAATTGTTTTAAAACAATAGTTTTGCTGTTTTCCATTAATTATTTTAAAACTTATCAACCAAATGTGCTCAATTTGATCAATATCGGAACACTATATCATTTACCTCCAATACGAATAATCATTCGAAAATTCAATTCTAGACAAATAATTTTTTTTCCTATTATAATTTAAACCAAAAAATAGGGCGAGGATGTTGCTTTTATTGATTTCTGTTGGTTTTTGCAGCTGAAGAGGCCTTCCTCCTTAATGACACTGACCTATATCTTGCCCCACCTCCCCATTATCACCATTATCATTTATAATAAAGAGAGTAGAGGACATGCCGATCTATTTTTTGGTCAACTTCTTTATGCAAATTACGTAACTTTTTTTTGGGTTTCAAATGACAATGGTTACTAACGTGGTTGAAAGGGGGCAGGATTGACCTATACAAATTATATGAAAAGTGTGTCTCTAGTTGTGTTGTGTGTGTGTGTGTGCTTATAGCTTTAAATATAATGTAGGTTTACTTTGTTATTAATATTAGTTGGTATTTATTAGTGCACGATTAGAGTTTCCCCAACTATGTGTGTGTGTGCGTGTGTGTTGTGGCGGCAAACTTTATCAAATTGTTTGCATGTCACATACACAGACACACACACGATGCTCCTGTATGCCACAGAAGAGTGATAAAACTGTAAGCCACAAAGTTCCTTACCCATACCAACCAAGACCTCCCCCCTTCTGCCCTTCTCTCGCACTCTTTTTCTGGGCACTCTTTTTTTTTTTGCTGGTTTGACTAACAAGCAAAAGACAGTGACAAATTAGTTTTGGTTAGCTGCTTATGTGAATTTTCATGCAATTTGCATAATGAGCGGCTGGCCCTTCCATATGTGTGTGTGTGTATTTGCGTGCGTGTGTGTGTGGCATAAAAATGAAATAAAATTAAATCATTGCTGACACTTTTTGAGTAGTGTTGATATATAAGCACTCAAGCTTGGGGTTTGCTCCATTTCATTTTCCCCTCTGTCATCTGTTTCTTTCTTTACATATATTTTTGCTTCTTTGTGGCAATTTGGCAACTTGATGAATTGTTTAGGGGCCAACAACATATGAATTAAAGTAAGAATAAAGATGGCGTGAACGAGTGAGTGCCTAAACTGGCATGAAATGCTCTTCTTTTTTTGCCTTTATCTTTTGTTTCGGATTAACATATTCGCAGTGAGTTATGATGAATGTTGACAATGAACTGATTAAGCTTGAAATTAATTAGAAATTAGTTCATCATATTTCATAAAAGGACTAAAATCTAAATAGGCATGCGAACAACGATCATGAAAAATCGGTTAAAATATAATGCAGAGGAGCATATGCCTTAATGTGTTTTAAGACATTGTTGTATAAGGAAAGAAAGTGAATTTTTTGACAACAAGATTGGTCTATCAAAATGCCCGGAAGTGCGTTGAGACCAAAATCCTACTGACAATTGTTTTTATACTTTTAAGAAAAACGTTCCTTGGGGGCAAATACGCGTGATTAAACCCTAGATTCTAGGTAACTTATTTTACTTCGAAAAGATCATGAAACCGAATTTCGTATCCCTAAATTAATGTTTTGCCCGGTTTACTTTGCCACTAACTTATGAAAATTGACCGAAGACAATCAGCAATCGCAGCAACTTGCTAGTCTTAAGCAATATGTAGTTCAGAGAAAATGCTCATAAAATGGATCATAACATACCAACCTTAGCCACCTTGCAATGCTTGGTCAATGCGAATACCAAGATCTCTATGGTAGAATTTTCCGTCTATTGCTTTACCTTTTTTTGTTTGTTGGTTTTCAAAGATTTTTGTACGGCCATAAAACTTTGAATTCCTTTTTGTTGCCTATTTAATAGGCCGCATCGTTTGATGTCTGATGGGTGGGTGGCGGAAAGGGTCTCTCTTTCTGTCTCTCTCTAGCTGGGCTCTTTGACTGCTGCTAATTTAAATTTTATTTCTGGCAATTTGCCAAATTTGTTGCCATTTGTGATGACACGCTCATTTTATGACAATGATACACAAACGGAGAAACGGAGGAAAGGATGAGGACTGGGCGAACGGATGAACCGTTGGCTGTTTGGTTGGTTGGCTGGTTGGCTGGTTGTCTGTTTGGTTGTTGGCTGTTGACATTCATTGAAATTCATGCTGTGTTGCCCGCGTTCAATAATAAAACGCAAATACATAAATAAAATATAAAGGTAAATAAACGCAAAGAAAGAAAGAGAAAGAAGACGCACAGAAAAGGGTTTTCTCAGGCTAATAGCGCCCAGCAAACAGAACGAAAAAAGAAGAAGAAAAAGACATTCTTCAAAGGAATAAATGCCAAAGAAAAGAGGGCCATAAAAATTGCCCTCAAATGGGTGTGGGCGTGGCACTCTCTGTCTCTCTCTTTTTCTCTGTGTTTTTTTCTGTGTGTGTGATATGGATTCAAGCCAAATATTTAAAGTTGCAAACTTAAAGCAGGAGTCAAGTATCCTTTTCTCTACCTCCGAGCGCTCCCTCGCCCCTCTGCCTGGCTCTCTTTCACTTTTCTGTCCTTCCCGCCGCATGCATTTCAATTAGACGACGCCGGCAAAATGTGCAACAAAATTAAAATGCGCATTTATGCAGATTTGCACATTGAAACTGTCAACGGCAACGAACTGCCAAAGAGAGAGAAAGAGAGAGAGAGAGAGAGAAAGAAAAAGAGATGGATGGATGCAGAAGGTATGGGGACAGGGGAGTGACTACAGTAGCTGACTAGCATCGCAACCATACACACACACACACACACACACACACACACACACACATACACATAGAGGCCAGAGAGATAGGCAGACAGGGTGAAGCCTAGGAGGCGGCAACCTGGTAAACAATGCCCCGAGTCTGGATATAATGCGTGCCAACCAGCCATCCAGCCAGCAGCCTGGTGGCAGGCTCTAATTATTTTTCTGCCGCTGCAACGACTCACCTGAATCTGAATCTCTGAATTGTCCTTTCTCTCCCCCCTTTACTCTATCTCCTTCTATCATCAACCTTCTGAACTGGGTTTGGCTGCTGCTGCTGCTGCTGCTGTTTCTCTCTTTCTCTTTGTGCTCTCTTGTCTGCCTTCTGCTAGTGCACAATAAACAGGTAAAACTGAGCGGGCACAAAGCATAAACTCCTGCCATCTACAAAACCCTCTACCCCCATCCCCCTCGCCATTACCACCACCACCCACTCTCCTCCTCTTTTCCTATGAAATGGGCCCAAGTTTCATGTTGCATTTGCATAATGAACTGTTTGCTTATGTTTCGTATCATCCATAGACCCGACCCAGGCCTCCTCCATGCATATCTGCATACCCAGAACCTAACATTTTAACCAAATTGTGTGCGCTCTATTATGCAATTGCAACCTAGGAAAAACAACAACAACTACAACAAAACTAGGGATACAAAGTTAATTTTTTGAATACATATGTATGTATATACGTGTGTATGATCTGTAAGTGTCGAGCGTGTGTGTGTGTTAACCATATTTTGGTGTTTATTAATCCTGGGCGAAGAAAAAAACAAAACTCAATTTCAAATCATAACGCACAATTAGCATCGAAAGGAAAGGGAAAGAACTTGTACAATAATTGGATAACTTTCAATGTTTACAGTGCCCTTTGAAACAAACAAAACGCTGAAGCTACAAGGCAAATTTAAGGAGAAACAGGCCAATGACTGCCAGAATATAACATTTTTTTTTTTTTTTTTTGAAGTTCTGGACAAGATGAAGAGGCAAAATTTTGCTACTATTTAGCTCTTAGTAGGGAGAAGCAATCCAAATGAATCGACCACTTCATTTTGGCCATCTAACAAACTTAACAATTCAGTTCAAAATTGTTTCATGTAGCAGAGAGATTAAAAGAGATTTGAAATATTCATAACAAGTCACTCAACTGCAGTGAAAAAATGTTGGGAATGGACAGCGATAACAAACCATCTTATATTGCAAAATGAATAGGTTTATTGAAATAATCGAACAATTTATGCAATATTTTTCAAGCTAATTTTTAGCCTATCAATATAAATTTCATGGGAAAATGCTGATTTAGCCACACACACATACACACACACACAAGAGAGGTAACCAAATAAAAGTCATGATTTTTTCATCAATTGGAATACCATCAAAAGGCTAAACAAAAACAACAAGAGTCACTATGGAATAAAAGCCCCAAATTTTGGTGAATTTAATACAGAAATTTTTAATATTTCTTATAATTTTTGTGGATTGTCCTTAAAACACTAAAACAAAAATTTATATAATCTGCAAAGTAAACCAGTTGAATTAGCTTCAAAAATAATTTCAGAAACTGAAGCTTTTGAGAATCGCAGAGGAGAGAACTAACTTTTTTTTAGGGGAGTGAGAGCTTCTCTCGGTAAGTGGACAGGGTAAGTTTATTAATTATTAAATTTAAAATTTGTTTTCCCTCGTTCAAAGATTTCATATACATAGGTTCCAAACGAAATCAAAAACGAAAGTGCAAAAGTATGGAAAAAATTTCTACTTTTGCCATAGTCCATTGGACAAGAAAAGAATGTTAAAGGGGAGAGGGGCGTGGTTGGAGGCCCATATGCTGCCCATGGGGACTCTCAATTTGACAATAATCATAATAAAATATCTTCAGCTCACTTGGCACGCCCCGGATGACCGCTTGGTTGTTGTTGTTTCTGTCATATTTGTGGCAAGCTTTGGACAATTGTTGTTGATGCAAGAACGTGACTGTTGCAGAGACAGAGATAGAGACAGAGACAGAGAGAAAATGCAAGCAGTTGAGCAGAAGAGCCAGTCAGTCGTCTCTTGTCTCTTTCTCTCCCTCGATGCTCCCTACCAAGTGCTTGACATAGAAAATAGTTTTTATATCACTTCCGCAATCCTCTCTACGCCACTCCCAGCATCTTTTCCCTGTGTTGTCATGTTGGCAATTTTCACCTGTTCAGCCGCAGCTTACATACAAGTAAGTATAACAAATGTGGCAAGCATTGTGCTTGACCAACATAAAAAGATCGGCCGCAGGACGAAGGGGGTGATAGGAAATAGATGAAATGCCAAATCCGTTTATGATTTTGCGGCATGTTCTCTTCATGTTTTTCTTCTCTTAGGTTTTGTTGGCCATATAAATCAAATGCAATCAGCAATAGTCCTCAAACCACCTCTTCATTCCACACCCCTCCACCCTCTTGCCATGTTGCTGCAAGCATATTAAGTATGGCCATAGAAGTGTGTGTGTGTGTGTGTGTGTGTGTGTGTATGTGTCCATTATGCCATATGTTTAGCACCTAGCCTGTAACCCCTCCCTCACCACAACTCCCTCTTAACAAGCAGAAGGAAAAATAATTTCAAGAGAAATTCAATTTCTCTTTTGCAATCGAACACACAGCATGGGAAAATTGGGTGATGGGAAGGGGGAGGGGAATGCAATGCCTGAAAAAGACAAACGATGCACAAGCAGCAGCAAACAATTTCACAATTTTATTTTTATATATTGAACCAATACCAAGAAGGAAGAACAGCGTCATGCGCTAGTGTGGGAGTGGCAGGGATAGGGTCGTCAAGGGATCACTTTAAGTTTTTGGTTGTCAGAGATTTTACCTTCGATTTTTTTCTTTGATACAGATAATATAGCATGTTTTTTTAGAGATAAAAATAACTGATAAATGTTAAAGAAAACCAAAACTCTTTAGATTTATCCTCAAAGGTTGTCTACTGTCGTTTAAATTATTTGCAATTGGCTAAGAATAACATTCCATTCCATTTTCATTTTGCTTACCTTTTTTTTTTTTGCTTTGTACGTTGCCATTTGACACTTTTGAAAACACACAAAAAAAAAACACAAAAAAACAACAAAAAAAGCATGCACAGTTTGTGCATTTTACAACACTAATAACACGATCTTACACACACACACACACACAAACGCGCGCACTTGCTCTCTCTCGTATTTTTTCCGTTGCCTATTCCCGTTTTCGTTTTATTACGACGCGAACTTTTTTCCTTTTTTTTCTTCCGTTTTAGATTTTAGATTTTGTTGGCAATATTAAATACTTTTTTAATGCAAAAGCAAATACAAACACAATTAGCTACTACCACACTCACTTTACCTACATATGTATGTACATATGTACTTTCGTATTATGTACATACATATGTATATGAGAAAACACATTTTTTGCGTTATATATATATATCACATTTTTGTTGGGATGGTTTATTTAACGGGTTTTACATAAACATAAGCATGATCGCTAGGTTTTTTCGCTATTTTTTTATTCCTTTTCCCGTTTCTTCTTATTGCGATGCAAACGTTTTTTTTCATTTTTTCTTTCCTTTTTCTTCTAGTACTTCGCCAATTGGATCATTTTACAACAAATTCTGCAGAACCACCGAACGGATTGCGATGCAAATAGCGTCATTTGATAGCTAATTGTTTAAACTTTATGCTAATCCAATTTATTAGCAATATTAAACATTTTTTCCACAAAAAAAAAAAAAAACCAACGAAATTTTGTCGCACAGCAAAAGAAACGAACGCGGCAAACCGCAGAAAGCAGAGGTGGGCAACAGGTCTATTGCGCAATATCGATAGTCACGATGCTGAAACTACCGATGCGGTATTTTTAAGCGTATATGTATATCGATATCGATATATTTAAAACTTAACTGTCGTTTATTTTGAATCCCGTGAGAGCAATTTAAAAAATTTGTTTCTGGGTTGACCTCTTTGATTGAACTTTTGTGAGTCGCAGGATTTTTAAAGATACCAATACCTGAAAGTAAGTGTTGAAGAAAACCAAAACTTGTTAGATTTATGCTCAAATGTTGTCTGATGTTATTTAAAATATTTGCAATTGACTAAGAATAATATTTTCCCATTTGCTTACCTTTTTTCTTTGCTTTGTATGTTGCCACCTGACTCATTTAAAAACATACAAAAAAAGCATGCACAGGTTGGGCATTTTACAGTACTAATATCACGATCTTATACACACACACAAACGCGCGCGCTTGCTCTCTCTCTCTCGTATTTTTTCTGTTGCCTATTCCCGTTTCGTTTTATTACGACGGGAACTTTTTTCCTTTTTCTTCTTCTCCTAACAAGAAAATCTGCAGAACCGCAAAACAGATTTTAGATTTTGTTGGCAATATTAAATACTTTTTTTATGCAAAAACAAATACAAACACAATAAGCTACCACCACACGCACTTTACTTATGTATGTACTTTCTTATTATGTACATATGAGAAAACACATTTTTTGCGTTATACATATGTATGTATATCATATAAATAACCGTACACTTTTGTTGGGATGTTTTATTTAACGGGTTTTACATAAACATTAGCATGATCGCTAGGTTTTTTTTTGCTTTTCTTTTCCTTTTCCCGTTTTTTCTTATTGCGTTGCAAGCGTTTTTTTTTCATTTTTTCTTTCCTTTTTCTTCTAGTACTTCGCCAATTGGAACATTTTACAACAAATTCTGCAGAACCACCAAACGGATTTCGATGCAAATAGCGTCAAATGATAGCTAATTGTTTAAACTTTATCCCAATCCAATTAATTAGCAATATTAAACACTTTTTCCACGAATAAAAAAAAACCAACAAAATTTTGTGGCACAGCAAAAGAAACGAACGCGGCAAACTGAAGAAAGCAGAGGTGGGCAACAGGTGTATTGCGCATTATCGATAGTCACGATGCTCAAACTACCGATACGATATTTTTGAGCACTTATATCGATATCGACAACTTTAAGAAATAACTGTCGGTAATTTTGAATTCTGTAAGACCAAATTTAAAGATGTGTTATTTGGTTGATGAGATTATTGGACCAGATTAAACTTTTGTGGATGTAGTAAAAGTGAAGAAAAATTGAAACAAAAAAAAAAAAGAATATGAAAACATTTTCATGCCAGTTGTGATCGTTTTTATCGCGAATTTAACGCAGACAATTGTAAGTACTAAGCAAAAAAATTTCTTTGTCATTGCTAAAAAAAATCATTTGCCCATATGATTGATGAATATGTGTTTTAAAACACTTTAAAAAAAATTACAACAGTTTTTATGTGTTCAAAGACCTGTAGAGATCTCCTGATGTCCTCTGAACAATTAAATAAATACTCTTGGCACTCAATTTACAATTTATATTGTATGTACACTTTATTACATTAAGTTGATTCCCGATTTATAGGGATAACTTAATTTTGCACTGTAAATCTTCTCATAATATCGCTTCCATTTTCAACTTGCAATGGACGCTGATTTTTCTCGCATCGTTTCATGTGTGAGGGGAATATCCCAGTCCCAGTACCAGTCGCAATCCATTGCCCCAACCCACTACCATCTATCGAAACCCAAATATGCTCTTTTAGTGGATTATTTCAGCTTCCATGTGAATTTTGTGACTATGGCAAATACAAAAAGTATTTACAGAACAAATGCTTTATATTTTACGAAAGCATAAGAAAAAAAACTCTGGCGATTCAAAATGAATCGATGAAATCGTTGTAAGTCTTTGAGAGAGTATACGAACTTTGACATTTGCCGAAACTCTGGTGTCTCTCAGCTTAATATAAACTGCAGACGGAATACGCTTTCTTTAGATTGAAAACTATGTGGAGAGCGACACTTAAGCTTGAGTTGCTATTGCTTCTGCTCCTGATGTTGGCACACGGCAGTTTGCCACGCCCACCTAGAAAAACGAGTGTGAGTGGGTCTAGAGGGGTAAATGGGGCGTGTGTGGCTGAGGGGCCAAGAACAAATAAAAATGGCCAACTGCAAAATGAAAGAAAGAAGACAGGACAAAGCGTAGCTTTGATTGTGTCGCCGATGTCGTCTCAGCTAGCTCGAAGGATATCATTACCAAAAGCGCAGTCAAGCAGCGTTGTCCAGGACTTGGATTGCTTTGGTTTTGCTTTGCTTTAGTTTGATTTGGTTTTGGTATGAAGGTTTGGGTTTGCTTTAGGTTTTTCGTTTCCTTTTGCTTTGATTGCATTTGTTGTTTTTCTCTCTCACTCTCTCTCTCTCTCTCTCTCTCTCGCCTGTCTCTCTTGCATAGAATGGTTTTTATAATTTCCTAAAAATACAAAGCAAATATTATAGTGAGGAGGAGGGACGGCTGAGGGCCGGCTGAGCTGGGAGCAGCCGGGATTGTCCCAAATGCACAGCGGGTGTTGGATGATGCTTCTATCTTGCGTGCATTTTTTTTCTCTCTCACTCACTCTCTCACTCTCTCACTCACTCACTCACTCTTTTTGCCATTTAGTTCCCTTGGCAGCATTGACAGTTTCGACAAAAAACTATGTGCAAAAGAAAAGGAAACCGTTGCAAACGGCACTTTCGAAATTGCTAGCAAAAATATGCGAATGCCACACGCCACACACTTGCCCCACCCTTCCCACACCCTCCCACCACCACCAAATTCGCAGTGTGTGGCACTAGAGGAGTCTCTTGTATTTTATTGAAATTGATATTCTTGGCAGCAAATGCATTTGCGCCGAGCATATTACTTTTATTATATGTTGTAGCTCTCCCTCTCTCTCTCTCTCTCTCTCTCTCTCTCTATTTCATTCGCTCTTTCTTTCTTTCTTCCTCTGTCTTCCAGTCTTTTGTTGTAATGGCAAACCAAAAAAACAAAACGACACCAAAAACGAAAAGAGATAAAGAAAATAAATATTGAAAATGGCAAATGGGAATTGCAGACAATGGGACTATGCTCCTGCTCCTGCTCCTGCTGCTGCTGCTGCTGCTTGATCTGGAGACCCCTTTCCTTAACCCCAACAGCCACCATCAACCCCTTCACCTTAGCATTTTTATCCATATATACATAAGTCGTACTTAGTTGTCCTTGTCATTTTGTTGTCATGCTGTTAGTTTTGGCTCTGAAGTGCAAAAGTTTTGCAAATGAGTTGGGCATATGACAGACATTATTTCATATATTGTTACCCATTAACCCATATATGGGGTATATCCAGATAGAATGGTCTAAAGCAGCTGACTTTAACATTAAATGGACTCGCGCCTAAAAAACAAAAAAAATAAAGTCAAAAAAAAGATTGTGCAAATCAACAAAATATTCCCTAGAATATGGAAAACCAAAAATTCATGCCAAATAATTTAGGCAATCAGCTCAAAGAGAAACAATTCTAAATTTTCTCATTTTGAATGCCACAGTTTGGCAAAGTGCCCTAATTTGGCGAGGAAATGTATTTTCATTGCCCACATTTGATTAACTGAAAGAACTATAAATATCAAGTATATTCGGAAGAAATCATGTTTATCATTTCCCTGGGTACCCTGGGCTGTTCTTTTTCCTTCTCTCTCTCTCTCTCTCTGTCTCTCTAATACTTTTCTTTTCCTTTTTCCTATTTTAATATATTACGTGTGCTTCAATGAAGACATCAAGTAAACAAGGCAAAATCAGAAATAGTTTTCCATTAACTATTATTCGAGCCCTCACACATGATTCTATCTGCTTGAAGTCGGTAGAAGTCTCTACAAAGAGCGCTGAAAGGTATGCTATGCTTAGCCCACGCAGCAAAGTAATGAGAGGTCAACGGGGGGGTCATTCAGCTGACAAAGTTAAGGCGACTAAAAGCACAGTTATAGTAACAAATTCTCAATCGTTTTAAGCTGGTGTTAAAGCCAAACGTTGAAACCAATTGGTTTATGCCAAATGTAATTTTGCATAAGGATCCGCCTTCATGGTGTCATATTCTTTCCAATTGCCTGGGGCTCGCTTCCTCGCTTTGGGGCTTTTCAAGTGGGGGGTGGGTGGGTTTTGGTGCTGGTGTGAGGGAATTTAAATACAATGACAATTAATCAAGTGAACGCCTAAAGTCAATTTCAACAAATTGATTCAAATTTGTTGTGCAAACGGCACGGCCCACTTCTTCGCACCCGTGCGAACTCCATGTAGAGATTGCGTTGGTTCCTCGTCGCGCAGCACCCTTTCGCATTCGCAATCGGTATTTTAGTTTGGCAACACGCAAAAGGCAGCCGCAATTGGGCAACACGTATACACACATGTGTGGGTGTGAGTGTGAGTGTGAATGTGACTGTGAGTGTGAGTGTGAGTGGGTGTATGCCTATCTACAGAAGGACTTCGAGTTACACAGGCGAACGAAGCGCAAACATTTATTGCATCAATTAAGTTGGACATGTTAATTGCGTTAAGTTGAAACATCACGCACAGGCTCTGGCCCAGTCAGAGGCACAGGCACAGGCACAGGCCCAGGCACAGGTGTGTGTGTGTGTGTGTGTGTGTATGCTGCTGCTTCTGAATGACAATGGTGGCACACACACACACACACACAAACTGGGATTCATCTATTGGGGCAGCCGCAGCCAAAAGCTTTGCCATCAGCAGCATCAAAGGCACCAAAGCTATTTACGCATTGCGTGTTAATTAGAAATTTGGTTTGAGTTTCGCCCATGACGCCGACCCCACACCACACGCCCACTCACCCACTCACCCATACACCCACACACCCACCCACCTACACTCGTATGACTAAATACGAGTGTGAATATTTCGACTTGAGTGTGTGCATTTGAAATGCGGCTTAAATTCAATTAAATTCCCAGAAAAACCAACCAAAAATAACATACACACAAAAACATAGAAAACATGAAAAAAAACAAAAACAAAAACAAAAATAACGTGAAAGCAAAGAAACTTCATTAATTGCATGGCCAGCAAAATAAATTACATTGATTTGACCAAAAAATTTAATTATTGTTTATGACAGATGCCCATGTAATTAGTGAATTTAGTTATGGCCATTTTCCATAATGCCACTTTCAACAGCCTTCCCCCTCTAACCCTCCCCTTCATTAGCCACCACCACCACCACCACCCCCTCCATCTCAACACTTGTGGCATGGCCCTAACCTAGGCCAAAAACTTACTTATGAACTTCAAGCCGCTTCACTTACATAAATCATTCGAGCGTTTTTGTTTTCAAAAAAAAAGCGAGAAAAAATTGAAAAAAAAACTTCTGGCAAAATGTCGTCACCAAATGTTTCATTTTCCTTCAACAAATTTATGTGAACTTTAAAAAAAATCACAGAGAAAAAAAAAAAACCCAAAAAAATAGAAAAACCTTTAGCGAACAGTACAAAAAAAAAAAAAAGAAAAGAAAAGTGAGGCAAAGAGACCACAAAGAACCACATGACAAGAGTTGAGTGTAAAATATTAAAGCGACAATTGGAATGCATTTAATTGGTATTCTTTACAATATAAAACAATAGATAACCATTATAAATATTTACATACGACTATAGTTATATGTATATGAGCTTTCAATACCCTTGCAGAGAGTTCGTCTGTCCTTCTGTCTGTTCCCAGACAAACTAGTCTGTCAATATTTGAGCAATTTTTGCCAAACTTCGTATTTAAGCTTCTTATTGCTGCAGATAAAACATTTGTCAAAACCAGTCCGATCGGGCAACTATAACATACTAAGTACGAAAGAGATAGGACATTATCGCCATTAAAGAGCTGTAAGGGAATAAAAACTTTGGCATATCTGAAGTTGGCTGTACTTTTATTGAATTCCCTCTCTGCATGCTCTGTGAATCTTGCTGGAGAATTCAAACAATTTTTCAATCAACTTTTAGATCAAATTTTTTATACCTTCCTCTTTTTGTTGTTATATACTATAAAATATTAAGTATATTTTTGTTGGAGTATTGGGCATAGATAAAACAGACTTGACAGGTTGAAAATGAAAGAAAAAACGAAGTTAATATCGTTTTTAACCTACCTTATTAAATAATTATCTTTTGGACAAATCTTCGATATGGACAAGCGGGACAATTGAGAAAAGAAAATTTGAAAATGGAATAATTTTATAATGAATTTTCTATCTAAGGGCCTAGGAGCTATTATTTAAATAAAATCTTTTAATTTGGAGTTTTTTTAATTGAAGTTTTTATAAGTTGCTCACTGAAGTAGAACTCTTCACAGTTTGATTTATGTTTTAGAGCTAAATATTAAGACAAAAGCAATGTCTCTGTTCTGTTTTATGGACTGTGCAATGACAAGAAATGTCTTTAAGATTTTTGTGCAGAGTTTTCTGGAGATGGAATAGATAAACAACAAAATGTTATTAAAAACAAATTCAAAATAACTTTAAAATTATTATTAATCTTATTGATTGAAATGTTCATTTCTCTTTTGCTCTATTATGATGTCAACAAGATCGAAAATAAATCCTACAGATTGGATAGAATTGAATAGGATTATTCGACTATGTTTTGGAATTTGCATTTTTAGTTTCAATTGCAGGGTATTGGAATTTCTTTCAGTTTTGATTTCGTTTCATATTTTTGTTTTTTTTTTTTTATTATTTTGGTTTTTATGTTTTCTTTTTGTAGTTTAACCACAAATATTTTAAATCGTGCATTCAATGTGCATTCAAGTTCATAAATAGTTCCGTTTTTGGGGCTTTTGTCTCAATTTCAGACATTGAAATTGCATTTTAAAGCTATTCAACAATATGAACAATATGATTAAAACAATGGCCCATAAAGATGGCCTATGAATAGGTGGGTAGATATGAAATAATTGTGTAACGGGCCAAAAGGGGTAACAATTTTTGTAATTAATATGACACGGGCCACAGCCGCCGCTGCCAGGTTCCAGCTGCCAGCGGCTAGGGGCCTGGGGCTTGGGGCCTGGGACCTGGGACCTGGTGCTTGGGGCCATGGGATCGCAACAAAGGCACCACAAATGTGCATTTCGTTTTTATAATATTAATTAATTTCAAATTAGCCACAAAATGCACCACCAACAACCATAGAAAACCACACCCAATAACGGTGGGTCCATGGCCAGTTTCAGGCCACCCCACCACCCATCATGCGCTTCACCCTTTAATAACGTATCCAAAATAGTATTTCAGTCTTGGGCAATATTTCACCTAGGCTGAAATGTGATTCTGACCCGGCGGCATTTTAGTTTTAGTGGTCACAAAACAATTGTTTTGGTCGGCGGTTTCTGTTTCAGCTGCAGCAGCAACTACAACAACAACTGCAACAACAACAACAACAACAGCAACATGTTTTCATAGGCCAAGCCAGGAGCATCATCATTGGCAATGAATAATACCATATTCATCTGAACTATCTCATCTGGCATAGGTGAGGCAAGCTATCTGTAAACACACTTTGTTATTAGCTGCACTATGTTGCGGTTGTTCATTGTTCATTGTTGCTGTTGCTGCTGTTGCTGTTGTTACTGTAGTAGTAGTTGCTGTTGTTTATCTACCCACGGCTATAGTTAAATGGAATTTGATAAAAACAAATGTTTGACATGACTTTGAGGCTTTCATACAAAAGTCATTTTTGCTTTTAATTTGCGTTTATCAATTTATGTGTGTATGTCTTTGTGTGTGTGTGTGTGTGTGTGTGTGTGTGTGTGTGTATGCTTTTATTTGTATTCTTTTGGTGCAGTTTATTGAAATTGAGTTAAATGCAACAATTTTTTTAGTTTTGTTTTGTTTTTTTTCTTGCATTAAAAGGTAAGCAAATAGTAATTTAAATTATTGAAATTAAATTATACTTAATTGCCATCAAAATGCATTATTATGCATAATTCAATAAATAGGTAGATATTTGTTGTTTTTGTTTTTTCTTGTCATCCATTATGAACATAATATGTAAAAAATTACCATTATTGCCTAATGCTATTTGCTTAATGTGATGACGGGCTAAATAAAAATGGTCTTTAGACGAGGTTCATTCGAAATGTAACAAGTGAAGTTTAATATTTTATCTGTCTATATGTCTATCGGGGTCAATGATCTCAGCTTTTCTTATTTACCATTTTTCAGGTGAGTAACTTAAACATAAACAATTTTTGAAATTAATTTATTTGATTTGATGGGGGATTTTAAGGGGCCGTTCAAGTGTCCCCCTTCATTCTACCTGTCACGCGCCGTAATGCTCTTGTGTATACCTCCTCCTTCTAAAAAATCATTAATATCTTCGTTTTTCGTTTTCCTTCTCATTAAATGTCAATTCAAAACGATTCTTCTCTTCTTCTTCTTGAACGGCCTCTAACCTTAAATTAAAGTAAGACCTTCTCTTTTTATAAAGTTGACTAACTTGCTACAACTTCAATACAAGTTAAAATTGTTTGTCAAAGTGGAACACAATTAAAATAGAGATTATTATATATATTTTTTTTTTTTATTAATGAAATTTAATATTATAAGACAGTCAAACTCTTGTATAATGAGTTCACTTAGGATCAGAAATACTTTTATAGAAATTTATTAATTTTAGAAAAATGTTTATTAATATTTAGAAGCACATCAAACTCACTAAAATAGAATTTGTGTCTTTGAAATCAAATTACTATAGACAAAGAGTAATTAGACCGGATTAATATTGCCTTTTTGCATGCGTTGAGAAATTTTATTAGTGCTGACACCAATTCGATAAAAATGGGAGAAATTATCGCTCTCCAATTGCTTGAGGCGATGGTCCTTAAGGACCTGGGGATTTTGTTTTGCAGGGCTCCCAATTGAAAAACTATGTTTTTAAATGAAAATATTAAGGAATTTTAGGCTACCACAAATCAATTGATCACTTGACAATATTTCGAATACGAAATTTTTTATAAAGATACTTGATAAAATTGCCATGGTAAAAGAGCTTTATTTCAATTAATTGATGTCGTGCTTCCTTTTGTTTGTTTTGCTGTTTCGCGTGTGAGGGAGGGGGAAAAGAATTAATGACTGCAATCAGCACTTGAATTGAATTTACATTTGCCACGTGTAAGCCTACACAAAACTCACATAGGTTGCATCTCACCTCCTGTGCAGGCTCATCAATCACTTGGCCCGTCTAGCTGCTGTCTGCCGACCCGAAAAACAAACCGCCCCCCCCCCCTCCCTCCCCCAACCACCGCACACCCACCCATTTCGTGGAAAATATAAAAAAGGGGTGGCCCTAATGATTTATGGTCTGGTTTCGGTTGTAGGAGTTAATGGGTTCAGTGGTTCGCGGGGTGGTGGGGGAGATAGGAGTACTATGGCCACGGGGCGGTTCTTGGTCACGCAACCATGGCTAAATACGAAAATTCAATCATTTAATTAGCGCAAAACAACAAAAGAAATTTAATTAAACTTTGAACTCTTGTGCCACACGATGAAGATGAAGATGAAGAGAAGGTGAGCAGATGAGAATGAAGGTGAGAACTGATTGTAAGCAGGAGAATGAAAATGAAGATGAAGTTTTTCAAGCAAATTTAATTCAATTTATGTCACGCCCACTTCATTTTGTAACAAGTACATTTCACATTGGAGGCTTGACATTTGCATTATAAATTGTGGCTGCTCAATTCTCATTTACAAGTACCACCAAAGGAAGAGAGAGAGAGAGAGAGAGAGACGAAAAGACAGTGTGAGTATTACGATGACTATGAATATGAGTGTGAGTGTGAATGTGAATGTGAGTGCGAGTGCGAGTCTATATGAGTATGAGGTGACGACCATGATGACATTTTGTGATGAGAACACGTAAAAAATTGCACATCCAACAGATCCCAGCGACTTTGTCATGACTCCAAGTACATGAAAATTCATGACTCTTTCTCCTCCACTCATGCCTTAAATGGGCGTGGCCAAGGGCCCTGCTGGTGATTGTGGGTGGGCAGCAGCTGCTTGGTTAACATCAAAATCTGTGTTGCGGCATTTTAAAGCCAAATTTGATTTACATTTCAATGAGAGAAAGTGAATTTTTTTTTTTTGTTGGCCCTTTCCGCTCTTTTTTATTTTTTTTTTTTGTTTGTCGTTTTCTTTGCTGCTCGCATTAGACATGGAGTCGCCATTTGAAACTAGCGCCATTTTGTTTTGCTTTGCCTTTCCCCTATCTTTCCCTCTCCGACCCTCTCTTGCTCTTTCTCTGTCTCCACATTCAATGGGAATTTTTATTTATTTGGGAGTTGACTTTTGCATAACTGCACTAAATTAAATTACACAACAACAAGAACAATAAATGCCGCCAAAAACTTGCATTAAATACGACTACTTCTAATACCCTTACATATAAAAAATCAATAAATATAACGATCTACCTAAAATCTGATGTGGTTAATGTAAATAATTAACGATTACTTCAGGTATTTCCAAATATTTATACATATACTCTTTCCTTTTTTTTTATCCTTATTAGCTTTACAAAAGGAAATAACCATCAGAGAGTTGTCTCTATTAATTGATATCATCTGATATCGCTAAGTTGATATCGGTTGGTAGATATCGATAAGCATTGATAAATATGGCCAGTTGCATTTGAAGTCTTGTCTAGATCAGATTTAATTCCCTCTAAAAATCCCCTTGTAGACTACGATTATCGTTATCGAAATCGGAATTCTTATTGAAGATTTCTCAAATGCTTTTTGCCAAACTTAAACTTTCACCCTTAAACTTTATATCGTTAAGTTTTAAGGATAATTAGGGTTGATTTTTGATAGATATCGATAAGTATTGATAAATATTGCCAGTTGCACTTAAAGTATTCAAAGTCTAGACTATCTATCGAAGTCGGAATTCTTATTGAAGATTTCTTAAATGCGTTTTGCCCAACTTGAACTTTCACCTTTTAACTTTCGCTCTTTTTTTTAAACTTTTTATTGCTTTTTTGTAGGCATCTTGATTGACAAACTTGATAAACTCTTTCTTGGCCATAGTGAATGAAACGAAAAACAAACCCAATGCCTGGAAAATAAAAACGCGCGCATTTTTGTCATAACTTTCACAAAACTGTCGTAGCAAGATACAACAAAAAAAAACACAAAAACAAAAAAACCCAAAAACGAAAAATAAAAAGAAATAAAATTGGGTAAAAAATGAAAATGAAAACTGCCAAAAATTGCAACCAACTGCATAAAAAAATTTGCATTTTTATTGAATTGCAAAAGTTTTTTTTTCGGTCACTGCTGTCAACCAGATCTGGAAGCCCTCCCCCCACCCCCCCTGTCCCAAAAACTGGACTTTCCCTTCCACCAAATATATACATACATACAAATTTGCATGTATGTAGGTGTGTATGTATGTATATGTAGGCAGTAGATAGGCGAGCAAGTGGAAAATTGTAATAATATTGAATTTGGCTATTAAGTCGTTAAAACTGGCCAGTTGTTGTTGTTGTTTTTGTTATTCCAGTTGTACTCATAAACTCACTAACTAGTTAGAATGGAAAAATCCAAATTAAGCTCAATTCTGTTCATATGAATAAAACTATGCGAATAGGCCAAGTTTCGTTTTTATTATTATTGCCTACTTAGAGGCGCACGTGACTCGTGAATGGTTAAGTGAGGAAGGGCAAAACGAAATGAAAGAAAGCAAACTAAAAACTTTAAGTACATTTTATCGCAAACTTTTTAAGCCATTTAACCGATTTAGCGATACTAAAACAAACGTTTAACATTAACTAACATACATAGGATGATCCATAAGGAAGACCGAAAACGGAATCCAAAATTGATTCATAAAGAAACTCTCAAATAAATAAATAAATATTTGCTATAACTTTTACATGGCTGTAGTTCGAATTGCAATACAAAGAAAAGGGGAAAATTCAATTGTAGTTGAATGAAAATGAAACTTTTGTAGAATCGTTCTAAATTGACATTTCATGAAACGAATAAGAGAACGATAAAGGAGAGAGGTGCCTTACGGCGCGTTACAGTTGCTAATTGCTATACGTAGTACTGGAAAGGCTCCTTCCTTAATTTTTTGAAAGGCAATAGATTATGCATCCAAAACTCGCAATGCAAACTTAAACGACGCAAAGTAAATCATGATCGTCTATAGCAAATGGTATTAAATTCAAAAATAGGTTCAAAAAACAAACGCAAAGTGAAACGATGCAAAGCGTGGTCAGGTATAATAAGTATTAAAAAGGCAAGTTTCTTTTTCTTTTTCCAATTGAGTGCTTTTCTTTGTGATTCTCAACATTTAAAGTGATTTTTTAACTTAAGGAAATATTTTTCTCAAGTCATAACTCACTTTTCCATAGCAATTTGGAAGCTGAAACAAAATTTAAAGGAATTCACAAGTTTTTTTTGGCGCTCAAAGTGTTTCTTTATACTAGTTTGAAGTAATTTTCGTTTCGATAAATTTTCTGATAAATTTCTCTAGCCTCTCGAGACCCAAACAGATGTTAAATTGAATTTTCTAAGGAGCCTTCTATATATTATTATGAACAGATTGAGTTATTAAATGTTCTCAAAGCAAAATTTCTAAAATAAACCCTCAATTATTAGAGAGTTTTTTTTTTTTTTTTTTGGTTTAAAGTGGGGATAAGTAGTGAGGTAAGTACAACCCTTTTTTTTGGGGCTACGCCCATGATTGCACATTGTTGATTTTTTAAGTGAATTTTAAAAGCCTTTTACCAGTTTTTCGCTTCATTTGTTATTTTATGTTGTCTGGGCCAGACAATATTGACGACAGCATAGCAAGTAAATGGTTTTATTTATTGACACATGTTTACTTATCAGCAGAAGGATAGATGATGCGGTTGGGGACTGGGTATAAAGGTTGTCATGCTTCATTTAATGCAATTGAAAAACCCACTCTCTCCCTTCTTTCTCTTGCTCTTCTTCTCCTTCTACCACTTTCAAATCCATCCCTAAACCTAAACCTAAACGTATCCCTTATGCCACTCTTTTTAGAGGCAGCAGCAGCACGTGCGTGTCTCATTAGACTTTGTTTTTGTTGTGTGTTGTGTGTGTGTGTGTGTGTGTGTGTGTGTGTGTGTGTGTGTGTGTGTGTGTGTGTGTGTGCCTTCAGCTGATAGATGCGCCAATATGTTGAGCGATTGAAGAAAACACAGATGATGGGGGGGGGGGGCCAAAAAAAACACTAAGATAAACATTTCAAGTGGCTGCAAAAAAGCAAATGTGATGATTAATTGTGGGATCATGCCAAACAAATAGATATCCATCAGCCAGACAGATCGGAGAAAGTCTTGTTAATTTAAGGCGAAGAAGAAGCAGAAGTTGAAACCATAACCAGGGCATACCTAGGCTATATAATTACACAGTTATGTTGCCATGCCATATATGTAGCTATAGCTGACTGCACAGATACACAAATGCATATTATGGCAACCATATTAATGATGATATGCGATGCCAGGCAAAGTGATGTGATGTGATGTCATGTGAGGGCAACTTGTGGGTACTCTGTGTGTGTGTGTGTGTGTGTGTAATAAGTAGTATCTGTGTGGGTTTAGGTGTATGTATTTGTATCTCTGTGGGAGGTTGGCAGTTATGGTATATGTAATATACTTAGTTAGCAGTGAACACAGCTTTGGGGTGTGGCTTAGCATGTCGACATTTTGTGGACAAAGTTAGGGCAATAGCATATAATGCGACAGATTTCAATCAAAGACAAGCCGAACCAGCCAAGCGTTCCCAAACATATAGCGTGAGGGCAACATGTTTATTAGGTTTACCTTATGCAATGCCAAATCCACTTCCCATCATCATCATCATCATCATTATCAGTGGAAATTATGAATGAACTGACCAAAAAAAAAAAATAAAAATATAAACACCCTCAATTGATTTCAAGGCTATAAATTTGTCCAAAATTGGCATTTCCCTCTTTCAAAATGATCTGTAAGTTTATCCACCAAGGTTTCCGATTTTTTTAAACAAAACTTGAAAATGGAGCTATAATTTTGATACAGCAAATGGTTGTTTTTTTTTTCTTTCTTTTTACTTCTTTTTAAGAAATCGTTAAGTTGTTATTTACACATACATATTTCAAATATTGAGCTTTTTTTTTAAGAATTTTTATATGCTACAACATAAACTAAAACACAATAAAAGTACCCCACAAATAAGTATAAGTACTCTTGTTTTATATAGATATTTTTTGAAGATATCTATATACATTTCAGAGTTTAAATTTATCATATGTCTTTTCAACTTTCGAACTTGAACAAATTTAATTTAGAATCTTTTAAATAATGAACAAGCTATGGCAAGTCTCTCGACTGTATTATACATAGTAGAATTATATTCGGCAATTTCATTTTAATCAATTTATTTGATATATTTTGCTGATCGACTTACATTATGCATTCATTTGAAGCAAATTGAAAAATGTTCTTCCAACACAAATTCAATTCTCAATTTCAAATTAAAGATACATTTGTCTCGCAAATCACAGTCGGCAACAACGACACACTACAACCAGGAAAATAATCGTTCTGCGCCATTAAATCTAATGTCTAATGCCGGTCCCCAACACAAAAAGAGAGAGAGAGAGAGAGAGAGAGAGAGAGAAAGAGAGAGAGCTTCAAAAAGGAACCAAATAACAAAAAAAAAAAAAGAAGCGAAAGAAAGAAAAGGAAGCCTCCCACGTCAAGTGCGGGGAAAAAGCATCAAGAAAAAATACATTTTCTTACAAAAAAGACGCATCATCGATTTTATTTGACCTTCGATGGGCCGCCAAGCGAAATAATGACAATGCGAATGTCCAGAGCCGGGACCAGGACGGGGAGCCCTCCGACCCCTTCACTCAGAAGACGCACAGTCGTGAAAGCACTCGATGAAGACCAACACAAAAAAAAAAAAAAAGAAAACCTAAAATGAGTGGAGAAAAAATAAAATAAAGAAGAAGTTGTTGTAGTATGTAGAAGTAGTAGTGGTTGGCTAGTTCCTTTGGCCGATTGTAGATGAGTAAGAATGGAAGTGGACACAAGAGTCCTGGACACATGTCAATTAAAGTTAACGCACGGCTCGCTCGCTTCTTTACGGGTGTGGCACTATTCCATCTATTCCATCCTTTTTATACCCTATAAATATGGCTGCAAGGCAAAAAAGAAGAGAGGACAGAAGAGTAGACGAATCGTAGGCGTATTCAAGTCGTTACTTAAAGAGGGAAGATCGTTTTTAAGGACATCTCCCAAATGTATATTGTTTAGAAGGCTCATGTCAAGACTTAACTTTTATTTAGAAAATTCGGAATCCGATTTAAATTATTCTTTTTGGAGTGGATAGACAAAAGATTGTTTTATCTGACAACTTAAATCTACTAATCTTTGCTTGACCCTATAAACTTAAAAGTTTCAAAAGTTAAAGTTTATAAATATTTTTACATACTTCTTTTGGGTGTTACATATTTTCTAATAAATTCCATTTTTCTATTTCGTTTTTGCTTACCTTTTTATGTGAGTTAATGCAATGCCTTCATTGTTTGATTTTCCTGAACAGAGCTGGCTAAGTATGGAAGCTGAAGCGAAATAAGTATGGGGGACTCGTCAATTGGACTGATCAAAATATTTAAACAAAATGAATTTGTGTTTAAACTTTTTAAAATTATCATTATATTTCAGCACAATGAAATCAGAAAGGAAAAAAAATATTTTCAAACAAAATAAGTAAATGGAACAAAACTAAACAATAAATAAAAATAAAAAAAAATGATGTAATATCAAATTTAGCTTTGTTGTTCAACACTTTTTGCTTATTGCTTAAGCCAGGGCTTCCTAAACTGTGGGTCTAGACTTCAGACTACTGAAAGGGGGTCTTATTGTGTTTTATTACGACCGATATCCCGTCAACGTTTCCAATTATATATATGTGAAATGAATGGGTACGTATGGGTATTTCATTATATGAAGGAGGGGGTCGTTTAAAATTTCCTACGCTTGGAGGGGGTCGCTATATAAAAAAGTTTAAGAAGCCCTGGCTTAAGCACACAACAACCAAAAATTGCATTTCATGGGCGAAATAATGCGTTAAGTGTTTGTGTCATTCTCTTATTTCGCGCACCTTACAACACTGAAAGTGATTTTTAGATTTTAATTAATCTTAAGAAACAAGCAGCACTTTTCCTATCCTGCTGCTCTCCCTTTAGCTGATACTGATTTAGTCAGAATTGATCAAAAAGAAAGAAATTCATCTTAGAAGAGTATCTTAATGTCGTCGTCTCTGTTTGGTTAGACGATGGAAACTTTTTGTCCAATGGTTGTTTCTTTTTTTTTGTTTTTGCTCCTTTTTTGTTAAATGTATTTTGTTCTCCTCGCTGACATTAAGAGCATTTGAAAATGACGCATAATTATATTTGGCTGGTTTGTTGTTGTTGTTGTTGTTGTTGTTGTCACTGACGTTACATTTTGGACTGGTCCATTTAGCGGTTGCCTCAGGCTGCACACCCAAACACACACAGACATAGACATCGACACACACAGACACACACAAAGAGGGAAAAGTAACTGCATTTTGTCTAATAAACTGATGAAGCCAACAAATGACATGATATACAACAATGATAACAGAGTGGCCAAGGGAATGAGATGGAGAGGGGAATTGGTGGGTGACAAATGAGGTGCGGGTGTGGGTGCGAGTACGGGTATGGTTGTGGTTGGCTCTGTGGGGCACTGTGAGTCGGTCTAGTGGGTAATAGAAAGAGCGTATTGGGCTGAGTGGATCGACAAGAAATGAGAGCAAACGAAGTTTTGCCCGCAGGACATGTAAATGCAATTAAAATGCTGCCTTTGTGTGTGTTGCTTGTGTTGCAGGCAAAAAAAAAAAAAAAAAGAAAAAAAGTTGTTGACTGATGCAGTCGGGTTTTTGTTGTTGTTGTTGTTGTTGTAGTTGTTGCAATCGCAATCGCATCGCATTGATTGCGGCCAATGTTGTAATTAAGTTAATGGCTCTTCTCTCTCTTTCTCTCTCTTGCTCTCTTGTTTCCCTTTCCAACAGTCTTGCCCTGTTTCTATTTCTAAACAATTTTCTCTTTGTTTTTTTTTTTCTTGTTTTTTGGTATAAAATTTCTAATAGTTATAAAGTACACAATTGATTTTTATGGCCATTTTTGTTGCCTAATTGAGTTTTCCCGTCAGCACTTTGGGCAACGTGGCAACACGCTAATAAAGTCAAACACTAAAAGCCTCGTTCAATATTCAATTAGACGCCTCACACACACACACACACACGCACGCACACACACACACACACACACGCACTCACGCACGCACATTTTTGAGCTGACTGCCATTGACATTTCCGTTTCCGTCTCGCGCTCTTCTCTTCTCTTCTCTTCTGATTCAATTAGCACAAAACAGAGAAACCATGGGAAAGGTGACGATATGGAGGGGTGGAGGAGGGCTTGGAGGTGTGGCTATGCCCCATTGTCGAAAAGCTTGCATGTCAGCTATGTAGCTCTCTAATAGAAGACGTAACGCGTGGGTTGTCTATTGATTCCGTTTATACTTTTTTTAGTGACAGACATTTTCAAGTGCCTATTGTAATGTAATGTCTAATGGCACAAGAATAAAGCCCCCGCACCGGCCTCTCTCTCACCGACTAGTGCCCCTCCCTTACCACACCATTGCAGGTAAGTTGAGAAAGGCCACTTTGCGTCACATTACAAAATGTCAGATTTTGAAGGGGACGCCGCCAGTGTCTGGTTTCTATTTTTACAAAAAGAAAACAAAAAAAACATTGCAAAATTATTTCAATTCAAGGGCAAAGAAAACAAGATAATACAATAAAACAACTTCAACACAAAACTAAAGCCAATTAAAAATTATGACGTCAGAGAATCTAACATAAGAGAGCTCAAATACAAAAAAAAACTAAATTTGAAAATTTAAGAACATAAAAAAGAGAAAATGTGAGTGGATATCAAGCAATTTGAAGTCTGGCAAACATTCAGATGCAGCTAAAGATCGATTTTAGATATATCTAAAAACATGAAGCATACTTTTCAGGGTAGACACAGCTCCAAAATACAAGAGATCAACTCAATGGGCTTTAACCCTTTCCTCTAGAATGCGCCAATGAAATTTGTATCTGTGTGCGAAACCAAACTTCTCAATTTCGATATCAACAAATTAAAGATAAGTTGAAAAATATTTAAAAGCCATAATTTTGATATTTTAATGAGAAAATTTGCAATTACTTTTCATGCCCATGACTAAAAGGCATTAAATCTGAGTAATTGGAATGGGAATCGAAAGTGATAATTGAAATTAATCCGTTATTGGACAGGCCTTATAAACTTCTTTGAAGCTTAACTGCTTCTGAAACATATTTAACAGGTTTGATCAATTTTAAAAAGGGAAATCATCTTCTGTAGCTTTCGAAGTTCTATCATTAGCGGATTTTGTTCAGGTCATAGTACATCTTCAGCGTCATAGCTAGTTGGGTATAAGAACTAAATGAAGCGCCAAAAAGAAAGATTTTCAAATGCTTCAATCAAAAAAATATTTCTTTAACTCCAATGGATGTTAATTTTTATGCATATATTATAAAGATAATGATGGAATTTCAGCCAACTTTTTAATACTTTTATGTTTACTTGACTTTAGTATTTTGGGTTGCAACTCTTTGAAAGAAAGTTTCTTGGAAAATGTTTATTTCATGAATTTTACAATTATCTGATTAAAAGTTCTGATTTGAAATAATTATAATCTAATTTTTAATTCCATTAATAAAACTAAAAAGACATAAAGTTTTCTCACCACTCCCACACGCACATGCACACATGCACACACACACACACACACACATATCATCTACATAATGTTTTCATTAAAAAAAAGTTATCAAACATTCCCTTAATAGCTTAAAGACTTGACTACTAATGACTTGGCAGGACTATGGACCAAGGACCATAACGAAAACGAAACCGAGATGGAGAGTAGGGAGATCCCCGTACACATTTACCCATACCCCCCCCCCCCTGCCTTGTCTCATCCTTTTCTCATGTATGTATATGACACTTGGAACAAAATGAAAAGCCGCCACGCGTCCAAGTCGTAAAACAATTCGTGTGCGACTTTTGTTTTTTTTTTTTAGTATTTTTTGTTGGTGTTGTTGCTGTTGTTGTTGTTGTTGTTGTTCTTGTTGTGTGGCTCTCAGTTTACAGAATAAGCATAGAAGTAGACCCCTTTGGGATGGTCATTTGACAAGTGCCAAAGTTGCCACTCGTAAAGTTGGCGCAATAAAAACCGAAAACGAAACAAAAATAAGTAAAGCCTAAGACTAGTCTCAACCCCCCTAAAACCCCTGAACCCCTACCACCCCCCCACCCCTTTAGGTCATAAATATTATGTCCATTGTGGTCATAAAAGACCAAAGCACCAAAAGTAGATGGCAAACAGCCGGAGAAAAGGAAACAAAAAAAAAAAGAAAAACGCATATTCGGCTACAAATTTAATTTATGTAAATTAAACTGGCAAATAATTGGCCCAAAGGCAAAACTAAAGGCAAAACGAATGGCAATTACTTAGACTGATAAGGCGATAGATACAAAACAGAGAGATAGATGGGGGGAGGGGGGTGTCCGGGCATTTGGTGGAATGGAAATACATAGATAGAAATGCTTACAAAATGTTTGGAGTGTAGCAAAGAAGAATGTTCACTCGCTAGAATTTCCCTAAGAAATCGCTGCAATCAATCAATGTGCAGTGGCAACAAGCAAAATCAATTGAAATTGAAAGATGATTTCCTTGCCACCCAGCCCAAGGCAGCACCCGCTCCCTTTTCTCCATATCATTCTGAGACTGTGCCACCTAACGAGCGCCCGCAAGAAAAATCACTTACATTAATGAGTTCAAGTTGCTTCTGTGTTATTTTGTTTTTTTTTTTTGCTTTTCTTTTCTTTCTTGCCTTGTGGCAAGCAGGTGGTGGGTGGGTGGTTTTGGAGCGGTTAGCGGGTGCTGCTGCTGTTGCTATTGCTTCTTGTTGGTAATTTATAATGTCAGCAGCCCAAGTGATAGAGTAAGAAAGAGAGAAAGAGAGAAAGATGGAGAGAAAGCAAGAAGAGAAGAGAGCAGAAGTTACATTTCCATGCACAATTTACACCAATCTACACACACTCACACACAGGCACACACTTACCACACACACACACACACACACACACACAAATGCAAAGGCATTGGCTATGGCATTGGCAAAAGCAAAGCTTGCGGCTGAGCTAATCAATCTCGTGGCATGTCAGCCAGTCAATTTGTGAGCATGTGTGTATAAGCGTGTGTGTGTGTGTGTCTCCTCATATGTGTGCCTGTGTGTGTGTGTGTGTATAAGTCTATTGTTGCGTTTGTAAGAAGTTAGTCTAATTAAATAAATAAGTGCATGTGATTTATTTGCCAGACATACCGAAAAAACAAAAAAAAAAAGCAACCAGAATGAGGAAAACGGAAATGAAGGCAAAGTAAGGCAGCCGACTAACAGATATACGACGAGGGCTTATTGATGTTTACATTTCTACCAGGAGAATTCTCATCCCCCCACCTCTCCCTGCCTAACTCAAGAGCCCCCATCCTCCTCCTCTCTCTCTCTCTCTTTCTCTCTTTGGCCTTTACTGCTTTGCTCTCTTATATCTTGACTAATTGAATTATAGCCAAGATGAAAATGTCAAGGGAATTTTTGGTTCTTGCTGCATGTGAAGAAGACATCTAGTGGAAGAGGAGGGAGGGGGCGGCGCAGAATAACAATTGTTTCTCGAATGAATATCGAATGTAGTTCTTTCAATTTCAGGCACATTTTTTGTTTGTTCGACCAAACTGAAGAACTAGCCATAAAATTGGATCAGTTACGACCTAGTTCTACTTTCCTGGACGCTAGTGTGCCTTAAGTTTGAGCCCATCTCATGGCAAACGATTTCACGTTAAGCTACTTCTGATCCGATTTAGTGACTGTGTTTATATCGAAATGTTAAATAAAAATCGAGATACTTAAAATTTTGTTTCTTTAGCCTTCTCGGGCAGATATTCAAACTGTAAGTGCTATCAAGTTCAAGTAAATAGTTGGTAACCCTATAACGAGAGTTGCCAATGCTCTCAACATAATACAAAAAAAAAACCAATCGAAGTGGGCCTTGACCCCTTTGAAAAAGTCATTGTGCTGAGAAGTTGTGCAAATAATTTTCAGTTGCTTGCTGAAGCTCGAAAGGGCAACAACGACAATTCATCTTATATTGCTTTGTAATCTAATTAAACTTTTTATTTAAGTTAATTCCCAATTTAACTTATTAAACAAGAGAAAAATAGCAATTTTTCTAATGTTTATAAATTTTTTGACATCATTAACATTTCAGAGATTATGTCGAGTCATTTAGGCGTATTCTAAAAGTAACTTAAGCAAATCCAAAGCCAAAAGCAATGAATTGACAACCTAGAGAAGTAATATTCAATCGATGGCCCCGCCTTATTAACTGTTTTCACTTCTCGAAAATACTCAATCAGATTTTAAGACTGATGTTACCTCAATTCTTAAAGAATAAAAAGAACCAAATAGATTCAGAATCATTGACATTAAAAATTGATTCCTTAGATACTATGTTAGTCATTAAATTTTACTTATTTTGCAACTTTAATTACCTGAAATGACCACCAGCGCCTTTTTTTGAAAACTCTTTTGGTTTTTTTTTTCTAATTAAAAATATTCTCGCCACACTTCAAAAATTCAATTCATTTTGCTTTCCATTTTTTGTTTTTAAAATGTTCCTTAATGTACTTATCTTAATTAAATTTTAGAAATAGGCGATCTGATTGATGGACGCATCACGGACCATCTAATGGTCTAAATTCCTGGATAAACCTTTAATTTTGTGTTCCTGTTCTTTAAATGCCTTAAAATTTCGAAATGTTTTAAAAATGCTTTAGACGCATCTTTCTTCTTGGTTACTTTCCAAACGAGTTGAAAATTTCGCAAAAGTTTGGTTAACATAGTTTATGAGTGTTATTATGAAATTGAGTTATGATGGTACAATTAGATGAACTAGTTCACTCACTCATCTACTCACTTATTAACTGCCTCACTTCTTTAGTTCCTTTTTTCAATATCCAGCATCAATACGTACATACGTTTCTGCAAAGATCAGTAAAAGAATTAAAAAAAAGCAAAATATGTAAGTTGGAGAGCAACTGAACAAGTGCGTTAGTGAGTCGGTTAACAACAACGGAACAAGTGAGTGAGTGAACAACTGAAACATTGAATAAGTTTGGGAAGCATATTTACTAACTCAATGAAAAGATTCATCGATTTATGTTTACTTACTCATGAGTGGCGCTATTTACTAAAGAAGCTACATTCATTTAGTTTCATTTTCTTAATCCATTTTGATGCCATGCTAATCGGTTATTCAATGATAATCTATTGAAAAACTTTTATTCTTTTTATGGAAGCTGTAGATAGTTTCAGAAGTGTGTTTAGTCTATCGATTTCAATCGGTTTTCAAGTTATGTTCATAACTAAAAATCATAAAATCTTCTCAAAAGTTGTGTTGTACCTTAAGGCATATTTTAAGGTGTTTGTAACATTTGTTGTATATTTTGCGCATTGTAATCGATTCTGCAATAAAATAAGATTTTCAACATAATTAGAACACAAACAAGTTAATAAGTTTTCAGTTAATTGTTTAGAATAATATATCAATTTATATTTACATTTCTAATTCCGCAATAATTTCCTTAATATTTCGAAGACAAATAATTGTGTCTTTGAAAATTGAGTTGCCAGTTTTGTGATGTAGAAATATGTAAATCTACATGTATGTATGTATGTGTATGTATGTATGTATGTATGTATATTTGTGCAATGGGAGACGTAAATCATTTTATGACAAGAATAAGGCAGCATATGGAATTCTTAAATAATAGTTACAAATTTCCAGTTTATTACAACAACAAAAACTTAATTAGAATAATTGTTTTTGTGCTACGAAATTGAGTCAATTTCATTTTGGGCAACAAGTTTGAAATTAAATTCCTTTAGCTTGGCCAAACAAATGGGCTTTATATTACTTTAGTGATGGCAAAGCCAAGCCCAAACGGGGGGGGTTGGGGGGCTTGTGGGCTGGATTCACTTTTAATTCGCACAAACGAGCCACGCCCCAGACCGAGACCCAGACCCAGGACCCAGGCCATCAGAGGCAAAAGAGGCCAAGCCAGTCAGCCAGCCACAGAAGACCAAGATCCTAGAGCCAAGTCGGACCAACCGACCCTTGAACAGTCGTTACCCGTAACCCTCAAGAAGACCAACAATCCGAGCATATCCCTTGCACATCCACCCACATGCAACAGCAGCAGCAGCCGCCACCGTTCCCTTACCCCTTGCCCCTTGCCCATTGCCCATTGCCCCTTGCACAAAAACGTTTAATGAATTTTGTAAATTTATTAAAGCCACACGCATTGCTGTAACCAGGAACTGCTGTAAGCCACGAGCGACAGACAACACAACAAACGGGGCAAAAATTTAATTAATTGCAGATGGAAGGATGCAGCAACAGCAACAGCAACAGCAACAGCAACAGCAGCAAGTACAAGAACAAGAACAACAGCGGGGAGCAGTTCGGGTAGAAGAAGAAGTAAATGTAAGGACACTGGCAGCAAGCAACATTCCACTAGAATTACTGACTTCAGCAATCAGCGGGGCCAAATCGGCGTGGCCTAATGATTTTCCTGTTATAGCAGCGCCAAAAGAAAACATAATGAAGCCATGCCAGCAGCAGCATGCCAGCCAGTCAGCCAGCCAGCCAGTCAGCCAGCAGCAGCAACAACAACAGCAGGAGATGGAACTGAAACTCAGGACAAGGACTTCATTACCAAATTGAGCGGCGTCTGCCATTGCCAGCATCTTCAGTATTCGATGTTGCTGCTGTCATTGTCGTCGTCGTTGTCGTTGTCGACGATGTCCTCGTTGCCGTTGCCGTTGCCGTTGTCGTTGTCATTGCAGACTTGCTTCCGTTTCCGCCCTGCACTGACCGTAGCCAAATCGAAGAAGCTGCACAAATACTTAGCAAAAAACGAAAAAACGAAAAAAAAAAAAGGACCTCATCGATAATATAAAGATATAAACGTGGCCAAAGCAATCAAGCCTGGCTGCCAGTCGAGTCAGGCGACAATTTCCTTTTAGATTTGCAGTCGGTCGCCTTTGCCTTTGCTTTTGCCTTTGCCTCGCCCATGCCATTGCCAACGCCTTCGGGGCCCAACTCTGACAACTTTTCCCTCGAAAATCCATCAAAATCTTTGCCGACTTTTGAGGCCATAAACTTGTGATTGATACTGAATTTAATCAACTCAAGCGCATTTGGCTTACTTACTTACTTACTTACTACATTCAATACAATATACACAGATATATATCGGCAAATTCTCTCCCGTCCCCCTCCCCCTCCACCCCCTTTTCCTTTCTATGGCATTTTACTTATATTTTTAATTTACGCCTCGCAGCACGATTCTGCATGGCTTATCACAGAGATTGGCAAACGGTTCTGCTTCAATGCACTTCAATTAGTTGACCATGGCCAAGAATATGAAGCTATGAATACGTGTGAGACAGAGAGAGAGAGAGAGAGAGAAACAGAGAGAGAGAGAGAGAGAGTCCAATCTGTGGCATAACAATATGAGTTACATATTTATTCTCATCATGATTACTTGTCGATTTTTGGTTTTTGTTATGGTTTCTTCAATTCAATATGCAAAAAGCAATTGAAAAGGGAAAGCCAAAGCGACTGAGGGGGAAAGGGGAGAGTGAGAAAAATAAAAATGAATGAGTGCCAGAGTCCGGATGTTCATCAGGCAAATGAGCGGAAAAAACAAAAAAAAAAAATAATAAAAAAAAAAACGAGGTCGAAGCAGCAGCAGCAAGAAGGTCGCCTCGCTTACAATTTCAATTTTCCTAAAATTGGTTGACACACATTGCAGCAGCCAACTGACTATACATAGATGTGTGTGTTTGTGGTGTGTGTGTGTGTGTGTGTGTGCCGCCAAAATATTCATGCAAATGCACTTAAAACATTTTAAAAGCGTTTCTGCGGTTCAATTTGCATAATTCCAGCACACTGTAAAAATGTACAACATTTTACCACTAATGGCACATACAGATACACACACACACACACACACACACATGCAGAGAGAATGAGAGAGAGAGAAAGGTAGAGAGAGAGAGAGAGACATGCATACATTTAATTATCGAAATGGCAACCACTTCCCACTGACCCTTCCCTCTTCACAGCCACCGCATAGACCCACATATAGAGAGGCTTCAACTGTGAAACGTTGTCGCCTCGGTTTGAACTACATTTCTGTGAAATTGACCAGACAGAGACTTTAAATTGCACAAGTACATAGAGTAGGGTCCATAGGCGCCATTGAAAGTCATTCATTCGGTCGGTCAGTTTGTCGTTCTTTTGCATCTTCGCATGCCTTCGCAGTCTTTCCATCGTCTCGCTCTCCCCCTCTCTCTCTCTCTCCCAGTCTCTTTCTCTGTGTCGTCTCTCTGAACAACAGGGACTATAATTTACTACAATATTTGCTCTATTTTATGTTAGATTCACTTAAACAATTTATTTTAATTATCATCAAATCGAACACTAATTGAAAATCAAATTCAATTAACTAACAAAGTAATAAATCTTAACAGAATCTCCCCGCAAAATTTAACATGAAACGTAAACAGATTCCACACAAAGCCAAATTCCCCTCTTTTGTATGGTTTAGTACAAAAGTTCTCTCACGTTTTTCAAATTTCTCTTTAGTCTAAATAGCGAACAAATTTTAGAACTAATTATCTGCTGATTACCATACTAAAAATTAAGAAATTCTGTTTTATAAAATTGTCAGAATCGCATTACCATAGCCATATTTCAATAGATTTTTAAATTTGTTCTTAAAAAATGTTATTTTATGTATATGTATGTCTATTTAAATAGTTTTATCAGAATATCTTAAGATCTTTGATTCTTTTTCAGAAAGTAATTACATTTGTAGTTAACTAACTAATGTTAAATCTAATGAGTAAGAGTAGAGAAAGTTAAATCTAGCCACTTAATATTCTAGCTGTTATAAGCTTGAGTTCTAATTTACAAAACAAAAATTGTAAATTGTTAATTGTTATTTGAAAGATAACTAAGTAGTCCTAAGGTGAGGCTTATATTTAAGAACAAATCTTTATTTTTAAAAAACTCTTTTCTTGATAACCTTCTTTTCATTTAATTTGATGAGATTTGGCGAGAAACCTTTTTGACTAAAAATTAATTAGAAATTTATCCCATCACATATTTCATTCTCCATCATTTGATTGGCAACTGAATGCTGAAAGTCTGTTAAAGGCAATCTGTTAGTAATTTAAATAAAGTTACATGACAACTTTATGCTCAATGTTCTGTTTGTTTATTCAACAGCCAAATGTTACACGGCCCACTTGGCAGTCAAATCTAGTAGCTTGGGGACACTAACAGCAGAAGCTGCAAATTCATTTAAAGCCCAACATAACAACTCGACTCTCTGGCACATGAATCTGTTATGCATTATTGTTGCCTACCTTGACAACAGAGCTGTTAAAAAATGTTAGCCTTATGGCTTAACATAACAAAATTTCACCCCTTAACTTTGAATCTGTTATCAAGAGCATTTTACAGACTCTGTTGCATGTTAATTTCTGGCGTACCATAACATTTTTAACCCGCTTGCTATAAATTCTGTTAATAATTTCAACAGCATAGTCATGTTATCAGTGGACTCTATACCATGAAGCTGTAAGTTTACTTTTAGAGTAACATTACATTTCCACCCCTTGCCATAAATTCTGTTAACACTTTTAACATGTCTTTGTTGGTTGCTCACTACAGACTCTGTGGCATGGAGCTGCATGTTAAACTTGCCATAAATTCTGTTTACAACTCAAACAACATGGTTCTGTAGCTGAGTAGCTGTAGACTCGGTGGCATGTTAATTTCCACCCCTTGCCATAAATTCTGTTTACAGCTACACAGGATTCTTAACATTTCCATTGCTTACATATCATTTAAACTGTTCCCACTTTCCCAGCTCTGTTAATGTCCCTCAATTTGTGGACTGCAAATGTATGAAAAATGTTGACAACTGTTCAAATATAAGTTTACATGAATTTTTCTTTACACTTAGTATTAGAAATTTGCTTTATATAATTTTCAAGAAACTTTTCCCATCTCCTCCATGTCTCTCTCTCTCTCTCTATCTATGTCTCTAGCTCGTTTACTTGGTTGAGACAATTACAGGAAAAATTTTTGGTAAAGTCATTAGAAAAACTTATCAGCTGGCTTAACCAAAGTCACGAACATGCATCTTATACGTAACTATGTATGCCACGCCTCCCCACACACACACACATACACATGCACAGGCATTGGAAGTACTAAGTACTTACCATAATTGCAAGAAAGGCTGTCAGAGAAACTGTTGGCTGTTGGCTGTTGGCTGCTGACTGTTGGCTGCTCTTGGAATATGTTGACTGCATTTGCAAAAATATTTGCTTAAATGCCGCAAACCAAAAACTCAGATAGTTGAAGAATGAAATACGCGCAAAAGCACAGGCACAGTCACAGGCACGGGCACAGTCACAGGCAAAGGCACAGCTGATTCTACGTACCACAAAACGTACAGCCAATACGCGCCCTCGGGGGTCATGGTAACTTCTGGATGGGATCGGAATGCGTATGCTTGCTGGAGGATTGCAGAGAGTATGGTAAATGGGGTAGGGGATTGGGGATTGGGTATGGGTATGGGAATTGAGGGCAAATGGCGGTTGGACGGACGTGTTGCCAACCAGCACGCGAGATATTGATGTGCACAAAATATGCCAAATATCTGTAGTGATAGGCGCCTCCTGGTAGGAAGTTGGCAAATGGGAGTTGGGAGTTTTTTTTTTGTGTTGTATACACAGAGTCGTTGGTTAGCTGGGTGAATGTGAGTGTGGGTGGTTTGGTTTTTTGGTTGTGTTGGAGCAACCAGCCAGCCAGCCAGCCAGCCAGCCAGCCAACCAGCCATTCAGCCAAATCAAGCGCAAGCCCAAAAGTAGCAACAAATAAAATTTTATGCGCTATGCGAAAAAGTTTTTCTTTTGCATAACGCCCGGAACGGCAACAACATTGCCATCATTGGCAAAGGCAATGGCAATTTTCATGTACAATGCAAAAGTTTCGATTTTATTGTATGGGCGTGAGAGGATGGAGATGGACCAGGAGGTGGCCTAGGGAACGGGGGACAGCCGCTTAGGGGGGTCTGAGCTGTGCTGGCCTCGCCTGGCCTGGCCTAGCCTGGCTGAGCTGTCTGTTTCTGTTTGTTTCGTTTTCATTTCTGACAGCCCATAGAAGAGCAGCAGATCGAAATGTTCTCTCAGCGATAAATATAACCAAAACCAATGGCAATGGAAGTCAATGCTGCAAAATTGACGGTGGAAACGGGAGCAGCTTATAGCTGCCGGCAACCCAAAAGTCTGAAATAGTTTCAAACGCCATTTGTTGTAGTTATTTTTAAATGTCAGACGACTACAACGACAACGACTGCCGCTGCCGCTGTCGTTTAAAATCATAAAGACACAAATTACGTATACGCCAAGTGGCCGGGGCACAGGAGAATCTTTAAGCTTTAACAAAGGAGAGCAACTGAAACAATTTAAGCTTACAATATTTATAGAGTTTAAGGTCATTTTGATCCTTTTTTTACAAACATTTGTGTACAAGAATGTTGAAAAAGCGTTTAACTTGTTAACTGGTTTGATCTGTATATATCAGTTTTGTGGTAACGATAACAACAAGTTGGTCACTCTTTTAATACGCAGCCTCATATTCTGCCTCACCTTTGGCGCTAGTCGGTATATAATTCCTATATATAGACAGAGAGAGACATTGAGAGGGAGATGGATATGGAATACATGGATAAATCGTTGGCAATTTGAATGGTTGTGCTGCCAAGGCAACTGAAATTGCCAATGCCTCGCTTCGAATGCCTCCAAAGCTGCAACTGAATATAACAGAGTGGGCAATGGTGATGGAGGCAGAATCAAAGGATAGAAAGATGGGAAAATGCCTGCTAGTGGGTAGCAATGGTGGTAATGCAGTTTATATCCACAATTTAACATTTGAAATTCTCACTCAGTGCATTTGGGTTTAACTAATTTGCATATTGTCTATTGCCGGGGCAATTGCATTTCACTCAAGCTATCAAGAACAAAGCTAATCAATTCATTTTTGGCTAAAGCGTTTATCAGTCTTTGGCTAAAACAGTCTGCAGTCTGGCAACATTGCTTCAACAAGTTTTTAGTATGAAAATGCAATTACACATACAAATGCCCAATACATATTTGTATGTGCATACATACATATGTATGTATGTATCTGTGTGTTCTAAGAAATACTTTATTCAATTATCATTGCGAATTAGTTTATTCTTTAACTTCATTTAGTTGCTTAGCCTAAAATCTTTAAATATCTTTCGAACGCAAAGAGTTTACAATTTCGTGAAATATATTAAAAAAAAAAATTCACAAAATTTATTAGTTTAAGGGAACAGTCTTAAATTTGTTAAGTTTCCCTTTAAAAATGCTGAACTAAAAACTAAAATCAAAATTCGGGTTTATCCCATCACGTCTAGATTTATATTTTTATTTTTGCAAAATTTAATAAATTCTTCAAAAGTGTTTTATAGCCCAAGTCCACAACGAGGATACTTTTGAACCTAAAGGACATAACAAAACTGTTTACAGTTGCAAGGCCACGGGCTGCCCATTGATTATCCGACCTCTAAATTTGACCCCAGTTGAGGAGCAATGATCGACTTCTAACGCACCTTAATAGATTGGCCAATAAGCCAGCTAGGTCTCGGCCGAAAAGAAGGCTTTACAGACAGCATTTTCCAAACCACATGTTATCTTATTGTTACACTATCTTAACCTGGCGAACTATCAAGACAAAAGGTTGATTACGAAGCTCTGAGTGCTTCCTCAAAATATATGCAAAAATAAAAACCAAATAACAAAGTTTTTAGAAAGGAAGAGAACAGTTTTATTGAAATACCCAACGATTAATCAACATAGAGCACTCTTAACAGAGTAATAATCGATTAAATTTAGTTTTAATAAGAATTTTCTCAGTATTATCTCAGCACTTTCCAAATACTATAGGACACCTATTAAACGTTAAGCACTTCTGCTTTACCTTAAAAATGTGGGACCGTAACATTTCTTAGAACGGCTAAGTAATTGAAAAACCTTGACCCATTAAGTATTGCCTACTTTTTGGCTTGCGAAGTAAATGCAAATATCATTGCAATAAAACCGAAATGAAGTTTCCAATTACTTTTAATAGCAACAAATGAAAAATGTTTAAGAAAATTTAACAGTCTTGACTCAAACTTTTTTCTTAAGATACAGCCCCTAGATGAGCAAGAAAGAAAGTGAAAGACAGCCAGACAGAGAGAAAAACGGAGAGAGAGAGAGAGAGAGAGGTAATTATGAAAATCAAAATCTTTCTTGTCAACAAGCAAAATTATTGTTAATTTTAAACAAAGACAAGAATCGATAGATGGAATTTTTTTTCTTGAGATTGTTAATTAAAAAATGACTGAGCTGTTAAAAACAATGTCTCTTATTCAAGTAATATTAAACAAAATGGCTGAAAATTTAAGGTACATAAATTATGCTTTAAATTGTAGCATGCATCTCATCTAACTTCGAGTTTAAGCCGAATATTTATGTTGTCGAATTTAAAGTCTTCAGAAATTGTATTTTTTTATTTTGTACTTTTTTTTAGTTACCTGGACTAGCTGGCATTTCTTTTTGTGTTGTACTGAAATCAACGCAGTCATTCTGCTCTTTGCTCACTCCTCAAACATTTTGCTCTTTTGCTGCCTGCTGACGTGCCCATCTTGCCTTGCCTTGACGCCTTGCCCTGCCCTGCCCTGCTCTGCTCTGCCTGCTGACTAACTTGCTAAACACCAACGTATTAGCAGACCCCATGACAGTTTAAATTTCCACAGCGCCATTTTTCGCAACGCTTTTGTTGCATATTTCACTTTGGTTTTCTCTCTCGTTTTCTTTTTGTAGTTTTTGTTGTTTTTTCTTGCAGCAGAAGGAAACACAACGAACTGCCAAATGGCTTGCGCAAAGCGGAAGAAAAACTAAAACAAATGTCAGTAGTAGTTGACGCGTTGCCACCACCAAACCAACGGACCAACAGACCAACAGAACAACGGACCAATGGACCAACGGACTTACAGACTAACAGACGAAACGAAAGCGCGCTTTTCCCACCCCACCCCAGCAACCTTCCCCTCTCCAATCCACGTGCCAACTGCCAGCGAAATGCAAATGTCATTTGCAGTTGACACTTGACTCAGCACTTCGCACTGTCCTAGGGCACTTTGGGGTTTTCACCTGCAACTTCGTCTACCACCTTTGCCTGCTGCCCCTCTCCTAGATTCTTTTTACTCCTAGCAAATGTTGGCACAATGGGTAAAGACACACACACACACACACACACACAAATAAAGCATACAAAAAATGAAATAAAATAAAAAGTTGGTTAAAATAAAAAAAAAACAAAAAAGGAGAAATAAAGGAATGTCAGGCAGGGCAAGCAACTAATGCCAGCTGAACATGAATAAAGTCGTGCCCCTTTTGGGGAGTTGATGCCACCGCTAGGACCACCACCAGTGTTACTTGGTGGTGCCTCCTCATCTCCATGCACCATTCACCATTCTCCATTCTCATCGTCTCGTTGTCGTTATTCTCGTGGTCGTCATTAGGAGGGCAGACGTCAAAGTATGCGCTTTGTTTTTGCTGCGTGTGCCATGCAGCGTGTTAATAGCCAGGCACCCGTGTAGCCGTAACCGTGCAGCCGTAACCGTGTTGCTCTATAGCCGCCAACACACAATCCGTCTGCCCCCCGTTTCACTCCTTATCATCATCCCACCAATCCATTCCCTTTTTGGCATTGCCCGAGTTGACACAGGCAGCGGTCTCCAGGTGCGGCGGCAACGGCAACGGCAAAGTCAAGTGTTGCAGTTGCCATCGTGTGGCGAAAGTGAAGTTTGCACAGCATGAACATAGTGCACCAGCAGTGGCAACCCCCTCTCCTCACCTCTCCCTCCCCTGGTGCCTCATCACACAATACGCCCTGCTTATACCGTCTGACATTTTGTGTGGTTTTTCGGGCCATGGTTAAACTGTTGAAAACATTAAATTGATGCGAATTACAAGTGCCGTCTAAATGGCTTCAACTTTATCCTAAAGTGTATATAACAAACAGAACAAAAAATTAAATATGTTAAGTAATTGTGTGAATAATTGAAACATTCAATTACAATATCCTAAAGTCAACCAGGCGTATGAGTAATGTTTCATCAAGGGAGAAGAAATGCCAAGTGTTTGATTTTCGAACTAATTGAAGCTTTTCAATAAAGCTTTTCATATTCAATAAGCACCAATAGATGGCGTTGCTTTAACGGTTTCTTTACTCAAATCATTTTTTTTATTTGCACAAAGAGCTTTCAAAAAATTCCAATTGTCACTTTCCACTGCATTTCAAATGCAATTTACCCAGTTCGTAAAAGGTGAACAAATCTTTGTTCTTTATTAACCAAATATCAGGGTTCGGAACGTGACAAAGTTACCAAGCGCTTCGCATATGCATAAAACTAATAAAATCGAAATATATTTAAAGCTTTTATTATCAAAATATCAGCTTGCACGTTCTTATGTATGTTTTACATATTACTTCTAATGAGAACTTCTTTGTTGGGAATGAAGAAAAATAAAGGCATAACAGAATAATATTTTTTACTTTATTATCACAATTTTTAAATAAATGCCCATATTTAACAAAATGAAATTGCATTTTTTTTTAAAGTGACATTTTAATTCTGCATATTTATGGCCTATCAAAAAGCTGTCTATATTAAAATAATTATAACTTTAAGCATTTTTGATGATACATCTAAGAAAACACAAATTTTTGGGTTTTCTTTGGTTGTAATTCACAACTGGTTTTAGTTGATGTTGGGTTTTGCAATCAATTGGAGGTTGCTGAAACAAACAATCTGCTGAAATAACCTTAAAAAGATTGCTAAAAAGAATAATAGAATACTCAATAATAGATTATTAAATAACAGAATATTTCGAAAATAGGGCTAAATTTTACAATTCGAAGGGAGATAGAAGCTTCTTGAACAGGCCCAACATTTGCACATATTTGTGAATTAAAACAACAGAGAAAGTGGCTCTCATATGGAGACAAGTATTCAGTCTAAGGCCCCATACAACTCTTTAACCTTCTATGGGAAGGGAAAATATTATTATATCCACGGACTTTCTGTCAACCAGTAGCCAAAGGCATCTTTTAGCAGTTCATATTCATTTTTAGTCTAGCCTCAATTGTAAGATCTTCTCCTTCTCTTTCTTTATGACATTGAAGACCACGATTCCCTTACAGAGAATAAACCATGTGGTCATTGGACCCTTGGCCCAATATCAGGAACCAGTTACTATATATGAACGCCGTGTTTTACCCACTGAACAGGGCTGGACTCAGGGGAAAGCAGGCGACGCTATTGCCTCCAAACAAAGAGCAGACGAGGAACCAAAAGAGAACGTAATTTGTATAAATAACTCGGACTCAGACCTCCACAAATACATACATATGTCACACCTGGGCCCCTGGTCCCCTGCTCCTCTTAAGGCGCAAGCCATTAATTTACTTTAGTTAATTGTCAGTAAATAGTTTAGTGATAATTCTGAGAAATGCAGTTCAACATAGATTAAGCGATAAAACATAAGAGACACTTCAGTCACAAGCACACACACACACACAAACATACACATATATGCAACATGTGTGTGTATGCGTGTGCCTCGATCGCATTGTGAATGCACAGCGCAACACATTGCGCATACGTCACGTAGCCAGTACGAATTTTAAACAAAAGCAAATCTTTCAAAGAGAGACTAAGGAAGAGAAGAGAAAGAGAACGTAAATTGTGATATCACAAATAAAGCCCGGTAAAAACAAAAAACAAAAAGCATATACGATGACGCAGCCAACACCTCGCGTTCCCCTTCTCCATGCTTCTCCCTAATTGTTTCTAGTCTACACACATTGTTTTTGTTTTTTTTTTTTTTTCCACAACAAAAACATGTCAACCCAGGGCCAGTTGGGACGCGAGGGAGAGAGCCACCGGCTCTGTTTTTGCCATCGCACCAACCGACGACCACTTGGCGTTACTTCGGCAACGTTTCAGTTGTTTCAGTTTCAGTGACGAGTTCAGGTGGGGCAGTGGCTTCTGCTTACACCACACACACATTCTCTTCTTCTTTTTTTTTTCTCTAGATAATTATCGGTCAATTTGATTGCCACTTGGGTAATCCTCGTGTGCGCACAATTTGCCACCAACTTGTGCCAGGCCCCGTGCTCTCTCTCTCTCTCGCTCTCTCTCTTTCTATCTCACTCACTCTCGATCAGATTCCTATGATTCACGTTGTACCAAAAAACAAAAAAAAAACAGAATACAATCACATTAGTCACTTGAAACATTAAATATAATTTATATATATATCCAAATTGTAATTTCATTAAAATAAACAAAAAACTAGACCTCCGTGTGTGTGTGTGTGTGTGTGTGTGTGTGTGTGAGTGTGAGTTTAAGTGTGAGTTTTTTTTGGGTGTGTGTGTCTGCGTTGATAAGACGCTTGTTGCCATTTTGCTACTATAAGAGAAAGTTCTTCCGCCTTGTGCCGCCATCCGATCTCATTCTCTTTCATTATCTTTTTGACGGGGTCATGAAATTGTTATTGAAAGTGCACTCAGAGCGTATTGCGCGCAGAAGACGTGCCACACCAGAACCGTCCATACTGCCACCACCATCGAGAGATTCTTCAAGTAAAGTAACTCTCTCTCTCTCTATCTCTCTCTCTCTGTTTGTCTGTTCGAAAACCACAATTTTGATTTTCTTTCGTTTAGGAATCAACGTTAATCGTCAGTCAGTGAATGCAAATCAATCAAAATGCTTCACACGCCAATTTCTTCTAATTGTCACCTTAGTTTCTCTGGTCCTCATAGCTGGCATGATTATAACCTACAAGGAATTAAATAAATCCATCGCAAGAGCACTTGAGCAATATGAAAGCAAAACAGAGTATCTGCTTGTGGAACGCCACCAATGGGAGGATGGCTCAAGCACCAGTGGAACACCAGTGGGGCATGTACAACTTAAACGACCCATACCCTATGTAATGATCACTCACCTCGGTGACCAGACGGTTCCCTGTGACAGTCGCCAGCAGTGTGCAATTGAAATGCGAACCATGCTAGAGGCAGCAATAAGGCTGAATAATGATGTTGCTTGCAATTTTTACGTAAGTTTTTTACTTAATTTCCAAAACACGAACATATCGAAAAATCGAAATTTATTAGGTCTCCATGGATGGCTCTATATTTGTGGGTCGTGGCTGGCATGCGGTCAACTCTTATGCCAATCATTCCATATGCATTAGCCTAATGGGTGACTATGAGAAATTGGAGCCATCTCAAGAGCAGTTACAGAGATTAAGATTAATTCTGGACTATGGGGAAAAACAGAAATATCTCGCCGAGGACTATAAGATTATTGCCCAAAGACAGGTGAGTAAAGAAATATGAGAGTCAGAGTGATGTAAAGATTTCATCGTTTGGCTAATTAGTAGCTGATATCAGTAAACAAAGAGGTGTCTTTTGCCACCTTTTTTCGACACCAAATTAAAAATTCCCAACGCACAAACACTCACATACACACACACACACACACAGCTAAACTTGGATTTCCTGTGACTCAAGTTCGTGCTATATAAAGTTGTGTTCCATATTTAGTCAATTTTTTGTATGTGCATTTTTTCATTCATAAATTTCACTCTCGGATCACTGGGAAAATCAGAATGGATTGTATTACTTTCTTAGGAAATCATTCACAATTTTTCAAACTCAATCACTGAAAAACTTATGATATAAGATATAAATGAATTAGTTACAAATTTGGTTATCAAATTTATTTAGTTTAGATTAAATTGATTTCCTAAAAGATTCGATTTGAATGACAATACATTATAGATTAGTTGGCCTGGAAATCAGTTGAATTTTATGTTTTCTAAAGAGTGACCAGAAAGAAAGACAGTGGAAAGTAATATAAAAATAATTAATATAATTTCAATAACAACAAATTGCTTGTGTCCTTTTAATATTTCAAATGGAGTTAAATGTGAATTCTCAATTCTAAAAAACAAATAGAAAATGACTCGAAAGCCTAATTCAAACCAATTCTTTGGTAACAATTTGATTAAACGATGTTAAAAAAACTCTTAAATGATCAATTGATAAGATTTTCTTTAGTAAAATTAAGTAGTTGGGATTTACGTTAATTTTAGATTTAGTAGACCTTAGATCGACTTCAGATAATATTCAGTTTGTTCAGAGAGAAATTTGTATAGTCTGATGAGCCCAAAATAATAATAATCTTTAAAATTAAAATTTCATTTTTTATTACTTTCAGATTAAAACCACAAATAGTCCTGGTAAAAAAGTTATTGATGAGATCAAAAATTGGAAACATTATTATAAATGCGGCAATGGATATGTAGATAAATGTGGCATCGAATTGGGCATGTCCGAGGAGAATTGGAATGGCAAATGATATATGTATACTTTTGCTTTGCCATCCAATGATAATAGACTTCTTTTTCTTTTTTTCTTTTTTTGTTGTTGTAACGAAATGTAAAAATAAAACTAGTTTAAAAGTAAAAACCCAGACAAGTTGACTTACCAAACGATTATATTATAGCTTTAGACATTGATTAACCAAGTAAGTAACATAAGCGAGAACCGGTTGAGAGGTGCATACACACACACACACACACACATATGGGCAGGTGTTAGTTAGCTGAAAACTCTCCCGAATGCCATTACCAGTAATTCTCTCCGATTCTCGCATTCTCCCGCTACGACTTGTTGTCGCTTAAAAAGCTGGAAATACCCAAGCGTGAAATCAAACCTATCAGTATATATATATGCTATATATACATATATGTGTATGTAGACATAGCAGTCTATGTACATATATATAAGTAAAACATCATTATCGGTAGCTTGTCGTCATTATTAACAACTAACCCAAAAAACAATATGAACCACATTTCATATTGATGCTGTTTAGATTCGCTGCTGTTGTTGTTGTTGTTGTTGTTGTTGTCACTGCTTTTCAACTTAATTACAACCAATAACATAAACAGGAACAAGTATATATATGTATATATCATGCACATGCTGTGATAAGTGAGAGTCATTTCATACTTCCTATTCCCATCCCCATCTTTACCCCCATTCCCATTCCCATTCCCATAAACTGAAAACTGGAAACTTTAAGTCCAGTTTGCAACATTTTTACCACTTAATTATTCGATTTCGACTTAGTCACGGGGGAAATCTATATCAAAGTGATGTGACTTGACCCAGCTACAAAGCTACAAACTCCATAAACATTTCTCATTTCTCTTTTTTTTTCTATTATCAGTAATGGAGTTTCCCATATTCCTCAACTGCTTCAATTTATGTACGACGCACTTCTCAGTTGCCTCTGGAGACAAATCGCACAAGGAGCATAACGAATTGTTATATACTCTGCATGCTCATAACGCCAATGCCAATGCGGCACGTGTAAAACATTTTTGGTTTCTTTTTTTTCGGTTGGTAATCAAATGGCTAACTCAAAATTGAACAAAAATAATTAATATTAATTTAGCAATGAACAAAAAAAAAAAAAAACACATAACGAAAGTTGCACTAAAAACGAATTTTGTATACACTAACCAAACCGAAATTTATTATACATATCATGAATAGATTTGAGTTTGTAGGTAAAGCAAATTGGAAACTTTTCAAAAATCGTTGCGAATTGAACCTTTATGAAACGAAAACGAAGCAAACAAAATAAGTGTGACTCTACTAAGGAGAAAGAAGAGCTAAGAAAGCCTTATTGGGTGGTTTGTCAGTTGCTTAAGCGATCTTTTTTTATTATAACAATAAACCTTTTTGCATAGTATTTCATGTCTAAAGCTTATAGAAATATAATTTTACCGTTCATAAGTCCTAAAAAGAGTCCAAAAATTTGATACCTTACCATTTTTTTTAATCTAATTGTAATTCCCAACTTGTTTTAGCGTTGACGAAGTGGTTTGGCATTATAATTCTGGAACGGTTAGGAACGTCTGCTAATTATGAGAATTTTACTGAAAATCTCTTCAAAATATAAACATAAGACTAAACTAGCTTTTTTCTGTTCATTCGCTTTTGGACAAAATAGCCCTAGCCGTAGCATCTGATGGAGAAACTTAAACGATAAGAGGTACCATTCCATCATGGCACACTTTGATAAGAAACTCGAAGGCATGCGACCTTGAGGGGTCGCTTTGATAAGCCTTAATCCGCTACTTAAGACAGACTTGATAAATTATACGACTTAGGGAAATGATTCACTATACAAATATACGGACAATTGAAAGACGCATTTTGAAATGATCTAACCAAAATTTTCCCCAATCGTAATGTAAAAAAAAAAGGTGTAAAAACAAAAAGTGGCTATAATATTTTTATTTCTCAATTATTGTCGAACTTGTTTAATATTTTCCTAAAAATATACGTTAAAATAGTTAACAATCTGGGGAAAATTGCGTCTTAGTTTCGTTTTTAGTGTTAAGTGATGAGTCGTGAATAGTTTGAGTTCTTTGAGTCTTTTTTTTTTTTTTTGCTACTCTTTAGCCAAAGATCATTATTATCAGTGAGTACTGAAAAATTTTAAACATAATAATTACATGAACGAATCCACAATTTGCGCAATTTATTTAATACAAGAGAAATGTTTAAATAAAAGAAAAAAATGAAGAAGAAGACGAAAAAACAACAACAATATATGCAATATCTCTTTTATCTCTTTTCATTTTTTCATTTGGCCCAAACTCAAACAAAACAATTCCTGGAAGTGCCACAGTTTGTTATTATACCCTAACCAAGTAGAGGTATGTTGATTTTCTCAGTCATCTTTGGAGAAACATCTTGTAAGGCAAGTGGATTGCCTCTTTTCTACTCTGATTTTCAGTTCCAATTGAATCAATCGCTTGAAACTTTTAGTTCCAATTTATACAATTTATTTGTCGACTATTTAAATTAAATTTTAGTCAAAGTACTTTCAAAGGTTGGTGAAATCGCGGCCCATCTGAAGTTGCGGCTTGCCAGCGGATTGTACATAATTCGCTGCTCGTTTTTTGTTTTTTTTTTTTGAAATTTTTGGTTTAGCGCAAAATTATTTGCGAATATAAAACTGTATTTGTGGGTCTTGTGGGAGCGCGTGTGTTTGTGATTTTTGTTTTGTTTATTGGTTAGGCAAATATCAAAAAAAAAAAAATAAAAAAAATAAAGTAAGCAACTCAACCAAAAACAAATAGTCGCTGCCGAGTCGAGAGTCAGGTGGGCCAGAATGGGGGGCCGAACAATAGAATTTAAAAGAGAGACAGAGAGCAACCTCATACATACATATACAAAACAAAAATTGTGAAAATATTCAAAAAATAAATACAAAATTTGGGAACTGGTTAACGAAAAACTTTCATAATGCTGCAGTTGGTCCAGTTCTAGGCTATATGTATATACGTGTATATAGTATATATATCGTCTGGGAGAGAACACGTTTTCTTGTTTTTGGTTCTTTAACCAGTTGTAAAACATAAACATTCCTCTATATATAAAAGTTGTCAAGCTGGTAGAACAGCATCTTTCAGCATAAACCGAATCGAATTCTATATATACCATATAAAATAATTCTAGAAGTGATCATTGTTTTTTTTTTTGTATTTTTTTTTTGTTTGATTTTTGGGGGAAAAAAAGAATTGGTGTTTTTTAAGAAAAGCTTTAAACAGGTTCATTATTGATGAGGCTTGGGCCTGAAGAAACGTGCAGGGGATGCGGGGGGAGGGGATTACAAAATGTAATACATTGCTTTAAATGTGCTTAACATTAATTCAAAAGCACGAGCAACTCTTTTAAAACGTACTTGCTCTCTCGCTTCTCTCTTTCATGCTTCCTTCTCTCTCTTTCTTTAGCTCTATCTCCCACACAGCAGCAGCAGCAGCAGGTACAGCAGCAACAGCAACAGCAGCAACGGCAACAGCAGGTACAGCAGCAACAGTCGCTCGAGGTTTTTGTAGCATTTCGATCGCCGCTCAGTTGATTGGAGCCATTCGAACGCGTCGCGCTGCGCCTCTCCAAAGCGTATTTTCTCCATACATTTGGCGCGCTTAACGCAAAAAAACAAAAAAAAAACACTTACAACATACTTGAGAGGAATATATATTCGCATTTGTTGATTGTTTTGTTTTTTTTTTTTTTTTGATATATGTTTGTTTTTGGTTCGTTTTATCGTTCCCGCTGCAGCAGCAATCAGTTTCAAGAGGCGTTTTATATGCGAAATATTATGTAGTTCAAGTTTTTTTTTATACTATTTTTTGTTGGTTTTTTTTTGTTTTTGGAAATGTGTGAAATTTTATGGTAATGATGCGTGTGTAATTTAAATTAATATTTATAAATCAAATAAATTGGTTTATTATACGTAATGAGTGGTCATAGTCATTCATCGAGATGAAGGACATGGAAAAAATGGCAAATGAAACAAGTGAAGTGAAGTGTACACTGAAAATATATACATATGCCTAATGAATGGAAATCTATTGCCTATAGAAAAGGGATAGCCGACATTCACATACCCTACAAACGAACTAATAATAACCTATGGCAATCATATGTATGTTTGATAGACTACAACACTCAGAGACTTAGCCAAATGAGTGGGGGAGGGGGTAATGAGTGACACTCGAGAATAGCAAAAATTCCCTAAAATAACTGGAGAAAAAAATTACAATGAAAATCTAAATAACGAATTTCTCCCAGCATTCGTAAAAATCAATTAATTTGCACCTAGCCATATCTAATGATAATTTTTTCAAACACGAAAACTTGACAATTGCCTTGCCAGACTCCGCACTCCCATAATGATCCCCGCCACCCACCGGGCCCCTTTGCGGCGTTCCCTCGATCAGCGACCCCTCCAAAAACCCCGCTATATGGACTCAGACTCGAACAAAGACATACAACAAGGGTGAGAGAGAGAGAGAGAGAGAGAGCGAAAGAGAGACAATAGTGATAATGGCCGCCGACATTGCCGCTTAAATGCCAATGTATTGGTGCGCTCAACAATTTGCCGCTCCCCATTGATTCCCCAACAATGTCGTTGTTGTTGTTGTTGTTGTTGTCGCTATTGTCGCTGTTGTCACTGTTGTCGATGTCGTCCAGCGTTGTTATCTCTGCTGAGCGTCCGTTTTTATACTCTTTTTTCTCTGCTCTACCTCAATTTCAATTTTCATAATATCAAAAAATTCTGCGAAATTCTTTTTTAGCCTAATGAAAGAATTCTACTCTTTTCTGTAAACGACCTCCCCCCAAACACCACCCCCCGCCCCCCTCTCCCTCCAACTCTCGAACTTTATACGTCATTAGCTACTTATAAACTATTTATTACTTATTTGACTTTCCATAAAAAAAAAAAAAAAAATTGCTTTAAGAAAAAGCATTTCAAACTTTGCTCTTTTGAGCTATTTTTATTCAAGCTAGTGAAGAAGGAGGAGTGATTGGCGAAGGGGGATTGGTTGACTACACGTATCATTTCTCGGAATCCACTTTGGAAACTTACTACGTAAATGATTATAATTTGCATAAGCTATAGTCAATGTAGCCAAATTGACGAATGTCTGAAATGAGAAAATCGAAAAATAACTTGAGCAACTCAAACCAAAAGCAAAACTAAATTATAATTTATGATTCTTAGATATTGTATATGAAAAATGTAAACCACAAAGTAACTAGAAATAAATTAAATATATAGATATATAGTTTGTGGGAGAATATTATAAAGCTAAAAAAAAACACCTAGACACCGGTTATCACCTATGTTCATATATGCAGCTGCATAGCTATAAGGGTCCCCCATTGTGTTGTGCCCTCCATTAACACTGTGCAGCACACAATAACTTTCGAATTGAACTTGTGCCAAGTGAAAATACACAGAAATTCGATAGAAAATCCCCTTCAGACCTTTATTTTTCATTGCATTCCGATTAACTAACGACTATACTACACCGACTTAGCAAGTGCATGTGGATCAAGATAATATATATATGGATATGTTAATGGATCTTTGTTCCTTATTTGTCTTGTGTCTCATGATTAAGAAAGCTTTTCTAACCTTAAACCCATTTGGCTATCTTATCTTTAGATTTAGTAGAAAGTGACAAAAAGTCTATTTAAAACATTTTGTAAATTCTTCTTAAGTTTTGAGTTTGTTCTTTCCTCTCACACAGTCGACTATTGGTTAGAGGTGGAAAACTATCGACAGTCGAAACAGTCGATAGTTTCAATAACATTTAAAAAATTGGTTGATCGATGCAAAAATAAAAAAAAAATAATACTTCTAAATGACAATATGAAATTGAATTACGAAATTGTAATAATAATAATGTTACAAAATACATAGGAAACGCCTGTATTTTAGTATTTAGTTGAATAGCCTTTTGGCATTCAGATTTTTTGTTTTTTTTTTGTCTGGCATCAAAGCAAGTAACGTGTTTAATGCTCTTGGAAGTATCGACTGTTTCGACTATCGATAGTTTTCCACCTCTAATGTCTTCTGGACGTCGAGCTCCCTGTCTACTAGAAAAAATGAAAATTTGACTTAAAAACTTAATATATTGAATTACTGAAGGTATTAGGTTAGGTTTTAATTTGTTCTTATACAATTTCCTGTTAACAAATGGTTTACGAATTAAATTGATATTTTGTCGTTCAAGTTGAAAATAATATAGTCAATTATTTTCGGCTTTGTTCTTATTGATATATTGAGCGATTGTTTAAAGTAAATTATTGCACTTTTCATACCATAAAGGGTAAAGGGGTAGTACATTTAAGTCGCCAAAATCTAGGTAACAGGCAATAGGAAGCGATATATATATAAATATATTCTTGATCGTCATTAACAGCCGAGACGTTCTCAGTATGTCCTTCTGTTCGTCTGCCAAATCTCCGAGATTTCGAAGACTTTAAAAGTTAGGGCTACCACATTTAGTAAGCTGACGCCCCATTACTTAAAAAAAAACGTGAGTTTCACATGACACAACAATATTGGCTTTTAGTATATATTGTCCTAACAAATTTTCCAAAAATCGGTTCAGAAATAAGTTATAGGCATAAAAAGTTTTTTTTTCCAAATGATATTTGAGAGGTTAAAATGTTCAAGACTTATGGGGGAATGTGGATGTAGCTTAGGATCCAAAAACAGTATGAAATTTCCCAGTGACAGGGACAGTTAATAAATGAATCATAAAGAAACATTTTCTGATCATAATAAAACAATTAATTTAATGATTGCCATTTCACGATTAAAAAATGTATAATAATAATAATAATAATAAAACGGAAAAAAAAAGGAACAGCTGACAAAGTGAAAATTCCAGTGAAATGTGTACATACAAATGAACATATGTATATGAAGTGTGTTCCTTGTTTAAAATGCTCATTTGAGTAACTCATTATCAGTGCCTATATAAAATGAAATGAAATGAAAACAAAAAAAAAAAAAAAAGTGAACAAACAAATCTACTTACAGATGATGTCCATGATGTGATTTGATATTTGCCCAAACGGCAATAGAAGATGCAAAATCTCTCTCTCCCTCTCTCTATCTCACACACTCTCCGCAGTCGATGTGTTTGTCTTTGTGTATCGCTTCCTCAAACAAGATGCCACAAAATAAGTGCTAAATAGACAAGTGAAGAGAAGATAACAGAAACAAATAGCAACAACAAAAGCAAAAACAAAAACCGAAACATAAACAAAAACGCGGTGCGGAAAATTTTTGTACAAATTGATAGAATTAATCAATCGACATGCATTTCAACAATGAAACGGAAATGAATCAATGTCCAAATTTAAACAATCGCACAATTAACCTATCGACGAGCAAAAACTGCAGCACATCCTCCACAGATTCGGGTGTAATACTAATTGATAATACAGCTGCCTACAAATCGGAGTTAAAGCCAACGACCAAAGATAATACCAGCTATATTAACAGCAGCGACAGCAACAGCAACCACAGCAGCAGCAGCAGCAGTGAAGAAGGAGAGGAACCATCCCAGGCGAAGGCAAAGACAAAGGCGAAATCTCAGACGGAAGCCAAGCAGCCTCCCCGTATCAGCATTGAGCAGAGTCACACAATAAATGTCAACAAAGTGTTGGGCAGTAATAAAGTCTCGCCCACTCTCTCAATACGAAGCAACACAATATCAATTGTTTCCATCGATGAGAATGCCATCGATTCGAGTTGCATTGACAGCGATTCCGAGCTCGATGGCGAGGGCCCAAACGATGAATACACTGTGCAGAAGCTGGGACAACAGATCAGCTATCCGCCAAACAGTGGCGATCTCAAACAGCAACTGCCACCCGGTGTAACTTTAATTAGTCGCCAGGTGACGCCCCCAAGTAGCCAACCCACAGTGACACCCTCACCCACTCAAGTCGCTGGCGTTGTGGCCAAACAGTTGCTCAATGGCCAACTGAATGTGGCAACTTCTACGGGTGTGGTTGCCTCCGCTGCTGGTGCTGCTAGCCCCTCTGCGGAAATTGGTCATGTGGCAGTCAACAATTCCACAGATGTGACCTTTGGTGATAAACACTTTTACGAGGGGCCTGTCACGATCCAACAGTTTCTTATCGATAATCGCGACAAATGGAAACCAGTCGATGGCGAAGCCGGTCAGGATAATCCCGCCTACAATGGCGGCGGAGCCACAGCAAATGGAGGTGAGCATCTCTCTCTCTCTCTCTTTCTCTCTATATATATATATATATCATTAAGTCTTTCATTTCCTGTCTCCCTGTTGTTTCGCTTTTACGACTTTTCCCGAAAAATTTAATGATTGTCTAGACTCTAGAGTACAGATGGCCAAGCCCCCACGCGAAGACATAAACTTTTCTAAATTATTGGTCTACCATTGGCCAGAGCAATGTGCTCAAGGAGTAATTATACACACACCCATACAAACATATGACTCAATATTTAAACGCAATTTGCGCCATTCACAGAGCACTCAGATTTTGCTCTTTGACCGATTCCTTATCAATTTGTTAATAAATATAAAGCTAATTTTTATATTTTATGCACTTTCGAAAAGGGTATATTTACTTTGGGCATAGACATTTAAAGCAACGATATCCAAAACTAAAATGTCAAAAAAAAATTTTGTGAAATTTTCCCCAACTCAGCGTTACTTAAACTTTGTATAATTTTTGAAAAAGAAAAAAAAAACAAACCAACTATTTAAACCGTTTTTCCCAAACTCTATTTATAAAAACTCTTGAGTAAATACAATAGGAAAGAGTATTAAATTTTGAGCATAGTCAAAGTTTTTACAATTCTCTGCTCTTACGTTGATTTCTTTCTCTATAAATTCGCAAAATTTTCGCACTACATTAAAAACTTTTGTTTTCCTGATAAAAATTAGAAAATGAATAAAAAAAAACAAATTTCAAAAAATTGCATAGATTTTTTTTTAAATTTTCATAATTCTTGCCCAGCTTTATGTCTTGCTAGCTTTTATTGAGAAGTTGAGAAGTCTTTCCATTTAAGCTCTTTATTCCTTGAATTTCTTGAAATCCGTAATTTAATTAATATAGTCAATCTCAATTATAACCAAATGAAATATTAACAATTTATAACAACTTTTAACTTGTACAGATCGTGGTAAATATTGAGTTTATTTTTTTTTTTTTTTTCAAATGCCTAAAATTTACACACAATTTAGTCAAAATTTTTGATCAACCGATTCTATTCCGAATTACTCAAATGTCTCTTCGTGCAGCTAATCTGTTAATCACGTTCATTCATAGGGTATCAATTCTACATTTTGCTACATTATAACTTTATAAATTCAATATATTTTCAAACTATAAAACAAGTTCGTAGTCGCCTACATCTAACATCAAAAAAATATAGATAAATAGATCGATCACAAAAAGACATAAAATAATTTTTGTAAGAAAAACATGAGAACCAATGTAGGACAAATTTATGTTAAAGTACCCTCCAAATCTCATCTAGTAAAATTTTTGAGAGTTTTCCCAGCAAATGCAGTTCATCTGAATAAATAAAACACATTTTAAACTGTTTTGGTAAAACAAGTTAAACAAATTATTCCATGATATTCTTAACGGTTTTTTTTTTCATATATTACTAATTTCTTTTTTATCTTCAAAATAATGCTAAGTTGGCTGAATTGAAGAGGAAATTCTAGTCTAGAAGCACAAAGTTTGGGCGTTTTTCGACGCTCGATAAAAACGTATGAATTTTTTTATTATTTGATAGCCCTAGAAGAAATAACAAAAATTAAACAAACAGTTGAAGTGGGGAGAAGAAGGTGTTTTTGTCGCCACAATTTCAATCCTTGTGATCATGTGGAATAAGGAGAAAAAACTTGGATTCTTTATTAGTTTAAATGTCATTATGGTATAAACCTCAAAAACCGAAATAAGTAGTAAGTAACACAAAAGAGCAACAGTTCAAACACAAAAATATTGAAAATATTTTTTAAAATTTAAAAAATCAATCAAATTTATAACAAATATCAAGCCTCTGTCTACAATTTGTATCTCTTTACGAAGCTACCAACTGCCATTTGATCCCACATTGTAAATTTAGAATTCTCTTCGTTGTAAAAACTGCAAATTCATTCCGTAAATACATTTTATTGTCAAGTTTTCCTCTTTCTCTGGCAAGCTTTTTCTCTCATAAGTTTTAATTGTAGGAACACACACACACAAATGTAGATGAATATGTATTATAGTTTGCTACATTGATTTATATTGAAAACATCATTTGTATTTATATTTATATCTAGTAATTTTTTTTTTTTGTTGCGCCACACGCAAAAACCAAGGCCAAATATCGACAACCTACACAATAATTTGTTTAAAATAATCAAAGTCGTAAATTAATCGAATTTAAACAAAGGCCAGGAAAAAGCAACAAATTCTGGCCAAGTGGCAGCAAGCAGATGGCAAAAAAATATTGTTTACAATGTGGAATTCATTTCACAATTAGCATAATTAAATTGTAGCAAAAAGAAATTAAATCATGCCAAAAGAAATAAACGAAACTAAATCGAAGGTGCTTCCCCCTACTGGCCCAACCATCGGATTAACGGATCACATGCGAATCAAGGGTCTACTATATATATTATTTTGGAAAACATATGCACATGCCAGTATATATGTATATACGGGGGGGGGATTTTTTCCACAGTCTTCGTAATCCATATAGAAAAAAGTACCTTTCAATTAAAAACAGTCCAGATATTGACTCTGTGTCTGCCAGTTGAGCGATTAAAGCGGTACGCAAAATGTCGAAATGCGGTGAAGATGTTGAAAATTGTTTTAAATGTCGCAAATTTATGGAATTTACCAAAGAAAATCTTAAGTGTTATAATCCGTATCATGCCAAATGCCTTGGCAATCAGTTGACAAATTTATATTGTCCTTTGTGTCAGATTCAATTAAGCAGAACTTTGGAAACTTCTTTGAGGGAGCATGAAAAGCGTTTGCAACTCTTAGAACAGGGTCTACAACAAAGTAAAAGTGAGAGAGAGACAGAGATAGAAATTAATTTTTGCATAGAAATTTCGTTGATTTATTTTGTTCTCTTTTTGATTTTTCAGATGCCAAATTGCCAAATACGCCGCCAACAACGCAGGCACCATTGCTGTGTCCATATCTGCCTAGTAGCATAAGTCGCAAAGCCATCACAATAACGGTAATATTTGTACTGTTAACCATCATCCTGGGCATTATATTGGCCACAACAACAAATCTCTTTGGCAAGACATTGAATAAAAGTAAGCTTCCTGTCGGTGATGGCGATGATTCCAGACAAAATATTCCAATCAATTCAACAATAGGTACAGTCTTGTCCTCCCACAAAGAAAAAAAAACAAAAAAAAAAAGAAAACCAAAACAACAACAACGTTTACCTGCCTAACCGTCAAACCTCGCCCCCACCTTCCCCCCTTCTCCCTTCAAGCTGCCACTTAACACAAGAATTGGTGTTAGAAATATTTGTCGAACAAAAATTCCCAGGGAAACGCTTACTTCATGCTTAACCCTCGCTCTCCCCCTTCCCCTCCACCTCCCGCTCCCACTACCCACTTTTTGCATGCTTAATCGTTACATAAATGTAGAATGTATTTTTGGCTACTACTAAACAATAACAATAACAACAACAACAACAAAACAAATAAAGTGGGTAAATATTGCATTTCATACAAACATAATTTGTGTGTGGACTGCCACGCCTACTACTCCCACTACTACTACTACTACTACTACAATGCTTCTTTATTTTGCGAAACTGTACTTTTGCGTAGTGTTGTGAAGTGAGTCCCGAAAGTGAGTGAGAAAGAGAGAGAGAGAGAAAGTGACCTGTTACCTGTGTTTAATTGAATGGAATATATAAAAGTTTGGTGTCGGTTTGTTGTGTGTGTGATTTTTTTTTTTGTTTTTAACGATGAAAAACCCTCTTCAAAACACATAGACATCGAAGACAACGATGTGATCGACAATGGTACTCTGGTAATGCTCAATAGAACGGATTGGCATGGCCAAGCGCCAAGAACTAGTCTGACAAAACTCGAATTGCCTGTACACCGGGTGATCATTTCGCACACAGCGGCCGAAGGTTGCAACTCGAGGGTAAGTACGGGTTCGAAGCGAAAATGCAAATGCAAAATTAATCTCATGAGGCATCCCTTTCGCAAAGGCTGTCTGTTCGGATCGGGTGAGAACTGTACAATCGTTTCATCAGGATAGCTGGGGATGGGATGATATTGGTTACAATTTTCTTATTGGCGGCGATGGACGTGTCTATGTGGGACGTGGCTGGGATAGACAGGGAGCCCACACTAAAGGCTACAATGCAGATAGCTTGGGCATCTCATTCATTGGCACATTTACCAAAACAATTCCACCCAAGCGACAACAGGTTGCCTGTCAGCTGCTAATTGCCGAAGGTGTTAGAATTAAGGCCCTTGCCGTAGACTATCAACTCTATGGACATCGGCAAATGAGTGCAACCGAAAGTCCTGGCGAACAGTTGTACCAGATCATCACAAAATGGCCACATTGGACAGTTCAGATACCAAACTCCAAAATTATAGACGCTTAGTTATTCTACTCTACTGTATTGTATATGCATATATATTTGTAAATAAATCCAATTGAATATACTCAAATCAATAATTAAGCTGAGAATTTAAGTACAGTTTCGTCTCATTCATGCTTGTCCAACACTGAAAATCAGAGAAATCACCCACCACAAAACGTTTGTCATCTCGCGTTGTGCAAAAAATGTTGAGTGTTGTGTGTAAAGTGTCTTTGTCCGATTAAGTGTGCATACATATATTACACCTACACTGTTCGTGTGGCACTATTTGGTAAAGGATTCGACTGAACGTCTGAAGCATCATTCACTAACCAAGAGAGTTCTCTTTCGAAGCGCCCGTTGTACGTGATGACCCAGAGAATGTGCCCGAAGGAACATTGGTGATGCTCAATATCTCAGAATGGTGGGGCATGCCATTGGTTGAGAGAATACCACTAAAACTGCCCGTAGATCTTGTGGTTATATCGCAAACTGCAACGGAAATGTGTAGAACGCCGGTGAGTTGGTCGAAAAAACTTTTAGATTCCCGCACAATTTCTGGGACGCTCTATTTATGCAGAAGACGTGCAAGGATCGAGTTCAATATCATATGACGACATTGAAGATATCACAAATTGGCTACAATTTTCTTATTGGTGGCGATGGACGCGTTTACATAGGTCGTGGCTGGGATCTTTTGGGGGACCACACAATGAACTACAATTCAAAAAGCATTGGCATCTCGTTCATAGGCTATTTCGAAAGCGAAAAGCCAACGGATAAGCAAGTGGAGGCTTGCCTTTTACTAATAGACGACGGCATTCGTCGTCATAAATTGTCCAAAGACTATCGCATCTATGCGTATAGCCAGTTGGTGTCGCAGTGGGGAAGCTATCCAAGTGGAGTCTCTTTCCTGATGAACACAGAAGATGCAGATGCAGCCGAAAATCCTGGCCGACAGTTGTACCAGATTATCCAAAAATGGCCACATTGGACAGCAGAAAAGTTATAGACGCTTAGTTATTCTTTTCTATGTATTGTATATGCATATATTTTTTTGTAAATAAAGTCAGCCAAATGTATTCTAATCAACAAAAATCTGAGAATTTAACAGTACAGTTTCGTTTCATTCATGCTTGCCCAACACTGAAAATCGAGAATGGTCCCACCTTGAAACGTCTGTTGTCTCGCGTTGTGCTTAAATTGTGTGTTTGTGTGAAGTGTTTTGTCCGAGTTTGATTGATTGGAATGTTGGATTACATATATACATACATATATATCGCACCTACATATATAACACACTGTGTCGTATGTATTCTGCACGTATATACATACATACATACATAACTACATTTAAGTGCACAGTTCATAGACGATTTGTCACGATTGTAGCATCATTTACTAACCAAGAGAGTTCTTTTTCGAAGCGCCCGTTGTACGTGATGATCCAGAGGAGCCACCCGATATTACGAATGGTACATTGGTGATGCTAAGTGTCTCGGAATGGGGTGGCAGGCCATCGACAGAGATAGTACCGTTGCAACTGCCCGTACATCGTGTGGTTATATCGCATACGGCAACGGAAATGTGTAGATCGCTGGTGAGTTGGTGCAAAAAACTTTTAGATTCTCACACAGGCTTTGGGACGCTCTGTTTATGCAGGACACATGCAAGGATCGAGTTCGTGCGGCCCAAAGGTATCATATGCTTAACTTGAATTGGTCACAGGTTGGCTACAATTTTCTGATAGGCGGCGATGGACGCGTTTACATAGGTCGCGGCTGGGGTACCTTGGGGGCCCATACAAAGAACTTCAATTCGCAAAGCATTGGCATCTCGTTCATAGGTTATTTCGAAAGCGAAAAGCCAACGGATGTGCAAGTGAGAGCTTGCCACTTACTGATTGCCGACGGTGTTCGTCGTCATAAACTGGCTCCGGACTATCGCCTCTATGGCCATCGTCAGTTGGTACACACAGACAGTCCCGGCACGGCACTCTACCATATGATAACGACTTGGCCACACTGGAGCAGTCAAAAATAGATGAGAATAATAAATAAAACTATTGTATTCAATTTGAAATAAAGCTCAACATATGTACACACATACATACATATGTATTTATATATATATATATATATATAAACATATTCAATTTACCACCAGACACTTGTATACTTTATTTTTTGACGCACGTTAACATTAGTTATATAAAGCTTCTTGTAAATAACACTACTAATGCCTCATATGCACTTTACCCACACTAAAAGAAATCCAATCATATGCTTCTTACCAACACTAACCCATTGCGGCAAAAGGAGTTCAAACTACATTCTCAAAACTATATATTTCAATTGTAAACCTAACTTCTCACAACTATTTCACAGATCAGGACAATATAGGTGGTGGCCTGGTCCTGAGATTTGTACCACGTGCCGCCTGGCTGGCCCAACCGCCCCAGAAACCTCTGGCCGAGTTGTCTCTACCCGTTCCCCTGGTCATTGTGATGCCCACCAATAGCGACAATTGCACCACGCAGGCGGAATGTGTGTTCCGTGTACGTTTCCGTCAGACTTTCGACATTGAGTCCCTGCAACAGGATGACATACAATACAATTTCCTCATCGGGGGCGATGGCAATGTCTATTGGGGTCGCGGTTGGGATCTGGCCGGCGCCCATATGCGTGGCTATAATAATCATAGCCTAAGTCTGGCCTACATTGGCAGCTTTCAGAAGTACAAGCCATCACCCAAGCAGCTGAGTGTCACACGATTGCTACTCGAAAACGGCGTCAATCTGGGCAAAATTGCACCAAACTATCGTTTGACAGCGGCCATCAAACTTGAGCCAACTATCACCGATTACAAGGCCGATATGCTCTACGAGGGCTTTGCCAATTGGACGCATTGGTCATAAACAAAAAAGCAACAACAAAATAATATAATATTTACGGTTTTCAGCTTTGATATATCTAATGTAAATTTTGATTTTTTTTTCCATTTTTTTTTTTTTGTGTGTGAAATTCGCTTAAATTTACATATATGTGGCATATTTGTTTAAGTATTTAGATCTTAAGTTTTGTTTAAAATAAAAAATTGTGATATTATTATGATGAAGAGAGAAGACAAAATTCTCAGTCCAATTGGATGTCAGGAGGTTAAATCTTGCTGATAGCGAAAAAAAACGGGGATTTTTTCATTTGGTATTTAATGGCAAACCGGAAAACGTGACTTAATTGCGATTGTGGTTGGCCGCGCTCATCTAGGCCCATCCATCTATCCATCTATCTATCTATCGTTGAGATGGCACGCATATCATCATTATCTCCTCGCAAGCAAGTGGGCGGCGTCATTGGAGAGTGGAGTCTCTTTCGCTCTCGCTCCCGCTCCCTCTCTCTCTCTATCTCTCTCTCTGCTCACAAAGCGGAGCACCCTTTATGTGTAAAAAAGCTTCTCAAAGCTCCATCTTCCTCTCTCTCCTTGTCTCTCTGTGATCACACTACGCCGCTGCGCAGTTTAAAGCCGGGGATTTTTTTTCTTCTCGGTCTGTCAACAATATTAAATTTACTTATTTGAGTTGTTAAACAACATTTTCGCTTCGAAGTGAGCTCTCTGAATTCCCATTTCAGTTCACAACAAGTCGCTGACTGGCTCACAACGTCAATTACAGCGAACAAATCAAAATAAAAGAGAAAAAAAAATCAACAACATTTACGAAAATGCTAAAACCCCAACCAAATAGTACGCAAACTGATCAAAACCCAAATGTCAAGAAAAAGCCAAGAGAACTGATTTATCTATGTGCCATACTCTTGGTCGTGGTGGCCACTGTAACCGGTTACTTTCTATGGCTAATGAGTAAGTTTCGGATTGAATACTAAAAATTGTTTTTACATTCGCTAATCAAAGCATTGATTTTTCGACTTAAAGCCCATTCATCGGATTCGAGTTACCAATATCTTCATATACTCGATCGCAGCGAATGGCAAGGGGAACCACCGAGCCAGATATATGCGCACCTTCGATTACCTGTCTCCAATGTGATTATTCACCACACTGCATCCGAGGGATGCGACACTGAGGTAAATACTGCACGCTTCCACTTAATTTCTTTTATTTTCTAAATGAATTTTTAAAAAAAGTACATATATGGTGTGTGATTACTTTGCAAGATTTTTGCTCATTTTAATTTTGATAAGTTAGTTTCAATTTTTTATTATTACTTTTACACTAAATGCATTAGAGAGTTTGAGAAGGAGCAGTAAATGTTTCCACTTCTACTCTTATATAATATAGTAGTCTGATCTAGATGAAATTTTGCATCGATAATAACTCAAAAATATTCAATTTTATACTATTAACGTGAAAAACAACAAAGTTGTTGATCTAAAACCTTATTTTTAGCTGATTGTTGCTATGGGAGAACGATCCGCCTAAATTCGCTATAGAAACTTACATGCAAAATTTCAGCATTGACAAGAATGATTTTGCTATAAATAATAGAAATAATCAAAGCAATTTTGCCTTAAGAAAATATATTTTCGTGGGAGGATATGTACATATGGATGTATGTACATAGGTATAAAGAGTATAAAACTTGTCAGTTTCTGTTTTGTTTTAGTTTAATGCGCTCCAAACAACGTTTATGTGCATACTCAGCCGATGTAAAGTTATTTTATTTTTAACTAAAGACATCGTGAAACTGCATTTACGTCATTCAATTATAATGGATGACCGTAGACCCACGAACGAAGAAAAAAATGCCCTTTACTTCTCTTCACCTTTCCTTTCCGGGAAGTAACTTCCGTCACAGAAGAAGTTTCCCTTCCAATACTTATTTTTGACCTCTTTATGAAATTAAAAAAGAAGTTGTGAAACATTTTCTTTTCACAAAGTTTCGCTGAAGCCCACCTTTCTTTAAAATATTCTTCCTTACTGCATAAGGGTATAGAAAAAGAGCACATCTTATATTGCCAAAAAGAATTCACTTTAATTTTTATCTGCTCATATAACTTAATTTTAATAGAAGAGTTCAAAATGCACTTACCTTACCTTTGCTCTCTTCCTTTTGCATTTCACTTGCACAAAAAAAAAAATATTTAAAAAAAATCACATCGAATTACATATGTAGGTAAGCTGCGATCAAATACAAGAACACACAAATATATACAAATGTACATACATACATAAATATGTAACTGATACCTATGTGTCCTTTGCCCAGCGGAGCCCTAATAACAAATAATAACAATTTGAGACATTTTAGCAAACATTGAACCGATTTCTTTTACGAATAGAATATTATACTACCTAAAGTTAATGCCGATGTAATTTGTTAACACTTTGTTTCATTTTTTCCACTTTTCCACAAAAAAAAAAAAACAAAACAAAAACTTCTTGCATTGCGCAACAAACTTTGTTCAAAAGAAAATTGTTAGTGTGACCAGACACCGGAACTAGCTTAGATCGCTTCCTACAGGAGTGAAAGAGAAAAAACAACAACAAACGCCACGCACAGAAAACACCTAAAAGAGAATATCAAATTTTTTGAAGATTAATTAGAATTGTACTTAATGCTTAAAACTTTCCATCGATTCACAGGACGTTTGTATTTATAGAATGCGAGTGATACAAACATTTCATATGAAATCCTTGGGCTGGTCCGATATTGGCTATAATTTTCTTGTTGGCGGCGATGGCCAGATCTATGTGGGACGCGGCTGGCATGTGCAGGGTCAACATGTTAAGGGATATGGCCCGGTGTCAATTAGCATTGCCTTTATTGGCACCTTTGTGAATGTGGAGCCACCAGCTCGTCAAATCGAGGCAGCCAAGAGGCTAATGGAGGAGGGTGTTCGCCTGCATAAGCTGCATCCAGATTATCATATCTATGCCCATAGGCAACTAAGTCCCACAGAGAGTCCTGGCGAGAAGTTGTACAACCTAATGAAGCACTGGCCACGCTGGACCCAAGAGGTAGACTCGTGTAAGTCGAAAATTGTTTGTGTGGGTGTAGGTGTCTGTGTGTGTGTATAATGATGGAGAGTAACTTACCTTGCACCTTTTACCCTTACCTTTACAGTGCGTCGCCTCAACAATGAAACACTCAAGTTTGTGCCACGCGCATATTGGTTGGCCCAGCCTGCCACCCAACCGCTTCCTCCCCTGATGCTGCCCATTGAACGTGTACGGTTTGTGGCAGCTGAGACCGAGTCGTGCTCCACTCAGGCTGAGTGCACATTTCGAATGCGTAGCCTGCAAACGCATCACATTGAGAGCCTCCAACTGTCGGATATCAATTACAATTTTGTAATGGCCGATGATGGCAATGTCTATGTGGGCAGAGGCTGGGATTTCAGTTCCCAGGACAATTACACCGGATTCGTTTTGGCTTTTATGGGTAAATCGCAGCCATCGCCCAAACAAATACTATTATCCACCGAGCTATTACAACAGGGCGTCCGTTTGGGTCACATACAAAAGGATTATCAAATGATTGATCTGGATAATAACAATGAAACATTGAGAATATTGAATCGTGGCGACTGGTTGGCCCAACCGGCCCAGAAACCTCTGGCCGAGTTGTCTCTACCCGTTCCCCTGGTCATTGTAATGCCCACCAATAGCGATAATTGCACAACGCAGGCGGAATGCATTTTCCGTGTACGCTTTCGTCAAACATTCGATATTGAATCACTGCATGAGAAGGATATTTTATTTAATTTTCTTATTGGCGGCGATGGCAATGTGTACGAGGGACGCGGTTGGGATTATGTGGGCTCCCATATGCGTGGCTATAATGATCATAGCCTAAGTCTGGCCTACATTGGCACCTTTGTAAAGCGTAAGCCATCACCTAAACAACTAAGTGTCACACGATTGCTACTCGAAAAGGGTGTCAAGTTGGGCAAAATTGCGCCAAACTATAATTTAACAGCGGCCATTAAACTAGAGCCAACTATCACCGATTACAAGGCCGATATGCTCTACGAGAGCTTTGCCAATTGGACGCATTGGTCTTGATCTTGAGCTTATCAAAACTTAAATATAGACATTTAATTGTGGCATATATTGGCTTTAGCTTTGTTTAAGGCAAACATCAATCTGATACTCAAATCGCAAAATGCAATTTAGCATAATTTATAGAAATAAACATGCTTTTATTAAAAATGTTTCAACAGCTTTTCAATTTCTACAGTTTAACAATTTTGAAAACGCTTTGTGTGTGTGTGTTTATGTTTTTGTTTTTTTTTTTTTTAGTTTACGATTTAAAATCAGTTTACAACTTAACAATATATACAAATCAGAGAATTATGCATGCTACAAACAAATGGCTAAATGACACTTTGTGCTTACAACAATTGTTTTTTTTTTCGATTTTTGGCTAAATGAAATTCTTAATTTTGGAATTTGGAACTAGATAAACTTAGTTAATTAAGCTACTACACAATAATGAGATAGAGCAGCGAATTTTTCCAATTTTCTTTCGGTTTTTTCGGTTCTTGTTTTCTTTTGATATTGCAATTAATGGTCCAAGATGCGCATATTGCCAGAAACAATTTTGTTTTCCAATATAGCGCCGGCGGGTATATCAATACGATCCCCATGATTAGCTATAATGATCACAGTGCCCTGGCAAGAAATAGAAGATATTTTAATTAATTAAATGTTCCTTTGAGTTTCGAGTTCGTTTTACTTACACGCAAGGAAACACCACGACCAAAAGTCACATCGCCACTCACAGTCAAATGATCCAGATCAATTATATCGGGTATATTGGCAAATCTACCCAAAAACTCTTTGACCTTGGAGAAATGATTGTCGCCCAGCTTGACCAGCGGTGTGGTGGGGAACATGCGCTGCGGCGACATCACCAGACTACCATTCTTAAGAGTATATAAATTCGACATGACGAGCAGCAAATCGGCTGATTTCTTAACGGGCAAGAAACGTGAACGCGGCACATTGACGCCAATGGCACCATCGAAGCACTTCATGGCTGCACCCACAGCCGTCTCCAGCTGAACCACACGTGTTCCATTATCCAGTGTCTTGTTGTTCACAATGATTTCCATGTTCAAAGTGCCTTCCCGCAACACACGATCGATGGCTAAAAAACACAAAATCACATTTTATTCGACCGCCAAAAAGTAGACAACAAGAATATATGAAAAAAAAAAAAAAAACTAAAATATTTCGGCTATACTCAAGTTTATATACTCTTTTTCCGATCATTGATCATTAGGTCTTATTATATTGTAACATCGTTTCACGTTATACAACTAAATGACCCTTAAAAATTACTCATCTTGCCGTAAACAAGGCAATGGAGAGTTCTTCCTCTCTTACACATGGCAAGAGTTTCATATGTCTTGGACGATGTTATAGTGGCTGGATCGGGCGTGCTTTAACATAAGCATAAATGTGAATTTTCCTTTTCATATATTGCATAGAAACAGACGAACGGCCGTGCAAGTGTATAATGAGTAGAAAACTCACCTGAAAGATTGGCCCAAATGTTATTGGTATTGAAGAACTTAAAGGTTTTCACCGACTTGAAGTCATCCACATGCTCATTGGGCACCTGAGCGATTTCCAATAGACGCAGCTTATTCTCAAATTGTATAAGTGTGCCACCCTAAATGCATAGAAGAGATAGAGATTATACCCAACAATCTCGAATGGAATTTGGGGGTGATGATTTTTACCTTAACATCAGCACGCGTTTTATCAGTGACCTCCATAACGAATTCAACCGGTGTGCTGGCACGTTCCTCGCCCACCAATTTATTCAGTATATTCAAATCGACAGTTGCACCCAAATTATCAATATTGGATAGGAAACAATATTCGCGACCCTCCTCAATGAATTTTTTTAATAGACCCGAATTGCGGAACGTATCATAGAAATCACCGTGACCAGGTGGATACCAACTGCAAACCAAAGAAACCATTTGAGTAAACGTTTTTTTTTTTTTTTTGTAATGTGATGTTAATTATTTTACTTACGCCTCCTTATCCTTTTCCACATCAAAGTCCTTGGCAACAGGTAGGAAATGTTCACGACTCACACGTGGAAAGCAACTCTGATTGAAGGTATGTATTTGGACACGGAATCCCTTGTATTTGCGTATGATTTTCTCAGTGTCGTCATCCGTATTGAAGGAGTTCATCAACACCAATGGCACATTGGCATCATAGGTCTTATTCAGATGCTCGATCTGCTGGACCGTCAAGTCCAGGAAGGTTAAATCGGAGCGCACTGGTATAACACTCTTGGGACCATGGCAGCCCATAGAAGTGCCCAGGCCACCATTTAACTTGATGACAACCAATTTGTCCAACATATGACGAATCTGTGGCACACAGTTTGCAATTATTAGTTACATTTAAAGGAAGAAATTAATAATTTAATCTCACTTTTTTGCACACAAAGATTATAGCAAAAGATTTTAAAGTTTTTTTTGTTTTCTTTTTTTGGTTTAGTAGCTACAGCCAAATAATTAAAATAAAACAAAAAATTAACTATCATCTAAATAAGCATCCATAAGCCCAAGTAAGAGTTAGAATTTAAGCCAATTAATTTGAGATTCCAACCAACAACAAATATATATACTTATATATATATAGAGAGAAAGAGAGAGCGAAAAAGACAGCGAGAGCAAGAGCAAGAGCAAGAGAGTAATACAGCGAGAAGCGTAGAAGATTAGGTAAGAGAAAACGCTTTTACCTCATTCTATATATGTGGAATATATATAAAAATATATTTATATATATATATATTAGGATATGCCAAACAAACGGCAACGGAATGGAAACATTTCAGTTTATATATTTCAAATCAAAGAGAGAACATGAAAATATGCAAAAGTTTTTTTTATAAGGACATGGGGGGGAGGAAAAAAAAAATTAATATAAGTAAGTAGATATATTTTATATATGAATATAATAATAAAAACAGAGATCAGGCTAAAGGCTCTTAGTCCTCCCCAACTAGAGTCACGCATACCTGCTCATTTTTCGGCGACTTCAAATTGGAGTAGTTCATGACAGCATTTTCGGGCAATTTTTGAATTTTATTCCAATCCAAAGCGGGTCCCTCTGAAAATAAGATAAAATTAAATGAATTAAAGATCGTTTAGAGGCTAACTTAGCTATATTAGAAAAACGCCCAAGCATCGTATTACATCTTAGTTATGTACATCGTTATAAAAATTCCATCAATAACTTAGAAACTTGCAAAAAAAAAATAAAAATGTTCAATCTTTTCGCCAAACTATGGTCGAAATAGACTTTTTAGAGTTTATTATCCATTCTAATCTATTTCCAAACTAGAAAAATAGTCGAAACTTTTCGATAGTTTATTATTTCGATAGTTTATACAATTCCTAGGGGATTTTTCCAGAATCAACGTATTTAAAAAGTAATTAACCTTCAAGTGTTGTGGTAACTCAACCAACACTTTTGCCATTTGCACTAAGAAGAAGAGTGGGAATAGTGTGTACAATGACACGTTTCCTTCTTTAGTTAAGTTTTATTCTACAATAAATACATTGTGTAATATTGAAATCTTTTATGCATTTTTTTTCGCCCTTACAGATTGGATAATTAAGGTCATTAACTAATTTATTTCTTGCTCGATTCTCAAGAAATGAAAATAGTATTGCAATAACAGTTTATGTTCCAGTTGCTTTAGTGCCCTTTATTGCCGTTTGGTGATGTAATTTTACGTTATTTTAGAACCAATTGCTATCAGTTTACTACCAACTAAAATGTTAGCTAATGCTTGAAAGAGTCCTAAGTTCCTCTCTTTCCCAACTTACCCTCCTGCAAGAAACGACCAAAGAGATCCGCAAAGCGTCCCATTTCCGCCTGCAGAGCGGGACGACGTGCCGGCTCTGTGGTCTTGAGCAAGCGTTCCACATCGTTCTCCAATAGACGCAGAGCATCACGTTTGGTTACCTCATGGAACTCCTTGGAATCGGATGGCGCACGCTGATGGCCGCGCACCTAAAAAGAAAACAACAAACAATATGAAAAATATAAAAATTATGATGTACACAGAGTAGTTTGAGGTGGAAAACTTTCAAATGGAATCGATTAAAGTGTTTAGCAAAGCGCAACTACCAAAATGCACTCAAGTGACAACAAGCATTAAGTCTATGGCATAGACAAATTGTTTGCCCAATTTCTTGGTTGGTCTGTCACCCGCGCACTCACACACACACACACACACATAGACAGCGAAGAAGAGTCGTCTTTATTTTATAGGACAGTTTTTCCTAGACAATCGCGATGGCAAGTTGTCGTCAACGAGTTGGGCTTTTGCTCATAGTTTTATTTATTAGCCAACAGCAGGAGCTAGCATGGGCTGGCGTTATGGATAATTTCAATGATGGCTTGAAAATGGCTGGCCAAATTTTTGGCATTAATACAGCAGCCGATGTGGCCAATTTGGTGGCCAAGGCATTCTCTGGTGGTGCCAGCACAAGACGTAAACCCGATATAATGAGTATCTTGCAGCATGGCTTTCAACAGAATCAATATGAATCTGAGGAGCAGGTGCAGGAGCAGGAGCAGGAGCAGGACCAATCAGCCCAGCAAGCAGAGCCAGAGAATGCTCAAGAAACTCCACCCATGGAGCAGCAGCAGCGTCCTACGGCCAACAGACGACCATCGGAATTCAATAGTGGACAAATGTTGAGCAATATGTTGCGCATGGTGGGATTCGATGCACGAAAATTGGGTGCCTTGGCCATAAATGCTTTAGTTATGATTGCCCAAGCGGTGAGTGTTGCCAGATTAGAGAGAGATTTACAAACTTTAATTAATTTCTTTCCCTTTAGATTGGCAGCACTTTAATGCAGGCCACACGAGGTGGCAGTGGCGGTGGCGGTGGCGGTGGCGGTGGCAATGGAGCCTCAACTGGACCCGAAGCCCTTTACGAGCCAAATGAACATCAGCCACGTTCTTTGCCCTTGGGTTCGCCCATCGATTGGTTTCTTGAACGACCACCGAATGGTCAGACCAAACAATTGCTTAATCAGATAATGGATAGCGAATTACCCGAACGCATTGTCGATATGATCGAATCGAAGGAGAGCTCCCATGGGGGCAATGAGGCGGCTTGCCTCAAACTTTTAATGTGCAAAAGTTCTCCCATCATTTGGGGCATGCAAAAGTCGCTAAAGAAACGTTTGAATGGCGAAGCCGAAGACGACCTAGACGGCGCTGGTAGTGGTAGCCACTTCAATACGGGAGTTTTTTTTAAACATTTACCCACCATGGATGAGTTTCGAGAGCATGGTTCGACTTGTGAAATACGTTATGCCAAACATTGTCCCAGAAATCAAACTTTGGATCGAAATTTGAAATGAAAATCCTTCAAGGTGATCCACCTAAATGAAAGCGATGGAGAAAGATTTTCATTCTATATAGTTTCGTGTCACCCTGTTTGATTAAACTATCAAAAGATCATCATTATAAGTTGTTTTTGATTTAGATTTTTTTTTTTTTTTATTTATTTTTAGTTCATCAATAAATCCGCATTATTATATATACACATATATATATATATATATACATCTAATTTCTATTTTTATTGTATTTTTGTTTTGTTTTTAGTTTGTAATTAACTTGATTCCAATTTGTGATAAGACGCAGCAGCAGCGCGTTGAATGTTTTTGGCATTTATAAACCCAATGTTCCATGAAATGACCTCTAGGCAAAAAAAAAAAAAAAAAGTGCAATATAATAATTGGACTTGTGTAATATATTTGTCTGGGTTCAGTTTTGTCAACCCGGCTTTGCTACTGGCTACATATGTATGTAGAAGTTAGTTAGTTCGTCAGTCCGTTGTTGTTATCATTTGGGCTGATAATGTAATCTTCATTATTCCCCCGACAGTTGTTGTTACCTCTTTCCGCCCACCCCCGCACCTTTTAAAATTCCTTTCTATTCAGTTCAAGTAACATTTTGCAGCCAATTAGCATAAGCTGACGTAGGTATCCTCAATCAGCAAAACACCTAATCACTTCGATGCGATTGAGATCATCTCGAGAACTTTTGGGTCATCATGACATCGTGTAAACCTGGCTAAAGTCTCTGATGATAAGCAAATTAACATAATTTCAACTGAATGCCTTTCAATAATTGCGACAACATGCCTTCGCATTGCGTTGTTATCAGTCGCCATAACCACAGTGGCTACTATCTGATGAATGTAATCTTCATTGCACAAAATATCTATCCCCATATAACTTGTATTTGTAGTTAATCGCACACGTAATTGATAAGAAGGCCATTAACATAATTTCAAGTACATATTTCGTCAGTTGAATTCTTTGTTTCTATTGATGAACTAATGCTTATGTTAAATTTTTTTCTGTTTTTGCTTGGCAATGATGATACTCGAGCTAAGTGAAAGATTAAAAGAAATCATGAAATCATATTTCCATGACAATGACACATTACTAAAATTGCATGAACTTGCTTCGTAAAGATGATATAATACAACAATGAAAATTTATAAGCCAAAAACTTTAAGTAAATCCGCAAAATATTCTTATTAAAAAAAAAAAAGGGAAAGAAAATCTATTTAAAACAAAGAAAAGAAGCCTTCTTCCCCACAAATCCATTCATAATGAGTTACGAATTACAGTTAAACCTCGATTATTCGATCTTCCATTAGACGAGGCTCTGAATAATGTGTTTAAATTCTCTTAAATAATTCTTATAAACAAGAAGGTTTTTGGATTTTTTCGCTTTTCGTTTTCACATTATCTGAAATAAACGATGTTCTACTGTAATTAAATTTGTCTACATTTAGTAGTTTTTTTATAAGATTTTTCAAGCAACTTTTATGTCTTTTTGTCTTCCAAATGCTACAGGAAATGAACATTTTTCTTTAAGAGCTTACATAAAGGTTGTGAAGTAAAGTTTATATAGAGATTTTCAGATGGAGAAATGGCTGCAAACGCTTTTATGTGGTAGCTGCCTACTTTTTTAACTCATTCAAAGATGGTTTGCTAAAATGGTAATATGAATTATTGCTATTAAGCGAATTTGTTGTTATGCCAAATTTAGTTATCAAATTCTGTTTTATGCAATATTTGCTAGAGATTGAAATTACCTCCATATATATCGATAAGATTCTATTTAAGTATTTACTTTTCTGTTTCTGTTATGTTTGCAGTCATTAAAACCAAAAGAAAAAAAAGACTAAATCAATATCTAATCAATGGAAATTTATGGCTTGCTCTATGCTACGTCGATGCAAGGTCAAAAGTAAAACAAACACAATACTCTGTAATATTTCATGAAACTTATTTGAATTTCTTCATCATCATTAGAAAATCAAAAGCTATCAATTTTTAGTGGCTTCAACTATTGAATGTGTTTAGTTTCTTCCTCAAGTTAGATAGATTTCGCTTAACTGTGTTTAATGGTATACATTAAGTAGAAGAAAAAAACTATAAGAAAACTTTTAAAAGTTGTGTAAATATTTATGAAATACAGAGAGACAAGGTCCCCCTCCCCAATGATGACAATAATGGTGAAGAGATCGAAGCTACCAATTGAACCATGAGCGCAAAAGCAAACAAATTAAAAGAAACCAATACAAAGTCATTTGCAGGAAGTAAATACGGTTTTTTTTGTTTTGTTTTTGTTTTTTGTTTTTGGGTGCAAACAGTTTGAACATTTTTGGCTTTTGGAGGAATTGTCAATCAAAATTGACCAATGCAATTGAATTATGCAAAACATTAAAAAACAACAACAGCAAAAAAATGTCAAATAAGCTTACTTAGGGTTATGCCGAAAATTGTATACCCTTGCAATTAGTGAGAATGAAATCTTATTTAGTTTAAAACTTTCCATATACTAAATAGGTCATTACATACAAATTAATGACTCTCAAATAATTTCTAGAAATTACACTTATGAGCTGAATGAGCTTATGAGCAAAAATTAGGAAAAAAAAAAAATATTTAAAACAAATTAAGAAGACTTTAAAAAACTTAATAACTTAAGAAAAAGAAAATGTAGAAATTTACAAAGATTAGTAAATTTTAGAAAAATCGACAAACATTTTGGGAAAAATTTTTAAAAATGTAAAATTTATTTGTAATTCCAATAAAATTGCTTTTAAAGCATTCTCTCAGCTTAGTAATATTCTTGCTTTATTTTGAAATTTTTGAAAACTTTGCCTCAAAATTAAATACAAGGAAGTGACTGAAACAGGCGAACAGACATCTGAAAAATATCGTTACAACCTCTGCAAGGGTATAAAAAATAACAAAAATTTATTGTTGAGGTAATCACACAAATATATAGACACAAACACATGTGTGTATATTTTTCCAGCATTACGCAAATTTAAAAAATTATTAAAAAAAAAAAAGGAAAACAAAACAAAAGGAAATAAGAAAATACAAGTATAAAGAAAAATAAATGCCACGCCCACATATATGAAGCCCATATAAACGCCCATATGGGATTGCATGCGACTGTCAGTTTGCGAGTGCGAGAGTGCGAGTGCGCAAGTGAGTGATAAGCCAAAGTCAGAGGGCAGGTGCTTGAACTTCAGGAAGGTCAACTTGCTCAAAGATAATTATAATTGTGCGCTAACAACGATTCGTTCGATATGAATGTCGCTTCACCACAAACATGCATAGTCTGTCTATACGATCTCGTCACGTCTCGTCTTTGGGACTTCTTTTTTTTTTGTTTTGGGTATATTTGAATCGAATGAAACTCAAATGAGTGGCAATTTCTTGATGATTAAGTTAAAGTTTCTTTGGTTAAACACAAAAAGTTCATCATATCATAGAAATTTCAGCTATTTTTAGTAGGTAACATATTGGAACCTCAAACACTTAACTTATCAATTGTTTGAAAATATGCAGAGAGAGAGAGAGAGATGGTTGGCCCCTTTCCCCTGCTCCCACATAGAAACACAACGCGAAATGTTAGTAAACTGGGCATTTTGTCATCAGAAGGTTTGTTTTGTGCATTTTTTTTGCTTTTTGCTTTGTTTTTGTTGTGTTGCTGTGACCCGCATATTAAACATTATCATATATTGAAAGAATTTCCGTTCCATGTAAAAAAAAAAAAAAACAAAACAAAACAAAAAATCTTAAAGTTCATTTTACTTGCTAACTTATTGCTTGTTACCACAACTATCTGTCTCTTTCTCGGGCTGTCTGTCTGGATTCAACAATTTAGATAATTTAAATGTTTCAGTTCTTTCGTTCTTTCTACTTCTGCTTCTTTTGGCACGAGAGAGGAAGCGATAAGATTTTACCTGCTTGGCTGCTTGTGTTGCTGCTCCCCCCAAAAGTCGATTGCCCACTTGCTATTTATAATTAGTACATATAACTACTAAAATTTTAATTGTTTGTATGTACTTGGATGCCAACTTTGATCGCATAATTGTAATTTCGCATTAGAGAGACATCTGAGATTTTAATAAGTATAATTACAGCATGTCAAAAGGGTCGGCACGTGCCCTTTTCCCACCTGCTGATACCAAATTTGAGTTTAACCTTTTTGACGTAAAGAAAATAATCAAAACAGTAAAATTTTTGGCAAATTTTAAGTTCGTGTTGTTTTTAAAAAAACTGATAGCACTTTCCGTTTGAAAAATTCATTAAGAAGAAATCGCTCAGAAAAGGGAAGACTTGAATTCGAAATTTCCAACCCAGGCAATTGTTTTATGAATACAGCTTTTGAAAATAGCAATTTTATAAAGCCATTTTTGAAGTAATTTTTTAAACAAAAATTTTTTATTTTTTGATTAAACTTTTGTATGGTTTTTGTATTCTTGTGGGCCAAATTTTCAAGAATTTTAAGTGCAATTTTTTACAGTCCCCAATGTATTATAAAACAGTTAAAAACTGTGTTTCGGGGACTCTGAAAATGAGTTTTGGCTTTTGAAAGAAAAATCCATTAGAAGTTTTAGATTTTTTAACTTTTTTTTTTGTAGTTTTTAGAACACTTTTTGCAAAAGTCTTTAATATTCTTGGCAAAACGGGATCGTGATGACATTGAAGCAAACTTGGCCCAAATATCATATATCGCATCGTATATCGGCATGGAGATCCCGCGATTTGTGGTAAACTTACACCGGCACGTTGCAGCAAAACATCAATGGGTCGTATATTTGATGTCATTTTGTTTGTTTCTATTTTTCGTTTGATTGTGTGCACCTCGTAAACACAAAAAAAAGCGCTTTGTTTTTTTGGAAAACTTTTGTTTTTTATTTTTTATTTTTTTTCGGTTTTGAAGAACGCGCGCGAAGTTTGCATGTCGAGTGTGCAATTGAATATAAAGTCAGAATTCAATATGAATTTGAATTTCAATACATCGCAAGCAGCAGACAGCGGTTGGTAGAAGAAGAAGCAGCACCAACAGCAGCGGCGGCGGCAACAGCGACGGCAACACAGACACATTTACGCTGACAAGCAACAAGTGATAGCAAAAAAAAAAAAACAAAAACAAAAACATTAATTCTCTCTCTCTCTCTATCTCTCACACACACACACACATACATACAGTTTCTCTCTCACGCTCCCTTCGGGCGTGTGTGTGTGTGTGAGTGCGGTGTGCAAATGTGTGTGAATAAAACAAAACAAAAAATTTTTTAAAAGCAGCAAGCTAAGTAGTTGCCGGCCACTTAATGAAGAAAATCAAAACTCATAACAGCTAAAGATAAAACAAAAAAAAAAACAAAATTAAGAAAAAACGACGTACATAGACTCTGGCACGTAACGGTCAAGTGGCAGAGGAACAATACCAAGAAGCACAAGAAGAACTATAAGAGGAAGAGCGGTAGAGGCCAAAGCCGCAGGCTCTTATCAAACGCAACGCGCACCCACTACAACTACACACATACATACACATACTCAAGCATCTGATGTGTGGATCAGCCGATTAATTTGCCGAACGATAGTTTCTGTCAGCGGCGTGCCCAGAAACACTAATCAAGGGGGTCCTACTTTAGGAAAGGGGTGTCCGCATAATTGTCACGCAAAGTCAAAAGGGAGCAGTCAAAAAACAAACCGCGTAGTTTATGAACGCTCTCTAAGGACTTTGATCTATCACTGAAATGGTGTAATGGAGTATGATTTTAATGAATTTATATTTCATTCATATAATTAATCATCTAATCTAACTAGCAAAACTTAATTCAATTGACTATGACCTTCAAGAGTGTAGCTACAGAGGGGCAGCGGTTTAGGGCAGCTGCTTAGCCGTATTTAGGATTTCAAACATATTTGGTAATAAATGTGCCTCCGTACCCTTTTGAGAAGGTACTGGCTACGCCCTTGCTTTCTCTCCCACACACAGTTACAAATACACATACGCACTTTACATGCGTGTATTTGTGCATGCCGTTAACCCGCTCCCATTTATTGTTAGTCTTATCACCGAGAAACGAAAACAAAAAAAAAATTAGAAACCAACAGGGACAACGATTAGATTCAATATTTTTGTTAAATTTGTTGTTTCGTTTTTCTTGTCTAAATCAAGGCAAAATTGATAACAAATGGGACATTAAAAGTTGTGTTTAACGTATTTTCCATGAAATATATTTTGGGGGCACGTAAACACACACACACATACAGACGCAAGCACGCACACACACACACACACACATACAGAGAGAGATAGATGTCGGCGAAGACACATGCCTATGCTTTCTGTGGCTCTGTGTGTACTTGTACTTGGCTGGCTGGCGGTAGGTCACTTGAAGGTTAACATGTCAAATCAAATGCAACCAGAAGCGGTAGGTTGGCGAGCGAAAAACCTGTCAGAAAAACTGCTTGAAAAAGGGTCTAAAAATAGAGAGAGAGTAAGAAACTGGAGCCGGCAAAAATTTATTGTTGCATACGCTGGAATGCAAGCTGCACTCAAACCATTGCAGTTAAACCGTGTAAATGCGAGCAAGCTGTAAAATGCGCGCGTACGAAAGAGAAGAGGAGAATACATTTATAGTTAAGCTACTTTTTACTCTCTTACCTTGGCTTCTTGGGGAACATCCAACATATTTAATTAAATTTTTTGTCCGCGTATAGTTTATTAATTAAGCGTCACTAATTGTTTTCAATTCACCAACAAAAAAACAAACACACACACATGTACGCACGCAAGCACACAGACAAAAAGATTAGTTTGCACGTCACAGAGAGAGGCAAAATTCAAATATTGGCACAAGCCACCCGCGCCACGCAATAAACTGGCAGAACTGAGTCTATTTGAATTAAAATATATGTTTTGGCCCTTTGGTTCTGATATTTTTGGATGGCCACACAACAGCTTACGAAAAGAAGACGCAACAAATAACAAGAAGAACAAGCGCCAGATATTAATTAGAATGAGTTGAAATTTGTGAGAGAACGGCAAAACAGCTGATGCGCTTAACAGCACACTGTTAAAACCTACCGCAATGATATAGATTGACAATATTTTCAAATATCATAATATATATTTATAACGAATATCATAATAAACATAACGAATAGTAATTAGTAAAAAAAAAAATAAATTTGAATTATTGTTAAATTTACCCATCTATGTTAACTGTTAAAATGCTTACGTTACGTATCTACGTATCTTACGTATTTCACGTTTTTGGCAAAATGTTAACAACAAAACGAACCCGGAGAACAAAGAAAAAGAATGAAGGGATAATTCCACAATGTAAAATGCTTACTTTGCATTTCGTATAATTTTACGTAGCTGGGCAAAATGTAAACAGCAAACCAATCCCAGAGAACAAAGAAAACTGCGCAAAGGCAAGCCCGATCCGTTCATTCCACAAACTAAAGTGACTCCTGGCCAGAAATCCCACACACAGACCGCTTCATACCACACCGCACCATGGGCAAGTGCTTCTCCTGCAGCTGCGACAATGAAGAGGAAGAGAAAGAACCAAACCTGATATAACTCATGGCTCAACTGTGAGTAGATGCAGCAGCAACTACTTTTATCCCTACTTAATAAGTCTTAAGGATTTGTATATCTATTTATACTTATATAGGAACAACAACAACGTGTACGACAAGTATTAGAGGTGTTGCGTGGATCGCGTGGCGATGGGCCATAGATTACGGAAATGGAACGAGCGCGTAGAGAGAAAGTGGTAACACTTCTTTCAGAAGATCCTTCCGGTTAAAATGTAAGATGAATTATTCTTTAGTTTATAACGTGTAAAGTGGTTCCAGTTCCATTTGTCCATCTTCTAGAAGTTAGAATCTAGACTAAAGCCACCGCTGATTCCTTTTTTGTTTTTACTATAGTTTTAAGTATCCTGAGACAGCATTTTATTATTCACTTGGAGCCTAAACGGGTTTAATTGTCTTCCTAATAGATTCTTAACAATTGTTAGTATAAAAGATGCAGAGGTTTCCCCTATTTCCGATATATTTTAGTTTCGACGTCTAGATAGGACCAATTAGAGATTAGATAGATTACAGTCAAAAAGAAGAGTGTACACAATGGAAGGAGAAAGCTATATAAAAAGAGAAAGTTACTTAAAACAAATTATTAAATGGAAATTTTAATCAATAACTCTTTATCCTTACAGGATCAGCCGAGTTAAAGTCCAAAGAGCATGGCAAGAAGAAAGAGCTGTGCAGTCGACAAACCAACTGTCTGGCTGCCTCTTGGAGAGGATGTTTAAAATACTTAAAAGCGAACTATGTGATCACGCCGCGGCATCTAACATTCTCTCCCTTTTCCACACTCCTCCACATCAATTTGTTTGTGTATACAATAACGATTACCAAAATTTGAGAACCAAATTAAAACTTCATACAAATTGTGATTACATTCGAAAGAAACAGAAGAATTTTGTATGGATTTTTGTAACAAAAATTTTTGTTTTTTCATGTTCCATTTTTTTTATTTACAATTATTTTTGATAAAATAAAAAAATATTTGTATGTATGTATATATATAGAAACCCCGAAAGAAATGAAAAATGTAAAACTAAATTTAAGCTAAAGTAACATCATTTTAGTGTATTTCATGTTTCCACTTGTCCCGCGCCTCCAGTTTCGCCTCCGGGACGAGAGAACTTTTGGCTCCTCCCAATATATTAGTCGTTGCCTGTGTGGCCAAAACGGCGGGGCATACAACCAACTGTGGTATTTGCCGAACAACAGCCCCCACAGCCCCGCTATAGCCCTTTTGATCGTGTTCTGTGATGGCAGCCTCAATTAGCGTGTTGGCCGAATCGTTGATGCCCTCCTTGACAATGGCATAGGCATTGGCCACACCCTCGCGCAGATCCTTGGGTCGACCCTGACGCTTCTTGCCGTGCCTGGTGTTACGTTTTTTCAATGACGGTCCAGCCGATAGCATATCGAATGTGGTCTCTGCCGTAAATTGTAATAGATGAATTATTCTCGATGTTATCTCGAGGGCCGCCAGCGCTGTGCGAGCCGTAAAACTCTGGGCACCCAGCTGGAAGCCGCGTATAATGCGGCCATCCTTATTGTACTGCTCAATGGGCAGGCGGAAGAGATCGTATACACCCTGGAATAGCTGAAGCACAGCATTCGTTGGTCCAATGCCGCTCAAGATATTTGGCAATTGATTTCTCTTGATATCCTTGAGCCACTCTCGGCACAGATACTCGAAAAGTTTATTCCAGCCTAGAATGCCGCGACGATTGACAATCTCTCGCAGACAAATGCCCGATCCCTGCAACTGGGCCAGACCCATGATTAGGCCAGTGATTGGACCGCGAGATAATTCAATTCTACGGCCATGGTAGTCAAAGCAAATGGGTAAAGCCGGACTGAAGATGACCTCACGGAAATAAACGGGACTCACATCGTTCGATGCCGGATCCTCGCCATATTCAATGGCATCCTTATCCTCCTCCTTGTTTTCATCGATAAGAACATCTAGATTTCTCTCCACCAATTCCTTAACTTCCGAATCCTCCAGCTCTTCTGCGGGTATTTTATTAACCGACATTATCGGCATATCGCGTTCCGCCGCCGCCGCTGAATTGCTTTCCATTTTGGGGCTTCCTCCTCCAGTAGACGCATTGCTTGCGGTTGAGTTCTTAAACACGGCCGAAAAGAAATCCTCAAGAAAGAGCAACGTATCCTGATCGATATTCAGTTTAATGGGCAAAATCGATACACGCAGAGAGCATTCTTCGGCTAAACTCTTTTGCGGATTCGGTCGTATGCTCAAGGCCTTCACAATAACCATATTCTCGTCAGGTTTATGGGATATGTTATTGATATTCGGATGATAGAGAAACTTGTTGATATCCGATGAACGCAAACGATCTCGTATTTCGATTTCCGAAATGAGCAAAACCTGGCGCGAGGAGTAAATGGAATTTGTGGGATATATCTCGTAGGAGAAACGAATTTTCGAAAGCTGTATCTCAACCAGAACATCCAGATTACGTTTCGAACCTTTTGGTTCTTTTAAATTGGATTTCTTTGATTTCTTCTCGAAGTCATTTTGTGGCTGGGAAACGCCATATTTATATGTTTCCGACATGCCAGTTGCGGGAGCAGCTCCACCTGGATTCCTTTTCATTTTTTCGGCGGCAGGTGGTTGATCAGGAAAATCCTTGCCACCAAACATATGCCATGTGAATGTCATTTCGCAAAGCGTATAACTATGCTCTGGAATTGGAAAGTTAGCTGGCGGACGAAGTAGATCCACTTTCTCGTGGGGCAAACAGAAGTGATTATCGACAATTTGCAAAGGATCTTCGGAGACGTAGATTTGCTTGACACCAAATTTATCCATAGGCAAAATTTCATCATCGTGTATAATGTCGAAATCTTTCTCTTCCAATGATGAATTCGCAGACATGTTGCCGGCAATAGATCCCAGTTCTTCCTGGACTTGAGGCAGAGATATTTGTGATTTTGTTTGATTATAATAGGATTGCAGCATAACATTTGACTCAAAATCCAATATATTGCAGATTTCTGGCTCTCGATTTGGCTCCATCGATTTGTACTTTGAGGGCGATAATGGTGACTGAGCGGAGTGGGAGCTGGACTGGGACTGATACGACTTCTTATGAAAGTCCACTGGCTTCTCGTTGGGCTCGTCCGGAAAGTAAAATATTTCGATACCCTCCTCCCCACGCTTGGGCTGCTTTGGTGTGGGTTTGCCTGCAATTGTTTCCACATCCTTGACAGCTTCGGCCATCAGTTTATTGACATGTATCTGGGTTTGATCACAATTATCCTTCTCATGCTTTGCAAAGTCTGTGGCCGCCGCTCCCGCTGCCTGCTCATCGGCTTCGTCATGGATTGGATTCTCATCGCCAGAGATGAGATCTTTGTCATTGGCCACATATGCAATCAATTGAGCCAATGCAGCAGCCGAGTCGTAGCATGTCCTTAAATGCATATCATGTATGGAGGATCTCAAATCGACAGCAGGATGTATCCTATCCTTGTCATCATTCAAACGAAACGATATATTCAGTAATCCCAAATTCAAAACTGGTATCAAAATATCACAGCAATCCTCGCCAGTAGCTGCCTTAGCCACTGGTCCCATATTAAGTACACAATCCTCTGCAATGATCCTCAAAGTGCATCCGCTCACCGATGATATGATATTTGTGCTAAGTGTACAGTAGCCAATATCGATGAAGGCCCGATGCGAAAAGAACTTTGGACGATAATCGATGGCCGCATTCCAGACATGAAGTTGTATTTCCGATATCAACGCATACGGTTCATATGCCTCAATTGGATAATCAGTCACGTCCATAAAATCAATCAACTGATTAAGCCAAATGTGCTCCGAATACGCGGGATTGTGCCTAAAGACAGCTCCATTGATACCAAATGACATTTTCATGCGCTTAATACGCTTCTCCGGCTGCTTACGTATCTCGGCCACAATTGTTAGAACCTCCTCACGCTTATTTGACGCCCCATCACCATGATGATGATGATGATGATGATGATGTTGGTTTTGTTGATTCTGGGAAAAATTGTAAATTGTTGGCATTAGATTGGGATCTTGGGCTTGATCACCATCACCATCTGCTCCACTCCACGCCAAATGTAGATCCTCTAAAGAAGTATTTCCGCAATGTAATGCCTCAATTTGCTGCAATTGTATGCAGAAATAGCCCAAATTCTTGTCATTATTCAGACCAGTTACGGTGAATAGTTTAAGGCCTTTTAGATTGATTTGAAATTTGCCCACAGCAGTTTCTGTATCGCGTACGGGGGCATAGAGAATTAGGCAGCCTTCCTCAATGATGGCCTCAAAGGAGAAGGCATCCTCGCGAGGTGGTTTATTCTGTTTGGCAGGAGCAGCTCCTCCCACACCGGCTGCTCCTCTTGATGATGATGGCAATGTGGTTTCTGCCATTGAAAAGTAAATGCTACTTTCCAATGTGCTTGTACTTAAAAGTATATTTCTCTCCTCATAATCATCCATGGCACTGTTTTCTTCCCCCTGATCCGCTCTCTGCCCGCCGGGATTTGTCTCCTCCTCGTAGTAGGGTGATCGTGGCTCCCACATAAATAGATCACCATTCAAGCGATTATAGATTATTTCATAGATCTTCTTCGATTGCAAAACAACTTTAATTTGCGGTATATACGCTTCGATTTTCAACTTGGACGATTGAGTGCAACTGTCACAGAAATCATTGATCTCCTCCGTCTCGCCGGGCAGAAATGAATCGGTCTTCTCTGTATGGCCATCAAGACCCTCCACATTCGATGTATAGCCGAAGGAGCACTTTGAACTAAATGGTGATTTGCGTTTCGGTTTCTTCTTGTTCATCATCATCATCATCAAATCATTGTTATTATTTGTGGATTCCAATTGAAAGATATTGATGCGTACTTTTCTATTGAACGTGTGTAGGGTCCGCTGTTTGCACTTGGCAAGATGCACAGCATCCTTAGGCATATTTGTCTCACAGTAGTACGCATCCAATTCATCCGCATTGATGCTTATGTTTGTGGTTAAATCGACCAACAGATTATGCAGCTCTAGAGCTAGATAATCTTTGCGTACATTTTTCTTCCACCATGGTATCTTTTGGGGATCCTGCTCGGAACGACCATCGACAACGGGAAACCGCAAATGAAGCCTCAAGAGTTCACATTTAATATAGAATTCCGTTTGATTGGCCTCATCCAGATGGATTTCGCTGACATTTGAACCTTGGACATGGAATGGTGATCTACCAAATAGTGCGCTTAGACGATCGTAAATCGATATATCCAAATCCGCGGTGCATTCATCAAAAATGCATTCCAATTTATTTGTGCAACGATTGCAATTCTGTTTGTACAGGAACGATGAGCTCTGTGTGAGAACAATTTCGGGACGTATGTGATAGCCATCGGGGCAATTTTTAGGCCTATCGAAGAGTATAAGGTAATCCATTTGATTGTCCAATATCTCACATAGATCGACCATAGTGGCCGCCAGTGTGGTTTTCGATGTCAATTCCTGGCAATATCTCTGCTGATTGCCATTTATAATGATCGGTGAGGCCTTGACAAATAAATAGTTTTGATTCTCCAAGGGAAGCACATGCTTCTTTGGATCGGATATGCTTAAAAAATAATTATCGGCTATTTCCACATAGCTGGCATAACTAGATGGATCAAATATAATCCTATAGTCATCAATATTCGCAGTTGTTGCAATCAGAATATCATTGTGCAGGGCCAAACCATAGATTTGTGATATTTGTATTTTAAATTTTAATATTTCCCCTGATGTTTCCGCATAGCCAATTTCGGTTTGAGCATTTGTGTACGATGTCAGCATGCTATTCGATGATGAGGCAATCGATTCACACATTTTACGACCACCCCTTGTCGCATAGGTGTTTCTACTTGTCGTGCTGCTGGCTCCAGCTCCAGCTCCAGTTCCTGTTATAGTTCCAGCTCCGGCAGTTTTACTATATGTTGAATAGGTGGAATAGGAATCATCTAATAGACCCTCCGATGACCATTCCGCATTTTGTCCCAATATTCCAGTCATTTTACTATTCTGGCCACCGATTTGCTGCTGATGCTGATGCTGATTCGGCGTTTTAATTGGACGCAATTTTTTCATTAATTGATCTTTCGGACGCTCTTTGGTAAATCCCTTGGAGAACTCAATAAATAGATGAATTTGTCGTGGTGTTAGCATAAAATATATATCATCTAGTATTATCTCTAGATTGATTTTCGGTCCAGTTATATTCTCCGTCTGCTTTATGCTAATCTGTATATTCTGTGAGCCTCTGAACTCAACTATTTTACACAATTGCCCATATTGAGTGGGCGAGTACAGGCCATCGTCGTAGGCAATTGTCTCGGATGTGTGTATGCTGAGGCCGTCTATAACTAGATTGTGCTTGGCAATCATGGGCAATGCATTGAAACTGCCATCATCATGCTCCCCATTCCCATTGTCATCATTGTCGCTGTCGTGTTTCCGATCTCCTCCATCGTCATCATCGTCATCGCTGTGGCTATGTCTGGGATTTTGGCTGGCATTGCTTGGCGGCGTCGGCGGCGGCTGCTCGTAACCAGTTTTATTTTTATAATCCAAATGACTGGCCTTGAAGGATATTATCAGTTTCCTGGCCGAATTGGGTAACACATATTCAATATTTAGTGTTGTATTAGTTAATTTGGCTCTTATCCTGTTGAGCACATTGTCAATTGTCTCGGCGAACTTCTCTAGCCCAATTAGGGTATTATTATGATTATGAAATGGTACATCATCGTCCACTTGCTTCATGCATTCCTCGGCCATTTGCATGGAACTGCTTACGGAGGACCACATGGATTCCAACATTGTGGTGCCACTCTGTAAACGGGTGACTGGCCTCAATGTTATTGTTAGATTTGATATCTCCAGCGAACTGTCGTTCGTCATTAGAGCGTTCCATGGCACTACGACACTGAGGCAGCCAATGTGCCCGGATACCACCTCAAAGGCCCAGCCCTGATCCTCGAACAGATCATTGAAGGCATTCACTTTCAGTGATATATTCTCAACGACAGCTTTACCATTGTAGAGATCCACTTTCAGTTGCTCCAAATTAAGATTGTTCTCAAAGAATTGACCCAAATATCGCTGCAGCAAATATCGGCATGTCTTTGTCTTTAACCCGTCCCAGGGACTAAACCAAGACATCGTTATATGCGTTCTATAAATCAACAAAAAAAAGAAAAAAAAAAAAAGAAACAAATTTGGAAAGTGGATGAGAAAAACAAGAAGAGAAACCTTTGTTATTGTTGTCACTCGTCACTCCACTCACTCCAAGTCGCAAAAAGAAATTTGGTAAGACAAAGACAAAGCAATCTGTCTCGTCCCAAAAGGGCTAGAGGAAACTTACATCTGATTCCAGTGCAGGAAATGTTCATAGAGAGAGCTTTTTTTTCTGCTGCTGGGTGGGTGGGCTGCAAGAGGCGTAAATTGTAAAACACGCAATAAAAAAAAATTATATTAAACAAAAGTCACCAGTTCGTGGGTTTGTTGTTGTTTTCTGCGCGCGTGTGTTTGTGCTTCTATGTATATATGTGTGTGCGCGTGTGTGTGCGTGTTTGTGTGTGGGTAGGTAAGTGTGGGTGCTGTTGATTTAACAGTGTGCTGTTAAGCGCAACAGTGCATGGCCAACAGCTTGCTTCACTTTTGAAACAATGGTATTGGCACAAAAAAAAACATGCACAGTGTGTTTATAAAAATTCCAGACATTTAATGACTTCATAGAATCGTACAGTTTATAGTCAACACATAAATACAAAAAAACAAGCAAATAATTTTTATAGTTCCGAATGTGTATCGGAAATTTTCTAAGATTTCGGACGACCTGCCTGATATCTAAGAACATTCTATACACAGATAAAGGTCTGGCTCCGATACGGCGTAAGAATTCATTTTGCATTAACAATAGCAGTTATATACATTTTGAATGAAAAGTTAATCTAAAAAAAATACATATTGAGTAAACAATTTTATAGGTATTGTTAGTTGTAGGCTATTGTTTTATTTTTACTATCTAGACAAGTTGTTCCTTGGTTGCTTTCTACTGATCTGTAGGTTTGACTCTATCAAAGACATTTTTATTCATTCATTTATTTCACTTTAGATTAATGTTATACACATTTGTGAATTAAACATTTAATTAAATTAAATTTAATTAATACTATGGAAAAACAGTGTTAGTTTGTTTTAAAATAAACTTCTTTATAGGCAAACGATTTTAAAAGACCTCGACATTTGCTTATTGTGTTTTTTGTTCGTGTTACTGGAAATATGTGAAACATAACATTACAAAAACTAATATCGTAACAAGTGGGATTATTATACAGCGATGCATTAAACATTGTGGAGTTACTTATTGTTGATATTTTGCATTCCACAAAACGTTTTCATTTCTTATTCATTGCGTTACTGTGTATGTTTCCATTCCATTGTTTCAAAAGGCACACAATTTGCACCGCTATCTTGTCGTAAGTGGCACAAAGCATTACAACGCTATCTTGACGGACATCTAAATGACGACGAATTTTTGCTGTTAAAATCGAAGTAAAACAAATTCAATATAATTTTCAGTTTTTTCCCATCCCAAGTTAAGCAATTTTCAGTGCTGGTGAAGTTGTAATCCATAGTGTGTGTATTAGGCAACGGCAACTCCCGCGAATAATACAAATACGTTAAACCAGCCGAGCTAAGAGTTATGAATTTGAGCCAACCACAATGGTACTCCCTACCAGCGGTGGTATTAACTCAAATTTTTGACTATCTGGACCCAGTTTCCCGAAGATCAGCGTCAAGTGTTTGCTTTTTCTGGCGGCAATGTCTCTTTCAAAAACGGTAAGTAATATTCAATTTTACTAGCCCTCTTCCCTCGGTGAGTTTGTGTGTGTGTGAGTGTGCGTGTCCGTGTCCGTGTGTTTTGCTTTTGCGTCTCGAAGAAACAGTAAAAAAATGAAGAAAAAAAGGAAAGCAAAAACAAAAACATTGTTGGCATTGACAACGAAGGGAAATAGAAGAGAAGGAGGAGGTGAAGTGAGTTGCGAAATATTGTTGGATGGGGGGGGGAAAGGGGTACCCTCTACTGCTGCTGCTGCTGTTGGGTGACGCACAGCTGTTCGAGAGTTTCCAGGGGGCGGGGGCGTTTGTTTTGCTTTGCATACCCTAACATAAAAGACTATAGACTTTTTGGCTAACCGTTTGCATTTTATCAAAAATTTCTAAATGGTGAATGTTTTATCCGACTGCTTAATTGAAATGTTTAGTGTTTCAATATATTTGGTCATAGCACGAGAGTTGGAAAACTAAGTTTTTCGAGGGGGACCCTGACTTGAGATTTCGAATTCAGGATAAATTAAAACGATCTTTGTAGAGGGCATTCCAGTTTTATTAAACTCGTAGAGGGTATTCTAAGATTAATGTTTTATTAAGAGGGTATTCTAGTATTACAAGATCCTTTTAGAGGACCCTTCCATTATTTACTATCTTTCATGTTTTACAGTCTTTGTAGAGGATATTTTCTTCATTTACGATCCTTGTGGAGAATATTTTACACATAAACCTTTCGTTTTTAGACGACAACATTTTAAGGGTATACAAAAATCGAGCTTATCTTGGTTTTACGGCTACTTTTGGCAGGGGGCAAGAAATCATTTTTATAAAAGTGCAATAAAAACAAGACAAGACAAGACAAGACAAAGGAAAACAAATCGAAGTGAAGTGAAGCAATACGTTTGCTCTGTTGGCACTTTTCACCTTGAATACACACAGAAAGAGATTGAAAAAGAGGGAAAGAGAGAGAAGCAGATAATTCCAGTTAAGTTTTTTCCTCATTATTATTATTATTATTATAATTCTTACAGATACTTTAAGAACTTTCGCTTTCAACTTGATGTGGCACACGATGATCAATTGGCGTTCTTCCATCGCAGTATGGCCAATTTGGCGAAAGAGCTGGTCATAGTGTTTGATTTTCATAATGCTTTTCACATACAGAAAATGCGAAGGCTGCTTTACAAGTAAGTAATCCCATTGTGATTCCAATCGTCATAGCAGTGGCCAGTTTACTAACTCTAATATCTCCAATTCTAGAGTGGCACGCTGTGATAACATTCAGGCCTTGCGTTTCCAAACCCACAATGTAGGCCTTGTGGCTGCTGGAAGTATGCATAGTGAACATCTGGTGGCCATAGAACAGTGAGTTGGCCTTGCATTTGAATCTATAAATAAATCTTATATCTCCCTTTCTCTCTCTATCCCTCTCTATGTTCCTTTCGCTCTTCACCTCACTCTGTCTCTCTCTTTTTTTTTAGATGCTTTGTGGAACCCTTAAAGCTATTTTTAGGGCGCAAGCGTCAATCATGCCAAATACTGGATTTGGGTGCCATCGAGGCTCTAACATACTATGGCCAAGATTTTATTAAAGCCATGGGCAAGCCTCAGGAGCTGAATCAACTAACGCTGGCCAGCATTAAATATGATCCTAGTCATTATCCCATCTTAACGCTGGATACCACTTTAATGCAGAAATGTGCTGCCCTGCATGTGCTCTCTTTGGATTATGATACCCTAACGGATGATTTGTTGCACACCATTCAAGTGCTGCCCCTAAGTAAATTCCTAATTGTTGTCCATGGCCTTGATAGCAATGAGGAGCAGCAGGCTGTTGTCTCGGAGACAGCTTGGGCAAATTTCGCAGCTCATTTCACTGGCATTAGGCTGGTGCTCACTTTGGTCTATGCCTATGAGGCAATCGAGCTGCTCCAGATGCGAATATTGCGACGCAATATGCCCGTCACCGATGTCCGGTTGCTTTTCTGTGAATACATGAATGCTGAGGCCTTGGACTGGATGTCAGTGCATAATAGTGATACATTGCGTAGCATCTATTATATTGATTCGGCCTATAAGCATTCCAATAATCGCATGGATTTCACACGACACAGTTTCATGCGGCAGGATCCATTCGTTATGATGGCCTGGCGTTGCAAACAGCTCGAGGAAATAGTGGTGCACGGCTATGTAATGGATCCGCACAATCTGGTGGGCATTGCCCGGCTTCGGGGCAGACAACTGAAACGTCTGGAGGTGTCCATGATCGATTGGTCTAGTGCAGCGGCCTTAAATGCCTTCAACGAGGTGAGTATAACGCCCTTTTAAAATTCTCCGAGAGATCTGAGTCTGTAGAACCTTCTCCTGTCCCGTTTTCTCTCTCTCTCTCCCTAAACACTAAGATTCCCATTTATCTTGCAGGAAATCTGCACATTGTTGGATCAGCAATGGGCGCCCATTAGCACGGACAAGCTGCCGCCATCGCTTGACTATGGTCCCGTCGACTATGAGGTTTGCGATCAATTTGTTTACGAATTGCTGCGCCAGGATTTAAGGAGCCACTAAACAAACAAAACACACAGCAATTATCATGACGCATAATTATAGAAAATTAATTAACTACGTAGCTAAACAAAAAAAAAACAAAAACAAAAAAAAAGATGAAGAAAAAAAACACACAGACACACAAAACTGATAATGAGAAACTCTTACAAAATTTAAGCAAAAAGCCTAAGAAAAAACAAAAAAAAAAAGAAGAAAAATCCAAATTCATCTTTTGTATTCAGTTCGAAACGAAAACGATTTATCGATTTTATGATAATCCAAGCAAAACAAAGCAAAGACAAAAGAAAACAAAAATTTGATTTTATTGGCAAGCATTTTAATAGAATTTATACATACATATGTATATATAATTATATTCCTTATTTTCCTAGATTTATTTGTTAGCAGAGAATTTGCTATTTGAGACTCCATTTTACTTGTCCTTAATTAGTTTTTGTTTTCTATTTTTCATTTGTTTTGTTGTGTTTTTGCTTTATTAAGGAAGAGAAAAGTAAAGGAAAAGAAGACAACAACAACAACAAAAGAAAAAAAAACAAAATACACAACGTGAACAGGAACAAGAATAGGAATAGAATGAAAGACTTGAGCACTTCATATTTAATATCTTATATGAGAATGTAAAAAACAAAAACAAAACAAAACAAAAAGAAACAAATATTATATTGCAAAAGCAAAATGAAAATGTGTGCAAAAATGTGTTGACCTGCTAGAGAAAAACATCATTTTATAAGCAACAACAACAACAACAACTGTGATTTAAGTGTGTGAATACAACAACAACAAAAAACATTAACAACAATGACAACAACAACAACAATGGCAACAAACAAATTAAAGAAACTCACACAAATGACAACAACAAGAATGAAACAAATTGTTAAGCAAATTGTCTAGTTAGCTAAGTTAAACAAAACAAAAAACATGTTGAAAACAAAAATGTTTGTAAAACCAAAAAAAAAAAAACAAAACAAAACAAAACAAAAATACGAAAGAAAACAAATGAAATACTACGACCAATGTCAAATTGTTTGCTCAAAAATCAATTGGCACAAATTGTTAAACTTTTTTGTAATAATGTGTATAATGTGAAAAGAGAAATGAGAATAGGAACAAGAAGAAGAACAAGAGATGTAGTAAAACAAGACGATGATGATGATAGAGAAGAAAATGTAGAAGCTTGGCGCTAAATTGTGATAACAACCAACAAACAAACAAACAACAAAAGCAAATGTAAAGCGCCGCCATTTGTAAAGTTTTAAGTGATATTAACAACAACAACAATACCAGCAAAATTGTAGCACACACACACACCCACACACACAATCCTAACCAAATGTATACCCACCCACACACACACACACATCCGCATACACACATTGTCAAGTCCTAGTGAAAAGGTGTTAGAGGAAGAGAGAGCTCACTCTTTGCCACCATTTATTATTTACTTGCACTTAGTCTAGATTGCCAACAAGACCCAAACGGAACTCTATATAATATCGAATTTAGTTTAGGATTACCCGGAGAAAACATACAAAATAAAAGGGGTTTCTCTCTTTCTACTCTTTTTTTTAATCAATCAAGCCAAAATTTGCTTCCATAATTACAATGCAATCTAGACTTCGAATTAAAACCAAAAAGTATTTAAAAAGAAAAAATTCCAATAGACACAGATCTAAGAGGCATCATTTAGGATTGTTTTTTAATTAATCAACTTAAAAATCGAAAAACGAATGTCAATTGAACTAATTGAGTAAAGGAGAATCTGAAATGTCAACAAATTGCAATCATCGTATATATATGTATGAATTTAGTTTAAGTTGTTTTTTTTTTTAATTTTGAGGCAAATGAGTTGATAATGAGGACTTAGGAAAAGATAAACTAAATAGGTAAACCATCAATTAGACATAGAAGTAGAGAGAAGAGAGTATAAAGAACTGCTGCCATTTTTTGAGCATTTGTTGTGTGTGTGTGTGTGTGTGTGTGTGTGCGGACTCGGTGTGTGTTGGCATGCGTTAAATAACAACAACAACACAAACAAACAAAAAAACCTCGGCACAAGCCGCAAAAAACAAACAACTTTTTGAGTATTTTGTAGTACAGGCATTATTAATTTATACAACTATGTAAAATATATATATATATATACATATGTATGTATGTATATATATATATATATATATATATATATATATATATATATATATATATATATTCGATTTATGTATGTATGTTTGCACAAAACGCAGCAGAAATATGTATGTACATATGTATTTGCCCAAAGAACTCTGCCAAGTAAATGCCGCCGCCGCTGCTCGGGCCATCCTCTCCCCCTTCCCCCCGCCATTGCTGGCCGGACATCAGCAACAACAACAAAGAACATTAACAACAATGGTACCTGAACATCACAAAACAAACACACACAACAAACAAACAAACACACACACACACGAACAATTTGAGCATTTAGAAAAAGGATAACACCAACAACAACAACAACAATGAAACAACAAGCAACACAAATACATATATATATACAATGTATGTTATATATAATATTGCTCAAATTTAGAATTCTATTTAAACAAAAGACTGAATGATAACAAAAGTTTTGCTATGTTGTGTGTCCGATGAGAGAGAAAGAGAGAGAGAACAAGAGAGAGAGAGAGATAGATAGATAGATAAGCCATTAGCAAAGGACTAGCTAACAGGCCCAACAACAACAAAAAACGAGGGCGCTCGAGCACAAATACACGGCGAGTTCATTGGCTAAAATGAAAATGCAAACGATCTCAAGCAACAACAACAAGAACAACCAACAATAACAACTACTCTACTACTCCAATCCAATCCAATCAATTTACCACAAATGTAATGTCTATGCATACATATAGAAAAATGTGTATATGTATATGTGTTTGCGTGTATGTAATAATTTTTATAAATCATTTTTTTTTTTTTGTTGTCTTTTCGTTAGAAATTTCACAATAGGCGAATTTTAATTTGTAAACTTTAACTGAAAATCACGAATGGAAAATGAAGCAATCTAAATGTAATAAAATTATAGAATGTAAACAACAACAACAACAAAATGCAGCTAAATGCAAACAGCAATTGTGTAATTAATTTAAGTCTAGCACATACAAACAACAACAACAACAAACAAACAAACCAACAACAGCAACCAACAAAATGTGATAAAAGTGTCATGCTGCTTCCAGAGAAATCACACAAAAAAAAAAAAATTGCATTAAATTTTGAGCAAAATGTGTGGGTTATCGAATTATGCGCTCTCTCTTTCTCTCTGTATGTCTCTAATTACACTATGCAACAAGTGTATCTAAATGTAAACATGCCAAACTCTTAGGATATTTAACTTTCGCTGAAGAACTGAACTAAGCTGAACTAAAAAAGTGTGCAACATAATTCTTGACTCCAAGTTTTCTTATTATTATTCTCAAATCGAAATACTTGAATATTTATACATACGAAATTGGCAAAATTTCATTTTTAGATTGTAAATACAAATTAAAAGTACCTGGTTAAAAATTTTGTACAAAAAAAAAAAAAAAATCCGAATCAACTAGATTTGACAGTTTTTGTTTCTCTTCTGTTGAACTAAATTTAATTTTAAACCTGATTAAGAAACCATAGATTCTTCTAGTTAGTTAAATAAAGTCATTCAAAGAAGTTTGGAGTTGAATGATATAATAAGTTGTACCATCTAAAAGAAACTTATGTCAAAAGAGCGAGAGGGTTCTCAGAGATCGGCAAAAGTTCAATTTGTTGCACAGTGCAATTAGATGAAGAACAAAAGGCCAGGCCTAGTATTGTAGTTAACTTGTATTTTCCAATTTGCTAAGCCAACTAACTTACTAAATAACTAACTAACTAACTGAACGATCAATTAAGCAAAACTAATCATTTTAAATACATGAGTTACAATCAAATGCAAAGAAAGTATTAATTTTTTAACCCGTTTAGTTTATTTGCAACTTCCAAGAAATTTACAAACGAAAAAAACGAAACAACAACACAAAAGAAATTGGAACCAAGAAGATATATGTATATGTATATATATATATGTACCTCAATATATAAATATATACATATATATGTATATATATTTTTAATGCCATTTATTGTATTTAAATTTGAGAGCAAAGAAGAAACGTAAAGTGAGCGAGCAAAAGCAACAACAACAACAACAACAATTTATGTAAATCATTCCACATACGTGCTACTTATCTGTAACGTATATCGTATATCGTATTTGTATTTGTATATCGTATGTCTGCAAGCAACACAAAAAGAGAGACGAAGAAGAAGAAGAAGAAGCATGTTAATATATAATAAGAAATGAATTAAATCAATTGTCAAATGTCAACATCAAGCGATAAGAAAGTTATATATCGAACATATATACAGATATGTATATTGCAAGTTATGCTTTAAAACAAAAGAAAAACAACAAGTTGGAAGAAAGAAGAAAAAGAAAAAACAAATAAAAAGAAGCAACAAATGAAGTGAAAGCTGTGATAAAATGCAAAAACAAAGCAAAAAAAAAAACAAAAAACAAACTTAACAAACAAAATCCATGTAAAAAAAAGGCAAACGACAGTAACAACAACAATTACAACTACAATACACAACACAGTAACAACTAACAACAACAACAACAACAAAACAAGCCAATGCGAAACATGTGCGACCAACAACAACAACAACAACAGAGAATAACTTTTGACAACTGAAAACAAAAATAAAAGAGAAATTAATAAAAAAAAAAAAAAATGGGAAAAATTGCATTAGGAATGAACATCTATTACAGTAGTAGTTAGCTTAGCAGGACTAGGGATCTGAACGAGGGGGGTGGGGGGTGTTCGAGAAGGACAGAAAAGGACGAGCAACAACAACAACATTAACAACAACCAAAAGCAATTGAAGTCTTTTAAGTGCAAAAACAGCAACAACAACAACAATTAACTGAAAATGAGCAACAGAATGTAAGAGCAAATCAATGTTAAACAAGATTTAATAAGAGTAGAATTATACACACACCCACACACACACACACACTCGCAACAACAACAACAACACAAAGACAAAGAGACAGACACAAAATGCACATTATATAAAATGCAAACACTTTGATTTTCATTTGATTTGCCATAAATATATATAAATATTTTTTTTTTGTCAATTTGTGTGCAAGATTTTTAAAGCTTAAAACAAAACAAGAAATTTCAAATGTAAACTTGAAAACAAAAATCTAACAAAAAAAAAAAAAGAAAACAAAACCAACCAAGGCCAACATACAATTTTGTGGCATATGCAATATCATTATGAATTAAGCGCAGAAAAACACAATTTCAAAATGTAGCATAAACAAGAAAACCAAAACAAAACGATAAAAAGAAAATGCATTCAAATGTTTGAAAATTAAACAAAAACAACAAAAAAAAAACCCTAAGAAAACGAAAGAAAAAAATGTTCTAAATTTGCATGGGGACTGAAAATTTTGTTGCCTTTTGGCCAAACTGGGAACTCGTCATTGGGATACGATTTCCAACAACTTGCCAGGTGGATCCTCTAGCAGAAAGACCATTTGGAGCAGCAAATAGAAATTTAAAAGGATTTAAATAGCTAAAAATCGGTCTCCATCATACAATAATAGAAAGTTGCTGCCGAATCTATTCAAAATTCACTCAACAGTGGAATCTATCGACTTTTGCTATATTTTGTTTCTGGTTACCGGCAAAATTGAGCGCCCTTTCAGATGGGAACAGGTAAGCCTAAACCAAAGTTGACTAGAATTTTTATTTTTCCAAAACTTCATAAAATCACTTCATTTACTTTAAAATATTTATGTTTTTGTAAAGTATGAGACAAGAGAAAAATTCGGTGATATATTTAGAGGATGGTAATTAGATTAGATGAGATTAAACTGAAAAATAAAATATTTCTAGTAAATCCTCTTCGTGCGAACGCCCTTAACAAGCAATAAAATAAAATTCAATAGCCTCTTTAATTGCCTAATTAATATCGAATATGGTTTCATCCAAATCGTTTTTCCACGGAGAAGGTTTTTATGATATTCTTATTTATGCCGCTCGCCTCCAGGTGGCGATGCAGAGCAGCACTTCTGCACAGTTCAACCGACTGTCATAATGTGAAAGAAGGCAGAATACAAATTTGAAGGCGTTGAAGCAGCAACAGTTAAGAACTGTTCCACCCATTTTTTGGCAGAAAAAGAGCTTTAAAATTTCGAAAATGAGAATGATGTTTCATTGTCGATACTTGAAAAAATACGTTAAGAGATTTTTAACAAAATTTATAATATGGAAGCCGATATTATGGATAGGAACTTGAAAGAAAAGCAAGCGAATTCGAAACAATGGTTCACAAAAAGATTATTTTTGTTTCAATTTGAAATATGCACCGAATATGAAAACATTTGTCTACTCCCATAGTCAAAAATTCGAATTTGACATTCGAAATTGACAGTTTTAAATTTTTAAGAAATAAATTTTTAATACTTCTTTTAAACTTATTAACTATAATTAAATTAGCAAAAAAATAAAAAGAAAAGAAATTTATTTTCGGTCGTTCGTTTTCCTTCCCATATACGTTTCATTGAAGACAAAGAAGTTTCACCTTAGGGCCCTTCGTAAACTCGAGAAACTCCATTTTGAAAAGCTTTTTGATAGGTAATTTCTTGAAACATAAGAAATATTTAAGCTTAAAAATATTTAAACTAAAAATTTGTCTGTTTAAGTGAGAACCCGTAAAAATGGAGTAGTACATGGATGGTCAGCTGTGACGTAGGTGGGGCAACTTTCGCCTGAGTGTGTGTGCTTATCTTTCAATGATTGTGGTATGAATATTGGCAATGGAAATTGAAGCATACCTCAAGGGGACAAGCATCCGCAGCAGCTGTTACATAACGCGCACACACACACACACTCGCTGACACATATACAGAGACGAAAAAACTGCTGCCGATTGAGGGACTTCCGTTCTCAGAAAAACGAAACGAAGCTTTCACTCAGTCCTTGAACTTTTGACCTTGTTTCTTTTCCCGATTTGTGCTTTCGGTTGTATAAGCCACAACAACAAGAAACACTGCACACACGTTATGCAACACATGGAGGTGGTGGTGGGGGACGGGTGGGTGAGAAAATAAAAACGGGAAGCTGCAATTCTATCAATGACTCTCAAACTGCAATAGCAAGTTGGCTCTCTAAAGCCAAGTTAGATAATGATGTTTAAAGAATGACTGAATGACTGACTAACTGCCTCCCTGGTCTGGACATGAAGATTGTGTGTGACTGGTATTGGGCTTATCTAGAAATTCTTTCGCTTTCCTGGTGGTTCTGTGTGTGTCGGTGTATGTGTTAGTGTGTGTGTTAGTGTGTGTGTGTGCTTGGGTGTTTGTTTATCGTCATTAAGCGTCAGCCGAAAGGTAAATAACTAAAGTTTGTGGCCAAGGCCACACAAACTGCACAGTTTGAGAGCCACACAATGAATCTCAAACTGTCACATGGGGGGTTTTCACATATGTACATACATATGTATAATACCCGTTAGAGCCTTTTTCTTAGAGCTTGATTGATACAAATACTCCAGCCATAACGTAAGCGTTCTTACTATGACTAATCGACCAATATCGGCGAACTATACTATATATATGTATATATGTATATCCATATTGTATACTTTAGCAAAACTTGCTATACTCTTGGCGGCTGTGTAGCAAGGGAGGATGCGAGGGGGAAGAGTAAGGGTAAGGGGATGTTGGAGGTGAATCTCTTCTCGTGAGAAAAGCTTCTATAAAATGCAACATTTGGCTTTGGCGTCGGCGCGTTTTCTCTCCCTCTCCGTCTCTCTCTCTCTCTCCCTCTCTGTCTCTTTTTCGCTCGCTCACTTGCTCTCTCTCTTGCTCTTTATTTATTTTTTGGTTTGGTTGTCGTGCCTGAGTGTTGCTTGGGCCAGTTGAGTAGTCGATTTTTGCACAGCGCACGACAGTTGAAAAAATTTCGAAGAAGCATACAACAGAAAAAAAAGAAACACAAAAAAAAGAGCCCCAAAACACACACCAAAGGAACCAAAAACAAAAATTTTAAATTGAAAAATTCGAAAAAAAAAACAGGAAAAATAAATAAATTAAAGGAAAAACAAAGCGAAACGAAAACTAAACGACAATTTAATGGGAATTTTGCTCTGAAACTAGCATTTAAACGAAACCAACTCATACTGTTTTTTTTTGTGTTGTTTTTGATACTGTTTTTACTCTAACAAACACAAGGAAAAGTAATTGCCTAGAAGCGAAAAATCCTTTAGCTCCTTTCAGTGAAAACTGCTTCAAAGGTTTTTCCGCCCTACTGAAAACTCAAAAAAACAAAAAAAAAAGGAAAGGTGAGTGCACGGAAAAGTATTGCAAGTGTTGCAACTTGTTCAATGTTATGAGTGTCCCGCTGCAAATTGTGACGTAACTGTGCATGTATGTACGTGCGTGTGTGTGTGTGTTTGTGTGGATGAGTGGGGGTGTACTCTGTGTGTGTGTGTATTCTCGCATTGCTCATACGCCGCGTGTGATTTGAAATTGAAAAAATAAACAGAGAAGGTTAACAAAAAGAAGAGACAAACCTTTTGTCGCCTTTTTCGACTCGTCGTCTCTTGTGTAAATCTGTATAAATTTTGTATAAATAAATAAATTGTCGATGATTGATTGAAAAGACGTACTCTACCGTATACAGAAAATCAATTTCTATGTATAAATCTTCCATTTCATGGGGTTCAGACGAGGCGCCATTTGCAACCAAAATTGATTTCAAATTTTATATCTTAAGTTGCCAATCTTATTGGCTGACTGCCCAGTTGCAGACGCTGCTGCAGACGTTCATTCACGTGAATGCATTTTGGCTTAGCCAAATTAAAAAAGGGGACCTACAGGAACGACGAAGTCGCAAAAAACAAAAAAAAAAAAAACGCCGCACAACCAGAACACTCATAGAAGACACATTCGAGCATTGTTTATAAATAAACCTTGAATAATACCGGCATATCTGCCCGGCCCTCTCAACTGACGATGACGATGGGCCGGGCAAGTGGACGACCGACTATGCCTTTACCTCAGCAAATGTTTCATTTTTCAGACTTTTAGTGCTCTGTTAATTAAGGCTTAAAAATTCAGACTACTGGCTTTTCGCTGTCAGCAGAATTCTGTTCGACCTATTGCAATTTTTGGCGGTCAGAGAGAGAGAGAGAGAGACAAAGAGAGTGAGAGGGGGAGAAACAGAAGGAATTTTCTCAATTGAATTGAGAGCTCGTTTTATAAATTATTTATCGATGACATAAATGGAATTCTAATTGATTTTTCTTTCTATTTACAGCACAACAACTACAACAACAACAACAACTAGAAACATGTTCGCTTTGTGGTATTTAACTTTTGCTGTGGAAGAAATACGGTGAGTGCATTACAGTTTGAGTAGCATTGGTTAACAATTTGTGTTGCCTGCTTTTGGGCTGAATGGGAAAAAAATGTCAAACAAGAATCAATCGGTAAATTCAGGTTGAAATTGTTTTTTTTAATCAGAAATTCTCACCGACACATATTTCGGTTTTGTAAGTGGTACAAATTATTTTTGACGGGTTATATTAATAAGAAATGAAAATGTATCGAAACGGAAAAATGTTTTTAAAATAGAGAAACTATGTAACAAAGTCAACTTTATGACGATGGCAACTCTGGTTGACAGTGCTGTTAAACAATCCCTTGAAACAGTAAGACAAAAATCCCGTTATGAAATTTTAGCACTAAATTCAATAAGTAAATAGAAACAGTATCGTTAACTAACTGATTAGGCTAATTAGGCAACACTGCACAACAGTGTTGGTAAACGATTGATTGCGAAAAGTTTGTTAGTTATGAATTAATCACCGTTTACCGTAAACTGTGCTAATGACCATAAATCTCTCTGCCGGTATTAACTGCACAAAACCTAATCTAATCAATCAACCTCAATTTCATTTTGCACACGCTTTCTATGTCTGCGTTGTGTGTGTTTTGGGGGATTGCTAGGTAACAATAGATTCTCATGCATTTCACAGAAATCTTGACACAGTCACATGATGTGCTTCTTTCTTCCGTCGTTGCATAAGAAATAAACTCAGCAACCGGCTTTTCAATATTGATATCTTCAATGTGTGCAATCACTCACCTAAACACACACACACACACCACACACACACGCTTAATCATTTGGGGGAAAGAAAAAAATTATTCGCAAATTCGCCAGTTCGTTATCTATCTAGCTGGCTGGCAATTAGCGTAATAATGAAAGTGATAATTAAGGTTTGCAACGGCATTCGTTTTGGCCATTCTCATCTATTGCCGGCAATATGGGGCGTATGCGTAACATACGTTTTGTATTTGTTTGCTTATCTATTACCGCATGAGTTTTGTGTTCCTCAATTCTTTTGCCAGCCATTTGGCGTACGTGACAATGCAGGGCTTGCTCACAGCGGATTTGGCTGATAATACAAATGGGAAAAGTGGGGAAATAGGAGCTTAAGGTTCTAAGTACCCAACGCACATATGGAAGCTAATGGTCAATCAACTACAATTCTTATCTTGTAACTAAATGTTACATAGAAATGTGCGTTGGAACTAGATTTCAAAGACAATTGAAGTGAAAACAGGTTGGGGGTTATGTTTTGAATATCTCAAAGTCAGACGAAATATGATCTTTCGTCAAGAAACACACTCAATTCATGATGACTAATCTATGGGGGAATGCTGTCTTATTCCCACGACATCGTAGCATATATGAGAACTATGTTTACATTGGGTTTGGGAACTAGCAAAATTCCATGCTATTTTTTTCCTAAATAAACTAAATGCTATATCAGCAAAATTGCGAGTGAGTAATATAAAGAAAGAGAAATACGAAACCCTGAGAGAGAGAGACCGGCTTGTTTTTAGCTGACATTTTACAGAAATATGTGAAATAAAATGTTTTGTTGTCACTATGATTTGTATATATGGAAGTTTATATATAGTTCTTCGATTTATATTTCAAATATTCTATGATGCATTTTTACAGCATGTTACTTAAAATTTGGTGGTAAAACTTCTTGGGATCGTTGTGCCGCAAATGAAAACAGTCACAAAATAAGAAAGTAATTGTAATTTTTTGAAAATTCGGTGTTATGCAACGCTTCGAAATTTAATAGGGTGACCATCTGGGCTAGAAACCATTCTGAGATGGGTCGATGACTAATCAGTCTCCCATTCAGTTGAATGCATTTTTTGTTGCTTAATCAACTTCAAAATAATTTATTCTTTATACCTTCCCTCAACATCTATCAAAACCGAAACAAGTTTAAAAATTTTGATGGTGACACGGATGGTCACCCTAATTTCATAGTTTCCATACAAACTTGTAAGCCTTCTCTTAAATAATATATGTAACGGTCAGTGACCCCTTAACTTGATCAAATATCGATATCAAATTGCATAACAATCGTTTTTTGTTTGAAACGGTCACATTAATTTGGTGTCCTCTTTGACTTTTCATTCGTTTTTCCTTTTGACATTTCGTTTTCCTGTTCTTTCTTTTGCCCCTTTCGAAAAGCGTTGAACGTCGTAGGAAAGTTTTTGCGCAGTTTTAATAGAAATTTGTTCAATCGCGAGATAATTTAACAATTAATTGCAACTAAACGGTGTAGCTAAAGCCTAAAACAATAAAGGTAAGTTGCATTTTCTGAATAAAAGCTAAACAAATGGGACAGGCAAAAAAAACAAAAGAGGTAATCCTCTGCTTCTTCTTCCTGTGCCGGCGGCGTCTCGCTACGCTTCGGCGGCGAATGGGAGCGCCAAATGGAGAAAAATTCTAGAGAATTCTATGGGAATGAGAGAAACAATGAATAGAATCGAGAAAGACGAAAAAAATGCAATTTAGTTGACTTGACGTTTGGTTTTTGTTGTTCTTAAATTGCATTTCAATTTGTTTTAAGTTTTAATTAGTTTTTTTTCTGTGGTTTTATTTTCATTTCGTTGATTTTCTTTTGTTCTCTTGCTTTTTTCTTCTTTTTTCGTTTCTCTTTTTTTGTTTGTTTTGCTTTCGTAGAAAACGTTTGGCTTGGTTATTCAACTCCAATAAGCCTGCACCAGCGTTAGACAACAAACCAGCGAATCCAACTCCAGCAGCTGTTCCTGCTCCTGCGCTAGCACCGAAATCCGCTGCAGTAGCTCCACCATCGCCATCAAAGCCTGCTCCTGTCCCTGCACCCATCCCAGCGGCAGCAGCAGCGAAGCCAGCAACTCCTCCAGCTCCTGTGGTTACTCCAGCTAAACCAGCTACTCCTGTTCCCGCTCCAGCTCCCGTAAAGCCATCACCTGTGGTAACACCTGTCAGTCCCGCTCCATCAGCTCCAGCAAAACCAGCACCTGCTAGCCCGAAACCGAGTCCACCTAAAACCGCTGACACAATGCCTATTCCATTGCCAAAATCGTTGATCGAAGCCAATACCAATGGCAATGCCACCAATGGCAAGGGACCGAGCCTGGAGACGAGTCTTTTGAATGACCAAAGTCAGGGACCAAAGGTACCCATTGTGGATATTGAACAGCTCAAAGATGCTAGCAATGATTTCATTAAGGGCGAGGCCAATGCCTTTGTCCAGTCGATCAAGGAGGCCCAAAAGGCTGGCGAACGGTAAGTCGTTGCTTATTTTATGTTTATTTTTTCCTCCTTTTTTCTTCAACTTATAATTTTTTGGAATGTGATGATTGGGGGGGACTGGGCAGTGAAAATTTTGTCTATTCTCTGTCAAATTAAGCTTAAAGCCTTTTCAATGATTTCACGGAAAATAGGTTTATATTTGCTTCTTTTGATTGATGTTTATGTTTTAAAAAATTAGATTTTTTTCTCTACCTTTTTTGTAAAACTATGAAATTGGCTAAAATTTCGTACTTAAACTCTTAATAGGCTGACATTCAACGAAAAATTGGCAAGAACTTTGAGCATGTTTAAAAGAGGCGTATTATGCCATAAGAGGATATCGTATTTAGGTCTATAAAAATCGATTCTAATGGCAAATCTACGGTGGATAAACAGTAAATGAAATTTCTTCACCAAAAAGGTGAAACGATTATGACTGAAAATAGATTAAGAAAATTATGCCAAGATTTCAGCTGACCTCTGCTGACTTTACCTGGCAACGCCCATGGCTAAGTGTTAACATAAGACTTTATTTATATAATGTATTTGCTATAGCAAAGTTCGATTGCATGAGTGATCAGGGTTAGGGCCACTAATTCAAAGGTCAAATTCGTTTTCATTAAGATATGCTTTCGAAACGGCTCTCAATTCTTGCTATAGCTAGGCCATAGATATATTTTTGGTACAGATTACATTTTGAAATGCAATTTTCGCATCTCTGTCTTGTATGATTCCATGCAAGAAGGAGTTCAATGCACTCAACTGACTTCTTCCTGAGATGTCAAAAATAGTTGCATGTGGCTGGCTGGCTGACTGGCTGGTTGGTTGTCTGTCTACAATGATGACGATGACGACGATGATGATGAAGACGACGCCGACGAAGACGACGAGCGGTTTACAGTTTTATTTCTAAAGTGCGCTCCGTCATCGTCATTGGGCCTGGGGGTTTCACTCACTTTTTACTCTCTTCATTTCCCGTAATTGCTTGCAATTGATTTTCCATTAATATTAATGGAGAGATCGAAAACAAGTGTTCTGACAGCCAGGCCCACAACAAACAATTAAAAAAAGAAAACACAAAAAAGAAAGCATAAAGGGCAACAACTTGTCCTTGTCCAGGTGTTCAAGGATGCGGCCCATCAGTCACCATTAGTTTGACTTTCTATAATATTTTATTTACTTGTCTTTCTGTGTGTTTTTTTCCTTTTTATTTTTCTTGGCAAATTGCCCTAGGAATACGCAAAATGCAAAATGAAATGGAAATGAAAATGAAAATTGAAATGATGTTTGGCCTGGCCTGAGGTGGACGACTACAACGCCAACGACAGAGAGAGAGAGAGAGAGAGCGGGAAAGGGAGAGTTAGTCACATGATCTCCCCCCATGCAAAGTTTATTTATACATTTGGAAATATCAGTCGTTGCTTTGGTCCAAGAACTTACATTTCCTTTTATTTTATACTCTTCGTGTATTTTGTGTCTTTTGTCGTTTATATTCTTTGTTTCAACGCACGGTGCTCGATGCACTCTAAGGCAGCGGCAAATTGGCTATATGCAGTCGTCTCCCACCAAGCATTCTATTTTCGCCTAGCGTCAAGCCTAATCTCTAATTGCTTGACTTTTTAGTTTTTGTCGTTGTCGTTGTTGTTGTTGTTGCATCGCTCTTTTATTTCATAATGTTCATTTCCTGATAGACAGAGATCTTCAGTTTTTGATTTTTTTTTTTGTTTTTTGGCAGTTCTCTCATTTATGTTATGTGCCCCATTTGATGTTAGTATTTAAAGTCTGTGTAGCCGATTTGTTGTACCCTTGCCAAAATGGCATATTAATATATCCATTCAAGATGTAATAATCTCAATTTAAAGAGTTTTTGCCCATATTCCGTTTAGATATGATCTGATTATCACATAATTTTCCATTTTAAATTATAAAGTAACTTAAAATGCAATCAATTGAAAAATTTATTATCATCTTACTGATCACTGATCAATTTATGTACTTTATATTTCAAGAACATCGATTATCCATCTATCAATTAATCTAATTATCGAGCTGATCTCGACTTATCTTATCAATGAAACTTCGTTATCATATTCTTTTGAATAAACAAGTTTCTACTGTGGTTCTTTATAGGTTTACTGTTTCTTTAAATCTGATCAAACTGCAAGATTGTATTGGAGGTTTAAGGTTAACATCTGATTTAGTTGAAAGTTTTTTGTTTAAATTCAATTCTTTTTTACTTCAAATATCGGATGAGCTCTCGTTTACATAACGCATTTGCCCTCATTCTAGCATCCTGGACATGGAAGTTTAAGGCTTCTCTTCAATTTTCACTTAATTATTATGGAATTTTCAATATTTCTATCCCATTTCGACTTCCTTTTTAGTAAGTTCATCTCACTGAAACAAACAGAAACTTTTGCAACTCTTTTAAGAGAGTTAGCTAAGACTTTGAGCATATTTAAAATGATCGTATCTAAACTAAAGAGTATAGAAATCTCATTATTATGTGTCTATATTAGTCACTAGCTGACTTTCTATAGTTTGTAGTTGGTTTTTTTTTTTTTTTGTTGTTGTTTTTGTCTTGTCTTTATACTTTTGCTTTTTGTGTTTATTCTATCTTTTTTGGCTCGCTTCTTGGCGAAAATTGATTTTGGCAAGCGTCGGCTTTTGATGTAGTGCCAAAATATTGTTAGGGAAACAAAAGCAAAGTTGACAACACGCGCTAAAACTTTTCAGAATCAAAGTATAGATGAACATGAATATATATGTATGTACATACATATTCACATACATATATGCTGCAGGCAATTCTCATATGAACTTGGCTTGGTATGATCATTCTTTGTTGCATGCAACAAGTCTATGTGTCTGTGTGTGTCTTTCATTTCGGCTAATTATTGGCCATTTAGATTCTTTCCATTCCGATTTCAATGGGGCAAAAGCAATTTTCAATTGTAGCGTCGATAATTTTCCATCTAATTGACTTGGTCGATAGAGCTGGAAACTCATGAGTGTGTCTCGGTTTGCTTCGCTGCCTGCAAATTGAACTAATTAATAATAACATATTTCAAATGTTTTACTCACTTTTTATTTTGCGCTTTTTTTATTTATTTTTTTTTGTTTTTTGTTTTTGTACTTTTGGTTTCTGCCGTTATTTGGCTTCAAATTAGCAAACAATTTTCGTTAGCTCTGGCGCTGGCCTTCCTCCTTCAGTCCGTCAGTTAGTTAGTCAGTCAGCCAGTCCCCCTTTTAGATGACTAAATACTTTTGTTTTCGTAAACAAATTGTGCGAATGTTATGTTATGCAATGGAAAAATATACAAGTTCAGCGAGTTTTTTGCTTTCATTCACAAAAACCCAAAAATGGGGAGAAGGGACTACTACACTTTCAATGCTAATAATTCCAATTTCAAATCTCTAATTTAAACGTTTAGTTAATAGGAAAGTCACTTAAATGAACATTTGGATGTAGTCTCCCTTTAACAATAACTTTCAGTTTCTATTTATTTTATTTCTATAATGTTCTTCCATTCAAGAAGCTATAAATTCAATTCAAATCTGCACAACTAATGTTTCCTGAAATTGAATTTGTTTGTTATCATTCTTATTCAGTATTAAACTTTAATTTTAACCAACTTAAGTTTATTTTCATTCCATTTAGAAGTATAAGTTCAGAGTTTTAGACAAATTCCATTGATGGTTAGCTCATATATAAGCTTCAATCGTTTTCAATTGAGCTGCCACACATTTTAGCTCTAATCTAGCAAAATCCTTCAAAACTTAAGAATATTCTTTACTTTTTATTGAGTTTTATTTTATATTATATTAAATTCTATTAATACAAGTTTTATATTAGTAAATTTATAAGTGAATTTCCCAAAGTTATCAGACTTCGCCCCCAAAATAAACACCTAGATTCGTCTTTGATGTACATCTATTTTATATATTATATATTTTATATATTAATATCAAGTTGTCTTGAGCTTAAACTTACTTACTCTTCATTATATGGCTTTGGTATTCAAATTTTAAATAATAGTTCAATCTTTGATGAACCGCGAAGCTCTATTCTGTTGCCTCTTTCGAAAATCGTCTATGACCCGTGAATCTTTTTAACTTGAAAATGCCTCTAAACGTAAATTGCATTATGGAAAGTACAATGGGATTTGTTGCTAGCTTGTCACATGCTGCTGCTGCTGATCCCCCTCCTGTCTATATAACAATATCTCTCCATATATCATCTCGTATATATGTTAAGTGCTTTCTCTCAACTATATGTCAAAAAGCAAAAAAACTAATGATTGACTTACTCTCTACTAGTTTGGGTGTTTGTGTGTGAGTGTGTGTGTATGTGTATATATGACTATTATTCAAGAAGCAGCAGGCAAGCAACTTTTTCAAGGTCAATTCCTTATATTATATGCGTGTGCGTGTGTGTGTGTGTGTATGGGTGGGTGGGGATAGCTTTTAGTTCTCCCGGCCACTTGTTATTTGGGTATATTATATCTATTGTTCTATGGGAAATCCTATACAAAGATTACTCTGAAAGCTGCCAGGCAGAGGGAATTTACTTATGTAACCCGCGCGCTGCAGCAGCAGCAGCGGCAGCAGCAGCGCCATTCGCACTCGACAGGGAGCAATTGAAAATGAAAATGAAAGCAGACGCACGGCGTCAAGCTGGCAGGCAGGAAAAGCGACAATAGCAGGCAGAGGTGGAAAAACGCAGCCAAGTAAATTGAAAATTGTGAAAATGTACGTGATGTTGATTTGTGGTTGGATGGAGAAAATCTCTGCTGAAGCAGCGACAACCGACGACAACAGTTCTTGTGATTATATAAATCCCAATCGCCACCCATCACCCTACCTACCCCGTCCCTCTGCCACCCCTATATCGCATATTATGCCATCCAGCAGCAAGCAGTTAAATGCTAACAAAAATTTATCATCATATTTTTTATTTAATTTTGTATAATTTTATTGTTGAAATGATTAGAATATATGTATACATATATGTATATATATATTTTGATGATGTCTAATGGAAAATTCGTGTGGCTGTTGGAACAAAAAAAAAAAAAAGCAAAAGTTCTATGAAAACAAAGTAGATATAAAAATATATATGTATGTACATACATATATACACATTGGATCTTTCGATGTTTGCGTCTTGCATAAATTTTTCTTCTTCTGGCAACTGTTCAAATATTTTCTTCAATTTTCAGTTTAAATAACAAATGAATATGTTTGGTTCGATGGCTAAGAATGATATGTACTAAACGTGTCTGGTATATACATAGATAATACATACATAGATATGTATATAGTGATGTATATATACACAATATGTGGAATATGTAAATGAGTATTTATGTATATGTTGTTTCAATGAGAATTCAAAATCAAGTTCAAGACTTTTTCATAGAGAAAGAGAGAATGTTGAAAATGTTTTATAATTTAATTTTGTTTCATTTAATTTGTTAATTTTTCCTCCTTTCCCCTTCCCCGAAAAAAAACAAAAACATTCAACTTGAACTTTGTTAATTAGATCTCACTCAAATGAGTTGTTGAGGGAACTATAAACAAATTTTATGTTTTTTAATTCGTCTATGTGGTGGTAAAGGGGTGGGGTGAAAAGGAGTAAATACAAACTGGACAAAATCATTGCCAACTGAAATATTAAATATTATGTGATTTTGTGATGTGTGCTCACTCCAATCTGGCCATAATAAAAACATATGCCAGATTTCAAAAATTCAAAAAAAAAAAAATATGTTTCAAATTTTTATTCACAACAATTTGTTCAAAATGTTTTCTGAATTTAGCTTAGTATGTGGTATTAGTGCCAAAATTTATGGCAACCTTGTCTTGTTTGTTAGTATTGTTGTTGTTGTGTGTTTATATCAAAAAATAATATTTTGAAAAGATTCTTTTATACCTACCTGCCATCTATATATATCTATATACATATCTATATATCTACTTATTCACATGAATAATTCTCCAGCTTAAATATGTTAGATTCTCAGCTTAAGCCCGAGTCTTATTGAATCATCTCAAATATTTACACTTCCCATGGAACTAATTGCGCCAGGGGAACTATAAATCTTGATTTGCTTTACTCTGCTCAGTTTGTCGTCAAGTTACATATGTATGTATGTATGTACATATGTACGAGGTGTAGTATATACATATATATTCGTATGTATCAGTTATGGGTATATACCCATATATCTGCAGATATGATGAGGGTTTGTCTTTTATAATTAAGCAATGGAATATTTTTTCAATTTGTATTGGTGTGTCGCAGACACACACACACACACCCCACCTCACTCCACTCCACTCTACTTCAACGAGGGCTGTGGTTGCTCCACACACACACACAGACACACCTCCCGCGTCGTGCGTTTTCCACTTGCATACATATACATACATATAAATCCGTTGCAGCGGGAGCCTATAGAAAAAGTCGCTTAGCTGCTTCTTTCCCCATTTTCCCACCCACATATATACACACACATACACAAACACAGAGAGACACACACACACACACACACACACACTTGGGCGAATGCATTTTTCTAGCTGTTTGCGTTTTGAACACTTTCCTTTTCTCAGCCAACAACAATTTGCTGAAGCTTTTTCCCACTGTGTGCCGCCGCGCCGCCCGCCCTCCCGGCCCGTGTAGTTGTATTTGTATTTGTATTTGTGCTCTGCCTTTTTTGCTCTCTCTCTCTCTATGGCTCTGTCTCTCTTTCTCTTTCTACCTCTGTCTCTCTTTTATGAATACAAAAAAAAAAAGCTTACTTTTTGTTAGTGTCATACGTCACATCCTACGTCAATTGGCAGTGGTAGGTGGTGCTCTGGTGGGTTACCAATACATAGGAAAAGAGCATACTCAGCCATTTTCCACCAGCAAAACTTTCCTAAACGTTTTCCTTTGCATAACTGGATAGGAGACCAACCCATTGATCCATCGCTCCAATGCTCCTCCCCTATCCTCCGCTAACGGCAACCGAACCTAAAAGAAGTTTTGACTCTCCAATTTAAGAAGTCCTTATGACTTTTCTTTGGAGATTTGGCTTAAGAATTGAAAAATTCGAAACAAAACTGAGGTTTTTATCTCTTGATTTCTCTGCATGTGGTTCTGACTTAAATTACCAAAAGTTCACTAAGAATTCCATTGAGATTACATACAAGATGTCTACTTAAGCAAATATTTGACCTTTAGATGGACTTTCTTTTTCAATATTCAGTCAAAATATAGGTTGTTTTTGTAATTCGAGGTAAGAATTGAGGTCAAACTAAAATAATTTCATTAACACAGAAAATACACTAAATTGCTTAGTAATTTACTCTTAGAATACTGCAAACTGGAAATTATTATTAAAAAACAATTAGAATAATGTTTTTAAAAATAGAGCTTTCGATTTTCAAAGTATATGGATATCTAAAAATAATGAAAGGCAAGAGACTATAGGCTATTCTATAGGAATTTAGGTTTATCTTTGATTTTTGAAATTGCAGTTAAAATTATGTGTCTACTATATTTAGTCCTCTTTTAAAAGAGCTCTCGAAGCTTGAAATCTTTGGGTAACATGAGTAAATTCTGAAGGAATTTTTTGGTTTCTTGTTGTTGTTTTTGTTGTTGGTGGTTTTGCTTGTTTGTCGGGTGGATGCTTGCCGCCTGGCCAGAGCTTATAGCAAGCAATCAGCAGGAGGCAGGCCTCAAACACACACAAACATACCGAAGCACACACACACACACACACACATACACCGAACAGTAGACAGAGAGGCACAGGCACAGGCACGAAACTAACGCATACCAATGCAAATTATAACTTTGGGGCTCGGGCGAGAGCTCTCTGTCGTCGCCGTCGCCACAATGTATGTATGTGTGTGTGTGTGTGTGTGTGTGTGTGTGCGTTTCTATAGTTTGAAAGTGAAAGAAGAAGGGGTGCGCTCTGTCGGCGACGCTCTCTGCCAGCTGCGCTGCCAGGCCACCACATTGTCTGCCGCCGCACCGACTGCACTTGAGGCAAAGAACAGAGTTTTCTGATCATTGTAACGTTGGACGTTGAATTCTACGGTTGCAAAGGTGAGCCGTTCTCCAAAGATAAAAAAAATAAAAATTCAAAAACAAATCACAAGTGAAAGACTCTAAATTGTACAAATATTTTGGAAAAACTATCTTAAATTATTGTGGTGGCACTTGCGAATTTCCTTTAATTCCTCTTCAATTAAAAAACAAATCAAATTTTTTTTTCATCTCTCCCCTTTTTGGTGACGGGGGGCTTTTGTTAATACTTTTGTTTTTTTTATTGTTAAATGGCAATATTTATAAAATGAATTGAGTGTGCTGTGCTTATGTGAATTCAACAACAAAAAAAAAAATATACAACAAACTGACTCATCCGAAATGCAGTTCTTAATTTAAGCGCGTGATTTGATTTTTTTTTAGTTACTTTTTTTTTGCATTGCTAAAACCGGTTACCGGCAAAACTTTTATGGTTTGCAAATGCAGTTTGAGTAAAATTTTTTTTTTTTTTTTGCAAAACTTGTTTTTGCCCCTCTCTTAAGCCTTAAACCTTCTCTGCTGCTGCTGTTGGTATTCCACGACCAATGTGTGTGTGTGTGTGTGTCACGGTCTGACGAACTGTTGTGCAATTTCATTCGGTTTTTATATGTTTTTTTTTTTTGCGGCCAAATGCCAATGAACGAAAAAGAAAGAGGAAAGGAAAACTGTACCGTTTGCCAAGTGCATTTGGCTAATGAACTGCTGCATACACAGAGCGACGAGACACTGAACAGTTTAAGGTCGAGAGCGTTCATTGGCTTAAAGAAAGAGGAGAAAGAACTATAAACCAACGGCCAGTTAGGGCACACACACACACACACACACAGCGATATCTCTATTTAAAAGAGAGATAATAGCAAAGCAAGCAAATTTACACCCACTCATGAGCCAAACTAGCCAAAATATAGTTAACCGATAAGGAATCTGGCAAAAGCCACCGAGAAGTGAGCATTTCAATGGTTTCTCATTCTTATTTACTTCTCCACTTGTGCCGCAGGGGGGGCGCTTTACGAGTATATTTTCGCGGTCAATGCCAGGTGATGATTACATAATCATACATACACACACACACACACACAACCATAATTGTGTGGGCTCTGACTGTGGCTCTTATCAGCAAATAGATATTGTATGTATTGTGCATATCTTTGAATCAAAACAATTTCTTTTTGCAATTTGCAAATGTGATTGCATAAGCACAGCACACAACCGATACAGTTTGACCATCACTGGATTGATGGTCTCTCTTTTGCCTTTTTGTCTAAATTTAGTTTACAGATATCGGATTTGATATAATGCCGGCTGGCCTAAAACTATACAAACGTGAAACACAAATCCCGCCAATACAAATAAACAATATCCAAAACCAAAAGTGAACCCCGATTTGTGAATAAATAGATAGGCAGATGGATGGGTTGGGTTGGTTAGGGGATGGCCAGCTACCTTAGTGTGGCTGGACTGGAAGGGAGGGGGGGAGGGTATGAGCATATAATTTATAACAACAGCTGGATCAGTTTAGTGGAAGGAAATTGTATAAACACATCATCAACAGGCAAATATATATTCTAAATAAACTACTTTGTATATTATAGTTTTTTTTTTTTCTTTCGTTAGAGTCAAACAAATAAATCGCGCAAATTTGTTATACAAATTGTTTGCTTGCCTGTGTCAGCGGCTCTCTCTCACTCTCTCTCTATTTCTCCTCCAGTTCCCTTTTGCTTCTGGCATGTTGTTGTTAATTATTCAATTGAAATCCATTAAAGCACAAAAAATACTGAACACAACAAAGTGACAAAAAAGAAAAAAGTTAGAGCTGATGCGCTTGGTCACATTGTGTATTAACTTGTCACAATGCCATTTAATCGGAAAAAACCAATTTCCCACAGTTAACAAGGTAACGCGCCCAAACAAAACACACAACAAGAGAATTGCATAATCAAACTTGGCTTTTGGGGAGTGGTGGGTGGTTGGGGGGTGGGTCAGTTGGGCAGGGTCCCAATTACTCCCCCTAACTCAGCGTCAGCGACAGGAAATTAATGCAAAAAGAAGAAAAAGAGAAAATAAATCAATAAATAAACAAAGAATATGACAGATCTGAAATTTCATTTAGAAAAACAAACAAAAACACTTTGAGAGTCACTGGTAGGACTGTCGCCCATGGTGTGGGGGGGGGGGGGGGGGGTAACGCTAAAACTTAAATCAATAAATAAACAAACAACTTGACAGATCTGAAATTTCATTAAAGAGCTTTCGAAACTGTTTGACAGTCACTGGACCACAAAAGGGACAAATCGCGAAAGCTTTCGCCTTGCAAAAATAGCTTGCGAAAGGACTTGTTAAGCTTTTTGCTATATACGCGTGCCGCCACCTGGCGTTTCCAGTGGCGCCACCTGTTTCCGCAAATACTAACTTGTTGTCCCATTGCGCTTTTTGTAACCTTTGAGCAAAATGTTAGTACAGTTAATCAGCCATATTACAGATAAACAGATACAAACATATCGCTCAGATATAGTATAACCCTTGCAATAATTTTAATGAAGCATCCGACTCGCTCTCTCTCTCTCTGTCTCTTGGTCTCTCCGTCTCTCTGCTCATTTGGCTGGTTGCTTGATTGTCTTGCCAGACGATGACACAGAATTTAGAATTTAAATCAACAACATCCGGGGGTAATATGAGCAAAATATTTCGCTTAATTCGTCTTGTCTGTTCTTGTCAATCTGCACAAAAAGAGGAAGAGAAAGAAAGAAAAAAAAAAGAATATTTCATTTGATGTTCATCTTTATTCCTGACTGACTATATACAAGTTGTATATAGATACATATGTATATGCTGCGGGTACATACATATGTATGTATGCCTAATTGAGTGTGAGATGTCGCTGCTGCGGCTGCTGCTGTTGCCTTTGACGTTTGCCAAAAAGAATTTTAATTTAATTACAGCATAGTAGTTCTTCTTCTTCTACTTCTTTCACTCGTTTTTGGTTTTGGTAAATTAAGTATAATGAACCGAATAGAACCCAAAATTATTTACTATAATTTTGCTATAAATGCGGGCGGGCAATCTCTAATATATCTAATTACCCTTAAACACTCTCAATTCTCTTTCCCTCTTCAACACTCTCCACCCCTCATTTACCCTTATGAACCTCATTATTAATAAGAACTTAATGTCGAATCCATGTCAGATGCAGAATTATGTTTATTATTACTTTTATCTCGAATTGAGTGCGTTTGTCTGGTTCACAATTGTGTGAAAATATAGAAGGAGTTTTATGAATAGTGGTAGGGGAGGGATAGTTGAAAGGGCAGGGAGCGGATTTGTTAAGTAAATTAGTTCAATTAACGTTAAGAATATGTGTTGAGTAGGTATTTTTTTTTAGCTAATGGTAAATAAACCATAAACATTTTCCATAGACAACTTTAATAAGTGAATGATTAAGTAACTGAAATTTATCTGGAATATTTAAGGCTTATTTAGTATGTCTTAGACATGACTACTATTCTAATACATGCTAAAAGATAGAACTCTTTTTTATTCTTAGTAGAAACAAAAAGTCGTCTCCCTTTTAATTTTTTAAGTTAATATAGAGAGTTGGAAGGAAATACAAGTTAATGGATTAATGGCGAGAGTTCTAAGATTTCATTTAATTCATGTTAAATTAGTTTCAATGTGAATTTTCATTTTCATTTAACTGAAATTGGGTCTTGGGTTTTCTCGTAATACGCATTATTATCAAATTACTTGGTTGCTGTCACGCCTTCTTCGTGGGGTAATATGTCACGTTTGCCGGGTTGCCTGTTGATGGCCAATTTCCCAAAATGCATTTCACATTATTTTCAATGCGCTTTGGCAACTATAGTTTTGGCTTTTGTATGTGCAATCGTTTGGCCAAAATCACAATTTTTTATGCAATTAACTGGCCACCGAAAAAAAATAAAAAAAAAAACCCATTCGAGTTGAATGACCAAGCGGCGGCACTTGGACTTGGAGACTTGTGGAAAACTTCAATTCTTTATAGAGAGGAGCAGCAACTTTCATTTAAGTTAGATTTAGCAATTTAGATGAGAGAGCAACTTTTGTTTTTGCAATTTTTTTTTTTTTTTTTGGTTACGTCTTGGCTGGAAATGATGGTAATGGTGTTTGCTCACATCTTGTTTTTTATCTTATCACCAGGCAGGGCAGGCAGAGAGGTATCAGGTCCAGCCAGGTCTTTGGGCTCTGGTTGCCGCCTACTCATCTTAGCCAACCTGAGAAGAAGATCAACCAACAGCAACAATAACAACAAGTTATTGCAACTTGAAAGTTTTTAGAGCGAAAGCTTATCAGTCTAGGCACCACTCAACTTCCCCATGCCACCCTCAACTCTCTTTCTCTCGACTCTCACGCTCTCTGTCTACTTTGGTTCGCTCTCTCCCTCTTTCTCTCTCTCTCTCTCGTGTTGCCTATTTCAGTTTTTTTTTTTTTTTTCTATAATTTTTTTTGTTGTTTTTTTTTTTTTGTCCAGCTCTCCAGCTGTTGTTAGTGGTTGAATTCATTCGCAAATTGTAGTTGAGCCTTAACGGTTGCAATCTAAGTGTAGTATATAGAGTAGAAAAACCAAAGAAAAAAAAAAAGAAATAAACCCAATTGGTTGGTGTGTGTGTGTGTGTGACAAAAAGAAGAAGAAGTTAACGTGTGTGTGTGTGTGGGTGTGATTAGGGAATCGCTACCCTTACTTACCCTCTGACACTAATAACTTAAAGAAAAGGAAGAAGAGATGCTTTTGCCCTTGCTGCTGCTGCTCCCCTAGGTTGTGTCCTTGCTGCTGTTGCTGCTGCTGCTGCTGCTGCTACTGTTGCTCATTATTGACATTATAATGAAATCAGTTGACTTAATTTGATTTGCTTTTGCTTTTAAGTTTGCCGTATAAAAATAGGTTGTGTGTCTTCTTCGTCTCCGCACTGCTACACCTTCTCTATCTGCTCCTCTTTTGCTATTCTGTAGCTGTTTGCCGCCTATCTTAAGAAGGTGGCTTGCACCACCAGCAACCACTTGAGCTAATTGATTAGTTTCAACTTAGCGAGAAGGTAATAAGTCAACCAACTGGCATATATATTTATTATCTTTGAGATGAGGGCGGGGGAAAGGTGGGAGAAATTAAGTGTTTAGGCCTCACTCTCATCATCATGCCAACGCCCCATTATACACTCGAAATCGTTTCATGTTCATGTGTTATCTTTATAGACGTTTTTTTTTTTGTTTTACTCATATGACTGACTGACTGACTCTTTAAAAATATATCAAAAATTTCCACAATTCATCAGAGAAAATCAATATAAAAGATGGCAGGCGGCGTCACGAGAAGTAGGTGGAGTAGTCGTAGGAGTAGGAGTAGGAGCAGAAGCAGCAGCTCAGGTGGTACTTAGGTACTTAAATGGCAAAATTTGTTTTCAATGATGTAAACTGATCCCCCGGCCCCATTACTCATACTTTAGCTGAGTAATTGAGAAGCTTAGCCGCCGGGTGACAAAAGATTAAACAATTAAAAATAAAATTGAGAAGAAAAAAACAAAAAACCAACTAATTACTAATAGTTAATTGGAATTTCTCACATGCAACAACTAGTTCGTTCAGCAGTTCGTTCAGTTTCAGTGCGTATGCCCTCTCGATCCTGGGAAATTTACAAGCTGCTTTGATTTCGATTCGCCAAGTAATTGATTTTTTTTTTTTTTTTTTTTGTTTCTGTCCTGGCTACGGTAAAGGAGCATGTTTCCTGAGAGAACGAGAGCGACAAAGAGAGAGAGAGAGAGGGAGAGAGTGAGTAAGAGTAAGGGAGATAGAGTGAGGAAGAAGTATAGAGTAGGTAAAGGAGTCATTCATGTCATTACCAGAACACATTTCACACTCCAGTCATGATACTTGAAAGTGACTTGACCGACGACCGTTCAGCCAGACAGCCCAGCCAGCCAGCCCAGCCAGTCATCCAGCTAACCGGCAGCTACACCCGGCTTTTGGCATCGTCATCAGGCGCAACAATTCCCAGCTGCTGCTGCTGCTGCTGCTGTTGCTGTTGCTGCTGCTCCGTCGCGTGCCATAAATTTTATTGATTCAGCAAACCCACTTGGGTTGCAATTGCTGTAGCTCTTCTGGCTGTTGCTGTTGCTTGGGTGTTGGGTGTTGGTGTTGATGTTGGTGGGTGGTGGTGGTGGTGGCGGTGGTGGCGGTGGTGGGTCGCATCATATAAATATATCCTTCCGCATTATGTTGCTGGCCATCCGGCAGCAGCTACAATGCCGCCGGCGCCTGCGGGTAGGCAATGCTTTTTCAACCCTCAACACCTCTTCCTCTCGAGCTGCTGAACCCGAACCCGAAGGCGAAACCAAACCCAACCCAACCCAATTGAAGTCACCACCCACCACCAAGTACAAGCACAAGCACAACTAAGCGTTTGGCGCTCTCTCATATATGCTGCTCTCTCTCTCTCTCTCTCTCTCTCTCTCTCTCTCTTTGGTCTGGCTCTCGCTCTCAGTGCTGAATTATTCTCATGTCGGGCTTTGTGCCGGTTGTGCCCTCTAATGGGTGCGTCTCTGCTATCCGTTACTCAGTTCCTTTCAATTTGCCGATTGAGTTTGTACCTTCATCAGTCGTCGTCCTCGTTCACGTCGTCCTCGGCACAAAAACGCGCGCGCAAAATAGATTTGCAGAGAATCAGCCAGCAGCAGTAGCAGCAACAGCAGCAATCAGTCCAGACCAGGACCGCCAGCAATTGTAGTAATAGTAGTCAGCCAACCGAGCAGCAGTCAGCAAGTCGTCGTCCTCTTTGCTCCCTTTTTAATAAATCTAGCCATTGCCGTAGTGTTTGCGTTTTAGTGTAGTATACTTTTGGGCGCGGCAGCAGCACACACAAAGCACAACGTGATCTCCTTCTTCTCACGCGCGTCGACAACATCACAAAACAAACGAATTTTTTTTTTTGCGTCCGCTTCTCAAAAAAAAAAAAAAAAAAAACTTTTTTTTTGGTTCTTTTGATACCCACCAACAACAAATAACGAAAAAAAAAACCAAATAAAAAGAAAAATCACTAAAAATAACTGCACAAAAAGAGGAAAGAGAAAACCACCAAGCAAACTTAATCACAAGAGAGAAAGATAATCAAAAGCAATAAAAGCAAACGAAATTAAGCCCAGCCAAGAGTCAACTTCTTGAGTGTGTCTCCTCTGCATACGACGAGTGTGTGTGTGTGTGTGTGTGTACGTCTGTGTGTGTGTGTGCATGTGTGTATAGCTATATTGTGATTTCATTTTACCTGCAAATTTTTTATACACCAAAAACAAAAACCCAAAAAACAAAAACCTAAAACAAAACTTAAAAACCAAAAAAAAAAAAAAAATAAAAATAAATCAAAACGCAACTTCTTACAACAAATTGAGAGAAATTTTGTGACCAAAAAGAAAGAAAAACCAAGACAACGCCAAATTTTTAAACGTTTTTGAAATTTTACAAATTTTTTTCCTCCTTCAACCAACCAACAAACACCAAAACCCACCACACCACATCCCCGCCCCCGTTTCACACGCCCACACACAAAACCAAAAACCAAAAAAAAAAATAAAAATGGGTCTCTGTGCCTCTAAGGATAAAAAGGAGAAGGTGATCGAGGGCGACGTGGCCAATGGCGGTGAACCAAATGGTACTGCAGCCACTGCTGCATCTTCAGGAGAAGATGGGTGTGTATCTCTTTTGGGTGAACATTTTGGCATAGGTCCTAGAGTCCAAGTCCAAGCCCAACTATCCTTCAGGCGCCTGGAATACTGGGCGATACTGACGTCATACATGTGCGTGTGTGTGCGTTAAAGCCTAAAAATAAAATTGCCATAAAAAAAAATATTATTGCCCTGGTCTCGGGCAAAGAGAGTCTGTCCGGCCGTCCAATTGTCCGGTCGTACGCTAACATATCCTGCTTGGCTCGGAGCCGGGTCTCAACATATTAAGCTCTAGTGCGCATGACAATCAGCAGCCAGCAAAATGGGAGTTGGAGTTGGTTATGAAGATGATGATGGTCTTGTTCGGGTTTTGGGTTTTGCGCATTCAGCGGCAGCCGGCAAAAATTTCTATTTGTATTGTATTGTGTCAGCCAGTCAGCCCGGCAGAATGGCAGCCACCCCCGAAGAGCTGAATCCGAACCCGGAGCCGGAGCCAGCAACCACCAAAAAAACAGGGAGCCGAAAACTGAGCTATTATGCTCTGGTGGGATCGTCATCAACATGGGTGGAGTGAGAGAGAGAGAGAGTGAGAGTGAGAGTGAGAGTGAGAGTGAGAGGAAGGGAGGGAGGGAGGGAGGGGAGGGTATGAAGGGGATGTGTCGCGTGCCATTTCAAAGTCGAGTATAGGCATAAGCCAAAACTAATTGCGTGGACAAACAAAAAAAAAACGGAGACAAAAGGGAGAGATGTGGAGAGGGGGAGAGAGAGAAAAAGACAAAACAAAGGAATTAAGGAAATACAAATCGTAAAAAGCACATTGTCGACTTTTAGGCGCCACCACAATGTACAAGAGGAGAGAGCAGATGTCGCCGCCGCGTGCGATGTCCATTTGAAAATCTATTATTTTGCCTTTACCGCGCCCCTAACTAAATATTTGTCTAATGTTTTTTTTTTTTTTTTTTTTTTTTTTTTTTGTGTCTTCTGTAGCAAACAAGACACCATGGTTGACGCTGCTGTTCTCGCTAAATTGGAAGAAGGCTATGCCAAGCTCGCCGCCTCCGACTCCAAGTCGCTGTTGAAGAAGTACCTGACCAAGGAAGTCTTCGACAACTTGAAGAACAAGGTTACCCCCACCTTCAAGTCGACTCTGTTGGATGTGATCCAGTCCGGTTTGGAGAACCACGACTCTGGTGTGGGCATCTATGCTCCCGATGCTGAGGCTTACACCGTCTTCGCCGAGCTGTTCGATCCCATCATTGAGGACTACCATGGTGGCTTCAAGAAGACCGACAAGCACCCGGCCTCCAACTTTGGTGATGTGTCGACCTTCGGCAATGTGGATCCAACCAACGAGTATGTGATCTCTACTCGCGTCCGTTGCGGTCGCTCCATGCAGGGTTATCCGTTCAACCCCTGCTTGACCGAGGCCCAGTACAAGGAGATGGAGGCCAAGGTCAGCAGCACCCTGTCCGGTTTGGAGGGTGAGCTGAAGGGTAAATTCTATCCCTTGACTGGCATGGAGAAGGCTGTCCAGCAGCAGCTGATCGACGATCATTTCCTGTTCAAGGAGGGTGACCGTTTCCTGCAGGCTGCCAACGCCTGCCGCTACTGGCCCAGCGGTCGTGGCATCTACCACAACGACAACAAGACCTTCCTGGTGTGGTGCAATGAGGAGGATCATTTGCGTATTATCTCCATGCAGCAGGGTGGCGATCTTGGCCAGATCTATGGCCGTCTGGTCAACGCCGTCAACGAGATTGAGAAGCGTGTGCCCTTCAGCCACGATGATCGTCTTGGCTTCTTGACTTTCTGCCCCACCAACTTGGGTACCACCATCCGTGCCTCCGTGCACATCAAGGTCCCCAAGCTGGCCGCCAACTTGGCCAAGTTGGAGGAGGTCGCCGGCAAGTACAACCTCCAAGTCCGTGGCACTCGCGGCGAGCACACCGAAGCCGAGGGTGGTGTCTATGACATCTCCAACAAGCGCCGCATGGGTCTCACCGAATACCAGGCCGTCAAGGAGATGTACGATGGCATCGCTGAGCTGATCAAGCTAGAGAAGTCCTTGTAAATTGTTTGACCATAAAAAACAACAACATCAATTCCCCCTCCCTACCTAGCCAACCACCAGCTAGAATGTTTGCCTGTCTGGCCTTGGAGTCGAGCTTTAATTCATCTTCAGAGTTTAGATGGCGCGTTTTCTCTCTGGGAGGGGAGTCCAACAACAACAAAAACAACACCGTAGAAATTTTCAGCTCGTCCGCCTTGTCGCGTTTTGGCGGTTTGCGAGTTGCAACATTTAGTTTGTAGAGATGTGTGTGAAGGAGCAGCAACTCTAAATCTGATGTTGTTCAGTTTCCCGTAAACTAGCGTTAACTTTCGGCATTTTCGTATACTTTGAGAGTTGCGGGGATTATGGGGGCTAATAACAATAGCAGAAACAACAACAACAACAACAACTTCAACTACACACAAAACTACCACCACCAACAACAACTATGGAGAACTATTTAACAAAAAAAAAAAAAAAACCAACACGATTTGCTTAATAAAAACAACAAAAAAAAAAATTAAAACAAAACAATGTAAAACATTTTGACTCTTGTGTCAAGCAAAAAAACAAAAACGGAACTTTAAATACTTTTATTTTAAGTCTTAAGTTTATAAAAATATTAAAATTATACAAAAAAATAATAAAAAAAAAAAAAAAAAACAAACGTAAATCTCTTATACATATTCAGTTTTATGTAGATCTGATAATGCATCAGATAGAAATTCTCTTTTTGATGATACCTATACCTGGTCCTCAGTGGCGCTTGGTCCTAAACGATTTCAAATTTGCTATTGTCATCTCCCTTTGAACACGTTCAAACCTTCTCCATCTATTACGATGTGAACGTAAAATCTTTATTTTTAAATTGTAATCCAAATATTAAAAAACCATTTGCCTCACTAGAAGTGCTTTAAGGAAGCTTTAAAAGCAGTTGAAAAGGAACTCCTTAGCCCAAAAAAAAAAAAAAAAGAAAATGTTACATTACTAGCAATTCGATTTCATACTATTAAGTTTCTTTATGCTAAAAAAAAACACTTTTTGTGGTTCTTTTCTTGGCTACTTGACATATAAACTGATTTCAGTTTGATTTTTTTTTTTTTTTAAACTTCTTGAAACAAAATAGTGAAAATTTGACAAAAAAACATTTTGTTTGATTTTGACTTGGTGGTAATCTTGGAACATTATCCCTTATCTTGTGTATGTTTTCTTAGAACGTAACCTCTATGCTTAGCGAGGATCAGGTGTTTAAGTCTAAAGGCTTGCCAAGGAGTCAGATTGAATGGATCATAGGTTTGAGGCCCATAGAAAATAAGCCACCTACTATACATACATATATCTGATATATACGACAATTTTAGTTTATATTACCAAATGTGTCTCAACTGTCTAGATCAACACAATTTTATGACAAACTTTAGAGCCTTTTATCATTATTATCAGATTAAATCTACATTAAGCTCTCTCTGTGCCTTGTACGGATGGAAAATTATACAGTGCTAGTCATATTTATAACCCACTTTTAAACGAAAAAAACAAATTGGCTGCAAACTTTTTTCCAAATGACATATTTCTTCAAAATCTTCAAAAATGAGTAATTCAATTTTTGAATTATAAATGAAAAAATCCTTTTTCACTTAAAATAGACGATTTAACAACGATTTCTTAAAAACAATGAAAAAAACGCCCATTTGCTGTATCAAAACTATAGAATTTGCATTTGAAGATCTTCAACTGTCTCAAATTGGCGATTATTGGCATACACCCGTCTCGCAAGAATACCCCAGACATTTTCTATTGAGTTGAGATCTGGAGAACATGCTGGCTTGTCAAGGACATCAACATGAAATTCCTCCAAATACTCCTTTGTACGTCTGCTCACACGGATTCTGGCGTTACTTTGTTGGAAAACCATTGGTTTTCTCACGAAATCGCCTTAAAAATTAAATGAGACTACTATCCAGAGTCTGAATACACTCGTTACTGTTCATTCGGCTCGTTACAACTTCAATTCCAAGGTACCAAATAAACAAAATGCTTCCCAAATCTTCTTGAAAAAAAAAACATAGGATCCTTTCTCAAATCATGCCAGTAAGAATTACCCCCTTAAGGACCAACAACTTCTTATCGTCAGAAAATATGACTTGTTATTGTAAATTTTGAAGAATTAAACCCATCGGGACCATTCATTTATCATTTTTATAATCAGATAATTGTATTCCAAGTGGTAAATTCTATTGAACATGCTTCTATCAACAAAGTAAAGTAGAATTTATTTTTAGACAACCCTAAGAATGTTATTGAAATTGCTTGTAAGTTTGAGCTGCTGGGTGGGTTATAAATATGATAAGCACTGTATCACGTACAGTTAGTGGGGACATATTTGGCATATTTTGCGTCGTATTACTTGAATTATTCAACTTTTCTCTATAAACCTTAAATTGGCACTTCTATTTTAAAAATTAACAAAAAGCAATTAAATTACTACTAACTGATTTAGTGCCCAATTTTTGAAAGGTTCTTCTATATTGGGTATTGGAAAAATGTTTTAACAGTCGAATTCAAAAATATATTTTTTTCTTTTGATAAACATGCGAAATGAAAGTTATATGAAATTTCGAAATTGTTAAGAAATTGTCCAAGTTAGAGACTGGAAAAGATGAGGGCAAAGATACAATTCAAAAGAGTGTTTAAACCTCGGGCCGGCCAAAGTTCTCTGGGCTTTTAAAGTGTTTCATAGTTTATACATAGCAACAATGATTTAACAAAGATTAGAATAAACGATGTGAAATAATTAGGAACCGGTTGCTGTACGCTCAGCTTCGATAAGGGCACTGATGCCATCGTGCATCTCTTTGACAGCTTCATATTCGGTTAGGCCCATCCTGCGTTTGTTCGAGATGTCATAGACGCCGCCCTTGGCTTCGGTGTGCTCGCCGCTGGTGCCACGGACTTGCAGATTATATTTGGTGGCCAGCTTCTGCATTTCATCCCTCTGGGAGTTCAGATGGGGCAGTTTGATGTGCACGGAGGCACGAATGGTGGTGCCCAAATTGGTGGGGCAAAAGGTAAGAAAACCGAGACGAGGATCACGACTGAAATGCAAATGCTTGCCTAGAGCCTCCACGCCACCGAGCATACGTTCGTAGACCTTGCCCAGATCACCGCCCTTCTCCATGGAAATGATGCGAATGTGGTCCTCCTCATTAACCCAGACCAGGAAATTGCGGGCCTTGTTGAAATAAATGCCACGGCCGGCGGGCCAAAATCGTGAGGCGCCCGCCGCTTCTAGAAATCGATCGCCCTCTTTGAATAGAAAGTGCTCGTCGATGAGCTTTTGCTGTTGCGACTTGTCCATGTCGATTAGGGGCATATAGGCACCCCGGTATTCACCCGATAACGTTCCCAGGGCATTGGCAATCATGCACTCCAGCTCACCGTAGTCATACTCGGTGAGGCAGGGATTGAAGGGAAAGTTCTTCACTGAGCGTCCGCAACGGACACGCGTGGATACTACGAACTTATTGTCCGGATCGAGATTTGGAAAATCCTTGCCATTGCCAAAACTAGATTCCGGGTGCTTGTCCGTCTTTCTGAAGCCCTTGTGATAATCCTCTATAATGGGATCAAATATGTCTGCAAAAGTCTTATACGCCTCAGCATCGGGCGCATAGATACCCACTCCGGAGTCATGATTGCACAATCCCGATCGGATGCAATCCAAAAGCGTGGACTGAAAACTGGGTGTCGATAACTTTTTTAACCTGTCGAATATCTCCCTGGACAAATGCTTCTTTAGCAGAGACTTTGAATCGGAGGCAACCAAGTTTTTGTAGCCCACCTCCAATTGGGCCAGAACATCGTAGGAAACTTTCGTGTCGTCGCCAGCTGCTGATGATTTCCCGCGACCGAATGCTGGTGGTCCATCTCCACCGAAACCCTTTTTAGCTGCATTGCCCAAGGAACGATACCAAACGGCTGCAGTTCGCCGATATGGCAACCTCAGCATTGTAAAAATGAACTAACTATGACCACTTTAGGTGTTAATTTGAAATCCAATATCGTATCCCAATATCGTTTTGTCAATTTTGCTCAAATTTGGCTTACATTTTTGATAGAAGTGGCAACGCCATGTCATACAACTTTTAATACATTTTGAGCTTGGACGTAAGCTGGTCACACTGCGCCTACTTGAAACTGCGTACTTCCCTAAGAAAAGAACACTTTTTTGACGCTTAGATAATATGAAGTCGGGATTTTTTAAATTTGCGCCTGGCATTGAATTTGTCTTGGAGGCCATATCAATTGACCCTAAGGAACGACAAATTTTCCACAAAGATGCTGAAATAATTGAGAATGCATTAATACAGGCAATCTCGCGGCGCGATGAGTCTTTCCGAAAAGCTTTTTGCGGTCTCGCTCTAACAGGGAGCACCCTGGACAAAATGAAAATCATGATGCCGGACGAGTTCGACATGCTGACAAAGAACAAGCTGCCGTGCATTGTAGAGCCGGTGCCATTTGCAAAACATTCAAGTTTCATGGCATTACGTCTCAGTGGCGCCAATGTGCCGGAGAATCTTGTAGAACATCATGAGGGTCAGAAATTTTTGAGCCGTCCAAAACTTCATTCCTGGTATCGTGAAAACATAAAGGCCGTATTGCCCGAGCTAGGTAATATTCAGGGTGAGAATCAATCCTTCTATGAGCTAAAATACATTGGTCATGGTTATGGAGTGGCTCATACCCTAGTGGCCACCTGTCGTCGCGACCGTGGACGCAAGATCTACTTCGATTTTGTGCCGGCCTTTGAATTCGCGGCCAAGGAGTTGCCCAAAAGCATGGCAAAAACTTGGAGAGATAATCGTACTTGGTTTGCGGTGCCCCGAAAATTCACCGAGCGGGACGCTTTGGACGATACACGTTCCTTTATGTTATGTGCTCCTTACTGGGAGCGTATGATTTTAAAAAAGAAGCAAAATCTGAAGGATTCCATGCGTCTAATGAAGGCAATGCGTGATGCCAATGGAATGGGACGTTTGATTAGCTACATGATCAAAAGTGTGTATATGAATGCGGCTAGAGACAAATTATGCAATTGGAATCAGTCGCCCGGACGTATTCTAATACGGGTAAATGCAATGCTTTATATTAATTTAGCTAATGGCTATTGAAATACTTTTTCTGTCATAAACAGAATGCCATCTACATGTATTGGTTTCTGCGGAAAGGATTTCTACCGTTTTACATGGTGCCTGAGCACAATGTCTTTGATACTTTGGGTGAGGTGGAGCGGCACGAGTACAAGAGGAAGTTCAATCGTTTCATTCGCATACTTATCAAGTGTCGCGATAAAGACTGCTTGTCTCCCACGGATATGGAAACTCTATTTGGAATCAGTTACTAGCAGCAGCAGCAGAATTTATAACTTTTTCATATTTGTTTAACAATCAAGGCATCCCATTTATATACATATACTCGTGCCAATATATATCTTTCTATATATCCTTCTTTTTCGCTTTCTTCTCTGCCCCTCCGCTCAAATCTAATTTAAAGTCTATGGGCTTATCGTAGCCCATGATGCGGACATAGTGCTCTGGGTCGTCAAATAAAGCAGGATCGACGAACAATGGCCGCTTGTTGACGACAAAAGAAGTAAACATTCCAGGCACATCCGGTACATCCACATCGCTGGGTCGGAATTTAGTCTAAACATGAAATAATGTGATAAGGAGAAATACGGAAAGTATATATGTGCCGCCTTACCTTGATCTTCTGCAGCAATATGGATATTGTGGTGGCCGTGTACTCTTCTGTCATAGGATTGTAATGTAATTCCGTTACATATTTTTTGGTCACAAAATGCAGCAGTAGCGGTGTCACAAAGGTGAAGAAACCACCAACAGTGCAGAGGAACACGGCCATGCCGGTGCCTCCGATTTTCATGCCTTGCTCGAGCAATATCGGCTGCGCGGCCAGACCGGCTAAGCTAGTTGATAGCGAAAAGAACTTGACCAGTTTCATGCGAGGCGCCAGAGTACCATAATAGATGCGCTTTAAGCCATCTTCCGGATCCTTTGGCCCCGGCTTCGTTGCTAACCATCTTTGTTGCTGTGGTTGTAGTTGTTGTAGGCGGGGATGGCGAGATATAGAAGTTGTGGAGGTGGAGGTAATCGCAGGTGCAGCCAATCTGGACGGCAGATGCACTTGGCGAACGGCATATGCAACAATTGAAGTAAACTGTTTCCCATGGGGAAATGACCCACGGATTGCGAACATTTTGTGCTACTTGGAATTACAACACACGAGTGTTGCCACTTTTTCGATTTTCCAAAGCATGCTCGATTACAGTATCGTTCGAGCATACTGAACTATCGATGGCCAAGGTTAATTGTATTTACTATCGATATTTGCAACTATCGAAAATTCAACGCGCGCTAAATCAAATGCCCTTTTAAATAATAGTTTCCAACACAATGCCAACAGATTTTTTATGCTTGTGAAAAGAATAATAATTTAAACTTATACTACATATTTAGGCTTTCTAAATATTTTTAAACATTAGTTTTGGATCCCTTATAGTATGTACATAAATAACTAAAAATGTATAATTTTAAATGATTCAGCAAAAATTGCTTACTTTTGATAAATGAACATACATATATGTTTTTTATTTATTTAAGGCCATGTGACCAATGTACAGCTACTGGTCATGGCTAATAATCTGTTTATATCGAATGCAAAATGTGTTGAAGATTTCGTGTGCTGATTAACGAGATATTTGGGTGTGGGCAAGTCTGTGAAGTGGAGTGTGACGGGTCTGGCTTATATGCATTGTGGCGGCGTGTTATGAAAACCAAAAAAACAACCCATAAAGTTGCCCATGTAAAATCGAATTAATATGCTCGAATTAATAGCAATTGATGGTTGTGGGCGTGTCACAGGATGCTATTGAATGTGGTCAACATACAGACATTCATATAAAACTTGCGCGCACATATACGTAAATAAATTGGCCATCAAAAGATCTAGCTAGCTACTATATACTCTTATAGACAACCGATTAGCATACCGAGAGTAACTGTTGCTTTAATAAATAATATAATGATAAAATACGTTATTTAAAATATATAATATAAAATTATCCAAACTCCAGACCGAAAGACCAGAGCGCTGTATATGAATCCAAGGTCCAAATGATCAGATTCAGAGACATTCCAACCAATAAATGGGCAAAAAAAAGGGATTTTGGCTATTTTTAATGTTATTTTGTCTCAATCGAAAAAGGATGAACATTATTTTGAAGTATTATTCTTTCAAGTTTCAGCAATCAGTGCACCATAAACCATTATAAAATTGTAATCTGCTCTTTGGCTCTGAGTGTTGTCTTTGTAATCTTTTGATTTTGCCATATCACATTTTTTTGTTTATCGTTATCTGTTTTGGTTTTTTTTTTTTTTTCAAAACATTTTTAGCTTCAGAATAAAAGTTTTAAGAATTATTTGGTTAAATATGCAAATTTTCGATCGACTATTTTTAAATTATATTTCAAATTAGGTTAATTTGATTTAAAAATGGGCTACTGCCAGGCAGGTTAAATGAATAATTCTATTATATATGTATAATGCCTTCTTCTATATATCTACATCAAGCCAAAATAAAGAGAGCTGTCTTTTAGCTGTCTTTTTCATTTCTTTTTTTTTTAACAATTAAGCAAATTCCATAAAAGAAGAAAGTTTTTGGTTAAGATAAACCCAAAATAAAGAGTAGTTGGTTTTCATTAAAATTGACATCAATTTAATAGGCATTGATTATACATACATGTATGCAGAACATGTACACTATACAAATACATATATACATACATATGTATGTACATATATTGTATATTCTTATAGATGATGTGGTTATGTATGTAAATAAGCATAGGTCTAGTTACTACGTGCAATTTGTCGCTGTCCTGGTCACATGACCACATTTTTAATTTATGTGCCTTTAATTGTTTAAATTGAATTGCCTGCCCATTGAGGTTATGGTTACAATTCTCATTTTTTCCCAGTTTCCTATTTGAACAACTATTTTATTTTACATATTTTTTATTTTTTTGTTTTTTATTTTCAAATTGATTGTTGTTATGCCATGTTGATGATGCTGATGCCAAATGCACGCCTGACTGATGCCTCTGAGTGATGGGCCAAAAATATCTTGAAATCCCTTTAATGTACAGCAAGAGAATTGCTCCCTGGCCCCTGCCACCTGCCCCGTGACCTCTGAGCCCCATTTCATGTGATTCGTTTGCAGTCAGGCGTCACTAATCAACAATTTTCAAAGTGACCAAAAATCACATTTGATTTTGATTTTGAATTGCAGCCGAGATTTCATCTCACTCCGTCTCACTTTGTCTTCTCCGCAATCCGCCGATTTCGACCTCTGACTCTGAATCGGTCACAGCTCAACTAGCTGACATGTGCATGTTGCCTGCTCCTGTCTTCCCGCTCCTCTCTCTCTCTCTCTCTCTCTCTCTCTTTCTCTCTCTCTCGCTTTCTCTCTCTGTGGCTGGCAATCCTTTTGTTATCCCATGCCTTTTGTTGTCATTTCATTATTGTTATTTCATGCATCATATTCATTCATGTCCCCGCTCTTAGCTACCCTCCCGCCCCCATCACAATCGGCAGACCGCTCTTAGCCCCTGGCCTAGCGCCGCTGTCTATAGTGTATGAGTAAGTGAGTGTATCTCCCTTTCGTCCGCATAGTTAGTTGCTCCTGCTGCTGCTGCTGCTGCTGCTTGCCAATTGTTTGGCCAAAAATTTCACATGCAGCAGGCAAAATAATTCATGGAAAGCATCAGAGAAAAAAGGAAAAACTAGTTAGAAGAAGAAAGAAAAACGCGCTCTCATTGATATATGAGAGGGCCGAAAAGGCAGAAGCCTTTTTAACCAGAACCAGGACTAGGCCCGCAAACAGATAGATAAATGGGATGGCCGAGTGGGAAGTTTGGTTCACATTGCTCATTCAAATTCATTGTGATATCAATTTATTATTATGTTTTTTTTTTTTGGTCACGAGAAGCCTACTCCCATTCCTACACCCGCCTCTTGACCTCAACGCGGTTTTTCGATTTCCATTCATACATTTGGCTATCTTGATGTGCTTGTCTAGCCATTGTATCATTCGATGTGCTTTTCAATTACCATTGGCAAATTTATTAAATTTAACTTATTTCTGTTGTTTTATTCTTGTCATGCGGCGTGTGATTTTAATGATGTTATTAAATTATAAAATTATGCCATATAATTATTAATTATGGTGCTTCATCAACTATTTGAGGTAGGGGAAGTCTCACCAAATATCACTCATACGACCCCCCGTTCCACATTCCGTTCTGACTCACTCACTGTCCGAGTGGCACTCAGCGTAAGGCACTCACACTCATAGCCCCTGAGTCGCAATCGGAGTAGAGCCTTCCCCGTAGCGTTCCACAAATCGAGCAGAGTCAATGCGCAAAGGACTCACACATGTTCCACAATTGAGTGAAACGGTATCCTGCAACCGGCAGCAACTCGCACACAACTCATACGCAACCGGCGCGGACTTCCCTGCAACCGATTGCAACAGCTTACAACTTCTATCAACAAGTTGTGGGCAACAATCGTTGCAGGGGCAGGACTCGTTGCAACCGAATCCTTTTGTGCCAGTTGACTCCTGAAACCATCAATTAAAAAGAAACGCGACGAAAGCAAAACAATAATTATGCATAATAATAATTATTTGTTAAAAGAATCAACTAACTAACTAGCCACAAAAATAGAAATAATGAGATAAATTAGCAAAAATCAGAAATCAGCTATATATAAATCACCAGCAGAAGCTATGGAAATTTGTCAAAGAGAGATGCCGAAGAAAGAGAGATTGATATGGGAGGAGAAAGAAAGCCTTAGACAGAGAAAATCGCTGCGAGAAGTAAATTAATCAACTTGGTTTCGACTTTTCAGAAAATCTTAGGCCTAGAAGATTTTTCTCATTAACTTCACCCTCTCCGTGTTGCAAATGGGATTTGCCTTTTGTAATTCAAATCCTGATCGTCCCTAGAAACGGTTTAGGATCTATAAGGCGGCAGAATATTCAGATTTCAGAGTTTAGTATTTGGCCGAAGAAATTTATTAACAAATAATGCAGACAATTTATAATTAAATGATGACTTTTCATTGACTTGGGATAACTTTTTGCTTATGACTAAAAAAAAAAGAAAAGGAGCAAGCAGAGCAGACAAATTGTCTGAGAAAGCCTTTCCATTGTCGCTCAAAGTGATTTTGTTTTTTTTTTGTTTTTTTTTTTTTTGCTAAAAAGGACTTTAATGCTCCATAATTGCACGATTTATGTGTACAAAGTGAACATCTTAATGGAAATTGAGGGGGGGAGGAAAACGAGGCGGCAAGAGAAAGTATTATTCTCGTACTTGTAGGTAGGTTGGAAGGTATATATGTAGGTGGGTAGGACTTTGACTTTGACTTTGTGACTGACAATCAGCACTTGGAACCAATTCGAGCTGGCTAAAATGCAATTAGGACACGCTTTACAATTAATATGCTAACGAGCAAAAGCAGCAAAATTCACACGGACATGGACGCCAGACCAGACCAGACCAGACCAGAGAGAGTAAGAGGCGGTGGGTGTTGGGTTAAAGGATACGTAATTGTAGAATTTGTAGTATCAGTGGCCCGACTAGACGCGTAATAAATCATTTAAAATTCACTTTAACACGCGCGCATGCAGCCGTGCAACATCATGAGCATGAGCAGCATTGGCATTGGCAACGGCAACGGCAACGGCAACGAGTACAGCGGCAACATAGGTCCATAGGTTCTCACCAGGACCAAGAATTGGGGGCAATGCATTGCGTTTCGTTCGTTTCGTTCGTTTTACGTTTAACGTTTTTGTTGCCATGGCAGTTTCCGCCCAGAGGCGGGTAACTCTAAATGTTCCAACTAAATGCTCGAATAATTACAACCTTAAACTATGCGCATATTCAGAAAAAGGATATAGCATATACACACATGCATACATACATACATACATATATTTGAGTGTATGCTGGCTAGTTGCTAGTGGCCAAGGTCCTGGAAAAATGTCGATAATATACGCTGTAGTCTGTTGGGTAAGGCGGCTGGAAGGGGGAAGAGAAAGGGCACATGTGCTCGCACAGGTGGCAAGCTATCAAAATAACTAAAACTACTATCATCTAACCCACCCCCCTCCATCCACACACACACACACACAGCTTCCCTCCACTGCCCCTCGCATTCTAGTTGCAGCTCATTGTCAAGTCGTCTAATGCCAAAGGTTTATGTATATTTCTTTTTTATTTTATCTTTTTTTTTTTTTTGGTTTCTTGCCATGGCATAACTCATGTTCACGCTCCTTCAGAGCCATTATGTTGCGTTTTCGTTTTCGCTGCTGCTGTTGCTGTTGCTATTGTAGTTGTTGTAGTTACTCCACAAATTGGTAGTTCATTTTAAGCAGAGAGCACATTTCTGTCCGGGGTAGTTATTAAATTGGTTTATAATTTATACGCTCTTTCAAGTGCCAACCAAGCGGCGAACTCATAATTTGTTACCACTCCATTCCCCCCACACACACACCACCACGCACCCACCAATCCCCCTTATCATTTAATAAAGACAAATGTGCAGCAAGTGGGTCAATTTTATAGCTCCCTTTCCCACGAGTCCAGGCAACGATCCTTGAAATAAATATGATTGCGTAACTGTTAATAAGTGCGATTGTGTGGGGAGAGAGAGAGAGAGAGAGGTTAGGGGTGAGGGGTGAGGCAGTGGATGGGAAATGATATTAATGGTGATCGAAATACTATAAAATATCAGCAGATTGCCATAATGGGCTACTCTCCCTCTCTCTCTTTGCGGCGCCACATCTGGCTCCCAAAAGTATGCAACTATTTTCTATTTCAAAGGATTCTCAATAAGTATTTTGTTGGTTTTTTTTTTTTTTGTAACTCCAACTAGAGACTCAATCTGTTTTGTAGTTGATTCGTTTTGCCATTTCTTGTCACTTGTTTTTCACTTATCTGTCCTTTTTACTTCATTACATTCCTTATTGATTCAATGGCTAGAATGCTAGTGCTCTTTGTAGTAGTATCTGGCTGGTAGTTGTCTGTCATGTGTTTCATTCCAGTTACATTTTCATTTCCTTTGCCATTTACTTTTGCTGCTGCTGCTGCTGCTACTGCTGCTACTCTCTCTCTCTCTCTCTCTTTCTCGTCTTCTTTTCATTGTTTAAATTCACTTATTTGGTTGGGCTACTTTTTGATTGCATTTCAATATTTTCCCCTTTTTTTGTTTTTCTAATAATTTTTCACCTATTTTCTTTCATTTTTCTGCTATACAATCTCGCTCTTGGTCTCACTTCTTAGCACTTTAGCGCACCCAGCGGTCAACTTTAACCCTGTGGTTCTCTATTTATGCGTATAATTGGGCTAATTTTTTTCTTAAATGGGCGTTAATCTGTAACTCCTTACCAGACTGACAGACGGACCTAACCAAACCACTTCCTTCTACTTATCACTAACCATTTTTCAAAGGAATAAATCAAATCAAGTCCTTATAGAGCATAGACCAATAATTATCAAATATTTAATTGCATTTCAATTGCAGTAGCAAAATGTTAAAAAAAAAAGTATTAAATCAAAAGACTTGCACTAACTTTAGTCTAGTCCATTCTGTTCACTAACTGCAACCGAGTTACATTTCCTGTATCTACACTGACAGATTCACATCGTCCCATCGTCCCATCGTCGCACCGTCGCATCGTCGTTGCTGTGCTGTCTCTTTGGCAATATAGCGAGGCGAGGCGAGGCGAGGTAAAAGCACAAGTTTCACCATCTGTGTGGAAATAATTACTGACAAAGCCTTAAATATTAAATTACACACTTATTTATTTTGGCTTGCCTCTCCCTCTCTCTCTCTCACTCTCTCTTGTTCTCTCTCTTTACCCCTCAAAGCCAATGCCATCGCCCATCCTCAGTGGCCGCTGCTGCTGTTCGCTATAGAGGTCATTCCGCTACTTTTTCTCTTTTTTGCCACACTTTTCACCCACTCTTTGGGAGTGACGATGCACGTACAATGTCCTTGTCCTCTATCGTCGTCGTTGTTGTTGTAGTTGTAACGCAATGTCTTTGCTGGCTATTCAAATACCTCTTCCAAACCAAACTCTGGGTAGAGGGACTGCCACTCTGGTGTTTACTTTGTGGTTATTTTGAGGCTACAAGTTGCAACTTTTACATTTACGAGTGCGAAAGCAAAAGGATGCGGGGGGGGGGGGGGGAGCACAAGCAGTGAAAGCTCACGTAGTGGCCCGTGCCAGGCACCCGCACCGCAAAATCTGGTCTAGGATCTGGTCTGTCCTGCCGCCCCAGTAGTAGTTGTAACCAAAAGGCAAAGAATACAGAGAAATAGTTACTTCGATGCTTACCTTAATCTAATGAAAATGAAATGGCTCCCGGCCGCTTGGTTGATTTGCTCCACACACACACACACACACACACACATAACGTGTGTCCAATGCTTTTGTCCAGCACATTAAAGTGGCCCTAAGTCCAAGCCCTTTCATTAACCTCGGTTCACATTTTCCACTGGCCAGCTCTTCCGTCTCCTGCTGGGCCTTGAAAGTGCAACTTAAATTTCAATAAACCCAAAGGGAAACTTACTCGATCTCATGCTCTGATGTTATGTCCAAGCCGAAGTCAGCATGTCTGCTTCTCCTTCTCCTGCTCCTACTGTGCTCCTACCACTGCATCTACTTCTACTTCAGCACGCAGCGGGCTTCAAGTTGTCTGCCAGCGTTTAAATCAAAATTAAACCCCCCAAAAATAAGCTGCAATGTGAAAATGAGGGAAAGCAGCAAGCAACGGGAAGGGTCAAAAGGCAAGGAAGTTGAAACAGCTGCCATTGCAACTGCAGCAGCAACAACAACAACAACAACAACAACAAAAGTATCTAAAGTCATTGGCTGCAGTTGTTGTTGTTGTTGTTGTTGTTCGATACTCTTACATGGAAATGAAACGAAATTCTTAAGTTCACTTGAAAATATTATCTAATTATATTTGAAGTTTTTGCAACCAAAAATGGAGTTAATCCCGATCCCAGATCGGATCTAGGTGCTGAGAGGTTCTTCTGCCAATATTTACCATGAAAGATTAGACCTACATACATGTCAAATGATAAACATTTCAATTGATTTAGTCCAATGAATTGCCGCTTGCTCTTTGAAGAACTTTTTGGCCTATTTTTTGGTCCAAAAACTTTGATTAAGACTAAAGGAAATCTCATAGAAGCAAAGTTAAAGTAAGGAAAGTCATTAAATATTAATCAAATATTAAGATGATGATAACAAATTGACATAAATAATGGCTCTTAGTAGGAGTTATACCAAGCTAATATCATTTATGTGAGTTCCTTTATAATCTTTTGCTCTTCTAAAACGTAAAACAAAAAAACATTTTGGACTAAAAGATGCAAAATTCTCCTATGTATTCATTTACATTATATGCAGGAAAAGGAAAAGTAAATAATGAAACAGAGGAAGAGCAAGAGAGAGAGAGAGAGAGATGGAATATTTTATTCATTTAGTTTAACGAAATCGAAGTGTATGTGGCTGTTTGTTGTAGCCGTAAGCAAACATTTTCATTTTCTCTTTTTGGTAGTTATGCATTTTGGGCCAATGCTGCGTATACGTAACTTTGCTTTCTCTCTGCTCTGTCCAGCAATGCAACCAACAGCAACGTGTGTGTAGGTGTGTAGGTGTGTGTGTGTGTGTGTGTGTGTGCGTGTGCTTGGGTGACTGGGTAGTTGGCTGTGTGGGTGTGTCTGTGGCGATTTAATAAAAATAGATGAGTGAACTGGCATTAGACTCCTTTTGCCATTCCCCCCTCTCTTTCTCTCTCTCTCTCTCTCTCTTGGTTTTTTTATCTAGCCGAGGCTCCCTTGCGCTCACACTCCATTGGCTTTTTGCTGTTGCCTCACTCACTTCAAGCGTTACAAATTCAACTTTAAGCGTTTTGACGTTAAGTAGTTGATGGCGCTAAGGCACCACCAGCTTCTCCTTCTCGCTGGTGAATGGTGTTGGAGCTAGATCTGGAGCGGGAGCTGACGCTAGAGCTAGAGACCCTGCTGCTGCTGATGCTGCTGGTGCTTGTGGCTGCCTGGGCAACGGCAATCACGAGTGAGTGCACTCCCACAATATTTCCTTTAGCATATATCAAAAGTTATAGTTAAAGAGTTGCATGTTGTTTGCTGCCATATCCCCTACATACATATCTTCTCGTATCGCATCACTGTACTTTACCCCAGACCCCAGACCCCAACCCAACCCAACCTAACGATACGCCCACTCACTATTGTTCCCGCTAGTGGCCCCCGCTATGGCCAACAATCGCCCGAGACGTCGCAGCGCACTTCCTTCCGGCACTTTGACTGTGTCTGGTTGATTTTTGTCTGCTCTCTAGCATCAATGCAACAACGTTCTAGTTTTTGGTGCTGCCTGCGCTGACTGCCTGCCTGCTCGCCAGCCCTCCTGTCAGCCCGCCCGCGCCTCACACGCATCCTTGAAGCCAAATTGAAGTGTTTGTGCTGGAGTTGGAGCACAAGTGCCCAAAATGTGCATGAAAACAGCTTACAGCAGCATGAAAATTCTGACAAGACGTTGCCAGGAATAGCATTCAGGACCAAAAGGACGACTACGACATGGATGACGATGATGATGATGATGAGCTTGCTGTTGTTACGCACATCGTTTGACTTTAATATTGCATTATACTTAGAGTTGTGCACATTTTTGTGTTACATATTAAAAATAGCAGCGACCAGCGACAACAACAACAATAACAATAATATACAAAAAAAAAAAGGCAACGAGAGGTAGAGAAAGAGAGAGCGAGCGAGCGAGCGAGCGAGCAGTTTTTGCTAAGCTATTTAAACGAAATTCAAAGCTAAACAGTATCCTTGTCAAATGATGCCAACTGATTAGAGTCGACTCGTTGAGCTAGAAGTGCATAAGTAGAGTCAAGAAAGACCTCAGTTAGCCCCAGTGGGAGATCTACATACATGAGTAAAATGAGGCAAATTCGCTCCCTTAAGTATGCAATAGACAGTTCACTTGGGAATTTACGACTCAATTTTATTAAGTTTTTCGAGCAGTTATTCAACAAAATTTAGCTTGGGGTCTATTTTACAGTTACAGAATATAGCACAAGTCCTTCCTGTTTAGTTAAGAAAACGCATTTCCCTTATTTCGTCCTTCTTTTCCTTAATTTAGATGCGCCAATGGCTAGCCAATGTATTGCAAGGACTGATCTCTCGTCGTAAATGCATTTTCCAATGATCTTTCTAAACTGCAGTCGATGTGATCCTTTATTTCGTGAAGGAAAATGTTCTCAAGAAGATTCCATCCGCATATGTACCTATACGTATACGTAATATTTCTAGTATAAATGCTCTAGTTTGCTTCAATAAACTTCATTTAGCTAGTGACATTGATGACTTAGCTGTAAATTTATTTACGATATATACACTTGTGTATGTGTGTGTGTGTGTGTGTGTGCGTAAGTGTGTTTGTTGGTGTGCATAAGTTTTCATTTTCTTCGCGACTTCTTGTTATGAAATTTAAGCAAGTTGTCATAAAAATGCCGCCCGACGCTGTCGCCTTTGCCTTTTGGGAATGTCAAGCAAAATTGTGTGTGTGTGTGTGTTTGTGTGTGTGTGTGTGTGTGTGTGTGCGTGTGTGTGTGTGTGTGGGTGGGGAACAAGAGTTTTTGGTTTGTCCCAATCCCAATTTCAATTCGTATAGCAAAGTTGCCTAAATTCTCTGCCAGTGTGACTGTGGTTTTGCCTCCAACTTTTGCTCTTTCCGGTTCGTTCGTTGCGGGTGCGGAGGCGTGAACAGAGGCGGCGCCTGTGGCCAAGGAGCAGCAGAAGCAGCTGGTGCAGCATTGCGTGCCAATTGTTGTTGCTGCTGTTGCTGGTTGTATGTGTGCTGTGCTGTGCTGTGCTGTGTTGTGTTGCAGTTTGCCACAACTTTTTGGTTGGCACGATTGACACCTTTTTGGGAAATGTGACAGCTTTAACGGAGCCGAAGCTAAAACAATTGTTGCAACTTAATTTGTTTTACTGCCCCAAAAGTAGTCGCCTAACCAATCGGTTAGAGGCTTGAAGTTATTTGCTTCTATGTCTCTGCCTTGGCCACCCCCTCGGCCGCCTCCCCTTTCCCCTTTTGTTTATTGCCAGGTGCTCAAACTCGAACTTTGCCCAGCAATTTAATAGATGGCATTGTAGTTACAACAATGCAAACTAAACTAAAAAACACAAAAAAAAAGAAAAAAATGAAACTAAACGTGCCCAATGCGAAATTCTACAAAATTCGTATAAAAAGTTTTTCCTTAACTTCTACAACTGCAAGTTCTTTTAATTTTAATTAAACGGATGAGCAGCAATTAGCGAAATAAATCTGACAATTTTGCAAATGAGCCAACATGGCGACCAGTTAGAATTTTTGGGGAGGATGAATTGGAGAGGAGTCGTCCTCGTCGTCGTCGTTGTCGGAGGCGCAGTGCCGGATCTACGAGGGGTGTCTCAAATGAGGCAATTTTCGGCACTAATTCGATGTGAATGTGCAGCCTTTTCCTTTAAGAAAAATATTTAAATGCAAAAAGAAGAGTTTGAGAGCACATTTTAGAAATAATTACTAAGATTTTTGTTTTACTTAAAAATAAACAATTAAATAACGAACAATCAGTACTTTCCGAATATAACAGTTAATTGCTTAATTTGGCAAAGTAACCAAACGTGCGCCCCATCTCTATCTCCCACTTCTAACATACATACATATATACCGCTGCAACACCACACATACACACCCACACACAAAGAGCCACGCATATTCCCACATGCTTGCATATACCAGAGAGCGCGACTAAGTAAGAGAGAAAGAATGCAGCTCACTGTGTGAGAGCGATTCTTGCACTTTCTCCCGTTACTTATTGGATCTGAGCGACTAAGTAAGAAAGAGAGGGAGAGTGATTCTTGCACTTGCTCACGTTCTTAGTGTATAAAAGAAGATGAAGCTGGAGAGCGCGTGTCAGTTTTCGTGTCTGCATTACCTCCTTCGGTTGTCGGCGCTTCGGTTGATCGCGAAAATATTGGGTAAGTTAACATTACAGTCGAACTTCCCTATGATGAGACTTTATTAAATGAAAGTGACTCTCTATATAATGAATAAAATTTATAATTACACCTTAACATATTTAATAATTTCTATATAACAAAGTTTCTATAAAATGAAAAAATTTTTTGCTTAAGTGCGAATTTATGATAGGAAAGTTCTACTGTAATTATTTTCTTACATTTGTTGCATTGATATGCCTAACAATGGAATCTGCTCTCTGATCTTTAGTGTTAGAATATAGAATCAAAAGGAGTAAACGAATTACTATTATTATTGTGCTAGTCACCAACTCTTTTCATCCCCCAAAATCCGCCACTGTGGAGGCAACAGTGCGGGTGTTGGCAGAAGAAGTGCGAATGGGGAACACAAGCGAAAGACAAGATAAAAAAATAATTCCTTGCAATAATCCAGTTATCGAAATTCAGATACCCTAACTAGCTGAAACTCAAGCAAACTCTGTGTAAATCCAATAAGAAACAGATTCAACAAAAATAAATTAATATGAGTTAAGACTTTAGAGACAGCGAGATAATAAAATTTTCTTTTCATATTCCCATGATTTGTGGATTATGCTGGAGAATTTATCTGCAAAATCCAATCCTTGCCAAGATCAATGAATGTACGGGGTATGAAAATATTTTTGCAGTTCTAGTTCTAGGAAGGAGGACGGAGGCCTCTGCTGACAACAATTCGAATACTCGAATGACTCACTTAAATTCAAGTTAACTGCCGGCAACATTACGCCATTTCTTCATTCGGCAATAACAACAATAGTTTTTCGTGTTTTCTGCATTTTCCAGATGTGAATTTTTGGTTTTCCTTTTTTTTTTATGTTGCGACAGCTCCCTGCCGCTTGTCGCCATCACTCCACCCACTTTTTTTGGGGGGGAAGGGGGGTGGGTGCGCATAGTTTTGGTTTTTGGTTTCGGCTTTTAGCTTTTTAGCTATTGTGGCTTTGTCTTTGCCTTTTTTATGGTATTTTATATTCATTTTGGTTTTTAATTGAGGGCGCTTACTTGCATTTTCGTTGTCACTTTAGGATTTTTGGCTGACTCCTTGCATATCCCTCTCCTAGTTTTGCTTCCTGCTTCGTTTTCTTCTCTCTCTCTCTCTCTCTCTCTCTCTCTCTCGCTTTCTCGCTCTCTTTGCAATTCCTTTTTGTGGTGTATTTTTGCATTTAATTACGAAAGTTTTTTAATTAAATTACTGAGTAGAACATCTGTGTCAAGTTGAGGTTTTCATTTCGGTTCCATTTTTTTTTTTTTTTGCTTTCTCTCTTTTCAGTTTCGGTAGTGTTGCTCGTATGGAATTAACATAATGTGCTGATGAAGTGTTGAGCTGAGTCGCTGAACTGAGCCCGGAACACGGTGAATACCCGCCAAATTGTATTCCACACAAAAGTCAGTAGTGATCTGTCATCATATGTGATGAGGTAGATGATTATGACGTCAGCAATTACAATATCTATGCCTAAATAGATACTTATCTTTGGTGAGTTGTTGCAAAAGTTCCATAACACGCCAAGGAAAGGATTTTCTTGTTATTTGGGGGATTTTTCCTTGGGCCCCCTTAACAATAATTTACAGCGAAATATATCTTAGACGATTTAGAAAATGGGGCGTACAAAAGGTAAATAAAATTTTTTCAAATTACATATACATAAAACTTTATTTTCCTTGAATTTGTTTTAGTGAACTCTTTAATTCAACTTTCATAACTGAGTTTATTGGCCTCCTAAAATCTTCACCGCCCTTACAGCTCCCTTTCTTGCTCCGGCCCCGGCAGTTTTCCGAGTTTATCCATTAAGAATGATTTTATTTAACCAAACTTGTTGATTGGCCCTCGCCATTGGAGTCATAAATGTATAATTATTTGCTATTTAGTCAGAAAAATCACCTAAACCCCAATCACCACCCTCTGCTACTTTGCTACGGATATGTGTGTGTGTGTGTGTGTGTGTGTGTGTGTGTGTGTCGGTATATAAAGGCAATCGGCAGAAGGGGCACAGTGTAGGTTATCATCGCCCCAAATAAGAACGTAGTCGACTTTAGAGTTCTTCTCAGTTGCTTGGCAAATACCGATACGAAATCATGTTCGCCTGGAGGACGGCAGTCGTAGTGATTGGCATGCTTACAGCTCTTGCCTTTGGCGACGGGGAAGCACCCGTACAGGTTGTGACCCGATCCGAATGGAATGCCAGGCCATCGAATGGCAATATTAGCTCCATGGATCTACCACTTCCTCGAGCTGTGATTGCCCACACGGCTGGTGTGGGTTGTGATAGCGATGAGAGTTGCAGCCAGCAGATGCGGAGCCTGCAGCAATATCAAATGGATACCATGGGATTCTCTGACATTGGCTATCATTATTTAATCGGTGGCAATGGACGAGTTTACGAGGGTCGCAGTCCAAACCAGCGCGCAGCTTTTGCTGGACGAAATAATGATGGTTCATTGGCCATTGCCTTCATTGGCAATTTTGATACGGAGCTACCTGCAGCAGCATCGCTGGAAGCAGCCAAAACGTTGCTAGGCCAGTCCGTGCAACAGAAGCAACTTGCAGACAATTATGAGTTGTTGGGTCATCGTCAGTTGATCGCTACCAAGAGTCCGGGTGATGCTCTATTTGCCCAAATAAAGCAATGGCCCCATTGGAGTAACAAGCTTTTCTAAGAATTAACAGAGAGACAGAGAGAGAGAGAGAGTTCAGGGAGATACTAAGATATCGACACGTAAAGACCATTCCTTACACATTTATTGTAAATATAATTATGTTAAATTTGTTGCTTGCTTAAATACGAATACTAAACTTGTAATTTTGTTGATCTGTTTTTGTTATCTGTGTGTGTGTGTGTGTGTGTGTGTGTGTGTCTGTGTTTGTGTGATTTTGTTATTGTTTTTTTTTTCTTTTGTATTCTTTTTGTTGTTTTTTAATCCCACTTTTACATTTGTTTTTCTTTTCGCACTCATTATTGATTACGCGTTTTTGTTGTTTGTTTTGTTTTTTGTTTTTGTTTTTGTTTTTTTATATTATAATTCTCTGCGCTGCTAAGCTATATACCCAATGAGAAGCACTGGGCCATACAATAGAGAGATTTTAATTTGAGACATCACATAGCATCAATTTCATGCATTTGAACCTGAACTTCCAAAAATACTAAAAACTAACTTTACAGAACCCTAGAAGAAGCACAGAGGAGCAAAAAAGAGCGCGCAGTTATATTGGCATATAATCATCATATAATCGTATCCATTCTTAATGCCGAAAACAACATGCCGAAGGGGAAACACAAATGTTGAAATCAAACAAAAAAAAAAAAAATTCAATTAATATATATATATATATACAATGTATATATATATATACATATATATATGTATATCTAAATGTGTATCGGCAATTCGGCAAACAGATGCAGAAACAGATTTAGAAAGTATAAAACAAGGAACTATACAAAATTCGTAAAGTACTTAGGTAAATTACACTAACATATACCCCCATTTGAGCTGCCGTTTCCAATCTCATGTCCATTCGTTATCCTATTTCCATTCATTTGGGCAATTGGCATTTGGAGCAGCCAGTCGCGCTTGGCCAGGCCATCGGCCGTTTCGCCGCGTTGCGCACTTAATGGCTGAAAGCAGGTGGTCAGTCCAACGCTGGGCGTAAATTCGGCCCGCTCCCGTAGCTCCTCTTCGGTGGCCAGCATTATGCAGTCATCGTCAATCTCCTCGCTGTTCACATAGGCCAATTGATGCTGCTCTGCTCCGCCGCGCTGCTGCTCGACAATGTTATCACTGTTGCGACGAAACGATTCGTCTGTTTTGCGCAGGAAATTGTAGAGAGCCACACAGCCGAGCACCACTTCACGGATATGCTTGTCACTGACGCGAAGTGGCTGGGCCAGAATGGGGAACATATTGCATAGAATTCGCATTGTCTGATCCGCATGGGCATTGATTTGCTCCAGGGCTTCATGCACGGCATTCTCCTGAGGCACATTGCGCGGTGTTACCAAATAATTGGTTGCCGGCAGCACAGCGTCTCCAGCAAAATAATAACCATTTCGTATCGGCTCCGACTGCTCATCGAGGGCCATCATCTTTTGCTCGATCAGCGCAACGGCAGTGGTCTGTTTGTAGATCTCATTCGGGCGGCTACTATTCGGCGCCCGCTCCACTTTAACATATTGGAAATTGTTGCTCGCATCGACGATGCCCGTAAAGATGACGGGCGCTCGTTTGCGATCATCGCCGGCACTGCCGGCCGCACTTTGCAGCTGAATGCTGCGCATGAACAGATTGCCCACACACTGGGGCAGGTTGTGTTGGCGCTCCATATCTGTGGCCGCACTGCGCCACTGCTCATCAGTCTTTGGTAGTGTAACGTATTGGTCCTTGAGGTGCTCATAGAAGCCCAGACAGATATTGGCAATCATTTCGTTTATCACAAATTTCGAGGCACGGAAGCAGTAGTTTCGACAAGAATGCACTTCACCTGCGCAACCAAAAAGGGAAAAGAGAAAGTTCTTATTAATAAATGCATAACCAAATGGTCAACATCACCACCTTCAGGGGTCTACAGATGATTACTCAATAGCATATCATCTGACCAATCAATCACTCAATTAAAATCGTTCGTTGCACTCACCCGTCGCCAAATACTTGAGCGTTATGGCCAGACGCTCCTCAGCGCTAAAGGACTTCTTTTTGCGCTGCGGTGCATACTGACTGATGATCGGCTCCAGTTTCTGCACCAGATAACGAAACTGACTTTCGGTTATGGCTAGGAAGTAATTCAAATGATAGCATTCATCTTTACGCGACTGAAGATCGCTAAGCAGATTTTCCTTGCTGAGGAATTCGGCTTGATTCTTGCGCAGCCACTCCTTGGTCCATTCTAGCCGTCGTCGTGTATTTAATATGCCAGCCAGATCAAGTGCACTGATTTTCGATGTTTGAGGTCGCGACAGTATCGTTGTGCGGGCCGCTCCACCCACTCCACCAACACCGATGCCACCGCCGCCGCCAGCTGTCATTGTGTTCCCATGCCCATGCCCATGCCCATGGCCATGTGCATGTGGATGTCCATGTGCATGGGCATGTGGGTGAGCTTGTGCATCGGTGCGCTCTGCTCCAGAGGCGTTGCCATTGTCATTATTGCCATTCCCATTGTCCTGTGTGACCCCGATTGCAACTGCCACGCCCACCTGATGACTGCCACTGCCACCATTAGCGTTAACGTTGCCATTGGTCATGCCAACGTTGCCTCCGCCTCCGTTACCGACACCGCCACCGCCGCCGCCGCCACCGCTGGTACTGCGATTGACATTTGTGCCACCGTCGCGCTCGCGCAGCACACCAATCACCTTCAGTTTGATTTTCTCCATCGCAGATGTGCCACTGGCCCGTGCCTGGAATTTAACGATTTTCATCTCATCAACTTAATCACAAATTCAGAATCAATAGTGAGGCCTAGGCCCAGGTCGACCCAATAGTCATCCCAGGTCCCAGTTCCGGTTGCTCCTCCTTTTCTTACCTTACACCTTACACCCGTCCCGCCCCGCCTCGTCTCGTCTCGCCGCACTGGGCCCCCCGAAATGCAGAGCAGTCGTGTTTTGTGCAACAAATCGATTTTTACTCACCCTCACTCTCCGCTGCGCCGAACTGCCACTGCCTTTCCCTTTCCCTGCTGCTCTACTCCCGTTCCGTTCCGTTCCCTGTTCCCTGTTCCCGTTCCTGCCTCGTCGCCGTCGTCGCTGTCGCCGTCGTCGTTGTCGTTGTCGTTGTCACTGCCTGTGCCTTGCCTTGCCTTGCCTTGCCTGTTGGTGTGTAAGTATAACCAGTTTCTTTTGGGGAGCTCGGGGAATGTTGTACGGCTGTTGTATAATTAGAATTCTTTCTTTTCTATATCTTCTATGTCCGCTCCGATTGCTATCTAGCTAAATTTCACAAATTTGCACGTAGATTTGACATCTGCATCTGCTCGGGCCCTAGTTTTTCAGTTTCAGTCGATTTCCGATGCCCAATACGAATGCAACAACAACAAAACAACAAAAAATCAGCAGGTCCAAACCAGTGTTGCCAGATCACATTAAACCAAATAATCCGCTAGAAGCGCTGCTGGGTTACTATTACGTTTTTTTTCGTTACATTTAACAGGCTCCCAAATGAAAATGTTAAGATACACAGTTTTACAAAATCCCGAAAAATAAACAGCGTGCCAAGCATTTTTCAAACACTGCAAATAGGATTTTGGTTTACGATTTGACGGCAAATATTTTAAAAGTCGTTGTAAGAATTTATTCGACATTTATTGGACGATTTCTATAAGTCATAAGAGAAACGTTTTGGAATAAATTTGCAAATTTGCTCTGCCACAATCGTTCATCTTAAGGGAGAATTTTTAGAATTTAAACGTATACGTATCGCTGGAATAGTACTTCCCGTAACTCAAAATGAGCTAACTCAAAATTGGCACAAATTATATTTGTGACTCTGGCAGCACTAGTGCAAAATGCGTTGTTGCCACCACCAAGCGAATTAGTTGTCTGGCAATACTGCTTACGGATTTTTTTTTTTTCGCAAAAAGAAGGAAAATATAAAAGACTTAAACTTAAAAAGCAAAGCAAAAACAAATTTATCACAGGTCTACAACTATATACAAACAGATCGCAAGTATTATATCTGGAGAGTAAAGAGTATGGTAAGCACTATTATTTTTTCCCATTTAATTTGACAGATGTACTTTCCTCTTTTTTTTTCTTCGTGTGGTGTGTGTGTTGCTGCTTTTGTCTTGGCGTGGCCTGCAATTTTTTTCTGTTGTACGGTAAAAAGAAATAATATGAAGATGGCGGGGTAATGCGCAGAGGAGTGCAATAACCAAGTAGAAACTATAAATTTTCAACTTTAAAAACGAAAATGCGGCTTAAGTTTTTTTTTTTTGTTTATTTTATACGCGAAGGTATGACCTTGGGGCCGGTTTGTCTGTAAAGGGATGCAGCGAATGAAGGGCAGAGAGAACAGAACGAGAACGTCATAGGCCCATAAAGAGAGTGTGTATCCATAATACACATATGAGCCACGCGCCATATACACCAATATAAGCACACATCTTTCTATATGTGCGTGTGTGTGTGTGTGTGGGTGGCGGGACTGGGCCCGATTTCCCCCCAAAAATCGTAGCCTAGATTCTCGTGTGTGAATAAAATGAATTTAAATGCCAGCCAGGATTTCATCAGCGCATGCAATTATATTACGGAGGTTTGCCGCCCCGTCCCCAATAAGTGCATTTGTGTGGCCTATCTCAAACGCAGGGCCGGATTTATCGAATAAATCACCCTGGGCCTTATGGAGAAGGCTGCCTTTTATTTATAACAATTAACTAAAATTGACAATTTATAATCAAAGCAAAGAATAAGACATTTCTGCAACAAAAAGGAGAAATAATAATTTGCATTAAACAAAAAAAAAAGCCTTCAAGTCTTCCTATAAGCCACAAACTAAAGAAGAATATATTAGATTCGGAGCAGTCCTTCAAGAACGTAGCCAGCATCTCTCTTAGGATCGTACAAACAAATTTTGTAAAATTTAATCAAACTATAGTTCTTAACTTGAAAAAATAAAGGCGGCAGTTTGCCTTGCCACGCCTGTAGTCCTTGTGTATATTTCGGCTCGTTGATTTTTAAAGTAAACTTGGTTCTATGCATAGAGTGAAATGTGGGTTTAAAGGTTTTTGTGTTTAGATTCTAGCTTATCCAATTCTTCTTGGTTCTTACAGGGCAGCAACGACAGATCTTCGAGATCCCCACGTTCGGATGATCAGCGCGAAATCAATGATATGCCGGTGACAAAACGATCACGCTCCGATTCAGGTGAGTCTCATATCGATGGCTTGAGTATTGTATAGCGAAATTTACGATTCCCAAAAAACAAAAGTACAAAAAAAATGTATACCTTCTGTGTGCATTCGATATATATATAAATGTATCTTTAATATTATTAGTATAAAGCCATAAGTATGTATGTTGGAATGAAAACACAAAACTAAACAAAAAAAAAAAGAAAAAAAACAATCGATAATATATATTTACCTATATATCCTATGTCTTGTATATAAGTTCATTTGACAATATATATATATATATATATATATACATATATATATAAATTCAATCAATCGACAGGAAAAAAGTTACAAAAACCAAAAAAAAAAAAAAAAAAAAACAAATTGTATTTTGTATAATTTTTTGTTTATATAACACCAAAATCATATACTTTTTCTCTACTACTACTACCACTACTACTACTTCTACTTCGTTGCATCTTTTTTAAGGGCAGAGCACCTCCTGACGCTATTAAATAATCGGTTTTTCTTTTTGTTCTGCTTAAGTAATTGCAGACTTCATAAACGCACGATGAACTCAAGAGTGAGGTGAGGTGAGAGTCTCGAATAACTCGAATCGAATCGAACGTGTCAAGTGTCAGAAAGCAATACCAAAAAACCAAATCCCCCGAAAACGACTCTCAAGTATCGAGAACAAAACTATATAAACGATCGATCGATACGATACAAAAACACACACAAAACTAAAACCAATACCAAAATAAAACGCATACTAAAATCATGCCAAATATAGATATATATATATATATATATATATATATATATATATACATATATATGTGCTAGGGCCACAAAAAAACTGAAAAGCAAACTCTGCGTAAGATCAGTGAGTCCTCGTCATTGTGTCATCGAAAGAACTAATCCAAAAATGCATATATAACTATTCTCTCTCTCTCTCTCTCTTTTTCTCTTCTCTAAATATCTATTTTTTTCTATTCTTTTGTTTTTGTAAGTGTTTTTTTGTATCCATTAAGTTTGTTCCGCCAAGAAAACAAGAAAAAAAAAAAAACCTTTAAATATAAAAACTAAGAATCCTTGTTCGCTATTGAGATCGTGTGAAAGATGCCAAGTTAGATTACTTCAAATACCACCACCACCACAACAACAACAACAACAACTACTACTACTATTACAACTACCATTACTACTACTATTACTACTACTTTTACTACTATTACTTTTATTCTACTACCAACCAACCAACCAACCAACAACGCAACCAACCAAGAAACATCACCACCAACCACTAGTGCCATTTAAACTTCTTCTTAACCATGCAACCAACAATCGGGGTCTTCGGTCATCGTTTTCGGTCCCTGGTCACCGGTCTCCGTGGACTGCTTGCCCAACATGGCTCACTTTTCATATCAAATGGTCCTGTATATGTATATTACATTAATAATACCTAAAAACAACAACAATAACAAATTGAGTTGGCACTGTACAATAATTGAAGGTTACATAAATAGATTTGTGTTTATTTCAAAAGTTGTTTAAAAAAACAATTTGCTCAATTTGGTCAATGATCATTAGTTCGCTAAGTGGTAAATTTGATTCTTTTGAAAAAAAAAAAACCCCTTAACAAAACATAACCCTCTTCAAAAAGATATCAATGTTGTTTATGTGGAAATTCCCCCCACATTGTTTACCCTTTTGTCTTTCTCTCCATATTTGAAGATGGAATCAAATATTTGACCATGACCCTTGACCAAATTGACGTCTTTAATGTTGGAATTTTTGCAATAAACATATATTTATATCTATATATATAGTGTATAGGATATATCAGTGTCGATTAGAAAATAGTTAAATACAAAATATTGTACTACACGCATTGTCCGCAGAAAATTCTTGCCCCTTCCTTTCCATGACAACCAATTTTAAGTATATACGATCTAAACGATCTGTAAAAAAGACTTAAGAGATAGATAGGCCATCGAAGAAGAACCCCTTGAAACTAGGCCAAACCATCCTCCTCCTCCTAAAGTAGATACCACCAACCAGTTCCAAAATGATGATCAATTATTGCTAGACAGAAAAAAAAAAAGAAAAGAAAACCAAATAGACAAAATAAGTATAAATCAAAAAAAAAAAAAAAAACTAAATTTATATACACAAAATGATTAAGGTACTACTTCGGCGGAAAACTTAACCAAACTTAAACATATTGTTGCTCTTATTATCGTTTCAGCGTCTTGTTTTTCTTTTTTTATTTTCTCTTTTTTATCACAAATGAGCAAAATGTAAAAGTTGTGTGTGTGCGTGTGAGACCCCCTTCAACTCTTCCCCCTACTTCAACTCATGGAAAAAAAAACCCGTATCGAAAACGCACATAAGGTCGTTTATAATTTCTAATTTACAAAAAAACAAAAACAACTACAAAACAAAATCAAACAAATTACATATATATCTCTCTCTATATATATATATTTGCAACACACAGGGAACTGAACAAATCGCGGAAAAGCAATAAACACACACAACTCTGCCAAATCGAAGCTATAGAACATTTGCATATGAAATTGATTGTGATTATTGCTATCCCCGATTTGGACAGTTTTCTCTCAAATAATTTCTCAACTCATATATATGTATACACCATATATCTACTACCAAAGAAACAAAACAAACGAAAACTTACTTCGGTTGTGCCGAAGTTTTTATACCCTTGCACAGTCCTAGACAAATAAATGACCCTTAAAAAAGAGAATATTATAGACACAAAAAATGTAAAACAAAGTTTGAAGAGCTATAAAATATTTCTAATCGAAGACTTCTATTCACTGATCGATTAGGATCTTAATATTTCATTGAAATAGCTCAAAGGTTGAGAGTCGTCCTGTCGCAAGGGTATAAAAAAAGGAAAAGAAACAAAAAAATATTTATAAATTTTGTTCTTTGGTTTCGATTAGTCTGCGAAATCCTTTATATATGTATATATACATTTTTTTTTTATGATTTTAAACGAAAGAAACTTTACATATATGTATCTCTACCATATAAAGAAAAAAGAAAAAAAAACATCTTTTTTGCTGCACATTATTATCACTCAATATTTGCCACCCACACACAAATCACCAACCCAATCAATCAGCCAACCAACCTGCCCGCCCACCTGATCTGTACTACTTCTACTACTACTACTACAACTATTCCATATATATATATATATATATATATATATATATATACATATATGCCAACAACAACAACTACAACCTACTACTTACTACCTACTACCTTTTATGACTATTCATACATATAAATATATATATATATTAAGCTTTAAATATATATCTATATATATATATATATATATATATATGTATGTATATATATAGCACTATGTAAATCTTTTATCTCTATCCAATAAGCTATATCCGTTGATTGTTTTATTTGACGGGTGCTTTTCTCTTTTTTTATTCTTGCATATTTTTCCAGCCTTAACCTAAATGAAAATGAAATGAAACAAACAAATCAAATCAAAGCAAATAATGATAAACAGAAAGACATAAAGAGACAGTAACGAAAGAAATATCAGTATAAGAGCCTGCCCTTCCCCCCGCCTCACCCAGCATTCACGCGATAGGGGATCGATTTCTATATCCCATCCTAAAATCTCTCTATATATGTATATATACCAAACGCTCGACTCTCAAAACGAAGAGAAAACTTAAAGTAGATTGTCTTAAAAATGCAAAAAGAAATATATCGGATAAATCTATATATATATATATGTATATACATAAATATATATATATATTGATTGATCTACAGCATCGATTAAGATACGATGATTGAATCTAAAAAAAAAAAAAAAACCAAGCCGTGTGTGCGTGTGTGTGGCCAATCTCCCCTCCTCCAAGTGTTCCAGATCTTCTCCAGCAAATTAACAAACAATTTTTTTTTCTACATTTGTTTTTTTTCTTCTTTTTTGTCTTTATCTTTCTTGCAGGCAGAGCAGTTTTTTTTTTCTTTTCTTACAAAACGCAAAAAAAAAAAAAAAAACAAAAAGAAAAGTGAAAAACAATCAGAGCAAAAAAAAAATACATCAAACATCAAAAACACATTTCCAAATCCAATGCCAAAGAGTAACCCAAAACAAAAAAAAAAACAAAATAGACAAAAAATCTTCCTGTACCCTTGAATGGGACTCTATTGTGCCTTGTGTGTCCTTGCCTCTTGCCTCCACGAGTTGCCTTTGGATAAAATAAACCAAAACAAAAAAAAAAAAACAATGAGTCAAACCACAAAAAAGAAAAGAAAACCCAAAAAAGGCGATGATAATGATGATCGATCTACTACTACTCTACTACTACTACTACTACTACTACTACTACTACTACTACTACTACTACTACTACTACTACAACTACTAATCCTAACGTATGAGTTGGACTAATCTCTATTCCCAATTCTAGGCAAGTCAGCGGATACGAAAATTCCCCCATACCTTTCGCAGCCTCTGTACGATCTAAAGCAGACGGGCGATGTGAAATTCGGTCCTGGCACACGATCAGCATTATTGGGCCTACTTGGTGGGGCATTGCCCAAGCTAACATCGGAGCAACATGATCTCGTTAGCAAGGCCAAGAAATATGCCATGGAGCAAAGCATTAAAATGGTCCTGATGAAACAAACCTTAGCCCATCAGCAGCAGCAATTGGCCACTCAGCGTACTCAGGTGCAAAGGCAACAGGCTCTGGCCTTAATGTGCAGGTGAGAACAATTTGTGGGAGGAAACTTTTCCTCCAAGCTTGTTGTGTTGTGATGCAAAACCTAATAAATATTGTGGTGAATAAAGGTTTGTTTGATGACCGCCACTGGTCCGAGTTATTGGATGTGGGGGGCCTATCAGAAACCCTTCCCTGTGCCCCTTTTATTAGCTGATAAGATCTGAACTTTATGTTACCTTCAGTGCCAGCTTTGGGTGAAGTCTATTGCAATTTTGTAATCGATTCTCTCGTTTCTGTTTTGTAGAGTTTATGTGGGCAGCATTTCGTTTGAGCTGAAAGAGGATACAATTCGGGCCGCCTTTACGCCCTTTGGTCCCATCAAGTCCATCAATATGTCCTGGGATCCAATTACCCAAAAGCACAAGGGTTTCGCCTTTGTGGAATATGAAATACCCGAAGGAGCTCAGTTGGCCCTGGAACAGATGAATGGCGCTCTGATGGGTGGTCGTAACATCAAGGTTGGCCGTCCCAGTAATATGCCACAGGCTCAACAGGTTATTGATGAGGTGCAGGAGGAGGCCAAGTCATTTAATCGCATCTATGTTGCTTCCATACATCCGGATCTGTCCGAGGAGGACATCAAAAGCGTCTTTGAGGCATTCGGACCGATTCTCTATTGCAAACTAGCCCAAGGAACGAGTCTGCATACGCACAAAGGTTACGGATTCATTGAGTATGCCAATAAGCAGGCCATGGACGAGGCCATTGCCAGTATGAATCTCTTCGATTTGGGCGGACAGTTGCTGAGGTAAGAGCTTGTCGATTCACCAAAAGATTATATTAATTCTCTCTCTTTTTATATGGATTTTTCACAGGGTTGGCCGCTCTATCACACCGCCCAATGCTTTGGCGTGTCCCACAACCAACTCCACAATGCCCACAGCTGCTGCAGTGGCTGCAGCTGCTGCCACGGCTAAAATCCAAGCATTGGATGCTGTGGCCAGTAATGCCGTGTTGGGTCTCTCTCAGAATACACCTGCGCTTGGAATGGCAGCGGGTGCCGTGGTTGCCAAAGTGGGTGCCATGCCAGTGGTAAGTGCAGCCACATCAGCGGCTGCCCTCCATCCGGTTTTGGCCGTGCCCACAGCTCCGGTTACGGCTGCTGCTTTGCTCCCGCCAGGCATTTTCCAGCCACCAACTGCAGTGGCTCCCAGCTTGCTCGGCGTTCCCACTGGCTTGCCTACGCTCCAAAGTGTGGCTCCCACATTGCCACCGCCTGCCCTGCTGGCCACACCAACGCTTCCTTTGGCTAGCGTGGCAGCTGCTGCTGCTGCCGCAGCCGCCGCCGGCGGAGTGGGTGTGGTACCTACCGCTGTCACAGAGGCGAGCAATGGAGGAGCTGGTGCTGTAGCAGTTGCTCCAGTCACAACCCTATCAGCAGCGGCCAATAATGCCGCAGCCACAGCAGCCAATCTCTCGGAGAACATCAAGAAGGCCCACGAGAAGCAGCAGGAGGAATTGCAAAAGAAACTAATGGACGAGGGTGATGTCCAGACGCTGCAGCAGCAGGAGAATATGTCGATCAAGGGTCAAAGTGCACGCCAATTGGTAATGCAGCGGTTAATGCGGCCGCAGGACTCCCGTGTCATCATCCTGCGCAACATGGTCGGACCAGAGGACGTGGATGAGACACTGCAGGAGGAAATTCAAGAGGAATGCAGCAAATTCGGCACTGTCAGTCGTGTGATCATTTTCAACGAAAAGCAAACAGAGAACGAGGACGATGACGAGGCGGAGATTATTGTGAAAATATTTGTCGAGTTTTCTGCTGGAGCCGAGGCAATTCGTGGCAAAGATGCGCTACATGGACGGTTCTTTGGTGGTCGACGTGTCATAGCCGAGCTCTATGATCAGAGCATCTTTGATCAGGGTGATTTATCGGGTTAATCAGCCCACCAACGAACCGATCGATTAATTGTAACAGAAAAAAAAAAACTACAAAAAAAAAAAAAGAAAAACAAAACAAACAAAACGAAAAGCGAAATTGTACATTTTTGGGCACTCCCAATACGCTCCCTCTCTGACCTTTTGTTTCCTCAAACAAAGCAAATTTATTTATTTATCAAACCTAATGATTTGTAATTGTAATTTGATTGTTATTTAGAAGGTTTTATTTGAACTGTACGATATTTTACTTCGTACTGTCTGTTTCCCCTTCGAATCACATTCTCACGCATCATTTCAAAATGCTATAATTAACAGTAATAATAAACCGTAACTCAAGTTTCCCAATATGAAAGACTTGTTGCGTTTCTCTTATTCATTTTCAATAGTCAAGTTCAAACAAATTTAATTTTTCCGCGATAAATTGCTGCTTCCTTTTTAAATGTAACATTTTGCGGTTAACAGATGGTTGGTCAATTTACGTTAACCGATTGCCCACACGTTTCTGCTTCTCACTGTGTCGCCCTCTATGCCACTTTTAGCTGTGCTCAACACTGGTGGCATTCATTAACACTGGCAAGTGAATAAAAGAAATAACAAAAAAATTATTATTATCTCAAGCAAAAAAAAAAAGTTACACAAAAATTACAATAATAATGGAGTGAAATCATTAACAAACAAAAAGTGACTAAAAATCAAGAAAAACAAAAGCGTAACGCAACAAATTTTCTAGTTTGTTAGTGGACTCACAACAACAACAACAACAACATTGTGAAAATTAACAAGAGAGAACGGAGAAAGCATAAGCAAAAAACGAAAAAAAAAACGAAAAGAAGAAGAGCTTGGACAAAGAGGAAAACGAGAGAAAAAGCAGCAACAAATTTCTAATTCCTGGAGTGGTGGCAGACAGATTCGCTGGAGGAGACAGAATAACGTCTGCTGCTACCAAGGATACAGAACACAAAAAAAAAAACAGCGAGCAAAAACGAAAAGGTAAAGATCGAAAATGTAATATGGATTTAGCTTTCATTCAATTTCGTGTACTCTCGAGACTGGGTACTAGTGAGACTTGCGCTGCTGCTGGTGCTGCTCTCCCACGCACACAGCTGATGCGACGACGACGACGACAACGACTCCATTATCAACATTATCTATTTACATTTAACCACCTAGTTGGATGGATGGCGAATTAGACGAACGGAGGGAGGTAGGGAGGGTAGGTGGTACGGACGGAGGAACACGACTGCCAGTTAGTCAAGTCAGTCCTTCACTTGATAAGGCCAGACAGTGTGCCGCTGTTGCTGCTCTGCGCTTTTATTTTTTCAATAACTACGCAACGCCAACTAACACCAATTACAACAAAAGCAAAAGCTATATACATACATATGTATGTACATACCTACACCTACACAATAACAATTAGTAATTTGCTGACATTTCAAGCAAAATGATATTTATGAATTAACCGATCAAGTTGAAGTTTGCTTCCGTTTTTTTTTTTTTTTTGTTGTTTGTACTCGCCCCGTCATGCCACATGTTTCTTGCCCCTACCTTAAACAACACCCCCTACCCTGTGTTTAAATCCCCTCCTTCCCTCGACCTATCTCTGTCATTCTTGTGCTCTCTCTCTCTCTCTCTCTCTCTCTATCGTTCTCTCTCACTCTATTTAACATTTCTGTTGACATTCAAAAACTTGCTCTTGATTTTTTATCCTTTCACTCCCTATTCCAGTCACAGTCTTTGTCTTGCTGTCTCCTTCACACACAGACAGACATTTGTTTTTGATTACGTAATATCTCCCTTCAACTTTATGACCCTTTAAAAGTTTCCATATTTTTACATCAATCAGATATAAAAATTCATATAAATATTTCGATCAATTGATTATAGTTGTTCCATATACTTAAATGATAATCGGTATATTTATGGCTGTAAGATTTACCTCCAGACAACCTTACATCGTTTCATACCAATCAAGAAAATATACATACATATGTTTGCCGTTTTTTAAAAAGGGTATAAAACAAATCAGAAACAGATAACAATTTTCAGACATGTGAATTGATGTCTATGGCTAATCATATCATAATCAGTACAAATGTACCCTTAATTCTATTTCACTTAATGATGATGATCAATGAGCGACACAAAGTGAATGTGAATCATTGTAACAAAGATGAGTCGAGTCCGAGTCTGAATGAATCTTTTCTTAATTATTGTTAAATGACTCACGACCCAATGCGAATCTTAGCACCAAGAATCTGGAAACTTCATTTAACATTTTTATGAAAATCATTTGCCCAATAAGCTACGGGGAACCTCAAAATCTCAAAATAGTCTTCCTATTTTTGATATTAGAAGTCGTTTTTCTTTAAGTAAAAAATAATCCTTAAGTAGCAGAAGTTATAAGAAAATGTGCAGAGAAGTTCTTTCTAAAACTGGTATTTTCAAACATAAATATGAAATATTATCGATAAATATTGTTTATGCTTTGTTTTGCTAGGACTTTCAGACGTTTCGACTTTGAACGGCTTGCACTTTACTTAGGTATTGAATAAGTTTAAAGTTCCAATATATTTAAAAAATAAGTGTATTCAAATATTCCATGTACATTGGCTGGCTATTCAAATTTGGCTTCATTTATTGTGAAATATGATGTGATAATGTGTACACTGACTTGCAGATCTGATGAAGAGATAAGAGTTTTCCTATTCACAAACAACATGACATCGTTCGGTCATCATATAATATGTGTACGCTTTGTATTTCCCCCCATGTTTCCAATTACCATATATGGAATAGATTGTGGAAATTAAAGAATTTGTTTTTGAAAATTATTTGAGATTGAAAGTGTTACTTAATTCTTTCAGTTTGCCAATGTCGAAGGTTTAATACTCTTCTAAAGTTTTAGACCTCTATAAGAGTTATTTATATAGATTAGATAACCAAGCTTATTAATATTACCTAAAAAAGTCAAAAAATCTTTTATTTTTCGTATCTTTCGTTCCAATTTAAGGTAGTCAAAAAAGTACATTTTAGAAAACATTTTATTTATATATTAAAAACTGCTTAGAAAGTTTTTCCCAATATTTTTACAAATATATCGCAACCAGGATACCATATTGGTCTACACTTTTCATAATTGAATATGGTAGTCCATATTTGTTCACTTCAGCTGAAGCCTAAAAATTTAGGAATATTCATTGCTTTGTCCTATGAAATGGGCACAGGAACTTGCCTGGTTGGTTGCTGCTGATTATATGTACATACATATATAGTCTGGGATGGACTCTCTGGCCAAAAAAAAAAAAAAATGAAGAATTAAGTTTCATGATGACTCATTGCGTTGTGTGAAAAGTTCTTGTGAAATCATTCAATCTTTGAGAAATTTGTGTAGTTTAAAGATTTAGTTTTGATTAAACTTTTTTAAATAATTGTCGTATTGGGTTTTTCAATTTATTTGTTTCAGGTTAAACCTGATAAGTGGAGAATTGCCACCGCCCTAAAGAAGTGCCAACATTATTGAGTCGTCACAGGCGCCCGGAGCACAGAGAGATAGAAAAATGAGCTGCAAGGTGCGGTTAATGGAGGACGGCTCCTTGGATGAGGAGCCGTTGACATTGAAGGAGATTGCCTATCAGAAATTGTGCAACAATTTGGATATAATCAGCGGGAGTACAACACACGGACAGCGTGTATTAAATCCGGGCATTGTCTTGCCCAATGAGATATGTGATGGTTTCTTGGAGAATTATCAGCGCTTTAATCGGCCCCTAGACGATTGGGTGATCAACTTGTTCCATGACACTCAACGAACATCATTGAAGATTGTCAATTTACGGAACAGTACACTCAGCAGTGTGGGTGAGTCCAAATCGTCGTCCTTTTTTTTTTTTTAAATTTAGAAAGGTGAAATTCATTATGCTGATTCATTTCAGGTCTAGAGACTCTGATGCGCCACAAATTGTTTGCTTTGTCCATGTGGTATTGCGATAAAATCACAGTTAATTCGCATCATCTATTGGCCCATTACGGGGACAGTTTGCGCTCCTTGGAGCTGGGCATTAGTTCACATCTACTGCAAAATGCCGAACCGAATGAGAAGGAACCGGTGGACTTTCAGCTAACCTGTCCACATCTGCGGCGTTTGGTCCTGAATGGTGTGGTGATGCATCCCCGCTTGCAGTTTGCTCATTTGCATGATTTGAGCCATTTGGATCTGACCTCCTGCGTCCTGGCCAATTTTAGTTTGGAGGCATTGGTCATGCTGCCCAACCTGCACACCCTAATCCTATTCAATGTTTGGCCAATTGCCAATCAGTTGCATGCCATTTGCTGTTTGCGACGATTGTGCACCCTGGACATATCCATATCGAGTTCGGGCAATGGCCATGGCACCTACGATCTGCCCGATCAGACATTGGAAATGCTAATGGATAATCTGCGCCATTTAACACATCTGGATATATCTGGAACGAATTTAGCTGGCAATGGCGTGGCCACCAAGGAGTCTAGCAGTGTCAATACCAAGACAGAGCAGCAATTCGCTCTAACCGATATACCCGGCTTGGCCTCCCGCACCCAGAGGCCATTGCAATTTCTGGGTCTCTACCATACAGCACATTGGGCATGCAAACGCCATGATATACCAGCCCTCGAAGTGGCCGGTGACTCCACCGAGAAGCAAGTGTTGACAGCAGCTCGCTACTATCATGATAGGCCAGTTTTATTGACAAGAGTGAGTTCAGTCGAAGAGTAGTTTGTCATATTGGATTGGCGTTATGTCGTGTATTTTTGTTATCAATTTTAGGTACTCAATGATTTATATCATCTGTTTCGCTTTATGAACTGCAAGGATACACACACTGCATTGGATGTTGTGCTCTCCGCCATGGATAGACATCTCAAGTTTAAGCATATGCAAATATCCGGCAGGTGAGCTTCATCCACTTGAGTTAATTTAAATCATATTTACCTCTAACCTCTAACCTCTTGTGCCCCATCAATCTTTGCTTTGCCGCAGCGCCACACTTTTCTATATAGTCAAAGGCAGGGATCGTTCTAAATTTGGCACTTTGTTGCGTAATCACATCATTCGCACCTTGCTCAATGGCATGGAAATGCATCTCACCGATGACACAATGCTTAGAAATGGTTACCTCACCCTCACCCAGTTCCATATGCCCGCCGATGTGGTAAGCTCAGCCGATGAAAGAGACAGCGATAAAAAAAATGAAAATGAGCGAGAGAGAGAGAGAGAGAAAGAAAGCTGCGTTTAATCAATATATCTAAATTTTAATTTTATTTTTTCAGCTCTTTGAATACGAGCGACTCATCAAAATTTTGCTGCATGGCGTATCCAAGACCGAGCAGGAGGGCTTTGTCCAGCGTATTGCCATCTATTTGCTCAACACCTTGGCCTGCCAAGTGGATGGACGGCAGAAGCTCTTCCTGGGTGAATTGGGAGTAGTTAGTGTAAGTATTGAAATGTTTATCTCCACTCCATATTCTTCATTCCTCGTTTTTTTCCCTCTCTCTCTCTCCCTCTCTCTCTCTCTCTTTAATGCTCTCTTTAGACCATGCTTACACTGATTAAGGATCGCCTGACACGAACTGTCTTTGATGATGTTATGGAGGTGGCATGGTCAACCATGTGGAATGTAACTGATGAGACTGCTATTAATTGTAAGAGATTTCTCGATGGACGCGGCATGGAGTATTTCCTTAAGTGTTTAAATGTGAGAAAGAGAGACAATCGATTGATTTGTATATAGTTCTATAGGTTCACGAATCAACCCTTGAATGCGCCTCCATGAATCTATTTTTCTTGCAGACCTTTCCCGAACGTGATGAACTATTAAGGAACATGATGGGCCTGCTGGGCAATGTGGCTGAAGTGAAGTGGCTTCGCCCCAAACTGATGACGCAAGAGTTCATAAAGGTCTTTGCTCGTCTGCTGGACTCATTGAGTGATGGCATCGAGGTGGGTGGATGTGGAAGAAGATTGGCCATTGGCAATGTTAACCATGCTAACCTGCGCTTCCAGGTCAGCTACAATGCGGCTGGAGTGCTGGCGCACATTGCATCCGATGGTGCCGATGCCTGGACTATAAAGGCACCCACCAGAGAACATGTGCTGGAGCGCATGGTGGCCGCCATACAACGCTGGAATATCAAATCCGAACGGAATATCAATTACCGCAGCTTTGAGCCCATATTGAGTCTTGTGCGCTGCTACGAGACGCCCCAATGCCAGCATTGGGCCGTCTGGGCTCTGGCCAATCTGACACAGGTGAGCCACAGCCATCCTCGAAGAACACCTCATACTAAATCATTTCTTCCTTTAGGTTTATCCCGAGAAATATTGCCAATTGGTCGAGCAGGAGAATGGAATACAGATCCTTAACGAGCTGATTCAGCATGAGAGTCCTTATAGTGAGATTAAGCGTATTGCCCGCATGGTTATCGAGCAATGCGATTCGGGAACCGAGCGCATGATTGAGGGTTAAACTGCGAAGTCCTTAAGTTATATTTGTATTTATATATATACATATATATATATATAATATATACACGCATAATATATACATATATATATATATATATGTATATATATATATATATCTTTAAATATATGTATATATATATATATACATATTTATATATATATATATATGTAATAAAATTTGTTGTAATGCCCCTTCACCCCGATCCCGCCCGTCATATTATTTCTTTGTTTTTAAGGCAAGTGCAAGTGTTATTCTGATTGTTCAAGGAGAATCTTTCTCAGTCTTTCTTTATGTTTAGTTTGAGAAACGAGAAATGCAAAAGAAAAAAAATTACAAGAGAGAGAAGATATCTGTCCTTATATTATATAATAAGACCTTAACTATATGCATATACATATATATCTATTATTATGTTGTAAGCAAAAAAACAAAACAAACAAAAAAAACAAATTTAAATCCTTTTTTTTTTAGCTCTTGTAATGTAAATATTGTTAAAATGCAAAGTAATATGAACAGAAAAAGAAACGACAAGCAAATCAGCTTAAGATTATAAAAAAAAAGATCCTTAAAATATAATCACCAGATGGAAAAACAAACCCAAAAAACAACAAAAAACTAAACTGAAGTTTCGTATATCTATATATTTTATGCATATAATTCTATATGCATATACATATGTTGTGTATGTGTGTGTATGCTCGATCTGTTCCTAGTGTTTAGACTTTGTTAGATTTAAGCTTGCCTTGTGTTCAATTAAAGTTTCGTTTTTCTTTGATATATATGTATGTATATATATATACATATATATATAAATATGTGTATATATATATATATGTATGTATTGTGTATATATATGGGTCTATCAATATAGATTGTTTCTTTGCATGTTTTCGAATGATTATTATTCTATATGTGCCCCCTTAGGTCATAGAGTATCTTAGATTAAGGTAAACTGTAAATATATATACATACATATATGTATACATTTAGAACTTTTTTTTGTCGCTTTGCATATAATGATTATTTTTAGATATACCCCTCCTATAACCCCAACATCCCGCCATCCACACACACCCATACATATGCAGAATACAACTATTTGGATCGCCAAAAAAGAGATCACGTCTGTGTCTTAAATTTTATACAAACATATGTACACTACATATTTATTTGCTCCTCTCTCCTAGTTATACATATTAAAACTGAAAAACGCAAAAACAGAAACATCGCATCACAGTGGGCCAACGACCGTAGCCGTAGCCATAAAATCGTATCCGTTTCTTCTTCCGCGCTCATTTATGTAAATTTTCTTATTGGTTTTTGAAATAAAAAGAAATCTAACTGTAACTGCACATATGTATATACATATGTATGTATGTACATATGTATGCATGTATGTACATATATGTATGTTGAAAGCAAAAATTGCGGCAGTCGGTGTAGTTGGTGCTTACTTCAGATGCAGATGACTCCTTTTTGATGGGTGGGGAGGGGGAGGAGGGTTGTTGCTTCAATTGAAGCAGATGACACTAGGAGAGGAAAAGAAAAATGCCAATGAAGGGAAAAGCGCATGAGCAGTGGTCATACAAAACTCTCCATTTCATCAACCCAACTCCCTTCCTCCCCACCTCTCACCAACTACCCCTGACGCCTTCATCATACATATGTACATATTGGCAGGCGAATATTCTGAAAAACGTGACACAAACAAACCCTGCCTAGCAACCCCTTTAACGGTTCTCTTTTTCGCTCTCTGTCTGTGCCTCTGCTTCTGCCTCTGCCTCTGTCTCTGTCTCTGTGTGCATTACTTCTTCTTGGCTTTGTTTTTTGGCGTTATTTCTCTTCTTATGTTAGTAGTCATTTTGCCGCCCGGTCGGAAGTTTGTTTGTTGTTGCGAGGGTGTTGTGTGTGTGTGCGTGTGCGCGCTGCGTGTGTTGTTTTTTTGTTTTTTTGTTTCGAAAAGAGTTTAACAACGGTAAACAATCCATGAAAAGTGTTTATTAAACATATTTAAGTATAATAACCAAGGACTTAAACGGATTTATCTGCCCCCCGCGCCAATTGGTGGCAAATTGAAGTGCCGGCTGGTAACAATGATGTAAACCAAACAGTCCACCACCCATCCACCCCCGCAGCAGGTTGTTGAACAGAGTGCAATATTAACCAAGAATATTTTACATTATTTCTCTTAAGTTAAAAAACAATAATAGTTCAACGAATTGGATTCTGCGCAGTTTCTTTCTCAATGAATAACATAAACAAGAAACTGCAATGCAATTGCCTTCTTTAAGGTAGTTTTTTTTTTTTTTTTTCTTGTGGCTTTTGTTGTGCTCCTTGTGAGATCAATAACCTTTTTATCAACATCAGGATAACACACACACACACAACAACAACAACAAAAGGTTGCCTTGGCTATCGAAATGTGTATACCCTGTACATCACACACACCAAAGGAGGAAATAGGGATGTAACCATGTAACCATCGTGGCCATAATACGCGGCATTCCCCAGCCTTACCCCTGGTGAGTGCTTGGTAAAGTCAAGACAAAAACAGAGGACCAGAGCTCATTTCGAACCTTAATTGTCTATATCAATACCTAAACCTTTATCTTACTAGTGAGTGACTTGTTCATAGGACTCTTGTCTAATTTCGCTATCCTCTTCTTTTTCTTCTTTGCGGACTATAACTTGGTTCATTTTCTGCCGCAAAAAGTTATCGATACATTCGTTTTCAAATTTAAATGAAAATAAGTTAACGATATTTGCATTCCAGATGAAAGCTAATAATTCACGAGACGTAATTTTCTGAAATTCTGCAAAAATTATATATAGAAGTATTATGTATTTAAGGATATAAAAAATTCGTTAACTACACAGTGAAGAACAGCTGTTACTAACTTTCTTATTGAATGGCAATAAACCTCTAGTTATTGTGGTGGTTGGTAATTGCAATTTGGACGATCGTGAAAGTATATCTACCATATAATATTAAAAAAAATCTGTATTGCCGGATATGAAATGGAGAAACAAGAGAAGGTTATCGATGATTCTCCATGATTAACGACCGTAACTGAGAGTTCTTTCTGGCCCCACGAATTGTGGCAACAATAACGATAAATTGCAGCCAATATAAATTTACAGGGCAAAAACCTTACAACTAGAAGATAAATATGAAAAAATCTTAAAAGAGCTAGGAAAGGAGCTAAAGGAAAGATGTGATACCGGCGTGACTTGAGCCGGAGCGACAAACAAACAAAAATCCCGCATGGCAACGCAGCGAGCACGACCAAAGCAAACTGCCAAACAATTTGTAGTCGAGTGGTATTTGAATCATAAGAGCTTTTGATTGATGAAAGCTTTATGCTTGAAAGCTTAAGTAATAAAACGTTTTGAGTTTTGAAATTTGAAAAACAAAACATTTTATTAAAATTATCTTAAAATTCCCTTAACAGACCTTAACGAGATTGAAGTGTAACCTTATATGTATATAATTCTTAATCGTTTACCATATAGAGTAAAGCTACGTCAATTAAAAATAAAATTTGTGAAATTAAACTGGAGAGCATAACAGATATTATATACCATGTGGCCCGGCTCCGAGCGAGGCAGCTCACGAGCCCTAGAAATACCAACGAGTCAACAGAATGCCGGCGGTAGTAGTCAACAGGAGACTCTGGCAGACATAGAACACATATCTACCATAGCTGGATCGTTAGCATCTATATCCTTGTCGCATACTCAGATGCGTTATGTAAGTGTTCGCACAACCCAACTTACATATGTACATATATCGAGAATGACTCATAATACCATTTTTCTATAATTCCTTGTAGCAGTGCACAAATGATGCTGGCTACGATACGGAGCACACCTCATTGAATTCTGATTTCGATGAGGCTGAACTGAGAAGGGAGCTACTGAGAGATGTAAGTTTTGAGTTATTCAAACATATTTTGTCAGTTTACTTTTCATTAAAGATCTTTGTCTTTCTCATTTCTAGAAATGGAAACTCTTATTTGACATGGTTAGTATTAAATAATAATTCAAGAAATGCTCAAAAATTTTTAAATTTTTCGCACATTTGCAGTTCGATCCCGAGGGTTTTGGCGAAATATCAGTTTCAGAATTTCTGGTTGCCTTAAAATCACCAGAATTTCTATCCCAAGTGCCTATGAATAAGCGTGACCTATTACTGGAGCGGGCCAAGAAAGCCCAATTGCCCACTGGTCCTGGCTATGTGACATTTCAGGACTTTGTCAATGTGGTGAGTACACTACATTCGAGAGCGAGAGTGAGAGCGAGAGAGAGAGACAGTCTAAATTGAATTCCCATGTGTGTGGGTCTGTCGGTCAATCCGTCTATCCGGCCTAACTGTCTGTACATTCTTCTTCCGTGCGGCACGACACAAATAGCTAGATTTAAGTGCAAACACAGGTGCCTGGCTGGGCTCGGCTCGGTTCAGCTCAGCTCAGCTCAGCTCAGTTCGGCACCGAAAGTGTGTAGAGAGGCTCGTGGGCAAACATCCCTTGACGAGATCCTTCTTTCATCTATGTGTACCTACTGTTTGCATTTTCTGTGGCAAATGCAAAAAGTCTGCTCGTCAAATAAATGCACCTTCGGCCGACCGGCCAGCCTGAAGCGTTGTCACGCCTCGTTGGACATTTGATTGTTTACCCAGGGTTTCTCTCTCTGTGTCTCTGGGTTTGTGGGGTGTTGGTTGGTTGGTTGCCCGGTTGGTTTGGCTACTTTTGTTTGTCCTGGTGTGGCAGAACCAGACCTTACTGGAGTGGAGTGAATTGGACTGTGCACTGGTCAGTCGGTGAGTGGACAATGGTGGAGGCTTATTTTCGTTTGAAGGAGTTAAAAGTTAACTTAACTTGTGGGACACAAGCGTAGCTGGGTATCAAGATTCAAGTTCGCGATTGAAAAGAAGAAATGGCTTAAATTGTCGTTTACTATCAACACTTTTGGCCTTTCACCTTTCACCTTTTGGTAGACGTTTTTACTGCTTCCTCAATTTTGTCTCCTTTGATTGCTTTCAGCAATTGCCAAATCCTATTGCATTTTGATTGATTCTTCAATTGATTGGCCCAGGACGAAAAACACACACAGAGATTGGGAGAGATAGATAGATGTAGTTTACGATATATTCGACCTCTCATGCATAATCAATTCCAAAGTGAATATTCCAATGTATTGGTTCGTCCTTCTTCTTCTCCTCCTCCTCCACCCCCACCTCCACCTTTCCTTTCTATTGTTTGGCTAAAGTGTGCTCAAAAGTCATGAATTAGCCATGATGACGATGTGTCTATTTGCCATTGTGTGTGCGTCTCTGTGTGTGTGTGTGTGTGTGTGTGTGCTTGTGTGTAACGGTAATTGTGAATGTGGTAACACAATGTCCTGGCTAAGGACATCATTAGGTTCTTGTTTGTTATTCGAATTGTGGTCTAACATTTCTTTGAATTCGTATCTACTTATAAAAGCAATCTCACTCAAGTCTTTCAGAATCTTTCACTCATTGGTTCTTACGTTCTTTCTCCCCCCCTTCGTCCCCCTTCGTCGGCCCTTTTCACATTTTTGCAGTTAATTATAAATTTCAATGATTTGTGCGAGGGATCGAGAACATCTTGTAATGTGTTGTCCGTCCCTCCTCCCATATGTATAACAGAAAAAAAAAAAAAAGAAACAGGAATGCCGCGCGTAGGACATGCATAATGCAGAAACTGCAATGGAGAGATTGTGTGTGTGTGGAGTGAAGTGGTGGCTGGCTATGCCAATGATTGTTGAATTTTTAACAAAAGCTCGCACGTGACAAATCCTTTTATGGCAGCGCCAAAGAGGAGCAGCCAGAAACCATCCATCCATCCATCCGTCCATCCTTCCATCCAGCCATCCATCGAACCGCTGCGGCGCCGCAAATGTGTTGAACGTTATGACAACTGTGGGCACGAGGCTGGAAAACGATTGGATGTGGTAACCTTCTCCGTCTCAGACGACGACGTCGTCGATCGACGTTGGAGACAAGGTTGCATCTGGCCACAAGACACAGCAGGCGGCAAATACGTCGACGACGACGACGACGACGACAATGCCAGTGGCAGGAGGTTGGTTGAGATTTCTGAATCAATCTGTTAGGAATGGCCTTTAAATTGGCAGAGGAACGAAATGCGAATGCTCTGTAAAATGTTTTCTGAAAGCACTGTAAGATGTGTATGGGACATGTCTTTGATGTTTAATTCGGTTTACCAATGATTCTTTCTCATCCCTGTATCAAGGACTTTTAGGCGCATAGTTTATATAGGGTAGCAGGTTTTAATTGCAACTGGACAACAACAATGGGAGCAGCACCAGCAGCAGCATCAGAAAGAAGAAGAAAAAAGAAAAGAAAAGAAGCCCCAACCAAGTCAGTCAAGGAACGCCGCCAAGGAGCATTCTTGCATTAATCAGAAAGTCAACGGAGCTGCCAAGCATCCGATCATTCGATCATAAAACGAAAGCAATTGCTGCCTTCCATTATCATAATCAAGGGGACGCAGCTGGCAGACGCCAAACCGCTGAACCTGTGCCGAGCACGCACCAAGAAATTCCTGATTCTCTTCTCTGGTGAATGAGAGTTGGAGTGGAGAACGGGAGTTGGAGTTGAAGACTCGAAGGAATGCCTACCAGCCAGCCAGCCAGCTAGTCAGCCAGCCAGCCAGCTGCTGTCCACCAAATCGAGTTTATTGAATAAACATTTGTGGGCAAACTGCCCGCAGTTTGTGCTCCTCTCCTGCTCTTAGTGGCGGCATCTCATGGTCAGGCTTCTGCTGATCTCCCAGCTCTGATAGCCAACAAAACACACACACACACACACACACACACACACACACACACACACACACACACACACACAAATACGCATGCATATACACACACACAAATACACACAAGAATCAGAACGAGATCAGATTCGGACTCTGGACCTAAACCTGGAGGCCTGAACAGTCTGGACAGCCTGGACTTGAGGCCGTTTGGGGGTTTTGACTAGGTGCAAAATGCCTTGCGCCTTGCACTCAGGGGACAAGAGTCATGGTATTGGAGGAAAACGCGGTATTAAATCAATGCCAATCCATAAATGGCCTACGCGGCGCATAGATTGAATTGGAATCTCTTGGCGATTTCATTATTCTGTAATAATATCACTGAAAGCGGATTGGAGTGGTGGAGAGAAGTGGGATGATTGGTTAGCTATGCTAGAGACAGGCGACTGAAGACGGGAGACAGGAGACGGGAGACTGAAGATGGGCGACTGAAGACTGAAGACTGTGGCCCGTTGCAGCATTTCTGTTTAATTATGAAAGAGAAACGAAACGGCACCAGCTGACTTTGACAAGGAATAAATGAAGTCTATGGGTTAAATCTGAAAGATCTGCTCGAGCTCTATCCTTTCTACCCTTTCTTTCCCTTAGCAAAATGCATACAATTCCTTGAGCTGTTTTAGACATTTCTCTCGTTTCTTTTTTTTCTTTTTTTTTTCTGGTAAAAGGAAAAATGCATGTTTGTTCCTTTCTGTGGCTTGGCATTTGACTTGTGGTGGTCCAGTGTCGAGGACGTGACAGTGCCAAAGACGATGTTCAATGTTGCTTCAATCCCCTCAATTCCCACCTCTCACCTCTTGGCTACGCTGCTGCTGCTGCTGCTGCTGTTGCTGTTGCTGACGATGTTTGGTCAATGGTCAATTTGGCAGCCGTTTATTTTGATTGTTGTGCATCCGGAGCAAGGATAACGACGTGCACACGAAATGGACCAGCAACTGCAACTGTTCAACCGCCACAATATTCGCCTTCTCTCCCCACTCCTTTCTCCTTGTGCCATTGTCTCTCACAGTGCGTGACAATATTTTCCTTTTTTTTTTCGCTACTACAACTACTCTTGGTCCTGCTCCTGGTCCTGCGAAAATGGACCTTCATAGTTGGATGCCTGACGTCCTGCGGCGTTTCAAATGCTCCCTGCTCTCTGATAATTTTGCATATTTTCCTTTCCTTTCATTTTGGTTTGGTTTGGTTTGGTTTGGTTGTTGATTTTACTTTGGGAAAATGTTTCCATTTCCGATTTCCCCCTTTTAGAGCAGCAGCTGCAGGTGCAAAAAATCATCTCTCATAATACATATATAACTTAATGCATTTTGTTGTTGAGGGCAATTAAAAGTGTTGTTGGTCCTGTTCCAAAGTGCATATGTACATATAAAATCAAATTAGCCTCGAATATTTCATTTGAGTTCATCTAATTACGATGAATAAATTACAATTGGACAGCGAGCACCTGTGACATTTATGACGATACTAAAACACACAAAATACTTAATAAAAATGTAAACCAAAAAAAAAAATAGTCTGGGGTCAATGAATTCTTTGCGTTTTCTTCAAGCTCAAGTGCCTCGCCTAATTGTTCGAAAGGCGGAAGCCACTGGGCACGGGTCGCGCTTGCATCATTAACCTGTGACCTTTTTTTTTGTTTTTGGCTCATAATAATGATGAGTAGTACATCAAGTGGGTTCAGTTGAATTAAAGCCTAGGATACGCGGGGGACACGCGCTGATCATGTTTACACTTTGTCATCTGTGTACCTATGCGTAGGAGCAGCAGCAGTAGCAGCTGATTCTTCTTGGTTCTTGGGTTTTTCCCCTCCGCACACAGATTGTGTTTGTTCAGTCGGTTGGAAAACTCGTAAAGAAAGAACACCAAAAAAAAAAAAAAAAAAGAAAAAAACTGAAAATAAAAATGCATAGAATCATTTTTGATATCGGATTTCGAGAGTTTTGCCATATGCCGCCGCGCTCTTGCTCTCTATTAGCGGCACGCCCCTTTTATAGTATCCTAGTTTAACAAACACACAATGCGGACACATATGTGGATGGATGGATGGATGGATGGATTTGGATGTTGATGTGGGGAAGTGGAAGTTTTGTTTTTTTTCTTCCTTTTTGCCAATCTTTTGGATCGAACAATAAGAACATAGTTTGCCCTACTGCCTGGCTGGCTGGATGGATGGGATGGCTGCCTGGCTGGCTGGCTGGCTGGCTGGCTTTGTGTATGCGTATGCCTCGCGTGTCATTCCATTTCCGCTTGCCTCAAATCGCAAATCAAACACACGAAGGATTCGAAGCGGCAGGCGAGAAGGACATTGCAAGGAACAGCAGGAACAGCTGCTGTTTTCTTGGCAAAAAAAAAAAAATGCTTTGCATATTCTTAAACAGTGGCGTAACCTTTGAAAGGTGCAATCAAAATCAAAAATATCAACTTTTCCCTTAACCACAAGCGGCCAAAGAAGCAGAAGAAGAAGAAGAAGCCTCTTCAATTTGACTTAACTTTCTGCCCCATTTGGGTTTCCCCCTTGAAGCACCTCTGATTAACTCCGCTTCTGTCTATATAGCTTTCGATTTGGCGGTTTATATATATGTATGTATGCCATATTGTTGGTATGCCACTTCAATTTCAAGACAAAAGTAAAGAGGCGGCGTCAAAGGCCAAAACGTCAAGGTACAAGTACATATAAATATATATCTACATGCATACATACATATATTTAGTACGTGTGTGTGTATGTGTGTGTGTGTGATTGAGAAGCAAGAATCGTGGATTTTTAGAATAAAGACCTCATCGTCTCTTTCGTGCGTGTATGTATGTATGTTTATTGTTCTGACAACAACAAATACAGGAAATACTGCAGAAAGGTGCAAACGAACTTCCGCTCCAAATCAGTTTTCGATTTGCTTTTTCCTTGGGCTTGCTTTCCATATGACTTCTTCGGCTTCTAGCTTCCAGCTGTCCTCCCTCCGTTTCAGCCCAGACCTACATATGTATGTATCTCCCTTCCCTTCCTTCAGGTTTATATTTTTTTTTTTGTTTTTTTCTTTGCTTTTCTTCTTTCATTTCTTTAGAGGCACGCGCGTTGATGCACTTTTGGTGCAGATGACAGATCCCAGCGGACAGAATAGAGAGAGAAACCTCTGGGTTTTAAGTTTCTCCCTCTCTCTTCTTCTCCTCCTCCTCCTCCTCCTTCCCCCCACACTTGATCAACAGCATCAAGAGCTAAATAAATTCAACTTCATTAGAATTCGAACTTCGCAATTTGGAAAAGTTTCAATTAATTTATTTGATTGCTTCATCATTCTTGCTAAGTAAAGTTAAAGCTTAAAATTGATAACTCTAAGAAGTTCGATTTCCGGAGATTTGGATATTTACAATAGGGAAACATGTTCCATTAAAGGACTAGATTAAGGACAGATTAACAGTGATTAGAGATGTAATGTATCATCAATCAGATCGGTGTTGATGCCAATTGGCAAGAATATTAATATCAAGTCGCACACGTGGAGAGTTCAAGTCCAGGTTCCTTTTTTTTTTTTTGGTGTGTTGTTCGTTGTTGTTTTTGTAAACTTTTACAATTGGCCACTAATCAATCATTCTTGTACGGTAGCCAAAACGGCTGAAAGCCTGATTACCCTATAATTAAGCAGCCAGGATCAACAGAGGCTCAAAGGTTCCTAGGTCTTGGGTCCGTGGGTCCGTGGGTCCTAGGGTCCAGGGTGCTGGAGTTAAGAAAAACAGCAACAAGAAACAAGCCAAATGTGACTTTAATGAGTAAAAATGTGATAATTAGTAGACGCCAAGAGGCCGACAAAGACAAAACAGAGGCGTGGCCCTTCACCCAGCTGGGGGCTAATTACATACTCAGGCCATTTGGCCAGAAAATTGCTCGCCAACGACGCTGACGATTGCCAGGGCCAAGAACGACAAACGACGACCAGCAGCAACAGCAGCAGTAGCAGCAGCAGCAGCAAGTGCTTCCAGTTGATTGTAATTGCTTATGTATGTTTGTTTAAGATTTTCTCTTTTTTTCTCTTCAGGTTTTCTTAAATTTTTTGTTTTTTTTTTTTTTTTTACCCTCACCCAACTAACAATTCCTTTCACCTGCTGTAATTTCGGCGGCAAGTCGCTAAGAGCAAACAATGCAAATTGAATTATGTTCTTACGAAAATATTGTCATTTAATTAGATATATACGGATGGAGTAGATGTGAGGGCGGAGGTGGAAGTGTAGGGAGAAGGGGAACGCATTTGGGTGGACAGTGAGCTAAGGCTTGGAGGTGTTTGACATTTGGCTGAACAAAAACAACGCCCTGTGAATTGAAGTTGCTTGTTGTTTGTTGTTTGGTGTGCGTTGTGCACACGTGTGTATATCAATTAAATGGTTCCCCAGACCTGAGACCCTGAGACAATTATAATGCAAGACAATTCAATTTGAAATGGGAATCTAAGCATGGTACAAACTAGCCTATAATACTTCTTCTTTTATTCCATTAATAATAGAGATTTATTACAACAAAAAAGGAACCACCACTACCACCCACCTCCATCCCCCTTAATAAGCTTATATTAAGTCGGTTCTAAAAGTGCTTTCTATGCATTTTACATGAATATTACGCCCCATCGCCTACAAATTGGCCACCGCCTACAAAATTGCATTTAAACTTTTGTTAACTGCTCTGGGAACCTGCACCACATGTTACTTTCATTGTTATAAAGGTGTCAGTCAAGTATTTTGTATTAGTTTCAAGTTGGTTTTCAATCGTAAATGACCTAAATGCCTGCTAGTTGGAAAACAGAAAAAAAAAGGAATGCTGCAAGAGTATGTACATATGTAAAGATGAAATGCTGTTGACATATTGTGGCCATTCAGAGAGATGACATTTTGCTGCAGTATTTAATGCTGATGTCCGTTTTCTATTTGCATTCCCAATATTTTACAAGAATTTTTTAATAAAAACCTATATGCATTTAACACACAATGCAAACAATTTATGGTCTGCATGAAAAATTCAAGCCCATCAATAATAAAAAAATTGTCGGAACAAAGAAAAAAATCATGTTGCCTATTAACTAGATGTCATTTAACAGACCATGACCAGGCCATGAAGCTTCGACAACGGCTTCCACTTTATGGCTAAACCTACAACACACACCACAACCCCTAACCAGTCCAGTTCAGTCCAGTCCAGTCCCTACTCTTGCCCCTGCTTCTGCTCCTGTTGAGTTTATAAATATTGCTCAACTGTTTGGAATAAAAATGTCAACACGGTGAATGAGGGCACCGCCGCACACACATAACACATACGAAGTATGAAAAAATGCATAATAGAGTGCACACAACGTGTTCCCAGCCGCCGTTCTGTTGTTGCTGCTCCTCCTCCTGCTGCTGTTGCTTGCCTCTAGCGGAAAGATGTCCTTTTTTGCGCATAGCTGGGAGGGCTAAAACAAAAAAAAAAAAAACAACGCGGGCAAACAAACGCAACGTAATTCAAAGGAATTTTTTTTGTGTTCTGTGTTGTAGGTGTTCCTCATAAAAAGCCGCCAATATTGCCTCCTTCCCTTAGCTCCTGCTGCTGTTCCTCGACGATGTGTTTGACCATACATATCCGTGTGTGTCCCTGTCCTTTTGCGGGGGCGAGTGTTAAATGTTTTTGCGTCAATTTGTCGCTTCATATTGGAATATGAGAGTGTGTGTGTGTGAGTGAGTGTCCTAGTCCTGGCTTTGGTCCTGTAAACGTGAATGAAACATAAATATACATATATGTATGTATAGAAAAAAGAAGAGAAAAGAAACCAAATGAGCGCTGGTTTCGTCGGTCTCTTGGACATGTATCTTACCTTACCTGGCGGCCGCTCATTGTGGCGTCATGTGGCGAAGGTGAAGGCGAAGGCGAAGGCTCAGTCCAATGCTGAGCCCTTTGGTAATGACATTATCAGCCGCAAGGACGTTGGAGTCCCCCGAACTGAATCCCGTTGTGCACGTCACTAAACAAATGATAAACAATTATTTGTTGTTAGTTTTGAGCTCTTGATCTTACCGATACCCTGGACGTGGACGGGGACCTGCACCAGATTCATCAGATTTATCACTTATCCTGGGTGTTCCCAATTGTTGACAACACAATTCGTGAGGCTTTTTGTTTGTCATTGTTGGCTGTTAGCAGGAATTTCCTTGAAATATCGGAAGTAACCTTTATAGGGGCCGTGCTAAAATTAGAGATGGATCGGTCACTGATCATATGTTATGTATGTCCATCCCTGGTAAAGCTCTCACACTTTTTCTCTCTCTCTCTCTTGCATCGCGGATCTGAAACAAAAGAGAATAGACAAAAACTTACGCACACGCGCCAGTGGGAGAAAGATGTTTCATTAATAAAAAAAAATTAGAAATAAGAACATTCAATGTTTTATGTTAAATGTGCTTAATAGTGGCTGAGTATGATAAGTAAAGGCAGAAATTATCAAAAGGAAACACAATTATTTAACGGCAGACAGGATTATCACTGTGTAAGTTAATTCATAAAACTATAATGCGCGCGCGAACACACACACACACACACACGCACATATGCAGTACATACACAAACACACTTAACGGTCACGTACACTAAATAAAATTGGCGTTGCCACCCAGTTGCCGTTGTCTATGCAAATTAACCCCATGGCGTGTTATGTGGGCGTGATACTGTCGGCCGTTTGTAATTTATCAATTTAAATCAAATTTGATAATTACAAACATTAAAACTAAAGTACAAGCATCTACAAAAAGAAACACAAACTATCTGCTAGCCGATTTAGTTCAAGTGACCCCCCTCCCTACGCAGACCCCCCTCCTGCTCATACCAAACTAAGCTTTAGGCGGAAGTGACTATTTTTCTGTTTCTCTTTCTCCCCTCCTCCCCCATGCCCATCTCTTGTAATCTTATGTTTTAATTGCGTGTAGGCTTCGTTTTGGATTCCCCCGCTATCCCGCACCGTTACCCTGCCCCCTCTCTTGCATCACCATACACTATGGTTTAATTAAACACAATACACATTTTCCGCTTTTTGCGATTTTTTTTTCTTTTCGGTAGGCCTGCGGCGGGTGGCGGTGGTGTAGTATGGGGGGGGGGGGTGTCTTAATTGCGTTGGCATCTTTTGTGAACATCTTAATTACATAATAAAAATGATTTTAGTTTTGCTAGTCACTTGTAGTTTTGGCTATTTTTCTTCTCTTTTTTTGCTTTATGTATTCGCATAATTTAATGGCTCGTTTAGTTTTGGGGTTAAAGATTTACAAAAAAAAAAACCAACAAAAAAAAAGAAAAGTTATATATAAATTGTGCTTTGTACGATTTGGCGCCCATTGGCCCCTCTCCCTCTCTCTTTCTGTCGTTTGCTGTCCCCTCCCCATCTTTTAGAGTAAGACGGTAATGGTAAAAGGATCGTCCGGTGCCACAAGATATTCAAATTTCCGTGTACCCACACGCATAAAGCATAACTTATCGGTGGGGTCCAAATCTCGTACAGCACTTTGGGCCAATTTCAGGAAATTATCATTCACATGCTTCACAATTGCCTGTGCTGTGGTATTATCAAAAGATGTGGCCACCAAGGCACCATTTCTTTCCGAAACTACATAGCCATGGGTCTGCTCGACAATCCGAGAAGTATTATCGGCATTTCTATGAACGATTTCCTCCAATACCTTTGAATTGAGTCTGTTCATATTTGAAAATGGAGAAATAAATATAGATCCGTTTGGATGGAGAGGAAAAAATATACTAAACCAATATTGATTATTGAATTCCTGAACAAAGTTTTGTTAGCCAACTTTATGAAAATAAGTTCAACAAGCAAACAGTCGGATTGAGAGTTTGGTTTTTTATAAAGGTTTTAAGCTTTTTCTAACAACCTAATTTGTTGGGACTTCGTTCCAGATGAGCGGCAAGCGAACCCGTAGTTTCAAATGCGCAGTGCATCATCGAGATCGTGAAGTTTGCTCTGAAAACGATTTCCAATTGGTTTTAAGTGAGCCGCCGCTCTTTAGAAAAATGGTACATGCCGTTGCCATGGAGGTCCTGCCAGAGGAACGTGATCGTAAATATTATGCCGATCGTTATACCTGCTGTCCGCCGCCTTTTTTCATCATTATGGTGACCATGATTGAGGTAAGCCAAATGAATATGAAACTGTGGAGGAAAGCAATAATCGTCTCTCTTCTCCTTCTATAGCTGGGCTTTTTCATCTATCACTCGCTAATTGCGGGAGAGGCAGCTCCGACAGGACCTATACCCACCGATTCCATGTTCATTTATCGTCCAGATAGACGGCACGAGATCTGGCGTTTCCTACTCTATATGGTGCTTCACGCTGGCTGGTTTCATCTCGGTTTTAATGTTGCTGTGCAGCTGCTCTTCGGCTTGCCCCTGGAAATGGTGCATGGCTCAACGCGAATAGCCTGCATATATTTCTCTGGTGTCCTGGCTGGTTCACTGGGTACCAGCATATTCGATCCGGAGGTCTATCTGGTGGGCGCCAGCGGCGGTGTTTATGCCTTGTTAGCCGCACATTTGGCCAATGTGCTGCTCAACTATCATCAGATGCGTTATGGCGTCGCCCGTTTGGCATTCATTTTGATATTTGGTAAGTGAACATGGGCGGGAGCATGTTGGGAGTTTATCTCTGTGATTTCTATCAATCGATTGCCTTGATTTGCAGCCTCATTTGATTTTGGGTTTGCTATCTATGCCCGCTATGCCGGCGAATATATAATGCCTTGCCAAGTGGGTATCACCTTTTCGGCCGTGTCCTATGTGGCCCATTTAGCTGGTGCTGTCGCTGGCCTCACCATAGGTCTGTTGGTCCTTAAGAACTTTGAGCAGAAGCTGCACGAGCAACTGCTCTGGTGGATTGCTTTGGGCACCTACACGGCTTGCGTCGTATTCGCCATTGCCTTCAATATACTCAATGGCTTTGCCTTGTTCAATATGCGTGTGGAGAAAATTCGAGTTACCGAAACATATTTCAATGACTTTCAAGTCTAAAACGAACAACAAAAACAAAAAAAAAAATAGAAGTCTCTTCTATTTTTTTCCTAATCTATTCTATTATTATTGATATATTTTCTTTCCTTTTGTGTTTCACCGTTGAAGTTTTTTGTTAAATTTTCCTTTTTTCGAAATAAGTTGAATTAGTTTTCGTTTTGTTTCCATTGTAAAGTTCGATTTATGCTACGTGCAATATGCGTATATGTATATTTTGTATTGTGTGATCTAGTATATATGCATATACATATATCGCGATCGATATGTATATATGTATGTGGACAATCGTCTTTCTATACGTAAACAAACGCATTTGTTCTAGTTAAGTACAAAAAAGATGAAAAATATTTACAACCAATCGAACTGATTAGTTAAGTAAATGAATACAAAAAAAAAAAAAAAAAAAAAAAAAAACAAAAAAATATTAACCATTTTTGATGCTCAAGGAATTCGAAATTTATTTCAGAAGACTTTTTATAGCCTTAAGCTAAGCATAGTCCATTAAGTTCAAAACAAACAAACAAAAAAAAAAAAAAAAAAAAACACCAAATTTGCAATATAAATATATAAATATATAGAGAAGAGTATATATGTAAAACAAATAATTGGCAAACTGAAATGATTATTCTAAATTTGCAGGCCTTAAAAAATTGATCTTAACCTACCTCAATTTTATATTGCCGAAGTCCTTAATAACAAAAATCGATCATCACTGCCATAGTTTAATATTTAATAATATAAGCACAAAAATTTAGCTTTGTATATGCAAAAAAAAAAAAAAAAAACAATAAGAAAAAAAATATACATATATGTATAACACTTTGTACAGCAAATAAAATTGAACTAGACTTAAAATCAATGGAATTCGTTATAGATAGTTTCACTTCTACTGGTTGCATATAGAAATTTTAGTTTAGTTAGCCGATTTGAAGCGAAGATTAGGATGGGATTCTTGACAATTTATTGCGATAATGGATTGCCAGCTATATTCTTATCATAACAGTCGTTTCCTCTTACATGTCAAAATTGTGGCAAGCGGAAACAAAAAAAAAACGTTACAATTTCTCATGACACGCACCTGTGGCAAAAGGACGAAGACGAAGACGAGGACGAGGACGAGAACGAGAACGACAACAAGGACACGGACTTGGACACGCCCCCCATATTACGAGGTCCACATTGACGTTGGCTTTCTGCATGCTTCTGTAGAGCCGAGTTGAGTCGAGTCGAGTTGAGTCAAGTCGCCTCTCTTGCAGTTAGGAAATCCCAAAGGACACGAATTTATGTTTGCTTGAGCATATTTCACCGCCAAGTCATTCGTCAGACGTTGTCACAACCATGGAGAAATGGTAATGGTAATGGAAATGAATACGAGGCAAACCTTGGCTGGCTCTTACCCTGGCCAAAAGCTAACAAAAAGTGTCACCACAAGTAAAGTTTTGTTTTTTTTTTTTTTGGAGTGGACAAAGGACATACCAATTGACGCTGATTAATGTAACAGGATGACAAAAGGCAAAACGGAGTGCTAGATTTAAATAAGCGGAAAATTCTATTATTCTCATGAAAGAAAAAAGAAACAAAAAAACAAAAAAAAACCAACACAAAAGTCACATTAACACATTAGTCTCTGCTTTTAGTAGGACTTGCGTTAAAGCGAAACTCTGGAAAAAGGTCAAAAGTGAAGATCGAATGAGAATGTTACCCACTTGGCTACAATTGGAGGACAAATGTGGTTGTGTGTGTGTGTTCCTCCATGTGGCATAGATATCAACCGAGTTGCTCTTAAGCTTAAAATCGTTGGAAAATTCAATTGACTGTAACTTGGCATATGCCAAGTATTTTCTCTGCTTTCAATTCAATAAATCGGCTTTGCTGGAACTTTAGCTGCAGTAAATAAATCATATCAATAAAAATGAGCAGCCAACGCACACACACACACACACACATGATGACACACCACTTCACTCTTTGTCCTTGCTTCAGTCAGCTCTTTCATGGCTCATCCAGAAGTGCATTCCGCTGACTGACTGCACTGACTATCCTGTGCTGATTCCTCGCTGTGGTTACAAACATGTTTATAAAAAGTACAAGTTAATATTTATGTAATTCAACAGAATACAGAATGGACAACAAGGCAGATCATTACATTGACATATTCATGCACAACACAGACGCACACCGAATCAGAGGAATTCCTCTCCAGCTCCAGAAAGATGGAGGATGGCGGATGGCGGATGGCGGATGGTGGATGGCGGATGAGAGCATTAAGAATGCCAGTTAAAGAAACGAGGAGACAGAGCGAGCACGCGACCATGTAAAAGTGCGGACATTGCATTGCGTCCCACGCCAAGAAGAAATCAACCTGCGATTGTGACTGTTTGTGGTGCTGCCTTTGTTTCTGGTCGATGGAATGGGTCAGTCTGAATGGTCATGAATATGTGTGGCTGTTGTCGTTGTCGTCGTCGTCGTCGTCATCGTCATCGCTTGTGTTGGGGTTGGGGAGGGGAGCAACTGCAGCTTCAATTCTTTATCTGCAACATGGCAACTCATGGACTTGTCTGTCTGCAGTGTCTTCCTCTGTCTGCTTATCAAATGTGGCTCTTGTACCTGTCATAAGGTCCAACTGGATGGAAATATATGTATTGGATATATGGCCATGGCATGGCCTGGCCTGGCCCAGGACTGGCCATGTATATTGGTGGGCCAAGGCAGGAACTCAACTCAAGTGCCTCAAGTTAACTTTTAATAAACTGCACAATGAACAAAAAAGGCCACTTCAGGTGGTGGAGAGCCAAACACAAAGAAAAAAAAAAAAAAAAAAAAGGGGTGAAGAAGCAGCGTTGAGAATGTGGCCCGAGGACCTCCATTTATTTCACTTGACGCCGGCGCCGGCAAATATGGAAATTTGTTTGGCCCGCTCCCATTTTTTTTTTTTTTTGGTTGCGTTTCATTGTTCTCTCTTAGTCTCTCTTAGTCTCTCGCTCTGCTTGGGTCTGTTTGGCTTTTTGTGTCCTTTCAACTGCTTCATTAAACACTTACCGTCCTACCCCGGCATGGCATGTCCCGGGCAGCAGCAAGTGTCCTTATGTCCTTGTGGTATAATTAATTTCTGCGGCCCAGAATTTGTAAAAAATGCTTAGACCGAACTGGAGTGGCATTAGGGGGCGTGTTGAGTTCAAAAAACTCTAACCATCTTTCACTTTTAGACTAAAAGGAATGGCTGCAAGTAAATTCAACCAGCAGGATATGCATGTCCTTGTATCTGTAATTACATTTGCTAGGATAAGGGTATTGGGATGGTGGTGGTGGTCAGCAGATTTAGCCAGCTTTTCATTTGTCAAACAAACATAAAACAAACGCCTAACAACAAGTCACCCACCATGACCCATCCCCCCCATCCATTATCCATGTAATCAGATTCATGAACCGATAAATGTTTAGTTCCCAACCAGGCAACACCCAACACCCATCACCCAGCCATTCCATAATCATATTGAATTTCCTTAAGCTGCTGCTGGGGCTTCAATCTCAGGCTGTGGATACCTGCCACAACCGCCGTCGCCGCGTGTCCTTTATGGGCCTTTTAGGTTAATTGCTTTTGTTGCAATGCTCTTCTCTCACCAAAGCAAGCTATTAATCGCTGGTTCGCTTGTTCGCCTGGTCACACATACATATATGAGGTCATTTTTTGGGGGGGGCGAATTTCCTGGACTTTCAGCTTCTGGAGCTTTTCGAAATTAGTTTTCATTTATGCACGGGTAAAAAGGATAACGCGTCTAGGCGCAGCCTGGCACCTGTGCGTGTTAGCTAGCAATTTGGACTTACCCAACGACGCTTCTCTCTCTCCCTCTCTGTCTCTCTCTCTCTCTCTCTCTATCTCTATCTCTGTCTCTGTCTCTGTAGTCATTGTCGTTGTCGTCACCATGATTGTCAGACAACAAAGGATTTGGAGCGGGCGGTTGGAGGGGAGCAACTGTCAGTGTCGTGGCAGACATTTTCATAATTTTCACATGCTCACAACTCCCCCAAGTGGCAGAGAGTGCGTCCCAGTGCCCGGGCGTGCCGCTTAATTGCCTTTGCTCAGTTGCCATACCTGGAATTGGAGCTGGTGCTGGTGCTGGTGCTTGGTGCTTGGTGCGTTAGAGATGGGGTAATGTTATTAGACTCCTGCCATTGCCATTGCCAAGTGTCACCTGCTGGGATTTGTGTCTTTGCCATCTTCGAGTGAGTTTTTCCTTTTCCATGCACAAGGTCGTTCTATGACGGTGCCTAAGGGACTTTGTTTTCCAGATCATTTTGCCATTTAAGCAAATCAACGAATACGAGTTTCTATTTAAAAATTTAACTGCAATTTTTTAGCAAACGTAATATAAAATACGGCAAAAGGCCAACAGGCTAACAGGTCTTTGAAAATTTCATGAAAATCGGTTAAAAAGTGGCCAAGTTAGACGGCTAAACGCATAGCGAGATAGCAAAAATGGCAATAATGGCCGCTAGGTGCGCTACAGTGCTTGTGTGCTTGAGTAAATGAAATGTTTCAAATGAGCAATTTTAAGTCAAAAAAATTAATTCTAGATAAATGTTTCATACTTGGCTACATATTTCATATATTTCATTTCACTTTGAATATATTGTTTGTATTTTTTTTTTTTTTTTTTTTTTGCTTGTTTCTATATAAATGTCTATACATATATCTATATATAATGAATTAAAAACCCAATAATGAGTAAATCGCTTGAAGCTACGGATACGAATGGTGAAAAGAAATCTCTAATTTCGGATAGTCCAACAACTCCAATTAGCACCTCCAAAGAGGCGGAGGAGGAGGAGGAGGAGAAGGAGTCAGAGAAGTTGGATGATAATATTTTGATAACATTCACCGATTTTCACAGTGAATCACAATTGAAGGCCATGCAAAATATTGTCGAAAGGGAACTCTCCGAACCGTATTCGATTTACACTTATCGCTATTTCGTCTACAATTGGCCCGAATTGTGTTTCTTTGCCTGCCACGGGGAACGCTATGTGGGCGTGATAGTCTGCAAATTGGAACAGCACAAGACAACGTGGTTACCCCAGGGATATATTGCCATGTTGGCCGTAGAGATGTCCTATCGCAAAAGGAAAATAGGCACAAATCTGGTTAAAATGGCCATTGAGGCAATGATTGAGCGCGATGCCGCCGAAATTGTCCTAGAGACGGAACTGAGCAATAAGCCAGCATTGGCCCTCTATGAGAGTCTCGGCTTCATACGAGAGAAGCGTCTGTTGCGCTACTATATGAACGGGGTGGATGCATTGCGTCTTAAGCTCTTTATACGTGAGACGTCGCAGGTGTCGAGTGAAGAGTGTCTATAAAGTGTATCATTTAACATTATTTTTCTTTTTTTTTTTTCGAATAACTATCATTTTTGGCAAATTGATGTGTAGTTAAATAGTTAGTTAGGTGTCTTCTACGTATCTTCTCTAAATAGAATATTCGATTTGGATAAGCGAATGAATTGCTTAGCTCAGACTCTGACAACTGCTGGATTCAATTAGCGCCCCGGCAGGCAGGCAGGCAGGCAGTCAGGCAGTCAGTCAGTCAGTCAGGCTACTACTTGGGTAGCCTTTAAAACAGGTAAAGAAGGCAATCGTAGTCAGGGGATGGAATGCGTTTAATTGAGCGACAACAACAGGAGTTCTAAATCATGAAGGGATAATTGCCTTTCAGGGTCAAACTTAAAAATTACATTATGGAGTTGTTAAGTTGGCCCAAAGGCAGCGGCAGCGGCAGCAGTAGCGATAAGACAATTGCCTCTCTAAAAGGTGGTCCTAGAAGGTGAAAGACAACGCTTGAATGCTGATTATTGATTGATTTCCCTCGAATTGGGTGGGTCAACACCACCCAATATGAGTCAAATCTCTTCTCTCACACCAATAATTTCCTCAAAAGCTAAAACGGTTAACCAGGCGGCATTTCGGTTTCGACTCAGTGTATATATGCTTGAGTCTTCCAACAAGTTTTCACATCTGTGGGCTCTGAATCTGAATCTGGAGCAGGTCTCCCTTGGCGATCATTGATCTTTGATATCGCCACTTGAAATATGCTCTTACAGCTTCCTCAGTTGAGCACTGTTCTCATCTCAATCGGCAGGCAGCACCTTCACCTTTTTGCGACCAAAACTAAAAACAACAACAGAATCCAGAGTCAGAGTCAGAGTCAGAGTCACAGTCGGAGTCAGAGTCGGAGTCAGAGTCAGGCCCAAAGCCAAAGATGAAAGTCAAAGCTCTTTAGCCAACTTTTGGCAGGTGGCACTGGCACTGGCACTGGCAAGACCAAAGAGCAAGCAATTGCAACTGCCCGCTGGTCTGCCCGCTTTTGCTTGGGCCGGGTCTGGTATGGTCCAGATGACATGCAACGTTCGCAGCATCGTCGCTGATTGAGTTGCACCTGCCATTCGCAGAAACAAGTCCAACTCTGAGGTCAGCCAACGAAGGAGCACAAAGAGCAGAAGGAGGAGAAGAGAGAGAGTGAGAGAGAGAGACCCCGCAATACACGTTGCAATGCTAAGCTGGAGAAGGTGGCGGACGCTGTTGATGCTGTTGTTGGCGGCGGAAGAGTTTAGGATGATACCCGCTGCCCGCGTTATTTATGTGGATTTTTGCCTGACTGCTGCTGCTGCTGTTGCCCTGTCGTTGACATTTGCCTGAATTTCAATTTGATGTCAAGGCGGCGGCAGCTTCTGTCTACCATAAATCTTATCCTGGCATAGATGGCTTGTCGAATGTTGCCTGCTGCCTGCTTCTATTTGCAATCCATTCTGGCCCGCCCCCCCCCCTCCCAAAAACTTCAATGCACTTCAATGCGATAATTGTATAACTTAACATCGATTCCAATAAGAGGAAATTCGTAAATAATTAGCAGACTCAATGAAGCATCCACTGACAAAATGCCACAGGCAAAAGCATCCTTCCACCCCGCCCATAGCCCCAATCTCCAAATCTATGCCAAAACATCATTAACATAGTTTTTCGCTTCTTTGATTATGCAAAATGATTAATTTGATACCAATAATAATTAATATTGAGTGAAATGCATAAGCGTTTTGAATATTCAAACATGAAGGAATATGGATAATCACAAGATTATGGAATCTAGGGCATGAGAAATTCATTACATTTTCAAACAATACAGGGTGTCCTTTAAGCTGCTCGAAAAGTCAATTCAAATGGAGAGTTAAAAGTGAAAAAGAGCATTCAAGTGTTTGCAAGTCATAAAAGTAAACAGAAATCCTTCTTTGAGGATATTATTAAGGCCAAAAAGAAGCGGGGTGGTGGGGCGGAATTCGGAACAAAGATATTTCTGACTTTTTGAAAGAGGGGAGGTGTGCACACACACAGGTGGGGCAACAATTCTGACCCAAAACGGCCTCCTAAAAATGATTTTTGTCTTAAGATCCTAAAACCAAATCAAATAACTCAAAAAACGACAATATTTTAGAACACAAATCGAAATATCATTTCACGTTTTTCATGTTTTCATGTTTCAATTATCTTAGAAATATTCCAAGAACTTTTTTCCTTTTTCATAAGGAAAATGTCTAGGAAACTGGACTAAAAATGAAACAAAAAATGGTTAAAAAAAATCTTCAAATTCCAGTTAATTGATTTCGAGTTCCAATGAGTTGAGCGGTTCGGCTAATGCTTGAGGTGAATAGCAGCGAGTCCTTGAACATAATTTTATCCTTTCAAAATTTCTCTCAGTGACAGAACGAATGAAATATTTATGCCAAAAGTAAGCAACTTTCAATAAATATCAATAGAGTTGCCATCAAAGTTATGCCAATTGACAACCTCTTTCGCCTTCTCCTTCTCCTCCCCCTACTGACGTGTCTAGCCAAGAACTTGGAAAACCTGCTACTAGCCACGCCTTCAAATATCAATAAAAAGCAAAACTGCAAAACAGAATTCCATTTATAATTTAGACATTTATTTTTGTTCGATTTCTAGTTTTCTTGCATTTTTTTTTTTTGCTTCTTTTCATTTCTAAATTTCTTTTCATTTTGTTTTTATACATACCTACATACATATGTATGTATATAGGATATACACATATATACATATATATACTTATGTATATATATATATACATATATATTTTTGGGGTTTTTCTTGTGCTTGACATTTGCTTTCTTTTATCGCTTTTCTATATATTTTCTCTTCATCGCTCTCTTTTTTGTGTGTGTGTATGTGTGTGTGTATGTGTGTGTGTGTGTGTGTGTGTGTGTGTGTGTGTGTGTGTTGGTGTGTGTGTATATTCTGTTCTGATGGGAAGGAAAAAACAACAACTAGCTTAGCTTTTATTATATGAGAATTGAATATATGTTGAATTTTAGTTTTCCATTTTCCATTTTTCGTATCTTTTTTTTTTTGTTTTGGTTTTTTTTTTCTCTTTCTTTTTTGTCTTAGGATTTTTGGCTTACGCTTTGCTGAGTTTTTATGCTAGATTAGATATTTTCATGTTTATATATATATATATACATACAAATATGTATATATGTATATTTTGATTTCTGTGTTGAATACTTTTGAATAAATATTTGTTGTTGTTGTTGCTGCTGCTGTCAATATGTCAAGTGGCTAACTAACTTTACTTTTTTCTTTTTTGCATTTCTTGATAAATTTGCTTTGATTATTACTATTTTTTTTGTTGTTGTTGTTTTTTATTCTTTGCCCTTAAGTTTTTAAGTTGATGAAAAAAATGCTCGGATTTATGTTTCTCATATGTTTTTTTATTTTTATTTACGTTTTTTTTTTTTTGGTTTTTGTGGTATATTTTGCTTTATTTGTATTTGAAATGGTTTTTGTTTGTTTTTTTTTTTGTGAAATATTTGTTTTGTTTTTTGTTGTTTATTTTTATGTTTGTTTTTTTTGTTTTTTTTTTTTTATTTTAACTTTTCTTTGGCTTTTCGGTTTTTGAATAATTCAATTCATTTTACAGTTGAATTAATTTTGCTTTGTGAATTTCACTAAATTATAAATAAATAATAAATAAACAAATGTGTGAATTGACAAAAAAAAAAGAAAGAGAAGAAAAAAAAATCGATTTTTTGTATTCTTTTTTCTTTCTTTTACAATAAATAAATATAATTAGTAATACTTTTGTGTGTATGTGTGTGTGTGTGTGTGCGGGGTCTAGGATCTGGTAGTTGTGGGCAGGGGACAGGGGGCAGGGGATAGTTATTAATAAATATTTGCAAAGAATTTCTGAACGCATTAAGTGGCTTTGATTTTAATTTGCATTTAATTTAATTAATTTAATTTAATAATGTTGTTTTTTTTTTCTTCTTATTTTGTTTGCTGCTGCTCTATGTTGTTGTTATTGTTGTTGTTGTTGACTAGTGTGCGACTTAATAATATTTACAAATTGAAACAAAATTTGTTAGTTTGGTGGAAACATAAACAAATTGAACTGATTGAATTCATTAAGTTTTAATTGCAAATCCTATTTATAATAAGTTAAATAGACAGCGAGGCCAATAAATACATAATTTAAACAAACCAAACACAACACAAAAACCAAAAAAAAAAAACAAAAAATTTAAAATTTTGTAGGTGGTTGGCAGGGCAGGGCAGGGCGGTAAACTATAGAATAAAAATCGCGTAGCTAGGGGCGATTATTTTTTTGTTTTTGGTAGTTTTTCCTGCCACTTGTCGCGGTGCTGGGCGCGGGGAGCATAGTCTGAGCACCTTCTAAACACCTTGATTAGGTGAGGCTTAGTTAGTCTCAAGTTTGGCCCAATCAAAGGACTGCAAAAAACTGTGGCCTACTTTTTTGGGTGGAGTGGGTCAAAAATTTCGGGCAACTTTGGTGCAGAGTATCTCGAGGTCGGTGCCGCAATTCAACGTACCGACTGGATTTTCTTTCTCTTTCTAGTTTTTTTTTGAGGGGGGGGAGGGGGTTTGCTTCTCTTTCTGTGTATGTGTGTGTGTGTGAGGGTGTCTGTGTGCAGGTTGGTTTTTCTATACTTTTTTTTTGTGTTTTTGTATTTTTTTCCTTTTTAGTTTTTTGTTAAGTTTTTACACGCGAAATAAATTCAGTCTTTGGTTCTATCACAACATTTGTTTACACGTTTCGATTCGGTAACGTTTTCAAAAAAATAATAATAAAAAAAAAAATAATAATAATAATAATAATAATTAAATTATATATAGATATAAATATGTTATAAAAAAAGAAACGCTCTAACGGTTAATGTAAACGAAAACGTCAAGGAAAAGCGATACGGAACGAAAAGTAAAAGCAGCAAAAAACTTCTTTTTGTTTTGCTTCTTTTTTTTTTTTTTGTTTATTACTCTTTAGTCGTGTATGTGTGTGTGTGTGTGTGAGAGTGGGTGTGAGTGTGTCGAATTTAGTTTTGAACTAAATACGCGCTTAATGAGTTTTGTGTGGGGAGGATACGGGGGGAGAGGGTTAACTTTTTTTTTTGTTTGCTTTTCATTTCGTTGCCGGAACGATCTTCGTTCGGTCGGTCGATAGGTCATTTGCATCTCTATCTCTATTTCTATCTCTGTCTGTTGCTATCTATAAGTATCTATATAGGTATTATTTACTATGTCTATGATTCTCTCCTTCGAAAGTCTTCGGACAGTTCGGCTCACAATTGGGCAGAACACTTAGGACACACCCAAGTCGTGCAGCAAATGTTGTGTAATAACCTCGCCCTGTTCCTCCATCAGTTGGGCGGTCACCGTATTGATCAGATTGAACACAATCGCAAAGACGGTGAAGGCAGAATACACGCTCAATGCCAGCCACCAGATCAATTGTTCGTATTCGCGATGACCAAAGTTTTTCAATACCAAAAAACCGATGGTAAGGCCAGCCAAAGCACCAGTTAAATGTGCTATATACGACACTTGTGGTCCTTTGGTGAATGTGGCTCCGCCATCAAAATATTGTGTATATAGAGCATAACCCAAATCGCATGATACTGCAAAGAAAACGCAAGAAGAACAAAAAAACGGGAAATTGTTAATAAGTATACACAAAACAGGAAGAAGCAATAAAGATAGAGAGCGAGAGAGAGAACGAGAGGGGGGGGGGGAGAGAGAGAGAGAGAGAGAGAGAGAGAGAGATGGAGAGGTAGATGGATTTGTTAACTTACCAAATATCACCACAGATCCCAGCTGTGTGGATGCCGATTTCATATGGGCATAATTGAGGGTTATATTAGCCAAATGGGCTGCCAATAACGCGTAGACCCCGCCGCTGGCACCCACCAGAAAGACCTCCGAATCGACAACACTGGTGCCCAGTGATCCGGCAAATACGCCAGCCATATAGATAACACCAATACGCGCTGTGCCATGCATCACCTCCAATGGTATGCCAAAGAACAATTGGATTATGATATTGAAGCCCAAATGGAACCAATTCGCATGCAAAAACATATAGCTAAAGAATCGCCAGACTTGTAAACGACGATCCGGACGATAAACCAATACCGAATCGCTTGGTATGGGCACGGGTAGACCAAAATTCTGGGCGGGCATTGTATAACGGTCATAGGCAAAGATTGCAATCTGCAAAAAAAGAGAGAGAGGGAGAGGGAGGAGGGCATTAGTTAGTTAATGTTACACGTTAAGGGGGTTGTGTGTGTGTGTGGGGGGGGGGGGGGGGGTAGTTCCTGTTCTTCTATTCTGATTTATATGTAACTTTTTATATAAAATTGTTGTTGCTGTCTGGCACGCGACGGCGGCAATGCCCCAAATAAGCAAAAGTAACATCATGTTAGAAACGTTGTTTGTTTGTCTCTGTGTGTGTGTGTGAGAGTCCTGCCAACTTTATTTTTGGCATTTGTTCAAAACTTTTCTTGAGAGTGCGACGACAACGTCACTCCCTAAATTGTTTTTTTTTTTTCCCCCTATGGTTTTCCATTTCCTCATTTATTTTATACCCTAATTTGTAAGACCAATTTGAAGAATTTGATATCGAAAATAAATTGCCTATATACACATACATACATAGAATAAGTATAGTAAATTGAATCAGCGTTTTTCCTATGCTAATCGATAGGCCTCAAAGGCACAAAAAAAAAAACATACATAAACCATTTCCGGTTTTGCTTTAAACTAAAGTGTATAAAAACTTCGTTTTTTTTTTATTTCAAAATATTGCCCATTTTATTCATGTTGTTGTTGTTGTTGTTGTTGTTATTTTCATGTGTCTGTGTGTGTGTGTGTGTGTGCTTGTTTACAATCGATTTTGGGGGCGCCAGGCAGTCAGCCAAAAGGAAAAACTTCTTGCTACACACACACACACATACACATACAGAGAGAAAAGTCTATATAGACATATATTTTATATATGTATGTATGTATGTATGTGTATATAAGTGTATGTATGTATGTATATTTGAATCATTTTATCGCTTTTAGTTGGAAGTTTTTGGAGAATTCTGTTTTTTTTTTGTTGTTGTAAAGTTCTTTTGCTAGAAATTTTTATTGCATTTTGCGGTTCTTTGATTTCTCCTCCGGTCCTCTTGAGCATAAGGAAGAGAAATTACAGCAACAACAACAATAATAACAATAATAATAATGATGATAATAAATCTATCCACAAAAAAAAGAAAGAAAGGAATGAAAACGAAACTCACCTCAATGATGGAGATTAGTAATATAAACCATGGCCAATGTTTGCGATGTTCGTATTTGAGTAGACTCAACTCATCACTGGCATCAGTTTGGGCCACCGTTGCGGATGTTGTGGAGCAGGAGATGATGGGCAATGTGCTGCCGCTGCTGCTGCTGCTGCTACTGCTGCTGCTAGTGCTGCTGCTGGTTGCTGCCGCTGCCTCACGCTGCATGTAAATGTGTTCACCTTGCCGAGTGCAACATGTACTGCTTGCTGTGCTGCAGTCTGTGTCATACGATGAGGAGGATGAGGATGCGGAGGATGTGGATGCGGAGGTGATGTTGATGGTGCAGGTGGAGGCTGGTGTTGGAATGTCAATGATGGTCTCCTTAGTGATGATGATGTTGTTGCTGTTGCTGTTGCTGCTGCCCGTTGATGTTGGCTCCTCCTCCTCCACTTGCAGCTTTGTTTCGTTTACATTTGTGTGATTTTCCATTTTTGTTTTTTTTTTTGTTCTTTGTGTGTGTGTGTAGGTGTGTTGATGTTGCTCTTGCTTGCTGTTTTTTTTTTTTTTTGTTCTTGGTTCTTCGTTTTGTTTTTGGCGCCAGGAAAAAATCGAATTCTGGAAAATGAAATGTAGACAAGTGAGTTTTGTATAATTAATTAACTTTTGGAAATGAACAATAAACACACAAAAACCGAAAACGGAGAGGGGGAAGTGGGTGGGGGTTGGGGGGTAGATGTAGGTGGTAGGGGGTGGAAAAAAACCGCCCCGCGCACAAAAGAAAAAGAAATGGAATTAAGTGCATAAATTATTCATAAAACAAGTGAGTAAACTATGGCCAAGAGAGGGGGGTGGGCAGCAATTACAACACTTGATGGAATTTTCCTTATTTTCAAAGATTTTCTTCTTTCTTTTCCTTTTCTCTTTTATTTTTTATTATTTTGTTTATTGTCTTGAATTGAGTTGCATTCACAACTTCCTGAACTCAACTCAACTCAACTGAACTTATTTGGGTCACTAGAATTCCGTAGAGTCCAAGGAAAAAAAACCCCCCCAAAGTTTTGAGTTTCAATAGTCTAAAATTAACATTTTGCCTTCGTCTTCGATTTGTTGTTGTTCTACTTCTTCTTCTTCTTTTGCTTCTGCAATCTATGCAAACATTGGCAAAACTCGCTAATGGTCACTAATGGATGATGATAGGGTAGGAGGTGGTTAAAGAACGAGGAGGTTGTGTGTGTGTGTGTGTGTGTGTGTGTGTGTGTGTGCGTAGGGGGGGGGGGGGCTAGTTAATCAGCTAATAACAGCAATATTATGGGTAATTTTCAAAGCAAACGTTTCGAAAATTATGTTAATCGCATTCGTTTCAATTACGTTAAAAGAATTGCATCTAAAAGATACAATTTTGATACGCTAGCGACTTAAAGATACTAGATCGTTTGTGTTTTTTCTCTCTCTCCCACTCCTCTCTCTCTCTCTGCTTATTTCGTTCGTTCACTTCCTTTAGTCTCTCATGGTCGCTCTTCCTCTTGAGACTCTCTCTGTGTGTGTGTGTGTGTGTGTGTGTGTGTGCAGTGTGTTGGCTGAATGGTAAGTAGGCGAAGACGACGAAGTTTAAGCCGAAGTTCTCTCTCTCTCTTTTGCTCTTTCATTTGGTTAGTTTCGTGTAGGTGTTCAAGTATGAGAGAGTGTGGGACTATAAGCAACTGACCAGAAAGCAACAACTTCTCTTGTCGGTTGCCATGGACGTGGCACCAAGTCGGAGGGTGCCACAACATATGTACATACATACATACATAAGCAGGTGCGCCTAATCATTACTTTCCCCCCTACCCCCCACCCCCACCCTCTCCCAAAAACTGACTTAATTGTCCTTAGAATAATTTGGATCTTATTCGAAAGTAAATTACCCCTTTGAAGTGATCTCTTCACTAAGCCACTGCCATTTGGTTGCCTAGGCAATCAGCAAACTTATTTCAATAAGGCACGAAATTAATTAATTTATTAATTATGGCATTTTTTTTTTGTTGTTTTTGTTTTAAACAATGCTGGGGGACTGCCGCCGGGCTGAGGGACGCGGGGGCGTGACGAGGGGCGCTTTTGCAATGCACTGAATAGTCAGAAGAGCATGACTGACGAGCATTTCGAAAGTTTTTTTTGGGATTTTTTATTTTTTTTGTTTTCGAGAATTAACTTAAATGTGGAAATAACAGTTCCCCACGTCCTCAGCACAAAACATGACCCCTTTTGCTGCAAAGGGCAAGAAGGGATCGCATTGGATCGGTTGGGCTTGCACATAATTTGCATTATACTTAGCCCTAGTCTAGGTTTGCTCTGTTTCTGCTGTCGTCTCCCTCACAGGTTGAACAAACTCATTATGCTGTCTTCCACACCCTCCCTCCCCCCGCAACACTTTGCCTTGCCCCCCGCCCCCCATGGCTGCTTGTCTGACTATATATATGTACATATATATTTCTGTGTGTTGTTTTTTTTTTTTTTTTATGTTTGGCTGCGACAATTTCTATTGCAATTTGCTATTTTACGAGTGCAACACTCATTAAGGTCAAAGTCTTACCTTCTTGTCGTTGTTGTTGTTGTTGCTGTTGTTGTTGTGGTGTGTGCAATGCTTTTTTTTTATATAATTTGTTCTTCTTCTTTTCTTGTAATCCAAAATGCGTTTTTAATCCAAATGGGGGGAAGGGAGTGAAGAGGCTTTTTTTTATGTATTTTTTTTGTTGTTGTTGTTGTTGCTTATGTTTCAGTTTGTGGCAGTTTGTTTCTTGTTGTTGTCTTTCACTTGCTTCTGGTTACTGTCACATTTGTTGTTGTTGTTAATAATAATAATTTTGAGCTTTGTTTTAAGGCTCATCAAATTTTTCATTTTTGAGCATAATTTTGTTGTTGCTTAACACCCACACTATTATTATTATTATAAATTTTTTTTTTGTTGTTTTTAGCACTTTTGCACAAAAATGTTTCAACAATTGCAGACAAAAAAAAAATATAAAAGAAATAATTTGCAAATTTTTGTCGTTGTCGCGTTGTTGTTGTTGTTGTGGTATTGCAGCCTGCTGCTGTTGATTCTTCTTGGTAACAAAAATCTCACGCCAACGCAGCCGAAAACAAAAAAAAAAAAAAAACGCTTCGCTTTTTTCTCTCTCACTCAAACTGCTTTTATCTTCTTAACTTAATTTTTCTGATCTGTTCGCCGACGTCAACTTGTTTCAACAATTATCAGACGATGCCTCAGCGTTCGCGTCTCGCACGCAACTAACTGAATGAGCCAACAGCGCCGGCCTTAAATACTACCACGAACGGGGCAGCCAACGGCGAACGGCGAACGATGAGTCTGATGAATGAAAATAACAAACTGGCGCTGGTTTATAAGAGAGAGCCCATCGAGCAGACTCGCTCATGCATCGAACATGTTGTGTTTTCATTTTGTCATTGAGGGTTGCTTGCCAGTATAAGAGAGAGAGGTGTCTCCCTCGCTCTTCCTCTCCCACTCCCACTCTCTCTCTCACTCGCTGGTGTGTGTTGCAGCAGCTTGGTGTTGCAGTTGCGACTCAATCTCATTTCACTTCGTCCGATCAATAGACGACGATCGATTGGTTCCTCCTCCACCTCCACTTCCACTTCCACCTCCACCCCCATCTCCATCTGGCATTGAGAAATGTTTGACCACGCATGAGTCATTTGGTTATTACCAATGTCACTGACTAACAAATTGCCCATGAAAGATCTCTTCTTTTCTTTTTGTGATGAAATACGAAATAATTGAATATTATTATTTTTAAATTTCTAGATTCACCTGAAGCTAAAGACTATTGAAAATATCTGCATTAATAGCCTATTTCTATTTTCTAAGATTTGTTTTTGCATCAAACTAAAAGTAATAGCGTAATTGTGCTCGCTAGATGGCGCCAGAGTGCTGATATGGAAATAAGAATGAGCGGGGGAAGGGTCTGTTGTAATGTCCGATTTGATAGCTACTTAGCTAGGTCAATAGTTCAAAGAGGATCCTTGGGGCAGCAGCTATTCCAGCTGGAAACCTGCCAAGTATCCATTAGCTAAGCCCAAGGACTCCCCGGCTTCCGGCTCCAAGCAAACTAATAGAACAAACGACTCTTAATAGATCCCATAAAAGATTGTAAAAGTTGCAATTGCTATAATTTATTTACTTGCAATCAATTTCATTTTTAAAACATTTTCAATTTGTTAAATGGTTAATGGGTAAAATCTTATTGACCAAAACTAAACAAAATGAATACCGTTCAAATTTCAATAGACTTATCTAGATTCGATAAAGTATTGATCACATGGGCAGGTGGTGAAATTATGGCAAGGGGAAGCATGTGCCACTTTAAGGGTTTCCTTTCTGTTTGCTCTTCATGAAGCGTGCCACATCTATGTACATATGTATGGGGCATATTGCAGCTGCTTCTGCTGCTGCTGCCACAAATCTCGAATGGATGAATCTCTCAATTCTCCTGCAGGTGGTTTCTAAATAAATATTAAATATTCAATCACGTGAAACATTCACTTTGCCAATGCAGAACATGTCTCTCCCTCTGTTCCCCCTCTTCTTTTTTTTTTTTTTTCTTTCGTTCGTTTGTGATTCCTCTCTTTCTTAGTAAGGACAAAGAAAAAGATGATCGAATCCCTTGCCAAGGGGTTTTAAATTTCACACCTTTAAGGAGGTAAGGCCAAAACATAGATAAAAATCGGTAGCAAAAATAAATATTTATACAAATAATAATTTGTATAAGACTAATAAGTCGGCTCTTGCGTGATCCGGAGGCCGGACTAAGCTAAAGCCACAAGAAAATGAAACAAAAAAAACAACAACAACAACAATAACAAAAAAGGAAGGAAAAGGGAAACACATCCCAGCAAGCAGTTCGCGGAAAAAGGCTACGGAATGTTGCACAAAAGGAGTAGCAACTGCAGCAACGGCAACGGCAACAGTTTGGGAAGTTTTCAAAAATTTTGGTCAGGATCATTTGATGTGGTACGTGGGTACGTGTTTTGCATGATAAGCTGGGAATTTACACAGATTTGATAGATAAGACAAACATTACGGCCAAACTCTGTCTCTGTGTGTGTGTGTGTGTGTGTGTGTGTGTGTGAGGGAATGAAATCTTTCTACAAAATAACTAGAAGTATTTCACCTATATGAAAAGTGAAAATATTTCCACATCGACAGAGAGAGAGAGAGAGGGAGAGCTAGTTCCTTCGCTGAGATTTATGATGACTTTTTAACATGTTTGGTTCAACAGGTAAGCAAACAGGAAAGAACACACAGTTAGCTATATACATGACCATGACCATGACCAGGCACGTCATCATCATCGTCGTCGTCGTCGTCGTCAACATCGCCCATGGCCCTTGGCCCATCGGCCAGGCTGAGTAAATCCTTTTTTCCCACGTTCCCTCAGGCCATCATCCGCTGAATTTTCATTGTGCTAGACACGCATCAAACACATTTCAACTCCACAGGACCCACTCAATCTCTGAGATGTGATTGCTGCTGCATCATTTCTTTGCCTTTTTGCTTTCATCATCTTTCTCAGTCATTCGCTCTCTCTCTCTCTCTTTGCTTAGCGAGGTCAATTACAGGTACTCATAGATAAGTGAGGGACTCTAGGTGGGCGTGGGCAATGGCTTTTCCCACACACTCGCTTTCTCTCTCTCACGCTCTCTCACGCTCTCTCACGTTCTCTCGGTTGATTCGCGGGGAATTCCTATCTGCTACATGTGCTTGCCACATGTGTGCATTGGATGATAATGATACATTTGTGCCGTGCACTGGTCCAGGAATTTCCGTAACTTGTCCGCTTCCTGGCACTAAAATGTCCTTCTTCTGATCATCTTGCCTAGAGTTTCATTTGAATTGCTTAAAGGCGACTTTTATGTGTGCGCGAAACACTTGTTGAAAAGTTTCGCCAAAAGGTCACGTGTTCCCGTGACCGACCATCTCTCGGCGTATTTTCCCACACACACCCACACACACACACACACACACACACACACACCATCGTTTGACTAATCGAATTTCAATAATAGGCGACTTGCCTTTTTGCCTATTTCACTTCCTGGAAGCAACAGCCTAACTATGTACCTACCATAGAAACCAATAAACTATAATAAATTATTATGCATTTTTTATTTTAAAATTGAACACCCAATTAATGTAATTGTAAACTTTGCTCTTAGATTTCCAAATCTTTATATATATAATGAAGTTTATAAGTTATGGGAGTCCGTTCAAGCCGCCTCACCGACTCGTATATACCCTGTACCCTTTATTCACTCTTCGTTATGTTTGTTTGATGACTAGCCCAATATCTTTCTCTCTCTCGCATGCGAATTGTATGCCATCTCACTCACTCACTTACCCGGCTGCCGCCGCCTCCTTGACAGGTTTAGGCGTGTAACTTGGCTAATTTTCATCCGATTTTTATGAAATGTGGTAAGCTGATACACATTATTACCAGTTATATGTGTCCCAAATTTCATTACGATATTTTAAATATTGCGAGAGATAATTCGAATTGCAGGAACGGGGAAATTAACTTGATATGCGTACACACTATACGGGTCTGCATACCAATTTTGGTGACTCTATAGTCTACGAGATCCAAGTGTTCATACGAACGGACAGACGGACATGGCTATATCGACCGTCTGTTGATGCTGATCAAGAATATATATACTTTATAGGGTCGGAAATGCTTCTTTGTGCCTGTTACAGACTGCCTGGGGCGACTGATATACTCCTATATACTGACTGATATACTCCTATATAAAGCTTAAATAACAGATTTGAGCTAAAATTGGTTAAAAATTGAGTAACTAGTTTGCAGACAGACGGACAGACATTGCCACTGACCAAATTTATGTTACCCTGTGCAAGGGAATGAAACTCAAATTTCTATAATTTTACACTGCGAATCAGTTCCTGGATCCCTTTCTAGAGCTAATTTGGGCTTTGTTTGGCACTTTAAGCCCAATCTTTGTGCCACTCAAGAGCATATACAGTTGTGTTCAGAAAAATAGGAATGTAGTTGTCTTGTACAGAAACAGGGGGAAAAAAACAAGAAAGAATGCAGAATAGCTGTAAAAAAAAAAATATTAAAATGAGAAGTTGCATATATTTCTCATTATTTGGTATCATTTAACGTTTTTTAACGCGATTTTCCTGCTTTAAATGCCATTGTGGTGCTACATCCAGCAATATTTTTAATTTCCTTGTAGGTTTTACTCTGATTTTTAAGGCGAATTTTTAGATTCCTCATCTCGACCGAACAATTTCTTTCTCTATCCACTGAGAAAGATAATTCATAAATTGGATTATCTACGCGATGACCCAACAAATGAAACTTACTCATGATAACTTTGCGTTCCTATTTTACTGAACAGGCAACTTTTGATGCTCGTGTTGAAAATCATTGACAAAAAAGAAAAGAAAACGTCAAAATGTAAAAAATTTGTTCGCTATTTTGTCGTTAAAACCTTATTCCTTAAGTAAATGGTCACTCTAGTATGCATTCCTATTTTTCTGAACACAACTGTACACAATTTCTATTAATTATTGGTTGTGTGAGACACTTTTGGCCTGTTCTGTTTCATATGTTTAGTCCATTGGCCATAACAATATGCTACCTGGTTTGGAGGAAATTTGTAATGGCAATTATTTGCTACTAATGCAAATGCTTTCAACAGGTTCAACAGGCCCCACAGTTTGGTAAGCCAGCCCCATTCGATTCGATGCCATTCTGCATGATTGGTTTTCTCGAATTTTGAATTCATTGTAAGGTTAATTTGGCTTTGGCTTTGGCTTTGGCTTTGCTTGCTGGAGTAGGGAACTTCAGCAACAGCAAAATGTTACCTGGCAAATTATAAAGTTCTGAAATGTAAACAAACCGTGTTCAATATCCTTTCTGAGAGCCACACATATAAAAGGCTTAGGTCCTGGGCAAGGATGATGAAACTAATTCATTGCACAAATTACAGAGTAAAGCAAAATTTTCATTTTATGAAAGTTGGGTAGCAAATGCAAATTTGCTCGTTTCCTTTGCTCCTTCTTCACTGACCACCAGTTGGCGGGTCAGAGAGGGAGGGAGGGTGGGGGGCGGGGGCGAGAGTTTGGAGTCAATTGTGAATAGCAATGGAAATGAAATTGAAAAATTGATTGAGAATGAAGGCCAATAATAATGGGCAAGTAATGAGACTGTCCATAGCAGCAGTGGAAGGAAGAGCTGTAGAAGCAATGAAGAGAAAGGACATTCCGCTGTCATTGCCTTCTCTCGAATTTATCTATTGGATTAAGGTCCTTTGTGGACATCATTATGGCCAATGCCAAAGACAAATTGGAAATTTATTGTTATTGGCTAGAAAAGGAAACCGGCATAGGGAGAGTAGAAGAGTAGTAGGAGAATAGGGAGGAGGAGGAAGTGGCTAGGAAGTAAGTGCTATGTACATATAACCAAGACCATGGGTGGAATATGCATAATAAAAATGTCAATCAATGGACTGCAACGCTGGTCATTGCCAATGACCACTGACCCGAAAGATCGGCCAATGGAGTCCGGTGTGTGTGTGTGTGGGTGAACGATAATTGAACATAAACATTGCATTCAAGTAGTAATTGTTGAAATTATTGTGCATCCTAATCCCAAAACCAAAACTAAGAGAACTCGAATTCCGTGCACACCGAACGACCACCGGACGCCTGCGGTCAGTTGGCCAGTGGGCATGGCATTGGACCGTTAAAAAGGACATTTGTATGCCGTAGCATTTTCCAAATGGTTCCCAGGACCATTGCCAACGAGTTCCATTTGGCAGCCCAAAAAACAAAAACGAGCAAAACGTAAAGAGGAACAAACATAAAATGTTTATACCCAACAAAAATCTCACCAGCAACACACACACACACACACACACACACACACATTGTTCTACTTTTAATGGAATTGAGCAGGAACATCACCAAGAACATCAGACGAAGACAAAGACGGAGGCGGAGGCAGAAGCAGAAGGTTGAAGAACTAAGGCAAACATTGGCCATGCCAAATCCAAATTGGCTTTGACTTGGCATAAAGTCATCATAATGAATAAATAAATAGAGTTTAAGAGCTACATATACCAAGATAATTGAAGAAAACAAAAGAATGTCAATGCGCTCTTAGATCAACAAGAAGAAAAACAAAACAAAACAAAAAAAACCCCAAAAAAATACACAAAAAGAAAAATGAAGTAAATAGAAATGGCAAGAAGTTGTGGAATGGGCCGCCAAAACCATGAGAAAATCTACACTCGCAGGAAGTGAGTTGCTTATCTCTTATCTCAATCAAAAAAAAATCAATAAAGTAAAAGAAAGATTTTTAATTAATTTCTTCTATTAGAACTCAAGTCTGTTTGATAACCTCAAAAGTTTAAAAATTTGAAATTTCAAAAAGCCAGTGTTGTACAACATTTAACAATGTATCGATAAACTATAGCCATTAAGCTTAACACGGTAGCTACTAAGCGCAAGCACTACGATATCGATTAAGGAAAGACAGTGCTTATCGATAACTGTTTCGCGTGTTGCCAAAAAAAAAAAAAAGAAAAGAAAAACAAAGATTATTAAACTGTGCTCTTTATTATTATTGTTAATAAATATTTTATCTACAGTGCTTGAATACATAACTAAAATACGACTTTGCCGGTAAGTTGAGATATGTACATACATACATACATACATACGTCTTGCCCCTTGCCCAGCACTAGCCGTAGGAGAGCCATTTGGAGCCAGGCGTTGGGAATTAAGCTTGGAGCATTTACTCCCTGGCCCTATGACAAATGTTGCGAATCATTTAGATGATCTGGTTATGTTCGTAACCTCCCAACTCTGCACTTAACTTAACCCCAACTCAACCAATTTTTGTTTTTTTTTTGTGCTGACCCAAAAAGATGGGCAAAGGGGCGCCTGGACGGGGCAGGAGTTTTGGGGGGGGTTTGACCACTCGACACTCGCCACTCGCGAAACTCGTTGCGCTAATCAGTTTTAAGGGCGCTTGTCCACTTTGGCAATGCTTTGGTTTTAATTACGCGGCAGAAAGTTGGACCGCATTCGCATCAGTTCTTCTGGGTGCCGCAATCTAGAAATCTGCCAACTCTGTGGAATCCCCTCAGTTAGTTAAAGTGCTGGCAACACATTAAAACTGCAATTCATCCGCAGCCGCAGAGGCCACACACACACACACACACACATGAGGGACAATCCGGGTGAAGCCGGGGTGAAGTAGCGGGTGGCTCCAGCTTCAGCCAGAGAGAGAGGGAGAGGAAACTAGATGGCAGAAGGCAGAGGTAGCTGTGTGTACTGGAGGATAGCAGGACTACAACTCAGCAGGAGCTGAGGCACTAATGAACATTTTATTACAAAAGTTCGCTTCTGGATGAGGCAAAAACTTCTCGCACGGCTTCGGGTTTACTCTCGCTTTGCTCTCCCTTTGGTTTTCTCATTTTATTGCATTTCATTTTTGTTGGCTGCAGTTACTCAAGAAGCAGCAGCCGCAGCAGCAGCCAGAAGAGAGTATGAGATATGGTAAAAGAAGGAGGCTATATATATATGTACATACATATATATATGAACTTATATATGTATGAACAACTTGCCCAATTTGAAATATTGTTATTCCAAGTGGCCGCCTGGGCCGCAAGTGTTTTGCCTTAACGTCAGCGCCGACCGTCCCATAACTCAACTTAATAATGTACCCAACTTATGACCAAATGCTTAGCCAAATCCCTCAAGCATTGCACTTATGCGACTTCCAGAAGAAAAACGAGGAGGAAAAGGGAGAAAAAGAGAGTGAGAGAGAGAGAAGGAGGTCGACCCTTTTGCTATGGCATCGTCTACCCAACGTCTGCTTCATGTCTACTCTCCACCAGACATAATGTCTGGCTGGGACTAGCTCCTAACCCATTCGGCATTAACCATTGACATTTGCGCTGCTCTTGAAACCCAATACCAGCTCATACATTGGCCAATGCTCAGAGTTATTTACCCATGGGTCATCATACTGCCACTGCCCACTGTCCCCCGTGCTCTCTTCCTCACCCTATTCTGTCCATTCGAAATCCATTCATTCAGCTCTGTAATTTCATTTTAATTTGCACTTTTGGCGTGAATTTCTCGCGACACTCTCGGAAATGGATACCCCAGACGGTAATCTAAAGTTACAAGCTCCTCTCACCCTAACCAGTTTTTGGATTCCTCCTCCTACCCTTCTGCCTAACCATCCCGCTTCCCTTGTTTTTAGAACTGACCTTATTTACTAATGAAGTGTAAGCTCAGTTTTCTTTCACTCTCCAATTTAGCCCCGAAAAAAAAAAAAAAAGAATTTTAATTACGGATTTAAGCAAACATTGCAGTGCAAAATATTCTAGTTTCCCTCTTATTTTTGTTTTTCCCGTTTGCCAAGCAAAAAGGGGGGTCTAACATCACGATGATGATGAGGACGATAGGTAGGTGGGAGGGGGGGGATGGCACATGGGTTTCAGTTTTTTTAATTATGATTCATTTGATTTTGAATTGAATTTTTAACTTTGAATCCAAATAAAATGTACCTACAACTGCTCACCTTGAACAGATCTCAGGACTAATTTGGCTTAAAATGGCAGTTTTCCTTTTAGTTTTGGTCTCCTTCAAAAGTGTCTGTTAAATTTCGATGTACCTTTTTCTCTTATTTACTCAATTCACTCAAATAATTTCACTTATTTCGACTGGTTTACCTGTAATAAATATCTCACTGGCTACACCTGTTGCATGGTCGGTGAAAAATCCGCATGGAAGTTACTACCAAACTGCCGAACTTTAACTTAACTCCTCAACTGGGCTTTGGCCCCATGATGGATTATGCTGTCAATCTCTGGTAAATTGCTCCAGCTTAAGGCCGTGTGCCCCGTGTGGCACGTGCTGTTGCCGCTTCTGCTGCTGCTGCCTCGTTGCCCTGCTGTATGCCCTTGCCACTTGCCACTCTGAAAAGTGAGTTGGAAACTGAGTTCCCTGATATGTCGGCATTCATTACAAACAGCAAGGCGGCTAATTGAAAGCTGCATTCAAAATAAAGCGCAAAAAAAAAAAAAATTAAAACGAAATGAAAAAAAAAAAAAACAAAATTGACAGCGGCAAAAATGTGAAAAACGTTACAGAAGGCAGCTTGAAAAAGGATCGTTGGTTGGTTGGTTGGTTGGCTGGCTGACTGACTGGATGGGGAGGCTTGGGGTGGTGATGCCAGCAGCTGCCATCAGGCAAAGTTATGTAAAGGAGGGAAGAGAAGCAGCAGGGCTCGGCCTCCCCTTAACAAAAAACAAAAACAAAAAAAAAAAACAAAAATTCCCCAAAAAAATATTAAGTATAAAAGCGAGGCAGCTGTCGATTATTGACACTGCGGTTGCAACTTTTGGGCAGGGAAAGTGATGATGAAGCATCAGGTACGAGTAGAGGGCAAAGAGGAGAGAACGGGGCCAATGATGGTGGAGCAGGAGCATCGACCATCGATAAACTGCCCAGCCAGATGCTGCAGACGGCGTCGGCAATTACAACACGCGAACGCATCAAGCCAGACAACAGGTTGGAACCGATACTAACCGAAACACAACCAAGAGAATCAGACGAAAAAAAAAACAAAAATAAAACACCGACTGCAACAACAACAAGGGGAAAAAAATTGGAGCCTCGAATCGTTTTTGGACGCGGTTTTTTTTTTTTTTGTTTTTGCGCTTTTGTTGTGGTTAATGATGAGCCTCGAATCGTTGGTCGAATAAGGCTTTTGGTTTCGGACTTGGACATTTCCCTCCCAACCACACACACACACACACACACGCACACACATACATACACACCCCCTGCTCTCTTTCGACCAGAGCGATAATTGCCGGTAAAACGCCTCGCTTGGCCTTTTAAATGCTGTCTCTCGTTTTTCTGTTTTTATGAAATTGTATTCCCTGTTTTTTTTTTGCTCCATAAAATGGATTGAGCTCTGCCAAAAAGGGTATCTTATCCTATGCACTGGAAAAATCCCATCAAACTTACTTCTAATCCATTATTCTTGACAAGATAAGTTACAAGAACTGGACAATTTTATGGTTAATTATTAGCTAAAGGATTACAATATTTTTTAACGTTTACGCAATTCAAACTCTTATTTATGAAATTATAATTTTGTTCTGTTTAGTCTATTATTTTGGCAATCCATTTTTCCATTTCATATTTCTGTTTTTGTTAGAGCATTTTCATATCGGTGTAAATGAAATGAATTTTTATGCTGTTTTGCTCAAATTGTATGCATGTTGCTCATCTGCTGATATTGTTGTTGTTGTTGTTGTTGTATTTTTTGACCATCAACATCGTCGTTCCGGCTGCCCTTTTTGTGCCACAAATTGCAGCTGGCTAGCTAGGCTGGCTGGCGCACGGAAGCGACGCGAAGCGACTCTGCTCACGAATCCCAAAAACAAAAAAAAAAAAGAAGGTAAGAAAGAGCAAAAACAAAAAAAACTCAGTCCGTTGGCCAAGTAAAGCACGCGCCGCTCGCGACGATCCAAAGCCGTTGACCGTACCCGCCACTCCGGCCACTCCGTTCTGCTGTTGTGGACTCAATCAGGCTGCAGTTGTTGTTGCACCTGCCTGCCTGGCTGGATGGATGGCTGGCTGGATGGCTGGCTGCAATTGCAGCAAGTAACTAGTGCCCCCTGAGTGGAGTGAGAGTAGTGTGGATTCGTGGACTGGTGGTTGGAGGTTGGGGGATGAGGCGGGGGTAATTAGTGACAGATCGTTGGCTCAATCGCGTGCTGATAATTTTCCATTTCCAACTCAACGCTTCAAGCCAAGCTGCTAATATGAATTTATTTGCCTTTAGAGTTCCATAGAGGCAATCGTCACGACGACCCTTAGACACCAACAACAACAACAACACGAGAGAAAAAAAGGGGTGTCCCAGTCCCAAAAGTCTCTCTTTATCTCTCTCTCTGTTCTCTCTATCGATTGGTAATTTTGCGTAATAAGTCCTCAATCGGTTTAGATGCAGTTTCATATTTATTGGGAAATCAAAAAAACAAAAAAGAAGAAAAAAAAGCAACAAAAACTAATAGGCCCAATGAGCAAGTGAGCGGGGGGAGAGGTCGAGGGAGAGGGAAAAGGAAGCAAATCCCTGTCCTGGATCTCACGCTGTGTCATTGTTTGTTGCCAGGGATCAGAGGGAAAAATCTGCTCACAGCCTACAAATGCTTTCAGTTTGTCAGTTTCGCAGTTTGTCAGTTTGTGTGTCATTCTTTAGCTCACGCGCTGTAAATTTGTCACGGCCTGACCGTGACACACATACGATTTTTGCCTTTGTTGTTGTTGTTGCTGTTGTTGTTGTTGGTTTGGTTTTGGGTTTTGGTTTTGGTTTTTCGAACTGGTCACGTTTATCGAAATGGAAATGAAAACTGAAAATTTATTCGCATCGAATGAATAAATATTTTACCTTTGTTTTGTTCCGTTTCATTGCGTTTTGGGTCGCCTCCTTTTCCTCCTTTTTTTCGTCCTCGCCGTAAAGGAATTAGCGTTGCTGGGCAAGAACATGTTTATGTATATGAGAAATGTATCTAGATCCTATTTTGGGTCTACGCAAACGTGTCGTCAAACAAAACATTAAACAAAGTTGGGTTATCCATCGGAATGTCCTGCGGCGCACGTTACACAACGTGTCGACGTGACACGTCATGTGAAAATCTCATATAAAGGGATAAAACATTTACACAAAAAATTTGTCGCTAATCAATATGACCATCTAAGCAAAATCCTTTACTCATTTTGCTCATTAGATTGTATTTAAAATGATTGCGAATTTCACTTTGATGTTTGACTATGATTCAACTTTATTCTATATCTCATATATCTCATGTTGAAACTGGCCGCAAAGCTCTTTCTAAGTGGCTTAAAAATATCAGAAGATTCTTTATTCGTAATTAATTGGTTCTAGATAAAAATGGGATCGGGAAAGGAAATGCTTCCCGTCCCGAAATCAAATTTGCTTTTCCCATCCCGGTTATCCCGAAAAATTTTCAGTCCCGACTGCGGGTCCTGACATTTTCCCATATATCTATATTTTTATTTAAAAACCAAATTTTTTCCAAACTTTTTCCAATAAGCCGAGTTCTTCTGTCTTCCAAAATTCTACTTGAAGTAGAAAAAACTCTTTCGCTAGTTGCAGAGGATGTCGGAAACATTTAAAGTTTGCAATAATGGCAAAAAGATAATATATCGACTTATTCCTGGAACTTCTAGATTTAAAATATTCGTCGAAATAAAAGCCAGAATAAGTGGTTGATAGATGACTAATTGCAATTCTACGCAGCATTAAGATTCAAAAGACACTTTCTCAAATCGATGAAAAATTTCATTGGAATTTATTATTTAACATCAAGAAGTTTGATAGATCATTAAAAAATTCCATATTTCCGTTTACTATTGAAATGAACTATGAATTATTTTGTGTAGTTTTTGTTTAAGCATCACGTTCCGTTCATATAATCTTTATTATATTATCTTCCTGTCTGCCGTCATACAGTTTATACATTTCATTTCATTTTATATTCAGTCTACTTCCTTATACCATTTCACATTCTTGTTTTTCCACTCATAAATATTCAAGTTTATTGCAAAACAAGCGACAAGGAATCAAAAGAAGTAGAAGAAGAAGAAGAAAGAAAAAAAAAACCAAAAACAAAATGCAAGTCGCCGCGGCGACGACTTGTCACCATCACATGTTCTCCTTGCAGACCACAGCATATGGCCAAAAAAAAGAAAAAAGATCTCCCCAGTCTCTCTTAGGTCTCTTTTGCGGTCCACAGCTGTTGCTCCTGCTTCTGCTCCTGCACTTGGTCTGGGTCTCGTCGCGTGGCCTATGCAGCGAAAGTGGAATGGAAAGTGATGCAAGTGGACGCCCCAAGGAGCGTGCTTATCATGAATATCACACACACGCACACACACTCACCAGAGAGAGAGAGAGAGAGAGAGAGAAACAGGACTCGTGGCGGTTGTCAGTCAGTCAGTCAGTCAGAAGATCTCTAGGAGCTCATCTAATGATGATTCAGTCAGATTTCTAATAACAATGCTTCCGATGCTGGGACACGGACGGACAGGACAACAGTTGTTTGAAAAGTGAAAAGTTGTTTTTGTGAAAATGAAAAGTGTTTCTACAATAATTTGTAAATTTAATTTGGTTTCACCGATCGGCAACAGATGCCAATAGAGGCAACAAACCAAAGGAGAAGGGGATTCACATGGCTTGACTTCATTTTTGTTGTTGTTGTTTTCTTTTCGAAAAATGAAAATTAGTTTTGATGCTGTTATGACGGCTGCTCCTGCTGTTCATGTTCATCCATGGCATTCTGGGCTGCCATGATTGAGGTCCTGCTTAATTTGACTGTCCCCTTCCCCCCCCATACACTCCCCTCCCTTACACATACAGTTGACCATTGAATTGAACTGACCCTAGCCAGCCATATGGCGAGCAAGACGCGTGCCGAGCTCACGATTTCCCGGAACCGTTTCAAATCTAATTATTCAATGATAGGTGGGGCATCATTAGAGTTAACTAGAAACACTTTTTCTCTCTCTCTCTCTCTCTCTGTGTGTGTGTGTGTGTGTGTGAGTATCTTCAAAGAAACAACAGCAAATCTTCTTGGTTAACTTCGTTTTTCAATGATTTCTTAACATTTTTGTCTATTCTGTTTGTTGCCTTGTAAGAATCTTTACTTAACTGAGATTGTAGTTAAAATTTCAGACAATTTCTGCTCTTCTTTTGATTAAAAATTGAAGGATATTTCGAGCCTTTTATTATTTCATGGCCTATTTATCTAATATTGATGGTCTAGACTTTGGAAAAATGCAAATTAAAATGCTTTTGCAAAGATTATAGAAAGAGAGAGAGCCATTTTAGACTTTATAATTGCAATTTTAAACTACTCCCAACTCGCAAATAACAAAAATTAAAGTACATTTTAGGTATAGATTTTTATTATTTTTGGGTTTTTGTTATGAATGCGCTGCAAGCAAGAGATAATTTAAATTTATTAATCATCAAAATTATTCGCTCATTTGCGTTCATCACTTGCAACCGCACACATCATCCACATCATAATACCACAGAGAAAGAGAAAGAGAAAGAAAGAGATAGAGAGAGAGAGATTCGTCTGTATGTTTGCACTTTGGTTGTATATATTTATCTATTAGCTATTTGTGTTAGTTTCCGTTTCGGCAATTTAATTGGCATTTAATTCCACATGGTCATTGGGCCTGATTATGGAAATGTAATCCTCATTCATTTCGCATCCGTAAACCGTATTCTGTAACCCGCATATTCCCCAACAACGGACCAACCAACCAACCGACCAAACGACGAACCGACCGACCATCCGACCATCAGCAAATTGGTTGAGTTTTGGCAAACCAAAATTGAATTTTCGGCTTTTTCGGGACTATTCATTCAAAATTAATTCAATTAGCATTTGGAAGCGCGAAAGCGAATGTGTTGGTGTATTGGTGTGTGTTTGCGTGTGTGTGTGTGTGTGTGTGCGTTGCCACGAGGCAAGCCGAGGACAGAGTCCTGTTAAGTTGAGTGCTTCAAAAAACAAAAAAAATGCTGCAAAATCATTGCTACAAATGATTTAAAATTGTTTAAGTTGTATATATGCATACACATACATACATATATATATATATATAAATATATGTATTCGTATAGTATGTGCATACATATATGAAGAGTTCTCTCAACTGCCAACAGGACGCGAATCTTTATTAATTCACCGCAACGCCCCATGGCCAATGGGCAAATGTCCGGACTCGTAATTTGTAATGAGCCTCACTGTCGACTTACCCATGCAAAGTCCATGCAAATATATATATATATATTATATATACTCTTGCATATATCCTTTTGGTTCATTCGTTTCATTTTCCGGTAGGTAAACACTTTTTCACATTTCCATCGCATAAATCTGCAATTACATCTCTTTACTCGTTCCATCTTCACTTCACTTCACATGCATTTTTTATCCACATCATATCTCTCTTTTCTCTTCTCTTCTCTCTCTCTCTCTCTCTCTGTCTCTTTTTGGTCCTTACGCTTAATGCCTTGTAAGTGCAACATGAATTTTCCTGGATAAAATAGTCGTTTATTAAAAAAACAAAAAAAAAATACAATTTCGCACTTATAAATTCTCTTGGCCACTAATGGAGTTTATAGTTTCTCTCCCTCTCGCCCGCCCGCCCTCTCTGTCTCTATCCATACATATATCTTTTAATTCCATTCCAATGTTCGGGGCATCCGTTAACAACTTGTACAATATACTATAAAATGCATAAATATCCACAACTCCTAATGGGACGCCCCTTTTTGGCGTATTCGCCAGACTAATAAACTTATTTGCTATATTAAGTTGAACAAACATTTGGGGAACAACCCATCAAGTACACCTACCACAAGAACAACAACAACAACAACAATAACAAGAAGAAGAAGAATAAGAAGAAGAAGAAGGCTAACTGGCTTGAAGCTGTGGAGGGGCGTCTGCAGCGACTCATTAGGGAACCACCTACCACAGGAGGCGCTCGCTTGCTCTCGCTCTGCCCCTGTATCTGGATCCCATTCATGGGGCCCTTAAATGGCCACGCGAAAGGAACTAATTAATGCTGCAAACACCAAAAAAAAAAAAAACAAAAAAAACAACCAAAAACAACGAACGAACAAAAAACGAAAAAAAAAAAAATAATAAAAATACTAAAAAAAAAGGAAGCGTAAAATCAACAAATGAAACCAAGATGAAAATGGAAAAATAATTAAACAACGAATACAAGATACTCTTGGTCTCCCCCTTTGCCCATGCCCCCTAAATGAGTGGGCCTGCTTCTTTTTTTTAACATTTTTCTCATTACTTACTTGAAAAATAGTAGAATATAGGGTTAAATATGATCAATCTTAAATAATAATACAAAATATTAATATTAAATATGTTAGGAAAATAGAAAATTGATATGCACATCAAATAGTCTTCTTACTCTCGAAAAACTTAGAAGAGAGTTAACAGTCTTGGCTTTAAAAACTTGTAAAAGTTCTCACAATTTGTTAATGTAAATAGAAAGTTTGCTAACTTTTACTCTTTATCTATCATATGCTATCTCTTATATAAAATGCAAGTAAATGCGCTTAAGCAAATGAACTCTTAGCCTTATAGTGGTCTCCTGTTGAAGTGTTAGCTTGCTGGCTAAGATGAAAAAGATGGCCAAAAAAAGAAAAGACCCTAGTAGACGCTTTTAATTAATAAAGAACCGCAACAGTTTGTAGATGCTGAATGCTGGGATAGAGGCGAATGAAGGATGGAGGAAGGAGGTGGTTGGAGGTGGAGTTAATTGGTGTTTTGAGGCGGCAGCTAATCGTTGCGGATTATTAATTAGCCGCGTCGTCGTCCTCGTCCTCATCGTCCTCGTTGTTGAAATGCGTCGCGTTGCGTCGCGACTTTGGAATGATAATTGCGGCTGTCGTTTGGATATAATTCTTTAAACGAAATGATTTGATTAGCCAATCAATAATGGTTGTGGTTGTTGTCGATGTTGATGTTTACCTCTGGTTTGGGGGGCAGTAGAACACCCTTTAGCAACCCCATTCAGAGACTGCATTAACCCATTTTGTTGGCAATCCTTAAGACAAGCCAGACCTTAGCTCCTTTAACTCCTTTCGTATCGTTTCGTTTCGTTTTGGGTGATGTCCAAACAGACGGCGGCAAAATGATTTTGTTGTCTGGCCGCAGGCCACAAAGGTGCCAACAACAACAACTGGAGTAAAGAGGTAGAGCATTATGGATTTACCTTTCAGTTTCTTGTTGTTATTGTTTTTGTTTTGTGGTAAGACTCTGTAGTCTGTATTCAGCTCCTGCTCCTGCTCCTGTAGAGGCTGGCAAAAAAAAAAAAGTCTAAAAAAACAACACAATCTAAAAAAAAGGCACACAAAAAAAAAAAAAAAAAAAAAAACACATAACATTTATTTATGCTTAAAACGTTGTGTTCTACCAACGTGTGTTTGTTGTTGTTGTTGTTGTTGTTGTTGCTGCTGTTGTGCGAAACCAGATCCAGATCACTTATTATTAATTTTAGTGGTTAAGAAAATGGGAGCTCACCTTGGTCATCCTGCGCGATCGGCAGCGCCGCAGGCAAATGGATCCACATGCAGATGGGCAAAAGGTTGCTGGGCAATCTGACTCCAAAATTCTCTTCCCTCCCCTACAATTCTCCTCTCTGCATCTCCATCCAGCCACAATCCATACTCTCGTCTCCCGTTTCTTTCTCCCTGCGCTTTTGGAGCAATTTTAATTAGTTTTGCTTTGAAAAGGCTCCTGACTCCTGCAACATATGCGCTACTTGGAATGCGTCGTCGTCGCTGCTGTCGTCGTCATCGTCGTCATCGTCGTCGTCGTCGTCGTCGTCGTATGCCTTGCAATTCGCGCACAACTCACTCATTTTCCCATTCAGTTTCGGGCAACGCCCACTTTTGGGTACGCGTTTCATTTTCGGCTCTTTTTTTTTCTGTTGTTTTTTTTTTTTCTTGCTTTTTGTTTTTGTTTTCTTTTCTTTTAATAGTCCTCCATTCGGCCATATACGCAAATCGATTAAAATTGCCGACCATCCCCAGCACACCATACTCATACCCATACCTATACCCATGATGGTGCCCCATCCCCCCTCTGCCAATCCCCAACTCCAATCACCCATCACCCATTTCAGTTCATTCCATTCCATTCCATTGAGCGAGACACACATATTTAAATGCCAAGTGAAAAACTATAGCCAATTACTTTAAATTAGTGTAATTCCCATGGGTATCGGTGGATTGGACTTTAGCTCTTGCATCGGATTGGTGTGTTTTATAATTTTAGAAACGGACAGAGATATATATATATATATATATATGCCTACATAGGTCTGGTCTGTGCTGGCCTGGTTGAAGTTGGTTTGGTTGGTGGCTTGGCTTTTCGGTTGAACTGGACTGGTGGACGACGGCTTGTGGCCCGCGGGTGTAATTTTAATTTGTGCTGCAGTCGCATTCCGATATTTGTGTCCAATGCCCGTTTACGTTTGGGTCCTTATCCCCCGGTCCTCGGACCGCAGCTGTTTAGAGTCGCGTAATTGCCGCAATGTTGCGGCATGCGTCTAAACCACCATCAGAGTCGGAGTCGGAGTGGTCAGAGTGGTCAGAGTTTTAGCCCCACGCCAAAAGCCTGCTCCTGCTTCTGCTCTTGCTCCACTTTATATCACATTCAACCTTCTCTCTCTCTCTCTGTCTCTCTCTCTCTGTCTGTCTCTCCTGCTCTGTCTTGGACCACACCTGTCTGCATTTAATAACTTTTTTTTGTTATAGTTACCGTGTAATATATCTTAAATGTTATGGCCTTTACTCGATTTGTATGACAAATCTAATTTCAAGAGGGGATAATGTAAGATCTTTCAGAGATTAACTTCTACTAGGAACACGATAAACAAAGTTCTCTTTATAAATCCCACAACTTGGGACCATATGAAGTATTTTCTTTAATATATCCTCAACGTTTGTATTCTTGTAGCTTTCTTTCGAAGATGTCCTTTAGTCTTCTACCAGGTTACTAATTGTGGTTTCTTTCTTAAAGACAACTCTAAATTTCTTAAGGAAATAGATTGAAAAGTAATTTTCCAAGTTTGTAGGGAATACCCCAAGTCGATGCTGTTAATTGAGAGAGAGAGAGAGACACACAGAGAGAGAGAGAGAGAGAGATAGAACATTTTGTACTTGCTCAATTCGCGGGAGTTTTGCAATTCTTTCACTTTTCGGGGCCCAGCAAAAGACAAAAAAAAAAAAAAACAAAAAAAAAAAACTTGTGTGGGAAAATATGTAGAAGCTGGCAATCAATGTCCAAAACGATTGCCCCACGGCCATGACAAGCTGGACTCGGACTCGAACGCGGACTCGGTATTGGACTGGGGCTCGGTCTGTAGGCTCGATTTATGAGCCTACCCGCCCGCCCAGTCACCATGTATGTATCCCTCTCTCCCTCTCTCTCTCTCTTGTTTTTTTTTAGACCTCAGATCAACAGGAGGAACAGCCAGTTCCAGCAGCCTGTTACGTTCTCATGGAATAGATTTGTGGCAATAATTGATTTCAATTTATGTATTTATCTGCTATGTGTGTAGAATAGATGAAACCCCTTTGCTCTGTTGCCTGCCAAAAGTGAATGTCAAATAAAAATTAGGATTTTATGTGGCTTAACTAGACACTAGAAGGCACACTGGATGGAGATGGAGGCGATGAGGATGGCGATGGCCAAAGGCTCATCCTGTCAGTTGGGTTTTTTTTTGTTTTTAATGAATTCAAATTAGAAAATTGCTTGGGCAAGTGTGGCGTGTAATTGCTTCCCCATACCCCCCCATCCCCCCTTTCCACCTACCAAAAAGAAAAGGGTTAAGTGGTGATAAGAGCAGAGGGGCAGGGAAGGGGCAAGGAGGTTAGATTTTTGACATTTCTGCGGTTGACTCTGCGCGAAACTAAACCTTTTAGACCCTTTAGATAAACAAGCCAACTAGAAAACTTAGCCGCGTTACTCGACTGTGACCAGCAACCCCCTAATCTCTCCTCCCCCCTCCTCCTCCGCTGACCCTTCTTCTAACGCCCTGACCTGCCCTGCCCTGCCCTGCCTTGCTCTGCCTTATCTTGTCACTCTAATGAAATTATGAAGAAATTTTTATTTTTGTTTTTTTTTTGTTATTTTGTGCTTTTTGGCCATTTGGCCAGATGTCTTTGGCTCTTTCGCCCTAGCGTCAAATTAACGTGCTCGCGCGCCTGGGAAACTTCAACAAGAAGACCAAGAAAAAGAAGAAGCAGCATAAGACTAAGGAGTAGTAGTAGTAGAAAAAAAAAAATAAAATAAAACAAAAAACTATAACTTTAAGCCCCGCGCACCATGTATTCCCATTCCCGGGCAGCCAGCGCCCAAGAGAAGCAATTAAAACGCGTTTTCGCAATTAAATGACTTTGCTATTTTTTCCACCCCACTTCCGCGCAACAGCACCAACACCCTTCCTCCCCCCCCCACACACCGCTCTGCCCTGTTAGTCTTTTTCTGTATCTCTGCTGTTGCTGTTGTTGTTGGCCTGGCTTTTTAGTTTTAACAAAAGTTTATGTCAAAAAAAATTTAAATCACTAAAACGGGGGGGGGGGGGGGGGGGGTAAGAGACGCGCTCTAGTGACGGCAAAGGCAGCATGGGGGGGGGGAAAGATTGTTGGTGGGGCCAGAGGGTATAGGGGGTGAGAGCAGAGAATGACTTTTGGTAATTAGACTTCTTGACTTCTTTTTGGGGGACTTTGGGAAAATGTTTTCCAATTAAACGCGGCTGCCTCCAGAAAAATAAATACGAATACGAAAATTGTAATAACTTTATATGTATGTACATATATACATAGTTAGATGGTTTTAAGTTTTTAGTTGGGTGTTGTTTTTTTTTTCTTCAACTTGGCTGCTTTTTGGAGCAGATCTTCTCCCAGTCTCCCTACCTCCCTACGCTACATACATAGATAACAGAGGAGGGGGGAGTTTGGTAGGAAGCTTTGTCAACTGTTTTTTTTTTTTTCTCTCTCTTCAGCCAAGCGAGATGACGCTGCATCTTTTGCCAGTGCGTGGGATTGGCCAGGGGGGGGGGGGGGGCAAGGGTTAGGAGAATTTTACCCAACTTGCTTGCTCAGTGGCGTTTGGCGGTTGGTAATAGAGGGGAAGAGAGGGAGGCATCATTATCATTTCTAGAACGCGACATTAACATTAACTTTCAAAGTTGTTGTTGTTGTTGTTGTTGTTTTTGTTGCTGATGCAACTGCCAAGCGTAACGAACACGCTTACAACAACACTAACAACACTAACAACAACTAAAAACAAACACAATATTCCATTCTCAGATACCCCGAGATACCATGTAGTCATAGCATAATCATCATTAGTGTTCTGCACTCTTCATATTATTGGTAAACTCATATAACTCACATGTTTTGTGTGTCTTCGTCGTTGTAATCGTCTTCTTCTCTTCTTATTTTAGCCATGTTCCATGTTCTTTTTGGCCAGATGTAAAATGTGTATAATCATTTGGAGCACTCATTTGTGTTAACTTTTCGAACGCGCCTTGCGCCTTACTTGAAGTTGGCATTACTACCATTCCATACCATTTCGTCTTCATGTTGTGGTCACACTTCAGCGCCTCCTGCATCAAGCTTGTAACTTGGTCATAAGCACCGCCACCACCACCGCCGCCCCATTGCATCATTTTTGTGTTTAATTGGGTTTCTCTTAGGTCGTATCCAAACAATTCTATCAATGCTTAAACACACAGTCTTCTCCTCTGGGTGCATAGTAAAACACCTAGTCGAGTTCCATGCTTCAATGCCTAGAAATTGCATTCACTAAGAAGTGCTAGGAAAAGGGTTCTCTTCCCCCCCTCTCTCTCTTCCTCTCTCTCTCTCTCTCTCTCTCCCCCTCTCTCTGTTTTTCCATAGAAATTGCAAATAACATTGTTGTTGCCATTGTTGCAGTTAGTTTTTCCATGAAAAATTTAATTAATTTTCTTCAAGTTCTTCAAACTGATTCTCTTTGTAACGAACCAGAAAAAGAAAAAAAAACAGGGGAAAAGACTTATAGAAAAATGTCGCCCATATGATTTAACAAGTCCTTAAGTTGTACACAGTTTTGTCAGTTTTGCTTTTACAATATTCCTCTCGAAAGGAGTTTGCACGGTTTTGCGGGGTGTCCTTAACATTTCTTATAGACAGTTTTGCCATACCTGAAAGATATGCCAGCTTTTCAAATCAATTGGTTCAACCAACAATATTCGAAATCGGTTTAACGGGGACCAAAAAGTATCACAAAGCTAACATTTTTGGTAAAAGATGACACAGCCCGACAAAATTTAGATCCAAAGTATACTTTTCTTATAGATTATGCTCCGCTTAACTCGAATAGTTTTAAACGACACCAAAATATTAATGCTACAAAACCCTAAAAAAAAAGATCAGGATATTTCCAAAATAAGAGTCCATCTAAACCTTGAGATCTCAGATTCTGATTCAATCCATAATAAAAAATGGACTCTAGTCTCTGGGTCTGAAGTTTGGCTGCATTTTGTCTACTACAAAACCCTAAAAATAAGATCAGAATATATCCGAAACTAAAAATCGGTTTAACAGGGACCAAAAAGTATCACAAAGCTAACATTTTTGGTAAAAGATGACACAGTCCGAGAAATCTCAGAGTATAGTTTTCTTATAGATTATGCTCCGCTTAATTCGAATAGTTTTAAACGAAACCAAAATATTAATGCTACAAAACCCTGAAAAAATAAGTTCAGGATATTTTTGAAACAAGAGTCCATCTAAACATCTTAGGTTCTGATTCAATCCATAATAAAAAATGTGTACTCTGGTCTCTGGGTCTGAAGTTCGGCTGCATTGTGTCCTTTCCACACTTTTATATTCCATTTGAAGAAATGTTCCTACCGGGCTTAGGGGGATTTCCCCACTTTTGCCGTATCCTCCTCGTCGGGCCTGAAATTCTTAATAATATTTTTAATTTAGAGATACTAGAAACTAATCAGAGAGAAAGAGAGAGAGAAAAAAAACCTCTCCCATTGATAATCCTTGCGGCCAAAAGCAATTTCCTTATAATTCCTATCATTGACCCAAGAATTTAACTGTTTATGGATTTTCCTCTTTTCCTACTGCTACTGCTACGTGCTACTGCTTGTTGTAAAAGTGAAGTTCAATGGAAGTGGAAGTAAATTGAGATGTCTCGAAACTCTATTCTCGAATACTGATAGGGAAAAGAGTGTGTTTTGTTTTTTTTTTTTTAATGTATGCCCATATAATCCATGGAAGATGATGCAAAACGTGGCTAACTTAGCTCCCTTAGCTCCTCACTCTTCTGGCCACTACTCAATGGTTCATACTCGAGATTTACGATGGAAAGTGTGTGAGAATTTTTTGAGAAAGTCGTCAAATGACACACCAAGAACAGTTAGAAGTTGCGCCTATTGCCAAGATCTCTTAAGATATGTATGATAAAGACCGAGAGGAAAACAACAACAACAACAACAACAACAATCATGGCAATGACTAGATCATTATCAAAACAGCCAAATTCAGATTCTCTCTCTCTCTCTCTCTCTCTGTCTGAGTCGATATGTTCTCTTCTCTTCTGGTCGTCAGTGAGCCGTGAAATATGATCAAAATATTTATGCCCCCTGGCCGCAATTATGGGCCAGACAAACCGTATTCGGTGAGACAATGGACAACGACAACGACGGCGACTTCTCTGGGGACCCTCAGATGGGTTTTTTGTTACCTGCTTATCGAAATATTCTCTCACACAAACACACACACAAATATGCGACACTATTCCACTATATAGTATTATATGGATATCTTTATGACTCTATTTTCGAAAACAAAAAATTGATTTTTGTGTCTCTCTTTCCATGATTTCGGAAGTGCAATAAAGATTTTTGATTGACACAACATTTTTCCCATTCAAGTGCAATTAAATGGTAATGGAAAATGGGAATGGGAGTGTAAGAAAGGGCGGGCGACAAAGAGAATTAGAGAATCTGAGACAAATTGCCGACAAAAAAAAACAAAAAAAACTAAACTAAAGAAGTGACATTGCAATTAATTATTTTGTCAGAGAGCGCAAAGCGTTCGCGACCTGTTTGCACCTGCCACTGCCAGTGCCACTGCCGGTTGACTCTGGCTGACTCTGTTGTCGTTGTTGTTGCTGCTGCTGTCCAAAGATTCAACTTGAAAGAGACAAGTGAGAAATTAAAACTTTTTTTTGTGCAGCTCAAGAGGTGCTAGGTCGGTGGTGTCTTTTTTTCGTTTCGTTTCCCTCCCCCCCCCCGAAAACTTCCGACAGGTCAAAAATGAATCGCGCAATTAAACAGCTCTCCAGGTATTGCTGGCCCCCCCAAGTTGCAAGAAGGTGTGAAAACTTAATTAAGTATGAATGTGAAATGAAAGAAAAACAAACAAAGCTGAAAAATGCGTCCTAAAGAAAATTGGACAAATTTCCCTTTGGCATTGTGTGTAAAACTTTAAAGACTTGTGCCCTCTAGCAACAAAAAAAAAATATATAGATACTTATATAAAGAAGAATTTTCAATTCTCGTTTCTCATTTCTCTATTTGACTAACCATCATGGCCCATGGGGAGAGAGAGAGAGAGAGGGAGTGAGAGAGAGAGATATGCCAGACTCGTCCCGGAAGGTTGCTCCAAATAGAATTTTGCGGTTAGCTTTCTGCGGTCGTTTTGCAATTGCCTTTGACAATGACCTCCCCCAAAACAGCCAAACACATTGCAACCCCCTACCCCCTTCCCCTTCCCCTTCTCCAACTCCGCTTACCAAATGCCAAGTTAAACCAAAAATATGTTTATTAAACAAAAACGACAGCAACAGAGAACAACAGTGAGAGAGGTGAGGAAGAGTGGGTGAGGGGAAAGCAGCGACCTGAAATTTAATTGCAAATGTTTGGAGTGCCAAACCAAAACTCCAAAAGAAGGAAATCAAGTTTTTCAATTCCTTACAATTTAACGATTGCAATGTGTATCGCATCAAAGAAAATAGGGCGCACACAAATCAGCCAGGATACGAATGAATTCCTGCCTAAGGGTTTTACTCCTTTGCTTTGTTGTTGTTGCTGGGTTCGATAAGAATACAAGTATTTGGTATGCGTCAGCGTTTTGGAATTTACGGACATAAAATGTAAGAATTTCATTACCTCAAAAAAGGAAAAAAAAAAAAAAAGGAAAAACCAGGATCGGACTCTTTTAAGCCTTAAACATTTTGTTCACTTGAGAAAAAAAAAAATGAGAGCAAAGTTGATTAGATAAGCGTTCTATTCCAACGAGCTCATAGTTAGGTAAGGAAAACGAGGACCAAACCATGAGAAATAACTTTCCAAACTACTAAAAGATTTCTCCTTCATTCTGAATTCAAACCGCTCCTGACTTTGGCAAGAGGATCTCTAAATTTTCCTCTCTTCCTTTTCCTTTTCCATTTTTTTTTTTTTTGTTTTTGGTTTTATGGTGTCGTGGGCGTTTGCAGAGACCACCAAAAGACACAGTTTTTTTTACAACTGAATTTCATGCCTGCTTAATTAGTGATTAAAAAGCAAAAAAAAAAAAAAAACAACCAAACCAAACCCAAAAACAAAACGTATCAACACTCCCACGATTGGGCGCGGAGAAGACGAAGGAGAAGAATTGAATGATATGCTTGAACCTACCACAGACTCCTCTCTCACAGACATACATAGTCGTCGAATGAAACAATCGCCTTTGGAATTAAACAATTAATGTGTAATTATCACAGTTTGTGCCAGCCGAATCTGCAGAGTTGGGCCAGCCCCGAGGCCCAAGCGCCAAGCGAATCATATGGGCAAAAGAGTCGTCAAAAACGCCCATTTAGGTGCGGGCGGCATCGATCTTTGACTGGGTCCGGGCCTATCCCTGGGCCAGAGCCAAAGCCACAGCCAGAGCCAGAGCCCGAGCTCGAGCCTGTGCCTGGGCGTGCCGACAAACGTAGCCATCCTCCTTTCCGATCCTTTGAGAGGGTCACAAACGAAAATAAATAAGGCAATACATCATCATCATCATCATCATCGTCATCGCCAACACTAAGACACACACACACAGAAAGGTAGTTAAATCAACTCTCGATCTCGATTCCATTCCCAATTTCAATCTTTTTGATCGTCCTCTTGAGTGTTGAGTAGTTGAAAAACCCCTAAAATCATGTAATTTGATTTCATAACATTTGATGAGCGCATAAGAAGAAATGCCGCAGGAATGGGGGAAGGGGAAAAAATAAAACAATTAGCTGAGGTTTTCCAGAGGCGCCCTCACCCGGCCCCTTGCCCAACTCTTTGTCTTGTCCATTCAACATAATGGTCATCCTTCATCCCATCCATGTCATCATTTTCAGTTAGTTCAGGAGCTTCAATTATGTTGTTAGGAGGCTCTCCCTCTCCCTCTCTCCCTCTCTCTCTCGCTCTTTGTGTCTATCTCTTTTTTTGCTGGATCTAAGACGAGATCACCGAAAATTATTTTAGACATACGAATGGGCAATTACCAAGACAACAGAGAAAGAGAGAGAGAGAGAGAGACAGAAGACTAAAGGTGAGGAGTGAGAGTGGAAAAGGGCGACAGCCACGTGTGCTCAATCATCCATCAAATCGAACCAATTATGCAAATCAGTTTAGAGGCCCGTAGGACCTCTTAATGGCGCTGCAAATGTCTCTTAAGTAGCTTAGTTTACTTAACCAGAAGATACCGAACAGCGGCAAGGACAGAGAATGAGAAAGAGAAAAAGAATGGTTTAGGGATAAGAGAATTGAAGAAAACTTTTTAGGCGTGATCCTTGGGATAATCTACAAACGATTCGTGCTCTAAATTCCATACTCTATATAAATACATTTCAGTCTCTCTCTCTCTCTCTCTCTGTGTGTGTGTGTGTGTGTGTGTATGTGTTTGCGTGTCCTTTTGAGGCATGAGCCGAAGCCGAAACGAAAATCGGTTTTTCTGAAAGATTGATGGCAATTATTTTCTCTCTTTTTCTCTGTTTTTGTGAGATCCGCTTTAACCGCAAAATTGTCCCTGATCTTTGCTTTGCTTTGCTTTGCTTTGCTTTGCAACATAAAACAGAAATTAGTGTCCCTTTATGTCGGGGGGCATTGTCTTTGGCTTTGATCTCTACCGATATTACTTAGTTGTCTTTAGTCTGGTTTAGCTAAAGTTAAAACTCAACTTATTTGAACAATTTTTGTATACGCGATTGCGTTTTCTTTATCTTCTTTATGAGGGCAGGTCACATGGCAACATGGCAACATGGCAACATGGATTTTTGTAAGCCAAAGGCGCCGTTGATCTTTGTTAAAGTATATAAAGTGCTTAACATAATTAGCATAGATCTGATCACAGATCGCATAGCATCTTTTGGAAAAATCTTCTTTAAAAAAAAAACTAACAAAACTAGACACAATTTCTATAGCATATTTGTGGATTCTGTGTTGTAATTTTCTTTCCCACTGCATAAATATTGGTATTCTCTCTCTGATATTTTGGGGAAACGAAATACCAATAATAAATGTCAAAATATTTATACATATTAGAGAGAAATGTCTCAGTCTCTCTCTCTCTCTCTCTCTTCTCGGATGCAGCTTCTGTTGTTATGGAAAGTCGATTTTCCCACCAAGCTTTGATCCCGATCGGTTTTGATCAAATAAAAAGCAAAGCAAACGAATCAAAAAACAACAACAAAAAAAAACCCAAAATTTTAAGAAAGAAAGAAAAACCGAAACGGATTTTTAAAGCCACTGACACTGACACCTGAAAGCGCCCACACGAAATTGAGACACATCAGAGAGAGAGAGGGAAAAAACGTGAAAACAGATTCAAGAATTTCCCATAGCTTTTCAAGTGGAATGCAGTGTGCCTGGTATTGCAGTTGAGGGATTAGTAGCACTTTTTTTTTTTCTTCTCTTCTCTTTTTTTTTTTTTGGGAGCAAGTGATCGTAATGACTTTTTGAATTTGGTCGTCGTCGTCGTCGTCGTCGCCGTGGGAACTCTCACCTTGCCTTACCCTTTGGTGACATTGTATTGAATGAGTGCCGCCTGGATTCAATCATTTGTTCATTTGTCTCGCCAAAGCATTTGCATAAATTCCAATCTGTGTATCTGCATATTTTTTTTTTTTTTTTTTTTTTTTTTTGGGGAGGCATTCGTGCATTAAATTGACCACAAAAAAAGAAGAAAAAAAAAAAACCAAAACAAAACAGTTGGGAGTTAACCGCAAAAAAAAGAAAACATTTGCGGCTCCATCAAAGTTCAGCTGCAACTTTGTCAAAATCTGTTTCATCTCTCTTAACCCCTCTCTCTCTCCACGCCTCTCTCTCTCTCTCTCTCTCTCTCTCTCTCTCTCTTCCGTCTCTTTCTCTCTATTAGTGTCTCTTTCTGTTGTGGAAATATTATGCAGGTTAATCCTTTAATCACCCCAAGGTCCAGTCTCTGTCTCAGTCCCAGTCCCAGTCCCAGTTGAGTCCATGGTCCAGTGCAAGATTTCTGCTAATTTCCTTCTTTGTCCTTATTTATCATCATCTGGCACAATAGATACAATTTTCGTTTCGTCTTCATCTCCTCATTTCCCTTAAGCGGTGGGCTCATAATAATCCCAAAGTGGACATAATCCTTTTGTTTGTTTCCAGGGTTTTCAAGATCCCATTTTTTCCTACCCATTCCCATTCCCATTCGCATTCTCTAATAACTCTTTTTGTAGAAAAAAAAGGAAGTTGCTTTGGTTGGTTAGAATTGCATTGTTCAGTGGGCGGATATGGATATTTAATACTTTTATCTATTGAGCAAAAAAAAAAAGGCTGTAACAAATGTGAGTTAAATTGTTCTTAGCGGCATCTTCCTTTTTTTTTTTCCGTTTTTGGTGAAATCCCAAAACGTTTTTCATTGAGCGAGCCTTTGTACTGATCCTTGACCAGTTGGCAAAAAAAAAAAAAAAGAAAAGGAGAGTAACAGAAAAGTAAAGCCTTATATATGTATATATAGTATGCATATGTAGATATATGTATGTATGGTAGGCCATATGCTTATATATCTATACAGTTAAAAAATAAAAAAAAAAAAACTGTCTTGAAGCTTGCTTCACACATCTGTTCTGTCCATGGTCAACTCTTCCCGGTGGTCTTCGGCTTAATAACCGAATAAAAAATGATAACCCGAAAATAAGAAGACATCAAAGAGCAGCAGCCACCAGAACAGAACAGAACAGAACAGAGACGACTTCAGATACCAGACTTCAAATTAAGAGAAACTCCGACTAACAAGCCACGAAAAATGTAAAGAAAAAGAACAAAGAAAGAAAGAAAGAAAGAAAGAGAGAGAGAGAGAGAGAGAAGTTTACTAAACACAGAGAAGAACGAAAAACGAAGAAGCCATAATGCACAAAGGGTCATAATGATTGCAAAGATCAAACTTGTTGTCATTCAAAAAATACCCTACCATCATCTAAAGGCCAGTTTAAATGTTTGACTAACCAACTAATCTAAAGCATTTGTGAGGTGAGAGTATTCTAAAGTCGTCCTTTATAAGGTGAGATGAGGTCTTGGTTTTTTGGTTTTTTTTTTTTGGACTTGGACTTGGACCACCACGGACTAATTTATTCACAATGTGGCCCAAGCTAAACCTTTATTAATGAGGCCTCCAAGTGTCGCATGCAACGCCACGATTAAGCCCAGTTAACGTCTTGAAGGTGGCAACCATGTCCATGACCATGATCATGTCATGGCTTGTTTTTTGTTTGTTGTTTCTCCTCCTTTCGCTGTGTGTTTCGGTTTGGTTTTTTTTTGGGATTAAAGTGCAGTCAGCCGCCACAAGCGTTGCATTTTATCGCCTTAATGGTCAGCAACGACCTGAACCTGAACCTGAACCTGAATCGGAATCTGAGTGAATCTGAATCTGGACTTGAAACTTGTCTCTTATCTGGGCGGCTTGTCACCCGCCTCGATTTTGTTTTTCTGTAAATAAAGACATTAAAAGTGCCGTCGGATTCTGTTAACCCGGTTAGGGATCGGATTTATTAGGGGGGGGGAGACACAGAGACCCGAAAACAGGGTAGAGACCACCATGAGACATGAGTCGGCTTAACACTTTTTTAATTTCACTTGCCACATAAGGGCAATCAATCTTGAGTCCAACAGAATTGCCTTTGTCGTCGTCGTGGTCTTCGTTCGTGGTCGTGAAGTTATGAGCCAAGTCATAAACAATCATTAACAAGGCAGCTGGCGCTTCTTTGGAGTTTTGTGAAACACTGGTTACACTATGTATGTATGTATGTATCTTCTCGTGGTCATAACAAGTTCCATAGAATCAGCTGCTGCTGCTGCTGCTGCTGCGATTTGGATTTTGGATTGGCTTTGAGAAAGTGATGACAACTTCACTTCTTGTGGGGTCTTCTTCTTCTTCTTCTTCAAGTGAAACAGATGCTCCTGGTTCAGTATTAATGTGGTTTTTCAGAATTATGATGTGATCTCATCAAAGACAAAATGCTCTAGTTTCTTTTCGATTACGATTGGAAACCGTTTGCATTACTTTTTTTCCTAAATGCAATTCTTGAAGTTAAAGTTCTTAGAGATATTTTTTCAAATTCTTAACAAATTCATCAGCATTTTCCTTTTTTTTTTTTCATTCGTTTAATATTCGAAATTCCAATGGCACATCAAGCTCGTATTTCTTTAATAATTCATATCATTTTGTCTGTCTAATATCCCAATTAACGTTTCAAACATTTTAACCAGAAAACCATCGACATCGACGTGTTGAAATGCATTAACTTCTCTCTGCTCTCCACCTCCAGTTTCCCTCCTCCTCCTTCTCCTCCTCCACACTGTTACTCCTACTCTTACTCCAACTTTACATCCCACTCCAAATTTAACTTCAACTCCAATTCGAACTCCAAGTGCTACTCCTACTCCAAAGAGCGTAATCGTAAAGCAAAACTCGCCAAACGACTGGCGCACACATTTTCATGAATGAATTTTGATTCCCATTTTCATCTTGCCTCCTACATTCAATGTGGAGGCAATCAGCTAGCCAACAGACTGGCAAAGGAGATGGAGCCATTTGGAGGAGGTGCCGGTGGTGGAGGTCGGTTCAACTGTTTCAACCTACTCGCGCATGCAAAACACGATTTACTATAAAGGCAAAAGTTGTAGACACAACAACAAACAACTTTTGACGTCTACGCGCATAGAAAAAATTGAATGAAGTGGAGACAGGGGAGAAGAGAAGGGTTAAGGTGAGGCGAGATGAGGTGGTCCCCAATGCAGGGACTAAGCCCAAGTGGAGTGGAGTTTGGACTAAGCGAGCGAGTGAGAGAGAGAGAGTAAGATCGTTGATGTGGCTTGAGTTAAGTTAACTTGGCTTTGGTTCATTCATAAATGGCTATGGGAAGCGGGTTTTGGCAAAATGTTGTATGCTGCCTTTGGCTTTGACTGTTGGATGGATGGATGGTTAGTTGGTCGGTTGGAGATGGATGAGTCATCTGCCTTGGGCACGTGATGCCAAAGCTATCGTTGTCATTGTGCCTGACTGCCTGACTGCCTGTTGGTGCTGTTGTCGAGGTGTGTCAATTAGCAGTTAGTTGTTGGCGGAGGCGGAGGTAACCACCGTCGTCGTCTTCGTCGCCGCCAAAAAGGCAAATTCATCGTCCTACTAATTGTGGCCACTAGAGGTGGGGGGAGCCACCAAAGAGAAACCAGAGACCACAGGCTGACTCATCCGCAAATTAGTGTTGTCTGTTGCGAATCTTAAGATCTTCGAAATTCATAATCCATGGAATTCTCAATTCTCCAAATTGAGTACTATTTCTATAACTGGTCTGAAACGCCTTTTGCCAATTTATGAATGAAGAAACTATCTTGATTGGTTTACTTTGTTCTCTAACCATATAGGGTATATACATTTTAGTTAACAATTTGGCATTAGAAAGAAATGAATTAAAGTATTCATTATATATCCTAGCTAGTTAAGGAAGGTCTCTAATGTATATAGAGTATAGAAAGAAACAACAACACATCAGAAGTTGGCTCTGTAGTTGGTTTTCGTTTTGTTGTTTTTGCTGTTGCTGTTTGCTGGCTTCCTGCATACTGTAGACTTGGGGCACCCACATGTGTCCACATCCACATCGACACATCCATATCAACATCCGCTTCGTTTCTATTAAATACGGAAGAGGGCGGCAATCGATTCAATTGAAAAGAATATAAGAGACAGAGAGAGAGAGAGAGAGAGGGAGAGAGAGGGAGAGAGTAATAATAAAAAACTGAAAATAAAATACATTTGTATGCAGCTCTCTCTAATCACGTGCTGGACTTGATTGGGATTGGGTTTGAGGTTTGGGTTTAGGTTTCGACTTGCAGTTGGCTATGGGTTCGGTGTATGGTGTTTGGGTTTGGCATTGTCGGCTCTCTTTGTGGCGCCCACAGAGCCGCGTGCCGTCTTTTTGATTAATTATGCAATGTTTAGCTAGTTTGGTCAAGCGACTCATGGAATCTTATTGACACATATGTATGTATTTATGAATGATTATTCTGTTGAATACATAAGGGAAACATCAATGTCAATTAAATCTAACAATCTCTACTTATTAGTTCAACATTAAGTAACAAAATATATAAAGTTTGAATGGAACTTAAGCAAATGCTACTGAAATGTTTCAAAATTTATTTACTGCAAGTTTCGCTTTTCAGACGTTTTCTGATTCTATTTCCTTTAGTTGTTGTTCTTGAGATTTTGTTCTTGAATGAAAGAGAAAATTGAATTGATAGTTTGACTTTCAATTAGATAGACAAGCTACTAGTGAGATGTCGGGAGAGATAGTAGGCAGAGAGAATGAAGAATGGATTCATTGTTCAGTTATGAAGCGCGTCAATCATTTTTGCCAGGTGCTGCGTGTCCATGGGCAAGAATTTTGCATCTAGAAAAGATAAAAGGCCAAAGTGAACCAGCTGGACCAGCTCTTGAATCGATGGATTGCTGTCCTGTCCTGTCCAGTCCGTCCTGTCCAGTGCGGTGGCAGCTAATTCCTTAAACGTGAAATGGAAACAATGGCAACAAGGTTAAGGTCAAATTTCGTGCAATCAAACAAAGCAGACGTTTTGAATATGTATTTTCGGACCAACTGTAGGTGGACCAACTCCAATTACCTTCCATCATATACATAGCATACGAGTTGTGGGCAGTATTTGCGCACACGGCAGCTGAAAATGATTTCGATTGATCTTTCAGCTGCCAGAGAGTGCGCCAATTTCAATTTGAACATTTTTCAATAAAGGGAATTCCAGGAATGCTCACCGTAAAATTTTTTATCGCCAGCTTTTTATCATCATGAGAGATGCCAGTGAAGGGGGAGAGTAGAATAGAGTGGAGTTGAGGTCCAGAATATGGCCGCATCATCAGCACAGATTGAAATAATTCAAAGTTGCCAACTTGCCAAGTCATTCTTAAGTGGTGATGGCGACGCCATTGGCAGGGGCAGCGGCAGCGGCAGCGACAGCGACGGTTCTGTCGGTCACAATTCTCTGATCTTCTGATGAGATCGCGTGCGATAAGCAACGTATTTGTGTTGTTATTTACCCCACCACTCCTGATTTCGGTTTAGGAGGCACAGACCGACCGATTATGATGAGGTCCTTGTTAGTAGTCGCTTCCCAACCATCCGTCTATCCGTCCATCCAACCGCCAGTCGGTCGGTCGGTCGATCGGCGGTTCTTCTGTTTGAGGTTTCGACAAGTGGCTGACCAATTTGTGATTTGTGTGTTTACTCTGTGTTTGTGTATCATTTTGTGGGCTAATTCTTTATATACCTGCTGAATCCGAAAGGTAAATTGGTCATTGTGGGCTTGGGAAAACTGCAACCAAGCTAGAAATTTAACAAGCAATCAGAAAAGTTTTCATTTGGAGTTTACTCTAGCCATACGATGACTTCAAAAGAAGGACCACCGCATTGAAAAGATTGTAGTTAATGAAATATGTAAATTGCAACCAATTATATATTCTATTCGAATTATTAATCAGCAAAATCAGAAACATTAATTTATATGAGTTTTAAGTTACTTTTTATATATTTCTTTTTTTTTGATAGCTTCCAGTCAATAATTTAAATTTGAAATCAAAACAAGTGCACTAGTTCATTAACTAGATCACTGGTTCTTTGGTTCCACCCCAAATCGATTTCCCCACTTTATGACAATCTGGCAGCACTGTTTTCATATTTTACAGCTTTTTTTCGCGCGGCGTCACGTGGTGTTTGGCTTTGCAATTTTTTTTTATGAGCGTCCACGCAAAGACATCAAATAAAGATGTGGAAATTAAAGTGTTAAATGATGACCATGGTAAAGACATAGATCAGGATAACGATGCTGGTCAGGATTCGGATGTGCAGAGTGACATAAATCAGCCGGCAGCGGGCAATAGCAAAAGGCTGCCAAAGCAAGCCTTTGTTAAAAATCTGCGCAATAAGAAGGTGAGTTTGGGCTACCAAATAATTGCCAAGTGATACAATTAAATCCCAATGGGTCGGGTGGGGATTCCATTTGCTTGCAGAACGTTGTTGCTGACTGGCTAATTATCCAGTGTGGGCAGAATTTAAATGCTTTTTGTATCGAGGCCAAGTACCGTCCTCAAGACACCAAAATAACATCGGAATATGCGGATATATCAAAACATCAAGATGTTGAATACATATTTCAAGCTCTGCGGAATGATTGTGACCAGTTACGAGAACGTAGTCTAAGGGATCTAAGTGAACTCTATGCCATGCGAAATGTACGCGAAAGCTGTCTGGAGGAAGACAAGAAAGTTATCAACGATCTAATGGCCATTCGTATGGAGGATAAGGCGCATGAATTGGGCGAGCATGCAATCAATCTGTTGGATAAATTCTTTATGTCTTCATCAATTCAGTCAATGTCAGACGAGTGGCGCTATCTGGCTGAGACTGTTGCGAAAATGTTCCAGCATCGACGAATTATTATTGAAAATTTGGCACCTAATTCTCATATTCGGATGATTCTTGCATTCTTTCATGATTCCGAACAACACATGCAGGCCGCATATTTGGTGGACGCTTTCTTTAATATTAATGCATGCATTCTGAACTGTTTCAACATGATTCAGATGTTAACCCAAGAGAACTCCAGCACACTAGATGTAACTCCTGCAACAACGCTGATTAAGATTCTAAGGCGTGGTGTTGCACAGGCCGTAACTGGAGCAATACCGGCAGGACGGTATATTAAGACTTTGTTAAGGAATCAAACAGCAAATCGATCTTGGAATAACTGCCATAACAATCCACATTCCCTGCTGTTCTCTCTACGTGTTCTATTCTCCATGTATAGTCATTTGGTTTTTGAGAATTGGAATATTGTTAATACTGTTCATTCACTTCTGGACCAGGATCAGAGTCTGCCCGATGATACTTTGGGTCTTTATTTAGAAAGTGCCTATAGGAAAGTCAATTCTTTGGCCCTAGATCAATTGGATATGGCGGACTTTTGCATGAGCTTAAACAAAAATTTTAATGCTGCCCCTTTATTTGCCTCATTTAATGTTATGAAAAACAATTCGTACATAATTGTTGCTGCCTATGTAAGTAATATTTTTAATTTAGATGGAAAAGTTGATTAATATACAAAATGTTTACTTTCGTTTTTTCAGGCTTTTGCTTTCTGGTCGATTCGTTACTGCAAGGAGTACGAAGATCTTTTAGACAGGAACAACAGCCACTGCCAATTAGTGTTCTCAAATTTAATGACCATTATGCGGGCTTGGTTTATATTTCCACACTATCATCGGGTAAGAAGAGCCCATTATATATAAAGAATTCCATTAATAATCTATGCATTTATTTATCATTTCTAAGTCTTTCGGTGATATCCTAAATTTAACTATGGAACGTGCCGTGGAGATTAATATCACTCATTACGGCATGAAGCTATTGTACACTTTCCTATTGGTCCACAAAAAGATAAGAGCCGCTTATAGTGAAGTTCTAAGTCACATCATACAGTCAACTAAATTAGTGGACTTGATTCAATTGGCCAGAGGTCTGCCGAAGACAATCAACTCGAAACATTTGGCATTTTCACCATGCAAATAAGGCTTGGCAAATTTTAACCAGTTATTCCATGACTCTGGTTATGACTCTAAAACAAAATGTGCATCGTAAGTGTCTGAATTAAAAATGTTTAGCATGTTTTAAAATTATTTTCTTCCTCCAATTTAGGTCGCTTATTAATTGAATACATGAAATATGGATCAACATTAAGAAATTATATCAAATGCATTATAATCAACGCAGAATGGGTAAGTCACAAAATGATTTACTTATGTTTAATATTGATTTCCCTCATATATGTCCCATGGAATTCCCTGAATGAATGTTCCAAATAGATAGTTTACGTCCTATATTCTAGTCTTCGTTTCCATTTGCCCATTTGGAGTGGCATTTGCGATTGAAAAGCTCTTTGCCTTTCGCATCCCATTGACAACTCATATCTCATAGCTGCTGCTGCTGCTGCTACTGCTACTGCTACTGCTATGTACAAAAGGTTGCATAATCTGCAGTCCTTGGATTGAATGCAGCTGCCGTTGCTATTGCCATTGCTGGTTCTGTGGCTGCTAAATGTATCAAATTTCCATGTCCCATTCAAATCGACACACACTCACGTCAGATAGACAGAGGAGGCTTGCTCCTCCTGCTGCCTGCTTAACTGAATTTCAATTTCAATGCCCGGGGTCGCTGACAAATTGACTCGCTACTTTGCCATCGGCGGCGGGTATGAACCTAACACGGCCTTTGACACCCGGACACAAGGTGTGTGTGCGCTCCAAATAACCAAAACAACAACCAAAAAAAGGAAAAAGACAAAAAAAAAAAAAAAAGAAACGAAACGAAACGAAACGACAAGGCGCACATGAAATGGAGAATTTTTGGGAAATTGAAATTCAAGTGGACATTGGGTCACTTCTGGTTTTAGGTTTTGAATGTCCATTTCCTTGGCACATGCCAAGTACTAAACAACCAGCTAGGGCAAGCCAGCCAGGAGGGATATCCGATTACGAAGACATTCAAGTGTCATAAAGAATATATATTCACAATATATGATAAAATTCTTTAGTTTTTGCGGGTTTTCAACTCTCACAGCTGTGATAGGCGATGCCAGCACCAGAACCAGAGCCAGAGCCATCAAGCACACGGCATGCTGGGCTGGGCTGCTGGGGGGTGGGGGGAGGAGACAGCAACATCTGTTTATGGTGATCTTAATTGGCCCAGTCTTGGATCCGATCTTCATCATCATCGTCAGCCAGGCACACTTTTTCTTCTTCTGATCGTCTTTGAGCAGGTATAGGGATGGATCCATCAATTTCGCGTAACGGGGCGCAAGAATGACGATAAACAACCGCTAGGCCAACGTCCCTCTCTCATCTCTCGTTGCCTCTCTTTCTAACTGCATGTGCCCATGGCAATTGCATTTCACGCTTCTTCTGCAACGGAACCTGATGATCACAGATGTGCTGATGATGCCAAGATCCAAATCAGCAATGAACAAAACGGATCGTCGTTGGCCCCTTTCCCAAGTTGCGGTTGCGGTTTAACGAGATGCGTTACCGCCTCCACACGGGTTTGCAGAGCCAGAGAGGGAGTCGAGCTTCTGCTCCTTAAACGAACTCCCTTCCTTCTGGATTGATGTCTGACTCTGATAAACATTCTTCGCTTCGCCGATTAGTTTCTTCTTTAAGGGAAAGTGTAACACAATTTCAGTTTCTTGGTCATGCCCCCGACACGCGCATCTGTCGTTGTCGTCTTCGTCCTCGTCGTCGTCGTCGTCGTCGTCGTCCTCCTCCTCGTGCTTGTCCTTGTCGTTCGGTCCTTGCTTTGGCCAAGAAACGAAACAGTTGTCGCCCCCGAAAATTTTTTTTTATTATTTTTGCACACAATAAAAAAACAAAAACAACAAAAACCGAAGGGCGACACGTGGCACTTGATTCATATCAAATTTCTGGCCACAAAAATTGTGTGCTCTCGGTCTCTCGACTATTTTGGGTGTTCCATATAGAAGGAGAAGGAAGGGTTTCGTCGAGCTCTTACGAAAACGAACTCTTGCCAACTGTCAACCCATTTGCTTTATATTTATGGCCAAGTTGCCGTTGGGCATCAAGTCAAGTCAGTGTCCGCAGGCAGCAGCAGGAGAAGGTTTTGTTGTGGGCGAGAGAGGTGGGGTGGCGGGGGGAACTGCAACAACTGTTATTAACATGAATTTATTGCTTGTTTCTTTATCTTTCGTTTTTTTTTTTTTTCGGTGAAAATTTAAATTTAAACGGTAGAAGAAGCACCAACAACAACTTACAAAGTGTGACCATAAATATATTTGCATTCGAGTACAGTCAACACAAGCCATCTAAACGCAGAGAGATATTATATAATAATTTTTGCACAAATATATGTATTTTAATTTATAGGATACACTGGTCAGACTTTTGCTCCTGCTGTGTGTGTGTGTACATCCTAACAGATAGCCACGTCAAAATGCCGTCAAATTGCGTGTAAAAACATGAATCCTGCGATTCATCAACATCACCAACATGGCAGGCGGTCGTCGTCGTTGTTGTCGGCGACTTTCATTGATTAATGTCAGAGAAATTTGTAAATTGTCAATCACAGGAGGATCAGCAGCAGGCAGCAGGATCCTCGTCGTCGTCGTCGTCGTATGAAATTGACAGCAAACACGCGGTGGTTTGTTGTGTTGTCATTTTATCTATTTGCTTGCTGTTTTGGTTGTTTTTGTTATTGTTCGTTTTGCTTGTACATACGTTGGAATCTATCTACTTCATATTCTTCATCTTCATTGTGGTTGGTCCTGGTTCCTGCCTAATGTCTTGGCAAATAAGGCGCGCCGTTGCTCCTGCTTCTGGTGACTTCTGCCACGAACTACCATGCCCTGTGGTGTGGGTAAATCAGAGTTGCCTGTTTACAAATGTGTCGCCAAAGCGTAATTCAATCCTTGCTACGTAGGTTGCACAGGATGCATACGACAGCCGTCGCCGGCTTGGCAAACCAATAAATACCACTTAGATGCAGTCTTAAGAAGTCCTTATTTCCCCCTGCCAACTATTACTACACTGCTTCTGCTTCAGCTCCTGCTCCTGCTCCTGCTCCTGCTGCTGTTGTACGGCGCCCTCTGCTCCTTGTGTGTCAACAGAGTCATGTGTCGGCATGTCGCCGTCCTTAACATATGTCCTTTGACACACACACACACACACACACACACACACACACACACACACACCGAAAGAGACCGACAGCGAGAGGAGGGTTAAAACAAAATCACGAATTTGTGCCACGATCTCTCTTTTCTCTAAATGATTAACCAAATCCAGGCCCTTAGGGCAGCTGAAGCTGATCCTTTTCAAAAGGACACGCATAAATTACCACACAGAGACACACACACACACACACACACACACAACACAGTTTCCCTTTCGCATCGCTTGCTTACTCTGTGATTGTTCCATGCACCTTTTGCTCCCCATTAGCACGCGTCCACTTGGGACCTGGCGGCGCACGCGCATATCCATCCACTTGAAAGGATGTGGGGAGGGGGGAATGGGGGGGGGGGGAGCAGCAGGACAGGACTCAAGCTGCACAAATGCAGCTCAAGTGCGTCGCGAGGTCGTCGTCTTGGGTTAAAATTAGTTGAGCCCTGTCAACAAATCTGATTTACGTTTTGGGTTCGCGGCCATCTGCGACTTTTCAATTCCAAGCCAAGGATAGGGGGTAGTGGGGGGGGGGGGTGGGGCATCCTTGCAGCTTTGCTCCTCTGTTTGTCGCTGTTGCTTGCTGCTCTTTTAAAATTATAATTTTTAGTGGCAATCTAATTAAGCAATTACAAGCGTGTTTCTTGTTCAGTTTTCTCTCTAGGAGTGTTGATTTATTTAAAGTGGAAAAGAAAAGGGTCAGACTCGCAGGAGTAGGAGGAGCAGATGCTCATGCTGAACAGAAAGGTTTGCAATTAGGTAATGAAACATCTAATATGAATTGCTTTTGAAAGATGTCTTTAGGTCTTTGAATTGAAGCTCTTTTCAATGGAGAACTTTCTTGTCCAGATCATTTGGGTTTGGTCTCTAGTTTTCCTAGCTCTTGGAAACACTTCATTAACGATGGAAAATATTGCTAAATTCCGGTTGCTGTCATCGTGCCGTGGGGGTGGGGGGGACAGTTCAATTAAATGTTATATTTATAATGGTCACCTGACACGGACCACAAATTGAACAAATTAGTTGAGTGTGACCAACTGACCGACTGACTGACTGACTGACCAAGGGAATTCTCAATATACACAGATGGTCAAACAAAGATTAAACGAGGGCGTCATCCAAGGTGACTGTTTTGCGGTCCTCTCTCTCTCTCTCTCTCTCTCTCTCTCACTCAAGTGGTGTTGTCCCCAAAGTGCAACAGATGTAATGGGAAAAAATTAATTACATACAAGCCGAAATGACAACTTCAACGACGGGAAAAGGGACGAGGACGAGGACGTGGACGAAGACGGAGACGACTGTCACGATTGCTGCTGCTATTGGTGCTGGACATTTGAGAAATTAATAAAAATGGACAAGTTATGGCTGACAGCTGACTTGCAAAGGCCTTTCACTTGTTCCATCCCTTATGCCTGCCTGTCTGCCTGCCTGCCTCCCCCTTAGGAGCAGCTCCCACTCTGGTCTCGGTTGGTCTCTGGGCTAACTTGACAATTAATCATCTGATGGGACATTACTTTTGTGATTTTTAACGACTGGAGGCACGCCTGGATGGATGGATGGATGGTTGGATGGTTGGATGGCGGGATGCTTCTGTTATTGCTCCTGTAGCATCCTTTTTTCATGGTGGTTTTCATGCCTTGACTGAAGAAGGCTCATAAAAATTTTTGTTCGCCCATCAAATAGATTTATTATTGAAAATATTTTGGAGGATGCCCTTTGATTGTATTATGGTTATTGTGACAACAACTGACAACAAAGTGCAAAGAGGGACGACCGACCAAGATGATGCTATTACAACAAAACCCAACCCAAACCAAGAGAGAGAGAGAGAAAGAGAGAGAGAGAGGACAGAACCATCATGATTATGGCGATATGGCCCAAAACAAATGTTGTGTTAAATTTATTTTATTGCATTTCTTGTATTTTATGATGACTTGGCGCATTCTCTTTCATTTTTCGATATTTTGTGATATTGTTTATGTACAATATTTGTGTTTGGTCGCTCTCTCTCTCGCTCTCTCTTCCCATTCTTAAGATGTTCGATTTCGATTTGGGGGGCAATAAAAGTGCAAATGGTTCTCCTTTGGCATAGAAGCCAGCATCAGCCGTAGCAGCAGCTGTCACTTGGTTTTTAGGTCTTTGAACTGTGCAAACACACACACACACACACACATGAGAAGAGGACAATCAATGAAAGTGATGAGCAAAGTGGAGTTGGTATTTGGCGGATACGCATACGAATGCGGAATTGGCATAGAAAAACGGACGTGCTTTGACTGACAAGTGTCTCGAGTACTTTTGCGTACATTCTGCATAGTCAGCTGAGGGCCAAGTTTAATCAATTACAGCTCTATTTTCGACAAGGAAAGAGAAAAACAAATCGTATAGTTAGTAGGTAAAACAGTCATACATACAGAGGATACCCTGTAACCACCCATCAACCCACCTTGTGGGAGTGGCAACTACTAACTTTCTAAGAGCATCAAATCCCGAGTATTTTATTTTCTTTTGGCTTATGATCTTTTACAAGCGAAATATGCCATCAATTCTCATGGCCAGGGTATCAAAGGGTCGCAAAATGAAAGAAGCTAATTTCTTGGATTTCTAGTTAATCAGTTTGATCACTTAAAAATCTAATCTAGAACTAATATCCAGCCTTAAACTATTTTCCACATTATGGATTGATTAAGTTTTGCATAATTAAAATTTTGAAATTAGGAAAGTAAAATTTAATTACTGTTTCAATTTCATGAATATTACCCTGCTGGCAATTTTTGCAACTTGTTTTTAAATTCAGTTTTCATAGTTTCAGTCAAGGAGAATGAGGAGAACTCGAATTTCTCGTATCCCCCTTGAAATACACACACACACACACACGCACACACAAATGCATACATGCACACTCACACACAGGCATATTGCCCAGTAGCCATTATCGATTGATTATCTTCATACAATGCCAGACGAACAGATAGATACATAGATAGAAAGATGATGATATGACCATCACACAAGGTAGCCAGCACCTGGCAGTCGTCACCCGTTGCCCATCACCCGTTGCCCGTTGCCCGTTGTCCGTTGTCCGTTGCCCGTTGTCCGTTGTCCGTTGTCCGTTATCCGACACTCATTGTTCAGTCAAATCCTGTACACAACACTAATTAACCCTTGTAGTTGAAGAAATGAGCATTGAGATGGATGGGATGAGATGGGATGGGTTTTGGATGTTTGGATTTCGTATATGGGGTTGTTCAATGGTCTACGTTGGGATAGGGGTTAAGGGGGAAAGCCTACACAACACCTTTACACATAATTAGAGGCCTGTTGACTGCACCGACAATGAATGAGATGTCTATATGGATGGTAAACACACACACACACACACACACAGATACACAAAGCCATAGAGACATTCTCATGTCCATCGGTGGAACCATTCATTAATCCACATAGAAATGCCAATGCTGAGGTGCCGAGGTGACCATATACATATACCCAATGCCAATGCAAACGGCGGCACAACAACAAAGACCACAAGAGGTCTATTAGCCACAATAAAGAGGCAAGAAGCGGCAGCAGCAGCACCAGCACCAGCAGCACTAGCAACAACCTCCTACTCCTCGACTCCCTTCCTTCTTGCTTTCTGTTTCTATAGTTGAGTTCTATTATGCTGTGCAGCTATGCAGATGAATGGGTTTTTGGGCTGGTCTGGGTCTGGGTATGGGTCTGGGTATGGTATGGTCTCTGGATGTATATTGAGAGATATGGATGTGGCTGTGGATGTGGATGTAAATGTGTGTTTACCCGCGCCAGATGCCATTACAATGTAAATACAACAAAAAGTTTACCTCGGCAAACTTGCGATGCGGGTTTGAGGATGAAAGGGTGAGGGTGTGGGGGAATCTCGCGTGGCACACGTAGAAAGCCATTTCATTAGACGGCCACACCAAACATCTTCATTTCCCTCTCTCTCTCTCTCACTCTCTCTGTGTGTCTCTCTCTCTCTCTCTCTGTTTCTCTCTGAACAATTGATCAAATATCATAATTTATCAAATGACAATGCCAGAAAGGCGGCAACGCCGCTTACATTGACGTCGGCCTCTCTGAGGAGCCACATTCAAGATCTTTGACTTGTTTACTTGCCCCAATCCCCATACCATCCCCATCCCCATCCCCATTCCCAGCACCCCCCACCACCACCGCCACCGCCACGACCATCATTCGAAAGCTACAACTTAATTTATTTGAACAATTTAGTCTGACACAACAGAGAGAAAGAGAGGGAGCGAGAGAGAACCCCAAATAACCAAAAGAATCGCCGAACCATTTTAGCTTGTCTCTCTTGTTCTCTTATTTATTTCGATGAAGCTATCAAAGCATCTATTTAGCATAATTGCAGCGGCAGACCAGAGATAAATACATACATGCATCCGACCGACTGTCGGATTGACTGACTGACTCTAGTTTTCTATACTCCTCCTCTAGACACTCTCATGTCTGTGTGTGTGTGTGTTCCCTTTCGAATGATATGCCAACAAGCTGCCCGTTGCCCGTAGCCCATTGCCCTTTGCCTGCTTGCCCCTGTGTGTGTGGGGTCTTTAATTTAGCCAGATACCTCACCTCACCTATAGCTTATGTCATGTGTAATCCTAGATAAGGTACAGTGGGTCAAATAACCAGAGAAGAGAAAAAAACAAACCCCAAATTAAGTCCAACAAATTGACTTTTATGCATTTTTTATGCTTAACTCACTGAGATGCTATGCGATGCGTTGCGATGCGACGTGATCATAATAAGCATAAATATGGAAATTGAGTATTAATTTTCAACCTATTTTCGAATTGATTCATTCTAAACTATTACTTATAGACAAATTATTTAAAGGAAATTTACCAAAAAGAAAGTTTATTCAATTTCGTATCAAGTTGAGTTGTTTGTTCTTTTTACTTTAGTCTAGAATTGCATAAGACAATAGCGAAATTCCAATAACCTTTATTTAAACCGAAATGGGGAAACAGTTTTCAACAGTCCAAGAGATTTAATGAAAAAGTTCAGCAAGTGGAGAGTTATAGAAAGCCAAGGGTTTCAAGTTCCACAGAAGATTTTTGTAGCTTACACAAGCAAACTCTGAGAAGAATGTCAAAGTTGATATTCATTGATTGTTGTTTTTTATTTAGAAATATTTAAGTCACTCGGAGTAGTAGTTATTGAGTAATTGTATACAAAATTTATTGTTAACTATTATTTGCTGTGTCGTGTCCTGTGTAGGGGGCAAAAGGAGCAAAAGGTTATGGATAAATTTAAGAATGCGCGAGAGATACAAGAATCGCCGCCATTGAAGGAGGTGGACAGCGGCGGCATTTGCAATTGTAAAAGGAAATTGGATCCGTATCAGCTGTTTGACGATAATGTCGAGGATATAGCAAAGAGTTTGGCCCAAATAATGCTAATCTGTGGCATTAATACAACGAAATCATATCAGGCCAGATCGATAATAAAGCGTGCCTTTGTCTATCACGAGAAATTGCGTAGTGAATCCCCCCCTCCTCCAGCAGCAAGGCGGGGTGCCCACCTGAATCGGGATGATATGCTGCAGGCGCTGCGCCTAAAATGCTCCATGGAACGGGTGGAGGCCATGCTGTCCTATGCGATCATCAAGCGGGCATTTAAAGCGTTCTTCCATGGCAAACCGCCGACCACCATAAGTAATCCCATAATCGATGTAATGGCCGTGCATGGCCAGGAGTCGGCCTGGCTGCATGCTGCCTATAAGACAGCCCGAATCTTTGACAATTACAAGGCTGCCTTCTTCTGGGCCCACAAGTGCTATGAGAGGCAAATCACATTGGTCTATGGGGCTCTGTTCAAACGTATGTCGGCCCGAGCGAATCCTCTTATGATTCCAGGATGTCCCTGTCACAACTGCATCATGCAAAAGGTGCTCGGAGATGGTGGCAGCGCCGCCAAATTGTTTGGCAACAAGTCTGCCGCTAATCGCGGCTCTTACAAATTGACCGATGCCGATGCCATGGAATTGCCCGAGGCCTGTATACTTTGTGGCTTGCAAGTGCCCAAGATGAAGGATAAGGGAAATAATGTCCATATGAAGCCACCTCGTCCCATACTCAATCATGACCTGAATTTACCGCGCTGTGACAAATGCAATTCACCCTTTCTCATCTGTGAGTGCAACATTGATCAGTTGACGGGCGAGCAGTATGGCGAATGTGGTCAGGATTCGTACAAGGTGAAATGGTATCGTCTGGAACAGGAGGTGGAGCAGTCGTTGCAGAATCGTTCCAGAAAGAAGCAGAGGCAACTTGGAGCGAAAGATAGCGAAATGGATAGCACCAGCTATGAGGAGTTTGATGAACCGCCATCTCCCATTGACTGGGAGAATCATCATTGTCCCATCGATTGCAAGCACGATAGTTGCAGCGAATCTTCAAATGTTTGTCACACAGATAGCCAATCGAACGATGATAATGGTGATGAGGATGGCTCATCTTTCACCAGTTGCTCCGGGGCGACTGCCGATGAGGATGTTGTGGCCAAGCTGGAAAATTATCTCAATAAATTGTGGGCCGAAGAAGTGGCTGAGAAGAAGCAGCAAGCAAAGATTATGCAGCCACAGACACAGCCGCCGCAAGAGTCCTGCAAACAGTGTCAGGATTGATGATAGTGTCTCTCTAGTTTCTCTCTCTCTCTCTCTTGTTTGGAAATAAACATTTTGGAATACATATAGAATAGGGTTCGAGTAGAATCTATTATTACATTTATATATCTTTTATGGCCAGATCGCCCACATGGTGGTTGGTTGGCTCGCTGAATTGAATGCTGTAGAATGCCAATTGGGAGCCGGCGCTTATCATATTGCCACCGATCGGTGGCTGCTCCTTGACAATGGCCACTTAAAATGCCATTGCCAGTTGTAATTGTCGCTAAATTGCTGGCACCTTCCTCTACCTTTTCGACTTTAGGCTGTGGCTCCCATTGCTCTGGTGGTTGCAGTTGCAGTTGTTGTCATCGTCATCATCATCATCATCATCATCATCAGCTCGCTCGCCCCCGCTTGAAGATTCTTAAGCGAGGTGGTTCCACATAAATCGCTACCATTATCTAACCAGTTGCATCTCGTTTACGTTAAAGTGAGAGCGAGTAAGGCACGGGCGGGACTGGCATTGGTGGGGGGCACTGGGTATGGGTATGGGGCTGGGACTGAAGATGGTGCTTGCTGCTTCTGCTCTTTTGGAGCATCGTCGTCGCCTGCTTATCAATCTTGGCTCATCTGCACGCAGTCAACGAACATCTTCTGCGAAAAATAATTCCCCAACTTGTCACATTTATGTAGTAGGTAAAGAGCCAAGGAGACATAAGACGCCAGGGATTGGCAATTCGCGTCTGCTTTTGCTGCTGCTGCTGCTACTGCCGGGTTGGAGTCCTTGACTGGCAGCTAGACTATTTTTGGGTAGACTTGGCTCTGTCTCTGAATCTGTCTTTGTGTCTGGCTCCTTGGCTCCTTTTCTTCTTTCTTCATCTTCTGTAAACTTGGGATTTCTCTTTTCGATTTGTGTCTTCCTCCCCCCGTTTGCCCTTTGCTGCGCTCTCTCTCTCTCTCTCCCCTTTGTGTGTCATGTTAACTTAAAGTCACATTTGCATATAGATTTATTTTTATAGCCGCAGCCACTGCAATGGAATGTTGAAAAAATAGTTGCAATCGAATTGTTGTTTATAAAACAAGAAGAAGAAGAAGACGAAGAAGAACACAACACAAAAGAAACGTTAAATAAAGGTATGGCAAGTAATTATTATTTTTTCTCAATTGCCATGCTAGCTAGCTATATATATGTCTTCTTGTTCAATTATCAAAATTGACTTTGTTTTCGAAAATTTGGTAATTGGTAATTTTCTTCTCTTGCCAAATTCTCAATTATGATATTCTCACATTAAATTGAGCATAAGCAATACTCTTTCTCCTCCATATGGTACGCACTTATTGGCACTTGAAATCGCATATTACCCTAGATTGAGTACATGGAATTAGAAGGGAGGTGGTGGTGGAGGGAGGGGGCTGGTAGATGGTAGATGGACGGGGGCAGAGATATAAGTAAAGCAAACAAAGCTCTCACACTTAATCGATTGGAAGTATTTTTTTTTGGTTATAAGAAACCATTGAACTTTTACAAGAGCAATCAAATTTCTATCCAATGCAAAAGTCTTTTCTTTCTATGGGTGTAGACATAATCTTTGTGGGTGGGGATTGTGGAATGGGGGGGGGGGGAGGTAGCTTCAAAATTAATATGGCTTTAAAGGGATTTGCTGAAATAATAATGCCACATTTTAGATACGAGCCTCTCGACAGACTTAAATCAATAGAGATTTGGTGTTGCCCCTAGCTACGCCCATGTTCAGGCCTCCGCCTACGCCTTCTTCTCCTACTGCTGCTGGTGCTTGTTTGCACTCTCTTGGTGTAGTAGATTCATGCATCTAAATCCAAAGGCAAACTGCAGGGCACTTGAAGTTCGCTTTGATTGTATTGTCTGCGATATGTGCTTCATGTGATGTGATATGTTGCTGCTCCCTCTCTGGCTCTCTTGGGGCTTGGAACTTAATAGTCTTTTTATAGCTGCATTTTTTTTTTTTTTTTTTTTGTTCAACTTCAATTAATGAAGTGTCGAGTTGTTAACACCAAAACACACGCGGCTCGGTCTCGAGAATTGGGCGGGCGTCTATTTCCAAACATTTTTGCCCACTACCTTACCCAAAGAGGAGCAGCACCCTAAAAACGAAATGAAACGAAATGAAACGAAAAAAAAAAAAAACGCTGGGAACAAGCTCTCATCCTCGTCGTCCTCCTCCTCCACCTCCGCCTTCTTTCCCCCCATGCTGCTGCAGGTGCGGTGGGGCAGGCTGAAAATGTAAACAAACAAATTAAAACGAGCATCGACAGCAGCCCAGAGAAAGAGCAGCATCAGCAGCAAGAGCAGCAACGGGAGCAGCAGACGGGGGGGTGACAGTCAGGTGAGAAAACGGGCACAGCTCTGGGGCAGACAGGGGAATCTACCCAACGACCGACCAAGCGACCAACCGACCGCCCGCTCGACTGTCCGACCCACAAAACGACTGCATTTTCACGGCAGCTCGAAAAGCAAACAAACGCACAAGTGAAGGTACACACACACACACACACACATACACACACTCATAGCTTCAGACAGAAGCAGAAGCTCTTTAATCCTAAAAAACTTTTGGTGTTTTTTGTAGGTAGCACTTTGCGGTTTTACGAGAGACAAACCATTGAGATATCATCGGCATATCAAAGTGGAAAACCGTCAAGATAGATGCTTTTCCTTTATTTTGTGTTTGGTGTTTTTGTTGTTGTTGTTTTTCGTTTGTTTTTGGCGACACTTTGTCGTGATAAAGTTGTTAATTTATTTCGATTTAATTGTCCATTAGATAAATGAAACGGAACCACAAAGAATTTTATAATCAAATGTGTGGCATAAAAGGTCACATGGGGAAAATTATCAAGTTACAGTGACAAATTAGATTCCTCTCTCATGCAGTAAGTTGATTCATATATTTGCGGGCCAGAAAGAGGCTGGCAGAGGAAGTGACTCATGATAAGCTGGTTGGGCATGGGCTTATTCCCTTATTCCTTTGCTTAACCCGATCTCTATTTATAAAGCAGTTAGTACGTATCGCGCAGAGATTTTTCCTACCATCCAATTGCCCATTGTACTACGACCAAATGGACGACTTTACCTTACCGAAAATGACTGTGGGAAAATAGTTGGAGCGTCAAATGGAGCGCCGCCGCTGTCGTCGATCCGCCAACGCATCTCCCATCAGATGCAGTGAGAAAAATGTTAATGATAAACCTGTTTGTCAATCAAACAAAAAAAAAAAAAAAATACGAAATACAAAAAAATATTGTAATAGTTGATAACAGAATGGGCAAACAGTGCCTGCCGCCGCGGCCCGCTATGAGAACTTCCCAGAACCAGACCATTCGAGAAGTGAGAGACGACAACCTGTCAAGTCGAAGAAGAGAAGAGAGAAAAAAAAAAAAACGGGCTCAAAGGCTGTGGGGCCCAACACATATGTATGTATATGTATGGACCCATATGCTATATGTGCTTGACGCCCAACCAACCAACCAACCAACCGCCCGGCCAGGCCGACCGACCGTACGCCCTCCCGTCCCTTTCATTATCGCCTCACCTTTAGCGTCAACTTTACCCAGCCCCAGCCATCATCTTCTCTGTTTTCTCTCTATTCCTCTGCTGCTCCTCTGCTTAGTTCTGTTCTGGCTTATTGTTAAGTGAAGCATTTAACTTATAAATATTGTGTTCTGTTCTGAGTTCCGTATGTGTGTGTGTGTGTGTGTGTGTGTGTGTGCGTGAGTGTGGCAAAGATGATGATATAGAAGCAGAAGAAGAAGAGTGTTTTGTGTGTGCAGTGATACCGTTTTTTGAAATGCGACCAACAATGAGGAGAGCTAGAAAGGGGGAGAGGGAGGTTAAGAAGGAGGAGGAGAAGGGTGGGAATATGAGGCACTTCAGACGACGACCCAAACAAAATGCTGTGAAATATTTCCCATGACAATTCTGTTTGTTTTTCGTGCGTTGTCTGAGACGAAGCCGCCGCCGCCGCCGCCGCAGCTGACGCCGACATTGGGTTTTGGTCTTGGCACCTCCTTCACGCTCTCCACCTCAACAAATCGCCCACTCAGTTAGGTTTTCTCCTCATCCTCCTTCTCCTCCTTCTTTTCCTTCCCATCAACAACAAGTGAGTTTGCTCTATTTGCTTTATCTATGCCATGTCCATTGGCCTTTTCCCGTTCCCAGGCTGCCAGGAGGAACACAAAATAAAGCTGGAGAAGGGGGGGAGCCTTATCATTTGGCTTTCTGGTCAGCTGACCCAATGGTCGTCCATCAAATATTTGCTCCCATCCTGGCACGAGTAAGCATTCGAAGCATCTCAAAAATTAACCATCAGCCAAACCAGTTGAAAAAATACTCAAAAAAAAAGGTGAAGGAATTTTTGGCCATTTCTTTATCAATTCGATGAATCTTGTATGCCCTTTAACCCACCACCCCCCACCCATTTTTTCTTGTGAAGTTGTTTTCTCTTATATTATGTAACTAGTGACCAGAAGTCAGTGAAACAAGTTTCTTATGGACTATTGTTTAATCGACTTAAATTAGTTTAAATTTCATTGTTACCCCGTTTTTTGGGTTAGGGTATTTTTGTGTGTTATTAAGCGCCCAGACCTGTCGGCGAGGTCAATGAAGTGCCGCCGAAATTCCGCGAAATTAAAGGCGGCGGCGGTGAAAAAAAAAAAATAAAAAACAACCACAGAAACGAAGACGAAGCCAATTTGCAATCGGTAATTATATTTGGATCTTGGGGGAATTGCAGGTTTTATTCTTTGTGGCAAGACAGACTTCAAAGTGTTGTACGATTGTTACATTGGCTTTTGTGCCACCAATCGATGAACGATGACGATGAACTTGAATCCTGTTTCCTTTGATGCGACATTTCGCGAATGGCATGACATAGCATGCAATAGGGTCGAGTGTTTGTCTTTTGCAGCTTGTAGTTGGTGTGCCACCAAAAGTATTCCTCATAGAGTTTCTGCTGATTACTCATCGCCAAATTCTTGAGATATTTGACCAAATCCTTGGGCGTTGCAAAGTCCTTGCTGCTTATAAAGGAATGCGGTGGCACCAAATGCGTAAGATTCCCGTCACCGATCATAACGGGCACAACATAATTCTCCAAAGCCGTATAAAAGTCCGGATGTATATAATCCGTGCAAGCACTTGAATCGAAAACTAACATAAAACGATATAACGAACATCTGATGGGGAGTATTAGAAAAAGATGATTACACATTGATTAGATTGAAAGATTACTCCGACTTGAACTCACTCATTGAAAACATGGCAATTGTCGGTGGCATATAGATCCATATGTTTGCGCAATTCTTCCAGATAGAGACTTTCCGGCAGGGTATAATCATTGACTTCATACATTAGATACATGACCAGATGACGCTTGGACTGCAAATGATATTCCAGGATACTGGCCCGACGTCCCGACATCTTAATGTTGAAATTCAATTTTTGTTTTGTGAACTCTGTTAGACGTCTTTTGCTTTGATGCAAGCTAAAATAATGATCGGTCCACACAAGATCCGAATCCAGGCGATAGGTCATTGTGAAATTGAATGCCACTTGTAGTGGTATTAGTGTTGGTGTGATCGAGATTAAAGGGTTCTGGACAAGACTCAATGGCTTGCGTGCCATGAAAACCACAAGGTAGTTGGCTTTATGCTTCACCATGTCCATTCCATTCAACATATAAGGACTATCCGCATTGATGACAACCGCATCAAAGGGATAAGTTGTGTAATTGCGTCTAGTTGTCATCACACAGCCGCATCCATCCATCTCTGAGGTTGCATTCTCGTTCCAAAGCAGAATCGTTGCCTGGATGCCGCTGTCGAAGCTACCATCTGCCCGTTGATAAAACGGAACAAGGCGCAACAGGCCACAGATTATCACAATGCAAACGAAAAATTTGATTGCCTGAATGCAGTGTTTGTGTGCGGTGAATTGGCGATGTAAATTTGCCCGGGATACTGGAGAACGTCGTGGCGGTGGCAACATATGCAAATCGGAATCATCTGTATCAAAGGAATCGGTATCTTTATCATCCTTTTGCTGCTGCTGCTGCTGCTGCTGCTGCTGGTCCCTGCTCTCTGATCCTGACCTCTTGTTCAAGTGAGATGGCAAAAAATATGGACAATGGGCAACATCATCATCTCCAGGCGGTGGTCCTTGCTGCTGTGGATTACGTCGATAGCTAAGAACTTTGTCGACTGGTGTATTACGAATTTTGTCAATTGGCATTTTTTTTGTTTTTTGAAATTTTATTTTTATATTTTTCCTATGATGATGAAATTGAACAGAAAATATCAACTGAATGGAAGATCAGTGTGAACTTTGTAAAGCAAACAAACAAATTGAAGCAAAAGCAGTTTAATTGGTTATTGACGTATATAAACATTTTTGTAGAGGACTTTTAGCCAATCAACAAAGGATCATCTGAGTAACAAACAAACAAAAAACCTTTCAATCATTTCCAAATCCTCCCACTTTCGTTATACCAAATGCCAAATGCTCACTCTCCCCCCCCTCGCTCTGTCTCTCTCTCTCTCACCTGACACTTTTCGCATTTCCGATTTTATGGCAACCCTCTTCTTCTTCTTCTACTTCTTCTTTCAATTGCGAGAGAAACAGGAAGAGGAACAAAGTAATCAATCATTTTGGCCAAAACCATCATCAGTAACATGACAATCTGCCTGAAAATTTGCGTAACGTTCAACTGTCGCGCAATCAGGGGCAGGCGGCAGGCGGCAGGCGGCAGGAGTAAGGGGAGTGGCAGTGTGACGAGCAGGAGACGGGGGGAAAGCACATTTGCCAATCCATCGATGATATATCACTGCAATTTCGAATATTCATTTCGCAACTTTTGCCTTGGCTCATTTGAAATGCGTTTCGCATTCGCGCCAGCGAGAGGATGTTTTCAGTAGGACTGACAGAGAATGGTGGGGATGGGGGAGGGGGGGGGGGAAAGGAGATGCCTGTGCCGAGACCCTATGAACGTGCCCAGCGCAATGACATTGTTTTGACTGTCCTCCGTCGTCTGTCCTCCGTCATCCGTCCCCCATCCCACCCATGGCCCATGGCTCATGCTTTTGGTGTGTATCTCGAATGGTGGAGCACGTTATCTCAATTATGGAAGAGTGTGAGCAACTGTGTGAGGGAGTTTGCAATTTTCCAATTGACAGCCATTTAAATGTTACGCATTCATGTTAACTCCGACAACGTGACTTGCTGTATCAGAGAAATGAAAATATGTGGAATGGCCTGGACGAATGGAATGAGAATGACCTGAGAGCGATGAGAAGAGAGACAGAAGGGAAGGGAAGGGAAGGTATGGAATGGGCCATGTAAATTGCCAGCCATAATGCAATACACAATACACCATTGAGTTATGAAAGTGAAATGTTGTTGTTTTTCCTGTGAGCACAGCAGACACTCCAGATCACCCATTAGATGCAGAAGAAGCTGGTGGAGGTGAAGGTGGAGAAGGCGGCCGTGGCAGAGTGGCAGTAGTGGAGCCAGCGAATCTCTTTTGAGCATATATAAATTTTAATTATTCCTGCGAATCCAAGTCCAAGATGTGAAGGTAGAGCAAAACAAAGCATGCCACAAAACAAAAGAAGCGCGCGAATACGATTGCATTTGGAGGAGATTGGAACTGGAACTGGGACTAAGACTGAGACTGAGACTGAGACTGAGACTGGGACGGGGACTGGTCCTTCTTGCTGCTGCTGCTGCTGCTGCTGCTCACAAGTCCAAGTCAAAGTCAGAGAATGGAATTGAAATTCCATTGTATATAGCTTTTCGTTAATATACCCTGTAAGTCTCAGATGGGTATATTAACTATGTAGTAAAGGGGAGTTCTGGTCTAGTTGCTTGATTTTTCACCCCTTGTGAGAGAAAGTTCTTTGGATTTTTATTGTTCTTAACTTGCCAGCTAAAGGTTAGGGTAATCTACAGTCGATGCAGGGAATTTGGTTGTTTTTTTTTGGGGGCGTTACCGCGTCGAAAAAATGCAATAAATATGCATATGAGTGAGCGCACAAGGAGAACTTATGGACTGCCTTCTGACCTGAGTAGAGTGAGAGCGATTTGAATAATTTGGTTCCCACAGTTCACACTGAAAGAAAAAGAAAAACAAGAAACAGCAGTCCAAATGTGGTTCGCCGTTGTCGAAGTTTTTAATTAAAGTTATTAATAGAGGACCTGCCATTTGGCTTGGAGAGCTCCAGCTCCTTCGTCTTCATCTAAGGTGATTTACCTGAATAGCTGCTGGCTGGCCCTGCTCGAGCTAAACTGAACTGGCCTTTCTGTTTTCTCTGTGTGTGTGTGTGTGTGTGTGTGTGACTCATATGCTTAGAGCCGTATTAGGTGTCCTTAAGCCTTAAAAACTCTTGCGCCAATTAAATGCCGCACACATTGTTGTTGCCAACTGCTTAATTATCGATCCGATCCGATCCGTTCTGTTTCTCTATCCTAACATATACCATTCTGATCTTAAATAAAAGAGAGACACCGCCGCCGCTTAAAATTGGACTTGATTGCGTTGTCTTCGGATTAAGAAAGTGCTCGAATAAAGAATTAACATGTAATTATCTCAGCTTGGTCTTCTTTACTCGCGCCTGCCCCTGCTCCAGCACCCGCAACGAATCGGCGGCGACACCCAGACCAAAAACAAACTTGTCTTGTTACCGCCGCCGCAGACGCAAACGCAAAAGCAAAAGCAGACGCAGCAGCAGCCGCAATCGCCGCCACCAAGAAGACTCACGTACTATAGGAACAACCTTATATAAAAGGTAGCAGCTGCTTCTGCCTTCTGATCGCCTTGCGTGCGTGCTGCTGCTGGGTGTGTCCCAGCGTCTTAGGATCCGATCCGATCCGATCCTCTCCGATCCTCGTTCGGACCGACCACCCGCACTAGCCGCTCGTCCGCAAGTGGCGCTAAAGTTGTCAGTCGTTTTGTCTGCAGGCGACGATGATGCTACACCCTAATTAGGTGTTATCTACGACTCGGAATTGGAATTGGTATTGGGATTGTGTGTTTGTGTGTGTGTGTGTGCCCATTGATGTGGCCGCGACTCGAGGTGAGAAAAGTCAAAGTCGTCTTTGCATCAAATATTTAACTCTCTCTCTTTCGCTCTCTGTCTCTCTCTCTGTCCTCCATTCAATAATGACAATGTCACATGGATTTTGGCGCCATCCATCATTGACCCACAAAAATTATGAGCCAGCGTCATCATCATCATCATTCACAATTTTCACAATCAAATCCAGACACAACTCGGTGATTATCACTGCCCGGCACTGACTGCCCGGCAGTCATCATCAATTTCACAATTTCTACGAATGTTTTGTGCAATTGTCCACGTCCGTGTTTGTCGTCCAGCGTCCATCGTCCATTGTCCGTTGTCCGTTGTGGCTGTCGTCTCGTTATTGTCCATCATCATCATCCGCGTAAACAGTTTGATGATGGGCCAATCAAGAAAGAAAACTCGCGTTGCTCTGTATTGCGGCAATTGTTGTGCACTTTATGCGGTTGCGATCGGCGGAAGACAAGAGAGAGAAAGAGAGAGAGAGAGAGAGAGAGAGAGAGAGAGAGAGAGAGAGAAAGAGAGATCTAAAAAAGAAGACCTTCTGTCCGCCGGTGGATGATGACACATGCCCCGCCCGGATGTTGGTAATCAGCTGGTGCCCGCTGATTGATGCGGAGGCGGTGACTCGCCCCCAGACGACCTAGTCACATAATTTAATGCTTCTGCATATAGTATAAGGAATTTTGATATCAATTCCGAATTCTACCTTGATTTCCATTTATACATATTTATCTATCGCTTGCTTACTTCCTTCCTTATTCAATACTTGGATAACTTTCAACTTATGTGTTCCCATGTTGCTTGAGAAAAATCGGACCCAAAAATGGAAGCGAATATTACCTTATTTTGAGCAAAGCTTCTCTCCGATTTCTCTGTCTTTCTCTCTTGCAATTTGTATTTGATAAAGTGAAATTCCTAGTCTAGTTGTGGTATAAAATTTCATTTATATTTTTCTCTTTCGCTTTAATTTCTGCTTCAACTGACCTAACTACATATATGAGCCCCGATCGCCATTAATTCGTACGGCAAGCTTTATGTTTAACAGACGATATTTTCAATACCATAAAAAATATTCCATGCAAACCTATTTTGTTCTGAAAAATCATTTTATTCTTTATTATATAACATTAAATGTTTGTTGTACTTTAATAACAACAACGATAACAATAATTTCTTTAAATGCTCTGCTGAACTGATCAAAAAAGTTCGACCCTACTTTATCCACAATCGATAGATCGGACGGTGTAATGACACTTACCTGATTAGATTTAATCAATTTTAAAGGTTTGATATATCAGAACTTGAATCCCTTTAGAATTGCATTGGAAATGCTGTTAAGTCTATAAAAAGGAAAAATTGGAAAAAGTATCTACGCCTGCTGACAAGATTAAAAATGGAAAGAAACAAATAAATAGCTAAAGCCATTTGGAGTTTTAACCTTTATAATGCGCCGTGCTGTGGACACTAACTAATTTAACTCGTTTCCTTTTAAGGGAACGCAGGACTAATGGCATTTTCAATGCTAAAGAGAAATTTTGTTCACGTGACGACATTTTTCACCTTTCCCAACTGAACTTAAGTCAAAAACCCAGTCTAGCTCTCCACCAAAGTAGGCGGCCGCGGCAAACGACAACCATGGCGTGGTGTGGAGAGGAAAGAAGAGGAGAGTAGAGTAGAGTAGAGAGACATAGGCAATTATGTAAATATGCAGCGGCGCCTTCGTGCCTTAAAACAGACATCGAAGGACACAATGCGACAACCGCAAATTATGGCCGGCCATTTGGCGAATGAGAGAGTGCGTGACAAAACACAGGCACAAGGACAATGCCGAGGTCAAGACAATGGGCCAACACTGTGTGAGTGGCAGCGAGGTCAAAGGTCAGTCGTGCTAATGTTGTGCTAACTACGGTGACAGGTCGCGGAGCCTAAACAGCAATAGCAATAGCAACCGATACAAAAACAGAGGCAAAGACGGCGCTTAGCCTAATTGAAGTGTTTCTGCCTGCCTGCCTCCTGGAATCAAATATAGCATACTATAATATGGGTGTATGAAAGGTAGCCAGCCGCCGGCGTAATGGACTTTGTCATCTCGCAACGACCACCCAGAGTGAAGATCGCACTGTTGGGTTTCGCTCTTTATTTCTTACTTATTTTTTTTTTGGCTTTCTGTTTAGCAGTTTCAGTTACTGTTTTCTTATTTTGATGATGCTGATGCTGCATCCTGACCGGGCGGTCTTTTTATCCTTCTCAAAATTCATTGCTTTTTGCTCCAGCACCATGCACCACCAGGCATGCTCCCTCTCCCAAGATCGTTCTCTTTCTCTTCGTCTTGCTCTCGTTTTTGGTAATTTGATCGGGCGAACGCGTGGCGAACCGAAGGCCCACCTCAGAGGGATCATTGGACTAGCGGGTCAAACGGCTGTGATCTTTTGGTCAGCTTAAGGCCAGGCCAGGTGTGATGAGTGTGCGTGTATGTATGTGTGGCCGAAAAGGCATATGCAAAGTGGATCACATATTGCCCACAGGCAATGGCCTTTTCATGATACACACTATCCCAGAGTCCTTCCCTCTAAAATCAACTCGATTTATCTATAATTACAGGTCAAACTTATAGTTAATTTTTGACAGCGATGTTTTTTTTTTGAGATTGATTGGCAATATTTGTTGTTTTTTATGGAAAGGATATCTACACTTGGGTTAGTAAGGGTATCCAAGGGTTAATCATGCCAAAATTCTACTTTCTGTTCGCTCTCTTTTTTTGGTCTCATTCCTCCTTATTCTTCTTTACTTTTAATTTTTTTTTTGAGTGGCCACCAAAGTTGATTGAAATTTTTTGGCAATGATCGCTGGGGCAGCTGCTGCTGCTCATGCTGCTGCTGCTGTTCAACAGACTGTAAGCAGCTGCTGCTGCTGCTGTCGTCATCGTTTTGGTGGCAAGTACCGAACTTCACCCACTGGCCAAGTCGGCGGAGCGTTAAAACGCATACGTTGACAGCTTTTACATTTTCGCAGTTTTTGCTTTTGTTGTTAGCTTGGCTGGCAGCCGTTTCGACCTGTCGCAGCAGCAGCAGCAGCAGTTGTTGTTGGCAGCGTCGGCGGCAACTTCATTGCAATTTTTGCATTCTGCAGTTGTTTGACTTAATGTGCGATTTCTATCTGTAAATATAAATTGTAATTATTGCATTGTGTGTATGTGTGTGTGTGTGCTGGGCGGGCAACACTTTTATCGAGAGAAACCATCTGCGACATTAACAAAAAATTGCAAATGAGTGTCGAAAAGTGTATGCAACGCCCCCTCAACTTGGGACTTGGGACAAACGGAGTTTGGTTCAGTTCACCTGGCGGCCACCTAGCCAAAAGCCACTCTCTTTCTCCCTCTCTCTCTCTCTCTCTCTCCCCCCCTCTCCCTTTGCTCTCTGTATGGAGAGGGGAGCGACAGACAAAGCGAAACAAATTGCTTTTGGCGCTTTAACACTTTTATTTTATTTTATTTTTTTTCGTTAATTTCAATGTTTGTTGTTGCTGTGTGTGTGTGCCTGTTGTTTTTACTGGTTGTGTTTCATTGTAAAATTGATGACGAGGACGAGGTGAATTATTGCCCTGGCTTGGTGACGACAGCTGCCTAACTGAGTGACCGACCACCCAGCAACAAGAGAATTTTCGTATTTTCTAGTAAAGAAAATACATTTTAATTACCCACGCTGAGCGAGGCAGCGATTTGATGATGAAAATTGCCCAAGTTGAGCCGACGATTGCTGCATCCCGGTTGGTGGTGTTGCTTGGTGTTGATTCTGCTCATTTCGGGTATACCCTGCCCATCAGTCAGTTTTTATCCGAAAGAATGGTCGATCTATCTGCATAAACACTTAATTCTCGGCTTATTTAAATATGCAGCAGTTCGTTCTAACGGGATTGGGAGGGGGTCAATGAGTGGTCACATTGGTTCAACTTTTGGGTTACAGGGTAACAGCAAGGTCGGCGCACTAGCTCAATGTGCTCACTGACAGTTTTCGTTCTTGCGGGAAAACAAAACGCGTTAATCAATAAAACGCCGCTCAGTGCATCCAACAGTGCGTATGAAATTGGAAAAAAAAGAGGAGGAAAAAAAAAAACAGAGAAGAGACGACGAAACCAAACCAAAATCAAAATCGAGCCACACGACAGACGGGGACGACCACACCAGAGGCGCCCCCGTCCTGGCCGATGACGTTGATGGAGCTATCGAAGCTCTGGCATATTCACTTTTCACTCTCTCGCCATCTCTTTGGCCTTTTTGGAGTTATTATTAACAGCGGCTTTGATTGATGCCCCCCCACACACACACACACACACACACGCACACCCAGAGACGCCGGGCAGCGGACTTCACCTTCTGCTTCGGTCATGGCCCGATAATTGAAATATGTTTTTCCTTTTTTGTTTTTTCTCTCTCTCTCTCTCTCTCTTTTCTTGTCTGGGAGCCATAGATCAAAGTGAGATCAATTCCAAAAGCCGTGGTTGAGGTTTCTTTTTTTCGCTTGATGATTTGATTAATTTGAGTGGCGATGATGCTCTTATGCTCTGATGATGTGTGGATATGGATTGGATTGGATTGGATGGGATGGGATGGGATGGGATGGGATGGGAATGGGATGGGAATGGGTTGAATTGCGTTTGGCTTCAATTCATTTCGTTGTTCTTGCTTTACAACTAATTAAAACATAACCGAAAGAAATTTATGTTGACCAATAAAACAAAAAGCGAGAAACTCCAAAAAAAAAGCAATGCAACACGAAAAAGAGACATCTCTTAAATAGGAAACAAAAGTGAGCAACTTGTTGGTTTTTTGTTTTCAACTGGTTCGAAATACAACATGTTAAATAAAATATTAAATAATCATAAAAACAAATACATTTTCCCACAGTTGGAGGGCCACCCAAAATAAAAATAAAAACCAACAAAAAATGATACGCCAATAAAAAACATGAGACTAAAATGAATCAACGAATTTGATATACACTTTGCTCTTAGCATCGATTATTTAAAGCAAAAGAGAGAGAGAGAGAAAGAGAAAGAGAGAGAGATCTAATCTAAACAAGACTTTGGCCTTTCCAAATGACATTTTAACATTTTTAAAACTAGCAAATTATTATTGTTGTTTGCAATTGGCCATATGCCCTGGTTTTTGAAAGTGTAGGGTATAATGAAAACGACAAGTAGTCGACGAGAAACTTTTGTAGTACATGAAAATGTCATTCGCATAACACAACCAAAAAGACAACAACAAACAATGATGATGATGATGGTGATGTGGTAGAGAAGGGTATGAAGAGGTAGGGAGGGGGAGCCAGGCAACAAACGAATGAACGAAACAACGCACAAAGTTTGAATTCTTCCCCGGTAGCCGCACTGGCCACCTGCCCCCAGCCGTTAACTGTCGCCTTCTCAAGCTCTCTTTCCATTATGACACTTTCTGGTAAAGTTGGTGGCACCTTTGTCTTGTTGTTGCTGTTGTTGTTGTTGTTGTAGTTGTTCTTGTTGCAGTAGAGAGATAACAGTCCAACAAAATGTTTGATGTACTTGAAAGTTAATGTTTTGTGGTGTCAACTTTTGTTGTTGCTGTTGCTGCTGTTGTTGTTGTTGTTGGTGTTGGTGTTGGGTTTTGCAATGAGTTGGAACAGCTTTTTTAATGGCGGGTTTTCTCTAATTTGCCTCAACATAACTGACCCTTTTTGGCTGTAGCTGTTGTTGTTGTTGGTGTTTTGCTTCTTGGTTAATATTTTGTGTTTTGTTGTTTCTTTTGGCTAATCGTCGAGATTTTAGATTTCTAATTTGCACTGAATGAACTTAAACCTTTTGTTCGTTCACACGCTCCCAAAAATTCTTCAATTAGATTTCTACATACTTTTGCTTTCAAGGAATTACAACAACAACACAAACAACAATAACAATAACAAATTCGTTATCAACTTAAGCAAAAGAACATTTTAACAATTTTTAACTGGCTTACATTTTGGTTATGTTTTTTTTTTTATTTATTTATTTATTTTTTTTTGGGGCTCTCCACATATGAAATGAAAGGAAAAAATTATTTTCCCACGCAAATTAACACTTGACTTTTTGTTTTCATTTGAATATTTGCACAAGATGACTTCATTTTCTTGTGTATTTCGGTTTTTTTTTTTTTTTTTTTTTTCTTTATTATTGTTGACTTTGTGGCGCCCCGTGCGCCCTTTGCACCACTCTGCCCACCTGCGGCACCCCTTCTCAGACAAAAAAAAAAAAAAAAAACACAAAATTGGTGTCTCTGCCTCATTGTTGTGGGTGTTGACCGCATTGAAGTTGTCATTGTTTTAAATTTATGTATGTGGTAATATTTACAGTTACAATTTACAGTCACTTGCATTGTGTATGCGCTTGTGTGTGTGTGTGTGTGTGTGTCGATGTGTAATACCAAGAGGTCTATATAAAAGGTGTCTTAAACATTTACTGACACATACAAACACAGCTACTCTGAACTCTGAACCGTTGCGCATTCTTCAAATGGCTTTTTATGCTGATAGAACTCATTTCTATAATCTCTTCGATAGCCAATTTTGACCTCACTGGTCCATGGATCACAATCTATGCTTAAGCCATATTCTTGCCGATCTTAATTAACTTTTCTAGAGCCTTCCGAAATAGTAACTTGATTTGGGGCTTCTTGTCCAGTTGATTTTTACTTTGAGACCAATTGGAATTAATTTCAAATTTGGGGCATAGTTTAGCGATATTGCTAAAAGTGCTTAAGAAATCTTGAGATAGAAATTATATAGATATCATATACAATTGCACACTTCTTCATGGGTCTCTTACCCAATTGCGACTTATTGCTTCTCTCATTTCGAAACGAAACACGAGAGACAGACAGACCGAGAGGGAGAGACAGATAGAGAGAGAGAGAGAGATAAAGCAACTAAGCTAAGCCAATACAAATCAAAAAGGAGTAGAAGAAAAGGAACTTTTGTCGAGACTGTACACTATATCCAATCAAGGCGAAAATAAAAAGCACAAAGGCAACTTGCACTCTATATATACTTGCGATTGCCAGCCAGACAGCCAGACAGCCAGTCAGACACTCGAAGAAAATAAATTCAAACTTCTTGAGCTGTGCAAGGACTCAGGACTTGGCTCAGCTGTCTGGCATATGAGTGTGTCTGTGTGTGTGTGTGTTTGTGTGTGTGTGTGTGTAGTGTCCTGACCAAACGAGTAAGCGAAAGAGAAGAAATCCAGTCAGCTTGGATTTTATGCGCTAGAAACAATAAAATTGCTTTCTCTGCAATTTCTTTTACTTATTTGCCAGAGAGAACACACAAGACAAAAAAAAAAAAAAAACTCCAAGAAATGAGGAAAAAAAAAACTGAAAAGTCCTCCATAGATTGAGATATGGATAGCATAGCAGTGGAGGATGACACTTGTGTCATACGCTCAGCCAGCCATAAGCGCAAGGATCAACTTTTCTCAATCTCTCTTTTGTTTGCATTTCATGTCCCTCTTTTTTTTTTTTCCTTTCTCTCTTAGCTGCAATTGGATTCGAAGGCAAACTTGAGTGGGAACAGGATGGGGCGATGAGGAAGCAGAGGAACCTGCAGAGATTTGGTTCAGCAAATTAGCTTCATTAATGTGCCCGGGCGGGTTGGGCAACCGGCGGACTGACTTTCTCTTCCCCTCGAGAGCGACAGAGAGCAGATAGAGAGAGAATATATCCTCTTAGAGCCACAGTTTTTTTTCCCCCCCTAATTTTTTTTTTGCCTCTTGCAATGCATTCGCTTTCATTTTTGCATACAATTTTTCTCAGCTACTGCTGCTGCTGCTCGCATTTCGCTCAATCAGCGTTGAAATTTATTATGCTCCATAATCATTTGTCATCTTTTTCCCATTTTCCATTTCCATTTGGCGCCCGCTGCGGGCAAAGCATTAAAATTTTTCGCAACATATTTCACGCATTCAACGTAAAGAAATAAAAAATAAAAAAAAAGTAAGAGAATTCCGAAAGCTTGCTCTAACATTGGCAATGCTTTGGTTTCTATACCCTGCAATCCCGATCCCGAGATGGTCTATAAGCCCAACTTTCGATTGATTCGATTTATTTGATATTTTGGCATGGGGAAACAGCTATCCAATAGGTAATGCCGACTTGGGAATTAAAATTTTTGTTTAAGGATCGAGAATAATTCCATTTTTAAATTATTTACCTTGGCCAATTTGTAAAACTGTTTGCGAATGATGCAACTTTTCCAATACGCGGTCGTGAGGGTATAAAAATGGCAAACGGCAATGCCCGGAATACGATGCTCCATTTGCAGTACGGTCTCATCGGTATACGGCGTAAGGTCATAAATTTCCGGAATATTGTTAAGAATATAACAATTCTTCTTCTATTCTTTGTTAGACAGAGAGAACAAAAAAAGAGAGAGGGAGAAACTAATGTCAGTTGACCATTGGCACTTGATACATTTTTATTGCATTTGGATTTTTATGGCTAACACACAGACACACACACACAAAGAGAAGAGAAACGGTGCAATAAATGTGGCCTTCTGACGGCCATCAGCATTGATGCCAAAATGTGTGTGGGCAGTTAACAAATAGTGGCAAAGATTTGCCAACCCAACTGCCGATAAGCGGCCCCGCCAAATACAAAAATTCATTGACAAAAACTAGAGAAAGAGAGGGAGAGAGAGAGAACCTTCAAAAAAAAAAAAAAATAGCATTCGGTTTAGCAATTCGATTTTGTTTTGATGGGGCGGGGCGAGGAGAGAGCGCTGGCTTAATAAATTTCATGAAATCCAACAATGAAAACAAATTTTCTTCTTGCATATATTTTCTTGTTTTTCCATTCGCATTCTTTGTATGCATGCCAAGGGCATTCCATAAGGAAAAATCCATAATTCATGCATTCGCAAATAAAAATAAAAAGTAAAAAACCAACAAAAAAAAAAAAAAACAGAAAACACAATGAAAATATTAACATCAACAATAAAATATGAGCAAGAGAATGTAAATCGCTTTCCATAATTCATAGAGTTGCGTCGACACTCTGCTGCTGCTGCTGCTACTGGCCACCCCTGCTTCTGCTTCTGCTCCTGCTTCTGCTCCTCTCTCATCGCTGTTTTGCTCGTTCTTTTTTTTTTTTTTTTTTTGTCTTTTTGTCGGATTCTACAGATTTCCAGCGAAGGGTCGTAAACCCAACGACGACGATGATGACAAAAAATCGAGGTTCGTGCTTATGCCAATGGCTATCCTTCTTGTAGGTCGTAAAACTAATGAAATTTCAATTCGTGTGACGCGACATCACCTTGCCCCGCGCGACGCCCACGATTTACGTTATAAAAACGTAAGTGTCCCTGTGTGTCTCTCTCTCTCTCTCTGTCTCTCTGTTTTCCTTCATCTTCTATCCATGGCACGACGCTATTTTCAAAATTCCACGAAATATTCGCGACGAAAATTCATAAATTTTTCAAAACGAACATTTTTCCCACTACTGACTGCACCATCACACTTTGACCACTAGCAGGACACAATGCTGCTGGGCTGGCTAGGCTGCGAGCCAACCACCAACCAACAACGGAACGGAAGCAGGTCCGCTTCCAGGATGAAACTGGCAACGACAGGTGAATTTATGATGAAGTGCAGACGTCAGCACATCGTGTGTTTCCCTGCGACAACTCTATGTGCGAGTGTTTTTTTTTTTTTTGTTTTTTTTTCTCTACGCAACTCGCGTGTAAATTATGAAAACGAGCGATAAAAACGAAAGTAATTCAAAAATCTTCGTGTGTGAGTGTCTCCTTGGTTTGTCTTTCTAAATTGTTACAACTCACGCCCACGCCAAAGGGACTCTATTTCCCACACACACACACACACACAGACACACGCACAGGGTACACAGATTTATATCGTTAAATTTATGATCCTGTTAGCGCCACTGCACTTCGCTTATCTCAACTGTAGCATCGTCATCATCATCATCATCATCATCTTCATCGCGATAGCCAGGGGCAACTTCATGTTTGTTTATGGGCCAGTGGAAAGAATGAGTAAATGTGTTTATCCCTTCATTGTCTTTACCTGATTTTCACTTTTTGTTGGTCATTTGTTTTGATTTAGTGAGTTTTGTTGTTGTGTAGGCGGAGAAGAGGTCTGGGGGATAAACAAACCCGCTTGACCTTTACCTTATACTCCTTTCATATCGATATAAAACACTTTTGTCAGTTAAGTCTAATGGAATTCCAAATGAATCCATTATCATCGAAGCCATTGTAACTCATAATTATGGCAAATTTTAAACAATTTCCATTAAATTGGTTAATACATGGCTTAAAAGACTTTCCATTTTGTCCCATAAACGTTCTTTACTTAAGTAAAACCATCAAAAAGTGTAATTATCAACAGCATTTAAGCCTTTAAGCGGTTTATTTGTACATTTAAGTCACTTTTTATATGTGAATTAACTTTACTTTTGTGAATGAATTTGAAGCGAGCAAAGGTCATTTTTGAAGTAAACTTTCGAGATGAACTAACTTCACTTTTTCAGCGAACTAACCTCACTTTTTTTCAGCTATTTATTCCTACATTATCAGTTAACTTAGCTCACTTTTTAAAATAACTAGTCTCACTTTTGAAGTTAACTAAGCTCACTTTTGAAAATAACTAGCCTCACTTTTTCATTTAACTTGGCTCAATTTTTGAAAACAACTAGCCCTTACTTCTCTTCTGTACCTTACTTAAAGTTGTTGATTAACTGTTAAAAGTCAACTGACCTCACTTCTAAAGCAAATTAACCTCACTTTGGAATCAAAACTAACCTCACTTTTTCAGTTAACTAATCTAAATGCTGATGGACTGTTATTCAATCGCTCAAACGCCATGTAATTAAAGCATTTCCCCTGTCTTTATTTGTATTGACTTGCCATGGTTATTGCACATTTAATGATGTCTATATTACACACGCTCACCACCACCACCCGCAGACATCACATTGTCAATGTGTTGGTGTATTATAAGTTATGCATATATCTCACCCGTGTTGTGTGTTGGAACGGTAATTGACGCCATTTTGTTGCGCCACACACGCGAAACTGGACGCCATTGCAATTTCAACGAAAAAAGAAAAAAAGAATATTTATATAAATAACTCGTCTGATTTCTCTTTATGCCCTAACGCTCAATTAAATTGCACTTGTGTTTCTATTAGAAAAATGAGAAAAACGCTGGCTCAGTGGGTGAGGGGTATCCCCCCCCCCCCCCCCCCCCGCCCCACATGAAATAGAGTGGGGATAGAAATACCTTAACATCGAGTAAATATAAAAAAATTAGCCAACGGAAATGACTGCTACACGCGATTTGGTGATCAAGTAGAAAGCTCGTACAAGGACTTGGTGTAACCATATTTATTTAATTTCATGTGTTTGCCTTTAAACTTGTAATTAAGGGAAACTATTCCCTAGTTCAGACCGAAAACCACCCATTCATCTATTCAAAGAGTGACCAACCCACAGAGATACATACACACACACACACACACACGCACACACACAGATGCATATGCGTTTATTTGAAAAGTGTTTGCACATTTTGTGGGCGTGCCGTACAATTGCAATTAGGCCTTGTTGGTGGCATGTGCCACCTAGACTACTGGAAACGGGAACGGGAACGGTAGCGGGAAGCGAGCCAAGAGCAAAAGCAGAAGCAGGAGGAATCGAGGGTTTTTAACGTAAAAGATACGTTTACGTTTAGTGCACGGTTTAGCGTTTGTTTCGCTGTGGTTGGACCAAATGTTGAGATAAGAGAAACAGTGCAAATGAAACGTGCCGTTTTTCCAAAAAGCACTGTTAAAAATGCTGCTACAGTGGTGTGGTCAGATAGATAACGAGAATCTCAAATTTAATTTTATCTCAACGAGAGAGTTTTAAATATTTTACTTGGAAAAGCGTTCAAAACTGTTAGTCAAGAGTTCTGGGGAGTGTAATTTTTCATTAAAAACTTTGGGGCCCTACAAACGATTTGTACCACTGTGCCGAGTGAACCTCGAATACTCCGCATTTCCATTCCTTCTGTGTAGAGGCGAAGGCAGCGGCAAAGGTAGAGGTAGAGGTAAAGGTTGGCTGGTGGTATTACCCTTTTTGCCTTTTTGCACTGCACATTGTGCGGTTAGCAACGCTTTGTTCTCACCTCGGCGCGCACATTTTCATTCCTTTTACGTATCGGCGCTTTCGGATCTTTAACAAAATTGCCAAACCGCAGCGAAAGCGCAACCGCGTGTAATGTGAGATGATGTGAGGCGCCTGATTAAGTTGAGCCAAAAAAGCAAAAACCAAAGAAAACCGCAAAAGTCGAATATCCCTACTAACGTTTTGTTTGTGTGTGTGTGTTTTTAGTTTTTTGTTTTTTTTTTTGTTCTATTGAAATGAGATTTTGCATCTCAATCATTTAAATATTTATTCAAGCTGTTTGCTTTGCATTTGCATCTGGCACATCCTCTCATTTCGTCAAATTATTTTCTTACAATTTTCCACACAATTAGAGATGGAAAATGCAAATCCTTGAGAACTCTTTTCTTCCATCTTCCTTGTTCTTCTGTGTCTCTCGAGCAGAGGCGCGCCAGCACACATGCCTTTCAGTAGAGTCTGAGTCGGAGAGTCTCAGTGCTACAAAGTTGCAGTAGTAGTTGAATTTTCGTAAAGATACATTTGTATCTGAAGCTTAAGTAGCTCGACAGTTTCTTACTTACGAGACATGATGTTGGGTAGCAAGGGGGGGTAGCCGTGGGATGGTGCGGGCACTTGAAAATAAAAACCTATTTTACTTGCCGAAAAAAAAAAAAAAAAATACCCGTATGGGGAAACTTTTCGACGAATTTTTATATTTATCTGCCCTACTTTTGTCTATGTGGTGGGTTGTAGGTTGCAGGTTGTAGCTCGCTTGCTGGGGCGTTTTGCGAATTGGGGGCGTGCCTGAAATAGGCGTTTTCATCGTTCTATCCAGTGTCATCATCATAAAGAAACAAGAGGACGGCAAAAGTTTTTCAATTTTTGTTACAACTTTAACTACACCTCCGCTTCCGCCGCTGCCGCTGCCGCTACCGTCGCCGCCTCCTTTTAGGCCTTTTAGGCTTGGCTATCCTTACTGCAGGAGGAGGGGAACAAGGGGTACCATTCTATGTTTATACATACATATATATATATATGTATATGTATAGGTGTATATAACCCCAAGTTGTGTAAACATTTGTAGTTTACTTTCAGTTCAGTTCAGCAGGCTCGTAAAATCTGTCCGTTTCGTTTCGTTTCGGTTTTGCGCTTGAACTCCAAAAGAACATTTTGTAACTGTCTCGTAACTCAGGCGGGTCAGGTCGACATAGTCCCCATTGCCTGCTGCTGCTGCCGTAAACTCATGGTTAATGTATGTAAGTTTCTAAGCTTATTTTACCAGCTCCAGCCCAGCCCAGCTCCGCCCATCCCATCCTATGCTCTCCTCGATTGAATTAGAAAATTATGCTAAAAGTTATTTGGATTAAAAGACTCCAGACTTTGCCTATTAGGGAAATTAGGTAATGGCATAGAAAATTACTACTCAAAGACTGTCCAAGAAAAAAAAAGGTCAGCAAAAGGGAAAAGAAATTAAATAAAAATAGAATAGAAAACAAAAAGTTTTCAAAGTTTCCCATACCGGGAATCGAACCCGGGCCTTCCGGGTGAGAGCCGGATATCCTAACCACTAGACAATATCCTAACTTATTGAAAGAATTGAATTGTTGAAAATCGGAAAAATGTTTTATATTGGGCATTATATTTTTAGGCACTTTTATGACGATCATTGCATTTGATTCCATCGGGCTTATATGAATTGCTCTCAGAATCGTCCGATGAGTCTCTAAATTTAAATGGATATATTAGAATGTCGTAGTTAACTTATGTATTGTTTTAGGAAAACTTACTCAATTTCAGAGAGATCGCTAAAATCACCATAGACACTAGGTGGATTGCAAAGTATGCAAGAACAATTTGAGTCTGCAAAACAAACTTGACAATAGATACCCTTACAATTGGGTGTCCTGCATCTTATATTATCCGATCTACAAGACAAAAAAAAAAATAGTTTTAATATGCATTCTAATAGAATGTCAATAGTAACTAACATTGTTAGTGGTTTGTCGCAAATAATACAAACTTTGCTAATATACGAAGACCTGGTTAAATTGCCACAGCACCTATGGGACGCATATGTTTAAGATGAAGAAGATGTTATATATCTTTTAAGGGCCAAGGCACGTACCAACTTTTAAACGATTGAAACCAAGAAATACATATAAGGTCTTCGTCCTGATTGGCATATGTGTGTAGAGAACGAGCTTTGCGTCGAGCACCCTTCATGAATATCTCTAAGAGATTAGGTTTGGGTCAATAGTTTTCCTTTCGATGCTTAGTCTTTTACCTCTATCCTTGAGAATACGGCGGCATAGGTATTGGGCCCGGGTATTTCCATGTTCCGGATAAAAACAAGCCATGACATAATGACGTAAACGCAAGCTATACGGTTCCGAGACCAGCAGAAACCACGCCATAATGCACAACAAAAATATCTCCCAATAGTTCAGATATTTAGGAGGTCCCGGCACGGGCAGACATTTCATTGTATCTATAAATAAGTTCTTGACCAATGGCTCAAAGGCATGCACCAGACCACGAATTACATCTCCAATCATGCCGCCACCTTTCACCACTATCTTTGTATAAGCAGGAGCTAAAAACGAGAATAATTCTATTATGTATTCCATTGAATGTTTGTCAACCTACGCTGCAATCCGGCAGTCCTATGTGAGTGATGGGACATTAATGCCATCATCCAATAGAGGCTATAGTCCACGAAGCAAATGGTAAACAGTTGGACTCCCGTAATGATCAGAAAGAGTACCGAGCGAGTCATTATACTAATTTCGATGGGCAAAAGGCGTAACGAGGTTATCTGTGCATAAGTAGTGTCTCCTGAGTAATCTGGCTTGTCAAACAGTGTAAGTCACATGAAAGAAATACCTTTACATATCGCGTCTGCTCGTAGGCACGCAATGGCAAAGCACTGACACCCATCAAACGCTGCAGTTGCTCATTGTAAGAGTAAAAGTCCTGAGTCAAATAGACATTGCCATAGTCATCGCTGCCCAAATAATGCAAGCGAAAATATATTGATCGCAATACGACAGTGAAAATCAATATGAAGACCACCGTATCCAGCCAAAAGAAGACTAATAAAAAGTTTTGCATCTGCGACTCCAAATGTTGGCTTATCTCGTGTTTAAGTATTACATCGCTACCATTACCCAACCGACTGCTAACACCGGACTGCCGATTATGATCGAAAGTAATGCTTACTTCGAATATAGAATGGATTTTGGCAAAGGTTACATAAAGGTCTGAAATGTCGGTGGTTAGGAATAAGTCAACAAATCGACTTTCTACATACGCTGAAAGATTTCTTCGAGCAGATGCTGCTGTAGCTGGAGACTACCATCGAAGAAGGTTGAAAGCTCCTTTAAATTGCCACAGAACCATTCGAAACGCTCTTTGGCATTGCAAGCTTTGTTGTCATCCCCAAATCGGGCTCTACACTCCTGAATGCTTAGGCTTCCCGCACCAATACAACGATCGTAGGGACTACCCATCTGATTTTCAAAGGAAGCCTGCTGAAGTCGCAACCATTCCGAGCATGTCTTATAAGTGGAATCTAAGCCAAATAGACAATGGAATATTTTTCCCATAAACTCATTTCACCTAAACTTACGTATTGTGGCAATGGGCCCCGCTAAATGATTGAGAACCCTCTCCAAATGTTCCATCATCTTGCGCACCTCCATCATGATGGTATAAATGGATTGTTCGACGGCGTGAATGGGATCACCCATGATTTCATGCATTGGAATAAGTGCCTGCTTCAGTAGAGTTTGCCCACAGGAAATACAGTGCGCCATAATCCCAATATTTCGTATAATATTCACCACAGGTCCTGTAACTGCTATGAAGAAAGCAACGGCAATGAGCAATGCTCTGCCCTTGTAACTCCCCAGAGTGGGCAACGAAAGGGCCATGACACATCTAAAGTGCGATTCATTCATATTGATACATTCATATTTTACATAAATTTCGCTCACCTAGTCGCTCGACTATAGCAAAGTATTAGCAAGAATAAGGCTAGCAATACCAACAACAACCATTTGGCATTCAGATCCTGACTTGAGCGTTGAGGATGCCAATAATACCAGATTAAAACGAGCAATATGCCCAGTATATAACCAATAATGACATACAGCATTAGATTATATTGATGATCCATATCCAGTGAATCCTCACTACCTGGTTCATCGCTTGGAGGAGGCGTTGAAAGGGATTCATCAGCCAGCGAAGGTATTCTATATACCGGAGCCTCTCCATCGGATTCCTCATATTGACGATTGTCCAAATAGTTGTGCGATCTTATCTGCCTCTCCACTCTAGAGCTCTCCGAATCGTCGTTGTAATTATATTGATCTTCCTTCTGCTCATAGGCATTTCTTTGTATCAGGCCAGCCTTTCTCTCCGTGTCACTTTCATTCGCATTCCTTTGCCCTGCATCGCTATCAAATATTTCAAATCTGTCATGTCTTCGATCACGAGAACTGTGCACCTTTTCACGTCTCTCGTGTTCATGACTATCAACCGAACTCATCATTAAAATATGTTACTCGATTTTTGGCAAAATAAAATTTGACTTAAATTCCTTAGTTGGCCCATTTAAACGAACAAAGGAAATATTTTTTGCCCAAGCCGGTTCTTCTAGAAAATAGAAATGGCAAAAAGTTTCCCATACCGGGAATCGAACCCGGGCCTTCCGGGTGAGAGCCGGATATCCTAACCACTAGACAATATGGGACTTGAGTTTATGTCGCCAGAAATCCATCGATCTTTATCTGCTCCATCTTCCCACATATCTAAAAATATGTGCATGTGTGTGTGTGTGTGTGACGTCAATTTCCCTTTTCTTTCAACTGATTCCAAGAGAATGACTAAGTATTTAGTTATGCTTGCAAAATTCGATTTAGCCTTACTGCTGTGATCTTATCTGTTTGGTATTCCATCACTTAAAACTGAAAAGCGAAGAGTGACAAAAACTGACTAACCAAAAGACAATTTATTCAAATTTTTATGCCTGTGCATTTTTGTTACCATATCGGTATACATATATTCTTGATCAGTATCAGTATATCAAATTACTTACAAATTTTTGATTTATATGTAGGTATGGCTAATTTTGGATAATCTCAATAGCCACCAATAATAAAATGAATGAAGTAGGCATTGTTTGCCGATATCTACGAGTTTGGAGCTTTGCATTTACATAGATTAACTGCAACCAAGTGGTGAGGGGGGTCAATTTCATATAATCGTTTTTGGGTGAAAATTCATTAAAAACCATTCAACACTCACAATGCATGCAGTTATCCAGTGAATAAAGCACATAATCATCAATTATTCGCACAATTACCGCAAACAAATAAATATTCTTAATTTATTATGTTTTCGAATTGGGCACTCGGCCGCCCACAAAGGCATGCAAGAGTAAGAGAGAAGGGGAGCGCAGAGGGCGAAGTGCAGACGAAAATCGGCTACGAAAAATATTAAAAATAAATTTTCAACCAAAAAACAACAACAAATAACAGAAGAAAAAAAAAAGAAGTGAAAACCCCCTCTGGGGGACTATTTAAAATTGCCGATTGTGCCGAAATTTCTACACTCTATATTTCGTTGCACTATTTAGTCATCCGATCAAGTAAATTTTTGAGTTTGTCCTTGATTAAGATAGCATAAACATAAAGTTTCTGACAATGGAGAGGAGACTCCTTCAATGTTGTGAGAAGTCTGTTATGGAAAGAGTATACAGAAAGCTCATTGATTTTACGAGAGCAGACGAACTTGGTTCATCGTATGGAAGATTGAGATTGATGTTCATAAATTAATTCTTTGCAGACGTTGATGTCGTTACCGTCTCCCCGCATCCACACCCACTCCACACCCACTCCACACCGCACACCACTCTTGTGCACACCTCCGTTTCCAAAACGGATCTCGACGCTTACTGAGTCGGGCGATAAATTTCATAGATGCATTTGGTAATTTCAATTTGTTTTAATGTGTCGTCCTTCTTCTTCTACAACAGACAAATGTACAACGAATATATATATATATATGGTTATGGTTATGGATATGGGTATAGGCGTAGAAGTAGATATATGTATGTATATGTACACATTCGTATATAATTTGGGGTTTATTGGCCGTGTGTCTGTAGATCTCTTTTGCTATTTTTGGGTCTGGCCTCGTGGGATGAAAGACCAATTGTCGCTGCTTATCAGACTGAATAAGTGAGGGTGCGTCGGCAAAGCTTTTGAAGTTGCCCAAGGGCGGAAGGAAATGTGGCATGGCTTCAATGTATTTGCATCTTGTTTCCACATAAAGTTGCATTTATGTATGTGTATGAGTGTGCGTGTGCGTGTGTGTGTGTGTGTGTGTGTGTGTGGGGAAACGTAAGTTCTGGATTATAGAATGAAGAAGAATGAAAGTTTATGAACATTTTGCCATTTGCCTTAGAACTTATTTTATCGTAAATCAATTTCTTCGATGCGGTTGTCAAAATTTTATATAACATTTCCTAAAATTGTATTTCCTTCTTTCCTCCCCAAAAAAAAAAAAAAAAAAGATGAGATGGCTAAACCATAAGTCATAGAGCTTAGTCACACTGGCGCCTCCATTAATTTTCCAGGGATTAGAGAAGAGGATTTTTCTTTTCCGTTTCTAGCGTTTTCATCATAATTAATAAACTGTCGTGGCTAAACTGGACTGGACTTTTGGTGGTTATTCTCTTTCTTTTTTTTTTTTGTTGTTGTTGTTGCTGCTGTGGGACGGATTTACTTTTCACATAAATTGTTACGGCTACATGTCCGTCACATAAAATAGCGTTATTTTTACCAAAATGCTCAAACTACACTTTCATCAACTTGGGTGTCCGTGCCGTGCGCAACCTTTTAGAAGTTGGTGTGAACGTTGTGAGAAAATTTGTCGACGTGTTTTACCTTTTGAATAGTTTTCCGCAATGAAGTGACAATATATATATATATATGTATGTATGTATGTATGTGTGTATGTGGTTAGAGAGTCACTGCAGTTGAATTGCATTTCCCCGAAATTGTTTAAAGTCATCAAAAGAAATGTTTCCTAACCATTTTCAAAAACTTCCTACTTCTCCTCCCTCGCTTGCGCTCTCTCTCTCCCTCTCTCTCTCTTGTGTTTCCCCCTCTCCTGCCATACATACATATACCCCTTTGGTCGTGCGGCCAGCGGTCAGCAGTTTCATTTCTTTTCATTAGTCTCCATCTACGGGGCTAAAAGTCATAAAATGTAACTGGTTACTGGGCACAGCACAAAATGTTCTCGTAACTCTTGTACGAGTATGTGACTACCAACGTCGACAGCGACGACGACGACGACGACGACTGACTACCTACAAATTTACTGGTCTTTTACTATGTAATATCTGTGTTACTGGCACAGCCAGGCAAGACAGACGACCAGTGGGGCCCAGAGGAGGGAGCGTGGAGAAGGAGGTGGAGGAGATGAACGGAGAAGGGACAGCTAAAGCGCGGCATTTTATTAATGAAAAGCGCAAAAGTTGTTCTGTTTTTAGGCTTGTTTTTTTTTTTTTTGTTTTTCTTCTTCCCATCATGCGTGTGGCCTAGATTGAGGTCATAAGTTAGGGCCAAAACGGAGATTTGTTAACTGAAAGTGAGCGGCGGTTTCTGCAAGCGAACCAAATTAAGTAATTAACAATGAGAACAATTTTTTTTTTTTTTTTTTTAGTTTTGTTTTTGTGTTACATTTACAGTAGAAAAGTGGTGAATTTCGAAAAGAAAGAGAGTTCCCATGTTAGTATTTTAGATTCTATTCTTTGAAAAACTAATATGGCGTGATCTCAAAATCCTTTAAAAGATATTGTCGATCGGAGGAGTTTTCTTTAATTAAAATGTTTCTATGGTATAGTGATCTTTAACAAGGCTTTAAATCTATGGACCATCATGAGTTCAGATTTAGAATTGTTTAAAAAGTTATTTTGATATTTGGAGAACAATTTGTCTAAAATTCTTGTTGTCAGTTGTTTATTTTTGGAAATTCACAGATCGAGAGAGGAGTCAAACCCATCTGCATAAAGGAGGGGGGGTCTTTCCCGAAAGAAGAGACAAACAAAATTGAATGCAATGAAATTGAATTTAACGGATTTTTCTGCTTATACTTTATTTCTTCCACCCCCTCTCTCTCTCTCTCTGTCGTCCCGTCTTGTTGCTTGTTGTTTCTTGATCATGAACACCCACCAGAATATTTGTTGTTGTTGTTGTTGTTGTTTTCTCTCTTTGGTTTTGGCATGTCGTTGGCATCTCTGGCGCATGTTAATTATGCGGACTACCTATGCTTAGTGTCTGTCTCCCCATGCCCATCCTCATCCCCATCCCCCGGCGGACTCATGACCCCCTCATCTGTGCGTCGCACCCCTTTATTCAGCTGTCAAGATGTGGGCCGTGAAAAGACCTTGACTCTTGAAGATTTTGATTTTACTTTTGTTGTTGTCGTTTTTAATACGATTTATACAGTTTTTGATTCATGGCGTCTTCGTCGTCGTCGTCGTCGTCGTCGTCGTCTCTCTTTGAATACAATTCATTTCGTAGGCCAACCATGTCGCCATATTTGTCGCTGCTGGCAACAAGAATTTTCGAAAAAAAAAAAAAAAAAAGATGAAATAGAAAAAAAAATATTTTCAATTCAATCAGCAATTTGCATAAATTTGCAATTGTGGACAAAAACAGAGCGAACAGAGAGAGACTTTGGGCCAAGAAGAAGCTGGGCCCCTCTCTTCCCTATAAGGGAAGATTAGCCCAGCCAGTCCAAGATGAACTCCGTTACAGGCCGCTGACCGAACGGGAGACGAGACGACTGTTTGGACGTAGCCGCAAAGTGTGGCAGCTGGCAGCTAATGGGACAGCAGAGTGACAAACCGATTGAGTGACGAGCGAGTGGGCGATGGGACCAAGAGCTTTCTTGGTCTTGATGATGGACGGCCATCGATAGGCTAAATAGGGCCCCCAAATCACTTTACCCCTACCCTCTCCCCACCACCTTTCAGTTGTTCCCCGCCCACTTGATGTCTATAGTTAGATATTTCTGTTTTTTTTTTTTTTTTTGTTTTATAAGTAGAAAAAGTTGATCTACCAGAAGTGGAAAGACCTGCGCCAAACATTTTGGCAAATTTGTTTCGATTCATTTCGTTTCGTTTTTGTCGCGCGGATAACTAAATAGAATCTGTGTGTGTGTGTGTGTGTGTGTGTGTGGGTGAGAGGCTATGAGGGGGGCAGATGAAAAGCGGTGGCAGTGGCAGTGACAGGGGGCATCTTGTTGTATCTAGCATCTGTCTGAAATATCGTACGATTTTGTATATATAAAACAAGATCAATATGTCAGGCAGGCATATAATATGCATGAGATTATGCGAACAATTAGATACACTTGTCTCCATTTCAGCAAAGATCAAAGTATTTGATATAAATATCTTTTCTTCGGATTTGTTAAATGATTGCACTCCCATTTGCTTTTAATTTTGTGCCATTTGTTGCTCACATAGAGTAACCTGAATACCCTTTATAGTTAGTGTATAGGCATAAATATCGCCAACTGCTGCCGCAAGTTTCTATTTTGAGATATTTCTTTCTTGTGTTCAGTGGGCTGATCGCCGCCTTGTCGCGTTTTTATTTCAGCATTTTGTTGTTTTTTTTTTTTTTCGCTATATTTAAATGCCCAAACATTTATGCCCCACCAGCAACAACAACAACAACGTTGAGGTTTATTTTTTTTTTTTGTTACTAATTTTCTGTTCTGTTTTTATTAATTTTCTAACATTAGTTTTTAATGCGTCGACGCTATAATTAAAGTCGCCATAAAGCTGACAATATTTTAAAAGGCAATTTTCCAAATGCGACAAATTAATGAATTTATGTGACACGTTAGCGGTCGGTCGGTTGTTCGGTCGTCCGATCCCACCCACCCATTGCCACTATCTTGGCTGCCACCTGTCTGGGACTCTCCTTCTTTCTACTCGTTAACCAATTCCATATGTATATACATACATATATAAAAAATTTGTTTTCTCTGATCCGTGTCCGTGTGTGTTTGTTGTGTGTGTCGCCAGGCGCACTCCTGGGACGTGGGCGTGGTGAGTGATTTCAATTTGTTTTTTGCCAGACAAAAATTGTCTATACATACATATATATATATATATATATATATATATATATATAAAAAAGGCAAATGAAGAGGAAAAACGATGATTTCATTTAAGAACAAAGAAAAAAATCTTTCTTGGAAATTTGGTCAATAAAAATTGTCGTGTGTTTTCTTTTTGCATTTCTTGTTGTTCTTTTGTCACTCACCGAATGCATGATTCGAATATTCACCCAAAGTGCCTAGGCACTGGCTGAGCTGTGAGTAGAAAATGGGTAGAAAGGAAGATCGGTACGTGGGGGGGGGGGGAGATCAGTATTGGGATCGGGATCGTTCGTTGGTTAGGTCTACCCACACGTCCAGAAAGTGGCGTTCCTGGTTGCAAATTCCTCGACGACATCCTGGGAAACTGTGTGGGCGCCAGACCTAGATGAGGTGTGTGTGTGTGTGTGTGTGTGTGGGTCTGGAAACTAAATCAAATCAAGAACCGGCCCTAACTAGCTTACTTAACCCATTAAAACCAAATGGGTAAGAGCATTTGTAATCCTTTTAGTCTAAAGACGATTAGAATATCCATTTTTTACTAAGTCTAATTAAAGATGCATTTCATTTTAATCATGATACTTTCTAATTTTTTCCCCGATATGCTGGTAATGCAATGATACATATGTGAATAACCGAAATGAATCTTAAATTCTTTCGGTTAATCGATAAAACCATAACTTTTGTTGTTATTTTCTATTTGAGTTTATACGAAATTATTATTTCTTTAACTACAAAAACATTTTGCAATTTCGGTTCGTAACGGTTGTTCCCCAGTCTCACTGGTTGTTGTTTTGTTGTGTGAATAACAAAACCTACGGCCTACGGGTTAAAGCTTGTTTCGGAGGCGCCATGAAAGGCCTTGGCTGAACTTGACTAAGCCCGGCCAATAACCAAGAAACAGAAATTCATGAAGTTCATATTTAGATTTTGAACATTTTCTGCACTCTCTTCGATTTTTAGTAGTTATTGGTGTTGCTGTTATTATTGTTGTTGTTGTTATTGTTGTTGTTGTGGCTGATGTTGGTGTTGTTGTTATTGACCGCACGCGTTTCCATAAACAAAAACAGCAGAAAACTCAAGACCCGAGGCAACTCAAAGCAAAAACAAACAAAACAGATACACACACACACACACACACACACCAATCGCAACGCGTGGCATCCACAACTTTGGTACGGCAGCAGCAGCAGCAGCATCTTCTGCTTGTTCTTTTGCTTACAGTTTTCGCCTATTTGTTTTCCAAACAAGACTCTCTTTTGCCAGACTGGCAGGCGGGAAGGCAGCCATCCAGCCAGCCCCCTCCCACACTATACCGACTCTCCCCACCACCACCACCCACCTCTCTCTCCTCTGGCGTTCGTCGCCGTCGTTCAAGTGCGTTCAATTTTCAATAAATCCATAAAATTTAGTTGAGCCCCCCTTCTCTTTTCTTTTCTGCCCCCGCCGTCCGTACCATGAAATGAAAATTCCTGCAGCGTGGCAAAACCACAGCAGTTCGGTCGGTGGATGGATCCCTGCCAGCCAGCCCACCCGCCCTCTGCTGCCTGCTGCCCCCCTACCTACGATTCATTTCTTTTTCCATCTCATCTTCTGTGTTTTTTTTTTTTCCTTGCTCGGTGGTCGTCATCGTCGTCGTTGTTGCACGGCAGACAACGAATGCTTGGCCTAGCCTGACTGGGCAGCAGCCAGCCAGCCAGCCAGCCCCATGTCTGTCTGTCTGTCTGTCTGTCTGTTGCATTTATTTTTTGTTGCTTTGGTCTGCTCTCCAAGTAAACAATGCAACAGTAACATCAGCAGCTTCAAAAGTTGCCTGGCAGAAGCAATGCTCCATGCCATATGATTCATAGCTACAGTGGGACAAATTTAAAATTTCGCCGCACCAAAATGATTTTCATTGAGAACTCCTTCTTAGAATAATGCATAAATCGCCTTTAAAATAATCTGCAAGCAATTTCAAGTTTTTCTCTTCTGTTGATTTTGCATTAATCAATCTATTTGAAACCATTGTGCGATAGAGAGAGAGAGAGAGAGGAATAGTAGCTGTGCGATAAGAAGGGGGGGGACAAGAAGTCGGAGTAGAGGAGTGGGTAATGAGGTGAAGATCTGGTACTCTGCTGTCTGCTCTTGGAGTTGTGAACTGCTGCTGTTGCTGGCTGCATACTTTACATCCGTTTGTGCATTGTGTTTGTGTTGGTGTTGGTGTTGGCGATGGCTGGGAGCTGGTGGCTGCTGGTCTGGTCTGGCCTGGCCTGGCCTGGTCTGGTCTGGCCTGGTCTGATATGATGGCTGGCTGACTGAGGTCTCAAAACAGCAGACGCATCTGTAACTCATCATTTTCTGAAATATTGCTCTTTTGCATACCTACCTGCTCTAGGTTGGTTGTTGCTGTTGTTGTTGTTGTTGTTGTTGCTGGTGTTGTTGGGTTAACAGAACTTAATTCCGTTTTATCAGAGAAGTCGATTTCAATCAACTTGGCGGGCAGTCGACGCCATCGACGCCACCGCAGACATAATTTATTGCCACTTTTCGCATCGATTTTCAGTTGTGTTCAGTTGTGTTTCGCATTGATGTTTTTTTTTTTTTTTTTCTCCTCCTTTATTCCTTCTGTGTTTCTGTTCGGTGTTCTTCTTGTCTTTGGCGAATTGATTGAGTGTGTGTGTGTGTGTGAATTGGCTGAGAGTGAACTGAGCTGAACTGAAATTTTCATAGAGTGGCGAAACAAATTGACTGTTGAGATGAGCAATTTGAAAGTTAATTGGCCCAGGCATTACAGGTACACACACACACAGAGACACACACGTAGACACGTCACACAAGTCTATATATACTATATATTTGTATATATTCCAGTATCTCAAGTGTTTAATTAATGCAAAACAACAAAAAAAAAAAAAATAAAGAAACCGAAGAGAAACTCCCATAGATATTGTCTATTCCAAATTGTTTGAGCTCTTTGTTGCATTAGATGCGCTTGCCTCCGGTTTCTCCTGTCCCTCTTGAATGGAATCTCACAGGCCACAAAAACCACTTAATCTATTGCCATGGCTAAAACATTGAGAATTGCTTGTGCCTGTTCCTTTGCCTGTGCCTGGCCGGGCTTGGCCTGCTCCGCTCCGCTTAGCTCTGCTCTGCTCTGTGTGTAAATGGGAAACTGGGAAATGGAGATAGGATATGAAGACGGCAGCAAACTGCCAAATGTTTCTCCTTGACTGTTTTTAGTTTTAACGTGCGTATCTTGGGTGTGGACATGCCTTGTTCTAAATACACTCACCCAACTGCTAGGCATCATACCCTAAGGCATGCTCTTTGTGCAAAAATTCATTCGATAACCATTAATTTGCTATCAAATGAGTTGATGAGAAACAACGTTCTATTTCTTAATTGAAGTATAAAGAAATAATATAGTATGCCCCAGGGGAATAATGGATAATGATTATCGATATACTTGCCCATAAAGTGTGATTGAAGGTGTCTCAAAAGAAATCCGTTTTGCGGAGAGTCAGTCAGTCAGTCAATAATGACTCTCTTTGCATTGTTATTTAAACTAAACGCATTAAGCTTTGCTTCTAATTTCATGCTATTAATAAGTTCTTTAGTTTTCGCCCTTAATTGGGACTCAGAGAATTTCATCTTCGAATTGATTTTCCTTTCGTTTATTGTTCCCCCTGTCGTTTCGCGTGGGCTGGCAACTTGCTGGTGGGTGCAGCAGCAGCAGCAGCAGCAACAGCCGTTGCATCCGCCATCATCGTCATCAGCATCATCCGCATGCTGCTGGCTTGCTTTGCCTTTGGATTATCCTTTGTTACGCATCGACAAGCAGTCGCTGCTTGAGAGCAACATGAACATCTTCCACGCACTTTTCCCCCCAAAAAGCAAAAAAAAAAAAAAAAATAACGAGAAAAAGAGAGTACGATCGAGGCTTAATTGCACACATTTTGCTGTTCAAGTGAACTCTGATTGCCGCTCTCTGCTCCGTTAATTGGCCAAAGGAAGAACTCCAAAAACAACAACAACAACAACAGCAGCAGCAACAACAACAAGAGAAACAGCATTTTGGGTGCCACTTTGATGCCTTGCCGATGATACGTAAAAACTTACCAGGACCAACAACATACCAAAAAATTTGCATTTCAAGCAGCCCGCGATTTATGACCCAAGAATGGTGAATAGAGGAGGGGAAAAGGAGAATGTGTGTGTGTGTGTGTGGGAGAGGGGGATAACTGGAGCCTGTGACGAATCCAATTATGAGGCGCGCCAGCTGCCAACTGTCCAATGAATCGGTTAAACCGGGTGGCAGTGGTTCCTGCTGCTGCTGCTGCTGCGTCCCGGGTGCCATATGCCTGACGCGATAATGTGCCATCAAATGGCCATATATATATAAAATGCATACAAGCAGGATTAAGCGTTTTGTTAACAGATTTATATTGAACTGATTTATGTGTCGTGCTTTTCGTGCCACCAAGATTTAGCAAAATGACACCAAAAATATTATGAGGATTATGATGATGATAATGAGCTAGCCAATGGTTAATAGAGCCTTAAATGGAACTAAAAAAAAAAAAATCAGCTACTAGAAAACTTACTATCTCTTACTTCTCTCTGTTTCATTTCGGTTAAGGGTTTCGGTTTGCTTGTCGTTAGCTCCATGTGCTTTCTCTGGCTTCTTTCGATTAAATGCACTTGGAAACGCTTTGTCTTTGCACTTTCCAATCCAATTTCTTCGTAGCACAGAAATGTCAAATTCAAGACAAAGTGCATGTCATTTTTCTATTGCACTTCAATTGCAGCGTGGGCCAAGCCAAGCCAAGGCAAGGCAAAACCAAAGGCGGCCATAGGAAAGAGTATGGAGGATGGCAGATGGAAAAGATGGTGAGATTTCTGATGGGGAAATGAGAAGTGGGAGGTGGGTGGTGGTAGCAATTCGAGTTTTGCCATCTAAAGCTTTTCAAAACTAAAAGCTTTTCCCACAACAAAAACAGAAATGAATTAAAATTGATGATAAACAAAATGACGTAAAAAGGAAATAAAAACAAACAACGAAACAGCAAAAAAAAAAAAAAAAAATGGAAACAGAAAAATATGGAAATATTTTTGATATATCGCGCAAGTTGCCACATGCAACACAGCAGCAACACCATCAGTTTTCATTTCAACTTGCCACAGTGGACAACCAGATCGATATATATTCTATATTCTATTAAGATATGGGGTATATCCATTTTGATTGATCTAAGGGATGACTTCTCCTCTTTCTTGAATGTTGACTCTGGCCAGATCAGGGGTCTATAACTTATCCGAAGTTACTATTCCCCCATCGAAACTCTCATCTCATTTTGGAAAGGGTATACATAATTCGACAGGAATTTCATTTTCGGTTTCATTCTCTGTTTGCTTATCGAATTTAAGTGCTCCCAAGTGGGATTTGGACTGTGACATTTGACATCTGGTCAAGTTATACTCGTACATACTGTGCATACTATATGCACATATATCTACATATATACATACATACATATATACCCGATACATATGTATGCACATACATATGTAATGTAAGCTTTGGGATTGAAAATGGAAGCACTTGACTTAATGCCTGACCAAAAATTACAGCCAAGCAGAGCAGCAAACAAAAAAAAAACAAAAAATCCAAATGCAACTTTGAAAATTGGCCCTCAGGGTAGTCAAGCCAAGGCAGAGGCAAGCAGCCAGCCAGCCAGCCAGCCAGCCATCCAGCCATCCAACCATTCAGTCAGTCAGTCAAATTGAGGCTGCCGCTGAAGAAGTCGTCGTCGTTGCCACCACAATCAAAATACAAGCTACAAAAAACTATATAAGTTTAAGTGAGGGTCAAAGGAGCGTAAGGGGGAAGGAGGAGGAGGAGGAGGAGGATCATCCTCCTCATCATCATCGTTTCGGCGGCGTGTCGATCGACGACGAGTGGCAGCCGCGTGCTTTTTGGGTGAGCGTCGCCTCATCGTCGAATTAAGCAAATTATGGCCTGTGCTTCTCCAAGAAGCAAGAAGTTCCAAGTTCTCTCTCTCTCTCGTTCACCTCGGCTTGTGTTTGACTCGAGATGATGTTGCCGCGTTTTTTTTTTTTTCCTCTGTATTTTGTTTTATTTTGTTGGTCCAGCAGATGCTGCAATTTAGCTTAATGCCCAGGATTAAGTTGGACTCTCTCCCTCTACCTCTACCTCTGCCGAATGCAAACTGTCGACTCCTTTTTTTTTATGGCCGCGTTCGTTTGTCCACTCGTCGTCGGCTCTTCAAATTTACGCATGTAAATTTTTGAGACCATAAAACGAAGGGTAAGGCAGCAGCAGGCATATTGAGTCAAAGGAAACTCGGGAATCATCAAGTGAATACAAATTTTAGATCCCCGATTAGTCTTGGGATTTGTAGGGCATCCAATGATCGATCAGTACGACTTAAATGGGGAATTTTTTTGTTTCTGCTCCTGGAATTTTGCGTTTTTGCGCTGCTGCAGCTGACATTTGTGTGCCGCTGAGATATTTTTTGAATGCAGATTTTTCACTTAAAATTATTTCAATTACGCCAAGTACATACACAAAGAGTGTGAGAGAGAAGGAGAAGCCTGCTGAAGGATTGGCTTTTTTGTCGTCGTTGTCGTCGTCGTCGTCATCTTATGCCCTTGGCCTGAGTCTCGGGGTCTGGTTCAGGGTCTGGGTTTGACTCTGAGCCTGGCAGCTGCTGCCGCCTTGGTGCAGTTGTCGCTGTCTTCCTGGCAAGTAGTAGATTAAATGCCACAAACCGCAAACAGACAAACTTGGTCAATTATTTTCAACGGCGAACACAAATTATTGATGCAGGCGCGCAGCGAGCGCATCCCCATCCCGGCTGCCATCCTGGCCGCCAAGTGAAAGCCCATGGAGAGAGGCCAACCGCAGCCCATGAAAGAGGCTCATCAATCTGATGAAGACGATGACGACGACGACGTCGTCAAGACAATGGGCTTCAGGGACCAGACCACGACAAGGCGAGGCGAGGCGAGGCGAATCAAACCACATTGTAAAAGGTCTTCATTAAATTAGTGAAATGAGCAAAGTTGTGCTTGAAGCCTTGGAAGCCTTTGAAACTGAAACTGAAACTAAAACTGCAGCTAAAACTGGACTGAATCTGGATCTGGATCTGAAACTGAAACTCTGCCATTTAATGTCACAAAATATTTGTTGTCAAATGTCTCTTTGGGGTTTGTCATTGGGTGATGACTTAACGAGGATTTGAGATGCTGCTGCTGCTGGTTCCCCTTCTCTTTGCCTTTTGTCTTTGTCTTGGGGATCTTCTTCGATCTTCTGCTAAATTGGCTCCACTTGTTGGGTGGGTTCGAGATTTTAGTTCATCGATTGAACCATCAATGTCTCATCAAACAAAAAAAAAGAAGACTACATTGCAGTATAGACATTAAAGCAAAGTAAAGTGGAGTGGAGTGGAGTGCCATGCCATGCCATGGCGTGGTGGTGGAGTTTGTCTTTCTCAGCTGCTGCCGCTGCTGCTGCTGCTGCTCCATTTGGTAAATGGCAGTGGCTAGTCCACAAATTGTGGCCATGAGTTATTAAATTTCATTGAAGCGTTTACAATTTTATTTCGTTGAAATCAAAAACCAGGGCCAGACGCCAACTGAGCCCCTGGTGGCCACCTGCCAACTGCCAACCACCCCCTCACTCCCTGCCCACCATCGATGGTATCTCTCTCCTTTCTAATGAGGCCAATTCGAATGAATGGGGCAATGCCAATATTTTCTTTTTTATTTAGGTTTGTGTTTTTTTTTTCTTGTTTTTTTTTTTTTTTTTGTTGGTTGGTTGGCTTTTTCCAGGTTTTCGTTTCGTATTTATTTTTGGTTTTTGGCAATTTGAAAATTGCATTTGATTACACGGAATTTTTGTTAGCGGTTAATGAGAGAGTGCAGGTAGTATAAAGTATTTGTGGCTTTTGATTGGATGAGCACAGTGAGCTGAGCATTTATGATGCAATATTTTGGGATTCATGCTGAGCACCCGCCAACAGCAATACGATTTCAGTTTTTAATAAATTGTGTTTATTTTATCCACTCTGAAATTCAATGTGTGTGTGTAATACAATGTTGCATATATGTATCTAAAAATATACATACCCATAAATACATATGATATGTAAAACTGCTTTAAATGGGGTATATCAATTTTACAATATTCTCTCTTTGCGTTTGTTTATCAAAAGGTATCGATATTTTTCTAAAGACATCGAGCCAAGTGCTATTTCCCCGTAAAACTAGGACTATTCCTAAACCAAAGACTCCAAATCAATTGAAAATTTTAAGTAAATACATTAGCTACAGTGCTTATCATATTTATAACCCATTTTTAAACGAAAAAAACACATTGGCTGAAAAATTGTTCCCAAATGACATATTCCCTCAAAATCTTGAAAAATGAGTAGCTCAATATTTGAATTATGAGTGAAAAATAACTTAAAACTTAAGAAGTAAAAATAAAAAAAAAGCACCCATTTTGCTGAATCAAAGTTAGAGCCCAATTTCATTTTTTGATCAAAAAAATTCCGAACCCGTTACGGAATGGTGGAAAAACGACCTCCATTTACCTTAGTCAACTCAAAAATTGTCGTTCTCATTGAAGCCACTAAATTTAATAAAAGGTCCTTTGCGAGACTTTGCTATTCATTTAGAATTTGCATTTTAAGATCTCCAACTGTCTCAATTTGGCGATTATTGGCGTCTTGCAAAAATACCCCAGACATTTTCTATCGGGTTGAGATCGGGAAAACTCTCTGATTAGTCAAGTACATCAACAAAATGACATTCCTCAAAATACTCTCCTAACTCGAAAAGTAAGAAAAAAAGGTCCTTTTCATAATCAGATAATTGTTTTTCAAAGGGCATTTGTACTAATTTTCAAACTTATTTTCTACTGTGGGCTATAATTATGACACATAAAAATGCTAGCCAAGATAGATGCGAGCACACGGCAAAAGTTAACGGTGCTTTCTTAGTTTTCTAAAAATAGAACACAAAATTTGGTAAATTCTACTAAAAATTTCAAAAATATTGTTAAATTTGATTTAAAGTTTAAAGCTGCTGGGTGGGTTATAAATGTGACAAGCACTGTATAAGTAGCTAATTATTGATACTTTTTTCGACTTGAGTTCATTTAATAGTACATATCGAGCAGACCCTTTGGTCAGTAATAAAAAGACCACTGCCAAAATACTTTTAGATTTGGATTTTCCTTCGACTTTTCCAAGCTTCAGCATGTGAAATTTCGCAACAGTTCGTTACAAGGTAGCTTGACTGCCCATATTTTGGTTGTTTTTTTTTTAATTCTTGGCTCTACTCTTAATACTTACTTTCGCATTGTGAATAAGAAAAAAGAATGGTAAAATTTCATATTGTTAGGCGTTATTTTATTGAATCTTTTATATCGCATATGGATTATATAGTCGGAATTTATTATATATACCTACATAAATGTATAGTTATGTCTTTTGAATATCTGTTTGTTGTTAGCCTAACTAAACTCATTAGAATCTGTTTGTTGTAACTTTGTTCTTGGCATTAAAACTAAAGTTTGAGAGTTGTACAAACTAAATGGGGTATTGTATAGATAGATATATATGTGTGTATGTATGTATGTATGTATGTATATTAGGTATATGTATGTATAGTATATTGCTTTCGGCTTAACTAACCAAAGTCTCTGAAAACGAGCCTGGCTCAGAGTTGAGCAAAGAACTTTTCAACTTTCAACTCCTTTGGCATTGGCATAAGATAAAATTTGTTTTAATTCCTTAATATTTTGTTTGGTTGTTTTTTGTTGTGTTGTTACACATAGTTTTGGTTACTTTGAGCGAATCCTCCCCCTACCCTCCCTTGAGGAGGAAAGGTTATGAGGGATAGCATAGAATTCAAGTGGTTTTTTGATAAATTTTTGAGCACATTGTGTGTCCTTATTCTCTTTGGAATGTCTTATAAACTAATGACTAGACTCTTTTAGGTAAGCATAAGATATGACTTCAAGGACGTTGAGGCTTCAATTCGTGGACTCAGTCTTGACTTTCCCCATTTTCCCACCCACCGCACTTCTCTCTCGCTCTGTCGCGTTCTCTTATTCCATGCCCAAATCATGTAGTAAACGTTGCTTAATTACTTTGCCCTCCTGTTCGGCCAGAAGTTGGGCAGTCACCGTATTGATCAGATTGAAAGTTATAGCAAAAATGCTAAACGCCGACCAGACGCCCAAGGCCAGCCAGCGTAGGAGACGGGGACGACCGCCACCTTGGAGCTGCTTTAGGAAGAGTAGACCCAGACTAAGGCCAGCCAAAGCACCTGTCATATGAGCTATGTACGAAACAGTGGGCCTCGAGCGATCTTCCAATGTCCTAGAGTAGACGGCATAACCCAAATCGCAAGAGACTTGAGGATGGATTATGTTACGGGATTAATGGGGGGCGGGGCCAAGCGGATTAAAAAATCTTTCAGCTAATCAAGCTTACCAAATATAATCACAGCCATTAACTGGGCCAAGCCATGTCTTATCTGGCCAAAATTAAGGACCACACTTGCCAACTGGGCAGCCAATAGGGCATAGACTCCACCGCTGGCACCCACCAGATAGACCTCAGAATCCACAACGCTGGTGCCCAGGGATCCAGCCAGAATGCCAGCCAAATAAATGATCACCGTCCGCCACGAGCCGTGAACCGTTTCCAATGGTAGGCCAAATAGTAATTGGGTTAACACATTAAGCCCAAATGCAGCCAACTGCAATGGAGCAGAGCATACGAGACGAAGCGCCAAAGTTGCAAACGCTGCTCCGGGCTATAGATGAGCGAGGAGTCCTCCATTGATATTTCGCCATTCCTCGCATAGATGAAGACAGTGATCTAAAAAAAAAAAAACAAAGAACAAAAGCAACCGAAAGATAAAGTTACTACTCAACCCCTCAACCTGTCTCTTTTGGTGTGTTTTTGCAACCCTGTTTACCAGCCCCCCCCCCCCCCCCCCCCCCCCCCCCGCCCCTTCACACTCTGCTCAAGTGAAGAAGCAAGACAATAAAACCATCAAAATGCCTGTGGAAAGCCATAATCAAGTCAGTGGGCGCGGGGTTGTGTTGAGGTGGGTGGTTGGTTGGTTGGTGGGGAAGCAACCCTAAAACCGCCGTAGACTGGCAACAGACAGCGACGAGACGTCGCCATTCCCCTTGCTCCCACCACTTGCTCCTCTGCCAATGCTGATGTCTGGCGGCGTCCAGTCTGTGTCTGTGTGTGTGTGTGTGTGTGTGTCTATCTGTGTGGAGCCAGACGAGGAAAACAAATCGCAGACGTGTTGGATTTTTCGCACGCACTCTTTCTATTCGCCCCCCCCCTCTAGCTCGTGATATATTTATATGTATATATATATATTTATGTGTGAGTGTGTGTGTGTGTGTTTGTGTATGCTCGTATATCCTTTAACCGGAAGCCAACATCCATTTACAAATGCATGAGCCGGGCGGGAGAACACAAGGAGTAGTGAGGTGTGGCGGGGTGGATAGGGGGAAAGAAAGCTACACATATCAGCGCGTTGTGTGTGGCAAAAGTCGGCAATTTGTTTGCCTCAAAAGTCAATTGCTTGTCCAGTGAGTGAGTGAGTGAGTGAATGAGAAACTGGATGGGTGGGGGGGTGCGCTGAAATATGATCAAACCAAATACTACAACCCACAACAGCGAAACAAAAACAAAAACAACCACCCTCCCAACAACACTTAACTTGAGATGTTCATGCCACGTTCAGCCAGACGTGACTACTAACTCTGACGCTGACTCTGAATCTGAATCTGAAAGGGTCTTGGGATCCAAATCAAACACACTGAAAAATGCTAAAATATGTAAGAAGGCAACCAAGAAGAGCAAAGCAAGACCCCCCCATGTCGCCATATCGCCTATCAGCAGCTGTTGCCAATATTGATAACTTGCATGAGATACTGCAAATGGTCAAAAAATATGGCACAAGGAAAAGACGATAAGCATTACGAGAGATCTGCCTCTTATTAATCAGTTTTTTTTTTCAAAAAGACTATCGGACCTTGACTGTGCCTGCGATTGCATAGATCTTGAAATCCTTCAATGTCGCCATACAAATAAATGACCCTTAAAAAAATTACTATTACTCCAGAGAACTTAAGAACTTTTCTCTTTAGAAAGTGGCTAGAAAGAATTGCAATCCACATTGGTAAATGGTAATCTGAATCTGAGGACCAAAGTCAAGTCATAAGCAAGTCAAGTCTCTGTCTCTCTCTCTCTCTCTCTCTCCCTCTATCTCTCTCTTTCTCTGGGTTTTTGTGGATATTACGACTCCGATAAAAGCAGTGGCCGGCCACTGGCGCCCATTTATTGATGGGGCAATGATGGAATTTATATCCTGGCCATGTCATTGCATAATCATTTGAAAAAGTTGATTCGTTTATATAGACTAAAGTAACCTGTGCTTCAACGGGGGGGAGGAGGAGGAGGGAAATGGGAGCAATTAATGTAAGGTACATGTGTATATGTGCATGTTCTCATACAACCGAATTGTGGCCGCAATGTTGTGTAATGTTGGACTGATGTCATGGCAACCCGCCCCCCTCGCATTCGTCCCGCACTCGTCCCATCCGTCGCATTTGTCTTGCATGAAAATGGTTTTTATGAGCTCGCCCTCAATCAACCCTTGGCCCAACAGTTTAATCGCATTAAAAAGGGCAACATTGTGTATATGTGTGTGTGTGTAGTGTGTGTGTGTAGTGTGTCTGCTTATTGTGCGGCATGTGTCTTGAGGGGGGGGGATTGTTTGAGAATGAGATTTTGAAGAAGAGTGATGAAAATCCCAAATTTTAGGACCTACCTCCAGCAGGGATACAAACAGAATAAAACAAGGAGGTGGCCAACAACGCAACCAAGATCTGGATGTTGTCAGAAGACGCTTCTCTGACTGCTCCTTCTCCATAATCATATCCTTGCTCATGCTCATGTGCTCATGCAACTCCTTTTCGGCAACAAACATTGTAAGCATGCCGCCTGGGCGTGCCGCCTGCTGATGCTGATGCTGCTGCATCAGCTGGTTACAGCAGACACCCAGCACCAGGCCAGACTGTGAAGATGTCGTCGGATGTAGCATTTCCTCTTGACTGCACTCCGAAAGATGTACGGCTGCTGCCACTGCTACTGCCAGTGCGTCTGCTTCTGCTGCTGCGTCGTTGTCTATTTTTGGGGCGTCGCCGTTGTCGTCGTCTGCCTTCTTGGGCTTGTGCTTGTGCTTGTGACTGTGCTTGTGACTGTGACTGTGACTGTGACGCTGCCCCACTTAGTAGTAGTAGAGGCGGCGGCGGCTGTCATGATGATTCGCTTGGTATGCTGTCTGGCCCCTGTTTGGCCTCCTGGAATGACAGAGAAAGACAAAGAACTAAAGATACATAAAGATAGCAAGGAGAAAGAGAGAGCGAGAGAGAGCGAGAGAGAGAGAGAGAAAGAGAGTGGTGGTGTAGTGGGTCCAAATTAGCTCAAGGTTGTCTGTTGTTGCTGCGACAAACTGCAACACAATTTGGCAGGCAGACAACTACGCCAATGGCGGCGCCACCATCATCAAAGTCAATACCCGTTCTCCACCCAATACATTTTCATTCTTCATCCCCCAACTGCAAGCACACTCCGCCGTCTCCATGGTCCTACTCCTTCCCCTTTTTTTTTTTTTTTTTTTTTTTTCATCCATAATAGCGCCCTAGACCAGCCATAAAAACAGTACGAATTTTTGTTCTCTCCTTTGCCAAGACAATAAAAATGTTTCGCTTGTTTTTCCTACTTCTTTCTTTTATATATTTCTTTTTTTTTTTTTTTGGGGTGTTCTTCTGTTCCACAAAGCAATTCATTTCCGCTGAAAAAAATGTTTAAAATACAATGAGAGAAAAAAAAATATCCTAGACCTAAGTAAGCTCTATTTAAAAGCTCTTGTGTGAAAAGGCTACTAAAGAGCCAAGGGAAAATTACCAAATATTATGATTATTGTTCACTTAGTAGGAGGCGGATCCACGCCCATAGAATAAAACAGCATTTACCCCCAATTATTCGATAGATGGTCAAGAGATCATTTATTGGCTAAGATCAGTAAGAATAACGATTAAGAAAGGTTTGGATTTGGCTAAAACTTTTAAACTCAAATGGAGCAAAGAGAATTGTTAGTATAGAGTGGACAATTGGGAAAGAGATGATGAGGACCACCAGTTCATAAGGACATTAGTCAAATACAATAATACACAAAATAATGCGGCAGCAGTTTTGTTACTGACGTGTTTCCCAAATACAGTTCAATGGGCAGGGAGAGAAATACATGGGTAAAGGGGACAGTAGCCAGGACCTTTCGGGTGGGTAATAGTAGTCGAACAACAAGTTTACTGGCGGAAGTGCGGCACAAAGCCGTTAAACCGGTTGCCACTGCCTCTGCTGCTGTTGCTGCTACTGCTGCTGCTTCTGGTGGAGCGCATGCCAAAACTGTAAAAATATCGACAGGTGTATCCCTAATGTCCTTAAACATCAAAGCCCTGGCCTGACTGCCTGGGCTATTGCTTCGCTTTTGGCCTTCGCACGCAACTTGTTTCATGCAGGACATCACGAGAGACGCACTGTATGTGTGTGTGTGTGTGTATCCTTGTTTCCTTGAATATAAAACTGGTAGCAGGGCACAAACAACAAAAAAATCGAAATCGAAATTGATGTTGAAGCTGAAACTCTGAAGTCAGTCGATTATGCAAGGACCCCGATGAAGGCAGCGGCGACGACCTCCTTAAGGGCTCCAACTTCTCTTTTCCCCCCCCCCTCCCCCCTTGCTTGTTTGCCGTGCCCCCTCCCCCACCCCACCCTTTGTCGTCTCTCTTCTGTTCTACATTTCTTTCTATGGCATTTTCTATTTGCATTGAACAAATATTTCATTTACATAATGTTGACTATTTTTGTTTGCATTATTTGCCTTTGTGTTTGTGTGTGTGAGTGTGTGTGTGTGTGTGTGTGTGTGTGTGTGTGTGTGTGTGTGAGTGTTTGAGCTTTATTTGCTTTTTGCTTTCTTCATTTTTCCACCACCCCCTCCCTGGCTCTCTCTTATTTTTTTTCTATTCAGTTTCTTGTTGTTGTATTGATTTATGCTGCCGTTCAATGGATAAAATCGAAAACCAAATCTTAGCCAGGTTATAAAATTGTTTTACGAATGAATGAAATTTATGATTTGATTTATTTGATGTCTATTTTTAAAAAGTAAATTATATTTCTTTATGCATGTAGCCTGATGAAAACGAGAATTGAATTGCAAAAATGTTTTAATTACAATAGCCTCAGGCTTCGAGAAGAGAAGTTGGCTCCTTTACGAATAGACATATGTATATAATGTGCATATGTATATGTACATACATATGTGTTTGGAGCATACGAAATAAAAACTTTGTAATTATAACTTGGCTTAAATGTTCATGCCGAGAGTAAAAGTTGTGAACGAAATAAAAAAGCCAGTTGTCGGTACTTAAAAACTTCATTTGGGCCCACTAAATGATACCCTGTAAATACCCTCGCTCCTTCTCAACTTGCAATCGTCTCTAGCCAGCTGATAATGCCCAAACTTATCGTTATATGCATATTTGGGGACTAATTTTCATGCAAAAATTCACAACTAGTTTGAGATGTGGTAAACCCTTTTCGTCGTCCTATTGAAAGTGTGCATATCTCTCTCTCTCTCTTTCTCTCTCTCTCTGTCTGTCTACTTCTACATGAGAACTGTTTGGGTATACCCCTTGGCAAGGGTATAGAAAGTAGCAAGTTGCCAGAGATGAGATGATGATGAGGTAGCTCAACTCATCTTTGACTTTGGGTGGGCGGGAGTAAAAGTGAAAGAATAAACGCAAAAAAAACAAAAAAAAAAAAAAATACTGCTACATGTAACATAAAATTATGCATAAAGAAAGTTTCATTAACAATAGCAACAACAACAACAACAACAGCAACAACATTAACAACAATGACGAGAAAATTGTTAAAAACTATAATTGAAAAATTTGTGTGTATGAGTGTGAATGTGTGTGTGTGTGTGTGTGTGTGTGTGGTGCAGCAGAGACATACTGGGATAGTTGGGAAGGGGGGAGAGAGAAGAAGACATAAAATGGACTTTAGTGGTACAGTCATCGCAAGTGGCGGCGAGAGTTGCAAACACGCAGAGGCAAGGCTAAACGCCTTCATATCTATATAAGTAGTATAGAGAAAATACATTAAAAGTATTACAATAAAATCGTTAATGAATACTTAAATAGCAACCTTCACTTTATACCCACTTCATGATTGGGTGACTTTTTCACTTTAATTAAGATTTGATCAATCAGTCGCCATCGCTCATAACTACTGATAAATAAAGAATCTTGCATCTTGACCAAAAAGCTTGAGGAATTTGCCACAATTCGTTTGATTGGTGGTTACTTTGATTTTGTGTCATTTGTTCGTTGCAAAGAGCTTTCACTGTAGATGTACATATCATATATCTATGCCATCTATGGCAAGTATTGCAAGCCGCCTGGGAAAGAGGTTTCACTTTTTTTTTTTTTCTTAAGTTTAGTTGGGGGCTTTTTTTTTATATATTTGCGCGCATTTTGTATATACTTATTTGTGAAATGTGCGATGATAACGAAGCGAGCGTTATGAAAGATAGCATTGCCTAGGTGGGACACACAGACACAGGTAACAAAGAAAACCATGGCGAAATCATTGAGAAGGTCTCAACGGTCTTCCAAAGTTAAAGTCGTCATCGTCGCCTCAGACGTTGTCGTTGTCGTTGTCGTCGTCACTCATTTCACAATAAAATTCCGGCAATTGAAACGAATGCGATTATAAGTCGCGCACGCCATGCCAACTCCAAAAGCCCCATGGAATGAAAGAATTGGTCGGAGGGGTGTGAGGAGTGGAGGAGGGAGGGCAAATGGAGCATCGCGATAGCCAACTACATAGAGAGTTACCATCGGCCTTACAATGCCGCCGACCCACGCAACCTCCGGCGGTGGCTTCAGCAGAGTCCAGTCGTCAGCCGGCAGCCAGCAGTCAGTTTGCTGCCTTTAAAGTTCATTTCCATTTGGTGGATTGCATGTCGTCCATGTCGTTTGCTGTGTGCAACTGCTGCTGCTGCTGCTGCTGCTGCAACTTCATAAAACGATGAAAGAAGGCACTAAAGAGCCAAAGAGCTCAAAAGGCATTAAATGGTGGGAAGGCGGGGGGGGGGACTCCCCATTTTTCTATTGGTGTAGTGCGATGCGATGCGGTGGGGGTAGAGGTGAGAAGCAATCTCTCTTTGCCTGCTTTCAATTTAATTGTAATTTCTTTTTGTGTTTATTGCGTTCGTCTGCTGCTTACGTTTTAATTTCATTAACTTCCATGTGTGTGTGTGTGTGTGTGTGTGTGTGTGCGCGCTTAGTGTGTGAAACACTTGCCCATCGCACTTGCCCCCTCATCAACCTCTTTCCACACTATACTAAGACTTATTTTGACGTAAAATTTTTTGTTTCACCAATTTCAAGAGAAGAAGCCAAGTCGTCGTCGTCATCGTCGTCGTCGTCGTCGTTGATCTTGATGACGAGTTTGAGTGAGATTTAAGATAGATTTAGAACGGCAAACGGAACCATTTTCATTTCCAGGTGGTCGTCAAATATAATGGGACATGACAAATGTAATTGCGGAGAAACTAAATAAAGCTAGTAGATGTGCATCATATAAAAAATATCCCAATGAAATTTTCCATAAATTGTCTCACACCAATTATTTCCTCGTAGGCTTAGGCTAGGCTAGGCTAGGGGGAAGCCAACCTGAAGATCGATTTAATTAAATTAATTGTGTCTCTTTGATTTGCGCAACAAAATACATATGTGAAAATTTTAATCTCCTTTCGACTAGTGTTTCATAATTACAAATTGAGAGCCTGTGTGTGTGTGTGTGTGTGTGTGTGACGTCTGTGTGTGTGTGTGCTTTTGCCCACTAGTCTTTCTTCTTTAAAGTATTTATGTCTCTTTGGAATATTTCTACGACTTCGCATCAATGCACAAATCAGTTAACGTCCGGCAAACAGACAGAGAGACAGACAGACATAATCACCTGCAGCGACAAAGACACCACCTGACCAAGCGACCGACCTACCGACGACCACCTGACCACTACAGAAATAGAGGTATACCTTTCATGCGTTCGTTGTTGTTGTTGTTGTTGTTGCCTAAACAAGTGCAACGGGTATCCATGTTTATTTTACGGTTCAACGATTATTACCAGTTATTGTCTAATGCAACCGTAAAAGGGGCCACAGCCAGCACTAGACACCAGCCACCAGCCACAAAACAATGAGAGTGTGTATGTGTGTGTGTGTGTGTGTGTGTGTGTGTGTGTGTGTGTGTGTGTGTGAGGGGGAGGAAGAAGGGTTTGTCGAGAGTGGGGGGTACAAAACAGGAGAAGGCCACTTTTGACCAACGCCAGACAAACGAACGAACACAACCACAAAAGTGGATGAGGTAAAACAGGTGAGAAGTGAGAGAGAGAGAGAGAGAGAGAGATGGCACCAAACAAAATCGACTGAAGGAGGCGGGTTCGGATTGGGTCGGGTCGGTGGTCAACTTTTGTGGATCTACAAATGTTTCTGCTGCTGCTGCTGCAGGCAGTAGGTGTTGCCTGATTATTACAACAACTGCGCCACCACCAACAAACCAAACCAAACCAAACCGAAAAACCAACCCAATACCTACGACCTCTCCTCTCCTCTCCTCTCCTCTCTCCTGGCTGGCGGCTGACTAGTGCCCGCTGTCGTAGTTGCGCCTGGGTTGCTATCAATATTTTAAACACGTTCCAAATAAACAGAAAACAAAACAAAAAAAAACGAAAAAGAGAGAAAAACATTTGCCTTTTGCCAGACAATTCCGAAAACGGAAGTTCACACGGAAATATAGAAGAATAAAAATAATATTAATCAAAGAGACAAACATTTATAAAATGTATGTACATACCTTCTATATAACATACAAAAAAAAAAGGAAACAACTATGAAAATGAATCACGCAATCCAGTCAAAATGGAGAAGGAATAACGACGAATTGAATCGAATCGAATTGAATCGAATCGAAACGAGGCAAATTTAATAATATATGACAAAGCTACAGAACATAATACAAATATTTGAGGAATTTGCCCCTTGTGGCGGGGGAGGAGGAGATAGAGACTAAAACACGAGACAAAAAAGAATAAATTTTTTTTTTCGATTTTTGGCATGTGGCCCATCTCAAAGAATTATCAAGGAGAACTAAATAGTTCGTGTATGTCTGTGTGTGTGTGTGTGTGTGTGAAGGGGGAACCCAGGGGCGTAACCAGAGGACAGAGGCAAACTAAACCAAAATAGTGGTTAAGAAATTGTTTCTTATTTATCTTGCTTATGAAATTAACAAATTTTTTGCTTATCCCCCTTTGTAACTACGCTCGTGTTTTTGTTTTTTTTTTTGTGGGGGGGGGGGGGAGGGAAATCATCATGTAAGCTGTTGAGCAGAAGGGCAACCCACATGCGATGACATATCAATAAATTAGCCACGCATTCGATTAATCTGCGAATGAGACACAGACCGAGACATGGACAAAGAGAGCGAGAGAAAGACTTGGAGGGGGAGGGGTAGAGGGAGAAGAAGACTTTGTCTAGACAGAACGAGAGACATGGCCAATTACTAGGCAAGTGCCTTGGGCTATATATATATGTACATACATATGTAACCTACAGTGGAAGCTGTTCGAAAGAATGTCTGTTCATTATATCATTATTCACTGTACTTGCTGGCCTCTAAAAACTCAACAACAACAACAACAAAAATATGCGAAATAGGACCCACAAGTTTATATTATGGTCAACAGATGGCATTAAGAGAATGCTTAGAGGGCTCACTTGATTTATATGATGTGACTACATCCATAAGAATTAAGTTAGAAAAATTTCACTTTGATCTAATCGAATTGGGTGGGGCGGCGGGGTTGAGCGGGGGGGGGGGGGGAGTCTCTGGTGGCAGAAGCTAAATTGCGGCACGAACGCGAACGCGCGACTTTGTGATAATTAACTTCATGCAAAAGATAGAAGAAATCGTTGTCCGACGGCCGAACCAATTTAATGCAAAAGCCATCAATTAACCCGCTTTTACCCGCACTAGAGAGAGAGAGAGAGCGAGAGAGAGAGAGAGACAGCAAGAGATGCAACCAATTGGACAACTGGCCAACTGCTGTCGGGCTAACTAGTGAACGGATCGCTTCGAATGGGATCGAGCGAAATAATAATCACATCTAACGATTTGCACGTAGTTCCGTTAGCTAATTGGAAGCACAATCCTCCATCTCCCATCACCATCTCAACCAGCAAAGCAAAGCATCACCCAATCTATTGCCCAACGGTTTAGGAAGCACAATTGACGGGAAATTGCAGTTGGTGACAATGACCCAATGGGAATGGAACTGGGCTGGTGGGACACAATGCTTGGGTCTCTCGGACCATAATGGTCAGAGGCTTGTTTCTTGCTCCATGAATAATTAATTTATGATTTTTTTCTCATTGTAAATCATAACAATTAATGTTGCTTTAAATGCACACACAAACTGCGAAAAGAGAGACGACAACGCAAACAGGAGGGAGGAAGGTGGGGGGGGGGGAGGGATAGAAAACTCAAGCAACATAAAGAAAGAGCGTGAGGCGTAGGGGTTGAGGATAGCCCAAAGGCTACCAAAGAACAACAACATTAAAAGGCAATTATGCTACCCAACAAAAGCAGCCGGTCGATGATGAGGTTAAGGGGATAAGTAGGGTGACGGCGGGAGGGGAGTGGGCTCGTGTAAAAACAAAAACAACAAATTATATATAAATGTTAATAAGAAACAGAGCAAAGAACTAAACAAAAAAATATATATATATATATATAACCCAACGATTAATGAACCGACTTTACGATATCCTCTACTCATTTTGGCCAAAAGATCTTAGATGGTAAAAATTAACCAAGCCAGGAAACCCCTTTAACCCTTCAAAGGGAATTCAGATTAGACCTTGACTAGTTCTAGTTCTCATGGGCAAGTTAAGTGAAGAAAAATTACAGGGTATTTGCTGTCAGGAGACAGAAGAAAAGAAAAATGCGAACAGGAAGGAATGTGGGCGAACAATTCGCATGATAATGGAATGGAAATGAAAATGGCCCGGCAAGACTTTGCCTTGTTCTCTGCTGCTGCTGCTGCTGCTGCTAAACATGCGACAAATTGGTTAGAAATAAGAAAACCAAAGTAAAAAGAAAAGGAATACAAATACATAAAGGAAATGAAAGGCAAGCGAAATCATCGTACTCTGGGTAGAGGGGGGGTGCGGATCATCTTAATCATTATCTTTTGCTTCTTCATATCTCTAAATAGTTCCGCATGAAGATTTTCTTGCAATCAGAGTTTTCACCGACTTTCCATTCGCGCGAAGCAAAACGTGCTATTTGAGCTTCTTCATTAATGAGTTCAATAGCTGTGAAAATGTGCAAATGTTTTGCCGCCACAACACTCATACTCACACTCACAACACTAGGGGGAACATTGAACTCCTCGCAAACATGCCCTGCCCCTCACTTCTCGCTCCTCGCTCCTAGCCGCTAGCCGTGCGCACTTTACCTTTCGATTATCACATTTCGATTAGCAAGCAAAATGTTCGTCTGTGTCTCACTGCTTGCAGACTCTACTGACCTGGCCAACTGGCGTTCATAACTACATTAGCACCGCTGGCGCTGCCATCGACCCAACTATGACCCAGGCGCACCCCTTGCATGCGCGTCCCTCGTCTCGTTGCTCCACTCAATGCCGCCTGACCAGCGTGCGCGATCTACTTCACAACAAAAAAAAAAAAATATTCACCGCACAGCGGTCGACTACTACTACTACTACAACTACTAACTACTTATTTTTAGTCGGTGTACTGCCCCGCCCCATACCACCGCCCCGCTTGGACGGCGCCACCAGCAGTAGCAGTAGTCGTCCCGCCGTTCCTTCGCCGCCCCAAGACTTGGCGTGGTAATTATTCGCGTTCAGCTGAGTGCGCGAGTCTGCAAAGCGTAACTTGTAAGTTGTACTCCATAAGAGAGAGAGATACAAAGATACAGATACATACAGATACATAGATACATTCACGTATCTCTTGGCACGCATCTACATATGGAAAAGCCTAAGCATTGACTACAGATACTTATTATTATTATACGACTTAGAGATGGGTAAACCACACTCTCTCTCTCTCTCTCTCTCTCTCCCTATCGGTCTGTCACGCTAATCACGAAACGAATTCCCTTCAATTTGGACTACTTTCTAAACCGAGTGGTTTATTTTTGTGAATAAAGAGTCCAAGGTTTTTGAGTTACTTTTGACTTTAAATCTAATAGGGAATTTTAGATAAATTATAGAACTTTCATGATTGCTTTCTAGATTACAGGATAAAGGATACAATTTCTTGAAATAATGCCGACTTAATATTACTTCATCTTTTCATATGATTTTCTGATCTCAATTGGAGTAGTCGACACGCTTTCTTTTTGAGCTCCACTCTGCTGCTGATCCCCATCTCTGATTGGTGAGATTTGTTGGATCTCAATCTGGTGGCGGCTGGCTGGCTTGGACAAGAGTTTAATCACCGTTGCCGTTTAGTTCACTGAGCTTTTGTTATTGTTGTTGTTGTTGTTAACATTGTTGTTGCTATTGGTGTGCCTCACATAGTTTACATTTTATAAGTTAATTGAGTTAACTGTGAAACTTTGCCAACATTTGCTTACATTTATCGCAATCTTTCTTCTTTTTCTTGTTGCTTTGACTCATTTGTTAATGCAAATTTGATGAATATCCGCAAAAAGAGAATAGCAATAAAAGACAAAAAAAAAAAAAAACGAAAAAGAAAAAACTAAGCAAACTTAGTTTTCTTTTGTTTTGTTTTGTTGTTAATATTGTAGTCGATCTATGAAATACAATACAAATATCTGCAAGTGCAATTTGTCCTAATTGAGGTGACCTTTTCATGCTCATTTGCAACCAACCTCCCTCTCCCTCTCCCTCTCTCGCTCACCTCCTCCCTTGTCATTCGACTTTTTCCCCATCGACTCGTAATGCGCTCCTTCTTCCCTTTTTCTGTGGTTATCATTTGCTGTCTGCAAATGTTTTAATTATAAAAATTTTTCGCACATTTTTTTTTCTTTACTCTCTCTCTCTCTCTCTCCCTCCCTCCCTCTCTCCGTCTGCCTCTATCCCTGTGTCATTTTGTGTTAATTTGTTGTTGCTGGCTAAATTGCTTGTAAAGCTGCTGCATAATTCGTTTTGCGGTTGAACACATTAAACAAAAATACAGCCAAACATTCATATGAATAAAACAAAAATTTAATGAAAAAAAAAAAACAAAAAACAAATGAAATTTGTGCGTCGTTTAATTGCCAGAATATTTCATTTCGCATTCGCATAGTTTCATGTAAAAAGTTGTTATGTTGGTTTTGTGTTTTTTTTTTTTTTTTTTTTGTTTTCTTTCTCGTTTAGCATTTTTAATGGTCAAGAACTCTCACCATAATTGTGTATAAGCCAAAACAAGTGGAACAAGTGTAGCGGAAAAAACAACTAAATTGTACAAATGAATATTGTTTAGAGATCATCTACGAAAGTCCCTCAGGTTGGCCATCATTTTTAGCTATACATTTAGCCTTGGGTTACGGGCATGCGATTAAAGGAAGAAGTCCTCCATCCCGTGGGTGTGTGTGTGTGTGTGTTGGTCTATTACCCTTGCAAACTTGGCCTAAATTAGAGCATTTTCCTTATTAACCACAAAATTTAAGCAATTTATTATACCTACTGTAGGTAAGAAGATGTTTTAGTTAATCGTTTTTTTTGAGTTCATGGCGAAAAAAATATGAGTAAGACAAACACCTGAACCCGCCTAATACAGAGCGATTAAGTTCGCCCAAAGCCTTTTTGTTAACTGAATTAATTTTAGCTGTTTCTTAATTTCTCAAGCGCCTTTCAGCTGATAAGAATTCAAAACAAATTCTCTTAATAAATGCTTTCTGCATCGTCTTAGATACATTTTTTTTTTCTTGCTTAAGACCGAGCAGTAATATTAATTCATTTAGTGTGGAATTAGCGTACAATTTAGTTTAAAAATATTTAAATGATATTCCATTCAGTTGATCATTTCATTCAAAGTGCATATAACTTAGATATGAAGATAAATCAGATAGATAGAGCTCATTTGTTTTAAGTTTAAGACACATACTAAACTGATAGCTACTACTTACTAGAGAGAAGAACTTATTTAAGATAAGGTTTTACTATGGTGATGCGAATTGATGGTAATTTTTCCATTGATAATTCAATTTATGATAAATTTTGTTATAAATATTTGCCAACATAATTTCAACGTGGGGTTCGTTGAGAGTGGCTTCTTCCGCTTTCAAAAAATATTTGTCACATGAGCTAGCAGAGCAGCTAACTAATGAATAGTAACTTTTTTATTTTTTTTCATGTGAGTAGCAAGACAAACACCTACCACCTACCTCAACTGAAATGATTTGTTTAGCCGATCATAAAACGTCATAAAATGAACAAAAAAAAAAAAAAATTGGCACTTTTAACTTACTCTTTTTATAACAGTTTGTACCTTGTACCTTAAACACACACACACACACACACAGAGAGAGAAGGTGTATTATATGTATATGTATGTACGTGTACCCAAAGAGAGGTACGTACCAATAGTTGCTGACGTCAAAGTGTCGGCAATGTCTATTGCCCCTCACCTTTAGCTACAGACAGGCAGACCGACATATATAGGTGTCCATATGGACATGCATATTGTCGTAGGTATGTAAATCCGGAGAGGGTTTTGCCCACACTGTGAAAGAAACTTGTTTTTTTTTGTTTTTGTTTTTTGTTTTTTGGGATCGCCTGTGTGTTAGACGCGGATTTCAGGTGTTCGCATTGCGTGGGACTGACTCACCAAGTTCTACATATCTCTCTACCACACACACACACACATACATATGAGACCCTGGGGGCCACTGTGGGTTCCGTTTCACTTTTCAAAAAACAATTTGTTGCTGCTGCTGCTGCTGCTGCTGGTAATGTTTGTTTTGTGTCTCAGCCAAAGCGATTTCAACAATTTTCTGCAGTTGTGTGCAGTTTAGTCTCGTTTCACACGTAAGATACAAAATGTATCTGTAAAGTGCAAACTGCATCTCTTTTTTTTTCTTTTTCTTTTTCTTTTTTTTTTTGGCATTCTATGAATGTTTGCTTAAAAATTTGTTTATCACAGATTCTTAGTTTAGCTTTTTGTTGTTAACGCGCTTTTTGTTTTTAGTCGCGCGCGCACGAAATCGATGAATGAATGAATGAATCAATGAATGTGAAGAAGAAGAAGAAGAAGCTGCCAGAGGATGAATGTGCCTCAAGCTAAATACGTGTGTAAATGTGTGTGTGTGTGTGTGTGTGGAGTTCCCTTGGTGCTTAGCTTGTTTTTATTATGGATTGCTATGATTCATACTCATAACTTGCATTTGCATTTGCATTGCTTGGGCATTTTTTCTTGTTATTCTTTCCCATTTTTGTCTGCGTTAATTTGCTGCTGAGCTTTGTGTGAAATATTTGCGTAAAAAACAAGCGAGCGAGAGAGATGGAGAGTGAACGTGAACGTGGTAAAAAATGCAACACTTTTCCTTGGCATTTTTACCCACATTTATTTTCGTTGCATTTCCGGCTGCCATTTGCCAAGCAGAGTTCCTTTCATCTGCCTTTCTGCCTGCCTGCCATCCTCTTTTCCTTTTTGTGTTCACCTCACTTTTTGGCATAAACATTTCCCCTTTTCCAACTTTTATCTAATTCAACAAACTGCAGCAACGGCGGCAGCAACAACTTCATCCATTTCGCAAGATTCCCAAGACATTTCCACATTTTCCAAGCCATTGTTGTTGCTAGATTCGCGCGCTCTCTTGGTTTTTTTTCTTTTTCTTTTTTTTTTATTTCTTTCCACCGTGTTTTAACTTGTTAGGCATTCAACTTTTCACATCGTTTCTTCACCTTAGACTGTTTTTTTTTTTTCACTCTTCCCCTCTCCTTCCTAAGCCACTCCAGCCCCCCACCCCCCTGCTGCTTTGGGGTTTTTCTTCTAGCTTTGATTTGGTTTTGTGCAACAAACAATTTTTTATCTTGTCTCACATTTTTTTTCTCTTGATTTCTTCTATTTTGTGTTTTTTTTTTTTTTGCACCCTGAGACTTTGAGACGCCTTAAAAAAAAAAAATGTATCTTATGCAAGCGGGCGGTTAGCTAGCTTTTTGGTTAAAATTTATGAAATTTTCTAAAACATAAAATTGCACTAATTTATTAGCTTTGATCAGAGTCGGAGTCTCCGGACGGATGGATGAATGAAAATGGCAGAGGCAAACCTTGAAGAAACAAAACGAAATTTAAACAAATTACATGAACACACACACACACACACACACAAACAAGCAAAACGGTTTTCAGCTATTGTCTTTTGTCTAAGCTAAATGATTGTTAAGATAGACATGGACTAAGTTGGACAGACAAACAGACAGACAGTCAGACGAAGACAGAGAGAGAGAGAGAGAGAGGAGAGACACTAATGAAGGTCAGCCGAATGTGTGTGTGCTTGTGTGTGTGTTGCGTGTTGTGCGAGGGGAAGTTGTGGACAGCTTTAAGAATGATTAAATATATAAATGTTTGACTTTTGAGCTTAAATTAATGGTAACTTAATGTTGAATGAGTTTGGCCAAGAGTCAGGGGCCAGTCAGTCAATGATTTAACTTGTCTCAAAGCAGAATTAATGTTATTAAATTAACAACTACAACAACACTAAGCGTGAACAATGAGAAAGAGCATTGAAATAATTTAACTAATTTCAAAATTTATCTCATTTTCTCTCTAATACAAGAAATGTCCACGACAAAATGTCGTGGCAAAAGTTTAGGGGTTAGGAATATAATCAAATTTGCCATGGAACAAAGTTCTAAATCGAAGTGGATTAGTTCCACAACAGAGATTGACATTTAGAAGGTGAAATTCCCTCTTTCTCTTTAGGCTTCCTCTCTTGTCTACGCCTCTCAATTAGTTGGCTAATAATACTTTTCAATTACCAACCAACCATTCATTCATTCATCCATCCATCATCCATTCTGATCTCATAAGTTAACTTTCTTTTCTTTTAAAGCATTAACTAAAAGCCAAAACAAAACCACCCAACTAAAAAAAAAAAAAAAAAAAAAAATAGCCTTACCCATTAAAAAAAAAAAGAACAAAAAGAATCAGGTCTTTGGGTCTTTCGTTTCGAGTTGTTGATTGTTGTTGTTGTCTGCAGATGGGCAAATTGTTATATATTTAGTTCTAGTTCTTTAAACGATTTTTCATTTCACACCTTCCCAGCAATTAAGCGTTGTAAAAAAAAAAAAACAAAAAGCAAACTTGACATAATTACAAACAAATATACATACACACATACATATATGCATATACATATATTGAATTTACAACAATAAAAACAAAACAAGTTGAGAAAAAAAAAAAAAAATTAATGCCATTGCGTACAATTTTTAAAAATAGCAAACGCAATAATTTTTTTTCTCTTTTTTTGGCACTCACAATAAACAAAAAAAAAAAAAAAAGAAAACGATAAGCTAAATAAAAATATAATAAAAGCGGAGCCCATGCTTTCGTCCCCCCCGGTGGCAACTCAAGGTAGCGCCCGTTGCCCCCTTTCCCACCACTCGCGTCATGTTGTTCTCCGATGTCATTGGGGTACCTACTTACCATATAAACATGATATATAAATTTCTACATTTGTTTTGTGACTTGTTTTGAACCAAACACACTCACACACACTCACACACACACACACACACACAAAAAAAACCACAAAAAACGCAAATGCTTAAAAACAAAGAAAAAACAATTAACAAAAATGCATTTGCTATGCACTTTTGTCGCGCAATTCACAAATAAGTAGGGAACTGTGATTAACAATGTTGGGATGAAGGAGGAGTAGTAGTAGGAGCAGACACGCCCACCCCATTCAAGCAATGAACGCATGAATGAATGACTAACTTGAATGAATGAATCGAAAGTGATTAATAATATCAATTGGCAGCAGCAATCGGCCATTGGCAATGGCCAACGAATTCGCATTTAATCAAAAGCGTAAAACAATTTGGAGTAAATAAAATACTTAAGTGAATGAATAAATAAATCAATAAAAACACTAGCACAACATTTGTAAACAAATTAAACAGTTAACGAATAACAACAACAACAACGGCAACAACAAAAAAAAAAAAGGAAATCAAAAAGAAGAAATTAATTTGGTTAAAAAGATTTTAAACAAAAGAAACGAAAATGAAAAATTTGCTTGGACAAGCAAAATTGAATTAGTTCATTTATAATCTGGTCAAGAATAGAAAAAAAAAACAAAACAAAGGCAAAATGTTTGAGATTAGAGATCGAGATGTAGATTATAGAAACTTAGTCCTACAAATACAACAATCGATGGCAATAAGGACCCATTGATTCGACCTTAAAATTAGCTTTTCGGCAAGAATCAAAATTTTAAACATGAAATGAGAATACTTCTCTTTTGAACTTTTACTGATTATTATTGTTGTTTTTCCAGTTCGATTGGGTTGGGGGGGTATTAGTTTTTTAACCCTTTGAAAATTTTTAAAATTTTATGTTTTGAATATTCAAATTGAATTTCGAATGTTTTGTGAATGATATTTTCAGTGTATGTTGGCCCAAACGAGATGCAATCTTTTGGTTTGATTTTCTGATTTTATCATTGTTTGATTTCGTGCGTGTGTCGACCCACACACACACACACACACACACAGACACAAACCCCGCAATTCGGAGGCAACTTGGTGTCAGTCGCCGCCTGCCTACATAAAATATTTGTGCGGCCAACAACTTTTAGAAATTGTATTTTTTTTTTTTTTTTTTCGAACAGCGAAACAAAACAAATGAAATTGAGGCAGAGGCGCAGAGAAGCCAAAAAAAGAAGTTGGCTAAGTAGTAGCACTTGGTCCAAGATACAAAACAATAGATACGACAAAGAGATGCAAAAAAAAATAGAGCAGATGCCCGCCCACATTTCCAACAAATTAAATGCGACAGAAAAAGCAGACAACCACCGAGCACAAAACCAAAATCAAAATGTTTATGCCGAAATGAAGAGCAAAAAGTTATTTGTATATTGTTTTGTTGTGTGTGTGTGTGTGTGTGTGTGGTGTGTGTTTTCTTCTTTTTTTTAGCGACATTCACATTTCATTCATTCATAAAAAGAAAAAAAAATCAGCACACAAACCCCTCCCCCTCCCAACAACTATGTGGAGGAGCCAAATCTTAGTCGAGAGGCTGATGTGGCGTATACGCAATGTGTCAGCATCAGAGAAGGAGCAGCAAAAGGAAGGCCAAAATGGCATTCCGGGACACGGGAACTGATGCCATTTGCTCATTCATCTACATTTGCAGGCAGCCAGCCCCCCTACCCTCCCCACACTCATCACCACCCATCACCCAGCCAGCTCACTTCACTTCACTTCACTCACTCTCAACTCAGCTCAGCTCAGCTCAGAGTCGGTTTTTACGACCAAAAAGATACATTCGTACTGAGTATGTAGATGCAGATGCAACCAAACTTTAAGCTGATGGATTTGTTTTGGGGGCGGCAGCTGAAAGAAAGGGATAGTTGCTGGGATAGGGGAGACGGGGTTTTGGGTGGTGCACATCATGTTGTGGAGTACTCACCAATGGGGAAATGCTTTTGACTTTTCTTTTTCTTTTTTTTTGTTTCTGCTTTTGCTGCTGCTGGGTTTTTTTCTATGCTTTTGCTTTTTGTTGTTGTTGTTGTTGGTGTTGTTGTTGTTGTCCGTTTTTGTATGTCATGCCATAAGCGGATGATGTACAAGTTTACTGCCCCAGCAGTTAGTTCCAGCAGTTAAAATTCCTAGAGCGGCAATAAATTTGTTGTTGTAGATGGGAAATACATACAAATATATGTATGTATATAGCACATAAAGCAGCATATATATATGTATGTATATATATGTAGTATATATAGAATTCGTATATGCTCAACATATTATAGCTCAGATTGTCTAGCGTTAGAGCCAAGGCCAAACTTGCAACATGGTCGTTGGGTCGTTTGGGTCGTTGGATCAGTCCGCCTGTCCGTCCGCCTGTCCGTCCGTTGGTCTGTCGGTCTATCTGTCTCTTTGGTAGCTGCCACTGCTGCTGCGTCCTTAGCTTTCTTAACTTCTATTTGATTTACAGTTAGGTCGAGCCGCCGCTAGTGCCTTTAGTGCCGGGTTGCCGTTACAAAGTACCGTTCACTACTGAGCTCGTTTTTTATGCGCTCAGATACTTTTATAGATTCGCAATGCGCCTTCTTACTACTACACCACAAGTCGAGGGTGTTTGTAGCGGGGCGGGGCTGGGTACCCAGGGGGGGTGAGTGGGTTGTAAGCCCAAAGGGGAACAATGTTTTTAGTAGTTTGTTTGTTTGTTGGTTTGTTTCCTCATTCGTTTGTTCGTTCGTTCGTTTATTCGTTTATTCGTTCGTTCGTTCGTCTGTCTGTCCGTCCGTCTGTTATTGTTGTTGTTGTTGCTTGCCTTTTGCACCCCTTTTTTGTTGTTGTTGTTATTACCGGCCGGCCAAGGCGAAAGCCGCTACCGCCTCTCCTCCATCTCCGCCTCCATCTTAGCGACCACGCTAACGCTTCTTCCCCTACCCTTTAACCACCCTTCTCCTCTCCGGCTCTCTCTCTCTCTTCCTTTTCCACTTCTAGTGACTGTCTCTGTCACTCCCCTGGGGGGTGATGGAAAGGGGGGGGGGGTGGTAAAGCACTTCCACCAGGTGCACAATACACAAAACATGTTCGAAGTTCGAAGCACGCGTTGCCAAGTTTTCAGTTTGTGTTTTGGTCAAAAAAAAAAAAATATATATATATATATGTATATACATACATATATATTCAAGCCAAAAACCAAAAGGCAAAAAGCAACGACAACAACAAAAAAAAAACGGTAAATGAAAGGAAAAAGAAGGCAAAAGCAGCAGCAGCAGCAGCAACAGCAGCAACAGCGGACGATGTGTGGAGAAAAAGAGAGAAAAAGGAGTCGAGCAGGTTTCTCTCGAGTGCAGTGCTGCGATCGATGGACGCGACACAGAGTGTGGCAGCAGCAGCAGCAGCAGCAGCAGCAGCAGCAGGTGCACACAGCAACTGCAATTCCACAAGAGAAACAAAAAGCGGACAGCTGATGATGAGACACAGTCGTCGCTTGTTGTTGTTGTTGTTGTTGTTGTTTGGACAATTAACAAGTTACTCATTACCTCCTTTGGTTTATTCTCCTTCACCTTCGCCTCCTCCGACAACTTCATCCTCTTCGTTTGGTCGTCGGGGTCACCCATTTGTCATCCTTCAAAAGAAATATTTCAATAAGAAGACCCCCCTCCTCCCCCCAAAGGCAACATGGCCCCTTATGGATATGTTTATTAAATCATCTCAAAGTTAAAGATTCTTACCGTTATTGCATATCGGTACACCGTAAAAATAGTATACAAAAATCTTAAATTTATTATCTAAATGAATCACAATTCGCAATGCGTCAACATTTTGCTTGAAAACAGATAAAGCAAAAGAGAGAGAGCAAGAGAGAGAGAGTGTGAGAAGGGGGGAGGGGCGCCACCACCACCAACCACCAACCAAGCAACCATCATATGGAAACTGAAAACATATTCAATTAAATTTATCAAGCAATTATACGCTGATCAGATGGATGATTTCTTATCCCCGACTCCCTATCCCTCTCCCTCTCCACTCTCCACTCTCACCCATCTCTCTGGTTGGCAGCACCCTCATGGTATATGGTAGATGGCTAATCAAGGTTGATGCCCGTCATCCCCTCCTCCCTCACTCCACGTCATTTAATTTGTGAACTCGAAATCATTTTAAATCAAATCTATTGAAAATATTTTCGCGATTTCAAAGGGAGGGCGCCTGGGACTTTTGTTGTTGCTGCTGCTGCCACTGCGGTTTGTTGTGGCCCTCAGCCCTCATCATATGTCAGCAGCAGCAGCAGCAGACGTCAATAATGAAGATGATGATGATGATGTCGATGTCGAAGTTGTCGAAGATGTCGTCGTCGTCGTCGTCGATGATGATGATGATGATGATGTTTAAGCAGGGCTCGACAATTGTTGTAGTTGCTTGTTTTTGTTTGTTGCTTGTTTGTTATTTGTCTTGATCGGATGATGCCCTCTATACCATCCCATCCCATCTCATCCCGCCTCGTCTCTCTAGAGAGTCGAGGGACGGACAGGACGGGGCAAGGCCACATTTCAAAATTGTATTCATTATGTTCAGTTAACAAGTCGAGAGAGCCAGCCAGCTAGATGAGATGGGATGAGATGAGAGTTGATAACCCACATAAATGAGTATCTTGTGCATTGTATCTAATATCTTGTGCATGTGTAATTCGCAAATGGCAACACACAGATACATTTATTTTGACACCCAATAACCAACTAGACAGATGACGAGCAGCAGCTGGGGAACATAGCCAAACTTTCATTCAAAGTTAACAATATCTCAATTCGATGTCGTCTCTCTTGAGATACATATATGAGATATGTATATTATATGCATTTTTTGCAGGCCATCCATCAGCCGATCTCTGCTGATCATTTATGGGTTTAGCCCTCCCTCTGGATGATAATAACTTATTAATTTGATGAGCCCCCATTTATCTGGCAGAAGAAGAAGAAGGGTATGGCAAATTGTCTGTTTTGAAAACAAATGTCTTTACACACAAATTACACTTTATGCTTTTGGCCATAAATCGAAAACACAGTTGCTCATAAAAATAGCATGGGCGGAATAAAAATCAGTAAAAAACAAAAAAAAAAACGAAAAAAAAAAGAAAAACACTTTTCAATTCACATTTTCACTCTCACTTTTTGGTTTCTTTCTTTCTTTATTTTTGCCTTTGCCATTGCCTTTGCTTCTGCCACATTTTTAATTGCCCTGGGTTCCTCGAAGCACAAAGAAAACACAAAAAATTATAAAGCCAAAAAATAATATAAAAATACAACAAGAATAACAAAAAAAACACTCGAAACAACCACAACAAGGTGAAAATATTACGCAAAAAATACAACAACAAACAAAACAAAAGAGAAATACCAACAACAACAACAAAAAACAATAATAACAAAAACAGAGAAAAGCAGACGAAAAAGAGAAAAAAAAAACGATTTATGCAAAATGGACAGAAGCAAGGAAACACGAGAGAGAGAGAGAGCGAGAGCTAAAGAGCAAGCAGGAGAGTGGAGGGCGGGGAGTGTGGAGTGTGGAGAGGGGGAGAAAGACGATTAGGCGATTTACGGAATGAAAATAAAATCCAATAAAACATGATTATGACTAAAGTCGAAAGAGGAGACTTGTGCGGGATGATGGAGGGTGGACGGAGGGGGGAGGAAGACACAGACAGATGTTTGACAAACAACAGCAGTTTGCATATTTCAACGAAAAGTTCACTTGCATCTCATCCATTGAATCTGCAAGATACAAGATACAGTATCTGCTTCTGCTTCTTCTTCTTCTTCTTCTTCTACTTGTTCGTTTACTGTTGCTGCTTGTTGTTGCTCGTGCCACATTAAGAACTAACTGCATATGTATATCCTGCAAACAGGAAGGATTTTTTGAACTTCACCTGCCAAAACACACACACACACACACACACGCAGAGCGCGAGAGAGAGAGAGAGAGAGTGAGTGAGAAACGGAAGAAAAAAAGCGAAGTAAAAGGAAACTCTTCAAGCCACATGCCGTCCTTTGACTCAAATTACGTTTTCGCTCCTTATGTACACATATAGAAAACTTACTTAATAATTATTATGATATGCCATTACCTTGCCTTTTACCTACCTTACTGCCATGCCCATGCCCATGCCCTGTGTTCGCTTCCGTTCCGAGTCGGGGTCGGTTCCCGACCACGACAATAAAGCTACCCCAAAAAAAAAAACAAAAAAAACAATATACAGAAATGATGAGTACAGGTAGCATAATATACTCCGCTATAGATAGATGGAGATGGAGCTCACTACAGCTGCATGCGAATTATCGGCATATGCTAAAACCTCTCCCCCCCCCCCCCATCTGCCACTCCCTGCTCCACACACTTACTCCCCGTGGTTTATTCCAATTGAATTTAATTCAAAATCCATACACATTTGGCATACAAAATAACTTCTTCTTCTTCTCCTAGATGAGCGACAAAACGGAAAGTGGCCACAGTTTGAAGTAATCTTCTTTTTCCTATACCCGGGTATCCCGACTCCTGTTGCCAATTGGCTGACGCTAGGCAAGAGAGAGCGAGTGAGAGAGAGAGAGGGGGGAAAGTTACTATAATTATAGAGGCTAGCCACTTGGTCAGCTCATACATAAGTGGATAATATACTAAGTATCTCAAAGTTAGCGCCAAAGTCAGGTACATATGTATGTATGTAGGTATGGAATAACGTTTTATTGAGAAAACCAAAAGGAATCGAGGAACTGAGGGACAGAGACCTCGACAAGAGTCGGCGAGACGAGACGAAATGCTACGTTCCAGGCACAAGCCAATATGCTGGCGATAACAAGACGAGAGTGGGGGTGGCGTTGGTGGTGCCGGCGGCGGTGGTGTGCTGGGTGAATGTGATACGCTCGGTGCATAACAATGCAATGCATTCTCGCCAGCTTAGCCAGCTAGCTAGCTAACAGCCAGCTAACAACAAGTCAAAGCCATGTATCGAGCCAAGTTATCTGCCACTTCTTGCTAGACAACAACAAATTGGCCTGTCCAACGAACAGAACAAAAAAAAACTACAACAACTCACACATAACACCTTGCCAAAAAAAAAAAAAAAAAAAAACTGACGACGAAGCATGTGGTTTCATTTCTCTCCCTCTCTCAGTCTTTCTCTTATACCAACAACTGTTCAAACATGTTCGTTGCGATGCATTTGTTTCTCTTATATGAACAGCTGTTCGAACTTTAACGCAACATGTTGCATATAAGAGAGAGCATTGCGAACATGTTAATTAGAAGAGATGCTATGGCAGCAGTTTGTTGGAATGCCCACACGATCAATGCATCAGCAGTGTTGTTGTGTGGAGGGGTGTGGGGTGGGGGAGGAGGCAGAAGACTGAGACCGAGACCGGATCATGCATGTTTAAAAATATGATGAAATAGTGGAGCTCCCCCCCACCACCACTCGCACACACACACACATAACCAAATCGACGTCCTTTCCGCAATTTATTATTCCAGCTATCGTTTAACTAACAAAAACGGGCCAAGTTCTTAGCCAGGTCCATTAATTCAAAGTAAACCATTCAAATGAAATCCATTAGAGTTTATATTTCAGTCACACACACACACACACACACACAGCTTACACACACTTGGTGACCCCGAACAGCCCGAACACCCTAGGCTCAAAATTTAAAACCATTCTCGATGTGCTCATACAATTTCGGAATCCTTTGGCTTCATGTGCCACCCAACCAGCCACCTACCCACCCACCGACCCATTCAATCTGCAACCTTCCATATAATGCCATTTTGAAAAGCTTATCCAAAAAATATTTGCATAAGATTCAAACTGCATGCAAGAAACGTTTTAAGGACCACCTCTTCCCCATCCTCCTCCTACTCCTCCCAGCCGACCAACGCCTGAAAATAAAATGCAATTCACCCAAATGAAACAAAATAACTGAACTCACCCTGTAAGACCAGAACGACCACCCACTCTCCGCTCCGCTTCTACTACATACTTCCGACTGGCAGCTCTCCGTCTCCTGCTCCTCCTCCTCCTGCTCCTCCTTCTCCTTTTCTCATCATGTTGGGCTGCAGCCGAGTGGCCTTTGCCTGGTTGCAAAAGTTTTGTTCCAAGTTTTTGGCAGTCAAGTGTGGAGTTCATATTTGTGTTGGAATTTCCATGCCCAACCATCACCATTTCCCCCACTCCCCCTCCCCTCATGATGATGTTCTTCTTGTGTTCGTTTTTGGGCCATTCAGTTACCTAATTGTATGAAAATACTTGGATCCTTTTTGGGTTTTTGGTCTCAGGCAAATGGCGAATTAAAGCCCCAAACGAGAAAGCGAGGTGGAAACTTTCAAATGTTGAAGGTGTTGTATGCGGTGGCTTTCCCATTTGTGTGACATCAATTTTGGTTTGAGTTATTGGCTCAGTTCTCGGAAAGTGTGTTGTCCCCTCCACCCACCTTCCAGCCATCCCGCTTTCTCCTTTTTTGGAGCAGCAGCATCTCCTCTTTGGCATTTTCGAAATGCAGCGAAGCATTTGACAGCCTTGGCATATGCAAAAATTTACATTTGAATTAAATATTTGACACCAGCAGCAGCAGCAACAGCAACAATCCCCAAAAATCCTTGGCTACAGCTGGGCGTATACCGCACTCGTTCACTCACCCCGTCTTACCATCATTTCGACTAGCTCTTCTGTGTGTCCCCCTCTGGTAGCCTCATCAACCGCAATGGCATTCTCATGGAAGCCTTTTTGCCTTTGACTCTATACTGGGTTTGCAATTTCTGCAGATTAACTTTATCCTTTTTTTTCCTCCTCCCCCCCCCCCCTTGCTCCCTCTCTCTCTTTCTCTTCATTTCGTTTTGGTTTTTTCTTTTTGTTTTTTGACGTGGTTGCAGACACAAAATTGCAAGAGCAACAGAAGGAGGAGGCCCCTTTAGAGGAGTTTAGAGTGGAACCTATTTTGTGAAATTTATTAAATAGCAACTACTTCAGGCAAAGGATTATGAATAACAAATTGCTCTAATGAAATCCTTTTTTTGGCCAACTCTGAAAACGGAAAAAGGTTATTAAGACAATGCAATTTCTATGGGTATTAATTTCATGTTTCTGTCATAACAATATCTACTACCCATGGAAAGAATTTCTATTCTTATCGAACGAATGATTTGAATATACAAATATTGTTTAAAACTTGGAAAAATATATTTATTTTGTTATAGAGAGGTCCATCCTAATGGCCATCAGTGTCATATTCCCCTTAAAATTTACAAGTTTATTTTATTTTTTTTTGTTTTTGGTTTAGCATTTTTGCCTAGATTTTAATTAAATCAAAATATCTAAGAATTCTCTGTGCGAGTGTGTGTGTGTGTGTGTGAGAGAGAGAGAGAAAAGGCGTGGCCTCTGATCGTTGCAATGGCGATACAAAAAATATTCTCAACCATTTCGATAAGAAATTTCATCCAGAGACAGGCAGCACAGCATCCATCCTCATCATCATCATCATCATCATAATGAGGAGGAACGTGAGGAACTGACCAACAGATGGGTCAAGTTACTTAAAGAAAACCCGTTTTGCAGAGAGTTCTGGTTCTATTCGCTCTCTCTCTCTTTCTCTCGGACTCTTCCTATCTCTGTCTCATGCTCATTTGTGATTGGAAGAGACCCAAAAAAAAAAAAAAAAAAAAATAGAGGAAAGCAAGAAAGAAGAAGGCTAAGACGAACTACCTGATTAAGGTCTCTTTTTTTCTCTCGCTCTCGCTCTCTCTCTTTCTCTCTCTTTCTCTCTGTCTCTGTATCTCACTCTGTTTCACTCAACAGGCAGGCTTCTTGTAGTCGAAGGTCAGAAGGAGTCATTAAGTCAGAAACCACAACATCATTAATAAAAAAGGAACACACGAAGAGAGAGGGTCCTTTTTGAAAAACTCAGAGAAGAATTGAAGGAAGGTGGTGGGGAGGAAGAGGCAAAGGCGCAAAGGGGTTGAGTGGATTGTCCTAATGGTTAACACGTCAAGGCTAATGAGCCGCAACGTAGATTAATTTGTGGGAAAATTTGTTTGTCTTTGTCTTTGCCACAGCAGCTGGTCATTCTTTCTGCCCTGCCCTGCCCTGCTCTGCACTGTTGTCCTCCCCTTCTGGCCTCAACTATGTGTGTATGTAGTTGGCCACCTAGTGGAACTAAGCCTCTTATTACGGCTTAGTTACTTTCCGCTTTTGTCTTTCGAATCTTTCAGTTTGATTAAGTAAATTTTGTAGATTTTATTAAACCAAAAAAAAAAAAAAAACACTCCCCACTCCCACCCCCCCTCGCGCCACTTTCGATTGGCATTGCACCTGCCTTGCATATAGATAAAGAGGAAAAATCTCTGTCTTGGATTTTTCTTTTCAGCTGTGTTTCAGTAAGGGGGCGGAAAAACTTCAAAAGATGCTCACGATTCACTTTCAAAACATACTTAGAGTAAGATGATAAAATGTATCAAACACTTGTCGGCACACACACACACACACACACACACACACAACTTATGCTAATGGCGCGTACCAAAATAGAAAAAAGTTGGAAAAACAAAATAAAACACTAAGTTGAGGTGGGGGGAAGATCCGAAAACAATTCATAAAAAATTTACATAACATTTGTATGAGTCTGCGTATGCCTGTGTGTGTGTGTGTGTGTGTGACCCCGACCCCGACCTTGTTGCGGCAGAGGAGGAGGAGGAGGAGGGGTACAACAAAAAAAATTAGAGTGCGCAGTCGCAACGGCAGTCGGAACTCATTTAAATATATATTCATGCATCCGAGGAATTGCAGGAACCTTTTTAGTTATTAGAAGGGAGTCTTCCTCGGCACCGCCCCCCTCTCCCTCTCTCCCCTCTCCATCACTCATTCCAAACTCTCTGGCAAAGTGTGTTAAGCATCTTCAAAAAGGTGGCAATAGATCATGGTCTGGCGCCAGCTGAAGGGAGGGCCAGAGGGCAGAGGGCAGGACGATTGCCCCATTGTTCTCTAGTGTTAGAATTCCCTTTGCCAGGGAGAGGCGCAACTTGTTAAAATCATAAATCAAATACATAATTGACTTGAATTTCTCTCTCTCTCTCTCTCTCTCTGTCTGTCTCCCTCTCCCTTTTGCAAGTACATACTTAAGTTACTTATGGCTTGGAGAATAAAATGAATTATGGAATACCTAAAACATTCCTCATCCATACTCATGGAATGATGGCCCCCACAGTTAGGGAATAGATTCCATTAGAAGATTTCATATATCTCAACTAAGTAGTAAATGAAGTAAATGAAAGTAATTGCATCAAGAGAAATGCAAATGAAAAAAAAAAATACTCAGAGAGAAAAACATTATTTCTACTTTATTCAGATCGAAGAATGGGAGAAGCTAGTAATTTGTCTTCTTCTTCTTCTTCTTCTGGGGTCCACTCAAGCAAACCCTAAAAAGCCTTTATTGAATGACCATTCTCTTCTGTGAATATCACTAACCTCTATTCCATGAGTTTTCCCATTTCCATTTGAGAATAATAATATTCTCCATCTCAATTAGGGAAAACTTTTATCCCCGCTTTCCATTTTCTCGTTGAAAATTAAGCTGGGCTCTTTTCGCTGGCAATGAACTTTTTCATTCTCGGTCATTTAACTAAATGAAATGATAGAATTTTTCATTGCATTTTCTTCTGCCCCCCCTATCCCCCCTCTAACTCTCTCTTTAGCATGGCATAATGTTTCATTCAAATTTTAATATCATCATCATCTCCTGTTGTAATTTTTCAATTGCAATTGCATAAACAAAACGAAATTCTCTGTGTGTGTGTGTGTGTGTGTGTGTGTGTGTGTGTGTATGAATGTGAATGAATGATGCAGAATTTCTAAAATGGCATTTTCCGTTTTTCACTTTTCATTTTTGATTTACCTTCCCACACACTGCCCGCCGTCCCTCCTATTACCCCATAATTTCGTTCAATCTTTTACATAGTGTATCAGTTAAATGTGCGAGTGTGTGTGTGTGTGTGTGAGTGAGCAATTTATTACCTGCCATTTACCGTTTCTCATTATTAATTGCATCGTAATTAATCAGTTTTTACTTGCGTTCACCGAGGCGTATACGCAACGAACCCCAAAGCGAGCTGTGCGGCCAGCAAGTGTGTGTGTGTTGTTGCCACCTCTCGACCCACCCACCAGAACAGACATGAAAATTTTTGAATGAATTGAAATGCAAATTGTAAATAAACATTTTAGAGAGAAAATTTGGGTCTTTAAGAGAATATCTCTGTCTACGTGTGTGTGTGTGTGTGGGTGTGCGAGTGTGAAATCGGAAATGTTTGTCTCCGTTACGTGTCCTGTGTCCCGTGTCCCGTGTCCTGTGTCCTGTGTCCTGTATTCTGTGTGTCGTCTGTATCTGTCCTGATTGTCGTTTACTTCGTTCCGCAGGACGTGGCAATAAAATGCATCGCCAGTTTCCCGTTGTTCGTGTCGTCCTTTTGCCAACATGTTATTTTCTTATTACGAAATATTTTCCCTTTATTTCAAGTTTTCTCCACCGTTTTCTGTCTTTTACTCAATAAAACTTTTTGATTTCCGCTCGAATAGATAAAACTTTTTAATGCGGATGTTCTGGCAGCGAAACCAAAGCGAAAAACGAGAATTTCGAATTGAAATCAAATCAAATTGAATTGAAGGCAAAAAACAAAAGAACTCCCAGAGACGAGACGACGAGAATTGATGGTGATGTGGGGGAGGGGGGGGGGGGGGGGGGGGTCTAGAATGGAAACAGGTATAGATGGTGGGGGGTAGTCACTCACTCATTCAGTCAGTTAGCCAGAATAGAAAACATTTAAATGTACAATTTTGTACAGAATAACACCTGCAACATGACCGTGCCGTGCACGAGCCCATCCCCCATCCCCCCTCCCCCCCTTACCCCTGCCACACACTATTATCCGATGGACACCGACACCTGCCCAAATCGCACCAAGTTCCCATTAGAATTCAATTGGATTAGTACAGTACGCGGAAAGCACACGCGAGCCGAGAATAAGTAAGAAGAAGAATTGTGTGAACGAATCCGCAGTCAGGGACAGTTTTTCAGTTATCCGGATGATGAAGACAGACCACCATCACCCGTCCAATGCCCATCCCCATCCCCATCCCATTCCCAAACACTCACCTCATTTACCAATTGGCCATTCAATCGTTGTGTGTGTGTGTGCGTGTGTGTCTGTGTGTGTGCGGGGCTTCCCGTCAAATATTTAAGTAAATGGCTGCTACTTTTATGCACTACCTCAACCTAACACAGCGATTTCGTTTTTTGATTTCAATGTGGAATTCTTTTTAGTTTTTCTTTTTTTTTTTGTGTGTGTGTGTGTTCTTTGGTTTTCTTGTTTGTTGTTGTTGCAAGTAGAAATCAAAACAATCAAACGGAAAATGACCAATGCCAGAGGCGGCAGGCGGCAGGCGGCAGGCGGCCGAGAGTAGTCAGCCGAGCCGAGAGCAGCCAGCAGAATGGCAAACAATGTCGGCAGGCACAACGGCATTATCATTGATTGATTCAATGAAGGACACACACACACACACACACACAGAAGAAGCCAATTCTAATTTGTTTTATCTTAAGCCCTTAGAAAAGAATGTGTCTTCAATATAGATTCCTAATCTATGTATATTCTATTTACCTGATGATAATTAATCGCTGCACTTATGTACATAATAATATTCTATTTTTTTCTTCTCTTTTTTTATTTTCAGCATTTAACACTTTTAGTTGCTCTGCTCTCTCTCTCTCTTTTCTTATAGTTATTTGAATGAAGTTTAGTAGATTTTTTTTTGTTTTTTTTTAACCAACAACAATGAAAAATGATAGTTAGTATTAGGTTTAAATAGTTAGTTTATTTCGTTCTTCTTTTCTGTTTTGGTTTGTTTTGTTTTGTTTTGTTTTTAACTCTGTTCATTGAACTTTTGAACTTGACGAGTGTATCTAGTCCATGCAATTCGCATAAATTAGTATTAAGTCTAAAATTCTATTTTTAAAATTAACATTTTGGGATTTAAAAAATATCAAGTAAGAAAATATTTGTATTAAGATATTTCGCCACCTTAAGCGCATATGTGCTTTCCCCTTTCTTCAAAGGGGTGAGAGAAAGAAGGGTGGAAGGAAGGGTGGGTGGGGTGGTATCATCATTTGTGCTTTCTGTTTTCTGTCCGAGCTTATTTTTAGGGGACAACAAATAGCGTTATTAACATGCTTAACTGCACTTAAGCTTAAGGGGAATAGGAGACAAAGACGACAGCTAACTAAGTGGTGAAGGGGACGGATGGAGAGAGGGAGGAAGGGCACATCAGCAGGGCCGCCAGCGCCGTGAAGACGTGAATAATGCAAGGACATCTCGCTCGTGCCAAACTTGGGAAATTGAGAGCAGTAGCCGACGGGAGGAGAGAGAGGAGTGGTTGGTTGGTGTAAGGATGAGGATGAAAACAGAAACCGAAACCGAAACCGAAACCGAAAACCGAAAAAACAAGAGACGAGTGTGCTAAACGGCGAGAGCCGCTGAGAAGACAAAGCCAACTAAACGAAACGAAACGAAACGAGAAGAAGAAAAGGCGAACAACCAATATAAACCGGAAGAAGCGCACAAGGCATTTAATGTGTGGAGGATGAGGAGGATGATGATGATAATGTTGCTGCAGCTGGAAGGAATCTGAATCTGATAGGAGGACCAAAAAGTAAGTAGCGCACAAGCACATCATCTCAAGCATATCCGGGGCAAGTGCAGACAACAAACACACACACACACACACAAGAGTGATGAGGAAGGAGGAGGAAGAGGATTGGGGAAAGTGTTGACGCTTCAAGCTGCTTTACTAGAGCGGCAGGGGGGGGGTGGAGTCGGGTGAGTGGGTAATAAGCGATATGGCAATGCGATAACGAGTTGCTGAGAGCGCGCGCGCGAGAGAGAGTGAGGAGGGGATTGGAGTGGCGGAGGAGTAATGAAGATGATGAAACAGGGAAACAGGTACGTGTGCATGTTTGGATTAAGCTGATTCCCTGGCCTGCCATTATTTGTGTGGCAGCACTTGAAAAGTGCTTACCGGGTGTGGGTTACCTACCTTCCAACCCAACCGAAGCCACCAAGTAACCAACCCACAGCATCTTCTTGTCTCTTGTCGTCTCAGCTTTCATTGCTGTTTGTTTCGTCGTCCTGCTAATGGCTGTGACGAGACATGTTCTCGTCCTTGTCCCAGGCACGTACTCCAAATGCTGCTGCTGCTGCTTCTGTTGCTTGTTTGGCTCCTTGTTAACACTGATTAAGTGCAACTTTGATGGTAAACGGCTTAAATGGAAAGCAGAAACCACCCATGCAGGCAGCTGTCCTTTTTGGTGAATCATCATCATCCTTCTCATAATGAGCAGCAGCAGCAGCAGCGCATTCCTTAATAGTTCCATAGAAATCCTTTGACTTCAAATTGGACTCGGCTGGCAATGATCCATGGGCAAATGTGCAAATTTTTGATGATTATCATTTCAATATGTCGATGAGACACCCCCCCCCCCCCGCACCCCATCCCCGCACTATTGCCTCTATGGGCATCTGCATTAGCAGCACGCGCAGGCCCAAATGCAAACAAAAGGACTCTCTTCCACATCGCACACCCCAGCTCGTCCTCTCTCTCTCTGTGCACACACACACACACACACACATGTTATCGTGTGTTGTGTCCTGTCCTGTCCTGACAGGAAGCGCACTGATTGAGAGCGGGGGCAAATCTCTGTTAGGTTTTTGCTCCGGGGCAGATGTTTTTCTTCATCTCAATTCGGGGACGCGTGCGCAAGGCAAGCAGGAAGGCATTCATATCGGAAGTGATGCCAGGGGACCAAGAGAAAGGCTGGGGGGGGGAGACCCTTCATTCATTCATTCGTGCTCCCGATGTTTTGTTTTGGTGAGGTTAAATACCTTTTAAATAGTTTTTTTTTGTTTAATTTTTCTTTCGGATTTTGTCGAACGGAAAAAATATTTATTATTCCTTTGAGAAGGCGGCGCACAATTCCATTCCATTGAATTTGATCTTTGGTTTATTTCATTTATTATTATTATTATTATTACTACTGGGAGCACAGGGTCGGTCTCATCTTGCAGCAGATGACAAGTGGACGGGTACCCCTAGCGCACTTGCCGCCATTAGCGAAGCAGAGAGAGAGAGAGAAACGCCAGAACTCTTTCCTGGCAAGTGAACTTTCACAACAATTCGTTGGGGGGAAGGGCTAACCCCATAATAATCCCTTGCCCCCATCTCATCCACAATGAGTGTAAATCCAATTAAGAGATGATGATATTTATTTCGCTTGTGGTTCATAAATTTCTAAATCATATGCTTCATTCATTCACCTGCTGTGCCTACTGACCTGTTCTCTACACTAAGATAAACTCGACCCTTTTGCCCTTCCTTCCTTACTTTCTTCGACCCCCCACCCACCCACCTTGTCTGTCGTCTCTATTCCACTCAAGTAATTAGATTTTAGAGCCAAGCCCAGCCTTGCACTTTTACTCTTTGGTTGTGAGTGTGTGCCAGAGTGTGTGTGTGAGTGTGTGTGTTAGTGTGTGTGAGTGTGTGTGTGTGGCCTTTCATTGCTAAAACTTGCCGTGCTAAACAGTTTTCATTTCTAACCAGTTTTTTGTTTTTCGGTTCTTTTTTGTTGGCCAGCTCACTTTCTAATTAGTGCACCGCAAAATATGAGCCTGACCACTATCAGCTGGTCGGAATCTGACCTCGCCCTTCCTCCTAGCAACAAAGTATACATATTACCCAAAATGGAAGGGAGGGGGGGGAGGCAGGGGGCAAAGGGATTCTCAGGGTAAGGAGTTGATTTTCAATTAAATTTCGACTTACAAATCAATAAACCAACATTTTCAACACAATTCATTTAAGAGGATAGAGACGACGGAGGTGGAGGAGGAGTAGAAGGGGCAGGGGCAGGGGCAGAAGGGGCTTATACACATATGCGAGCACCTGGACTAAATGAGAAGGAAACAGACAACCGACCAGACGAAGCTACCCTGGCTAGCTGGAGCTGTGCAAAAGGGCAGAGACGATTTTAAATTGAGGCCGCCGCCGCCGCCGCGTGTGCAACTCGACACCGGAACAAGTGGCAGGAGAAGCAGCAGCAGCAGCAGCAGCAGCAAGCAGGGTCCTTAAGTGCGGGAATGGGTAAGGACGACGGAAGGTGCACGGGCCACAGGGAAGACTAGGTAGGAACCCAAATACAAAAATTCCAAATGATTGCATTTATTCCATTTTGACAGTTTGTGTTTGTTTGTATGGAATCTTCACTGTAGTAGTAGTAGTAGTAGTGTGTGCCCTTTTTTGTCCAAGCCAAATGAAGCGCTGCTTCCTCTTATACAACATTGTTCCTGTCCTGTTCTGTCTTGTCCTCTCCCCACGTCCCTACGTCCCTATGTCCCTATGTTGCTCCTTCTTCGTTCTGGGGCGTAAAGTGTGTTTAATGCTCAGCGAGGAAAACATTTGGTGGCATTATCGGGTCAGGCACGCGCATGAAGGGGCAACAACAACAACAATAAGAAGGAGAAGCAGCAGGCAACAAGGACAATGGACAATGAGCTCAACATCCTGCCAAGGGTATATGAATCGCTGTACTGCATTAATTGGTTCACTGATTTTTTATGGCCAACTGGCATCAGCGGCTACACACGGGCCAGGGCAGTGAGAGAGAGAGAGAGAGAGAGAGAGAATTCTGCTGCCCCCCTCTTCGCGCCAACCTGTCGACCGCAGTAGCAGGATAATCGACAGAAGAGTCGCCATACTCCACTCGCCACATTTGAACCAAAAAGTGAAGAGATGGTAGACTCCTCCTGATAAACAGGAAAGAATGAAAATGAAAGGAGGAAAGCAAAAGAAAATGAACACACTACTACTTATGTGGTAAGGCGGCCGAAGGTGGGCGGAGGTGGGGGATGTAACCCACCTTATCGCTCAAGGAACAAGTCTCAGCTGGCAGGACTAACGAGCGGAAAAACGATATTACAACAAACCCCATACATAACTTGTGCCTCGTTCTCGTGCCCCACAACTCACTGTAGCTCGGGCCCGGCTCGACCTGGCGCATCCTTGCAATGCCAGTGCCAGTGGCAGATGAAAGCGGCCAAATCTCATTAAAACTGAATCGAAATGGTAATTTGAGTTGTTCACAAACAGATCCCCTCCTGGTATGGCACTGCAAGATTTCCGATTGCCGATTGAGTTTGATAGCATAGAAACAGGCCAAGTCCATGCACCATGTGCCACATGGTACATACATATACAGGGTGTCTATGTCTATGAGTGTGTGTGTTTGTGTGCAAAGGACTTTGTTTGCCAAGATGTCTACAAATGGCAGCCGCAAGCCAAAGAAAACCAGAAGAAATGCGTATGCGAACAAACAAGGACAACGCAAGGGCAAGGATGAGGGGAGAAAGAAAGGACAAGGTGTTGGATTTGTGTGTTTCGGTTTCACAAAATGCGGGCAGGTGGCTTCCATTTCCACCATGGAGTAGACGTTGTCGCAGCAGCAGCAGCAGCAGCAGCAGCAGCGGCTCAAGTGGTGATTCTCTTGGTGGTGAAAGGATTTCAATTGCCATTGACGACATGTAAGACATGTTATCTACTTGAGTTTAATTGCAAAACTCCTTTGCCAATATCCTATCAATTGACAAATTGGGTCTAAAATTTATCAAATCTAACTGATCAGAGTCTTTTTTTTTGTGTCCTGCTACCTAAAAGGCAACTTGATCTAGTCAGAAATTTACACTTGGTCTATTAGTCTATGGAAAAATATTTACAATAGGGTATAGAATTAGGGTATAGATATAGGACGTGTTAATTAACATGATTTTTATAAGGACATTTGGTTTAGTCAAGCTGTTGGAATATCACCAACGTTCAAACAATAACATTACACAACACTAAGTTATGGATTATTAGATTATGTTAATCCGGTCACACTTAAATCTGATCTCTCTCTGTTCTTAAAAAAAGCCTAAGCTGTAACGTGGTGTTGATGTTGCATACGAAAAGAATAATCTTTAAATATAAAGTCAATCAATATATAAAACATAAATCAAACATTGAGAGTTATTATTTATTTATTTTATCTCGTTTTCTAATACAAGCATATTAGCATTAGCAGGTCTTGAGGGGAATGGTGACATTTTAATCTTCTTCTGATTATCCTTCGGGGCACTTTGAGCAGTAATGCCTAAGCGCCTTGCCAGGCTGCTCGGGTGAGAGATCAGAGAGTCTTTACCAACCTAATTGCATTTCTAGCTGGTGAAATGCAATTCTTTCGAATTGTACTCGACCAAAGTAGTATCCCCTAGTAAAAAGACTGTTTATAGAAATGCCTAAATCATTGTCATTCACACAAAAGTTTACAATTTTCATGTTTAATTAATAACAAATCTTTGCATGTTGATTATGACATTTGATTTAAAAGAAAGATTATGAAAAATTACATTTTAATTGACAACTAAAAAATAGATTTCATATAAATTTTCAAGAGTCTTCAACTTGTGTGTAAGTGTGCGTGTGTGTGTGTTTGTGTGTGTTCTTGAACAACAATGCAAAAGCCCGCATAATTGATTGAGACATTGATTGATGGACAGACAGATGGATAGATGGATGGGATGGGATGGGATGGGATGGGATGGATACATATTTTTGAATTGGTGGAGGAGATGAATGCACAAAAACTAATTAATTGTTGCACTTGCATCTTAAGTTTTGCATTCGAATTGAAAATGTCGCTTTTAATTAGAAAATTGTCATGGGAAAAACACTTTTCCACTCGAAAAGAGAGAGAGACCAGACAGAAACACGAGAGCGGCGGCGACGGGGGGAGGTTAACAATGACAAGAAGAACTTTGGCAAAGTATTTTCCACTGCTTAGGTAGAAGAACATTTTTACGATAATTAGCATTTCCCTTTTTTTTTTTTTTTTTTGCCCACGGCCCCCTCCCCTCTCTCTCGAGAGAGAAAAAAGAAGGAAAGTAAGTTTCAGATTCAGTTTCAGAATCAGTTTGTTGTTTTCGTGTTTTTTTATCGCAAACGTTAAAAATTGATTTTGACACCTGAGAAGAAGTGAGACCAAAGGGGTGTTGGGGGGGATACAGCACAGACAGAGGATGGACACGAAAGAGGAGGTAAAGGAAATGGCAAAGGAAAACTTTTTGTTACCAGAGAAGAAAAGTTTTAAACTAAAGTTACGCCAAAAAAAATTGATGCACATAACAAAAACAGAATTAAGCATTAAGAAACTGCTAAAAGAACAGCTCGAAGCAGAGCGAACAAAGGGAAGAAAGGACACCCAATAGTGGAAGGATCTCTAGGGATGAGCTGGTGCAGGGGCAGAGGGGGGGCAGAGTGTACATACATATAACTTGTGTCGAAAATTACATGAGAATTACAAATACTTTTGCTATTCTTACCTTGCCTTGCCCAACCAAACACACACCTGCCGCCACACACTGTCCTCTACATAAATAACTATGCCAACCTCTCACACACACACACACACACACACACAGGACACAACACGAAAGACATTTGTATTTGCTGTGTACACGTTGCGTATACGCAACTTGTGCAGTTTATTGAAAAACTTGTTTAATTTATAATGATAGAATTCAGGCTTAATCTTCCGCCATTATTCTCCTCTCCTCCTCCTCCTCCCTCGCCACTTTGACAAGGCCATCAAATTATGCAAAGAATGCGCAACAAATGCCATAAACAATTCGTGGAAAATGAACTTCATAGAGAAACGAGAAACGAGAAAAGAAAAATATACCATTAGGAAGGAGGGACTCCAAGGGGGGCGGGGGGGAAGGCCAACTGAAAGAAGGACAGGCACTTAGTAAAACGCAATTGAGTTAAAAGTGAGGCGGATACTCGTAGACACACACACACACACACACACACACACACACACACATATTCCCATCCACATATATTCAATTTAATGGGAGGCGTGGCGCCTTAGTAATTGAAGTACAGTAGGGGTAAAGTTTAAACAATTGACAAAGCTTAACAATAAATAAGCAACTAACAAACCAAACCAAATCACCCCCCTTCCCCTTCCACTCCTCCCATCGATGGAATTTCAATTTTTGTAACCTTTTTCTTCTATTCTTCTAGTGGTGGTTATCTGGTCGTATCTGAAAGGAATCTATGGATTCGGATTGGGATGCCAGTCAGTGGCCGGGCCACTGTTTCACGGTAAGCAAACAGTCGATAGAAAATTTCGCCCATTTTGTTACTGAATTGAATGCACGCGAATTATCCAAACGATTACCCATGACTGGGGATGAGTGAGGCAACATAGACATCCTGCCAGGCATGGTCATGGCCAAATCTAAGCGCAAGCCCAAACCCAAACCCAAGACCAAGCCCAAGCCCAAGCCAACCAAGTTCTCGTTAGAATGAGAGAAAATGAAACAGATGTACAGCAGGAAGGGATGAAATGGGATTGGGATTGGGATAGGGATTCGAACTTTGACTGAAACTCACACACACACACACACACACACACACACACACATAAAATCTCCTAATGGCGCAGTAATCAAAAGTCATTATGTCAGAGTGAGCCAGCCAGCAACCAAGGACAACGACATTGAAATTGAAATTGAAGGGTGGACAGACGGACAGACAGACGGACGGACGGACGCATGTTGTGCCTGTCGTGCTGCCTGGGAATCATAGAGATCGAAAAGCTTACAAAAGGAAAATTACGCGTATTATGACCACAAGTAGAGCGCTCCGAGGCCAAAGAGTTTGCAATAGAGTAATATAGTCCACTGGATAGGAGGTTAGAGAGAGGGTAAATGGAAGGAAGAAGGAGGAGAAGAAGAAGGGAGACATGATGGACGAAGGAGCAAACACATATGTACATAACAAAAGGGGCACGTTCCCAGCCGGGCCCAGCCCTCGTTTTCTTATTAATTTGTTTGTCAAAAGCAAATGCAGGCAGGCAGGAAGCAACAAAAATCCGCCAAATCATTCTGGACACATTCTCTCAACCTCCCCCCCCCCCCCTGGGCATTTTAATGGCAAGCAACAGTTCTCCTTTGCAATCAGAGGGGTTGGCAACAGGATAATGCCAAGGCAGCCAGCGATTAGTCATATAAGTAAAACGTGAACGTGCCAAGGGAAAGGAAGGAGAGGAGAGTGAGTGCGTGAGTGAGCGCAGAGAGGAAGGGAAATTGTGGGGTCAACTAACCCGCGGATTAGGCTCAACTGCACGCACACACATACATACATAGCATCGCCATGAGATGGCAAATATCCCTGCATGCGCATCCCGTCGATCCTTTACTTAAATGCCTCAACACGTGCTAAAGAATCGAATCGAAACGGAACGGAACGCAACAGAAGAAGCAGACTCCAAGGGAGGAGTTGGAGTCGGAGTTGGTCTTGGGCATTAGCTTAGCTATTTTCCAGGGAAATCCAATCAAATTTCACAAAAACATTTTCAATTCATTTCAACAAATTCTTATGAATTTCAATCTCCCTTCCCCCTCGTCTCCACCCGCACTCCACGCTACTTAGTCATCATATTCAATTCTTGCCAAAAATTGTACACACAAATTCATTCAATTCTTTAAAAATGAGTTCACAGAACTCGTTTATCAAAATCTTAGTCAAGACTTGTTCTTGTCCGGAATTTTCTAGGAATTTTCATTTTGGAAAGTTGATATGAAAAATATATATACATATATTAGGCGGGAAGGGGAATTTCCACAGAAAGTTTACATTTTGCAAAATAAATTGCAAATCATCATTTAACGCACAATATTCAATCCCCTGTGACCCCGTGATTATCCGGTGCTCCGGTCCAGCCAGCCAGGGGTCATTCCCTCGATCGTGATCCCTTCCCTTCCTTTTGCCATCCCAATCCCCCCCACACTTATCCCTTATTTTCCTTTACTCTGTGGATTAGAGGCGGCACAATCATACTTTAAGAGATCATACCTCCCCCCGTCCACCTTCCCCCTCCCCGTTAATGGTGGATATATACATAATTATTAAGTGATCATTCTCCTCATTTTCGTCTTGTTGTTGTTGTTGTTGAGTTGTGTGTTTGTTTATCTGCTCGGCCATAGAAATAAACTTTAAAATCTCGTGCAATCATCCGAAAATAGACTTTCTCGATTATTCAGATTACCCAGACCAGGCCAGGTCAGACTAGGCAGGGCAGGGGCAGGGCAGGGCAAGGAGTGTGAGAGAGAGAAAGAGAGAGAGAGAGAGAGAGATGCAAATAGTATATGAACCACACGACGACGACGACGACGACGATGAACGATATTATCGGAAACGATGAAATTAGGATGAATGACGTCACAAAAGAAACGGCAACACGTAGGCGTGTGCCCCTGCTAGGTGGCGCTAACGTCACTTCTTTAGTTAATCGTTAGGATCCAGATCATATATACATATGTACATATATATGTAGATAAGGTTTATTTTTGTTGAGAAATGGGTGATGGGGGGTGGGGGGGTGGGTGAATTTCATTTGGTTTTTGTGGTTTCTTTGAAACAGAACTAAATGCATCATTGTCTTGAAAGTGACGTCACAGGCCAAACACATAAATCCTTCACAATCTCCCCATTCTCTCTCTCTCTCTCTCGCTCTCTCTCTCTCTATCCCAATGGGCGGTCAATTTCAAGTGCAAAGTGGCGAAAGAATATCAAGCCAAAAAAAAATGGTTCAACTGATTGAGTTGATACCAAATGCCACCACGGGATTTCGGACTCGGATTGCGTCTTTTGTCTGATGAACTTTTATTTATTTGTATTTAACGGGGAATTGCGTTTTGTTTTCACTACGGCCGCCCCCACGACCCAACGACCCCAAAAAAAAAAAGAGAATTGTATCTCCCTTCGAGGAGGCGGCCGAAAGCGTTGAAAGCAGCCGCCGCAACAAAAACAAAACGAAAAACAAATTAAAATAAAGTTTATACATATTAGATTTTTTTCTCTCTCTCTCTCTCTCTCTCTCTGTGATTTAAAAAAAAAAATTGCCATTGAATTAAATATGTGTTTGATGTTGAACTAGAATGAAAAAGATCAAGTCAAAATTAATGGGTTTTCTTTTTTTTTTTTTTGTTTTTGAACAACTTGAGAAAAATCAAAATCAAATCAATTTGAGCATCGCCCGCCCCCATAAATGGGCGATTCGCAGAACTAGGCAAACAATTCAATCGTTAGGGCCAAACAAAGAAGACGAAGAAGAAGAAGAAGAAGATTTATAATCTACATACCATATCATTACCATTATCTATCTAATCGATTACATTTCTCGAATGGATGGATCGATAGACGGCGTTGATATGAAATCTCAGCACTGATACATGATAGAATCTCCTGAACTACTAGAAAGCTCCCAGAAATCTTCTCCCATTTAAATTGCCATAATCTTCTATTTCATTTTATAACTTGTTCGTGATGATTGGAAAAACTCAACGCTTCATTTTACTCACAATTTAACAATAAAACTGCCCGGTTGGTGGGTCCATCTCTCTCTCCCTCTCTCTCTATCTCTCTCCCTGTCTCTCTGTTTTAAATATCATTACTTAAATCACATGAGTTTCTGCTCTTCAAATTTTTTAATTGAAATTTAACATCATTTTTCCTGATTGACGTCGACAAATTGCATTAAAAATCTGGCTAATTGGTCATTTTGGTGTTTTCAACAAATTCATAAAATTTTATGCCTATCATGTGTCGATAAAATTTGAGTTGGCCTAGCTGAGGCTAGACACGTTAGCTGGGTTGGTTGGTTGATTGGTTTCTCTTCAATTGGTGTTGGATTTGGTTTTGGTTTTAATTTTTAGCTCTGCGCCTTTTGGCATTGCTCTTGGCCAAATTGTTTGTTTTCATAAACAGAGATAACTTATTTTTCAATAAGTATTTTTGAATTATTAAGTTTTTGCGATGCTGCTTCTCTCCCAGCCAGTCAGCCAGCCAAACAGCCATCCAAGTGCTGTGACGCAAAAGTAGTAAATTCGAACGCTTAACTCTCGATGGCCTGCGAACGAACGCTTCCCATATGCAAAGGCAACGCAGGAGATGGAATCTCCTTCGCCTCGCCTAGCCTCGCCTCGCCTCCGCAATATTAATCTCAATTACCTCCAACCTCCCTAATGTTCGGAGGGTTGTGCGGAGGGATGGGTTTTCCAGTTCATTCAGCATTTTATTCGCCAGTGCAAACACACAAATCAATTGAAATTTTTCACACCTCTGGTGATGACTATAAAAATATTGAAAACATTCCCGCTTATATAGCAAACAGTCGTTAAAATATCCACAGGATATTTTTGGGGGCATCTAGAATGGCCTCGTTTCCTCAATAATTTAATAGAGAAAGTGTGAGATTTTCCTTAACTGACAAATTTATAAATAGTCTTGGCAAATGGAAAGTTTCTAAAAGAGATTTTCCATTCCACTTTTCGTATCAGGCACTTGAATTTCCCGCCCTCTTCTCATCATTGTGACAGATGGCGGAAGTGAGCAGGCAAACGTGAAATGTAGAGAGCGCCACAACCAAATTGCAAATATGCACAACAGATGGCGCCCAAAAATGCGCCCCAAGCGGGTGAAACACAAACTTTAACATTTATCCGTTTAACGGTTTATCCATTTCAAATGTATAGTTTAAAGTTGGGAAATATAGGAATTAGTTAGTATTACGAACTTAATCTTAATCAATCGTCAAATCACTTAATCCACCGGGGGCCTGTCTTATCTAGACAAACATTTGTTTATTATTATATGGATTATACAGAAAAACAATTCACAACAACACCAATTTCGATAAGAAACCACTTCAACATGGTGCAAATTATCAAAAATAAACTGCAATCGCTGATAGTACATACAGTTCCCAACAAAATTGAATAATAAACAATAGAACAAAGAATTTGCTACTCTGCTCAAATCTTTGTTGTAAATTCTCATTCTATGTTCATAATTTCTATATAATAAATTTATTTTTTGGTCCCGTTTATTTATATTTACAATAAATTTCGCACCACAATACGATTTACTCTCTCTCTCTCTTTCTTTCTTTCTATTTAAAGTCTCTACATTTCTTATCAGATTTTTACAAGTACCGCAATAATGGAAATACCTGTAAGTTTGCACATCTGCACTCTTTTTTTTCGTTTTGCTCTCCCTCTCTCTTTGTTTTGTGTATCTGTGTTGAGCCGGCTTTGGTTCTCGCAGCTGCCTCTGAGGGTAGGGCTCCCTCTCTCTCTCTCTCTCAACAAAAGTGGAGCGCCGGCGTTGCTCCCTCTCGCTCTCTCTCTATTTCGCATTTGGCATGCTTAAGTATCGCTTGCTTGTTAAGCAAACGTCAGTTTGATCTCCGCGCTCAAAGCGAATGCATCGTTCAGACAGAGGAGGCAGGCGGGCTTAGTGTATCCGGGCGGCATTTGGGTATCTGGTATCCGGGGTTATCACAGCGCCAAAATACAATTCTAAAACGTTAAAAAGTTGACAAACAAATTGCCAGCGTGTTTGGCTTTATTATTTTTTCAATTTTTTTTTTTTGTCGTTTCTGTTTGTGTTTGTGATTTATGTGCGTGTTGTGTGTGCACTTTTGGGTTGTTAGATAATAGTAATAATTATTATTACTATTATTATTATTACCCTTCGCGGTCCGAAAGAAGTTTAAAAACAAAACAGAAAAAGCCCAACAGAGAAGAAGATACACAAAAATTTACATTAATTACCTTCAAAATGTGCAGCTAACGGCAACAAACAACTAAATAATAGTAGAAAGTTTTTATTGTTATTATTTTCGGTTAAGAGTTTAATACGAACGAGAAGAAGAAGAAGAAAACACAACACAAAACGCAAAAAGCTAAATTTTGCGTGTGAAAAAAGAGACGAAAAAGAAATTTGATTTGCCTTTCTTCTGCTATTTTGGCTTATTTTTTTCTATCCATTTCTTTTCTTTCCGATTTTGGTAACTTTTCCTTTTGTTGTGTGCGAACAAAACCAAAAAATAAAAAAAAAGCAATTTAAATAATATTGGCAACAATTTAAACGACGCTTAAATAGAAAATAAATAAATAAACAAATAGGCAAATAGATAAAGGAGGCAAATAATGTCCGGTCCACTGCCCGAAATAAGCGCTGAGCAGCGCCAGACACTGGAACAGGTAAGAGAATTGGCAACGAGGTTCTCCTATTGACTTGGCTTTATATTGCATTCTCTCTTGCTCTCTCTCTATCTCTCGCTATACCCTGCAATAAATAATAGAATGTGCATTATTACGTTTGTAATTTGGAACAGAAACCAAATTGAAAATGGTTACGATTAATTAATGAAACAAATGTTATTGCATTTTAATTATCGAGCTCTTGAAATGGCTTATTGTGGGGTGTGTGTGTGTGTGTGGGGGGGGGGGGGGGGGGGTTACGACAAGAGAAAGTAAGAATACCGCATCTGCTGCGTGCAGGGTATGCTTAGGGTCGACACTTTAAATTTGCATTCTGATTGCTTAATGTAAACAACTTCTGGGCACTGTGCTCCCAACGATAACGAAAAACGTATGTAAGCGAAATGATAAGGAAAAGCACTTTGCTCAAAATATGCGAGGGAGAGGAGGGAGGATTAGGTAGGCAGATAAAATGTAATTACTTCCATATTGAATGAATGGAACGTAGAGAAAAAGTTTGCATAAAGTTTCTATATCTTTTTTTAGGGTTAAATTCTATTGAACACCATAAATGAAAATTCAATGAAAATTCTTTTGGCTCTTGGGCTCTAGCACCATATAATATACCATAATATAGGTAATAAATAACCACAATTCGAAAAATTCTTTTTCCGAATGTGTCCTTTGAGGGAAATTGCATGAGTCTACCGAGTTGACTCTCTGTGGTTCTTTTTAGTGGCTATTTTAAAAAGGAAAGCTAACCTAACAAACTACATACATACTCCCCAATGAGTTCAAATGTTGTTAATTATTCATAAATTCCGCAGCATGCTCATAAATTAGGATTAATGAATCTCAAGGGATCACTGGACGCTCTTTTGTTAAATGAACTATGACCAATGCGTAGTAAAATCGCTTAATGACTGTCAGCACTCCTCCACGGGGAGTCGTAAACCCCGCTTATTATTATGCGGAAATAATTCTATATAATTTTTTTTGAGTGACAAATTGTATGACCCCTACCTCTAGCTCTCGCTCTCCCTTCCTCTCTCTCTCTTTTTGACTAGATGATTTATTGAGCCATTGCAATAGATTTTTGAAGGTGCAGTCATTGAGGCAAGTTGGCTAATTTTGCATATGCTAAAACCCAAATCGCATTAGTTTTTGGCCAGACATAAACACACTGTGCCCGCCCCCCTCCCGCCGCCGACGCCGTCGCAGCTGCTCTCTGGTCAATAGCCCCGGGCTGAGGCAATGCGCAACACACAGACACACACACATCGACAGCAGCAACAGAAACAGCAACAACAACTTGTTCTGGCCAATGCTCTCGTAATTTTTTTTGGTTTTTCTTTTTGCGCATTGTTGATTTTGTTCTTGGCTGTGTTTGTGGCCAAAACTTTAAAAACCAACTTAGTTTGCGAAATCGAATGAAAACTGCCACGCCTACAATAAAATATCAGCCGGCAGCAGCAGCAACAGGAGGAACACGACGGCGACGACACATGTGTGACCCACAAAATAAAATTGTGTAAATTGTGTGATTTATGTTAAATTGTAGCAGCAGCACCAACTTTGTAGATACCCTACCAAGTCAGTCGCCTTCTTATCCAAAAGTCTCTTATCAGAAGTTTACACAAACAAGTCGACTGTTGCTCCACTTGTAAACAAAATATATCATACCCCTCCCTTTCCCCCCTTCCTTCCATCCAGCACTCTTCTCTGATATTCCATTTGCGCTACATGCATAAGTCATGCATTTGTCATCTTGGGTAAATACATCATTTATAGATTTCTCTACTGATCAGAGTTCACTTAGCTTATTACCATAAAGTTATTAAATAGACTCCATCATCGTTTGCGGTTTTATTGCAGGGTACACAAAATTAAATAAACAAATGAACCAACCGGTTGCCGTCGAGCCAGAGAGTAGAATTTCCTATTTCGGTATATTGACACTTTTTAAGGGGATACTTAATCACCCCCCAACTGCCCCCACCCCACTCCCTTTAGACACAATGCTAAGAAAAATAATTTCATGGCTGAATCATTGCAATTACAATTATTATTAAGTAGTCTACTAATAAATAAACATGAGCCACGTAGGCCCGCCCTGATCAAACGAATTTCAACCACAATGAACTCTAGACCTCACGAACCTCCCAGACCTCCCAGACCTCACAATGATATTTATTCTGAACTTTGTGTGCATATCTAAATCAGTTCTGACTAAAAGCCAAATCGCCATTTAAGAAACTTGATTTATGTTTGCATAAAGCTAAGTAAAGATGAAAGAACTGGTTTGGTTTTTTTTAAATTTTTTTCAACTCAAGATCACATTAAATTCGAGAAATATCAGTCAAAGCAAAAAAACAAAGAAAAGAAATTTATCATCTCATCATAACTTTGATATTTTTTTTATTGCGATTAAAGAAACAAAAAGAAAAAACAACGACAACAATATCTTGTCGCACCTTTCCCATTTCTTGGAATTTTTTGACGATTTTTTGGTTACTAGATTCGAGAGTCGAACAACCGAAATAAAATAAACTACATTTGAAGGTGGGCACAGAAAACAATCGAAGGATCGATCCAATGCCTTTGCCTTTAAATTCAAGTGATGAATTTTAAGCAAAAGAAAGTGATCTAAAATTAGTTTAGTTCTGGCTAAAGTCCAGGCCAAAAACCACTTTGTTGGTTGGCCTCCATTAGGAACTTTCGGTCGACGCGCATAAACTACAAAATATTGTTTATACATACATATAGACGGAGCTGAGCTACTTAAAAACTCAAGTCAAGTTGCAGGTTTCAAAGTCATTAACCAAAAATCAAAGAACAAAGCAAAGTCAACGATAGGCAAAGCCAAAATAAAAAAACCAAAACGCAAACGAAAATGTGTTTTTGGGCTCTCTTGGTGGCAGTTATGAGGAAGTTTGAATAACCAGAAACCATAATCAGTCAGTCAGTCAGTCGGACAGTCGGACAGTCAGTCAGCTGGTTAACGCGGCGCTAATGAAGCACCAAAGACTGCAATTCACTTGTCCCTCACCCATGATCATCGAACGGGCTGGCGAGGCTTGCGAGCGGAGGGTGCAGGAGGAGGAGTGGACCTTCTCTACTACGACTACTACTACAACTAACAGAAATCCCATTAACAAACAACTAAACGGCCAACTTGTTGTTGTTGTTGTTGGTTTTTGTTTTGTTTTGTATTCAAGGCGGCCTCGTTATTGAAATCAAAGTGGCTAGCTGCTGCCAAGCTGAGTTTTGAATGCGGCATGAGTCAGCAGCAGCAGCAGCAGCAGCCGTACTCAAACCCATTTGATAAGCCATCCAAAAGTCAGGCACGAGTTGCAATTAAATGATTATAATTGTATTAACTATGCATTTTAGTGTTGATGATCGTCAATCAGTGGGGAGTGGGCAGTGGGCAGTGGGAAAAAGGAGTTAATAGAGAGTAAATTATGACCCTAATCGAATCAAAAATTGACCACATTGCCTTGCCTGCCTCAAGGTCATGCAATTTAACAGTATGATTAACAAAGTCAAATTATTCCTACAGACCCAACAGATATACATAGGTACATACATGCATACATACATATATGTATGTACATATATGCAGGTATATTTATAGTACAATAACGATAATCTCAGTCACAAGACCTTCAATAACAACAAACAAATGAAAGATTATTTGGGTTTAGATTAAGTCGAATGGTATTAGGGATGGCTTTCGAGCCACATCTTTCCAAACCATTCGAGGCCCCTTAAAAAAATATATTTTGTATGAACATATTTGAGATTTGTTTTTAACTTCTCTTTCATTTCATTTTGCAGTTCCGTAAGCAGATGAGCGATGTTCTGGTTGATACCCATGATGATTACTTTCTTCTACGCTGGCTACGCGGTGAGCTTTAAAAATCTCAAAAGAGATTTCATTTCCCAAAACATTTAATGAATTTTTCTTTTACAGCTCGCAAATGGAATCTCGAGGCAGCTGAAAAGATGTTGAGAGCGGTTAGTTTAAATAATATTTATGAAATGTAAGATTTATTTGCTTATTACTTTCATTTTGTGGTGTAGAGCCTGAAAACCAGAGCCATGTGGAATGTGGATAACATTGAGAAATGGGATGCTCCGAGAGCCTTGAAGGAATTTCTTCCCTATGGTCTGATTGGCTTTGACAATGAGGGATCGCCAGGTATGAAAATGAAGTAGAATCAGTTGCTTGTAATCATTTTGCTAAATTCTCTCAATCTCTCCCTCTCTGTTTATTTGTAGTACTCGTTTGCCCCTTTTATAATTTCGACATCTGGGGCATGATGCACTGCGTCACGCGCTTTGAGTTCCAAAAGTATTTGGTTTTGCTTATTGAAAGATTCATGAAATCCGCATATGAGCAAAGTCTGAAGCATGGCTGGAAGGCACGCCAATTGGTGGTATTTTTCGATATGCAGGATGTCAATCTAAAGCAATATGCCTGGCGTCCAGCCGCCGAGTGCGTCATATCGTCGGTGAAACAATACGAGGCCAATTTTCCCGAATTGCTTAAAATGTGCTACATAATCAACGCCCCGAAATTGTTCTCAGTGGCATTTAATATAGTGAAAAAGTTCCTCGATGAGAATACCACCAGCAAGATAATCATCTACAAATCGGGAGTGGATAAATGGCAGCAGCAGCTTTTTTCCCATGTGGATCCCAAGGATTTTCCCAAAGCCTGGGGTGGCCAACTAGTTGACAAGCATGGAGATCCTCAATGCAAATCCCTTATGGTCTGGGGTGGCAAATTGCCGGAGGAACTATTTATAGATCAAAGCACTCAGCAGAGTGACAAAGACTTCACCGAAACGCAAGTGGCTAAGGGTGACAAATTGAAGCTGCATTTCAAGGTCCCTCCTGGCCAGCTGGACGAGCCGGCCAGCCAGCCTCAATTGCTCTCCTGGGAATTCCGCACCATAGACTATGACATCAAATTTGGCATTTACAGTGTTGACGAAAAGACGGGCGAGAAGCGCAGCGAAATTCCATTGGGCACTGTCTACTCCAATGAAATGGATGAGGTGGGATTCATTACCACCAGACCCAATACCACATGTGAGTAAATGCCACCGAATCGACTAAACAGGACTAATCTAACTAATCTCACTTTTGTCATCTTCCCTTTCCTTAGACACGGTCGTCTTTGATAACTCTGCCAGCTATTTGCGCAGCAAGAAGCTTCACTATTGGGTCGATCTCACTACCGAGGAGGAGGAGGGCATCACTGAGCTGACCCATCAAATGGACAGCACACAAATTGCGGCCAAACAGCAGTGAAACGCGGCCAACTAAAGCCAAAAAAAAAACACACACACACACAAAAAACAAAAAACAAACTTAAGAACCTATAGAAAATGTATTTACATTAATGGAAATACTTCGGCAAGTCGAAGATTTTTATAGCCTTGCCCGAGGATCTCAAACGAATAATAGATAGAGCAGCACAATCCCCCTTTCTCCCCCCTTCATAATAATTAAATTTTACATTTGCACACTTTAACGTATCGACAAGTTGGTGGTCCTGTGGAAGATTTGAATCTCCAAACTAAGAGAACCCATTCAATCTTTTTAAAAATTCCATTTTTCTGTATATACAAGGCTATAAAATCAAACCAAGTGTATTAACCTCGGTGCAAAGCATTAGTCACAGATTCGCCAGTTCATCATTTACTAGACTCCAAATCAAACTCGCACTTTCTCGTGCTCACACTCGAGTCGCCGCTTTATAGTCTTGGGTTTGGGGCGATGTATAGCATTGGCTGGCGGAGCTACAACGTTAATTCATGTGATAAACAAACAAAACACAACAATCAGCTCACGTTTACAGTTGCAAATTGTACAGTTAGTTAGTGTCTTTATTACGTACCTAAGCGCAGCATTTTATATATATGTAATATACATATGTACATATGTATATATATATACCCACACTCATACATATGCATACATAAAAATATATTTTTGTTTGTTTTATAACAATTTTTTTATAATCTTGTACGGTGTAATTGTTAATAAAGAAATGTGAACGCAGTTAAGTAGCTAAGTTAGCTGTGTCGTTACTTTGCCCCATGTCCTTTGGGCAAGTAAATGTGAGAGTGAGAGCCAGATCCTGGAGGACCCGAAAATGCATGTCCTAGCAAAATCGGTAAGTATCCTGCAGAGAAATGGCTTACAGAAAGTTATCCTTTTTTCGTTTTTTAGCTCTAAAATCCGTACACTCTGCCGCAAGAGGAAGGGACCAGGATGTCCATGTCAAGCTCTTTTGATCGGCATCAAAAAAGTATGAGTTATCCAAGGATGCAGGATAGGATAATAACTTTAGGGACTTTCCAGGACGTTCTTATGTCAGTGATTTTCACAAATTTTATCTACAAGTAAGTAAACTGTTGCTAGCATTCGTCAAACTGCGGGCCAAATTCAAAAAAGATTATTTAATCCTATCAGAAACAGTGAAGTTTTAGCTTTGCAGAAAATTGCGGTAAGATTACAGAGGTCGTTTAAATTTCCGTTACCATCAGCTGCTCAAGTAGCAATACCCAGCGTGCTGTTAGACGCACAACTTAACAGGACTCAGTCGTTTTCGATAAGTTAGTTCACAGCGTGCTGTTAGACGCACAACTTAACAGTGCTCAGTTGTTTTCGATAAGTTAGTTAGTAGCGTGTTGTTAGACGCCCAAGACTGCAGTGCTCAATCGTTATCGAGGAATATGTGTAAGTGAGGACAGCCGCAATGTTTTTAAAGTTTGTAAATATGCTGGTATAACGTTGTTGATAATTATATATTTGCATTGAGCTCTAGATGCCAGAAACCGTTACTTAATTTTAAAAGAAGCAAACTTTATGGACTTGAAATTCTTCGTCATGTACTAGTAGCCAAGAAGGTAAATACTTTCGCGAATTTTTGACGTTCACGTTTTTTGTCTTTCAGTTCTAAGCTCTCCAATTCCTGCGGTAGGGCGAAAGGATATGGTTTTAAGGTGTCTTTAATAAACTATCGAAAAGCATCGGAAAAAGAAGCTACTATCCAAGGATGTGGAACTTGAAATAATGCGTAAAAGAGCTATTGTAGCTTCCCGAAGAACTTTCCAGGACCTTGTAGCTTCTCATGTCAGTCGACGACGCATCACCACGACTTCAATGTGGACAAAGGACATTCCAATCGTTATATAACAGAGATACGCGTACTTTTCTGTATTTTGGACTTGTAATTTTTTTTCCAAGTCGTGGTAATCCACCAAACAGGGAAAGAAATCATAACAAAACGCAAAATCCGTGATATCTCATCCCCCGCAGGACTATCGGGTTGTCGTTTACACAGATCCTGGAGAACACGGAAATGTATGTTCTAGCGAAATCGGTTAGTATCCTGCAGAGATTTGGCTTTTAAAAAGTAATCCTTTTTCGTTTTAAAGCTGTAAAAGCCGCAGGACGAATGGACTTGGTTTTCTGGAAAGTCGTTGACGAACTCTATCTATTGGCATCAAAGTATGGGTCAACCAAGGATGCATTCCAGGATATTTTTGGAAAATTTACCGTGTTTTGGACTTCTGAAAAACTTTTCAGGATCTGCTCATGCCAGTCGACGGCGCATCACCAGGCCTTCGATCTGCCCAGGAGACATCTGAATCGTCCTTGAAAAGACCGAGATATGCGCAATTTTGTAAGTTTTTTTCAAGCCCTGAAAATGCACCAAACGAGGAAAAAATCGTAATAAACGCAAAATCCTTGATATCTCAGCTGTCCGCTGGACTATCGTGATATGCTTTACACAGATGATAGTCCTCGACGAGACGAGTCGATTGACACTGATCCTATGAAGAATATAAGCTTTTTTTGTTTAAGCAAAAATTTTCTTTTTTTTTTTAGCTCCCAGAGGGACCTTCCAGGATCTAATAATTTCAATCGATGCAGCTCATCAAGGACTTCGATCTGACCAAATGGCCGAATTATAAGAACTTATGGTTTTCTTCGACGACTTGGCCTTACATAAATCGGGGATAATTTTAGGAAGGATAATGGAAATCCTTAAATACAGATCGATAGTCCTGATTCTGGAGAACCCGAAAATGCATGTTCGGGCAAGATTGGTGAGTATCCTGCAGAGATATTGCTTCAAGAAAGTAATCCTATTTTCGTGTTTTAGCTCTAAAATCCGCAAATCCTGCCGCAGGACGAAATGACATGGTTTTCTGAAATGTCCTTGACGAGCCTTATCGATTGGCATCAAAAAAAGTATGGGTCATCTAAGGATGAAGGACAGGATTTATTTGGAAAATGTCCTGTTTTTCGGTCATTTAAAGGACTTTCCAGGACCTTCTTGTGTCAGTCGACGGCGCATTACCAGGACTTCCATCTGGCCAAAGCATATCCCAATCGTCCTTCAAATGGCCGAGATATGAGCATTTTTCCGTTTTTCGACTTGTAAAATTTTTGCTAAGTCCTGGAAATGCCCGAAACGAGGAAAAAATCGTGAGAAAACGCAAAATCCTTGATATCTCAGCTGTCCGCAGGACTATCGGGATATGCTTTACACAGATGATAGTCCTTGACGAGACGAGTCGATTGACACCAGTTTCGTCCTGATCCTTTAAAGGACTCGCGAGATATTCGCTATTTTTATTAAAGCAAAAATTTCCTTTTTTTTTCAGCTCCCAGAAGGACCTTCCAGGATCTGATGGTGTCAGTCGATGCGGCTCATCAAGAAATCGATCTGACCAAGGCGCATCCTGATAGTCCTTGAAATGGCCGAGTTATAAGGACTTTTATGGTTTTTTTTCGACAACTTGGCCATTTTTGCGACTCACCCCCTTACAAAAATGAAGGATAATTTTTGGAAGGATAATGGAAATCCTTGAATGCAGATCGATAGAGTTGATCCTGGCGGTTCAGAAAATGTATGTCCTGGCGAAATCGGTCAATGTCCTGCGGAGTTATGAGCAGTTTTAGGTTAATTTTGTACGTTAATTTAAACTTTTTGAAAAATTTGTAGCATACTTTTAGTGAATTTTGTAATAAAGGAAATTTAACAGAAAATTTTTTGCTGAGTCATTTGGGTTTGGTTGTTGTTGTAATTGGTGTTTTTGTTGTTGTAATTGTTGTTCTTGTTGTTGCGGTTGCTGTGGTGGTTGTTGTTGTTGCTGTTGTTGCTCGAAAATTCGAAAAAAAACGCACCTGAACAAATTAAAGTACCAGGCGAACAGAAATGCATAGCAGGTAGATGATTTCTTAAACACTCATATAAGTATGCAGCACTTTTTTTACAAACTGGAAAAAATTTTAAACGAAACGGCCGGTGTTCGCTGCAACGGACATTTTCGCAACGGCTAGTTTTGAATTTTCGTCGGCCGTTAAATTCAAACTGGAAAAAATTTTAAATCATCCACCTACTAGTCACTTCTGTTGGCCTGGTGCTTTGCCTATTTTTCGGAACAAATTTGCGACTCTCGCGGGCTGAAAATTGGCCGGCCGTTTCGCTTAAAAACCCAGCTGAAACACCAGGCGAACAGAAGTGACTAGTAGGTGGATGATTTAAAATTTTTTCCAGTTTGAATTTAACGGCCAACGAAAATTCAAAAATATCCGTTGCGAAAATTCAAAAAATTTCCGTTGCAGCGAACGCCGGCCGTTTCGTTTAAACACCACCCACACCCAAATGACTCAGCAACAAATTTTCTGTTAAATTTCCTTTATTACAAAATTCACTAAAAGTATGCTACAAATTTTTTATAAATATTTAAATTAACGTATAAAATTATCCTAAAATTGCTCATAACTCGGCAGGACATTGACCGATTTCGTCAGGACACACATTTTCTGAATCGCCAGGATCAACTCTATCGATCTGCATTCAAGGATTTCCATTATCCTTCCAAAAATTATCCTTCGATTTTTGTAAGGGGTGAGTCGCAAAATGGCCAAGTTTTGAAAAAAACCATAAAAGTCCTTATAACTCGGCCATTTGAAGGACTATCAGGATGCGCCTTGGTCAGATCGATTTCCTTGATGAGCCGCATCCACTGACACCATCAGATCCTGGAAGGTCCTTCTGGGAGCTGAAAAAAAAGGACATTTTTGATTTAATAAAAATAGCGAATATCTCGTGAGTCCTTCAAAGGATCAGGACGAAACTAGTGTCAATCGACTCGTCTTGTCAAGGACTATCATCTGTGTAAAGCATATCCCGATAGTCCTTCGGAGAGCTGAGATATCAAGGATTTGCGTTTCTACGATTTTTCCTCGTTCGGGCATTTCAGGACTTACAAAAATTTACAAGTCGAAAACAGAAAAAATGCGCATATCTCGGCTATTTGAAGGACGATTGGGATATCCTTTGGCCAGATGGAAGTCCTAGTGATGCGCCGTCGACTGACACAAGAAGGTCCTGGAAAGTCCTTCAAATGAACAAAAATCAGGACATTTTTCAAAAATCCTGTCCTGCATCCTTAGATGACCCATACTTTTTTTGATGCCAATCAATAGAGCTCGTCAAGGACATCCTAGAAATCCATGTCTTTTTGTCCTGCGGCAGGATTTGCGGATTTAAGAGCTAAAAAACGAAAATGGATTACCTTCTTGAAGCAATATCTCTGCAGGATACTCACCAATCTTGCCCGAACATGCATTTTCGGGTTCTCCAGAATCAGGACTATCGATCTGTATTCAAGGATTTCCATTATCCTTCCTAAAATTATCCCCGATTTATGTAAGGCCAAGTCGTCGAAGAAAACCATAAGTCCTTATAATTCGGCCATTTGAAGGACTATCAGAATGCGATTTGGTCAGATCGAAGTCCTTGATGAGCTGCATCGATTGAGATTATTAGATCCTGGAAGGTCCCTCTGGGAGCTAAAAAAAAAGAAAATTTTTGCTTTAACAAAAATAGCTTATATCTCGCGAATCCTTCAAAGGATCAGGACGAAATTAGTGTCAATCGACTCGTCTCGTCGAGGACTATCATCTGTGTAAAGCATATCCCGATCGTCCTGCGGAGAGCTGAGATATCAAGGATTTGGCATTTCCAGGACTTGGCAAAAAATTACAATTCCGAAAACCAGAAAAAAAGGCATATCTCGGCTATTTGAAGGACGATTGAGATATCCTTTGGCCAGATGGAAGTCCTAGTGATGCGCCGTCGACTGACACAAGAAGGTCCTGGAAAGTCCTTCAAATAACCAAAAATCAGGACATTTTTGAAAAAATCCTGTCCTGCATCCTTAGATGACCCATACTTTTTTTGATGCCAATCGATAAAGCTCGTCAAGGACATCCTAGAAATCCATGTCTTTTTGTCCTGCGTCAGGATTTGCGGATTTAAGAGCTAAAAAACGAAAATGGATTACTTTCTTGAAGCAATATCTCTGCAGGATACTCACCAATCTTGCCCGAACATGCATTTTCGGGTTCTCCAGAATCAGGACTATCGATCTGTATTCAAGGATTTCCATTATCCTTCCTAAAATTATCCCCGATTTATGTAAGGCCAAGTCGTCGAAGAAAACCATAAGTCCTTATAATTCGGCCATTTGAAGGACTATCAGAATGCGCTTTGGTCAGATCGAAGTCCTTGATGAGCTGCATCGATTGAGATTATTAGATCCTGGAAGGTCCCTCTGGGAGCTAAAAAAAAAAGAAAATTTTTGCTTTAACAAAAATAGCTTATATCTCGCGAATCCTTCAAAGGATCAAGACGAAATTTGTGTCAATCGACTCGTCTCGTCGAGGACTATCGTCTGTGTAAAGGATACGACGATCGTCCTGCGGAGAGCTGAGATATCAAGGATTTGGCATTTCCAGGACTTGGCAAAAAATTACAATTCCGAAAACCAGAAAAAAAGGCATATCTCGGCTATTTGAAGGACGATTGAGATATCCTTTGGCCAGATGGAAGTCCTAATGATGCGCCGTCGACTGACACAAGAAGGTCCTGGAAAGTCCTTCAAATAACCAAAAATCAGGACATTTTTGAAAAAAATCCTGTCCTGCATCCTTAGATGACTCATACTTTTTTTGATGCCAATCGATAAAGCTCGTCAAGGACATCCTAGAAATCCATGTCTTTTTTCCTGCGGCAGGATTTACGGATTTAAGAGCTAAAAAACGAAAATGGATTACTTTCTTGAAGCAATATCTCTGCAGGATACTCACCAATCTTGCCCGAACATGCATTTTCGGGTTTTCCAGAATCAGGACTATCGATCTGTATTCAAGGATTTCCATTATCCTTCCTAAAATTATCCCCGATTTATGTAAGGCCAAGTCGTCGAAGAAAACCATAAGTCCTTATAATTCGGCCATTTGAAGGACTATCAGAATGCGATTTGGTCAGATCGAAGTCCTTGATGAGCTGCATCGATTGAGATTATTAGATCCTGGAAGGTCCCTCTGGGAGCTAAAAAAAAAAGAAAATTTTTGCTTTAACAAAAATAGCTTATATCTCGCGAATCCTTCAAAGGATCAAGACGAAATTTGTGTCAATCGACTCGTCTCGTCGAGGACTATCGTCTGTGTAAAGGATACGACGATCGTCCTGCGGAGAGCTGAGATATCAAGGATTTGGCATTTCCAGGACTTGGCAAAAAATTACAATTCCGAAAACCAGAGAAAAAGGCATATCTCGGCTATTTGAAGGACGATTGAGATATCCTTTGGCCAGATGGAAGTCCTAATGATGCGCCGTCGACTGACACAAGAAGGTCCTGGAAAGTCCTTCAAATAACCAAAAATCAGGACATTTTTAAAAAATCCTGTCCTGCATCCTTAGATGACCCATACTTTTTTTGATGCCAATCGATAGAGCTCGTCAAGGACATCCTAGAAATCCATGTCTTTTTGTCCTGCGGTAGGATTTGCGGATTTAAGAGCTAAAAAACGAAAAAGGATTACTTTTTTGAAGCAATATCTCTGCAGGATACTCACCAATCTTGCCCGAACATGCATTTTCGGGTTCTCCAGAATCAGGACTATCGATCTGTATTCAAGGATTTCCATTATTCTGTCTAAAATTATCCCCGATTTATGTAAGGCCAAGTCGTCGAAGAAAACCATAAGTCCTTATAATTCGGTCATTTGAAGGACTATCAGAATGCGCTTTGGTCAGATCGAAGTCCTTGATGAGCTGCATCGATTGAGATTATTAGATCCTGGAAGGTCCCTCTGGGAGCTAAAAAAAAAAGAAAATTTTTGCTTTAACAAAAATAGCTTATATCTCGCGAATCCTTCAAAGGATCAAGACGAAATTTGTGTCAATCGACTCGTCTCGTCGAGGACTATCGTCTGTGTAAAGGATACGACGATCGTCCTGCGGAGAGCTGAGATATCAAGGATTTGGCATTTCCAGGACTTGGCAAAAAATTACAATTCCGAAAACCAGAAAAAAAGGCATATCTCGGCTATTTGAAGGACGATTGAGATATCCTTTGGCCAGATGGAAGTCCTAATGATGCGCCGTCGACTGACACAAGAAGGTCCTGGAAAGTCCTTCAAATGACCAAAAATCAGGACATTTTTAAAAAAATCCTGTCCTGCATCCTTAGATGACCCATACTTTTTTTGATGCCAATCGATAGAGCTCGTCAAGGACATCCTAGAAATCCATGTCTTTTTGTCCTGCGGTAGGATTTGCGGATTTAAGAGCTAAAAAACGAAAAAGGATTACTTTTTTGAAGCAATATCTCTGCAGGATACTCACCAATCTTGCCCGAACATGCATTTTCGGGTTCTCCAGAATCAGGACTATCGATCTGTATTCAAGGATTTCCATTATTCTGTCTAAAATTATCCCCGATTTATGTAAGGCCAAGTCGTCGAAGAAAACCATAAGTCCTTATAATTCGGCCATTTGAAGGACTATCAGAATGCGATTTGGTCAGATCGAAGTCCTTGATGAGCTGCATCGATTGAGATTATTAGATCCTGGAAGGTCCCTCTGGGAGCTAAAAAAAAAAGAAAATTTTTGCTTTAACAAAAATAGCTTATATCTCGCGAATCCTTCAAAGGATCAGGACGAAATTAGTGTCAATCGACTCGTCTCGTCGAGGACTATCATCTGTGTAAAGCATATCCCGATCGTCCTGCGGAGAGCTGAGATATCAAGGATTTGGCATTTCCAGGACTTGGCAAAAAATTACAATTCCGAAAACCAGAAAAAAAGGCATATCTCGGCTATTTGAAGGACGATTGAGATATCCTTTGGCCAGATGGAAGTCCTAGTGATGCGCCGTCGACTGACACAAGAAGGTCCTGGAAAGTCCTTCAAATAACCAAAAATCAGGACATTTTTAAAAAAATCCTGTCCTGCATCCTTAGATGACCCATACTTTTTTTGATGCCAATCGATAGAGCTCGTCAAGGACATCCTAGAAATCCATGTCTTTTTGTCCTGCGGTAGGATTTGCGGATTTAAGAGCTAAAAAACGAAAAAGGATTACTTTTTTGAAGCAATATCTCTGCAGGATACTCACCAATCTTGCCCGAACATGCATTTTCGGGTTCTCCAGAATCAGGACTATCGATCTGTATTCAAGGATTTCCATTATTCTGTCTAAAATTATCCCCGATTTATGTAAGGCCAAGTCGTCGAAGAAAACCATAAGTCCTTATAATTCGGCCATTTGAAGGACTATCAGAATGCGCTTTGGTCAGATCGAAGTCCTTGATGAGCTGCATCGATTGAGATTATTAGATCCTGGAAGGTCCCTCTGGGAGCTAAAAAAAAAAAGAAAATTTTTGCTTTAACAAAAATAGCTTATATCTCGCGAATCCTTCAAAGGATCAAGACGAAATTTGTGTCAATCGACTCGTCTCGTCGAGGACTATCGTCTGTGTAAAGGATACGACGATCGTCCTGCGGAGAGCTGAGATATCAAGGATTTGGCATTTCCAGGACTTGGCAAAAAATTACAATTCCGAAAACCAGAAAAAAAGGCATATCTCGGCTATTTGAAGGACGATTGAGATATCCTTTGGCCAGATGGAAGTCCGAATGATGCGCCGTCGACTGACACAAGAAGGTCCTGGAAAGTCCTTCAAATAACCAAAAATCAGGACATTTTTGAAAAAATCCTGTCCTGCATCCTTAGATGACTCATACTTTTTTTGATGCCAATCGATAAAGCTCGTCAAGGACATCCTAGAAATCCATGTCTTTTTTCCTGCGGCAGGATTTGCGGATTTAAGAGCTAAAAAACGAAAATGGATTACTTTCTTGAAGCAATATCTCTGCAGGATACTCACCAATCTTGCCCGAACATGCATTTTCGGGTTTTCCAGAATCAGGACTATCGATCTGTATTCAAGGATTTCCATTATCCTTCCTAAAATTATCCCCGATTTATGTAAGGCCAAGTCGTCGAAGAAAACCATAAGTCCTTATAATTCGGCCATTTGAAGGACTATCAGAATGCGCTTTGGTCAGATCGAAGTCCTTGATGAGCTGCATCGATTGAGATTATTAGATCCTGGAAGGTCCCTCTGGGAGCTAAAAAAAAAAAGAAAATTTTTGCTTTAACAAAAATAGCTTATATCTCGCGAATCCTTCAAAGGATCAAGACGAAATTTGTGTCAATCGACTCGTCTCGTCGAGGACTATCGTCTGTGTAAAGGATACGACGATCGTCCTGCGGAGAGCTGAGATATCAAGGATTTGGCATTTCCAGGACTTGGCAAAAAATTACAATTCCGAAAACCAGAAAAAAAGGCATATCTCGGCTATTTGAAGGACGATTGAGATATCCTTTGGCCAGATGGAAGTCCTAATGATGCGCCGTCGACTGACACAAGAAGGTCCTGGAAAGTCCTTCAAATGACCAAAAATCAGGACATTTTTAAAAAAATCCTGTCCTGCATCCTTAGATGACCCATACTTTTTTTGATGCCAATCGATAGAGCTCGTCAAGGACATCCTAGCAATCCATGTCTTTTTGTCCTGCGGTAGGATTTGCGGATTTAAGAGCTAAAAAACGAAAAAGGATTACTTTTTTGAAGCAATATCTCTGCAGGATACTCACCAATCTTGCCCGAACATGCATTTTCGGGTTCTCCAGAATCAGGACTATCGATCTGTATTCAAGGATTTCCATTATTCTGTCTAAAATTATCCCCGATTTATGTAAGGCCAAGTCGTCGAAGAAAACCATAAGTCCTTATAATTCGGCCATTTGAAGGACTATCAGAATGCGCTTTGGTCAGATCGAAGTCCTTGATGAGCTGCATCGATTGAGATTATTAGATCCTGGAAGGTCCCTCTGGGAGCTAAAAAAAAAAAGAAAATTTTTGCTTTAACAAAAATAGCTTATATCTCGCGAATCCTTCAAAGGATCAAGACGAAATTTGTGTCAATCGACTCGTCTCGTCGAGGACTATCGTCTGTGTAAAGGATACGACGATCGTCCTGCGGAGAGCTGAGATATCAAGGATTTGGCATTTCCAGGACTTGGCAAAAAATTACAATTCCGAAAACCAGAAAAAAAGGCATATCTCGGCTATTTGAAGGACGATTGAGATATCCTTTGGCCAGATGGAAGTCCTAATGATGCGCCGTCGACTGACACAAGAAGGTCCTGGAAAGTCCTTCAAATGACCAAAAATCAGGACATTTTAAAAAAAATCCTGTCCTGCATCCTTAGATGACCCATACTTTTTTTGATGCCAATCGATAGAGCTCGTCAAGGACATCCTAGAAATCCATGTCTTTTTGTCCTGCGGCAGGATTTGCGGATTTAAGAGCCAAAAAACGAAAATGGATTACTTTCTTGAAGCAATATCTCTGCAGGATACTCACCAATCTTGCCCGAACATGCATTTTCGGGTTCTCCAGAATCAGGACTATCGATCTGTATTTAAGGATTTCCATTATCCTTCCTAAAATTATCCCCGATTTATGTAAGGCCAAGTCGTCGAAGAAAACCATAAGTTCTTATAATTCGGCCATTTGGTCAGATCGAAGTCCTTGATGAGCTGCATCGATTGAAATTATTAGATCCTGGAAGGTCCCTCTGGGAGCTAAAAAAAAAAAAGAAAATTTTTGCTTAAACAAAAAAAGCTTATATTCTTCATAGGATCAGTGTCAATCGACTCGTCTCGTCGAGGACTATCATCTGTGTAAAGCATATCACGATAGTCCAGCGGACAGCTGAGATATCAAGGATTTTGCGTTTATTACGATTTTTTCCTCGTTTGGTGTATTTTCAGGGCTTGAAAAAAACTTACAAAATTGCGCATATCTCGGTCTTTTCAAGGACGATTCAGATGTCTCCTGGGCAGATCGAAGGCCTGGTGATGCGCCGTCGACTGGCATGAGCAGATCCTGAAAAGTTTTTCAGAAGTCCAAAACACGGTAAATTTTCCAAAAATATCCTGGAATGCATCCTTGGTTGACCCATACTTTGATGCCAATAGATAGAGTTCGTCAACGACTTTCCAGAAAACCAAGTCCATTCGTCCTGCGACTTTGCGGATTTTACAGCTTTAAAACGAAAAAGGATTACTTTTTAAAAGCCAAATCTCTGCAGGATACTAACCGATTTCGCTAGAACATACATTTCCGTGTTCTCCAGGATCTGTGTAAACGACAACCCGATAGTCCTGCGGGGGATGAGATATCACGGATTTTGCGTTTTGTTATGATTTCTTTCCCTGTTTGGTGGATTACCACGACTTGGAAAAAAAATTACAAGTCCAAAATACAGAAAAGTACGCGTATCTCTGTTATATAACGATTGGAATGTCCTTTGTCCACATTGAAGTCGTGGTGATGCGTCGTCGACTGACATGAGAAGCTACAAGGTCCTGGAAAGTTCTTCGGGAAGCTACAATAGCTCTTTTACGCATTATTTCAAGTTCCACATCCTTGGATAGTAGCTTCTTTTTCCGATGCTTTTCGTAAGTTTATTAAAGACACCTTAAAACCATATCCTTTCGATCTACCGCAGGAATTGGAGAGCTTAGAACTGAAAGACAAAAAACGTGAACGTCAAAAATTCGCGAAAGTATTTACCTTCTTGGCTACTAGTACATGACAAAGAATTTCAAGTCCATAAAGTTTGCTTCTTATAAAATTAAGTAACGGTTTCTGGCATCTAGAGCTCAATGCAAATATATAATTATCAACAACGTTACACCAGCATATTTACAAACTTTAAAAACATTGCGGCGGTCCCCACTTACGTATATTCCTCGATAACAATTGAGCACTGCAGTCTTGGGCGTCTAACAGCACGCTATTAACTAACTTATCGAAAACGACTGAGCACTGTTAAGTTGTGCGTCTAACAGCACGCTGGGTATTGCTACTTGAGCAGCTGAGGGTAACGGAAATTTAAGCGACCTCTGTAATCTTACCGCAATTTTCTGTTTCTGATAGGATTAAAGAATCTGTTTTGAATTCGGCCCGCAGTTTTACGAATGCTAGCAGCAGTTTACTTATTTGTAAATTAAATTTATGAAAATCAATAGATAACAAGGCTTCAAGTCTGCGGATGCAATGTTCCATTCGAAAAGCAGTCAATGACATAATAACGTCTTGAAAAGTCCTTTAAATGAACAAAAAATCGGACAATTTTCAAAGTATCCTGCCCTGCATCCTTAGATCACCCATACCTTTTTTTGATGCCGATCGATAGAGCTCGTTAAGGACATCCTAGAAAACAGCTAAAATATTAAAAGAATTATTCTCCCAAAGCGATAACTCCGCAGGATACTAACCGATTTCGAAAGTTGTGTCAAACAACTCGTCTTATCTTCGATTATCGTCTGTGTAAAGGGCATCTCGATAGACCTTCGGGGGGCTGAGTTATCAAGAATTTAGTGATTTTATTCCCTTTGGCGCAACTCCAGGACTTCGCACAAAATTACAAGTCTAAGACCTGAGTCGGTGCCGTCGTCTGACATAAAATAACTACAAGGTTCTTCGGTAAACTGCGAAGCAGATCCGTTTCGTAAAATTTTTGTTCTGCGTCGTATGTACCATTTTAGCGACTTCTTAGCCATTTTTACAACTTACAGAAATTCTATAAATATTTTTTGGAGTCAAATTAGTCAATGTCGTTTAAACATACCAAATAATAAAATTTTAATGGCCACCACTGTATATACATATACTCATATATATATATATATATATATATAATTATAATTTGTTTTTCAATTAAAAAAATACATTTTTACCCTCTTTTGCCATGTCAACTTTACAACTTAGTCTAAAGGGAATACTCGCTGCTAAATGTTATCCTGCTCCTGATCATCAAACTCTGGTTGTGTTCATGTTGACCACAAATAGAAATATATATTCTGCCACGTTGGAATGTAATCCCGGAGAGGTCCAGCTACCACTTTGGCAATTGGTACACTTTCGGCCACAAAACTCAAAATTCTATTCAGCTTTGATTCGGTGTAGTTTTCATAGAATGGGGAGCGTACCAGGTAATACAGAAGATTGATGCAACGACGACTCAGTTCCAATTTCTGTTGTTGTGACATCAAATGCCGATGCTGCCGATACAGGTGCACACTGTAGAGATCAAGGCTAAGGGCAATAGCATACTGCTTCCAGCTGCGACGGCCGAACACGCCCATGGAAAGCAAATGTATGAGCGGTTTCGATATATACAAATATTCGGCTTGCATCAGTTCTCGGGGTATTTGGGTTTTAGCCGCCTCGGCGTTATCCACATGAAGTTTTAAGTCACGATATTGAATTGGTGGAGCGCCCTCTACTTTCCGTATAAGACGTCCAGATCTCTTTAACTGGAAGCTAATGGAATGCTGAGACTGAACAGAGTTCAATGCCTGATTCTCCTCTGGCACCACAGTCTGTTGCTTTTTTAAGGCTCTACGGTTGAGTGCAGCAATCGGCGGTGATGTTATAATATCCGAAGTTGAATGCCGCAGAATAAAGAATCTTCCGGCCGCCTTGAATATTTGAATTAGGGCAATGACCAGCCATTTGCCAGTCTGTCCAAACACACGTCTGGCCGATATCTCAATGAACACCTCACTGTACTCAAGTGTGGTCAGAGTGACCTTTAGACGATAGCAAAGTTTAGATTGCCGCTGGAGTACGGAATCGGTACTGTTCCGGCGACGGGATTTCTCTATGATGCGGTCATTGTAAAAGACCAGCATGTTAGACAACGTGTAGACCAGCTCGGATACAACATTTGAGGAGGATATGCGACCTGTGGGAATTGCGTTAGAAGTAGAAGCGTAATCATAAGGGCTTGCAATTTATTAATTAAATTTCCTCTTATCTCTGACCTGCTACGAAATATGAGACCCATTTGGCTGTGGTCTCAAAATCACCCACCACATCGGGATTCTTGGCTACCCAGGATTCATAGGATTTTAGTATATCCTTTAGACTGTCCATATTATGTTTTATAGCGTTTCGGTCGATTCGTAATATAAATAAAAAATAGGAATAACTAAAATTAAGTTGCGCGTAAATAAAATCCGACCTGCTGTGTCAGAGTTGCCACCTTATTCAAACCAGACACTGATACAGGGCTGACGGAATAGCATCTAGATCCAGCGATAACAAAACTAGTTCCATCATTTGAAAATTTCTTTCGCGTTCAAATTAAGCATTTAGGTAACTTATTTAAACAAATTTTGATATTCCTAATTTGCTTGCTTAACTAAAAAGAGTTGCTCTGCTTATATAATTACAAACAAAATTATTAAAATTTTGTCACCGACTCGCTGTAAGTTGCATTAAAGGTTCCGATAAACTAAAGTACTACTACTAGCGTTTGTCCAATAAGTTTTTTTTTTATGCCTTTCGCACTAGTTTATAAAGGCTCTCGCCTTGAAATAGTTTTAAAACATAGATACTTTAGTAACTTAATTATCTAGATGCTTATTTAATTAAATGTACAATTTAATTTACAAAAACTTAACAATTTATATTCGAAGTCAAGCGTTTCAGAGTGATTTTGAAATTCTCACTCACGGTATAATCCTCTTTGAAAACCACAATTAAATTGAGCTCAAACTCTGAAAAAGAAGACACAAAGTCATATAAATATTTCGATTTGAAGTTAGATTTGCATTTACACACCAATTTTAAAGTTCTTTGTAATCAACGTGGGGCATGTAAATAGTCGAGGTAATACCATATAGATTGGTAATTCTAATTTCGGCATAATATTGCCATCGCTTATCTGTATTGTTTGAATTTCTGTAGCATCTTTGGAATAGCCTTCGTCGCATCCACACGTTTCCACACGTACCAACTGCAGATCTATGGACTTGATGGCTGCCTCTGTGTGCTGAACAATTATGTGTCCTGTAAGGGGTTCGGTTACACAAGATTCGATTCGATCTATGCTGCCCGTAATAAGGAATCTGGGCATAGACAAACGCTCCTTAGCCGTTGATGTGGCACTCTTTTGCAGCGAATCGGGACTCAAGCTAAATGGCACAGCCTTGCGGGCTTCGATATCATTTTCACTCAGTTCTCTAGGCTTGTATTGCACACAAAATTGTTGAACTTTCTGCAAAGATTTGCCAAGAAAATTTCTTTTAACATCACATCTGAGTTGGTAGTTAATGCTAATGAAGACTCCGTGATAAGTTTCATACAGCATCTTTGGCTCCTTGCGGCAAACCAAAGGCAATTCGAAATGAAACTCGGAACGTCCAGGACTCAGTTTTCCAGGCGACGCCAGCTCCAGGCTTGATTGCAGCAAATGAATGGGTTTTACGGAGTTATAGAAGGCATCGAAAACGCCTACAGTTTTGCTGCTAAGCTGAAGGTTGACGACCCCCTCAAGAGTTAGGAAAATGCCTTCGTGTTTGGTTTCCGTTTCCTGAGGACACTGAAATTGAACGCAGCCCAGCAGCATGTCCTGGGAGAAGAAAAAATTCTGTCAGAGTAAACTTGGGTACTTATTTATTTACTTACATTCTCATGGTACACTTTATTCTCCTTGTTTTTTAATTTAATTTCAAAACTGATTGCAGACATCTCTCTTTGATTGTTCTGCCGTCAAGTGCAGCTGATTTCCTCACATCACATGGCAACTCTACGAAACTTTAACAATTTGGATTAAAGGTGGGTTCGTGAAAACAGTCCCCACTCGTCTTGATTATATTTGGTAAATATTGTTTTAAAACTTGGGTAGATATTTACTATTGTCAATCCATCTGCAAGTGAGAACTTAGTGTAGGTCGTAAAATGTTTAAATAAGAAAAGTTATACCTAAATAAATTGTACTTTAACGGCGCCAGGAGGGTTAAATGTATTACACATTTCTTTTATTATTGTTACTAGGGCTACGTGTTGTTTTAAATTACCTTTTAACTTGCTTGAATTCAATTGAATCACAGCACTTTAAATAGCACATATGAAATAAACTTAAGGCATTTTGAAAAAAACCGCCAGGCGTTGGTGCATTTTACTAACTGGCAACACATAAAATCGCACAGTGGAACAACACTTTTGGTTTTTTTATACAACACCACAAAACAGCGTTAAACTAAATAAAGTTGGTATCAAATAAAATATTACAACTCCACAGGGTCAACTTTGGGTGGAATCATTGCGTAGTTTTTGCAGAAATATAGTTTCAACAATCTTTTCGATAAGATATCGATTAACAGCTAAAAAATACAGCAGATCGAACAGCTGATTGGTGCCGGCGTAACATGAATAGAGCCTCGAGGATATTTTGGCCTATGCTGGTCAAGCCAAAAGATGCAGTTGTCAAGCAAACAGAGCAACTATCACGTAGCCAAAAGGTTAGCTATATGTTTCAGCATGCCAGCAGATTATAATAATAACATTGCATTTAAGCTTCTCACCGAGTTGGGCCTGATCAAATCCGGTAGCAATGGCACCTATCAGATAATGCCCATAGCTCAACGATCCCTTGATAAATGCATTGATTTAGTGCAACGAAATATGGCGGAGGCTGGTGGTCAGAAGATGACCCTACCCATTCTAACATCTACGGCGTTGTGGAAAAAGAGCGGGCGCTTAGAAGGTGACATATCCGAGTTCTACATGGTGCAGGATCGAAGTGGAAAGCAATTTCTAATGAGCCCAGTAAGTGTGTGGAGAATTAGAAGATGCCATTTCTTAACCATCATTTTTTATAGACCCACGAGGAGGCTGTGACGGCCATGCTGGCCACAGCAGCTCCAATATCTTACCGACAATTGCCTCTGCGTCTATATCAGATTGGGCCCAAATTCAGAGATGAGCTAAAATCTCGCTTTGGATTGATTCGGGCCAAAGAGTTTCTCATGAAAGATATGTACACATTCGATTTAAGCCAATCAACAGCCAAAGATACTTATAATATAATGACTAAGGCCTATGAGAGATTCTTCCAGCAGCTGGAAGTTCCCTTCGTCAAGGGTAAGTTCAGTATTGAAATAGTTATTTGATCGAACTTCTCAAAAATACTTTTTTTTTAGTCAATGCTGAAACTGGCATCATGGGCGGCAGTTTATCCCACGAATATCACTATATATCACCAGTGGGCGAAGATACTCTTGTGGAGTGTCAATCCTGCGGCTATGCCAGCAATGTTGAAGTTTTTCAAGAGACAAGCAACTGTCCAAATTGCCAGAAGGCAGATAACCTAAATCAAGTCCATGGTGTGGAGGTGGCCCATACCTTCCTATTGGGTGATAAGTATTCGAAACCACTAGGAGCCACATTTCTCAATACCTCTGGTAAACCACAAAGTCTAATTATGGGCTGCTATGGTATAGGCCTCAGTCGTGTGCTAGCTGCCTCGCTGGAAGTTTTATCCACGGATCAGGAACTACGCTGGCCCAAACTATTGGCACCATACGATGTCTGTGTGATAGGACCCAAACGGGGTAGCAAAGAGCAAACCTTGGCAGAGCGTGTGGAGAATGATTTGCTGGAACATGTGGGAGTTATATGCGGGCCTGATGAAGTACTACACGATGACCGCAAAGACTTGACCATTGGAAAACGTTTGCTAGATGCCAAGCGTCTGGGACATCCATTCATCATTGTAGTGGGGGCGAAATCTGTTTCGGCGGATAACGCAAAACTTGAATTGCATTTAAGTGAAGGCAGCAGAATGGAATTGACCATGAATGAAGCCCTCGGAATGTTAAGTCAATACGTGAACCAGAAGAAACATTTAATGAAGATCAGTGAGAGAACCAAAGAGGAGCAAACAAATCATAGACATCAAAAGGTTGGCCATACGCTTTAGCTTTACTATGGAATAAAGTTAACAATAACACAACATATTCATCTCCATCTCCATTTCTCGTGTACTCAGACATCTGATCCGGCTAATGCTCTGCATAGTCTGGTTCGGGTATTTGTGGATAGATCTGAACTTGCAGCTGAGGTTTACGTGGCGGCGGTGGCGGTTTGGCTGTCATGCTAGTATATGACCAAGGCATCTGATTGCGCAGCTCTTCGCTAACTCTGGGATTAGCAGGTGGCGCCGTGGGATACATTTCGCTATAGCGATTATTCAAAGGGGAGGTCACTGCCAATTGTTGCACGGCGGGAGACGGGGCACGCGGCGTTGGTGGCTCTGATGGGGGATAATTGAGACGATCCGGATGGGCTTCAGTGTGGCGATAAGTGTTAATATCTGCCTGCTGCTGCTGTTGTTGTTGTTGGGGTGGAGGCAACACCATCACTGGCGACTGCAAAGTAGTGCGATCCTGACGCTGGAACTGCTCGGCTTGCTGAGCTGGTATGATAATGGGCAATGGCTTGGGACGTATTTGCTCGGGATATTCCATTACGAAAGGTTCAGGCACCACAACGGCTTCGACAATGGGCTGTGGCTGAGGTGTCATCGGCTGGGGCTGCGGCGTTGACTGGCGAGTGGGTGCCTGACTAGTGCTTGGAGCAATTTTATTTGCTGCCGCTTTCTCAGCCGTTTGCGTGGCCAAGATACTTGACAATGACAAACAGAAGGAGCTGCCGAAAACATTGAGCAACCAAATAAGGACCACTCGACTGCTCAGACAGGTCATCAGAATAGCCGGGGTGGAGAAGTAGACACCAAAGGGTTGCAGGAATTCCATTAGTTCCGAACCCGTAACGGAGGCTCCTATGTAATTAAAGGCATCTTCATAGGTCTTGAGAACAAAAAATTAAGGCTTAGAAGAATTCGTAACAAAAATAAAGAAAAATTGGCTTACCAATGTGTGACTTATGTCCAGACCATGAAACACAGTGGCCACCACATCTAAGATGCTGCCAGCTATTACTGACAAAAACCAGGGCCAGTAGATAATGCCCGATATGACTTTAGTCGTAGCATTGCACAAAGTGGCTAAAATGGATAAAAAAATTCCAATTCCAGTTAGTTGTATACCAAATCCTGTTCCCTTTTCCCCTAACAACTCACTGATTATTAGCAATGAAGTGGCTATCCATAGACCACTAACCACAGCATAGGTCACGAAGAATATGAATTCACGTTGCGTTATTTGATACGATTTCTCCCAGTCCATGGTTATGGGCTGCGATATATCGTGATAAGACACTTCCGGATCGCCACACGACTCATCTAAAATCATGCAAAGTTATTTGCTTGTCTCTCTCGCCTCTCTTTCGTGGTTCTAGACTTACCCAAAAAGTAAATCAAATCCATGGCAAATTTAAATGGCTCCTTTGCTATTTCCGATGTTGTTTGGCAATCACGCAAGGTAATACCCCATATGGCCAGACCTAAATAGATAGCACCTTGGGCCTGGAAATCGAAAATTTGGCATAAACGGAGGTATATAAAAGACAGACTTTGGAAGAATTCAACTAGAAAAGGACAAATACATAAAACAGCATTTATTTGCCTCCCTTTCTCTTTCTCTCCCTCTTCCTTGTCATGTATTTAAAAGAATTTTGGAAATGTTAACCATGGAGTTTTCTTCTTTTTAAAATTAATGTTTTTCAAAGCAGTTGCTAAAAGAAAAAATTCTATAAATTGTAATAACCAGTCACATTTTGAATTGTTTGAAAACGGAAATGATTAGATTAAAAATGCTTTTCATTTTCTTCTTTGGTTTTTGATTAGCAATATTTGCGAATTAGTTTGTGGTCTAAAAATAAACATCGATCTATCCTAGTAGATTTGTGGAAAAGTGGTCGAAAACACATGTGCAAAATCCATGTCCATCGTAATGAAAAGTTTTGTACAATTTGATTGGGGTTAAACCCCAGACACTATATACATATATCTTCACATTCCACTTGGACGTAATCTCAACTATAAATTAATCAGATACATTTTGTTGTTGTTGTTGTTGTTTGTGAGAGATTAGAAAATGGGTTACTCACCAATATGACAACTGCCATGAATAGTATAAAGCATTTTGCAAATCCAACACTAACGCCAGCCATCTTGATGAGGCTTCTGCTCCTGCTCCTGCGTTACTCCTTTTCCTTTTTAGTTGTGCAACCGATCAGTTGGCCAGCCAATTAACGTCTATTCGATAAGGTCTCGGCTATATGGGGGAAAATCAAAACTTTGCGAGTTCAATTAAACTGAACCATTGGCTATGATCAATGGATGTATGAAATAAAATATACATGGAGTTATATCTTATCAAATTAATGAGTTCTCGGGGGGATTTCTGCTTTGAAGGTAGTATTTCCATTCCATTTCCATTCCGGTGTTACGGCTATTATTATTATTATTGTGATCATTACGAAAACGGGAATGAATCATGAAAGCATGCGTTGTGCACTTGATGAAAAGTGACTCCGTCACTTGATACGCAACGATGGCCATAAAGGCAATCACAAATGGAAGAACAACACCAGCGTTATCTTGCCTCACCGTTTATAAAAATGTTGCCGATTTCTATTGTCTTTAAGAATCTATATACATATATAATATATGTGTGAAATAATTGTAGGGCAAACGTATGCACCGAGTGCCTCCTTTGGACTGAGCAAGCCCACAAGCAAATGGAGTCTCCCAAGCTGATTGAATGGCCATTGACTGCTCTTCTCTTGGTCGTGACTCTTTTTGGTTACCGATAAGATAAACCTAATGAAATTTTAAGCGAAACACTTGTTATCAAAGCACACAACATACATACAAATATACAGATATATGCTATGCCTCACAGATTAAACAGAAATATAAAAGTCTCCTCTAGATTTGAGGAAACCGCAACTATTCAACCAACTCCATCTATCCCTTCATCTGATAGTATCATGACTAGGCCAGGGGCAACTGCAAATATGTTTCTCATTGTAATAGTATCCCATTGAATGAGATACCCACTCATTTGTGTGCATAGGAGCGAGCACATTGTCTGTTTTTATCAATGAGCTAACAAATATTTATCTTTATTATGATATTATATGGCACACTTGATGATTATTGCATAGAAATAGGCTCGGCCATCGCCTTGCCGACATCGACATCAACATTAGGTAAATATTTAATATTTAATTGAATTTTTTAGGTGTAAAATTAGCAAAGATCCATAAATAATATCACAACAACAGCAACAAATATTGAGAAATCATTCTCCACAAGCACACTTTAACAAAAACCAATAACTTATCTCAAAAAAAACTACTACTATAAGCACTCGTTGCGTATACTTAATATATTAATACCCTGGATTTAACTAGCCAAAGAAAGGGGTTTATGTGTCCATGAAGTGTAGAAAATATTTGGAAATCGTTAGTGGGTGAACCTTAAAATTATTTTCGAATTCCCCAAAGGAAAGAGAAAGCAAGACAAGGACAGGGAGTTGACTCTTAAAATTTAAGTTTCAGAACAAGATATTCATCAAATTCAACTTGAAGTCTAACAAGGTATAAAACCCTTCGATCCCATTGCGCCGATCTTTTCTTTTGCTTTTTTCTTCTAAGAAGCCTGTTGGCTCGTGTTTTTTGTTTTTGATTTTCACTTTATCAATTCTTGATTGATATAACTTAATTATCATACACAATACACATACATATACACATTTGTTTATGGAGTGACTCATTTGAGGGCACAAGACATTAATTGTCCCTAGATAACTATTCGCATTCGGGTTTTTTTTTTCCCTGTTTTTCTCCTTTGTCCGAAAGACAAGAAAAGTTGCTTTGCCAAAATCCCCATTGCTTTGGAACTATTAAGCTTGTCTATATAATGAATTCATGTGTGTAGAATCGCGTATGTGTATTTATGGTGAGAAATTGTCAAAATGATAAATCTATAAAAAGAAATTGGTATTTAGATATTAGAATATACATATAACAAAAGCATTGAATGGTTGCCAAAACAAATTCATCAAATTTGTTGAGAATCAAGCGAATCTCACTTGTCTCTTGTTAATTATTATCAGAAACTTGAGCACTTGAAAAGACCTTCATGGGCCTAAGAAAGGAAAAATCCTTAGATAACAAAACTGATTTCTTAGATGTGTCTTTAGGATCTTCTTCTTCTTCTGATGATGATGAAGATGTTGCACCACTTAGAGTACACTTTCCAATAAGAAATGGATTTAGTATCCGAATACCGAGTGTTGTCGTCGTCCAAATCTAACTAATATACGGGTAAGAAAGTTTTTTGAATTGTGGACTTAATCTATTATCGTGGTAATTCTCGAATTGATTTGAAATTTTTGGCAAAATGATTCGCAAAAAAAGAAAAAAAAAAAAGAATTAAAATCCACTCAATTAGCACCCACAATGAAAACTAAAATGTAAATCTGCTGAACATATTTAACTAACCCAATTGCAAGTGGTGCCGCCTCATCTGGAACTGGAGATATTTTCGTATTGTTTATTTGCAATTTGCAAAATAAAATAAATATTTGCATTCGCAAGATAGTGAAACAATATCAGGCAGAGAGTATGGGAACAAAATGGAGACGGGAAATGGTTAAGTTTGGGTTAACCTTTCCCTGAGAAGAAAAACAGGCTTCATGCCCGAGTGATCGCTCAGTTCATTATAATATATAAATTCTCAGGCTGGCTGGCGGGCTGGCTGGTTGACTGGCTGTTTGCTTTATCAATTAGAGCCTCGAAAATTTTGTTTTTGGCAGATCTTGCTGCGCTCCCTGCCCCTCGCTTACCCATCGTTGGGCATTCTATTGAATGTTGTGTGAATTTGAAATTTAAATAAAAGTAAGCAAAAGTTTCAGATCTCAAAAAAAAAAAAATCACATGACTTTAATTGAACTTGGCGTGTCATAAATATGCGAGCGAGTATATGTGTGTGAGAGAGATGGCTTATAGCTAGAGGATAGGCAAATAGGGGGCGGGGAGGGCGGTAATCAGACGCGAGTGGTTAGAATGACAGGATCAGCCTCAACCTCAGCCACCTTCTCCTTCAATTTCTCCTCGTCCTTTTTTAGTTTCTCGAGGGGTTGCTCCGTGGTGGTGGTGGTGGTAGTGGTGCTAGTGGTGGTAGTGGTCGAAGTGGATGAGGACTCCGTGGAGCTGGAGCTAGAGCTGGAACTGACCTCAGTTGTTGTTGAGCTGGGCGAACTGCTGGTGCTGGAGCTTGAACTGGAACTGGCACTAACCTCTGCCGCTTGGGTGGAGCTGGTGCTCAGAGTCTCTGCACTTGGCTCTAGGGGTGCGGTGGATGTAATGGAGGTTTTGGTTATACTAATCTTTGTCTGCTTGCCATCGGAGCTATCATCGCTGCTGACATCCTCCTTGATCGAGATGACCTTGGTGCGATGCACCTGGAACGTCGGTATCAATGGCACTGATCCCCCAATATGAGGCTGAACGGACACATGATCAATGATCAAATGAGCTGGCACCTCATCATTGCTTGGCACTTTACGGGTGGTTTGCAAAAGAATCTTTCGCGTCTGCGCCTCATCGGAGGCGGTGGTCACCGAAGCGGGACTATCTGTGGTTGCCGCCGACTCGTCCGATCTCTTTGTGATTGCATGCTCAGGATCCTCATCTGGTTGGCCGGGCTTAATCTCAATTATTTCACTATCTGGAGCACTGGCGCCATGCAAACTCAGCGCGGACTCGAATAGACTGTTCTCCAAGTCCCCAATCAGACCTCGGAACGAAATCTGCTTCAATTGCCCATCCGGGTTGGCCTCTACTTGACGCTTCACAACGTCTTGTTGCCTTGTGCTGCCGTGCTGCTCCACTCCCGCAAAGAGATCGCCCAACTGAACCAGCTGCAGGGGCACTGCCAAACTAGTGGCCAAAAATAGCTAAGGAGGATGATTTAAATTAAAATAGAGGTTTGTCCGGTACAACGTAAAGATTGCCATCACTCACCGTGAATACCAAAAGGCACTTCATGGCCATAGCAATAGATTCTTGTTCAATTGGGCTACTAGGGTAGGTACTTGTTGCCTCCACAAAGTTCAACTTGATAATAAGTCAAGTTCCGAGCGGCTGGCGAGTTTTTAAAGTTTTTTTTTGTTGCCCTACCCCAGAAAGTTGCAGCTAATTTGTAAGCTTTATTCAGTTAGCACTCTAAACGTGGCCCACAATGTTTTGGCTGGTGATGGGAACTTGTTTTCCACCAGTGGCGGTGCCGACGACGCCGTTGCCGTTGCCGTAGCCGATGCCGATGCCGGTGCCGATCTCCGGCGTCCGAGCCGGTACCCGGTGCGCGTGGACAAGTTCTGCTCTGGGTTTTTTTTTTTGTTGTTGTTGGTTCTCAATAATCAATGGTAATAGATCTAACCTTCGGTCTCGACTCTATGTATCTCAAGGATTAAGCCCTGAAGAAGACTTGAAGAGAGAATTAACATTAATTTGGGCGGAAACCAGGAAAAAAAAACAAGTGTTTATAAATAAAAGATCCCGTTGAATAATTGTCAGTGCTAAGGCACACATTTGATGCCCTCTCAAAAAAACAAATATTTTCCGAGCCCTTTGCGAATTGTTTTATCAATAACTAACAAATATTTCATAATAGTTTCTAGATATAAGTAATATTTTCACCCTATTACCTCATTAAAAGCTTTCTCTTATGTGTTTCTACGATTTCATTTGCCTCTAGGATTGTGTATGTTGGTCTATTTTATAGGATAGAAATGAATATTTGATTTCTTAGAATAGTTATTTCTTAGGAAAACTCATAAATTGGACACAATTTTCATGGATTTATCTTCAAGTTGCGAAATTGTCTAATGGAATGTAATCCTGTCAAATTCCAGGCGGAAAATGACAATTGGTGACAAAATCCAAATGGTCTCTTAAAGGAAAGAGTACGACATATGAAATGGCTTGTTCTTAATTTGACTAAACCTTAAAGTGCTTTCTCATCGTCGAATTGAAAAGAAGAGCCGACATATGGCTATAATCACAACACTTTGTTTATCACTCAAAACATACGATGATTAAAACGAAAAAAAAAATGTTCAATAATAATAATAATTCTCGGACACGACCAGTGCAAAAAAAATTGTTTCATGATTGGATGCTAACCAAGGTGGGGGGAAACCTTAGCTGACTGACTGATCGATGCCATCAAGTGCAACAAAATTTGGACTTGGCTATATGCACGAAAAATTTTCCACTTGATTTGATGAAAAATGGCAAAACGTGTCGGGAAATACCGATTAAACCGCAAGAACTCTCCATGAATGAAAGTCGTCGATGATGGCGACGATGGCAGTCAGGATTTGTCTGGTTAGGCCTAAACCCTTAGGCGGCTTAAAGCGGTTGACACTTGTGTGAAATGGGTTAGAAATATATTAATTGAAACAACAACAACAACAACAAACACTTGACTTGAAACTTTTATAAGTTTTGTGGTTTTATGATAATATTAATGAGTTTGGGACAGATGTGTGTGGGTGGATTTGGTGGATGCTTTTGCATTTTCGAGTTCAAAGATCATCATACAGGGCGTATGCTCGATATATATATATGTATTTTGATCATCTTGTGACATTGCGGCGCGTGTCTGGTAGATAATTTAATTTTGGATTAGTATCCGACGGAATGGACGGAATGTGCGTCATTCTCCCCGCCGAAAAGGTGCAATGTTTATGGGGCTTTATTTTTGAATTGCTTGGAATTGGTAAACAAGCCGAGATTTATAGATTACACCAAGTTGAGATTTGCGTAAAATGACTGCATATTGACTCTGACTGTGCCTCGGACATGCCTCGAAACGAGCACAATTAATTAGAGCCCGACGATCAAAAACAATGAACAGACCGAGACTGAGACTGAGACTGAAATGCCTCCACCTCCGCCGTCTGTTCCCCGCACGACCCTTATGAAACGGAAGCATTCGATCTGCCTAGAAACTGAACTGAGTTAGAGATGTATCTTTTTTGGTCGGGAAGCAGCAACACCAGCAGCAGCACCAGCAGCAGCAATAAGCAAACCTGTCGGGCAATTAACAGGTGTCGATAATTACGCGGAATCGCGCCTCAGTTCGCCACCTATAAAAGCTCTCAGATCTGGCCTAATTAACTTTAAACGCGCAAGACTCTGGGCAAGGAAACACACCGACTCACAGAGACCAAGAGCCTCACACAAAAGAGTACTAAGTGCTGATTCCCATTTCCATTCCCGTTCCCAATCCCAGAAATAATGCAAATTCATCAGGCTGCGTTTGGAGCCTTCGTGCTGGGCATGCTAATGGCCTTTGGCTGCACGCTGCCGGTTTTGGATGTTAGTTCCGGCATTGATAACGCCACCATAGAGGAACTACGGGCCAGTGTCAACGATACCCCAAAGAATCTGTAAGTGTGAAAAACAAAAATCCAGATGGAACTTCATTTGACTTCGATTCTCCCGTCTCTGTTCTAGCTATGTGGTCAAGGCGGTGGTCTACGAAATTGGCATTTTGACAGAGGTCGGCGATAATGACACCAGTTTCGAGAGCCAAGAGCGTGTGGATCTAACCTTTTACGATGCACACAGCAATAATAGTCACATTGATCTGGGCAACATCCCACTGCCCATTCAAACAAATGTCACGGGTCAGGTGCTCACCGGCATTGCTCCAGTGAATATTGGGGCATTCAGTAGTCCGCAGGAGCTGCTGGAGACGCTGCCCCTAACTGGCAGCATAGTGAACATTACCCACAGTGATACAGCCTTCTATCAGTTGACCAAATCGAACACCTCACAAGCTGAGAAGCCCCAAGTGCTGGACAACGATACATTGGCCCATCTGACGCATGCAGCCCAACTGTTTCCACCAACCGGTCATCTGGGTCATGGCGAGCCAGTCAATCCCATTTCGGCCAATGAGGTTCTAGGGCCCAAGACAACATCGGAAGAAGATGAGAATTAGGTTTAACCCAATGAATTAATGATGCAGTGCGTTGTGCTATACCCTATACATACCCCCAACCCCCACACCCCTTTACATTAGTTATCTACTCCTTACCCCACCCCACCATTTTATTGTTAGCAAAGAGACTGGAGACGAGGACAAATCACACAGTGCATACCACCATCCATCGATTGGCATCGATTTAGCCATGGTCGTCACATATCACACGGTTGGAATTTCACCTGCGTTATATGCTATTTGTATACATATGTTTTTTTTTTCTTTCGTATTTGTATTAATAGAGTAAAAATAAATTTCGCAATTTGTGCTAGGTAAACCTTTTTTTTGGTTTCTTTCTCTCGCCGAATCATATGACTTTAACCTGCTAAAAGCATTTTTTTTTTTAAGCGGAAGCTCACTTCTCACCTTACTGTGGGAAAGCAAGTCAAACTGGCCAAGAGTCCACTAATTGAATACAAGCATTTCATCATGGGTTAGTCAGTAGTAGACCCGTCGGTCCAGCCATGTCAGAAACAAACTGATCGAGAGCACTTTCAAGTTTATTGGGGGGAAAACCCAAGATTAAACTTAAAATCTAACGAGATTGGTATTGCTTCAAACTAGAATTTGTAAACCGAAAATGGAAAACTTTTTAATACTTTACTAGGCTTTCATTTTTTGATAACACATATGTAAGTAAGGAAAGTTAAAGAGATTTGAAACATTTATAATTTGAAATTCTTTAGAATATTCAACTAACTTTTAGAGCAAGATATAGAGGCTCGAATGGGTTACATTTGAAATGTGGGCAACTTTTGCCAAAATGTTAAAATCCCCCCGTCGCTTGCAAGGGTATAAGTTAACTTTGTTATTATGGAAAATAATCGAACAAGATTTAATTAACTAAAGTGTTAATTTGTAATCTTAATCTTTGGCATTTTGTCAACAAAAACTGGTAGATGACAACAAAACGACGATCCAAAACATAAGCCAGGTTATGGCATTGAAATCCTTCGTCCTAGTTAGTGCCGACATCTAGATACCCTGCACGTTTTAGATTTAATTTGGTTTTGTTTTCCTGGATAAAATATCAAATTAAACAATTCTATTCAAGTTCATTCAAGTTATTAAATTCATTTTGTTCAGTTTTACATTAACTAGTGTTTTTTTTTTTTTTTAATTTTTCTTATTTTCAGTTTTTTTTATTTGTTGTGTGTGTGTGTATGTATGCGTGTGAGTGTGAGTGTGGTTTTGTTGTTGCTTGTATAACTGTAGTACATGGGGGAGCTTAACAGCTAAAAGATGATATATATATATATCTATATATATTTTTTTGTTTTAATATTTATTGATAATATAAATATAAATTTAAACTTGTACACAAAAATTAAATGTTAACCCTCTCTTCCTGTCTGTTTCTCACTCCCTCTATCTCTCTCTCGTTCACCATCGAGGTCGCTCTCTCTCTCTCTCTCTCTTTTTCCTTTCTCTCTTTTTAGCCAGATCAGATCAGTTAGAGAGTTGGGCGCAGTTTGTATCTCCTCATCTCCCCATACGATCAACTTGGCTTGGAGAGATATAGATTTTGGAACAGACCCATTTAGAAATGTATATACATATACGGATTGGTAAGGGATTGGGGATAGTCGAACGGGAGGGGCAGGGGGAGTTGTTTTCAACACACAATTGTTGGATTTTTTCTTTTTGTTTTTGTTTTTTTTTTATATGATACTTGTATTTGTCGTATAAATAGTTTGTTTTTAGTTTTTAACTAGTTTACATAATCGCCCATGCAGACGATGCGCTCTGGCGGCCTCTTTTCATAATATAGTTAATATACTTTAGATCTCCAAGTACACATACCCACATATATATATATATATATATACATACATAAATGGATAGTTGTAAATATATATATATATATATATATATGAATATACCGTACGTTTCATATATTATATAAATATATATATATATATATATATATGTGTGTATATGATTCAGATTAGTAGCAGCTACAACTTCAACGCGAAACTTATGTGCACACAATCATCAATCAACTAATTCTGCGTAGCTAAGTCTAGTTTTTCTTTAGGTATATATAGTATTTATATATATATATATATTTATATATATATCTGTGTGGATTAATTGCCTTATGGTGTTATCCTTGTAGCTCTTTTTCATTTCGTGTTTCTTTCGGTTTTTTTTTTTTTTTGTTGTTGCTTTTTATGTTTGTCTGTTTGCTTGTTTCTTTTCTTTAATGTTTAATGATTATTGTTTATAATTATAATTAATTATTATTAAAGTTAAAAGGGTTTAGATTTTTATATTTATCGCATCATTTTTACAATCCTCCAGGCTTACAAAATAAAATATTTCTCAGCTTCTGTAAAAAATTACCATACGTATTTGTTTAATCTATATAGAACCATTAACTTAAAGCGCTGAGAGATTAGGTTTTTGGTTGATCCAATGCGCTATCCTTAATCTGCAAGGATATGAAAGAAAAGCCAGAATTATTATACCATTCGCCATCGATGACCATAACGTTTGGTTGGTCGGTCTATTTTAATGACTAAAGTTGTCGCACTTTTGCCTACCTATAACATGACTCTCCATATTTGTGATGCGTGGCTTCGATGCAGGCTGTGGTATGATAGTAATTTCATCATTGATTTTCAATGGCTTCAATAGCGAATCATTGGCCGCTCCCAGGGAATTACGCGAGAGCCCCGATCCAGAGCCGCCTCCACTCGATTGGGCGGAACTGCTGCTACCGCTACCGCTACTATTCTTCTTGCTATCCATGGCCTTGCGTGCCACAGTGCTATGCGCCGTATATACATGCGTCTCAAACTGTTTGTACATTCCAAAGGTGGCCGTGCATACGGTGCATTTGTAGGAGAGATGTGCAGGCTTTAGGGTCATGTGATGGTCGCGCGATACGTGATTCAGTAATTTCCATTGATACATCTAACGAAGAGAAGCAAAAGAAATGAATATAAAAAAATCTAATCGTGGACGGGTGGTAGGTGAGGGCTAATGATTGGGCTTACCCTTCCACAAACGGGACAACGACCAGCATCCTTGCCTTTGTTGGCAGCCTCCTGCATAGAGCTTGTGACCAAGCCATGTGAGCCCAACAAATGTCTCTCCAATCCTTGATCCGTAAAGAAACGGAATTGACACTTTTGGCAATTTAATGGCGGCCTATTATAGATCATTTTGGGATGTATCTAAAGCGAGTAAGAAAACAAAAAAAAAAACGATTAGAATCTCTGTTCGTTAAGGGGCCAATGGAAGCTCAGCTTTACCTTCACTTTATGCATCCATTGCATGTGGTTGCGAAGCTGCTCCAAATCCTTGATATAGCCATCGCATATCTCGCATATGACAAACTGAGCCTTATTATTGCCGCTGGGACTTTGGCCGGGCTTCATGCCCGTTGCCCCGGCTGGCACTTTAGTGGACGAAGAGGCGGCAGCTGAGCCACTACCCGCTGCACCTCCAACACCAGCAGCGGACGAACTTTGACGAGGTAATGGCGTTATTGAGATGCTTGGCTGACCGGCCATGGGTTTTTTGGAGGCCTGCTAACGAATTGAAAGAAGAAATCAAATTAAACAAAGAAAACGAAATGGGAGAGAGAGAATGCTTACCTGTACCAGTTGACCAGCAGCCAGCTGATAGCTATTGGGCAGAGATAATCCTCCTGCGTTGGCAACAGCTCCACGCACCGGCGCCGCCGGATTGCGTACTAAACTATTTCCCGCTGGCAGAGATTTGGGCAACTGAGGAGCTCTTTGGCGGATCTTGGCCGCATTCTGAGCAGCCAAAGCGGCAGCCTGCATATTTCTTGCCTGAGCCTGGGCCTGCTGTTGTTGGATGGTGGCCAGAGCAGCCTTCTGAGCAGCTGCCTGGGCTGCCATAGCCTGAAAGAAATAAACGAATGTTAGTTAGAATAGATTTGTGGTGAGGGTTGGAGAAAAATGGCTTTTTTACCTGATAGGCTGTGGCTGTTCCAACCAATCCATGACGCGGCTTAATGCGTGGTATTTTGGCAGGTGCCTCCCAATCATTGGGCGGAGCCAGATTCAATTCCGGCCGGAATTTCTTCGCACACACAGGCTGATGACGGGCCAACTTGGCCTTGCCGTTATCCTCGAATCCACAATTCGGACACTGATGATAGGGCAAGGGTTTGATCAGACGCGCCTTAATATTATGCACCGCCTCCATGTGATAGACTATCTCGGTGGCATTGCGGATCTCAAAAGTGCAGAAATTGCACTTATAAAGCACTCCATTCATATGCGGCGTCTCGTAGTGATTGGCCATGGAGAGTGCCGATTCAGATTTGAAATTGCAGAATTCGCAACGTTTCATGGTGAACTTAAAGGGGGCATTCTTTGTTTTTGATGCCTGCAGATTGCCTGACAGCGCATTGATGGCCATTTCGAAATCCTTGGGATCCCGTGACAGAGATTTCCGCATTTTACGTTTCTGTAGACGCAACAGATCAGACTGAACGAACTCCTGCACCAGACCAACTCCAATATCCATAAAGAACATTCCCAGTGGGCTCTCAAAGTAATTCTCTTGTCCAGGTTTGTTTGAGGAATTGCCAGCAGTGGCTCCCGACGTAGCCAGAGCAGCAGCTGGTTTAATTGCTCCCTTAAGAGCGGTCAAATCATCGTTGGCCTCCTTTATAAGAACCTTGGTGCGTACACCAGATTCCGAATCATCGTCATCTTCATCGTCATCGTCGTCGTCTGATTGCTCGGACCAGGATTCGTCGTCACCGCGCTTCTTCTTCTTTTTGCCAGCAGCCGCCTCCTGCTGCTGCTGATCCAATGGTTTGTCCTCTTTATTCTGTTCCGTCATCATATCGAACTCATCCGCCTTGACCGCCTCAGCTAGATCTTCGGGCGACAGAGAGTACTTGGCTTCGATGGCTTTAATCACTTCGCGTATGTTATCATGCGGAGGCTTTTCATAGATGTAGGGCACAATGAAGGAAGGCGCCTCGAGGACAAACATATCATCGGTAAGACCTGGCAGAAGATTAGCGTTGTTAGTCATGCTGGGCAATCCTCCAGTAAGCGTCAGTGTGAGAGGGTTTAATTGAGATGCCGACGCATTTACTCCACTACTATTAGTCATCGGAACTAGCTTCGGAGGATTGGATGAGCCTAAATTAGTGGCTGCTCCAGTAACCGCATTGGTTATTGTGACCGGATAGACACCGGCGCCACCATTACCACCGCCAACAGACGTTGTCAGATCATGCGGCATCAGGGAGCGGGCATCCTTAATTGTCAACTGTCCCAACCCCGATGGTGTTGAGCTGCGTTGCCTCTTGCTATTCCCCTGCAGTTCATCCATATCAGTGCCTTTGCGCTTCCCTAATGCCATGGGCTGAGTGCTAGGCGGCGAATCATCTTCAATGACCACACAGTCGTCATCGTCATCATCATCGTCGTCGTCATCATTGTTATTATGATGATGATTGGCTGCTGCTGCGGCTGCTGGCAGGGATGGAGGCGGCGCGGGCTTGACTACTAATTGGCTGGGAGCTGGCGGGTTTGCTACTGGTGCTGCCGACTCCGATTCCGAGTCGGAAGGTATGAGAACAGCGTCATCCGAAGACTCGGCTCCACATGAGGAAGCTGTCGCAGAAATTGGCTGCTTGCCCCCACCGCCGACGACTTCACTCTTCTTCTTAGCAGTAATTGTCACCTCTTCTTCGCTATCTTCATCCAGATTGACCACACCGTCCTTGGCCTCAGCTGGACTGGCTTGGCCATTCTCTTTCCTTGTCTCCTTGGGACTGGCCACAAAACCATTCAGTGTTTCCTTTGCTTGCTTGGTTAATTTCTCTGCTTCGGCTTTGTCTACATCCACAACAACGATAATCTTTTTCTTCTCACTATCGTCTTCTGCTGCAGGAGCGGGAACAGTTGTGGTTGCCCCAATTGTCGCTGCTCCAAGTGGATCTTCTGCCTCACGACTGTTCTCAGCTGTGCTGCCTATTTTTTCTAATTCATCTTCTTCTTCAATTTCTTCTGCCTCAGCTTCAGCCTCCGCTTCCGCCTCAGCTGTTGCGCCCTCATGATCACCATTGGTGGTCACTTCTTCGTCAACTTCCATTTCTTCGTCTTCTTCACCCTCATCCTCCTGAGCTTTTAAATCTTTCGCACTACTGCTGGTGATTTGTGAGTCTTCGTCCTCGCCCTCGGTTGGCTCCGTCACTTCTGCCTCTTGTTCGGGCTCTACCGATGTTCCTGCTGCTTCTTTCTCGCCACCACCATCCTCTTCTCCTTTCACATCTTCGTCGGCCTTATCGGAAAAACTTTCATCCACTTCCATGGCTTTGCTTGGCTCTGGAGCTTTTGGCAACGCCTCAGCGACATCTTCCTCAAGCGAATCTTTTGAATCCTTGACATTGTCTTCTTTTATGGCGACAGCATCCTTCTTGTCATCATCTATACTCTCTGTGGCCTCTTCTTCTGCTGACTCCTCTTCCTTCTCATTAACTTTATTATTTTCGTCCTTCTTATTATCTCCATTTCCCTCTTCATCTCTATCTGCATCTCCTTCTTCTCCTGTGGAATCTGTGGTGGATTTTTTTCCTAACTTTCCCTGGACACCCTCATCGGTCACTGTTGCTTTTGCTGGTGGTGGGGTGGTGGCCTTGGGCGGCGCTGCTGGTGATGATGGCGACTTGTTTGGGTCTTCTGTTGAGCTGGCTAGCTTTGTTGTAGGCTCAGCCACGCCCTCCGGCAAAACCACATCGACTTCCGTCATTTGTTAGTGGAATGTTTCCTCTTCTTAAGTTGAGAAATTAATCTTGCTGTGCTTCGTAATTTTAATCCTTCTTCGGCTAATGGTACTAATGATGATGATGATAATGAAATGTCAATTCCAAATCCCAATCCTAGAATAAAAACTTAAAATGTTTAGCAATGATTTTTAAAAACCAATCAAATTAAAAATATATTAAAATTATTTTTGCAGCTGCCAACCGGAAAAGTTGGCACATAAAAGAAAACTAAAACTAAAAAACAAAACACAAAACAGAATCAAAAAAGAAGAACAAGAAGAAGCAGAAGAGACATAGAGATAGAGTGAAAAAAAAAAGCAAAATTGGCAAAAAATAAAAGAAATGAAGAAATGAAACGAAAATCGAAAAATCTAGGTGAATTAAAACTCATTTCAACTTAGAAGGAAGGGGGATAACTCAAAAGAGAGGAAGGCATGGAGAGAGGTAGGAGACAAAGCAAGTTAGTTGTAGGCAGACTCAGGAAGGAAGCCAGAAAGGAGTAGGGAGCTGGGAGCAATTGGAAGTGGGCGAAGTAAGTAGGAAATAAAGGAGGGATTGGATACAAAATGGCTGCCATATTGGATTAAAACTAGAATACAATTTAATTTGGATGAAATACAATATACATAAATAAATGGATGTGGGTATATATTTTAGATGCAAGTAAAAATTGCAGACTCGAGAAGTAAAGGTATGTATGTAAATTACATAAAAACAAAATGTGGCTGATATATACATATGCATATACATATATACTACATATATATACCATATATATATATACATACATACATACGAACAGTTACCGAGCACTGCCACAAAACGATTGACATACATATAAACACACACACACATACAGATACAACAACAACAAGCCAGCACACACACACACACAAATATATATATATGTACAATCTATATATATACACATCCGCACATACATACATTCAAACATATGTATATATATTTGTGTGGATACAAACGGACACGCAGACATTGGGATGATGAAAGGTGGGCGGCACAGCGGGGAAAACCGGGGGAAGCAGGGAACGCTATGACATGAATGGCGCGCGGGGTCCGGTACGGGCAATAACGCCGACTACGACGACGACGTTTGGCTTTTGGGCTGACTGACTGACTATGGCTATAGCTATAGCTCTCTAGCTATAGCGGCATGGTGGAGTACCAGAAACGCTGGGTACAGGAGGAGCGTGTTTTTTTTGCGCGTTCGTGTTTGTGATTGTGTGTGTGTATGAGAGTTAATTCAGTTCTATGTGCGTGTGTTTAAGTTATTGGCAAAAGAACAATCTTAAAAACTGATTAATACTATTTTTGACACTAATAAACATATTTTGCCGCAACTTACACCAAATTTTACATTTTCTCACAAGTAGTAACATACAATTGCCACACACAGGTTGTTGTTATTGTTTGTTTGTTCGTTTGTTGTTTTCTCCGTTAATTCTTATCAATGGTAATGCACAACACAACTTTTTTTGTCTTTTTCTGTTTAACACAAATTTTCGTTTTCATAGAACAAGACACAAGCAAAAAAAAAAAAAAAAGAATTGGAAAACGCTGAGGCCGAAAACGCGGACACAAACGAACGACAAACAACAAGAAGAAAGACAAACTGGAAATGTGTGAAGCGGAAAAGCAAAAAAAAAAAAAAGAAGAGGAAGAAACGTAGTCGAAGAGAGAAAAGAAAAAACAGAGTTGCTTTTAACTACAAACAGAGCAAACAGAGTTGCTTAAACCTCATTTATCGTTTATCGATAATAAAATGCAAAGTAGGAAAATTCAAAATGGAATTCAAAATATATGTAAAAATAACAACAATTGCTATGAATATAGGGCAACCAGTTAATTATCTGTTTTAATTCGGTAATAAATCAATATAGAAGAGATGTAAACCCCTTGTTTAAAATGAATATTTTGTTTAAAATAAGAGAGTAGTAACCTCGTAACACCTGAGTGAGTGACTTAGTGTGAAAAGGAGGGGGAGCGAGAATGAGAAAGAGCGACTAGAAAATTTTGCGCTCAAAAATAGCGAATGTTATCGATGCATGTGTTTGTGTGTGTGCGTTTGGCGTGTGGGTGCTGCACATACGTGCATACATATATATATATATACATATATATATATATATATATATGTGTGTGGCTGCCATGTGAATGGGATGGAATGGCATGACAGTGCGATGGGAGGAGAGAGAGAGAGAGCGAAAAACGAAGAAAAAAACAAATTTGACAATTGTACGCGCGCCACGAACGAAATGAACAAAACAAAAATGAAACGGCATTGCTTCGTTGTTGCTTTTGCTGCCGGCGTATTTGAAAGATGACGGTTTTTTTATTTGCCGCTGCTTCTTCTGCATTTCCCCAACAGATTTTTAAAATTTTAGGCGCGCAAAATTATGGACGAAAAAAGCAGCGCCAAAGTAGAAACATATTGGTTAAATAAGGAGATTAATGTCGATGTTGATGAAGAGTGATTAAGCTTAGTTACAGCTGAAGACTAAAACACACTCTAAAATTCGCATACACACATGCATATGTATGTACATACATACTTATGGCAAAAGCGTCTGTAAGTTTTTAAACTGTATACTCATCACGATACTTTTTGCTGATGCTTCTTCTTCTTCGTCTTTTTCCAACTTATTTCAGATTACGTTTGCCTCTCTGTCGCTCTCATGAGTTTTATATATATATATATATATATATACATATATATGTATATATATATATATATATGTATGTGTATATTCAGCAGACATACAAACACGCATACATATATACGTATACATACAAGTAAATATGTTTGTGTGTCTCATGTCGGTTTGACTGTATGTGTGTGTGTGTATACATATATTTGTAAGTTTGTTTGTCTGTGTATACGTTTCTCTATGTGTGTGTGAGTGTGCGATTTGGTCTATATGCAAGTACAAAATTTGAAAGTAACCCGCTTCTCACCCCCGTTGATCGGCAAGGCAACTGGTAGGAAGTTTTTCGTTATACATATATATATATATATATACATATACATGTATATGTATGAATGTATATACATACATACAACCTTTATGTATATTATATATACACTTATATATGTACATTTGTAAGTCTGCACTTTTATACATATGTATGTACATATGTACGTATGTAAATATGTGTGCATGTATGTATGCCTGACTGTCTATCTATACATATATAAGTATGTATGTACATACATAGCTAGATTCATCACCTACTCTGGGCTACGGCTTTACTTGCTCTGGGTTTGGGTACATTAAAGACCCAAAAAAAAAAAAACTATCGTTATAATATTGCCCGATAACAAAATCATTTTCATGTTATACATACACGTGACCTTTTGGCTCCTACTCATTTATATTCTGTAGGAAGGATTTTCTTCTTCTTTCCCTTAAGGGTTACAACAACAACAACCAGAAGAAGAAGAAAGCCATTTTCTCTTTTGCAAATTGTGTTGAAGAAGAATTAGCTATGGGTAGGTGGGGAGCAAAAAGAGCGGATAAATAGATGGCAACCCTATAGTTGGAGAATACTTTTATCTGACATAAGAGTTTTTTTTTTTGTTGTTATTGTTTTTCTCTTCTTCGTTCAAGTTTTACTAAGCACAATTCTTGCCATATCGGCGCAATAAAATGTAGATATAGTATGTATCTACAAACATAAGTATGTATGTATGTACATACATACATATATTAAACCCAACCTCAACAATATATATATATATATATATATATGTATGAATAATGATGATTCATGCAGCTGAATGAGTCATTCTTCAAATTTATCATAATCAATTGTTCAACAATTCCAAAATTCGAACTACTCGTTTAAAAACTACTCGGATATATACACATACATATATGTATGTATATATATATATATATACAAAATGTATTGAAAGTTTTTTCAATAATTGGTAATTTTAACTAATCTGTATCAATCAAGTAAAAATCTGTATCAAAGGATTGACGATTGAGTCTTCAAAAAAACGTATCAAGATATTTTCGTTAATCTTAAACAAATTATGTATAAAGTCTCTGCGAAATAACATACATTTTATCGCACTAAAACTGACACAATTACCGGATACTATAATCATTGCAAAACTTATGATAAAAATTATGGCTTATAGAGCACATGGTAGAAAGATAAACGTAAATTAAGTTTTTCGTCTAGATTTCATCACTTTGTACATATTAACAAATATCTTTAGAATCAATAATCTATTCCTTTTTTTTATGACACCATCTCATGCTGTCTCACTCACTTTAACTTTGATATCAATATCCTGAATGGCTGAAGTTTTTAGTCCTTTTGTTAATCCAAGTTGCATATTACTGAATCAAAAAACATCTGTTTTCTGCCTTATTACTACCAATAAAAGATATGCCCTGACATCATTCATTTAAAATCCAATAATCTATCGCCTTTGCAATTAATAATGAGATAGATTCTAATATCTAGATTTAAACCCTTTTATATCGAATTCAAAGAATGTTTAGTTTGCCATTACTAAGAGTGATCTTCAATAACATATCATGAGATATATTTGATCTGAACTTTGAAACAAAAAAATCCACAAATAACTAATTGTAAAAACGAAGAATAATAATCGAAATCGAACTATGACAGTGCTATAAAATTAAGACTGCGAATTGAAGGATTCTATCAACGAGTATAAAGACCTAATGGAGAGGAATCCTACAGATTCCTAAAGATCGACTAGCCTCATGCATTGATATACATACATCTTTAAGTTGCAGACGTTTTTAATTCCTATCGTTTGGCCTTTTTAACATGGCAACAAAATAACTGACTGACCCTAACAACTAACCTACATCAATCTTAAAAAAATTTTGGGCAAAAGATACAACTTAAAAATGAGCCAGACTTTTATTGGATGAAAACAAATTATTATCAAAAAATCCATATCAATTGTTAAAACAAATGAAACATCTTCTTGTTAAAAGACTAATATTTTGTACATACATACATAAGTTGGAAATTAAGAAAGGGGAGGCAGTGGATGCCTTATTGTTCTTACCCAAGTTTCTTCTGCTAACTTAATCCAATTCAGCGTTGTTGTCTTCTTCGTCCTCGTTGAAGGATAATTTAATAGTTGCTGCTGCTGATGGCTTGGAAGATTTTTTGCTGCGTTTTTTATTGGAGTCAGTTGTGGATCTGGATGTGGAGGATGCTAAAGCTGATGACGACTTTTGCTCTAGGTCTTGCTCCTTTGTTGGCTTATGACGTTGCTTGAAAACAATGGGTTGGTTTAAGTCTGCTGGTTTTTCGGCTTCCTCTGGAACACAAACCATGAAAATGTATTGATCATTAAAAAGTGCATTCAATTAAAAATTTATATACACACACGCACACTCGAACCCACACAAGCACACATACACTCTAAGATGCCGGCTGTCCACGCTGTCCGTTTTACCGCTGTCCTCCCCCTATTAGAAAAAGATATTTTTCACCCATCCACCCGCTAACCACTGACCTCACCACTCTTCCCTTGCTCTCCTATAACCATTCCACCACGTCGCAACCGCCACCGTCACCGCCACCGCCGTCGTCGTCAAGCCACTTGCCCTGCTCTTTGCTCGCTTATTTCGTTCATCATTGTCTTTTCTGCCTCTTTGCCTGCTTCTTTCTTCCTTACTTCTTTTATGCTTTTGCTTCGTTTATTCTTTTACACGTTTTCACCCGATTTTCTGCGCGCGGCAACAGCACCAGCAGCCACAATGTAGATGTGGCGGCGGTGGCGGGGATAACAGCAGCGGCGGCGGCAGCGGCAGCTGTTGTTGGGTCGCCGTTATTTTGTTAACTTCTTTGCCGGCTGCTTTATCATGCTCTGCGCTTTGGCTCTGATTTTCATCACATGCTCTGGCTGTTCCCCCCAATGAAAATGTCAGTGTGTATGCCTTGGCCATTGTCTAAGTGTGTGTGTGTGTCCGTGTCGGTGTGTGTTAGTGTGTGTGTGTGGGGGGGGTGCTCCGCTGGCCACTTTATTAAATTGCGAAAACCCTAATCTTGGCCAGAAATGTCAGAAGAATCAAGCATTTCTAGCCAATGATAGAGTCACAGAGAGACAGCAGCAGCAGCAGGGCAAATTGTCATGACAACCCATTTTGGCCATTGACTTAAAATGAAAGGGAATGGAGGCGGCAACGGAGTGGAGCGGAGGGGGCGTGGTAGAACTTCAGCAACTGAGAGCACCATTTTCGAGGTTAGAATTGAAGTTGAAATCGAATTTTCACCTACAAGTCAAAACAAGCCCAAAAGGCTGGCAAGCAAGCAAATGCACTTGCAACATATTCTTTTTGTTCACCAATTTTTCCACGCACCAAAAATGAATTTTCCAAATGTAGATGCAATATTCCGTTTTCTTCCTTTTTGAATTTGTTTATTCAAATTTTTATTCCACAAAAAAGTTTTAGTTGTATGAAAAAAAAATGCAAAACACACACACACGCGCATACATATATATATAGCATATATGTTCATATATACATATATATACATATATATCTTGTATATATGTATATATACATATATAGTATAGGACAGAAGCGTAGAAACGACAACCGACGCTCGATTCTGACTCAACTGAACTGAAAGCCAAACTGCCACAGACGATAACTACATCCTACCTACGCACACACACACACACACACATCCAAATAAACACACACACACCGACGCTTGGGCTCAAATATACATACATATTTACAAGAGCGGCATATGTATGTCTCTGTGTTTGTACATACCTTTTGCTATGCGCTGCTGCTCGATGGCCACCTCCTCGGCGGTAAGATCCCCACTCTGCAGGACAACAATTTGCGGCTGCTCGTCCTCACGCTCCGGCCTTTCGTTCTCCTCTTCACCCAAATTGTCGTAGTCCGGATCCTGTTCGAGTTTTTGGCGCTGTAGTTCACAATTATATATTTATGTATAAAATTGTTTTAGTTTAGTTAATTGTGGGCGGCGGGGGTTGGTGGTGCTCTATGTAGGTCTGAGGTGAAGTAGTCTCTTACTTTTGTGTCGACGGTGGGTCCTTCTTTATAGCCAATTTCTGCTTTAAGTTTGGCTAGAAAGCTGGGTTCCTGTGGCTTTACATAAGTTATATTGTTACGCTTGGACATAGCAGTAAAAACATTTATTCGAGATCAATGCGTAACTTAAGGAAATTGATTTAAAAACTTAATTCTATACTTTTGTTGTTGGTGGTTTTCCTATTGCGTTGAAATGTGGCAACGTCAAGGTTTCCACAGAGCTACCAGATTTCGGTTAGCTCGATAGCTTACGATACCAAATCGATAAGCATTTTGTAATGCCAACTTAATTTTTTTGACATTTTTTTGCACTAAGCAAAAACGTTAATTTTTCAACACTGAACACTTAATGTAAGCTATCGATAACTTTTCTATCGATAGTCATAACAGCTGTGACATATCATTTACCGCCAAGGTGTAGGCGCCAAACATTTGAAATTCAAATTTTGACTTTTCGCCACAAATTTATGTATACATATGTTAGATTGCCTTCAATTTACCTATCACTTTCTTTTTTTTTTTTCCAAAAATTGCACGGGCACAATCGGCTTGCCACTCACTATATGTACCCATTTCCCTCAACTCATAAAACTGTCCCATAACTTGCAAATTTTCCACTTCACCTACAGCAAAACGAAATTTTGATCAAAACTGACAGCAAAACAATACACAACGGCATTCATCAACGTCATTTGATGTCGCATGCAGTTTACCAATCCCCGAAATGTTCTATCCAACGTATCACCATCTCTCCCCTTTACTCAACCAATATAATAAATCATCTGTAAATTGATTTTGAAACTTCGACAGCCAACCAAAAATATATCCAAGCGCGGTGAGAGGAAGAGACGTTGGTGAAGAGGAGCATCGAAAAAAAAAAAAATAGGGGAAGTCCAACTTGGGCAACCGTTATGAGCTGCTGCATGACATCACTTGGGAGCATATGCTGCTGCTGCAAAAAAAAGTAGGATAGACAAACCTAACTCTGGCAATTGCATCCTGGCACGCGCCATGTGAAAGGAGGTTTTGTGAAGTCCCTAAACTAATATCAAATTGATAGCTTTTAAATTTGATTTCGCGTCTTATCACCAAAACGTACAACAAATGGCTGCAAATGGAGTCAGCACTTTTCCGCCACCCACCCAATGGCTGTGTCATGCATTAAATATGAGCAAAGCATTTTATGAGGCAGTTCAACGTGGCGTATACTTGCTCTCTTGGTTTCCTTTTTTTTTTTTTTACCTATTTTTGGGTTACCTTTGTGAAATACATTGAGTGGCCAAGTGAAAAGTGTTTTAACCTTGGTTAGGAGGTTTTCTTTTTCTTTCTTTAGGTTTTTTTTTGTTTCTTGTTGTTTTGTTGTTGTTTTTTGTTCAGCTACACAAATCGAGAACTCTTGAGTTTTTCTGGTTATCACAAACTGCATCCGGCGGCGTCGCCGTCGCCGTCACCGTCACCGTCACCGTCACCGTCGCTGTAGTCAACGTCGTCGTCGTCGTAGTTGCTCGTTGCTCGACGGCAGCAGCATATGCATTCAACTCGGCTCCCATGTTGGAGTCTCCTCGCATATTCGCCATTCAGATGCTCGTCAGCATTTGGCGCGTGCAGTTGCTGGTCTCGGTTGGAAAAAGGTTCCAAAGAGTTTAATTCTCGAAACAATTAGAAAGCATTTTATATCAAATTCGTTGAAAAAGTAAAGGCGTTATGTGAGTCGCACTTGCGCAGTGACACAAGAAGAACATAAACCAATTTTAAAGAAACAATTCCAAACACTAGATTTCAGTTTCTTGTATTTCGTCTTTTTTTTCCGTAATTTTTTTTTTTGTGACCAAGTGATAAGCTCTAATCCAAGCAGAACACCAACCAGCTGGAACTTCCGTTGAGATAAACGGAACTTCAATCAACCAACTGCGTGGCCATGAGACGATATTTTCCTGGCGCTCCGGCTGCTGGAGTGCTGCTAGTGCTCTACGCCCTTTGCCTCATCAGTGGGGGTTATGCGACTCCATATTGCCCCACTGGTTGCAATTGCTTCCAACGAACGGCCCGGTGCATCAAAGCCCGTCTAACTGAAATACCCCAAGTTCCGAAGGATACCCAAGTGCTGTGAGTACCAATTTAACAAGTCTACCCATTGTATTATAAAGATTTATCAAAATAAAAAGATTAAAGAATATTTGAAAATTTCTAAAACGTGCTTGAAACTTTAGGCTTCGATGTTTCGGCCTTAGTTGCTTAACCTAGAATCCATTGGGATAAGTTCAGTTTTATAATCAGCTTATGTAAATGGTTAAATCTTATCGATTTCAATGTTTGGTTTCTCAAGCTTTTTTTTCTAAAACTTAAACGATTAAGACTATATTTAAAATTTGTTTTAGATTCTAAATGACGGACAGTATAAATAAATATTCCACAGATATTTTTCAATCAAATTATTAATGGAAAAAGTTTTGTAATCTTTTAATATTGCCGTTCTCTATTTGCTTCGATGTTCATGATTTCTGTGAATTATATATACATATACACTTCGCGGCACAAATATTTTGATGAAGAAAAAATTGCGCATTTTGTAGTTTAACTTTTAACTTCTTTTATGGAAAATTGTTATTTATTTTCCAATGTTGTGTATTAACCATACTCAACACAATACAAACTTAAAAATAAGAAAACATTTTTTTCAAACAAACTTAACAAAATTATAATTCATTTTATATTTTAGAGGATGGCATAAGTATTCTGACAAGCCTGTCATATTTAAAAAACATATTTTAGGCTTAACAAAATTAGTAGGTTTTGAAACAAATAGTTTTCTATCGGTTTAGAAAAGGTCGGGATTTAGTTTTGACTCAATCCTTTTTGCATTCTCTCTCTCTATAAATTTTTTTTAACTGTAAGCCGCCATTTTGAATGCGTCATTTTGAATGTTCGATGTCCGGAAGTAAGAGGCAAATTTTCATTATGATGCCATAATGGATCATTCATTTTCTCTCAGTGATACATAAATCACACTTCCTAACACAGACTCACAGACACACAGACAGGCGAAAAAAAAAAAGGTTGACTTTACCCAAAATCCATAAATTAGTTTTTAATGCTCCGCGACGAAAGTTGCCAGTTGGCGTTAATTTGAAGCCTGCCATTCCTATCTGCCATCCTATGCAGGCACCTCTTACTTCTCTCCTGCCCAGCTGGCGCCTACTTCACCCCGACCACCGTTAGCTAACCCTCGGGCATCCCCAGTATCCTTCAACCTCTATCTCCAATCTGCGTGTTGACTCAATTAAATGGATGTCGCCGTCGTCTAACCAAAACACAGAGACAGCGCCAGAGGCAGTGGCGGAGGCGGTCGGGGCATCGAGGGAGCGGTGGCAGAGAGGGAGAATTCTGTGCTCTCTTTTGGGGATTTGTATATTTATCGCGAAATATTTGCATGCATGTGGAATATTTTACTGACATTGCATTTATTTTTACCCCAATGCCCTGCCCCCCCGTTCAAATTCCATCCTCCCTGTCTCCCTCTCCCAGCCGAAAAATGTCAGCAGTTTTCGCATGAATTTTTCGGCAAGGATTTTTGCGCCGGGACGAATGCAGCAGCAGCCGCAGCAGCAGCAGCAGTCAGGAGAAGTCTGATGATGACTTGGCAAATGTTTGTGAAACATATGCATATTTATATAGGCCGTGGGATGTGCAACTACTGCAGCGATTCCGTGGGAACACGGTGAAGAAAGCATACCTTCCTGTGGCATTTTTATGCAGAATTCAATTTTCATCAAAAGTTCCGAGTCGAAGAAGATGCTGCCGCAGAAGAGTTGCGGCCGAGATGTAGTCGTGTTGCCGCCGATTTGTCATGATCATGATTTATTAAGGCATATTTTAAGTATGCAGCCAAAGTCGAAGATGCTTTCATCCCGAATATTTGGGTCAAATGCATGAATGGCATAGGTAATCAGTTTGCATCAAGCAGTGAAAGAAATTTCAAAATCCTTTTCATAGAATGTGCTAATCATTTTCAATGGAGAACCACACTAGGATGAGAATTCCAACTTTAAGGCATGGAAAACTGTTCAAATCTAAATTAGTATATACACACCCTTTTTCGGGGGTTCGTAAATGGGGTTCGTAAATGCATCGGGCATTTCCCTCTATCAGCTTTGAGATCTTAAAATCAGCTTGTTAACCTGGCTTCTTTTTTTAATCCTACTTTCCACTATATTTCTTGCATTTCTTGTCTAATATTTCGACCCTTATTTCTATTATTCTAAATTAAAAATGAAAGTATCGATGATCTGGCAACGCTGAATGGACTGCTCTCCTTAGCTGTAGTCGCAGTGTTGCCACACATCAAGGTGGCAAATTGCAAGTGGCTTACAATATTATAAATTTCTTTAAATTAGCAATGAAAGTTAGTTAAAATCCAAGCCGAATGCGTTTCGCTTTTATCCACTTCTTGAATTAATCTTCATTTTCGTATAAGGTAGAATTGCATAATTTATCATGCCCCCAACAGCAGCAACAGCAACAGCAACGGCATCGGCAGCAACAACTAACTGTAAGCAACAGAAACATTGCAAAATTGCATTCTCAACTTTTCCATTCTCATTTTGATGATGCTGATTCCATTTTATTTCGTTGCCGAACCGTTGCACACTTTTTAATTAATTTGTTGTCAGACAAAAGTTTTTCATATTTTCCTACATTTAAACACATGCTTACATCCAACACATATTTGTCTCAGCTCGTGTGTGTGTGTTTGTGTGTGTGCGTGTGCCGAAATTTTGTTATTTATTTAAATTTAAACATTTAACACAAATTCACACATTTCTCATTCTCATATTCTGGGCATATGTTCCGAGTCTAAAATGAATTTTTTTTGAAGAGGAGCTCTGCTGGAGGAGGTGGAGGAGGAGGAGGAGGACGACGACGACCAGTGTAGACCAGTAGACGCGGTGGACAGAAACAAAACATTTTTATGGAACTCGAACACATGCCTCGATCTTCCCGCTCTTCCCTTCCCTTGTTTCTCGGTTTAATTTTATTAATGTGCACGAATTTGTTTACAATTTTTTTTCTCCTCCATTTTTTTTTTTTTTTTTTTTTGTGTGCCCCCGAAAGAGCACAAAGGGTGTAGGGGGACAAAGGGGAGCAAGGCTTTGGAATGGTTTTGGTTTGGGCAAAAATGTGTGAAAAATATTTATGTTGTATTTCCCCGGAGCGGCATTTGAAAGAGAAAGAGAGAAAAGTCAAGCAAATAGTTTGTTTGGAATATGCTTTACATATTATTCCCATAAAATTCGTAAAAATTCGTAAAAAAAAAAATATATATATATACATACATCAAAAATGCCTGCAAAATCCTCTCAACAACGAAAAACAGAAAACAATCATTCAAAATGTTTCACATCAACATGGAAAATGCCTTAATTAGTGACAATGAATTTTGATCTGTCAATGTCAATTTGGTTAGTCTGTTTCTGATTTTAAAGTCGCTCGTCATAAAGGCAAGATAAGGACAATTCTCCATATCAATTATGCATTTTTATGGTCCCTTTTTCCTGGCATTCCACCACATATGTAGTCTACTTCATGTAATCCACTTTCTCGTGCAAACTTTCTACGGAAAGAGTTTTCGCTTTCCTTCTTCTTTCAGTTTATTTTTGGAAATCCTTGTGCCTGCTCCGCTTAGCGAAAGCCACACAATTTTTTGTTCTTTCAGAACTTGTCCATCCATCAACCAGAAAGTCGTCTGCTTTACTGCAAATTCAGCTGGCGAGGAAAGCCCATAAAAAAATATTTACTCTGAACCCAGGGTCGGTTTAGGTTCTCAGATATGCTGGAGACTTGTTAAGCTTACTAGGATGAGCAGGATGAATGGAACAGAGTTGACCTAAGAGAACGAATCATCTTTCTTAGGCTCTGAATTGGCCATTTACCTGCCGATTTTAACAGGTTGTATTCTTGTTTTAGAGTATAAAAGTTGTCTGATCTTTACAAAATTTGATGCATAACAAATTTTCTTACACATATGTATTTTGAAAATAAACGTGTGAAAAATAAACAAATTATAGATTTAACAGTTGATTCTCGACCGATCATTATTATTATGTTGTGCGATCCAAATAAATGCTGGCGAATAATATTATATTATTAAGCAGTTTTTCATATAACTTTAATTAGCTAAACTTGATGTGAATATGTATTATTTATTATCTATTATGTGGCCCCAACTTCCTTTGGACGGGCCTATTTCGCACCTGGGGGGAAAGTAAATGGAAGGCCAAACCGAGTAACATACGGCGCACGGTCGTAGCAGTAACAGCATCATTCATCTTGCCACGCCTCCATTCCACCCACACACCGACACACACACACATGGCAGCGTTTTTGCAATTTTTTTTTTTTACAATTTGTTTTTTTTTTGTTCGTTTTTACTAAATAAATGCACTTGATTTCATTTCATGATGATGCATTTTTAGCTGGCCTCCTCCATCTTTGGTTTTCTTTATGCCCCGGCATAGGATGTAGTTGCTTTGTCATTATACGAAAAGGGGATGGGATGGGGGTATTTGATTTACCATATTTCTCTTCCTATGCCTCGCCGCCCCCACCGCACTCACTCCATCGGCACGAGCCGGAGAGCTCGTAAAATGCAGCTGGAGCTCATGTGAGCTAAATGTGGATATGCCTGCACAATCTAATAACATAAGCATTATATACATACATACATACATACATACATATACACTCCATATATGTATATATATATATTTATATAGAAAATCTCATAATGTCTGTCTTGGTTTAGCCTGTTCCCCCGGCCTCTTCGCTCAGTCGGTCTCTTTCTCTCTGGCCTTTCTTTCTCTGGTTCTCTGAATCCATGCTGCTGCCGCTTGTCATAACAAAAGTCGCACGTTGCCCGGTCGGCATATTAAAAAGTTTGATTAGTGACCAGTTCACTGCACTTGCCACGCCTCCTCCTGGCCCCCTGGCCCCACTACACTCTATGCATACATACATACATTGAAACAATATGGTACAATATATTTTTCCTATGGTTTTGTGCACAAAAACTATTTGCAAAAACTATTTGCTAGCAAAAATTGTTTCAGTTTTGACTCCTATCCAGATCCCCTAAGTCCCCCAACCCCTCCCACCTTCCCACCCTCCAATCCATTCCCCCTCCTCCTCTCTATCTATCTATCGTTCTGCTAAACCCAGTCAACCTATATCCAATCCTCTGTTACACCCGTCCTCCTCTCTCTCCCTCTCCACTTCGCCTCGCCGCCCCATCTGAATATCTCATCTCGTTTCAGTGCATTTATGCGTGAGAAAATGCCTTGTATTTTATAGCTCTAGCATACAGTAATAGTAGTAGTAGTAGTAGCAGTGGTAGTGGTTCCTCCACTCATCCTTCATCCTTCTCCTTTACTCTCCTCTCCCTCCTCCTTCTGGCAGCTACCCATCCACCCGTTTTCCTGTTGTTACTCTTTCCTGTGTTGTTATTAAATATGCATAAATTTCCTTTTTTGCCATAGCTGCCGATGTTATAGTTGTTGCTACAGTTTTACATTTACATTTGCTGTTTATCTGTCGGTGGAAAATATTTGAAATTGTTAGGGAAAATGCATTTCCCAGGCAGCAGAAACAGCAGAAACAGCACAAGCAGCAGCAACTCCCCGAACGACAACTCATTTGAATTGACACAATCCAGGGGATCTATGGTTGAGTTCTTGATGAACTGCCAGCTGCCAACCTTCTGAGATATGTTTATGATGTGTATAGGGCATAGAAATAAACTGACAAATAGAGATACTAACCAGAGAAAGAGAGAGAGAGAGAGAGAGAGAGAAAGAGAGGAAGTCTAGCATTTCTATAAAGTTCAAGAATAACTATTAAAACTGTTTCTAATTGGAATACCACAATTTGGAAATTTAACTTTAATTTCCCCAAATTAGTTTACAAACTTATTTGATCCGTTTGATATTGATAAATCTATAGTAACTATTCGTTAGCAATTTGAAATAAAGCTTAGAATAGACTTATTGTCATTTCAATTAGAAATAATTTTATTATTCTAATAATCGGGTATTTTTCAACACTAGCAATCAAATTATTAAGCGTTGGTTCTAAATAAAATAAATCTCTTGAATACAAAATTGAATATCAATATTTCTTATAACGCAATAAAGCAAAGAAGATCAAAATCATTCGGTGAAAAACTTTTCAGAGGAAACTGTAGAAAACTAGTTGCGGAAAAAGTTCTTAAAAGCGTTATGTCGTCCCACGGAAATAAAAAAAAATGCGAAAAAATGAACTTAAACATCGGCATCTAATCGATATGTTTGCTGTAATCGATAATGTTGGCGATTTGTTCTTAAAAGTTGAAAGAAATATTCAAAAATTGATGGGAAATTCTCTACGGAAATGAATGGCAAAACCATTAAAAGATGTGAAACTGAAGACCACATCCCCTTTCCCTTCCACTTCCCCTTCCCCTACCCCACCTGCCAATGTCTACTGTTACAATTGCCACGCCCCTGGCTGTGCCCGTGCCAGGGATTTTTTAAATGTACATGTGAAATGTGATATTGTTGTTGTTGTTGTTATTGTTATTATATTTTGTTGTTATTTATAGTATTTGGTTTGGGAATTTGTATAGATTCAACCGTTGGCCCAAAGCCTTGCAACAATTGCACTCTTGCTGCATCTGCTGCGTCGGCTTCTAGGTCTGGCTCTGAGTTTGGGACTGGGTCTGGGTCTGGGTCTGGGTTTGACTTTTCAATTGTTCAAACATTTGCATAAAAAATATATATGTTCATATATATAATAAATATGCACACATTCTGTAGGTGTTTGGGTATGTGGGGGGTGTGTGTGTGTGTGTGTTCAATTGTGTGCGTATTGACAACAAATTTTCAACAATAAATAAATACATGGAAATGCAGATGGAAATGCCACTCAATTTGTAATATGATTTGTAATTATGCAAATGAAGCGGTCGACCAGAAAGCCGGAAAACTATTGCCACAGCTTAATGTGACTTCTCCAAATTAAAGTCATTAAAGTTCCCACTAAAATCTGCATATATATCTATATATCGGTGGCAAGAATAAGAAGAAGAAGAAGGAACCACATTTTCGCCTTTCAAGTGATATAAATTTTTAATTTACTGTCAGTGTCAGATAGAAGTCGAGATGGGAAGAAAACTGATGAAAAAAGAAAGAGGGAGAGGGAGAAAGAGAGAGAGAGTGAGAGAGAGACAAGTGAAGCCTGTAGCTGTCTGCCAGGCTTCACTTTGACATAGAAAAATCTTCTATTGATTTCGTCTCTCTCATGAAATCTGTTCGATTCCTTCTTCATCTCCCATTTCTGTGTCTTTCTTCCATTTCTTTTTGGTCTCGCCACGTTGAGCAATTTGCATTTAAAGTTTTCCATTTTTTTTTCTTTTCTCTTATGTGTGTGTGTGTGTGTATGTGTTTGTGCTTCTTCTTAGTCTATCTTTTACTTTAATGCAACAAAGTGGCACTTGGTTCATTGCCTGCCTTCGGCCACGCCCCACCACCTCTCCAGACGCTTTGTCATTTCGCATGCTCGTTAGTGCCAAGGCAAAGAATGCAAAGTAGTAGAAGATAGCAGAATCAACCAACAACAACAACAACAACAACAACACAAACACATGCCACAAATTTATAAGCAAAGTTGCAACAGCGGTCGTGACTGGGAAATGGGTGAGCTGAGGGGGAGGAGCGGTGCGGTGCTAAGATAGTAACCAGAACATGTCAAAGTGGAGCAATCGGCAGTACCAACTGTCAGATGGTCAAGCAACCAAACGCCCATAAGTATGCTATGGCTATGGCAACCAAGAGCGAAAAAAAAACAAAAAAAAAAAAACCAAGAAACGTAAACGGAAAGGAAACTGGCAAAAAGGAAAAAAAGAATGTTAAAGATGTGATACAGCAATATGCTGAAAAGATGCATGTGGTAAGGTGGCACAGGTAAAGTCAACAACATCACCACCACCAGGCAGCAGCAGCAGCAGCAGCAGCAAAAACAGAAAGGATGAATGAAACGAAAACTGGAAAGGAAGTGCCCACTGCTCCACCTGTTTCTGCTGCTACTGCTGCTGCTGCTGATGATGAAGCTGATGATGATGCTGCTGCTGGTGCTGCTCGTCCAAGCAGCAAACTAAGTAACCCATGCCAAGTGGCCAGACCACGTACAATTCAGAACACAAAAAAAAAAAGGAAAAACCGACACGAAGAAATGCAACAGAGAGAAAGAAAGAGATAGAATTCAGTTGAAGCCTGGCAAAAGTAGATACTCCAGGAGACACAGTTGCATAATAATGTTAATGTACAGAGATGACGATCAGCCATTCAAGTGGCTATTCCTAACCTCCAGTTCGAGCTTCTTCTGCTTCTGCTCTGCTGAGTGGGCATTGAAAAACAAAGTCATTAACATGGCGTATACGTAATACGTATGCATTATATCAAATTGAAATCTCTGTCTTTGAGTGTTTGTGTGTGTGTGGGTATTTATTCCATCTTCATTCCAGTTACCCAATCCCATAACTCAGTTCTCTAGACTAATGAATTGTTGTGAAATTTCATTGAATGTGGCTTGTGATCCATCTAAGCTGCAAACGGTGATGAGTTAGCCAGAAATATCGGATGACAACAAGAAAGAAACGTATCATTTGTGGCCCATTTGTTGCACTGAGCCCATCTATTCCATTTACTTTTATAACCCAAAAAAATCTACACATTTATCCAAATGGAATTGCTGAAACAATGTGAAAATCGCGCACACACACACACACATACACACACACAGACGTGTATATATATTTATATTAAAATACAAATAATATACGCCCGCCTTTTATACGCATATTAAACAGTTTCCAACTGAATTGAGCAGCTGATTTCGTTGCATTCGCCACTCACCTCCCTCCGCCTTCCTATCCGCCTTTCCGCCTCTTCCAACGGTATTATTTTCGACTCTTCAAATAAAACTCCTAGAGCCAACGCCATGCTCGACATATAAATCTGCTGTATAATTGAATTTCACACGTTACAAAAACAAAAAAAAACAAAAAAAATATATATATAAAAAAATAGAATAAAGTAAAAAAAGTAACGATGAAAGTTTAAATAAAATTTATTTCAACAAAAATACACACACACTCATGTTGATATGTCGAGGGTGTGTGTGTGTGTGTGTGTGTGTGTGTGTGTGTGTGCACATGAGCTGCCTGAAAATGTGAGAATTATAACCGACGAAAAAACAAAAAAAAAAAAAAAACAAGTGGAATAAGAGAAGGAGTTAAGTTGCCCGGGCATAGTGAAAGCAGCTTAACAGTTGAAGGACTCGTACTCGGAACGCCAGGGATGGCGGGAAGAAATGTGAGGCAAATTTTGGTATATTCTTTTTGGAACCAAAACGAGCGAGCAAGGGAATTGTGGAAAAGGCACTTGTGAGATATTTACACCTGTAGAAATGTCGATGAGGCACTCTACTAGTTGCAGTTGGGCGACGGGCGACGGGCAACGGGCGATGGGCGATGGGAGAGGCCCGACACATTAGCAGCCAAGAAATCGGACGAAATTTGACGCTTAGCTCTGGCTGCGATAAGAGCAGTTTTAGTTGCTTCTTCTACTTACTTCTGGTGAAGACAATTTTAGGCAGTGAGTGAGGCAGGCACAGCAAAAATTTCGTTGGTTTTGGGTTCGCCTTCCCTTCTAACTCCCCCCCCTAACTCTCTCTCTCTCTCTCTCTCGTTTCTTGATGGTAGTTTCTTTTCTAGTGGGTTTTTTTTTTTTACACGGCTGTCAGACGAGGCAAGTTTAGATTCTTCTTTTGTGTGTGTGTGTGTGTGTATGTGTATGTGTGCTTTTCCCACTGCTCGGAAGTGAATTTTTGCTAGCCCATGCACGTGGCTTAACTTTTGCTGGAGCCATGGCTTTAGGCCAAGTCTTGCGTGTCATGCAGTCAGCCAGCTCTTGCTGCTTCCCCTCTCTCTTACTCTCTCTCTCTCTCTCTGTGTGTGTGTGTCGTCCTATGGCTTTCTTTTTGCTATAATTTTTTCCAGCATTGCATTTAACGCACAGCAAAAGAGTAGAAAAAGGAAGAGCTGTAGATGTTGAGGAGGGGGGGGGGGGGGGGAGAGAGAGAGAGAGAGAGAGAGGGGGAATTGGAGGAGGAGCACAGGAAGGAAATGCCATGTCGACGCTAAAACTGGGTTAGCTTACATAACGACAACATTAACGACAACGTTTTCCTTCCGGCATATCGCTACGCTTCCTTCATCACTGCCATTCCCCTTTCCCCTCTGTTTTGTCCACGCCTTCTGCATGGCACATGAAGGAGAGCTTCACGCTTCGTCGCTTATTGGACATAATTACTGAATATAACAATTTTGTGGCCACTGTACCAGAAGGAGGGAACCAGCTTCAGCTCCATGGTCACTTGTGCGTAACCGCAGCGACAGATAAGTGCAACAATGACCAGGGAGCAGGGAATGTAAGCAACCAACCAACCAACCAGCCAACCAGGACGACTACGTCGACAACGTATCAATTCCGTGTGAGCGGACAACTTATACTTTACTTACTTCTTGTTCTTGTAACTTCCTTCTGCTGCTGCTGCTGCTGTTGGTCAGTGAAGAAACTTTATCCGTATCCTCGTACTCTTGTCCACGTGTCACCACTACCACAACAGTGCAATGTGTGCAGTTTTTTTTTTGCCGTGCGACTTAGGACTTTAAATCACTTTTAGATAAGAATAATAGAATTTATCAAGTGAATGCCTATTTGGGTAACAAATTATTTGTTGCCTACTTCTTTGGGCGTTGCCTGAGTAACAAAGCTTTGATATGAGAGATAATCGGATCTAAGGTATACTAACAAGCCGCCCTAATGGTGTAATGGAGTTTCGCCTAGGAGATCATATTACACTCCTCCCCCCCCACACACACACACAAAAAGAATCAATTGACGGGAAAGAGTTTGAAAGCTCATTGCAGTGTAGCAGGGCAGGAATTAAGCCCACCCAAATGACTAATCTAGTTATACAGAGATGCAGTCATCTAGATGGCGTAGAGTCCAACTGGATACTAGTCAATGGACCAACTGCAGCCAGAGTTGCAGCTAGAAAGTTGCTTTGTATGCAGAACAACCGAGCCCGGATCACAAAATTTCCATTATCAAACTGAAGCTTTTGTGCTTTAAGTGTGCTAACTGTTTCTGTGTTCCCTCCACTTGCATATTCCTCCTATCTTGATTGCCTGTCAGGAATGAGCGCGAGCGAGAGAGAGGGAGCGAAAAAAAGGGGAGGAGAAACAACAACAAAAACACGTAAAGATGAAACGAAAACTAGGTTAAAAATTTTCCTTAACCATTTTTTGTTTTTCTTACCCAAAAAATACTTCTATTTTGGTGTGTGTGTGTGTGTGTGTGTTCGTTCCATAGGGGCAATGGCAAACAAAACAAAGCGTTTTATGCATGCACACAACAAGCCAATTACGCAAAGTGCTCTAAGTATCCCAAACAGCAGCAGCAGCAGGAACAGAACAGAACAGAACAGTACAACAACAACTGGACACAATTACATTAACAGTTTAGCACACACACACACACACACACACAAGAAAAGAGAGAGAGAGAGAGAGACTCGAATGAGGGCAAACAAACAAACAAACAAAAATGAAACGAAACGAAATTAAATCAAAGCTACAAAGCTTGAAAATAAGCCCAGAAAAGCAGTTAGAAAGCAGTAAATAAAACTCATGCAAAAGGATATGCAGTGGCAGCAGCAGGAGCAAGAGCAGAAGCTTGAGCATTGCATCCTCGACAGTTGTCAAAATGACAAAGTGACTCTGTCTCTTTTTCTCGTGTTCTCTCTTGTCTTCTCTAACTTCCATTCTGACTGACAGACTTTTGCACACACACACACACGCATAAAGCAAAAAGAAGAAGAAACTAAGTAGAAAGTTGAAGAAGCGTAAGATATGTCTTTTGCATTACCCTTTGCCAGGCTATTCCACTCAACGCTCCAAGGGGAAAGCAGCACAAGAACAAGTGGAACCCACTTCTAAATTTATTCTTGTCGAATTCTATGATGGTAACTTCTGGTAGAAGAGACCCTGAAATAAAAGAACCTCGAAAGTTTTCAAATCCTTCGTGTTGTTAAGCATTTTTTTTTTTTTTTACATTGGTCAAAATCGAATTTGCTATCCTGATTTGACATCACTCTCTGTCAAATCGTTTACCTCAAAAATATTTCAATTTTCATAACCAATTTCGGAAAAAAAACCGATTCATTTTAAAAACGATGCCAATATTAAGAGAGGACTATCCAAAGTCCATAAATTAAGGATGTTTGTGAGTGATGCTCATTATTATGGCCTTTAAATCGGGTTTACCCTTAAGCTAGGCGACTGGGTATTGTCGGTTCGTTATATTAATGAAATCTTCTGGTAACATTGTTTAAAAAAAATTCTACTACACAAAAATAAACGACAAGTGGCATAAGGAGGCGGAACAGAGAACGAGAAGGCAAAGGATTACATTACCGAGTGTCTGATTGTAGCATTTCACACACTCCCGCACACGCACACACACACACACACACACATAGAGAAAGAGAAAGAGAGAGAGAGGGAGAGGAAGACAATTGTCAAGCAGTTGAAAATCACCTGGGCAACCCAAGAGAAATGTCAGAGCAGGCAGCTTTTATTTGTCGTTGTTGTTGTGGTTGTTGCTTTTGCGTGTTTGTAAGCCATGTTATTACAATAATGTGCAATGCAAGCCTGTGTGTGTGTGATACATATATCTTTGTGTTTGTGACAGGCCAAAGTTAAATCATGTTTTTATTGTCACATTTGCCATAAAGGCAGTCCAGGGAGCAGCAGCAACAGAACAACCAAAGTAAGAGAAAGGCAGAGAGACGGTGTCATAAGATGCTAGCTAAGCTCAAGGGAGTTATAAGAAAGGGGTAGAGAAAGACTCGGTGTGTGTGTGTGTGTGTGTGTGTGTGTAGCGATGTGTATAAGCCAGACAAATCATAATCAAAGACAACAAACAGGGGCTAAGGCCTCTCTCTCAATCCACAAGGAACCTGTCCTTCCAGGCGCAATTTCACCTTAACAACCAAGCCCGAAAGCAGGGCGGGAAAAAGGGAGGGGCGACACAGGTTGAAGGCTGATCACATTGATAACAACACAGCAGCCTTTTGCTTTCCCCACTCCTTTGCCATTGGCTCTCCTCCATCTGTTACCCATCGTCCTTCCCTGCTCCCTCTAACATCCACACCCTTTTCTACACAAAGCAAATAAAAAGCTCACGTTTATAATGTTCTTTTTATGTTGCATACTTTATGGCGTCAGGGTGTAAAAGTGAGCGCATGTTATGTGGGTTTTGCGGTGTTTCTGTGTCCCTGTGTGTGTGTGTGTGTGTGTGTGTGCGGCAAAGAACAGAAGGAAAAAAAAAACTACTTCTGTTAACTATAATGAAAATGCAGTGAACTAGAAAATATACTGTCCTAATGATAAAACTAACTGGCGTTGAAAGCAAGCAAGCAAAACACACACTCAAAGCGTGGCAGAAAACCAATTTCATTGTTGCAAATGTGTGCATGAAAGGAAATCGTTGAGTTTTAAGCATTGTTGATGAAAATTTAATAAATTTTCATATATGAGATATACATATGTATGAATATTTGGCATTAATAATTTTCGTTATGCAATAACGTTTAACAACAAAACAAAAACACATTACGCATCAAGAGAAATTATTGAAATTCATTGAACAAAAGTGCTGGCAATTTGAAACATTTAAAAGCCAGTGTTGTTTGGATTGTATGCACAATGAGAGCGAACGTTAAACAACACTGTTGTTTTGAAAATGAAATCGATAAATTCAAATGTGTGTCGTATAGAAAGAGAGAGAGAGAGAAGGAAACCGAAATTGACAAAAGGAAATTATTTCTAGTTGAATGCGAATTGAAATTCCTTACGGAAATAACTTAGACAAACTTATATGTGTCTCTCTGTCTGTCATTCCTACACTTCTTCTTCTTCTTCTCCTTCTCTGGTAAGCTTGACGGCAAAGCCCTTAGTTGTAGTTGTAGCTAAACAATCAACTCAATTCTCAAAAGGGTTTACCGCAAACATTTAGTGCCAAAAGCTTAGCTCAACCAACCAAAATGCATACATACCTATCCCGACCTGTTCTTCATCCATCCCCCCCTCTCTATTTCTATTCGCCTCATCCCTACCCCTTTAACGACCCTACCAGTTCGTCGTTTCGTTCGCAAAACCCTCACTAATTTACTTGCTGCGGTTTTTGGCTCCACTAATTGTGACAACTAATTGAAATCAAATTAGTAAAAGCCACTAAACAGTTTAACGCTCGCTGAGCATGCAGTATAGCGGCAACGCCTTTGCAAAACAGCCACGCCCACATACCATACCATACCATAGGATAGCATACTATATACTAACCATAAACCCAATACACAATGCCAATTGTTTTCATTCAATTTGCTTTAAAATTATACGTACATATGGCTCTTGGCTTTAGTTTTTGGTCAAACCATAAATTTTCGTCAGGATGCATCAAAGGCATGCCAAGGGAATGGAGGATGAAGAGACATCTCTCTCTCTCTCTGCTTGTGTGTGTGTGTGATCAGGCATGCGTGAATAGACAAACATGGCTCCTCTATGGCTCTCTGTGTGCTTGTGTGTGTGTGTGTGTGTGTGTGTGTGTGCCGAGGAGTATGCTTTTGTCAATAATATGCATTAATTAAGTGCAGACATGGATACCATCCAATGATGGCGATAATGACGTTGATGATGACGACACGCAACGGCGATAATGACCACACTCAGAGAAAACAGACACAGATCGCAAGGGACTTACGATCTTCGTTCGGACATAAAACCTTTATCCAATATCCAGCTTTAAGTCTAGAATTGAACAAGTTCTCTCTGTGTATACTACCAGTTAAAGACATTCTTTCGTATCGTTCGTTCTTAACTTCTACAACTTCTACGGTAAACGGTTAAACGATAAACGATTTCTTCATTGAAACGCAAATAAAACTTTTAAGGAAAGTGAGCCCAACATAACCCAGTCCCATAAGTCACAGATATGCCGAATCTCAATTTAATTTTAGAATGGCAACAAATTCTATTTCAAATGCCCGGAAATCCTCTAAGTTGGGTGATAATAATTTTAGATTCCGATTAGGTTGTTTCTCGTGTTTTTTTTTTTTTTCATTCAAGTGTATGCTAAACATAATTTAATGGTAAATTGAGCAGAAAACAGTCTACAAAATGCAAATATCACTTTGTCAGTCATAACAGAAGGGAAAAAGGTGAAAAGAACAGAACAGAGATTCAATTTCCTTGACGGTTGTACTTTTCCTTTTGTCGCTTGCCACATGGTGGGTCTCTCTCTCTCTCTCTATGTGTGTGCGTGTGTGTGTGTGTGTGTACCATGCGTAGCACAGGTGAAAAAATAGGTTTGTTAGCTCTCTGGCACTGGCTGCTGATTGAATGAATGGGTTGGATATTTCTGTTCGGCTGCTTTGAGCATCTCTGTCTTGTTGAGTGGGTCGTCTGTCTATGGTGGAAAGGGAATGCTGTCCTTTTTTCTAGCTTCCCTGTGTGTGTGTTTTTTTTTCTCGTTCTTTTTCTTTGGTTGATGCTCGACAAATAGTTGCGCAACTGACATGACGCCAAACTATGTGCTACGGCCTGCAACTGGCACACGGACAAAGAGAAGGAAGCATCTGTAGTTTGGTTAGGCCGTAGTTGAAGTTGGACCGGGGCCATAGGTAAAGGCTTCGGACTTTTACTCCAGAATGTGTGTGCACATTGGAGTGGATGAGAGGACCAGAACCAGAACCAGAACCAGAATCAGAATCAGAACTGCTAGCAGAGCCATCGTTTGTCACACGTCAAGCGAAGGGGCGAAACGGTTGAACTATCGTCTGGTCTTCTGTTTGGGAGGCAGGAACAGCATGTGTATAGAGAGTATGGCGCCGGGGGTGGGGAAGGGCTGGCCGGCCGACCGACCGACCGACCGTCTGGCATCATATGTGGGCACTGTGGTCTCACTATGAATGTGCGACGAGCGAGCAGTCGGTTAATTAGATATGCAAAAAAGATTCTCACAATTAGAATAGAATTTTCAAGTAGATGATATCTTCTTGTGCAAAAAGACTTGGCAAACATTGCCACACAGAATCCATCCATCTCCATCGCCTCCTTCTCCTCCTCCCTGCTCTCTGGCGCATTGTTTGTTGTCGGTCGGTTGAGCTTTGTCGGCAAAGGAACAAGATAAACGCACTTGAGAGTACTTTGTTCCAGTTCGAACTAAACCTTTACCTAATAGAGACTTTAAATAAATCCTTTTGGGATACCCGTTTTTAATTAGCTAAGAAACGATCGCTTTCTCAGTTTCTATATATGATATTTCGTATCGGTAATTGCTCACAGTAACCTCATGTCATCTATTTCTACACAAAGTCTATTGGGGGAAAACTTTTTAGAAATTAAAGTCCAACTTAAAATGGAAGTAAATTAATATAGAAATAAATGAAGAGGTCAATAGGTTGTAATTTTGTTGTGGCCTCTTAATGTCCATTTTAATATTTCATTAGTTTTTCTTAATACAAGGGTTCTCTCTCTCTCTCTATCTCACTTTCTTTCTCCCTCTTTCTCTCTCTCAACGGCGAAGAATTTTTTCAATAAATTGCATTCGCTTTCATTTCCATATCTGGTTATATTTCTTGATGTTTCGTTTTTTATCGAATATTGGTCTACATGCTTTTATTTATTTTGATTATACAATTCGCTTTTTTCATTGTGTGTGTGTCCTGAATAAATTCTTACTTCGAAAATTTGTAGAATGCTTTTATCATTTTTCTGGGTTTTTTTTTTTTTTCTCTGCTTCTGGTTTCTCTGCTTCTGCATTGCTGCTATCAAAATATTTGTGTATAATTATTTGAATGTGAATTTCATTTCATAATTTCATTCGAATCCTTCGCCTTCCAACCAGAGGACGACCCACTGTACCATTCTCTTGTGGCTCCACTCGGTTGAGCTGTTGACTCCTTTACGGTTGACGGTTGTCGGCGGTGGGGCGGGAGACTTGGGGGCTAATGGAGTTTGCAAGAAGTGGAGAAAAATGTGGATCAAGCAGCAGGCAGCATTCACACAAAGGATTCTCTGCATCTCTTGACGGGCTTTTTTTTCGGGTAGGGCAGAGGTGAAAGGCGTAATGGTAGAGGTGAAGAGAGGCCGGGGGGGGGGGGGAACAAGGAAATAGGAGCAAGCAACTTGTAAATTGTTGCCGCCTGTAAGCCCCGACCATATCCGTCTCCAAGCAACTCAACCATCTCACTCTCTCGTCACTCTCTCACTTTCCGTCCGTTCGTCCGTCTGTCCGTCTGTCTGTCACCTACCGCAACTCTGTCCATGCGGTTGCCAAGTAAAGGAAAATGCTTCGCCAATGGGGTAGCAAAAAGGAAGCAGGTGGAAAGGAAGCAGTACGAACGAGGAAACCCCACCACATGGCTGCCCCAAAGGCTTCAGTCTTTCAGCTGCTGCTGCTGCTGCTACTGCCGTTGCAGCGGTAGCTTTGTTTATGATGCCACATTTGGGCGTATGCATGTCCTGCTACTGCTACCCCAACCCCCTACCCCTCTGGCACTGTGGCTATGGTTGTTGCTGTTGTTGTTGTTGTTGCTGCTGTTGATTGTGGGGATAGTGGCCCCTCAAGCTGTACGTGTGAGTGGTTTTAGTGTTGTTCTGGATTTTTAAGTTGTTTTCGTTGTCCTGGGCTTGTTTGTGTTGCCTTTTTGCAACACCCTACCCCCCAAACACATTCCCCCCCCCAGCCCCTCCTTCTCCTTTCTGGTCACATGCGCTCACAGGTAAGGCAGCTGACACCAATTAAGCTTGAATGTTGCTGCTGTTGCTCCTGTTTGTTCGTTCGTTCGTTCGTTAGTTAGTTATGTAGTCAGTTTTGTTTGTGCGTTGCATGTTTACAGTTGCCACAAAACATAATTTTTGTTTAGACAAAGCTTCTTCTTCTTCTTCTTCTACTACTACATCTACTACTAACTAGTGCTGCTGCTGCTTGTGCCTCTCCCATTTCTAAAACACAACAAAAAAAAGGAAGCCAAAAACTGGGCCATAATTATCACGAATCGTTCATGTTGCTGCTGCTGCTGCTGTACCACACAAAGGTTCATTTTCAACTGTGCTTTGTGGGGGGGCATTCAGGGGGGGCGGGGAGCTTGGATGATATAATTTTCACTTTTTTGGTAAAGAGTAAACTTTTTAGCTGCCAAGCAAACTGTTGTTTTTGCTGCTGTTGTCGGTGGTGCTGATGGTGGCTGTTTTTAAACTCCCACGAGTTGATTAGAAAGTTTTTTCAGTTGCCGTTGCCGTTGCCGTTACCGTTGCCACATCCCCCTTCTCATTGCTGTTGCTTTTGCTTTTGCTGCTGGCACTCACAATATTCCAAGTGAATATGGGAACCTCAATCCGTGGTTTCTGGCTGAGTTTAGCTTATCGCTTGGCTGCTTTGTCGCTAAGCATAAACTAAACACACTTACACACCCTTCCACACACACATACACACACACACACACACTCATATATGTATGTGTACAGCCAGCCGAGGCATGTATATGAAACTTTTCCTAATTAATTTTTAATGTGTGCAAAATGTTTTGTAAATAAGTATGCAAAATGTTTGTTAATGCTTATTTTATTTTTCCATCCATAAAACAACCCACTAAAAGGGTGAGGGGGCCAGATGGAAAGGGGGGGGGGGGAGAGAGAGAGAGAGAAGGGAAACAAGTTTTAGAAGCATTTAGAAAGCCATATACCAACATTGATTAAATGCCTCAACTGGCGAGAGCTACAAAAGACGATCGATAAGTTTTCTGTTATAACTTTGATCTAGAATGTTTTTTTTGTGTGTAGAATGCTTAAATGAAAATGCTCTCGTATATTTTTAATAAAAGAGTCTTAGCCTGAATACATAAACGGATAAATGGTTCTATCGCTTAGAGCAGCGTCAGTCCACATAATTGGCTGATTATATTTCGGAACTTTTGTGTGCCTTTAGCCTTTAGTTGGGCATATAAACACTTCACATAGTGTATGCATATTGTATACCCTACAATACTGTGGGCATATGCTTAACATACATACAACAAAAAACACTATATCGATTTTGCAGCTAAAGTTAGATTATATATTATTAAACGCGATAGAAAAACTTGAAAAATGTTCTCTTAGACGCTTAAATTGTTTAAATTTCCACTCTCATTACTATGTTACGAACTATCTACGATCTATCAAAGGTAATGGTCTCTTAGGTTTGTGTTTTATATTACCATCATGATCATTATCATTATCAAATAGTTTGGTTTTATAAAAAACTTCACTTACCGCGTTGAAATTGAAAATCCTTTGAAGCTTATTAGGAAACGCAAAAGCAGCAAATTTCAATCCGTTCTGAAATGAAAAAAATAAAAAATACAGTGCTTATCATATTTATAGCCCACCCAGCAGCTTTAAACTTTGAACCAATTGCAACAATATTTTTAAGGTTTTTCAATAAAAAATGTTTACTGTTCTCTGTTGACATAAGCATTTGAGAAAAATTTTTAGCCAATGTGTTTTTTTTCGTTTAAAAATAGGTTATAAATATGATAAGCACTGTACAGTGCTGTACTACTGCGCTGTACATACAGTGCTTGTCATATTAATAACCCTGTATATTTATAACACTGTACAGTGCTGTACTACTGCACTGTACATACAGTGTTTATCATATTTATAACCCACGGTCTCGGTTATTTTTTTGACCAAAGCATGGAATTGGGCTATAATTTTGATACAGCAAATGGGGGCTTTTTTCTTTGTTTTTACTTATTTTTAAGAAATCGTTATTAAATCGCTAATTTTAAGTTAAAAAGTTGTTTTTCACTCATAATTCAAATATTGAGCTACTCAATTTTTAAGATTTTGAGGGAATATGACATTTGGCAACAATTTTCAGCCAATATGTTTTTTTCGTTTAAAATTGGGCTATAAATATGATGAGCACTGTAGATCTAAAGATTTGACTCTGTCTACTCAGAAGTAATCGACTATTTGCAATATATATACTAAAGATATCGAACATTTTCAATACAATATACAACCTTCACATTTCAAGAAGGTACAAAATATTTATTTATATAGCTTGACTGTTTTCTAAATCGATTTTTATGAAGCTAGGCGAAGTGAGCGTGGTAAAAATTAGGAAAAAACTTTGTCTGCGAACAGGGAATATCCTTGCAGGTTTTTGGTCTTCTTTTTCCCTACTTGCTGTCAATGTGGAAAACAACTTTTTATGTAAAAAGTAAAATTAACACAAGAGAATGACGGAATGAGGCTATTCTTCTTGTTTTTTCAATCATAATTGGTTTCCAGGCTGACCGATTTTATGGGACCTACTTGTATTATATACATACTAGTCCGATCTCAATGAAATTTGGGGCGAAACTAAACGCCTTTTCTTCGTACTATGGGTGCATAATATAAAAGACTTAAGTACGACCTGCCCCAAGGATTTGTGGGAAATCTAAAACTGGAGAACTCAAACTATTGTTTCTATTAGAAGTTGAAAAATACTCGTAGAAACCACGTGTCAGCTTAATCAACTTGAGCTTAACTCCATTTTGAAGTATTAATAAGCCCTCAGTACGCCGCTCTTTAAAATTTCAACATCAAGCAGACTCTCCATCATTTATCTAGCTTTTTTTTTTTTTTTTTGGGTATTTTTGAAAGCAATCACAAATCCTTTTCACAAACTTTGCCTTGGAAGAGGACCACACCCACTTCTGTGGCAACACATTCACGATATGAAAAAACTATTGGACTAATTGCATATGACAATTGCCCCTACCAATACCAATACCAATACCAATACCAATTCAAATCCGAACCCAATCCAAGTGAGAAGCACATGCATGCACCCGCATGAGAGAAAAGGAGAATAGGAGACTAGGAGGATTGGGAGGGGAGGACAAGGAGAGTTGTCAGCTTGAAGCAAAAATTGATTTACCCTGCCAACAGACACTTTCCCCGTTATACCCCGCAACCTACGCCCTCCCCCCCTATTCTGTGCACTTTGCCTGTCATGCTCGCTCGTCATGTTTGTTCACTTCTTCTCCTCACTAGCTCTCTCCATCTAACCACCTCTCCACCTATCCATCTCACCACCACACCCCCACTCTCTATCTCTGTATCTACATCCTAAAAATCATCTCTTCTCTTCACTACATTTTTGCAGAGATTTGCGTTTCAATCATTTTGAGAAGCTGCCGGCGAATGCATTTAGTGGTCTGGGGCAGCTGACAACTTTGTTCCTCAATGAGAACGAGGTGGCGCATCTAGAGGATGGAGCCTTTGATGGTCTAACAGCATTGAGGTTCCTCTATTTGAACAATAATCGCCTAAGCCGCTTACCGGAGAGCATCTTTCAGCATTTGTCGCGACTAGAGGCACTGTAAGTAACTCCGCACAGCACAGGATAATTGAACGAGAAATTGTAATTATCTGTCTGCTCCTTCTTCTTTTAGCTATTTGGAAAACAATGACCTATGGCAGCTGCCAAATGGTGTCTTTAAAAATCTACCGCGTCTGAATCGGCTGTAAGTATCCAGCAAATTGTCGAAAGACAAACAATTTGACTGACTCAATCGCACTCTCTTGCATTTTCTACGTAGTTTCCTCTACAACAACAAGCTGAACCAATTGCCAGTGGATGGATTCAACAAATTGCATAGCTTGAAGCGCCTGAGATTGGATGGTAATGCCATTGATTGCAATTGCGCCATCTTTTCACTTTGGCGTCGCTGGCATTTGGATGTCCAGCGCCAGTTGGTGACCATAACATTGAGCTGTGCCGAGCCCAAAGCCTTGGAGCGTCAAAGCTTTGGAAGTCTCAGTGAGCAACATTTCGCATGCGGTAAGATGGCTTCAAGGGTTTTTGAGCGGAAGGCTCGTTACGTTTAGGGAGAGGCCTGCGAAATTGCAAAATGAGTTTTCTCATACTGAAACTTTAGTTTGAGGAAAGGATAATTAAAAGGACATGAGCAACTTTTGAATGAGAATTGAGCCAGAAAATGTGCTAACTTATACTATGCGTTACAGTGTTGGTCAACGTCAATAATAATGTTTATCTTTTTGCCTTTAGATAAACCCCAAATGTTGGTATCCCCGCGAGATGTTGAGGCAATTAGCGGTGAATCGGTTCAACTTAATTGCGAAGTCAGCGGCCAGCCAAGACCTCAAATCACTTGGATGCACAACACCAATGAGATCAGTGAGACTGAATTCAAGACACAAATCCTCTTAAGCGGCACACTGGTGATACACGATGTGAATGCCAATGACATGGGCATCTATCAGTGCCTCGCTCGCAATGAGATGGGCGAAGTGAAGTCCCAGCCAGTGCGTCTAGTGGTGGTGGTCGGCGATGGCAATGACAACAGCAACAGCAACAACAACAGCCACGGCGGCAACGGGAACAGTAACTCTGACAACAATTTACGCAATAGCAATCAGGTGTGGGAGGATACGGAACTGCCACCACAATTCACCCATCAGCCGCATGACCAAATTGTGGCCCTTCATGGTGGTGTCGAGCATGTGCTGCTCGATTGCTCAGCCTCCGGCTGGCCACAGCCGGACATACAATGGTTCATCAATGGTCGCCAGCTAACCCAGTCCACAAGCACACAGCAATTGCAGTCGAATGGCAGTCTGGTTCTGGTCCAGCCCACACAAATGACAGCGGGCACGTATCGCTGCGAGGCGCGCAATCGTCTGGGCAGCATTCAGGCTAGTGCACGAATCGAGGTGAAGGGTGAGTACAGGCTCTACACACTGTAGTAACATGGACAGAGACACAGACCCGGGCATGAACATGGACATGGACATGGACATGGACACGGACAGGGACACGGATTGCATTTCACTCACTGACACAACTGTCGCGTTTTACTCAATTTGCAGTCGATTTAATTTTTGTTTTGCCCTCGGCCCTAGTGGGTAAAAGGATTGCTGTTGGGTGTTGGGTTTCAGCTCTCTCTCTCTCTCTCTCTCTCACTTTCTCTGTCTCCTATTCCAACTGCTGCCCTCATTCTCTGGTTTTTATTGCAACACAACATTGCACTTGTTGATGGGTGTTGGTGGACTTTGACGTCAAGTTTGTTTACCAAATCACAATAAAAAAAAAAACTAGTTTATTGATTGATCGAAATTACTTCATTTCAAATATTAAACAATGTGTTTTCAGTTTTCAAATTTATCCAACAGAGAGTAAACAATCCATAAATGACAAAGTACTAACAAAAAAGGCCAATTTGAAAGGATTTAGAGTCAACATCTATGTAGACAATGCATTTTCATGGCCTTCGTTTTCATCTATAAAGTTTGAACATATTTTAATGATCATGAAATGTTGCCCTAATTGTTACGATCAGCAGAGGATTAAATATTCTTAAAGTGCATTCAAGTTTTAGCTTTCCATTCGGTCGAAAAAGAAATAACACTTTGCTCTTGGTACTATTATTATATTTTTTCTCATTCGTTATGGTGAACGCTTCAAGCATTTGTACGTGACTGTACTTCATAGCTATTAAAAGAGGACCAGACGGAAATAAAGTGAGAGAGTGGAAGGGGCAAGGAGGTCAAAAAGAGGCAGAGTTTGGGAGTTGGGGTGGTGAAGAAGAGTTTAAAGAGATACAAAAGTGATAAAAAAAAGTGACTTAATAACAATGGGTCATTATAAATTGCGGTTTGATTTCGCACATTTTGCAAAATTAATAGCGAGAAATTATAAACTATTATGTGAAAATAAAGTGTGCATACGAACCGTCCCTGCACCTCTCCCGCCTACCTTAACTAACCCAACTGTCGTTGCTACTTTTGGCCCCATTTAAAGCAGTCAGGCGTAGAGAGTAGCCTGGTCAGCATAATTAAGCCAACAAATATACAAGCAAACATAAACACACAAGCCCACACAACCACACACACACACACACACACACACACACACAGAGAGAGCATAGAGCACAGAGCACACAGTAAAAATGGCGGCCAAAAAGTATGCAATGAAATTTATATTTTGCATATTATGCATACGACCCGTGGGACGGCAAACGACAAAAAGACGAGAAACGCAGTAGAAATTTGTACCGCAGGCGTTTTGTGGCTTGTTTGCGTTTGCATTTGTGTTTGGTAGTGTTGGTGTTCTTGTTATTGTTGTTGCTTTTTAGAGCAAGCAAAATTTGCTTAAATCGTTTTTGTACGCTCTGTTAAACCCTTTTTGCAGATTTACCCGAAATTCTAATGGCACCACAAAATCAAACAATCAAACTGGGCAAAGCCTTTGTGCTGGAATGCGATGCCGACGGCAATCCATTGCCCACTATCGAATGGCAGTTCAATGGCCAGCCATTGCTCGAAAGCACCAAGGATATTTTATTGGAGAATGAGAACACCGAACTGGTTGTTAGCATTGCCAAGGAGCAGCATGCTGGTAAGCACAAATAGCGAAAAGGGAATTGACCGATTTATATACATATATACATACATACATATATACATTTTGCAGGCGTTTACCGCTGTGTGGCCCGCAATGAGAACGGCGAGACAAGTGTTGAGGCCACAATTAAAGTGGAAGCTTCTCAATCCCCACCCCGTCTGGCCATTGAGCCAACCAATTTGGTGGCCATAACGGGCACAACCATTGAGCTGCCCTGCCGTCCCGAGCACCCGGAAGACGGTCTGCAGGTAAGAAATAAAAAAAAAAAAAACTCCATTTCGCCCGACTTTGTTTGCTTTGGCCACTTGTTGAGATGCCTCAACACGGTTCAATCGTTACGTTTTTCCTGTTTCTGTTGCTTTTCAGATTGTATGGCGACGGGATGGACGTCTGATTGATCCGCATGTCCAAGCGATAGAGAAATATCAAATAAGTGGTGCCGGCAGTTTGTTTGTCAAGAATGTGTCCATTCTCGATGGCGGACGCTATGAATGCCAGCTAAAAAATCAATTTGGTCGTGTCTCGGCTTCCGCTTTGGTCACCATCAGGTAAGTTCTACCCCCCACCCCCACCGATCCACTCGAAAAAGTGGTCTTTCTTTAGCCCCTCTCCATCCCCTTTTGGGGTATGCCCAAAACGGAAATGCAAAAGAGTGAAAAATCAAAAGTAAATAGTTCACAAAAACTTTAATTGCGCAAACGGTTAAGCACAAAAAGCAGAAAACAGAAGCAGCGCCCATAAAACTCCATTAAAAAGGAAAAGGAACAACTTTTACTCAAAGGAAGAGTGAAGAACGACAACAACAAAGAAGAGAAAAAGAGAGGGTGAACGAAGAAAAGAGAGAAAAACACAACAGAAACCGTAAGAAAAAGGCCTGTGGAAAGGCTGTAGATGAAGATGAAGCACTTAAAATGCATTTAAGTGTGCGGTAAACTTGTTTAATTAATTGAAAACAGAAAAAAAAACCCCAAAATGGGGAACACCCACAGAGACACACACACTGATTCGCGATACTCACTTAAACGAATCACTGACAAACGAGTCACGAAACAATATCAAGGATCAATTGTAATTTATAAGCGAATGAATCTACAATTTATTACACAAATTGTTTTATTTCATGGATATTCTTTTCCGCTCAACGAAGCACTAGAAGAAAGTTCGTGACACTTGTTAAAAATGCCGCGATGAAATTTCTATTTCTAATGATTTGAAACCACTGTGCGGACATCAGCTAAACTGCATATAAAATATGCACTCAAAAAGCAAAAACAACCAAAAAAAAAAAAAACCAACTAAACAACAAAAAGAACACGAAAAAGCGGCAAACGAAAGCACAAAAGTTGGCACAACCAAAAACGTGCTAAGCCAGAACAAGAAACGTGACAGAGAGAGAGAAAGAGAGAGAGAGAGAGAGGGAAGCTGAGCGGTGAGAAAGAAGGGAAAGCGCCCATCAGCCCTCAGTGAGACAACCGCACAAGTTAGCCAAATTGCCCAAATTGAAATTGAGTTGACAAGTTGTGTTCTTGCCTAGGAATTGGTTGTGTTACCCACTTTACTCCACTCCACTCCACACTACTGCTGCTTTCTCACCATAACCCAGTGCCATCTCCAAACGTTCCTATTCCCATCTCTAACTTCATCTTTCTCTTTCTTGGGTTCTTTCGCTGCGCGCCTTCGCCTCTCGTTAAAGTTTTCAAAACTGTTGTTCTTGTTATTGTTGTTATGCCCGAAAAAGGAAAGGAGGGGCAGAGTGAGAGAGAGAGCGAAATTTATAGAGCAAATGTCGTAGGGGATATTCACGTAAATTTTCTGCCACAGGCCGTAAATCAATTCGATTCCTTCTCTAAAGCAGCCGGGCGTAGGGAAGGGATAAGAGGATGGTTATTGGGTTTTTGGAGTGAGACAAAGAGGTAAACTAATGCAAGACCACAAAAGCAGCCACAAGACGAATCTTTTTTGCTTACGCAGGACATTTTTAAATGCATAATACAGAAGAAGATGAGCAAAAGAGATGCACCCAACCGCACTCCTTTCCACCACTTACGTGTGTGTGTGTGTGTGTGTGTCTGTCGGATTGGAAGTCGGAGTCGCTGGCTGAGACTGAGGCGGCGGCTTACAGTTGTTAGTTGCGCCAGCAGCATTAGGGAGCAAAGCAAAAACTTTACTCATTACGCTGCCAACCTCAGTCGCCAGACCGCAGCAAAAAAGGCAAAAATTGAAAAACAAAAAAAATGTTAAAAGTGAAAAACTATGTTGAAGACGGAAACCAAAAACAAAAAATAAAAAACTACGAAGTAAACGAGAAGAGTCTCAAAACAAAAAGAGTGAACGAAAACCGCGCTGAAAGCCCCAAGCCAAACTATGAGACAATCAGGGGACGGAGGATAGGGGACTAGGGGTGGGTGTAGGAACAACAACAAAAGGCTGCAACGATTAGGAGTGGTGGGGAATAGCAGCCAACAGCCAGCAGCCACCAGCCGGCAGCCGGCAGCAGTCACCACACAGAAATCCGCCTAAGTTGTGGTTAATGCCTGGCGTAAAACAAAAGCTTATCCTGTTACTGGCAGCAGCCAGGAGGCTGCTGGTTCTCTTGGTCCTTGGTCCTTGCTTGCTCTCCTGTTGTTGGTAGTGGCTTCAGGTTTGGTTTTGGCCCAGTACTGCTAGCCACGGAAATACGTTACCATATGCCACACAGCATGTGGCATAGAAGCACCAACACCAACACACACACACACACACACACACACACAGGAAGAACCAACGAACGAGCTAAAAGAAATGCAACAAAAAAATAAAAGGAAAACAAAACCAGAAATAAAACTACATTGTGTTGTTTCCCAAAGTTCCTTTCTCTTTTCACCTTTCCCTTTTCGTTTTTGTTTTAGTTTTTCTTAGGGACTTGACTATGTGTAAAAAATACCCTAACTAACTTAACTAAAACTCCTTTAAGTAGAAATATTTTTAAGAAAACATTCTTGGAAAAACAATCGGATTTTTATAGAAAAAGCAATATGGACCGAATGGTGTATACCAAACCATTCAGACCAAATAACATGCATATACATATGTACATATGTATATATGTATGTATACACACTTAATCATCGATCATACCCACAATTTTCTTAATGAATTTGGCCAATTTCACTTCAATTCAATTTCGCCAATCTCACTGTTATCTCACGATAACAGAGAGATAACATAAGACTGTAACTTAACAGTGTCATAAATGACAGTTGCATTTGAATCAAAAAATATCGTTGCAAAATCGTTAACATGAAAAGGAAGTAAACTAGATCTTAAAGAGAATTTGCAGAATAGCATAGCTGATTCAAGAGGCATGATAACTCTTTAAAAGATCATGATTTTCTAGTACCCGTTGGATACTTGACTTTGTAGTACTTGCATAATTTTGGACCAACTCTAGAAGAAAAAACAAATTCCCTACACAAATGGCCACCGCTTACAGTTCAGTTTCACACAGCGAGACCACGACGCCAACATGGCAGAAAAAGAGCAACAACCGCGCGCAAAGGGTAGAGGGTATGGGAGAGGGGAAGGTGTAGCTACATTCCATAGTGGTAAGTAGTCTTGGGCGCTCCACTACTCTAAACTAAACTACTGCCACTAGCTCAGCAGGGTCTATGGTGTTGGCTGTGGCTGTGGTGCAACAGGGTGTGTATTATGGTCGTTAAGTTATTACCTCTACCTTGCCCAGCCCCAGCCCCAGCCCCAGCCCAGCATCAGGCCAGCACCAGCTTTAGCACAATGGCAAAGTTTACACAGGCGAAAGTTTTCCAAAAGGGAAATTCCTTTAACGACAACGACGACAAGGACGACGAGGTTGGCGACGGCGACGGCGACGACGACGACGACGATGACGATGACGGAGAACTTGCAAAACTGGGCGACCGCGAATAGCGAAACAGAAGAATGTAAGGCATGAATTGTTGTTAATGCTGTGCGCGAGGCGCGGATTTTGCCTTTGCCACATAATTTTCGCATGCTGCTGCTGCTGCTGCTGCTATTGCTGTTGCACCGCCACCAAGTCAGGATGGAGGACTGCCCTTAGGATAACAGTAGAAGAAGCTGAATTTTCAAAACTGTGCAAGGCACAACAAAAAAAAAAAAAAACCCAACTGGCTTTTTATTATTAGACATTGCCGACAGTTTTTAATGACTGTTAGGAGAAGGCATCTTACCCAGCCATTCACTGACGTGTTGGCATTATGGTAATTAATAAAAATGTGTGCGGGGTATAAAACTGCAAAACTTTATAATGAAAGGGCCAGTAGGGAAGGCAAAGCAACTTACCCGAGTAGCTTCCAATAGATCTCTTATATCCCTCTCCTTCTTCTTTTTCTTTTTGATTGCAGAAACAATGTGGATTTGGCTCCAGGAGATCGTTATGTACGCATTGCATTTGCCGAGGCAGCCAAGGAGATCGATTTGGCTATCAATAATACACTAGATATGTTGTTCTCCAATCGTTCGGCCCAATCGCCACCGAATTATGGAGAATTGTTGCGTGTATTCCGTTTCCCGACGGGCGAGGCCAGGCAATTGGCTCGGGCGGCGGAGATCTACGAGCGCACTTTGGTTAATATTAGGAAGCATGTGCAGCGTGGCGACAATCTGACCATGGACAGCGAAAAATATGAGTTTAGGGATTTACTATCTCGCGAACATTTGCATTTGGTGGCCGAACTCTCCGGTTGCATGGAGCATCGCGAGATGCCCAATTGCACCGATATGTGCTATCATTCGAGATACCGCAGTTTGGATGGCACATGCAACAATTTGCAGCATCCCACGTGGGGTGCCTCCTTGACGGCGTTTAGTAGGCTGGCGCCGCCCATCTATGAGAATGGTTTCAGCATGCCGGTGGGCTGGACCAAGGGAATGCTCTATGCTGGCTACACGAAGCCCAGTGCCCGGCTGGTCTCGACTTCATTGGTGGCCACGAAAGAGATAACTCCGGACGCTAGGATAACACATATGGTTATGCAGTGGGGTCAGTTTCTAGATCACGATCTGGATCACGCTATACCCTCGGTTAGTTCGGAAAGTTGGGATGGCATTGATTGTAAGAAATCGTGCGAAATGGCTCCACCATGCTATCCGATCGAGGTGCCGCCAAATGATCCCCGAGTGGTGAATCGCCGTTGCATTGATGTGGTTCGCTCTAGTGCCATTTGCGGTTCGGGCATGACATCCTTGTTCTTTGATAGTGTCCAGCATCGTGAGCAGATTAATCAATTGACATCCTATATAGACGCCTCTCAGGTTTATGGTTACAGCAGTCCCTTTGCCCAGGAGTTGCGTAATCTTAGCACAGATGATGGTCTCCTGCGGGAGGGTGTTCACTTCCCCAAGCAAAAGGCCATGCTACCATTCGCTGCTCCCCAAGACGGCATGGATTGCCGCCGCAATTTGGATGAAAATAAAATGAATTGCTTTGTCTCTGGGGACATTAGGGTGAATGAGCAAGTCGGTCTACTAGCCATGCATACTATTTGGATGCGGGAACACAATCGTTTGGCGACTAAACTAAAAGAGATAAATCCACATTGGGATGGCGATACTTTGTATCAGGAGGCCCGCAAGATTGTTGGCGCCCAAATGCAGCATATCACATTTAAGCAATGGCTGCCCCTGATCATTGGAGAGAGTGGCATGGCCAAACTGGGTGAATATCAGGGCTATAATCCTCAAATAAATCCCAGCATAGCCAATGAATTTGCCACAGCCGCCTTGCGCTTTGGTCATACTATTATTAATCCAATTTTGCATCGCTTGAATGAGACATTCCAACCTATAGCCCAGGGTCATCTGCAGCTGCACAAGGCCTTTTTCGCTCCTTGGAGATTGGCCTATGAGGGGGGCGTTGATCCCTTGATGAGGGGAATGCTGGCTGTGCCCGCCAAACTTAAGACTCCCGGACAGAATCTCAATACAGAGTTGACTGAGAAGTTATTCCAAACGGCTCACGCTGTTGCCTTGGATCTGGCTGCCATTAACATACAACGTGGAAGGGACCATGGTATTCCTGGTTACAATGTCTATAGGAAGTTCTGTAATCTTCCTGTGGCCAAAGACTTTGAGGATCTTGCCGGTGAGATAAGCAGTCCAGAGATTAGACAGAAAATGAAGGATCTCTATGGTCATCCAGATAATGTTGATGTCTGGCTGGGTGGTATTTTAGAAGATCAGGTTGAGGGGGGCAAGGTGGGACCTCTCTTTCAGTGTCTCTTAATAGAACAGTTCCGACGCCTGCGGGATGGTGATCGTTTCTATTATGAAAATCCCAGTGTATTTTTGCCCGAGCAACTAGTCCAGATCAAACAAGCCAATTTCGGTCGTGTCCTCTGCGATGTGGGTGACAATTTCGATCAGGTGACCGAGAATGTCTTCATCTTGGCCAAACATCAAGGTGGCTACAAGAAATGCGAGGATATAGCCGGTGTTAATCTATATCTCTGGCAAGATTGTGGCACTTGCAACAGTTTGCCGCCTATTTTCGATTCCTACGTACCGCAAACGTATGTTAAGAGACGTCAGAAGAGAGAGATCTCTGGGGATAGTGAGGTTAACACTGCCGAGAGCTATGACAGTTCCCTAGAAGCCTTGTACGATGTGAATGAAGAACGTGTCAGTGGCCTGGAGGAACTCATTGGAAGTTTCCAAAAGGAATTGAAGAAGTTGCATAAAAAACTACGAAAAGTGGAGGAGGCTTGCAATGCCGGTGATGGGGAACAACAACAGCAACTACCTGTGCCTCAGATAGTCCAGCTGGCACCAGCTCCGCAGCCAGTTTCGGTGAAGCCAAAACGCAGTCACTGCATCGATGATAATGGCACCACGCGTCTTAATAATGAGGTCTGGTCACCGGATGTGTGCACCAAATGCAATTGTTTCCATGGCCAGGTGAACTGTTTGAGGGAAAAGTGCGGTGAGGTTAGCTGCCCCGTGGGCATTGAACCCTTGACGCCGCCTGAGGCCTGTTGCCCACATTGTCCTCCTGCTGCTGCTGCTGCCGCTGCTGCTCCTCCTCCTCCATCCCCTCCACAGAAGTAAAAATCATCCCAAAATATGCATATCGACCTAACAATTAATCCGTAGTAGCCACATTAAATCTAATCGCACATAAAAGAAGAAAAACAAAACAAAAACAAATTAACTAATAACAAAAACAATGTACTGCTACACAATGTAACAAAATAAAGCACATTCAAATCTCTTAGAAGGAGGAGTATGCTCTTTATGTGTTTTGGGGTCTACTCAAAGTTCACATACTTTGTGTGACTACCTTTGGCTATCACCGAGTTATCCTTTTTGTGCTTCAGAGTACAATCAATAAAAGCCAAAGTTCTTCCAGCTCTGATCGTATTGGCCTCGATCACAACATCGTCCCCCTCGCGGGCACCTTTTAGGTAACTGACACTGATGTCAACTGAGACGCCGGGATGACAAGGCTTCGACATTAATGCGTAAGTGGTTATCATATCCACAAGAGTGGCAGTGTACCCGCCATGAAGTCCTCCGCCTCTGTTTAAGTGCTCCTGGCCGACTTTGAACTCTGCTGTGCAAATACCATCCCCTCCGCCAGTGATTTGTACCTGAAAGTCGTTTGTCCTTGTTTACTTGATTATTTGGCTGTATCTGTGGCTTACCTTCTCCAAATGCCTTTCAAATCCTGTGGCTTTGGCAATAATTTCGGTTATATGCTTGGCAAAGTCCAATCCCTTCTTGCGTGTGCCCATTCCGATAGATTACGAAACGAAATAAATCGAAAGCTACTACAATCAAAAATAATTGACTCGACATCTGTTTACCCTATACAATACAATACACTATCAATTCAAGTTATCAAGATTACAGGAACTAGTTCTTATAAAATTAGTGCTAGGGCCAGATCCTGCTTCTTCCATCTTGATCTCAAAATCGTGGATAGTTTACTGAATATTTACTACCTTTTCCACCTAACGAATATAGGGTATAAAGAAAAATAAACAATTACTGCTTGTTATCAGTCGATTGGCAATTATCGATAACATAAAACGTTTTCTTTAAAAATGCTCGCCTTTGACGACTTTATAAATGCGATGCCATTTTTTTTAATATTCCTCACATTTGCTTATTGTCCCCTTAGGATAGATCGCAAATAAATAAACAATATGAATATGAAACAAATATTCATGCCTTCAAAGAAAAAATTTTTTAATATAGACAGCGTAGATTTTGAGCCTCTAGTACCAAATTAATAAAATTTTAACTATGGCTCGCCGACTCCATGTCCACAAATTTGGTTTGTCCACCCGTGGCAATCACTTTGCCATCCGATTTGCGCCTCAAGACACATTCAATGTACGCCATTTTCCTGCCTGCTCTGACTGTATTGGCATCCACCTCGATCACATCGCCCAGTTTGGCTCCTGTTAAGTAGGAAACATTCAGGCTAGATGTCACGCCGGGATGTGAACCTTTGGACATTAGAGCATAGGTAGTGACGTTATCCACAATCGTGGCAGTCAAACCACCATGTAAGGAACCCATGCGATTTAGATGTTCTTCTGCCACAGTAAATTCACCCACACAACGTCCATCGCCGCCGCTGGTAACTTTAATCTGCAATTCAAATTCAAAATTAGCGCGTAAAAATCGATAGTAATTTTTTCAATTATGTAATCGCTTTGAAAAACAGCTGTTGATTAAGCATCATCGTTTTCGTTTCGGCATTTTTTAATTTCCACTTCTCTCTTACCATTTTTGTTACTCTATCAAAACTTTTGCCTTTAGTTAGGAAATCGGACATTTGTTTGAGGAAATCCAAGCCTTTTTTTGCTGAAGCCATTTTGCGTTTTATTATTCGTAATTATTAAATGGACTGAACTTTGCAACTTGAAATGACAAGAGCTACTGACATCGGAGAGGGCCATCTTCTAGACGAGCAAGGTATGGTGGGGAAAGAAAACACGCTTCCATTCACACATACACACGCAAATACACAGAGACTGCTTATTGTTTTTCTTCCCTTTTTTGTTTTGCTTACCATGTTCCCCACTTACACTAGCAAACAAATTTCTAATTGCTTGCAGGTGGCGCCTTTAAATTTCGTACTTTATACAGGGGAGGTGTAAAACAAAATTTGGTCCATGACTTTCTATCGTCAACCGTGGATGGTGCCCATGTAGCGCTCTTGGGATCGACAACGTCTCTGCTTACTCTGGAGATGACGAGCAAGGCAAATTGTCGTCTTCCATTTCCCTATATAGTCGCGAGCTTCAGTTTATCCAGCAATGGACGTAGGCCCTTGGATGAGTTGGCCAAACAAGCAAATCTCCCTTTTATCTACGAAAATTGTCATGTCCTCGAGGCTCAGCAGCTTTCCCTAGAACCAGTCTATGTGGCTATCTTGTCCACAGAGGTGCCTAAACCCAAGCTGATAGCTGCCAAATGGTCACCACAAATATTACCCAACAAACACATGCTTTTGGCTTCCCTGAACAACCACGGAGTGTTCCTGTTGCTCACAAAACCAGCCGAATGTACCCGTTGGAAGGAACTGAATGGACTAGATGTGGCAGCTCATCTAAGAGACACTTTGCAGACACCGTACAAAATGAAGCCTTCAGAGATAAAGAACTTCCAAGATTATCAAAATTACATAGATCGCAGTTGGATCACCATGATGGCCTGGGGATCAACCAAACTCCATTTATTTAGTCACACTCTGATATTGGGTACTGCAAGTGGACACATTTGGGTGCTGTGCCTCTCTGCGAATGGCGAACGTCTTTTGGATCACTGGCAAATGCAGACGGATTTGAATCGCATAAGCTTTCTGCAAGTATTTCAGGATCTGCTCCTGGTTGGTGATGTCAATGGCCTGGTGAATCTATACAGCTTTACCACCGACTCCTTAGAACTGACACTGGTTAAGAATCTTTGGACGAAACCAGATCGCATGGGCCTACAGCAAGCTGTTATGACTTATTGTACAAAGGATAATTGCTCTTACGTTACTTTCTGTAAAGGTGGACACTTACTCACCTGGTGTGAGCAGAGCGATGCCAGTTGGCTGGAGGCACGGTGCTATGTGGGCGGCATGAAGATAACAGGTGATAAAAGAATAAAAACTTGTGTTTCATAAAGTTGTATTAATTATATATTTTTTTGTTTAGCTCTTTCGGGAATAAGCGATAATAGCTACGTCTTGGCAACAGCTCAAAGTAAAATTTACAAGATTCAAGTGGTCCATAAGTCAATTAATCAATTGTCTCTCACCATGAAACCCATACAGATAAAAGGCTGTGAGAACTATCAAATTCTTGGCCTATTTAGCAGCCGCCACAAGAATCTGTGCACGGTAGTCCTTTCTCCGAAAAAGGAATACCTGCAGACCACTTCAAAACTGCGAAATAAATTGCTCGTACATGTTGGCAGCATACACCAACGTGATCCCTTGATTCAGCTTGCTGCCAATCTGAAACTCAATGAGCCCATCAATTTCTCTGCTGACCTGCTGGTTGAGGTGCGTCTCACCCTATTCTTCAAGAAAAGTATGGAAAAATATTTGAACTTCAGTTCGCTCGAGTATTTGCAATTCCACCAAATGGCCACAGAGGAGCAACTTCAGCACCTTCAGTTAGTCTATCACATCCTTACGCCAATTTATGAAATGCAAACGAAAATATTTCAATATTCCTGCCGCAAGGAGAACACCAAATGCCGAATGGACTTGCTACTGGCCATGTTGGCCACAACGCACATGCGTTTGAGATTACAGTATTTGGCCATCTTAAGCGCGACGGATCTAACGCCATTCCAAAAACTAGCCAGCCGTAGCATGTTCAGGGAATTCACACGTCTAAAGCACCAACTGCAAACCAACCTAAATGGTGAGGAAGAGTCTGAGGATGTTATAACGCGACACTTTCTCGATCAAATGGATATACACTTTGAAGATCTGCGGGAGCAGCTCAAAATAGCAACGAATGTTAAAACGGGGGAAATAGACGAAGAACAGCTTCAACTGGAGCAACCGCTGCTCCTGTGTAACATATCCTATGTAGAGGTAAAGAGACTGTATAGTTAACCATTGAATTCCAATTTGATATGAGTTATTTCCCTTTTTAGATGGCACCCAGTCTGGATCGCTGCTATTGCAGTTTATGCTATCGTCCTATATTAATGGAAAAGAAGAATCTTGAACAACTTTATGAACACGGAGCAAGCTCCATACTCTTTTGTCCATTCTGTCATGGCAGTTATATATTGGATTTGGTTCCAAGCTAAACATTAAATTTTATTCGCAAACTCAAATAATAAGCGGATTTACTTTATGGGAATAGTTAGGGCACACACACATCTAAAACTGTGATACATATATTATGGGACTGGTCTCAATTAGCAATATATCCTGCTCAACTTGACGCAAATCGGACTCCAGCTTACCCTTACGCTGACGCTTAGCCACACTATCAATCAGCAGTGACATAGACTGATATTGCTTGGTATTCTCACTTAGATGTTGACGCAAACCTTCGAGTATTTCATTGCGTTCTGCCTGCTCCATAATCCGCATGCCAGGCATTTCGGGTGGACCACCACCACCCAACATGGCAGCTGCAGCTGCCGCCGCACCCGAGGCACGGCCCTGCTGTCCTCTTTTGAGGCCTCCACATAGCTCCTGAAGGCGTGCCTCCTCCTTGTCACATATGGCTCGCATCTGGGTCAACATTTTCTTCGTTTTGTCTATGTAAATGGGAACTTTCCCGAAATCTTTGCGGCAAATAAACTGCGGTAGCAATCCCGAATTGACGAGATTATGTCGCGTTCCCGTTGGAGTGTCCACATAACGAGGCGGTGGCGGGCAAGCCACTGTACGTTGAGCGCACTGTATATTACGTCGTATGAAATTTGGCGGCGTTTTGCATTTACCATCGTCCTTAACCGGACGCGGCACACCCGGTATGGCTGGCCCCTTGGGACAGACATGAGTGTTCTCCCGACGCCATTTGACACCCTGATTCTTACGCAAATACGCACAAGGCGGATCCAGGGGGGTGTGGGCACAGCCCATGGTGCGATGATAGGCCTTCTTGGCATCGGTCAGCAGACGCACTCCATCATTTTGCAATACAACCGATTGCTTCTTATACTCGGAATTGAGACGATCCCTCAAATTCTGGGCAAAACGCGAAGCCTTCATGGAAGCTGTCACAGAGAATAAGCCATTAACCAATGGAAGGCAACACTCCAATAATTATACTCACCGTGACCAAATTTGTTCGCTTGTTTGGCTCCAGCTTGCGCCGCGTATTCCCTTTCTACATTGAAGATACTTTCATCGTGATGCGTTATGTACACCAGAGACATGGTATTTCAGCAAAAAAACAGAGCAAATGGCAAATGGAATAAGGAACTCGAAAAACGGACTATCTATCTATCTACTACTACTGCTCAGCTGAATAGTTTTTCAGGAATTAGTTTAGTGAGTGTCGTTCCCTTTTAGTGTTGCCCAGTTTGTTGTTATTATTGATGTTGTTGTCGGTTGTCAAGTGCCTCCAGGCCGACTCTGTTTGGTATAATAATATAACGAAAACTTAAATTGGTTGCTATAGTCAACAACGATCGAAGATTTGATACAAAAATTCAGCCAATCCTTCGACGCTTAACAAACTGTGTGACATGGAAGCTCGGATCAGGCAGGACTCAGATACAATTATATGTAGTTAGTTATAAATGTTTATTACAAATTTAAAAGCACAAATATCCAAGACACAGCTTGGTTTGCTTGCACACGAGAGAAGACTGACAGTTACAATTACAGAGATAAATTCACATTAAATATTAATAAAATATTAAACATTTCTTTTTAAATTTGTTACCATATAAAATCCGCCTTATGCCTTATGCATATATAATGTCGCATATATGTATATGTATGTGTAAAGATTGTAAGTGTAAAATGCATGTATAAAAAAAATGTTGTTCTGCAGTTTGCATTGTAAAAATTAGCACTAAAATTCGCTTGTCATGTATACACTCAGTTTTGATTTTCTTTCGATATATAAAGCCTTAACAATTAAAAAAAATACAAATATTATATATATATCTGTATAAAATAGATTAGCATTAGCTTGTGGAAGTGTTGGAAGCACAACAAGTTTGATATATGTATATTTGTATATGTATGTGGTATTTGTAAAAAAGCACAAGGTGCATAATAACTTATCACTGCTATAAGATATATATATGACAAGCTAATCTCAAAATCCTATTTAAATTTGATCGGAAAGTTCTTTCGAAATATAATTGTTCTAGAGTGACGGGGAATACAAAAAAAAGCTTGGGAAAATGGCTTAAAACTTCTTTGATCGATTTGAATTGCCATGTCATATGTAGATTTAGATATATGTATGTATGTATATAGATATATGGATATCTCCATTTATGTATAGGCACTACTTCACCACGTGGACTGAAAATTATTGCACGTTGTCATTCTTCTGATTTCTGACTTGGAGCTGATCTTCCTCTGCTCCCGCCTCTCTATTTCTCTTTCTAGTCTATTTTATTTAGTTTCGCTACTCTCCTTGTTACGTTCCTCGCGTATACGCTTAAAGGCCTCAGTTTTAACAAAATCCACCAAATTGTAGACCACGGTGCTGCGCACGGGAGCCTGAGCAGTGGCCGCTATGGCAACAGCTGCAGCAGCACTTGTGCCAGCACCCTGGGTATAGAGATTGCCCACACTCATGCTCTGACGATTAAGCAGAGGCGGCTTATTGGTCACATCTAGGTCAAAGTATTGCAATTTATGCTCTGTCTGAGCGGCGGCTGCGGGAGGTGGCTGAGATTTTTGTGCTGCAGCTGCAGCAGCTATTGCTAAATATGATGTTGACATCATGGACGCAGCTGCCGAGGCAGTGCGCTGATGTTGTACGGAATGACTGCCTGGACTATTGGGATGCGGGCGATTTTGTTGACGGGGCAAAGTGCGCGTCTCATGGAAATATGCTGCAGCTGCCGGCGAATGGACATCCGTTTCATGCGGCAGCACCATAGATAGAGGGGCTCCCGTCGAGCGACGTGTTGCTGGCGACATAGTAGCTGAAGAGCCAAGCTAAAAAGTGCAATCCAGAAATTAAGTTATTCGCAGGAGAAGGGAATACAATATAAAAGGGCTCACCTTGTAGGCATTTGGTTTGCATTTGCGATCCACACTGGGTGGACCAACTGCCGTCTGTTGCTGCTGCTGCTGCTGCAGTTGAGCCACATATAACTTGGTAGTCAAATGTTCCATGGCTCCCACGGGCGGCTTGGCTGGAAACTCTTCGGGTGGTTTATCCTCGACAGTGGCAAAGCCGCCAGAGGCTGTCGCTGCTGCTGCTACCTTTGGCTTTAGTTTACGATTCACAGGCGGACAATCCTTTTGCTCTATGAAATCATAACGAAAAACATTGCCTTCCATTTTAGTAGGCGCTGCATTTGTATAACAATGGGGGCGTGGCAGTGTACGAGCACTTGCACTAGCAGATGATGGGGATGTGGCGGCTGCTGTATTCGGAGTGGGAGCAGCAATTGCTGCTGCCGCCGTCGCCGCCGACGATGATGAGTTGGTAGCCACATCTACCATAAGATTGGGCGTAGAGGCCGCTATGGGATTCGTATTATGGGGACTTGTCATGGGTCGCTCGCCAAGCAATTGATTAACATTATAATAGGGCAACTGGTGCGAACGTGGAATGTCATAGCTCTCTTCGATCAACGAGGAATTGGCATGACGACGAGCCACAATGGCCGGTGATGTGTTCTCCGTATCCGATAATTGTGGCAAATCACGTGGAATTCTAAACAGGAAACAAAAATAAGAGTTATACGGTTAAGAGCTGCTTTGATCTGAGATATATATTGTGTTTCCTACTTTTCATTATCCTTAAAATCCAATATAAGATTATTTTTATTTTTCAATACTTTGGCCAACTTTTCCAACGTATGATGTTGGTCCGCCTGCTTAAGGGAGAGAGATGGCGTTGGCCCCGAAGTTGCAACTGCAGTGGCAGCACCAGTAGCAGCTGGAGTCGTTGCACCTCCACCACCACTGCCATCTTCAGGCATTTTCGAAAAACGCTGTGAGTAGGTTAAAACGAATGATTCATTCTCTATAGAACTATCCGAAGGTCGAGTACTGCGATCTATAGATATATACAAAAAATGTGACATTTTAATAACTCACACCAACTTTTTACAAATGAATTTTTTATACTACTTACCCACATTCTCCCTTAGCGGCAAGGGATGTGCCCATTCATCATCATCGGTAAATACACTTTCTGAATCCGAGTCGGAACGTTGCTTTTGCCCAGAAATGGCATTGGTTGCCAGTTGCTGCTAAAATATTGTATACAATCAGCTAGGGACTACAATGGCAAGAAATATATAGTTTCTGCTTACCAAACTTAAATTGGTTATTTTGGGTGAATAGGACTGGTCGTTGGTCAAATTGAGGCCAATATTATTATGACTTCTGGGTGTATCATAGAATTTGGGATCTAAATTATTTAGAGGCGTTGTGGGATTATGCGGTATGTCCACACGTTGTCCACTTTCTGTCAAGAATTTTGGGCTACCCGAGAAGCATTCACTAATGGGTATATATGGGCCCGAGGCGGTGCTCAATGCTGGTGAGGGAGCCTGTTGCTGGGATCCTCCCAATGGCTGGGCCTGCGCTTCGGCTAGAGTTTGTTGGGTTAAAACCAAATGTTCGGGTAATTTGCGAACCACACCATTCGAGCTGATGGCCAGGCGAGCTGCTGCCAATTGCTGCTGCTGTTGCTGTTGCTGCTGCTGTTCGGCAGCTTGTGCTTGAGCCTGGGCCTGGATAAGCGCACTGTGATTCAAATAAAGAGCCGTGGCTGGAGATGGTGGCGGCTGCTGTTGGGCAGCCGATAGCAAATGCTGTTGCTCGAAATTGCCATCGCAGAGCAGAGTCACACGATTGTTGTAGTCCGTGCTGTTTGTATTCACATAGACCGAGTCAGAGTTGTTATTTGTGGCGGCAGCAGCAGCAGGAGTTTGATGGGGCATAGGCTGCTGTTCTATCACCGGCTGTGGACGACGCAGAAGAGTGGAGACAGCGCCCTGTGACTGCTGGGCGGCAGCACCTCCGGTCGTGGGTGTTCCGGTGGTTCCCGCCGATGAATGCAATGAAGTGGTTGTGGTATTTTGTGTAGAGTTACTAAGTCCACCGCTGGAGCTGGTGTGTTGGGTGCGATTGTCGTCTGTAGAGTGAATAATAAAATCAGTTAACCATTGGAATAACCCCTCTCTCCTCTTGCAAAGCTTACCTCCTGATCCTGCTCCACCGCCTCCTCCTGCACCGGTAGCACTCAATGGCAGCTCATTGGATTGTTTGGTATCATGCAAGTGACACACTTGGCATATGCAATTCACCCAATCCCGCATATCTTCTTCAGTTTCCGCTGCCAAATAGTAGGTACGCTTCGGTGTCTTGATATCAAACATATATTGAAATTTTTGCTTGCGATTCTCCAAACGCAGGCCGCAATCTACTTGCTCGCATTGATCCAAATCGATGACACCCTTTAGTTTGCGGCAATTGTGATCGGTATAGTATTCAAGGCAAAACTGTTCGGGTATCTCGCCCTGCTTCAGTGTAAACCAACGTCGACGCCACCGCTGTGTAACGACGAAACAGAAACAGAACGATTCGAAACAGAAACAGAAACACAAAGTTAGTAAACAGAAATTTACATGCGAGGGTTATGCCTAAAGTTTACAAACAGAAATTTACTTAGGTGTGGCCAAGACTCAATCATCTACGGAAAACACTTGGCTTGTGTTGTGTTTGATCTGGGATCGTCGGGTCGTTACTCTACTCAGGTATAAATAATTCTCATCTCTTTGTCTCTTCTCACAGTGATACAAGCCTTGAGAATGCCTGCCCTCAAGGTCTTTCTCCACAAAAATTTCTATGTAAACTGTAGGACTTTTAAAATGGCAATTTTAAGGTCACCCCTCGTTGGACGGATAAGTAGAGCGCAAAGGAGGGGGTTCGGATGGGTGGCTGGGTGGTGCAGGTCGCTACACTTACAGTGGCTCACGATTCGCTACTACATCAGCGGCTATCAGCGGATGAGTAAGCGGCATTGGATAGCTTTTCCGCGGAATTGTAAGTTTTTGCATTGACATTTTCTTGGGTAATCATCACACACACACACACACACACAGCGACAGGCATACACCACACACCCAGTTGTTGATTGCTTAACAGCTGAGAGAGAGTGGGCGATTGGTTGGATGGTTGAATGGGTGGTTTATGCGTGGTTGGGCGGACTTTAATCCTCTTCATAAAAATTATACACAAAAAATAAAATATGCATTATTTTTGTTTGTTGCCCTTGTTTGATGTGTAAGTTAAATTTCATCTGCCTAATTGAATTATAAACAATAAACAAAAACCATATACACATCTTATGCCATAAATTGGCACCCCCTAGGAGCAGAAAATACGCAGCTAATATTCTTAAGACATATGCCAGATATATTATACATATATGTATACGAGTTGGCACAGTGAACTCCAACTAAGTAACATTATAGGGATTCAGTTTCAAAGATCCGACACTATTTGGTACTTTGGCTCACCTATCGGCCTATCTCTTTTATACAACTTTTTTAATCACAATTCCTCTTCTTATTACGATTTTTGTGAGTCTTAAGATTTGAATTGTTATTGGTATTATTATTCAATGCAAAACTTTGGAAACTGTGCAAGTAATTCATTTTGGCCGGTGGGTCAGTGGGCAGGGCAAAAATGTGAAACAAACATGTATGTATACATATACCACATGCGGTGGCTGTAGCTTTTTAAGTCTCTAAGATCAAGAATATCAATATCTATTTAATGTATATACACTTTCGATGCACTGTGGATGCAGAGAGCCAACTACTGACTGGAATGCGAGTGCAAGAAGAGGGTATCAAAATGTTTTGCTTATGGATCAGCCCCTATACATATAGGCATATATAGTAACGACAACTACAATAACAAAACACAAGATACAAGTGCGTCATTGTTTTTGTGTGGCTCCCGTTGCTTTGTGAGTGAGTGAATGATATGATGGTAATAATGACGATGATGACCATGATGACGATGATGATGATAATCATTATGATGATGTGTGGCTTATCGCTTGTACATATACATACAATACATATGTACATATGCTTTGGGCCTTTCTTTCAACATGAAGCACACACAAAATTTGATTAAACGCAACTGTTGCTGCTGCTGGTAATTTAATACTTGATCAACCGGTGGAGGCTAAAATGGAGAGGGTCGGGCAGGGAGACCAGCAAAAGTAAACATTTAACGTGAAAATTAATTAAGCGTAAATTTAGACCCCACAAACAGCACCAACAACACAACAGCCGCAACAGAGTCCAAAACATGTTCCCACGCCAAACACACATGCACACACACACACACACACACTCATACATATATTTTCATTCAACTTTTTTTTTCAACTACAATATTAATAATTTTGCTCGCATTTTTGTGGTTTGGGTTTGCATTTCAATCAATTTTCACAGAGCGTACGTCAGTCTGTCAATCATTCAATCAGTCAGTCAGTTAGTCATAGCTCTTACTTTCAAAATATCGATGTTTTTGTTTTTTGCTGTCGAGTTTCTGCCTATTAATGAATTAAAAATGATTATCTCTGGGCAAACAACAACAACAACAAACAAACGCACACACACATACACAGAGAGAATCTGATTCGAACGATGCATGCAGCAAGTGCGAGAGAGAAAGAACGAAATCGAGTAATTGTAGGAAAAAATGCCACTAAGATTATTGTTTTTTTCTTTTAGTTTTCTTCTTTTCTGTTTTTGATGCGTTTCTTTGCATGACTCAACTCAATGTGCAGAAACAAAGTAGGAGAAATAACAGTAAATAACAGTTATAAATTCCATTTCTCTTTGCTTATTCTTGCAACTTGCACTTTAGGAATGTTTATAACAGTGTGTTGATGTTTATCGATGGCAGGGACGGGGTGCGCAGATGACTGCGGGGTGTGGGGATCGTTACAGAAAATTGCTTCACTTGGGGGAAATGGCGTTGAAGTTGTTGTTGCATTTAATGTTTAACACTTACAGCGCGCCAAATGCGTTTGGTGGGCGGTGATTTGATGAGCCAGCCCTCGTAAAATGTGCGATCCATTTTATTGAACTTTTTTCGTATTTTTCTCTGTTGTTTTCTTGACCAGCGGTAACTACATTTACTTAAGTGTTACCAACTCTTCAAAGTCTAAAAAATACCAAATTTCAACTAAGCGACAGTGTTACCATCTCTTTTTGACATTTTTAAAATCCGCGTAATAGCGGACTTAGCATAACTTTAGGCACTCATTTAAGATAATTTATAGCATAGTCTTAGGTGTTTTTTGGAGGTGGCGAAAACCATCAATGACACTATAATTCATAATAGCCGATTCTTAACAATAATTTAGCTACTGAAATATGTATTTGTTAAAGCAATCACATATGTATTATTGCGTTTCGTCTGAAACATGAGTAACTTGAGCAGCTCGTTTTGAGTCAACATTAGGGGGCTTCATGAACTGTTACATGTTATTCGGTGGTATCATTGTTTAATGTACAGAAAACAATACGTTTAAAATATCTGCGGCTGTTCACTAGTAAAATCCTTATCGCAATCTACTAGTAAATTATTATTACCAAATTCAAAAACTATAAACACAAATCCCAACACAAAATCAAATAGTAAGCAAAAAAAAGTATTGTACTCCCCTTATATTAAGTGTACATAAGTAGGTCTTAGCAATTTTTTTTAAATACACTAAGAATATAAGTAAACATATCTGAAAAGTCTTATTAGTGTGTCCTGATAGGTCTAAGTTAAATGAAACATATTTCAAATTGCATTCACTTGTTTGCCAATGAAGATGAAAATGAGTTAACATTTTCTGTCTTAGCAATTTTTTTTAAATGCACTAATAATATAAAGTAAACGTATTTGAAAAGTCTTATTAGTATGTCCTCATATCTATCAGCCCGAAAATGTTAACTCATTTTTAAGTTAAGTTAAATGAAACATAATATTTCAAATTCCATTTATTTGCTTGCCAATGACGATGAAAAATGAGTTAACATTTTCGATCTTATCAATTTATTTTAAATACACTAAGAATATAAAGTAAACATATTAAAAAAGTGATATTAGTATGATTTAATAGGTTTAAGTTAAATGAAAAATAATATTTCAAATTGCATTTATTTGCTTGCCAATGAAGATGCAAAATGAGCTAACATTTTCGGTCTTATCAATTTATTTTAAATACACTAAGAATATAAAGTAACATAACATATTTGAAAAATCTTATTAGTATGTCCTGAAAGGTTTAAGTTAAATGAAACATTATATTTTAAATTGCATTTATTTGTTTGCCAATGAAGATGAAAAATGAGTTAACATTTTCGGGCTTTGCGCCTAACAGCACCATATGTGCCCTATAGTCTGAAGTTGGCTGCACTTGCTGTCACTTTTGACAGCTCGCATATATCTTACTCTTTCTCTTTCTTTCTTTTCTTTTTTACCCGAGATTCGGTAGGTTGTGGTGCTTAAAGTTGTTAATCTTGAAAATTTAAAAACAAATTTACTACATCCAATAAAAATAATAAACAAGATGTTGAAATCACTTTAACTATTTCTTAGTGCTATAGATATTTCATTGACTAAAACATTTTAACAACGAAAAAAATGTTATTGAAGTATAAGTGCAAATATTGAACTCTAATAGTGATTGTGTTTTTTTTTTTATTTGCAGCAATGGGTCGCGTAATTCGTGCACAACGTAAGGGCGCCGGTTCCGTGTTCAAGGCGCACGTTAAGAAGCGCAAGGGAGCCGCCAAACTCCGTTCGCTGGATTTTGCTGAGCGTTCTGGCTACATTCGCGGTGTTGTTAAGGTAAGTTTTTGACCAAGTCCGTGAAGTGACAGACAGTTGTTTATTAATACTAATACTATTTTTTTTTATTTTATTTAGGACATCGTCCACGATCCCGGTCGTGGTGCCCCCTTGGCTGTGGTTCACTTCCGTGATCCCTACCGCTACAAGATCCGCAAGGAGCTATTCATTGCCCCCGAGGGCATGCACACTGGCCAATTTGTGTACTGCGGTCGCAAGGCTACCCTCCAGATTGGCAATGTGATGCCATTGAGCCAGATGCCCGAAGGTACCATCATCTGCAATCTGGAAGAGAAGACTGGTGATCGCGGCCGTTTGGCTCGCACATCGGGCAACTATGCCACCGTTATTGCCCACAATCCCGATACCAAGAAGACCCGTGTCAAGCTGCCCTCCGGCGCCAAGAAAGTTGTGCCCTCGGCCAATCGCGCCATGGTCGGCATCGTTGCCGGCGGTGGTCGTATCGACAAGCCCATCCTCAAGGCCGGTCGTGCCTACCACAAGTACAAGGTGAAGCGCAACAGCTGGCCTAAGGTGCGTGGTGTTGCCATGAACCCTGTGGAGCATCCTCACGGTGGTGGTAACCATCAGCACATTGGTAAGGCATCGACAGTTAAGCGTGGCACATCTGCTGGTCGCAAGGTCGGTCTTATTGCTGCCCGTCGTACCGGTCGTATTCGTGGTGGCAAGGGAGACGCCAAGGACAAATAAGCTAAACGATGACTGGGTAGGAGGAGATTGACATGGAGCTGGTTCCGTCACTGTATTGCGCTGTTTATTGATTTCAAATGCGAAAAATGTACAAGCATACAATGTCGTAAGCATTTTAATGGATATGGCGGAATAAAAGTTATGTGTAAAAAACAACCCGAATGTCTTTGTAATGTGTATTATAAGAAAGTGTTTGGTTAGGGTGATGATTACCACATGGTTTAAGCGCCCATTCTGGCCTTTTCCATTTGAAAAGAAATTCTAGAAATTCAGCCACCAAGTTTATTGTGGACATTCCAGTTAAAGATATGCTTAAATTAAATTGCTCAATAGTTTTAAATCAAACTGCAAATATTTCTGTAGATTGGCCAACATATCTTTGTATATGGGAACTTTTTAGAATCTGACTGCTGCTGCCAGAGAATAACACATTAATAATGAACTGAGACTTTATTTCACAAAAAAAAAAAAAAAACGCATCTTTTTATTATATTCGTATTTTATAGTTTTTCTGGATGATGTAGTCCTTTTTTTCAATTACTGCAGTTTAAAAGTTAATTTTATTTGAATATTTGTATGTCTGACATGATCGGACAATGGTGCTAAGCATCCTTATTCTTGTTTTTAGCAACTTCTTCAACAATTTAAACTACATTTTCATTCATTATCCTCGAAAACAATTATACTTTTCACACTGCCCGCAGACTTACAGATCCAAACTAACAAAACACCAAATTAAACGCTTCGATTTCCAAAAATTGTATATTTTTTAATCGTTTATCATCATGTTGTAAAATGAAGTCAAATGTCGATTGGAATTTGAAAACTGTTGGAAGGGATGTGAATCCTTCGAAATGGTCCGAAAATTGACCGAGTTAGAGCTTGGTGGAATTAAGAATCTGAAGGAATCTTCTCAAAAGAAGAAAACGAGAAGTCATCAAGAAATCCTTAATAAATCACAGTCCCAGCAGGACTATCGAGATGTTCGTACGCCTCGTTTTAAATCACGGATTTCTTCTTCAAGTTGTTGAGTTACCCACACAAATAAGGGCAAAAGAAAATCGAATTATTATTTTTGAATTTTTTTGTATTTTTCGTTTTTAAATTTTGAGATTATATATATAATAATTAGATTTACATTCATTTCTTGTATCATTTTACTTGTTTTATTTTAGAAATAAAGTAAGCATTTATTACTAATTCCATTTTTGTTTTATTTTTTTGTTGTATGTTTTTGTTTTTTTTTATTTGTTTGTTTGAAATTTATGCATTTTAGTGCAGAGGGTTTTGTTTCTATTACTTTCCTTTCATTTTCATTTTAATAATTTGTTTTTTTGTTTTATTTAAAGAACACTATTAAATATATGGGGGATTACATAGGTGTTTTTTTTATTTTCTTTTTTATTTTTTATAACACAAAATTAAACAAACAATATTTGAAATATTTATTTTTTTTTTCAATAAAATTTTCAGTTTTTTTTATACTTCTTTTTTTTTTGCAAGGGGGACGAATTTAGATAAAAAGAGAAAACAACACAAGACAAAGATATTACAGATACAGGCACACACACATATATATATATATATACATGTGTGTGTGTGTGTGTGTGTTTAAGCCGATTGTGAACAGATCAGATATATATATATAAATATTTATATGTGGATAAATATTAGCAAGGATTTTGTTGTTGTTGTAAAGAAACACAAAGAAAATGGCTACATGAGAATTTGGACAACAAGCAAAAAATTGTTTGTTAATTTATTTAATTTGTTTAAATTTCTACTTTTCGTTTTTCAATAGATTTGTTTTGCTTTGTTTGTTTTTCTTTTCTTTTCGTTTTTATGTGGTTCTGTATAAAAGTTCAGTAAAAAAATGCAGCTTAACTAGGTTTTCCCTCAATGATTTCTCTCCAATTTCGATATAAGCCAGTGATTTTGTTTTTTTTTTTTATTTGTGTTGCTTTCTTCTATGGTTGTTGTTTTCTTTTTCTGTTTATTTTACATAATATTATTAAATTGTTTTTTTTTTTTGTTTTGTTTTGTTTTAATATTTTTATCACTTAGTTTTTACAATGGCGTTTCCTTTTTTGTTTTTGTTCTCGTTTTTCTTAAAAAATGAGCAGCTTTAGTTGATAAGAGACATTGATTTTTCGTCTGTTTTCACATTTTACATCTACTTTTTCTTTCCATTATTTTGTTGAAAATGCGCACAAATAAATTCTATCGAGACGACCGAAAAAAAAAAATCCGCTGCTGCTGCTGCTGCTTCTGCTTCTGCTACTGCATTTGCTTCAATTTCTTAACTTAAGTTTAACTTGGAAGCAAAGAAAAAAAAACAAAAAAAATTTAATTTAATCAAATGAAATTTTTTCTTGAATTGGATTTTTTGTTTTTTGTTTTATGTAACTTTCATTATACATATACATCATCATACATTATATATATCGAAAGTATATATATATATATATATATAAATTTTATATTTCTCTCTTGCTGCGTGAGTGTGGCTGTGGATGCGAGGGGCGTGTGTGTGTGTGTGTGTGCTTGTGGGTTTGTAGGTGTGTGTTTAGAGGAGGGCGGGCCCAAAAAAACCTCGGCGAGTGAGCTTCGAAAATGTCGTTTCTCTAAATTGTTAAATATAGTTTTTGTTTTTCTTGATATATATATTTATATATATATCTATCTAAGTGTGCTTAACTAAATTGTAGCACAGTTTTCTCGTCTTCTGTCATGTGTTGCATGAATTTTTTGCCTTCTATTAGTGATTGAATTTTCATTTTACTTTTTTCGTGTTTTGTTTTTTTTTTTGTTTTTTTTTTTTTTTTTTTTAGCACATTTACTAATTGAAACGTTGTCGTCGATTGATTTTCCGTTTTTTAAATTGTTTCCCATCATAAGCACAAAGTTCTCAAGATCGATAGTGTGGAAGGAGCGCGTGTGTGTGAGTGTGTTTGTGTGTGTGTGTGTGTGTGTGATTTTTGTGTAGGATATCATTATTATCATCGTGTTGATCATCATCTTTTCTCTTAAAAATTATATTATGCACTCTTAATTTTCTTTTTTCCTGCTTCTCCTTAAGTCATCTATAAAATTTTGCTTGATCTTTTCTTCTTAAATGTTTTGTTTATGTTGTTGTTCCTTCATCCTTCTCCATTAGCATCCAATGTGTGTGTGTGTGGGTGTGTGTGTGTGTGTATTTGTAAGGGACGAAGCAGTGGGTAATCATTTTTACCAATTGGCCATGCCCGGCTTGTTGAGCGTCATAAAGTAGATTTGACACGATGAAGCACCTTTGGCACTACTGAAGAATACTTTGTCATTGCGCTCGCAAAGGAATTTCAAGCGTTGCGCCTTCTTGTGCATAAACACACCATCCAAATGGCCGCTCTCAACGGAACGTATCTAAATAAGAGAACAGAAAATGAAATCGTTTATTAATCAAAGTTATATTTAAGGCGCATTCAATTCCATTGCAAGTGTGTGTGTGTGTGTGTGTGTGTGCACCACGTGGAACACTCTCAGTCATTTGCCATCTCACTCATTTTCATGACAGTTGTCATAAGCTAAATTCTTGATTCTCTCTAAAGATATGTCGATATATTGGAACGAAGTGTTGTTGAATTGTGTTCAAAAATTCTTCATTTTACCAACAACCTTTAAGATTTTAATGCTTGCGTAAGGAAGACTCCATTCACTAATCATTAGTGCATCTACTAAGCTAGGATCAACTATCAGAGACCTTAGCAAATACTATATATCTGAAGGCGTTTTCTGATTGAATCGCTTACCTCTATTGCTTTGTTGCCCCAGCCCATGATTTGTCCAGTACCTATGTAGGCCACCGAAGTGGGCATTTCGCCCCACTGTAGAGAGTTGAGAAGAAACATTTAATAGATTCAATTCAAAATTTAAGTGATTGCAATGTGTCACCGACCTGTAGCACAATATTCTTAGAAACACGACCCACAGTGTTCACATAGACGCCTTCGTTGTCGTAGCACAAAAGTAATTGCATGCCATTTGAATTTGGAAGCGCCACAATACAATGCGGAATGATTGCACCCTGAGTCTATATGAAGGATAAGAGTTAGTTATAAGCAAAACATAATAGTCTCTTCTGGCATCTCTCTAGAGATGTTATGCTTCTCTTACATGCTTAGGAAGATATATATCGTATACTTCAGCTGAATCTAGATCAACCGCATGGAAACCCTCGGCGGAACCATAGATAACTTTCAGTCTCGATTGATCCTCAATTGTGAGATCGACCAAAAGTGGGCGATGTTCCAATTCACCAAAATTCTAAAAAAAAAAGAAGAGAAAAACAAAGGTAGATCAATTGAATGGGTGATAAATAGAGATAGAGAATGGAAGAGAAGCTAGCTCACCTTAAATGCCATAAATTTGTGATATGGTTTGGGAGCCCATGCATAAATTTCAATAGAGTCTTTTAATGCAATCACTAGGAACTTAATCCTCTCATATTTGACAATCTTAAAATGTACAGCACCTTGTAGATCACCCACATTGATCCAACCATTGCGTCGTTCCACTTGCTGCATTTAAAAACAGACAGTGATTAGTGAAAAGAAAAGAGAAGGAATAAGAGAAGATCCAATGCTGAATCTCAACTTACATCGGATAGACCATCGGTGCGTAGAATTTTGGATTTCAACCAGGATAAGTAATAGACGCGCACACGATTCTTTTTACCGGATATGGTAACCAATATATTTTGTCCCTCTAGAACTTCCATTTGTTGGAAACGTCGTCGAGAGATTAGCTGATAGACCTGTGCGGGAAGAGAATGGAAAATTAATGGTGTGGTGTCAGTGAAAGTTCTTTGTCTTTTGTGTTGGTTTAATCTTGTGTGAATTGGGTCGTCTTACTCACCTTGCCTTGACCGGATCGATCGAGGAGCATTAGACCATTCTCAGTGCCAATTAGCAAATTGACTCCCCATAGGGCGGCGCATAGGATTTCCGAATTGAAACGTTTCTTATACTTACGGATTTCGGGCGTATCATTGGACACCTCATGCGAAGTGGGAGTTACATTGACATTGACATGGGATTCGCGACGCGTTGGTCCCGAACCGCCGGCACCGAAACCGAAGGTTAGGAAACTTCGCTGTTTCTGTTGCAACGCATAGGCATGCGGTGGTAATGGGGTCGTGGTGGACGACGACAATGATGATGATGATAATGGCGTTGTCGTCAATTGTAGAATGTTCGCAGAAGAGGAAGAAGCAGATTTATGCAATAAATTAGTAATACTGCTGGATGAACGCGTTTTACTAATCGAATTCTTTGGTGAATTCTGTCGCGAATTCGATGTGGATGTGGATGAGGCCGAGGCCAGCGATATGGTCGATTGTGGTGAATTATTGCTATTAATAATCACACCGGCCACAACACTGCCGCCGCCCAAACCATGATGATGGTTTGATCCGCCGCCAATGGAACTGCAACTGGAGCTAGTGGCTATAAACGATTTCGATGGCGTGGAATGCACGGATGAGCTAATGGCCGCCTGATACTGTTGTTGGTTGTTGTTGGTTGTTCGTGTTGGTGTATATTACGTGTGTGTGTGTGTGTTGGTGTTGGTGTTGGGTGTTTGTGTGTGTATTTGTATTTGATATCCGTTTTTATATTCATTTATTGATTATATTATTCATTGATCATTTAATTGTTCATTATTTTTCAAATTGATATTTTTGGTATTCACAGAGAGAAGGAGACAGCGAACGAGCGAGAGATAAAGTGAAAAAGAGAGAGTAAGAGAGTGGCGGAGAGAAAGAGAGAGAGAGAGAAAAGAAAAGTGCAAAAAGAAACGAAAAAATAAAAAAAAGTTTCAATTAGTTTTAAGATCAAAATCAATATAAACAAAAAAATTTCTTTTATATCTATTTACATGCTGGGGGGACGGGGACGGGGACATGTGATCTTTCGGTCGGGTTGATAAATGGGCGTGGTTAGCATACATATATGTACATATATAAGTGCTTAAAGTTAAAATAGTTGACAGTAATTAGTATAAACTAAACAAATTAAGTGTTAAAAACAAATACAAATGTGTTTAGTCTTTCCCCAAAAGGCCAATGATGGTTCGAAAAAATTGTGAAACAGAATTGAGAATAACGAAAAATATAGATTTCATTTACATATACACATATATTTACACTCTTTATTCAGAAGCAAAGTATCTTTTATGGAATGGCTCGAATATAATTAAGATTTACAACTGGCAATCCTAGATAGTTAAGGAGCTTGTGCGTAAAAGCGAAAGCAAGTGAGCGACGCACAAGCAAGTTTAGGCTTCGGTAAGAATAAGACAATGTTACTATTCAATAAGATATTCCCAAAATGATAAAAAAAGTACTTTAAAAGTGTTTTGAATGTAATTGCAAGAATTTGTCGACTAGTTAGGTATGGAAACTCTTAAGACGACTTGTTTTTTGAAAACATTTCCTTAGGTTGACCACAGTATCTTCGATTCTAAGTCTACCGAGAAATTCTTCTACAAGTTTCCACACTGATTCTCCAGATGATACTTTCGAATAAAAATTTCTATATTACTTGATGACTTTCGTAGGAGTAAAAACGTTTTCTTGATTTTTACAAATTAAATTTGAGATATACAATATTATAAGCCAATTCCTTGAGAACATTTGAAATGAATGTTTGTGTATATACATATTTATATAGAAAGAGAATATGTGTGTGTGGGTGTGTGTGTGGGTGTGTGTGTGTGTGTAGGTGTGTGTGTGTGTGCGTGGTATACGTAAAATGGACAACTAATGTGTTAGTTACAGCGACTTGTCTCCCATTTTTGACATTTCGGGGAGAGAGCAAAAAAGAAAAGAATGAAACTATATACAAAATGAGAACGACAAACTGAAGAATAGGTGGATATAGAAGACCTTTCGTGGTTTAAAAACATTCTATTCTGTACACACACAAACAGAAAAAAACAAATAATACAATTATGATGAGAATTTGTACACAGAAGCTGCAGTTGCTGCAGTTAGCAATAGAGAGAAATGATTTTTGATTTGGTTTTTTTTTTTTTTGGTTTTTACACATGTGAAAGATTTGCGAATTGAGATCTTTTTGCTTTGGGTTTTGTTGTAATGGTTGTTGTTGTTGTTGTTGATTTATACTTACTATTATTATATGTTAAATTCTTGATTCAATTTGATTTCGTTTCATTTGATAATTTGTTTGGTTTTATAATTGTTTAAATTATAGTAAATATATATATATATATATATATATAAATCGGTTGTATATATATATAGAGCATAAACATATATCGTAGTGGCCATCAGCTCAAACGTTGCGGAAAGACAAAGCACAATTATAAGAAGGAGAGAATGTTTGTTGTATGGTTAAACAATTTTTTGGTTTTTCAATTGGTTGTTGTTGATGTTTTCTTTTACTTTTATAATTTATTAATTAAATTTTTCGCATGCAGCATTGTGTATATGATGGGGCATGCAATTGTTCTTGTTGTTGTTGTTGTCGCTATTGTTATTATTTCATTTGAATTTTGAATTGTCCACCAATTTGTTTCTCTTCATCATAATGAACTTTGTTTCACGTCTCAAAGAAATTGTTTATACAGTTTTTTTTTTTTTTTTGCTATTCTAAACCTTTTGATTTGATTATTAGTCACATAATTATCTATATATACTCTTATATATAGAGCAGGGTGAGGGTTAGATTGCATTAAAACACAAAATGATATAAAAAGAAAGAACCCAAAAAAAAAAAACGGACTACATACGACTTGGCCGTAATATTTTCTCTCAAGACATGAAACTAGCGCCAAAAAATTAGGTTTCGATATTTAGGATTTGCTTTTAGGTTTTGAATAAATTATGACATTTTATTTTGGTGAAGTCAAATGATTTTCGAGGCTTAAAATTTCGGTTTCATGACTTAATTTTTACAATTGATCTATCAGTCCTATTGCAGCTTTATTTAATGGTAATCTGTTTTTTTTTTGTTAGAAACTTTTGAATTGATTTATTATATTGAGGATATTGAAAATAGTTCAATGACTACTTCGAAATGCAATTATTTGTTTTTATGGGATCGTTAGAGTCTATTATATGCTTACATTATTTCGCAATGGTTTGCAAGATTGAGCATTTTGTTGAAAAATATTATACATTTTATTTAAAAAATTTATTGAAATGTATAAATTGTGAAAAAATTGTATAAGAAAATAGGCCTAGGATAATTACTTTATAAAACAAGTTGTCGATTTAGATTTCGGCGTTTTCGAATGTATTAATATAGTCACCCATTATATTTGAATCACAAAAGAAAATATTGAAAAAAGTATTTCCTTATTAATGCTACCATAAACGGAAATAACCTTTGAACGTTGCAATTCCCCTTAAGTGGTTAATGATTAGATGAGTCACAGTTGGGTGAATGGTTTGAGATCGCAAAACGCAGACAAAAGACAAAATTAACGATAGTTTAAGTTAACACAGTGACAGGAGATGGGAGAATAACACAATAATCAAACATGGAATATGATGAGGAATAGAATAGATGAAGTAGGTAGGAAGTCAGTTTTAAAAGGGGAAACTCAATGGAAATTCGATTAAAAACAAAACGGGAGAAAAACGTGAAAAACGTGAAAAACGAGAGAGAACAAGAAGTAAACGACACATTGAACAAATGGGCAATTGGACACAATGGACGAATGGTAAATTATTGGTTAAAATGGAGTTTCAATAGTTTTAGTGAGAAATATTACTCACCTCCTCACTGGATGATTTATCATGACGCGGTGGCGTTGCTGGCGAAGCCTGACTGAGTAGATCGGGCAGAACGCTGCTAGTACGTGTACCAGGTGTACCAAGGCCGCCGGCATCTGCACCGACGCCGCCGCTGCCACCGACACCTCCGCTGCCGCTGACTCCTCCAACGCCGCTGCTGCCGCCTCCGCCGCGATTCTGTTGAAAGAAGGAAAATGAAAAAACCAACTTGTTTAGAACAAATGTGGAAAACTTTATCATCATCCAAAATAAAAAGCCGGATAGAAGTTGGAACAAAAACAACAAACAATTCGAAATAAAATGATGGGTTATCCAAAAAAAAAAAACGAAAATAAATAAAAAAAGAGTAAATGTAACAGATAAACAGAAAAAAAGAGGAAAAACATAAATAAAAAATGTGTGTAAAAAAAAAATTCAATTGTATTTTAATGAATGCCAATGAGACACTTAATGGATATAACATAACGAAAAAACCTCCTAAACTAAAATGGATTTCCATATATCTTCTACAAAGAAGCCTAATTATAGGTATATAGCCAAGGGATAATTAAGGGAATAGAGTAGGAAGGATACAGACAGTGAGCTGAGGGAGGGTCGGGGGAGATGTGTGTATTCGTGTGTGTGTGCTTATATTCTAAGAAATAAAGAACACATGGATATTTTCCATACAAAATTGTTTTAAAGCTAACAAAAGGCACTTAAAAATTAGCTTCATTAATTTTCATACGTCTCGTTGGACGACCCATGGACCTCAGCCGCTCAGCAGCGGGCAAACGTTGCTCAGATTGCGTTTTACATACAAATTGCGCTAACCAAACCAACAACAACAACACTAATAATAAGCTTTAAAACAATTTTGAGCAAGAGCAGAGAGGAAGTATACACGAAATACAAATAAAAATATTGCGAGAGATAGAGAGAGAGAGAGAGAGAAGAGGCAGAGAAAGATAGTAGACGGTAAAAGCAGCATATCTGTAGCTTATTGTTACATCTAGCTTAACATCTAGCATCCTGCTCGATTTGAATTCAAATAAAACCGTTAAGAACAATCTGTTAAGCATTATCTGTTGTGTTGGCTTTTCCATGTTAAGTTAGCGCTTAAAGCTGAGCCTTAGAATTAACAGAGAGCTGTAGTATTTGAGATGATATGAAACCGTTATATTAGCTCAGTTATTATTAACAGAAAATTTTATATTATATACGAATAGAAGACAGAAGCAGTTAGAAGACTGATTTAAATATAGTTTGGCTATATCTGATTCTAAGACTCAAAAAAACTCTATGAACTTAAAGTACTTTAAGGAATTTCTCACTGAATAATAGGGGGCTACACTCTACATATCAGTAAATAATTAAGAATTAAAATCAAATTCGATAATAAGGGCAGTTCCCTAATGGCCATAAAATATTTTCAAAATTTGCTAGATTTCCACAAAATAGATGGGTTAATGCAGCACCATTGAAAGATATATATTGTATAACTCAGGAGTTAGTTCTATGCTAGCAAATTTGGCAAAAGAGTCAAATGAATATTCCTCTAAGCTAAAAATTTTCTACTATTTTTTGTCAATTATTCCTTTAGGGGAAAATGTGATTATAATAGTATTTACAGTGGTTCAATTGTTCAAGCTTAAACCTTTGAATATATATACACAGCATCTCATTAGCATTCGAATGGTTTTTGTTTTCTTGTTATGACTTAATTTTTACAAAAGTTAAATACCGACAACAAAATGAGTATAAGAAATGCCTTAGATAATACCAAATTAGATAGCAACCGTCTTGTATAATTGAATTAGAGGATGTCATGTATGTGTGTGTTGGAGTGTGTGTGTGTATGGGTTATGCAATAGACCAAAATTTAATACATCAATCAATTGATCGATCGATCGACCTGACAGCATATATATACATACATATGTACATACATATGTATAAGGAGACTTATAATCTAGAAAACATGAGAATGTTTTTTTTTTATTATTTATATTATAATACGGATTATTATATGAAGGCGTGGGTTCTCCAAATAAAAATAATGAAAGACGAAATAAAATTAAGGAAAATATAAATAAATAAAAAAAAAATTAACCATGCTTCAAGCAACAACAATTCAATGATATGTATGTATATACAAAAATAGATTTAGTTTTTCTTTTCTAGTTTTCTTTTTTTTCTGTTCGTTCCTGATTATTCGCGCATATGACTCCAGCTGTTCTGTTATTTGCATTGCTGTTATTTACGAGCTGTTAGTTGTTTATGTTATTAACATTTTGTCAAGCTACAGCGAAATGTGGGTGGATATATATGTGTGTGTGTGTGTTGGTGCGTGTGTGTAAGTGCGTTTGTGTGGTGAGTATGGTAAGAGCAAAAGCCAAATGGTAAATTTGTTTTTGTGTGTTTTTTACTTTTTTGTTTGGTTTGGTTGTTTTTTTTTTTTCTGGGGGCGCCAAGACAAAACACAATAAATATGTAGCGAGTTTTTGATTTAACAGGATTTACGTTTTTGTTTTTTTTTGTTCTTTTTGCCTTTCTGCTGTTCTGTACGTGCGAGCTGAGAACGTTTACCTGCTGCTGTTGTTGTTGTTGCTGCTGCTGCCTCGGCTGGGGCTGGGGCGATTGCTGCTGTGATTGTTGTTGGGCACGAGCTGCTGCATTATGCAGCACAATGACAGATTCAGTCTTTTCGCGACGCGGGCGCCAGAAATCTATTGGCCAACTGGATTTGGTGGGAGTGGCTGCGGCATTCGAACTAGATGCTTTGGTAGCCTTGGTAGCCGCTGCCGGCGTTGGCGCTGTTGTTCCAGGATCCTTTTTAGCGGTAGCTGCTCCTGCTGCCGGTGAGGTGACTGTTGCTGCTGTTGTTGGCCTTTTGCTGCTGCTGCTACTATTATTGTATGGTATTTCGTACATGGCACCGGTTCTTTGGCCTGGAACCAATGGCGGTGGTGCTTGGGATGATCGATTCGAGAAAACAGATGATGAACTGGTTCCACTACTCCCGCTTAGGACAGCTGAATGCCGTTTGGTTAATGGGAAAAAATCTGAATTCTCACGTCGAAATCCGCGAACAAAATTCGTTGGCAATTTGGAGGAATCTGATGATTCCTGACGGTTTTTTTGAAAGGCTGCGGCTAGCCATCCTGATGCTCCTCCGCTTGTTGCGGCTCCAGCACTAGTTCCACTTGGTGCGGCAGTTCCCTCTTTGGCAATATTAGTGGCATTTCCCCCCTGGCTGCCCTTTAATGGCTGATATCCTTTAGGCACTGGCCTCGTTATGGCCTCAGCCACACTGGCCCTCTGCAATTTGGTTTCCACCTTCAAGGTGCTCTGCTGTGAACTTCGATTCAAGCTCGCCGTGGTGGTTGGACTACTGCCACTGCTGCCGCCACTGCAGCTGCTCGAATTATGATGGCTGCCACCATTTGCATTTGAATTCTTATTAAAGAATCTATTGATATCCCAGTCGCGTAATAATTTCGCTTCGATTTCGGCAACTCGCTGCTTCTGTCCAACTCCGAAATTGGCATGTGATGTCGAGGCAGATTTTTGCAATCCTATACCCTGACTTATCCGCTGTGGTAGTTGGAGTAGAGGGGGGTCGGATAGTGGTGGTTGTGGTGGGTGGTAGGTGGTAAAGAAGGAGGGGCAGTTGTAAGTAGGCAGCGCGCAAGAAAAAAATTTGGTATTTTTTTTTTTTGTGGTTTTGATTGGTTTTGTTTTGGTGTTAAGTTTTTGTCTGTTGCATTACTTATCTAGGAAAATTAATATTCCCCACCAAAGTAGATTGCTGCAACAGCATGGAAACATTTCTCATGAATTCTCCTCTTTCATTCCATTTATATAATATATGTATGTACATCTTCGTGAATATGTCTGTGTGTGAGTGTATGTATATATCAAGGAGAGTGTAATTGTGTGTTTACTCTATATGTATGTATGTATGTGCATAAGGTGCATAATACACTTTCATATCATATCGTATCATATATGGGGCATACATTTTGAATATATGCAACGTGCATTTTATATCAGCATCAAAATCAATTTCATTACCACTCAATAAAGAAAAAACTCACAGAATCATTTCATGGAAAACGCCAGGTTTTTAGTTTTGCGTCAAAAATGTATGACAATTTATCGAAAAAGTACGCTAATATTTGGTTAAATGCTTAAAAAAGTGCTTTTAACCCGAACTAAGTCGAAGTTTTTTGAATAACGAACTTTTTAACGTTTGTTTACTTGGAGGTTCCGTAAAAATTGACGCAAAATTTGCAGTTATTCAACGTAGTTTTAATTCATTGATTCTGCATTTAAAGGATCGAACTAGAAAATGGCTCGGCAGTGAAATGAAAAATCTATGTTTATTTCATTTTTGTATGTAAATACGTCAAAATTGTAGTATTTCTTTAGATTTAACACGTTCGCATGCTTTTATTTCACACATTGTTCAGAAAAATACATATATATTTAAAAAAAAAAAACGGAAAATGTATGAAAAAAAAACCTAGATATACACAACAACAATAAACACAACTATTTCTCAAAAGAAAAATTCACAGAGAATACTTTCACACGCTGTTTTTGCGGCATTAATAATCAAACAATTTACTAAAAGAATAAGATATATGTTTAAAAAAAAAACTATATATTTATATTTAGTATTAAACTAAGCTTAAATCGAAAATCAAACTCAATCAACTCAAAAAATAGTGTTTCTAAAGGAAAAAGAGAACCACAACCAGTTGATAAATATCTGTATAACGTTTTTTTTTTTGTTTTGTTTTTGTTGTAAGTCTAATATTAATTTAGTTTTTTTTTTTTTTTGTAATTTGTTGTTGATATTTTATTTGAGACCTTTAACCCTATATGTGTGTGTCAAGTGTCAAGCTAGTTTACATATTGTACACTTTGGGACTAGAATCTAGAATCTGTCTGACCTTTCACTAAGAAGAACTGATCATCAAGACAAAAAAATGATATCTTTGGTAAAAAAAACTAAAAACTAAACTAACGTTATATAAAATTTTTTGATTATATAATGACGTAAGACATAAATATGAATGGGTACTTACGCGTTTCAAGATTAAGGTGCGATCTCCAGCCTGATCATCGTCATCGGGCGTCGGGGGCAAGGGACGATTTGGTGGGCCGCCACTGCCATGGCCTGACGGTGTCGTAGTTGCCGTTGTTGAGCTATCCTCGGAGACAGGTCCCAAACCGGGTCTATATGAAAATTCGGGTCTGAACACAACAACAAAAAAAAAACCAACAAAAAAAAAAAACGAAAAACCGAAAAAAACACAAAAAAGAGCAACACAAAGGGCGGCAGTTTGAAAGAAAGCAATGGATATGGATATGGACATGGATATTGGTATGGTGGGTATGTAGAGTGGATATGTGGAATGGTTGTTGGTTCGGTGGTGTAATAAGGTGAGAAAGAAATTGAGTTGAGTTAGTTTAATGATCGTCGCAAATCTACGTGCTGGCTGCCAGGCCCTTTCTTCTGCTACTTCTGGTTCTTCTGGATGCGGTGTACTTACAGTGGCTTGGGTGGATCACTGGCTAGCAAAGTGCCATCATTTCTTGCCCGATCATTTGGCTCATCTGGCTCACTATCCGAATCACTGCTATCCAATGGATCCAAGGGATTGACGGGCTGACCCAAATGATTGTTTGATTGTGGCAAGGCAGCTGCCGGCTTCGATGAAGATGAGGAGGCTCCTCCGACTCCACCCGATTGCCGATTATTGCGTGGTGGTGCCTCCGGTTGAGCCTGTTGTTGCCCTGCGGTGGCCGTTTGTGGCTGCGGCTGTTGAGAGGAGACCACGCCCAATTCATTTAATTGTGCAGCTAACACATCCAAATGATCCTACAGTTTTTTTTTTTTTTCATTTCATTTCATTTCGTTTTTGTTTTGTTTCGTTTTTTTTATAATACATTTTTTTTTTTGTTTCGGTTTTTCGTTTCAACAGGGGAAGTCAAATGCACACATTTTCGAAGGAGGATTTTCATGGGTGTTTCGTGGGTGTGTGTGTGTGTGTTGTGTATGCGTTTGTGTGTGTGTGTGTGTGTGTGTGTGTGTGTAGATTGCACATGATACCACAATAGTTTGTTGTTTTGGTTGTTGAAGGTTCAATTTGGGTTTGTTTTTGGGGGGGTTGAGGGGGGAAACAAAAAGTAAGAGAGAAATTAGATTGATTTTTGAATTTCTTTTTTTTTTTTTTTGACACTATTCCTAGATAAAGAACATAACAAGCCAAGCAAAACAGCTTAACAATTAGTGAAGGAAAAGCTCGGTTAGGTATACTTTTTTAATTTTGTCGTTCAACCGCTTAATGCAACCGAAATAAGTAGAACAATTGTCAAACAAAACAAATCCGGTTAATAAATGCAGAATTTGCGAACGAAATTGTGAAACGGTTATTTTAGTTTCGATAGGTTTTAGAATTGAAGAACATAAAATCTTTCGCTTTAACAGAATCGCAGAAAAACCGTTTGAAACGGTGTTTAAATCGTTATTTCCTTGACTCTATCTTCTTGCCGCAAAACCGTTTCCCTAATTCAAGACGTTCGGTTGCATTTACTGGTTTTTAGCTAATTATTCTCAAATTTGGTTAGTTTTTCACGATCAAATTCAGAACGTGGGGGGAAATAGAACAACGGGGGTGGGAGTGGTTGGAAGTTAAGATTATAAATGCATCAATCATTGAAAGAACTGCTTACTGTTTGGGAGATATGGAGTGAAAGTCAAAGTAGAAGGAGTTAGTGTTAGTGTAGATGCAACTGCGGGGGGAGGGGGAGGGGGGGTTGATTAGTGTGTGGCACGTGCATTATAATGTTATTATAGTAGTTAGTGTTGTTGTTGTTGTTGTTGTTGTTGTACCTCCATCAAACTGTACATACAATTATTCGAAAATTTTGACTAAATGCTTTTCCAAAAACGTATTTCAAAACAAATGGAAGGGGGTACACAATCAAATATATACATATATACACACATATATATGTAGATACATATATGTATGTATAGAGAAACTACATGCATACATACATATACATACATTCGTATATATGTATGTATATAAATATATGTATATATTTATAGATATGAGATTCAAGCAAAACACAAACATATGTAGGTTCGTTTAATAAAAGGAAAACATAAAGGACATACCTCGGGTCTCCTTGGTGGTAACTGTTGTATGATTGATTGATTGTTCGTGTGTGTAGGTGTGTGTGTGTGTAGGTGTGAGATAAATCATACATGGGGAATTTTTGTTTTCAAGTTGACGTAACGCACATGAGTTAAATCATAAATCGGTTATACATATTATGCATGAAATTAAACAAAAAGATAATACATATAAAATTAGGTTTCTGGTTATGACATAAACTAAAGTAAAAATTGGGTCTACGAATGGGGTTTGGATCGCAAAGGGACTACTAAGAAACTACATTAAAATATTGTTTGGAATGGTTCTCTTCAATTTTTGTTTTGCCAATTGTGTTTTGTTTTTTTTTTTTTTCACCCGCATTTCTAATTAATATACTAACAAGAAATTTAGTATGTCGATTTATATATGTACATATAAATACTTATACATATGTAGATTAGATTCTTATTGAAGTCCTATTAATTGTTCCATTTATATTCTCATGTCTACAATCACCCTACAGAAACGTGTTAGAGATGAGCTCGTGTTAAGTTTTGAACAGTATATAAGAAGGGCTAATTAATTGCGAACAATTATATATACTTTGTAAAACTAAAAATCAGTTTGTTCTAATGGTTTTTCTATAGTTTCTACTTAGCAATCCGAGTCGGAATGGAGAGATTAACTGCTCAACACGAGTTCATCCCTAGCAAAGCTTATCTCGTTTCTGTTATTTAAAAGAATTTCCCCACTCGGAAGGCAATTTCTTAATCTTTCCCGAACGATACGCACCGATGGCCTAGAATTATTTTGCTGCGAATTGCGCTGCTGCTGCTGTGGCGTTTGACCTGCGGCTGGTTCGCCACCGCCGCCGCCGACGCCGCCACTCCCGTTACCGCACTTGGGTGTCGGTGGCAATGGCCGATTGGCATGCGGTGGATCTGGCACCACAATCAAACGCTGTGGCAATTGTGGGCGTGCTGGTGGGCCAGGTTCTTCGATCTGCTGACGCTGAAAATGACAAGTGGGAAATTAATGCAATTAATAAATTTTGATAAAAAAAAGAAAGAAAGAAAAGAGCAGTCCATCTATTTTGCCCCGATTACATACCGATGTCGGTTTCTGTTGACGATTGGCTTGCGGTTGTTGCACCTGGGCCTGGGCCTGCTGTTGCTGGGCGGCGGCAGCGGCAGCTGCTTGGGCCTGGGCCTGTTGAGCGGCATGAGCTGCTGCCGCGGCTGCTGCAGCCGCCTGTTGCTGCTGCTGGAGTTGCGCTTGGGCGGCAGCGTGAACAGCGGCCGCTTGGGCCTGGGCTTGGGCCATCAGTTGATGGTGTTGTTGCTGTTCGGCAGCCAAACGACCCTCCTGGATCTGCTGGAAGTTGCGTCTCAAGGTGTCACCACCAGGTGCTTGGATAATGGAGCTTGGCTCGCCGGCCAATTGCGGATCGTCGTCATCGTTATCGGAACCAGAATAACGATAATCCTCACGTTCCTTCTCTTGCTTGCGTTTCTTGCAGCGATCGATGTGGTCCTTAAGCTGTATGCGCACTTGACGATCTGTGGGTTGATCCTTGATAAAGGCATGTTTCAATAGATTCTCGGTATAAGGCCGCTGGTGATAGTCCTTGACTGCAAAGTGCAAACAAATTAAAAGTTGAAAACGCAACGCAAAAGTTTATCTCTTTGCCATGTGACTCACCTAGCACCGTGTCAATAAAACCATGAAATTTCTTGGACCATTTTTTCGATTTGAGACGCGGCGGTGAATTGCGTGGAATCAAGAATAAGGCTCGCATGGGATGCAGATCGCAAAGCGGTGGCTGTGACTCAGCCATTTCCAAGGCCGTAATGCCCAGAGACCAAAGATCCGAACGATTGTCATATGTGGCATCGGGATTCTCATCGCAGGCAATGACCTCAGGAGCCATCCAATAGGGAGTACCTGTGTGCGAAACAGGTTCAAAGAAACCATGACTCACCCAATCTCTCATTCGCTCTGTGTGTAAATTCTCTGTGTGTGTGTGTGTGTGTGTGTGTGTGTGTGTGTGAGTGTGTTTGCGTTTACTCACCAATAAATGTATTACGCCTGCCTATCGTACGATCCAATTGCGCTGAGACACCAAAATCCACTAATTTAACCTCGGCATTATCTGTCAGCAAGACATTCTGTCCTTTGATGTCGCGATGGATGACCTTATTTGAATGCAAATAGCTTAAGCCACGTAAGATTTCACGACAAATATATGCGATCCATTCTTCTTTGAGGCTTTGTCCTTTTGTTGATTTAACCAAATCGGTTACGGAACCAGCACCACAATATTCCATTACAAGCCAAAGTTGATCATCTTTGCCAGGCGGTGATTTCTTAATGAAGGCTCCATAATAGGTGGCAATATTACGATGATTTGAGTATTTCTTAAGCACATTGATTTCCAACTTAATTTCCTCCTCCTCATCTTCGGTGACATCCATCACCTTTATGGCAGCCAATTGGCCAGTCTTTGTATGGCGGCCCTACAACAAGCAAAAAAAAAAAATAAGAACAAGGAGATGAGCACATTTATTATTTGCATGTTTTGAAGAGTCCATGATGGGAGAGTGCAATGAAGTAGAAGGCCATTTCAAAAAAAAAAAGAAAGAAAAAAAAAAGTTTGTTTATCAATTTACATTGCGCCGACATTGAAGCTGTTTAATGCACTTCAACGGCAATCGACACGCTCGCTTTTATGCACTTGACAACGACAGAGACGACACGACGATGCAACGTTGGCCATGGCGGCGGAGGCGTTGGCTACTACTACTATGTATGTGACTATGACTAGCATCAATCGTTCCTCTCTCTCTCTCTCTCCCTCTCCGTTCCTCGCTTTCTCAATCTATCTCTGGATTGGCGTCAACAAACTGTGCGACGCATAAAAAGTGATTAAGTAAACAAAAGCTGCCACCAACCACATCAACATCAACAACATCATCGACGACGTCGTCGTCGTCGTTGTCAATGAAATCAAACAATAGAACAGGAAGGAGAGCAGATGTTGATGACGATGATGGGAGTGAAAGAGCCAGGAGACAGAAGGAAGCCATGACTGATAGATAGATAGATAGATACAGAGAAGAAGGAACTGAGGTGTTTCTGGGAGGCTGGGAGCATCATTTTAAAAGGTGATAAGCGGCAAGGTAAACATATCACACCCAATGTATGTATGTTGAAAAGAAATGTGATGGAAAAAACAGTATGAAAAACCGCCGACAACAAGCACACACACACACACACACACACAGAACAGCAGCACAATTTAATGTATCGAATATAATTGAGAGTAAACATTCACTAAACCCATTTAAGCATTTTGAAAACCTTAAAAAATACATTTTAACATTCAAATTGTAATCAAATTACAGAGAAATCATCATTTAACTAAAGGGACACAAAAAAAAAGTTAACTATTTGCTTAAACTTTAACTTATTTGAAGTTTTGAGAAACGCAAAGAGAAAAGTCCTCTTTTTTGCAATTCTCAAAAACTCAATTAAGCCTTAAAGGTCTAAGATGAGTATGTCATGAACATTTTCGAAAGGAATTTGAATGGCATCGTTTACTAGTTATTGAAATTCGCTTGAGAGCTGTTTATCAAGCTTCAACTTAATTGAATAAAATTGTGAGAAAATTGCTAAATAATTTGAGGAAAACCTGTAATATGATGAATATCATTAAATTAGAAAAACGTTTAAGAACTATAAAAACCAACCAACCAACCCATAGAGAGAGAGAGAGGGGGAGAGACAGTAAAAGGAAGAGAATCGCATTTCAATTAGTTTGCCACTTTAAAATTGTAAATTGTTTCTTTTGCTCATTTTAAACAAGAGCAACAGGAAGATTGAGTTGTCCTGACCGGTTATTGCTCTAGGAGAAGCGCATCTGCCTTACAAAAAAGAAAAAAAAAAGTAAAGTAAATTTTAAGCCGCTTAAAAGTCATTTTACATTTAATACAGTTTTAATTGAGTGAGCAAGCAAGAGAAGAAGGCCAGGCCATGCCAAGCCAGGCTAGGCTAGGCAATGTGCCGGTATCGGGCGGTCGGGCAAGCAGACAGGCGGGCACGATAAATCAAAAGGCTAACTGGAAGAGATGATAACAATTTGTTTGGAAAATAACGAGACGCGAGACCCGAGACCAGAGACCAGGGCAAGATGCTAACGATGATGCGACAGTTGATAGTTGATGATGTTATGAGTAGTTGCCCGTTGGCTTTTTATTGATTAGTTGGCAAGAGATTTCTATCAAAATGTTATTAAGCAAGTTAGTTGGCTAGTTGGAAAGGAGATGGTCTCGGGATGGAGGGGGCATGAACTGAGATCTGGTTAGGTAGAAAGGAAAGAGTTATTTTCCATCTAACAGGCTTATGCAAATTAATGACATGCACTACTAATGGAGCCTGACTTTGAACACTGTGCTTTAAGTATTTTATGATTGGCCATGCCAGGTGCTGCGCTCCCTCCCTCCCTTCTTTCCTTCCTTCCTTTCGTTCGTCTCGTTGTCTTCTCCAATTGCCATTTTAGTATAGAATCGAAGACAAGGGAAAGAGTCATAACGATTGCCGCAATTAATACAAAGGAAAAAATATTTGTGATTCATTGCATTTCACAGAGCATAAGAAGAAGTAGGTAGGTAGTCAAGTCAACACCCCGCTTAACCATTCCCCTCCCGTGTGTATCTCTCTCTTCATCCGTCCATCTTCTTATCCGTCTCCGTCACCGTCACCGTCTTCGTCTTCATCGTTGTGTTTAAACTTTAAAGCTTTTTAAGTCAAAAAGCAAATAGAGCTAAACCAAAACCAAAGAAGAAACAAATAAACAAAGCGACATCGGTTGGTGAGAGAGGCGGGCGGAGAAGGTATAGCAACTGATGACACAGCTCTCTGCACAGTGGAACCACATATCTAAAGAAAATTTTAAAGGGCATTCGATTGACAGGAAAGTAAAAATTGTAGAAAATGCCGTCAATGCTTCACAGGCCAGAACGAGCGGCTTTCACTCGACCAGGACCTAAGCTATCAGATAGTATGGTCCAATGTGCCGACAGTGGGGCAACTAGACTTTGCTCGAAACAAAAAACAAATATGGTTGAATTTGTAAAATAATCAAAAACAAAGCAAAAAGCGTCAACAATGGAGGGCCGGAGTCTCGGAGCTCATAGCTACTATATGCCATGCATAGGTGTCGGATGGGACGGAGAGCCACAGCCAGAGCCAGAGCCCAAGCCCGAGCCAGCCAGTGGCAATCGCAGCTGTCCAATTGGTTTTAGCCTACCTATGCATAAGGTTGCGTTGCTTGCTTGTCGTTTTCAATTTCACAAGTACACAAATATCTTTTGTGAGTGAGTGTGTATCTGACAGATACAATGCCTCGAAACCAAAAGCAAACACAATAAAAACAATCATTTTTTTCCATTAAACAGAAGAAAAAAATAAGAAAAAAAAAAATAAAGAAGAAGCAAACTGCATAATCAGGCAAATTTTTTGCGTTTTTTCTTACTCGATGAGTTTGTAATGAAAAACTTTTGAGAATGTAAATTCGAGAAGAAGTAGAAGAGGAAACAGCAGCTGCTCCCCCCTCTCGCTCTCTCTCTCTCTCTCTCTCTCTCTGTCTCTCTCACACAGACACACATTCTGTTAAGGTAAAATAAAAATGCCAACTCGGAACTGGCTTACTTATTTTTCTTCGTTTTTGTCGATTACATAAGTAAAGAGGCAAGCACAAAAAAAAAAAAATGTGCAGATCAACTTTTTCGACTTGTTTTCAATTTGGTGACCCCGACGAGTTGGCACGCAAATCACTTAAAATCGAGAGGGAGAGCAACGCAAGCAAGCGAACAGAGGAGAAGGAACAGCTGGTCAGCGATAAGCCCCACCAAACAAAAGTGAATGAATATGATGATGACGACTGGGCTTGGTCTGGGCCAGGCCAAAACCATGTGTTTGTTTGCACATGAGGAAATGCTTTTGTTGTAGGTAAAGAAATATCAAAGAAAAATATACACACACGCACACACACACACATAAACAAAACAAATCCAGATGGAAATATGTATGTATCTGGGAATGAGTGAATAGAATATTAGAGAAAGAAGACACCAAACACCAAAACAGAAAAACTAGGTCAAATAGAGCCAAATTTCAGAATATACATATAAAATGAATTGGCTTTAAGAATTTCTAGCATTTTCAGATTATGCTTCTATTGATCAAATACGACGATCTACAGATTGCCATTAGTTAATTTGGTTTTATCTTAGTTATTGTTACTGCCAACTTAAATCGACTGCTTGGCTTCTTTGCTTTTAAGTTCTGGCTTCTCTTTTATTACCTTTAACGGCTGCCAACGCAGGCAACAACACCTTGCCAATCTTGGTTAAGTAACCCAATGCTACTTCAAACCCAACCACACATCACATGTTACTCACTCTCACCTTACCTTACCTCACCTCACCTTATGCCGCCACCCCACACATCGTACCATTTCATCTACTCTCCTTCTTTCCCTCCTCCTCCTCCTCATTCCTCCTCTCTGCCGTCCTGCTTGGTCATATTTAATTGTGAGCCGGCAATAAACTCAGCCTACAAAAAGTAAATTTCCAAAAACTCCCACATACACATGTTTATGGAAAAAGAGCGAGAAAGAGAAGAAAAAAGGAGGAAAACCGCAAAGCAACAACATCAATTCAATTACAACAGAGGCACTCACACACACACACCACAACACACAGTTATGCGTGTGTGTGTGTGTATGTGTGTGTGTGTCTATAGATATATAAAATAGGTTCAAGTCAATTACATGCAATTGCCAACATGGGCGTCGCCTTCAGTATCTGAAGGACTGATTAAGAACTAAAAATGATAGTTGAGCCTTGCGCTTGATTGACTTAGATGATCTACGACTACTCGCATGATCATCTAAGATCATCTACGAAGAGTTTTTTTTTTTTTTGTTAAATGAATTTCAAGCTTTCTTTTGGCAAGGCCAGTCACCAGCCATCAACGACCGGAGTGGGCAACTGGTCTAAGCAGTTGCTGCGTTCATTGGAGACCCGACAATAGATTCTTTCTTTCCCTTTGAATGCTACACCCATGCACCCATGCACCCACCGCTACCGACACCACCACGCCCCATGCGATGCGTTAAAGTAACCCACAGGCCAAATCGCAGGTAGGTACACAGGCAGTAACAACGTCCCTCCATCGTCTCCATCCTCTAATTCCATCCACAAATTCAACTGGTTGCCTCAACCTACTAGCCCCAGAGTAAGTCAAGTCTCTTGGCAAATTGTGGCAACATCAACAACAGCAGCCACAGCTGCGTTTGGCCAACTTACGCAACCTTTTATACATATAGTGTTTTTTTTTCTTGTTTTTCTTTTTGCAAATTTTTTATAGCCATGAGAGTTTTGTGGAGGGGAGATTGGGGGGGGGGGCGAATAGTTTTAACGCTCATCAATTACCTATTGTTGTTAGTTGTTGCTGTTAATTAACCCAGTAATCAACAGCAAAAGAAGTATATCCATGAGATACAAGCCTCACCTCAGTGCGAGTTGAGTTCATTTTTGCTTGGGTTCATAGGTTAGACTAGTTGCATGTTACCTTGCTCCACCTTTCTCTTCCTCTCCATATCCATTTCCATCTCCATCTCGCCATCTCCTTTGCCATAGCTCTTTCTCTCTGTCAGCCACTTAACAGGCATTTTAGCACTTGGCTGCATTTCATTTAATTTTATTTCAATTTTGTTTTTGTTTTTGTATGCCTGTATTTTGTTGTTGTTGTTGTTGTTGTTTTCGTGTCTGAGAGAGTTCAAAGTGTTTTTGGTAAAAGCTTTACAACATTTTCTTTTATTGGCAGGTAGGCAGTCAGAGGCAGAGGCAGGTATGCTACCTGAAGCTAGTTAACCTAGTTAGCAAAAACTTCTGTTTGATGTTTTAAGTGAGTTACTTTTCATTTTCACTACTTAAAAAAGCATTCTAAACGAATTAAATTGAAAAAATTTTGCCCCGGATATGAATTCTTTAATGCTTAAGGTTTAAACTTTTGTAATTACTTTTGGGTTATTCCCCAATTCCGATTTCTGTTTGATTGATTTGACTCATCCATCCACATGCAAATTGTTAACAAGTTTTAGCGCCCCTTTCTAACACCGGCGCAGATATTGTTTTGACCTACTTTTACTCCTCTTCTGCCTCTCTCCCTTTCTCTCTCTCTCTCTCACACACAGCACAGCACTTTCAACCTCAAATTTACCGCCCACAATCTCAATCAAAGTCGGAACTTTAGCCAAATTGAACCAAGTTTTGTTGTTTCTGTTGTTTTGGCTACAAGGTTGAACTTGCGCCAATAGATAAATATTTCAATATTCGTCAGAGACTCGAGTCAAAGTCAGAGTCCAGAGTCGATTACTCACTTATAGCAGGTGATGTTGGTCTTTAGTTGATTTCATTATACCACTCACTCAGAGGCATATTTAGTTTGCGTCTGTGTGTGTATATGTACATACATATGTATACATATATGCATATGGAGAGCAGCAGCAGTATTTTTCCAATTTTTTTCCAGCTTTTTGAACAATTAATTTATGAGTGAAAGTTTTGCTTAGTCTTTAGTTTTTTTTTTTTTTTTTTTTTTTGCATGCATAATTTGCTCTGCTGTTGGCTGCTGCTGCTGTCGCTGTTGCATTGAAAAACAAAGAAAGGTCTTTGTGTCTGAAGACTTATCTAACTATACATACATATGTATATGGATATGTACATATATAGCGCAGGCTGCTCTGCTGGTCCCTTATCTCTCTTCTGCATTTGAATAATGAACGAACGAAAAAAAAAGCACAAAACATTTTTCTATGCAATTGTTGACAATCAAAAGCAGCAAAGGGAAACTTGACTTTTTTTTATACCGCATACCAAATAGGGGCACAACTCCATCAAATTCCTCCGATGACTCAATGGCGCGACCTCTTTGCGAGTCCTTTGTTACCTCATGAATCGCTTGTTCTCTATATATTCCCGTTTATTGGGGTGGGGCAGAGGAAGGGGGGTTTTGGACGGCAACCCGTTGACCCGCAGCCCAATGATTGCCTTCCGATTGGGGAATTGAAGTAGTTTTTTAGTGCTTTTGAGTGAGCCAAGCCATCACTTAATTTATTTAATTTCCAATTACACTAAGGGGACCCACCGACCGACCCACCGACCAACGACTGACTTGCTCTCAATTAATTAAAATATCCCTACAAAAAAAAAAGAAGAGAAAAGAAAAAACACAACCGCAAGACCCATAACATGCACATTATGGTTCGGTGGTGCGTCGTACGTATGTATGTACCCCCATGACTGACTAAACGTCTGTCGGAGGGACGGACAGAAACCGGAAATTGTTGACACGCCGCTTAAGAAACCAGTGACGTCATTATTATCATCATCATCATCATTATCAACACACAATTCCAATTTCCCCTCAGATATAATAAAAAAAAAAAAAATATTCTTTTATATATATACGAAAAGAACAAAAATTATCTTTTGACACAATTTTCAGCTCATTTGCCCGCTTATCTACCCAAAAAAAAAAAAGAGCAAATAATAGCAAATTTATTTTGTTGTCAACATTTGAAAATAACTGTAGATGAGTCAATTTAGTCCGTCGTCGCATTTTATGAACGTACAAGTACGAATTTCTCACTGATACGAATTTCTCACTAATCGTCTCACAATGCAAATCGAATACGAAATGAATTAGTTAGAGCAATTTCTAGTTATTATATAGATTAAGTAAAACAATTTCGACGACCATTGATAGCCTTTGATTAGCAAAAGGTTAGCCGTAAGACCCTTCACCCTGACAAAATGCTTGGAACCATTCGATGTGAATGTGATTCATCACTTGTGTTTGGCTAATGCTTATCTTGTGCGCTGAAACCTGTTCTTTTAATTATATGCAATTTGGAAATTGTGTAAATCAGTATTAGTAATCCGCGAGAACACTTGTCTTTTTTAGCAAATCTATTACTAGTTCAATGATACTCAAAGTTCTCAACTAACTTTGTGCTAATTGGCCACACTTTTATGAACTACTTATGTGAATACTTATCAAGTTGTAAGCGCCCCTTGAACAACTAGAACAGATCTTAAATCTGGATTATTAATGCAAGTTTCTTGTTAGTTGTTCTTGGCAGCCAAGTTTATCATATTAGTTGTCTGGTGATTTATAGCGAAGCCGTTTAGGCATTACCTGTTGGGAGGTGATACAAATGGCGCGTCACCTAGCATTGTTTTTGCTGTGAAATTTCTTTAGAATCTTCGTGAGACGATAGCAAAAATACAGCGCTTATCATATTTATGTATAACCCACTTTTCAACGAAAAAAAACAAATTGGCGGCGAATTTTTTCCAAAATCTTGAAAAATTAGTAGTTCAATATTTAAATTATAAATATGATAAGCACAATATTTTTGACTTTTGGGTAAATTTCCTGTTGGTTGTCTCGTTATGGGGAGGAAGGCAAATACAAGAGAACAATTAAGGCATGGTGACAATTAATGAAAGCTAATCTTTAGCTGACATTAATAATTTCACATTTAAGATAAACCTTTAAAAAAAAAAAACGTCCCGACGTACCCCAATAACGGTAATTTGTTGCATACTTCAAACGGGGCTTTTTTTTCTGTCGTTAATAAATAAATGCATAAAACTAATATAAATCTAATGGTCAAGCAAAAAAAAAAAATGCTCCTTATATAAGAAATGGCAAGGGTTATGAGGGGAAGGGACGAAGCCCCAAAACAAATGATTTCATTCATTTGCAAATTTCGAGACTAAAACTGCCTGAACTTTGCTCTAGCTTTCCCTCATCCCTCTTTTCCCTTTTAATGCCCCTAATGTCTAGTATGGCGGGTGCTGTGGGGCAAGGGGAATCTTTGTTTTTGTTGTTGTGCTGCGGTTTCTCTGATAATGTGACCGCAAAAATTTCACACGCCGCCGCCGTCTCATATTTGAAAGTGATAAATTTTCAACTTCCACAAGCTTTTTTTTCTCTTATTTTGTTAATTTATGCACACAACTTAAAAAAAAAGTAAAATAAAGAAGACGGTAAGAAAAAGGCAACAGCAACCCACACACACACACACACACACACACATATATATATATATATTGTATATATACATATATATTTAAACTGCATAACTTAGCAGCTTTGGCAAGGTCGTTGCTTATACACACCACAGCTCACCACACCTTACCTAAGCTCACCTATTCCAATCATCGCTTGGACTTTGTTGATCGCCCTCGCGCATTTACTTTCTCAATGTGGATTAAGCTTAAGTTGGCAAAAAATATAAAGAAAATATAAACCGAAAAACCAAAATCTCATTTATTTATTGTGCTGCCGCTGTCGCTGACGCTTACTGCTGTTGCCTTGTCAATGAAAAGTGTCAGGGCTAGAGGAGATTTAATTAAGCAAACAAAACGTAAGCGAGCAAAAACCAACCAAAGTTATTGAACCTCAAAAAATACAAAAGGCGAGAAATATCGTGATGACAGAGGCGGTTTGGGCCATGGCGGGGTGTTTTTATAGGGTTGGTATTTATGTCCAAATTTTCTATACTCTTTTTCACCTGCTGTTCAGCTTAGTCAATGAAAATATGTGATAAGCTTTTTTAAATTGTAATTGATAACTCACTTTCCTGATTTTACGAGTGATCATAAAGATAAATTTATTGATATTGATGCAATCGCTTGGAAAATTGTATGTTTCCGACATGATGTGAAACAGATTTTCCATTTATTAATTCGACAGGGTTTTAATTAAATGGTCGATGTCTCGTCTTTTGGCAGTGTATCAAATAAAAATTCGCTCATCGGTGTGCAAGTGTGTGTGTGTTTGTGTGCGTATGTGTGTGAAAGAGAAAGGCTGCCATTGACACTGAATTAACAGTGGACTGTTTTATATTTTGTCTTTTAGATGCTCTTCACGAGGGCCACTCTAAAAGATTTCACATACAGATTGATTGAGACAAGTTGTTAATAAATTTACATTTTAGAATACTTTATGGCACTGGTGAGGGGGTGCAGAAGGCCGGCTTGCTCACCCCCAACCACGCCCATTACTGCATTTTCCTAATAATTGATGTAACTGGAAGGTACCGTGGTTGGTAAACGGGGATTACATGTATATTAAAAATGGAAAAAATTGAGGGGCCAATTCCATCTCATCTAAACTAAGTAGGCCAATTAAGATATTTTAGTTTTTCTCTCCCCCAGAAACTTTGAAGGTTGGCCCTCGTAAAAGCTTTGTCGGCGCTGCTCTCTTTCTCTTTCTCTCTTTCTCTGTCTCTACTAAGCATGTGTCAATGACTCTTTGTTACACAAAAAAAAAAAAGTTTAACAAATAAAATTTGCGTAATAATTTGTTTTTAGCGCATTTGTTTGTCCGTATGTTTTTGTTAAAGGTTTTTTTTACGAGTCATTATTTTAGTTAGTTTGGTTTGACATTGAGAGCAGCAGCAGCAGTAATACCTTTTTGTTGTATTTAAGTGCTCGTGTACTTGGCTTGCTGGCTGCCTGGCTGGCTGCCAGTGCCCCACCACGCCTCCCCTGCTTTTGGTTTGTGCCTCTAATTTGTTGCTTGTGTTTCCTGCTTGAGTTGTTCATTTGCTTTAATGTATTTTGCATGTTATTTCAACTTTATGTTTGCTGCGTGTGCGTCTCGGTGTGCTGCTCGGTCGATGCTTGGTCGGTCTACTGTTCTGCTCTTGTGGTTGCGCCTGCGCCTGCGCTGCGCTGCGGCGGCGGTGCAATACGAAAACGTTAAAGTAGTCATCGTAAATTAAAATTTGCTTGTTTAAATTGAGGTTTTTTTTTATTGTTTCAGCTAGCTGGCTACCCTGTGGTATACTACGGAAGGTCGCCCAAGTAGTTATCGTTCGATAACTATCGCAGAAATCGATGACTGACAGAAAATTACTTTCATGAGGAAATTTCCATCCAAAAGTATTTAAAAAAAAGTCTTATTGATTGAATATTCTTGATGAATCGATTAACTGCAGATGACATATATTTTCAAAGAGATGGACCCATTGATATTTGTTTTTTAAGGATTTCAGCTTGTGACGCCTTTGTCTGCACAGGATAAAGAGTCTACCCACAAGAAACTAAGTCGTTGCTTTTCACCCAGGACAACGCCACGTATAATGGTTACTGTTACGCCCTTAATTTTTGTAATGGATATCTTAAAGTCGTTGCGACTCCGACTCGGATATCTAAGGAATTATTAGTAGTATTTTCTTGCGTGAGTTTATTATCCATCATCATGCTGTCGTTGTTGTTGTTATTATTATTGTTATTGTTATTGTTGGTTTTTGCTTATAAATATGTATGTTGGTCTGACTGTGTCTGCACTTGTCTATCTCTCAATGACTCGTCGTCTGTCTCGCCTTATGTCTCGCTGTTTTTTCCAACTTTTTCATCCATTACTGCCTCTGGTTTTTTGCGTAATTGGGTCAAAGTTCGCTTAGCTATGAATAAAATGTTAATTATATGACAACTGCTGTGGGATGTCGTTGCTGTTGGCTTCGCTTATTCTTAGGCGATTCAATGTGGATTTCGTGGGCGGCGCAACATTTATGACAAGCCTTAAAACCCAAAGAGAGACGAAAATAAACTTTTTCTTCTTTTCTTTTTATGTTTTTTTTTTTTTTTTTTTTTTTGCGGAAATGACATTTAATGTCTCTGAATGGTAGGAAATCTGTTTATAAATGGTACCAATTAATGAATACAAACAACTTCGCAAGAAACAAATCCCATTTTGGGGAACACAATATTTAGTTTATTAATTTTGGAAACATGAAATTCAACGAGAACTTCGAAATAAATGACTATGAAAGTATTGTATATTATGTTTTGAGAAAACAATCCCCAATAAACCGATTCAAATATCAGTAAAACGAGCTGATTTTCGGGAGTTTCAAAAGATTCCGCACACGTAATATCCAGGAACCAGAAAGTTACTCTTTAAACATCTTCCACTACTTCTATATATGAAAATGGAATCGAATGGAAAACAGGGATGAAGCTTGTTATGTTTTAAACAAATAAATGACCCTCAAAAATTACCCAACTTGTTGTTAACTCGAACTGGTGTACGTTTGTACGGGAATTTGAAGTCTTAATTTTTTTGGTTTCGCAAGCAATACCTCAAACCAATAATAAAATAAATAATAATAATGTATTTATTTAACATTTTCACAGAATATTCACATTGTGAAATTGAATATCGATTCTGTCTGAGTACCGAGAAGTACTGCTCTTTCACCTTGTTGTTGCTCTAAACCTTATATGGTTATTGGTTACTATATTGTATATATTTATTACTCTTTTTCGCTCTCTTTTCACTTCTCTCTCTCTCTCGTTCTCTCTCTTCCTATTATGCCACTAAGTATATCACTCTGTCAATCTGACAGCAGCTTTCAAATTTATACTTATATTTAATTGAAATTCAGCATAGAAATGCGGTCAATCCGCCCAATTTCAAAGCAATTGGTGGCAATACTGATGACTGCGGTGCGGAGTGCGAAGTGGTGTGAAGTGGAGTGTAATGCTGCGGCTTGGTGGTGTTGTGTGTGTGTGTGTGTATGGTGTGCGGCACGTGGTAATCTCTTTCTATATATTGTGGCAACTTGTTTTGTAGTTGACTGTGCTCTGTTGACAGTTTCTGTGTCTGTGTGAAATTAGCATGAGTAATGCCCCAATGTATCTGAGAGAGCAGCAGCATGTGACTAGAACGCACTTAAAAAATTAAAATAAAAAAATACAAGTAACGGATTCCCACAATCGACCGACCATCGACCACTTGCTTCGTTCATTTTTCGTTCAGTGGGACAATTTTATCTCTGTCTTATTTTTTTTGGTTTTCTGCGTATGTCTCATTTCTTTGGCATTTTTATTATAAACCGGTTACGGAGTGAGTGACTGAGTGACTGACTAGCAGCAGCTTATCAAACGTCACAGCATTTTGACCATATTTGCTAAATAATTCCTCGGCTTTGGCTTATTCATAAATCGAAAGAAAAAAAAAAAACCAACACAGCTTTTAATAATTAATTAGTTGACGGTGGAGGTGGAGTGGGGGGGGGGGGGGGGGTGGTAGTAACAAGGGGGACTTCTGTCATACGATTTGTGTTTTCTGCGAATCGTTAAGCCTTTTTCTGTGATTTATCATCCATCCGACCGCATGAGCAAACGACCGACCGACCGACCGACTGTCTGTCTGGTTTGAAAGTCTCTCAGTTCGTCCGATTCTTCTTGTTATTTTCCAAACTAGTTTCGTTGCTTGGCGCAGCACTTCCGTTTAATTGATAAAAAAAAAAAATGATATTGCGCTTTAGAAAAAATTTCCCCTATTTATCAACACTCCGTTCTAAACGCTTCAACTTGTCTCTGGCTTTGAGTCACCATACATTTATAATGTTTGTAACTCATCAAATGAATTTCCAGGGAACACACACAAGTGTGGATTTTAACGGGTTTTTTTTGCATGTGCACTGATTAACTGCGAAAATTGAAGGTTGGAGGGTTGCAGGAAGTTCTGAACAAAGGCTAACACAACAATTTCCGTACATGATGTAGTGCAAATTTTGTTATCAGTTGGTGAAATGACATTAACAACGATCATAAAAGAGGTTAAGTAAAGCAATGTATGAAGATATCTGCCATAATAAATGGAGACTTATTTTCTTGTGCTAGCGAGAATTTTAGATTCGACGACTAAGACCCGACCCCCACATAGTAAGAAGAAAGAACACGCATCCAACAGAAGAGAGAGAGAGAGAGAGAGAGAGAGAGAGAGAGCAGAACTTGCCGTTGGCCTTACAACAAGAAGAAGTGAGCCGCCCGCCACACGTCTTCATCAACATCATCATCATCATCGTCATCATCACCATTAACATCAACATCGTAATCTTCACCAGCTTGCCTTCCCCGCCCCGCACTATCCCCACCCCTTTGCACTCTCAGCTGCTAACGGTAAACTTACAACACACAGCAAAGTGTCTATTTTTGTACTAGGCAAAGAAGACGCCGGTCCGCCTGCTGCATTTTTCTGCCTCCTCCTTCGGCCGCTCCCCCCCCCCCCCCCTGCTAACCATCGTTTTATCGCTTCTCTTCCCGTGGTTCAGTCATTCTTTTTCTTGATTCTTTGAAACTTATAATTTTGAAAATACAAAGTCTAGGCATTGTTTTTTGTTTTTTTTTTTTGTGGTTTGATTATTATGATGATTGTTCTTTTCTGTGTGTGTGAGAGTGAGAGATAGAGAGAGAGAGACGGAGAGGGAGTAGAAATGTGTTAATGTGTGAGAAGCAGCCATAAGTTTTGAGAGATACCTACAACATAGCGGCGAATCTGCTTTAAACTAATTAAACTAGTCCAACACAACACACAAAACACAACTAAAAACTAAAGAAAGATGACGCAGCAGTCAGCCAGCAGCTTGTTTTCCCGAGATACATTTAAGTGTTGTATATATTTATATATATATATATGTACATATATATGTATATGCAAAAAACGTCGACGCATTCAAGCATAAAACTCTAATGATTGCTAATTATAAAGAGTGCGAGCGAGCGAGCGAGCGAGAGAGCAAAATGACTCCAAGAGTCTTTCGTCTTTTGCCTCTGGTTGAAGTTTATTGCTCTAGAACCAAAAATGAATAATTTCCATTTCCAATTTGTGTAGTTTGCCATAGAAAGTTCAACAAAAACTTGTTAGCAACCAGAGGATACCCTACCCAATCCTATACCCTGAAGCGAGTCACGTTTTTCGAGCAACTTAAGGTAAAGGCCATAAAGCAATATTGCAATGTTAGAAACTATTATTAACTTTTTTAAACATTGTTTTTTTATCTAATAAATGGAACTTAAGATTTTGCTCTGTCATAGCAACAATTTATAGACAATTTGCCAAGTTAAGTGGGATCACTTAATTTAGATACTATAGAAGTTATAAGCCAGAGAGATTGAATGGCCAGTTCCGGACCGGAGCTCTCAAGGAATAAATATTTGTTGTTACATTTTTTTTTTAACAATTTTAAACCTGCTACGTATACGTAATGTTATGCTTACCTTATAGACTTGACCATAAGTGCCATTGCCCACAACTTCGATGAGCTCAAAGATCCCAGCTGGATCCTGTAAAGAGAGAGAAGAGCAAAATGGAAAACACAAATTAGATAACGGGCAGCAATATGATAATAATATAAAAATGAAAAGGTTCCTGCAGCTAGCGGCAGAGCGCCACTTAAGTTAGTTCTCCTGGTTTGTCTTGTTTGTTTTTTCTTGTTTATGTAAACAAGAAATTATGAATAATACAAATAAGGCGAATGTTAAAAATAAAAGCAACAAAAATCCCCATCTTTCCCGTGTTCCTTCTTTCCTCCACCAATTCCAATTCCATCTCCATTTCCATCTCCACCTTCTGCCTTGTGGCTCATGGCACTAATCTTCAAACCGAAATTCCAATATACAAAACACAACGACGAACGAAGATTCTCTCACATCCATGCCCAAAGCCATACAAATTGCATGCGAGTTGTGTTGTGAGAAAGGAGAGTTCATTGACACGCAACTCACGACGACAACCAAGTGACGTGACACGAGAGGGCAGAAGAAAAATGTAGATACTACTCGGAGGGGGAGGCCGGGCGAGGGGAGGGGAAGTAGTAGTTAAAAACAATGCTTTCTATTTTTATTGGAGTAAACGTAGAAGCTGGAATAAGTAACGAGGAGTGTGTGGAGAGAGCGAAGGAGAAATGCCAATTAAAATAACAAGAACAAGAACATTTTCAACAGGTAACTGCCTGACTTTTTTGACAGTTCACAATGACGTAGGAAAGGCAGACGACAGACGATAGACGATAGACGGAGAAAGGGAGTGAGGGACAACGAGTCATAGAAGTCGAATTTAAATGCCTCTGATGACTGTGGATGGATGGATGGATGGAAGGGTTAAGCCAAGTGCAGTTAGTGCTCTAAATTCACTACATGACAAGGTAAACAAACACACACACATACAACATCACAAATGCCCCGCCGAACAGAACGAATATGTGAGGATGGGAGGTGAACTGGTGAAATGAGGTAAGTGATTGAAGACTTACAAGTGGAGTTTCGGTTAGGGATTTAGGGGATAAAACTAGAATTTGTGGTTGCAAACGAAACTGATAAGACTTTTAACGATTGGATAGAAAGAAATAGTGAAAAAACCAAAAGGTTAAAACAAGCAAGAGAAGTCCATATCTGCCTTGTTGACTATTGACAGGAACTTCTGTTCGATAAAGAGATAGTTAAGAGCTTCTGATTTCATATTAAATTTATCGGAATTAAGTTAGTTATACTAATTTAGGTGCGATAAAACCCTAAGTTTAGCTCTCAATACTCTTCAATGTACATACATACATACGAAAAATGGTTTTCGGCCGGATTGTTCCTTGGGGACCTATATGATATAGTCGCTCAATCTTGATCAAATTTAGCACAAATATTTGTGAGTATATTAAAAATACTTTTTTTTTGACAATCGCTTACAAAACATGAAAATTATTAGACTAAAACTTAATTTTTAACCGATCGGGTGTGGCTATATGAACTCGTCTTGTTGTGCTTTTAAGAATATATATACTCTAAATGGTCGGAGACTTTTTTCTCTTTGCGTTCTGACCAAAATATATACCCTTTTTGCAAGGATATAGAACTTATGTGACATAGTTAAAAACATTACAAAAATTTATGAAAAAATCACCCGAATATTTCGTGTTCACACTGTGTTTAGAACTTTAACGGTGGTTCAGGACGTTTGCAGAGGTCACCAGCTCCTTTTTGTTTCTTAGGTGGGATTCCTTTGAGTCATGTACATATAAAAGGGCGTTTCCTCCACTCAGGTCAAAAATGGGAATTAGAAAGCCAAAGACAAAAGCGTCAACAACCAAAAAACAAAAACCAAAATAAAAAACACAAAAAGTGCAGTACACTGCAGGGCAGGGCAAATAAAGTAAGGAAGCCGCTTTAAGTAGATTTATGGCTGCCTAACACCCTCTTCCTCATCCCCATTCCCCACCATTCCAGTCACCGCCACCAAAGTGTGTCAAACACATACAGAGGGAAACACACATACGAATTTCGGAGTGCCCCGACTTTGATATACTCTGCAACAAAAATTCATTCCCTTTATCTTATCTCATGAAGTGTTAAAAAAGGAGCAAGAATGGTGGCCTACATCTTAAGGACTCGATCCACAACATATGTGGAAGCTGATTAAGAAACTATATCCCTTTCAGTATGTATGGTATGTAGGGTATTCGACGGGAGAGAGTGCACAGTGAGTGGGAGAACAAGCATTTGCAGGTCTTTTAGGCTTTTTTTTTTTTTTTTTTTTGGGAGTGCAACGGCAATTACTGCTATTTATGGGTGATTACTTCAACGTTGTAAAAACGAAATCAATTAAAAATGCACGACAACATCAAAAAAAAAAAAAAAAAACAACAACAACAACAATAACCAGGAATCCAAGCAGCAACCACTCTGGCACTCCGCATGACTCATTAGTGTTGACATGTTAAGCAAAATAGAAAAGTAAACGGCATGAAATGTCACTAACTGCCAGAGTGAGAGAGAAAATGAGACCAGGAGAGGGTGAACGAGAGAGAGAGAGAGAGAGTAAGAGAGCGTGTGCGAGGGAAGTGCACCAGAGGTAGGGGCAGCCTCAACCCGTTACAAGAAAAGTTCTTTGGTCAGCAAGATAGCTTTAGTTTTTAACTTTTGGTTACAGTTATCACAGGCTCTATCTCTATCTTACTATGCTACAGCTGCTGCCACATGTGCCCCCTCTCCCACCACCCAGCCATTTGCTGCCTTTGTTTGTCTATGTTGTTGTTGTTTGTATTTGTCCAAACGGGTACAACAACTAAAACTAAACAACTCGTTGGAGGCCGCGGCGCAAGAGTCGGCGGACGGACAGAAGACGAACCAACTCTAAGGCGGCAGATATATGTATGTATGTAAATACAGTAGGCACTCGAAATACTGACTCTCTGACTCTAAAAACAGTAAGAACATGTTTCCAATGTGACTTAAAAAATCTCAATTTTTTTTTCAAACGTTTTATGAAGTTGGCGCTTGCTAATTTTAGGTAGCGTAAGCGAATCTTTACTGTAGAAGAGGCTGTCTCCGTTGCCTGCCTGCCTGCCTGCCTGTGCTTTGTCGTCTGTCTCTTAGTTTAGTTGCTTCATTATTATTACAGTTTCCTAGCAAAACTGGATTTTTCTCTTGTTTTTGTGTAGTTTTACTATGTATTATTATTATTATTATTATTGTTGTTGTTGCTGTTGGCTCGCTGGTTGGTTGGCTGTTTGGTGGCTGTTTGGTGGCTGTTTGGTTGCTGCTTGGTCGGTCTAAAAGCGCAAAAATTCACTGCAAGGCATACGCTGGCTCTCTCTCTCTCTCTATCTATCTCTATCTCTCCCTCTGTGTCTCTCTGAGCTCTGAGAAGCCAAAGGCTTGGCCCAGTTTGTAAGCAAATGCATAAAAAATAAAGCCAGAAGGAGGTGAAGGAGATGGAGGAGTAGATTGCTCAAACAGGACTGACTGCATAGATATGTATATATATATATATATATATATATGTATATTGAGACGCCCATGTTGCGTTTTATTTATTTTTTTTGCATACCTAGTGGAGCGGAGTGTGTCGAGTGGATTGAAGTGAAGTGGAACTTTAGCTGTCTGCCTAGCTAGGTATGCAGCGACTGATATGGGGATTTGATTGGCTAATTTGTGTGTGGGCTTCGGTGTGACCAATTCAAATTAGTGGAATGCCAGATCGATCAGATTATATTATACAAATTTAACACGAATATCATCAAAATGATGACCTTGCACGATCCCACGAGTCTACACACTTTTCAAATTAAAGATAGATGGTCGATCGGTCTTAACACCTTTGATTTGTTTATCAAGAACAACAAGGCACGAGGAAGAAGACGATAAAGACATTTTTTCAGGATGTCAAATGACTTGGGGAAACGTTGTGTCCCTCATCTTATCAGCTGCTAGTTCTTTAAACGATTTCTAGAACTTTCTGCAAAGTATTTTTTTTTTTTTTTGTAATTTTTAGTATACTAAAATACATAATAAGAGTCTTTATGTTTATAAATTGTTTGAAAAGTAAACCTAATTAGCCTTTTTCCCTGTCTCTCTCTCTCCTCTGCTTCTTGCACAGCTGTTTGGGCCATAAAAAAATGTTGGGATATTTTCGGAATATTACAAAATGCAATTTCAACTCATTTGAGGAATTTCCTGACCAACTCTGACCAGAAGAATGCTCGCTATGCATATTGGGTAAGTGTATTTTCCCGGCCCGGAGTGTTGATTTAACCCACAAAATGAAAACTCCAAACATGTGTGCATTTTGCCCAGACAGTCGGAGTAACAGAGACAGCAGGAACTGCCGTGCGGATCGGCGGGAGGGGGTGGGGCGATAGGAGACGACAAAGCAAATGTGGGCGAACGCGTTTTTATCGCAAGCAAACCGAAATGCAATAAATGTTGATTAAAATAAATACACAAAGCAAGACAGACAGCCAGAAAGTGAGAGAGAGAGAGAGAAGGAGAACAAAAGAAAAAACAGACAAATGCAGGCAGCAGGCGACGGGCGAGGCAATCAGCGGCTTTTATCTCTACCTATCTCTCTCTCTCTCTCTCTCTGAGAAACTGCATTAAAAGTTGGACGTAAATTTCGTTCAAGCACAACGACTTTAAGATACCCTCCCCACTATTGTCAAATGATAGAAACGATCAAGATCTCAGGTAGATAGGATATATTGAAACATACATTAATACCTACAGGATTAGGTTAATAGTCGTGAAGTTAGAAGAAAACAATTTTTTACCTCTTATTAAACTTGTTGCACTAAAATAACTGGTAAATTTTTAATTTCTCGACTCAAAGTAGCAACCCCAAAATTTTCAACTTACTCCCCCAACTGATTCCCTATAAGATTTTCAGAAGTACAAGTGTTATTTCCTGTCCAAATCGGTTATAGAGCATTAGAACATATAACCAATAATTAACGAAAAATTTCCTTTTCGGAAAAAGAAAAATTATCAGTACACTTATCATAGAGACACTAAGAAAGAGATAGAAAGAGAAAGAGAGAGGGGGGAAGAGTTGGAGGAGGAGATGGGGTTGGTTTGGGGTGGGGTGTGTAGTAAAATGAGGTCGCTCGCCGTCGCCCAAGTTGAAGCGTTAAGGACTCTGACCTTTTATATGTATGTGTGTTGTCGTTGTTGTATTTATTTCTTTTTCTATATTTGGTTTATTCGCATTGTTTAATGACCTTTAAAAGTCGACATGCACAGACAGGTCAAACGCCTACTTGCTGCCATGCCCTGCCATTTTGCTTCATCTCATCATCGTCATCCTTATCCCATCCTCACAAGGCACAGTGGGCCAAACATTTTTAAATTGTAGGAGGAATTTAAACTAAATAAACAAAACTTCTTAATACATTTCGCTTTCGATTAAGATAAAATAAGCATTTCTGAGAAAAAATTAATTTAAATTTTACAATTAATTAAACGGACTTCTGAGCCACTGTACCGTGTCTTCTGCTACTGCCGCATACACATACATACATACATACATACATACATACATACATATACACATGCATGCATGGGCATGCTTCTGCTGCGGCTGCTGCTGCTGTTGCCTTTTAATAAAGTAAACTAAACAATTTTCATTCTTGTCTCGTTTTTGTCTCGTCTTTTTCTTGGTCGACAACGTCGCTTTGGAGACTATAAGAGGCGACGACCCAAGAGCAGCAGCACCACCACCACTACCACCCCACACACACACAAACACATGCGTGTGGTGTGCGCAAAAGCAGGCGCCCAATGTGGGGCTATGCGTGGTGAATTTTTCTTATATTTTTGTGTTTGTGCGGTAAATGTTTTTGGTGAAAGAAAGAGAAAGGCATTAGGCAAACAAAACGCATGCGGCATGGAAAAATTCATTGAGAAAAGACAAAAAAAAAAACCAAAAGAGGAAGAAAAAAAACCAAAAGCTTGGCCAAAGCCAAAATGACACCGGCCGGTAAGTGGTGGGTGCGAGATGGATAGAGAGAGAGAGAGCGAGCGAGAGAGAGAGAGAGAGTGAGCGCATGAGTGGGTGAGGTTGGCAGAGGATGACAATGTTCACCGTTATTTGTTATGTTGTGTTATGTTAACAGAGTTGTCATGGAAAACAACAACAAGAAAATAAAAAAAATTGCAACAAAATTGCATTTTGGCAATCTTGTCATAAACCGATAGACGAAACAGCTGAGGCCACTCTCTTTATCTCTCCCTTTTTCACGCCTAAGCAGGGAGAGAACAATCACTTTGCTTCCTTTTTTTATAGCATTTAATAAAATATATTATAATTATTAAAAAGAGGCACACAGACCACACCTAAAAGGAAATGGGTGAGGCCAAAACAAGGGAAGGGGTAAGGCTTGATTGAAGGGGGGCAAAAGGGGGTAACGAACGTTAATGAGCTTACTAAACACACTGAAAATTTATAGAGAAGCAAGAGAGTGTGTGTGTGATAGAGAGAGAAAGAAAGAGTATAAGTATTAGAGGGAAAGAGAGCGAGAAATTGTTTAGTCGGGCTTAAAATTGATATGGTTAACAAAACTTACTTTAAGAGCTGTCAAATCGATATCATCCAATGAACAATTCACAGATGTAGCCAGTTGTTGTTGTTGCTGCTGTTGATGCGCCATTTTGATTTGCTATTTTTTGTTGTTTTATTCTACCGCTGCTGCTGGCGTTGTCGGTTCGTTGGTGGCGACTGCTGCTGCTGCTGCTACTTCACACAACAACAAATTATTATAAAACAACAACAAACAAACAAAAAAAAAATCCAACAAAAATTAAGTACTCGTACACACACATAGAAACACACACACACACATGGACCCTCACCTAAAGTGTGAGTGAGAGTTCAAATCAAATTCTGAAAGTTATATTTTTTCTAATAACGTCTTTTTTTGGACTTTTCGTTTCGTCTTTTTGAGCATTCCAATTAACAAAACAAATTGTTGCTATTAAACATTTCTCTTTTGAAACAAAAAACTCCCTCTCTCTCTCTCTTCCTCTTACACACACACACTCTGTGATTTACTTCGAGCTTGTGTATGTGTGAGAGTGAATGAGATTTTTGTTTCTTTGTGTGAGTGCATGCGTGTGTGTGTGTTAGAGCGGGGCGCGGCAGGGCTCTTCGTATTTTGTAGCTTTTTAGCTTTGCTTATAAACAATTTACACTTGAATTGGTCGAAATTCAATTTTCCTGCATAGATTCGGAATCTTTTGGATTTTGTTTAAACACTTGATTCCATTTTCTTATATACACACACATCTATGATTATCTCTCTCCTTTTCTATCTCTCCTCTCTGTCGCACTCTCTCGGTATGTTTGTGTAGGTAGACAGAGAAGCAGAGGAAAAAAAATCTGCCACTCGCTTCTTTTCTTGTTTTTTTTTCTTCTTAATTTTTGTTATCTTCTTTTCTATTACATACTTTAGGCGCGCACAGCTTCGGGTTTAATTTATTGCATTGCACAAATTAAGCACCAGACTTGATTGTTTTCTTTTTCTATCTTGTGTTGTAGTTTATGCAAATCGGCAAAAAAAAATCAGAAAAAAAACCAATTCCGTTCGACGAAGCGCGCACACGTCCCTCCAACTCGAAAACAAAAACAACAATAACAAAAAAAAAACAAAGAAACAACAACAAACCGCGAGCCACTATTTGAACATCCCTACTTCCCAACTACTTAACCCACTATTTGATCCAGTATTACAGCAGCGATTTTATTCTGTTAGTCAACCGAAGCGAATTGGTCAGATAAGCGAAGCGAATTTATGTTTCAAACCACTCAATTGCCCAAAAGAGGAGCGAGTTCAGGCTTCACTGACTTAATTTAAAAATTTAAATATTTAATATCAAATGATAGGTTAAAAATTCTTAAAAATTATATCTGATTTTTAACGGATATTAATTGTAGCTGCTTTTTCGGTATCGATTTAACAGAGTGGTTGTATAACGAAATGGCATATTCTATCGAGTTAACAGATGATAATTAAAGAGTTCACAGAATGCTATCGAGTTAACAGGTGAAAAATATTGAGTTAGGAGAATCGGGATGTTAAGTGCCGGTGTGTCCAACTATTTGATCCAGTATTTTCTGCTCGTCCTATTTTGTCTCCCTTTATTTGTCGAATTGCGAAATTGCCTAGTAAATTTGAAAAATATTTACCTAAGCTTTTGGAAACTCAGTGCTAAAAAGGGTAAATATATTTTAATCTTCATGAAATTTCAGTACTAAAAGTGATAAATAAATGCTTCCCATCATCGAAATTTCTGTCTTGAATATTTTAGAAATATGGAAAGAGCTAGATTTTAAAGCCAATGTTGGCAGAGTCTGATTTAGTATCCGCTATTTATCAAAACTTAAAGAAAATAATTAGATTTAATTAAAACTGGAAAATGTCCCAGTACAAATTGGGGACATGTTCGCACGCTTTGTAAGCTAAATATGGTATATGTCGTGGATATATGGTTATTTTGGCAACAGCTAAATAGTACAATAATATGAAACGGCGGTTTTTGCTTTAGCGGCCAAAGTAGTTTTTACTTTTAACAAAGTTTTAAAGAACGCTACTGTTTCAAATAACCCGCGTTTTTCATAATCAGCTGTAACAAAAATGTGGCATCTGGCAACGCAAGTTTCTAAGTTACTTTAACCGAAACCACTAATTTACGCTATCTATTTCCCGTTGAGAATAATTAAATGGGATCAAAATAGGGAGTTTGATTCAAAAATATTGTTTAGCTTTCTTATTGATACCCGCTGTTTTTCAAAATAACGGGAAAAAATGAAATAGTGGGATGAGTTGTTTGAAAGTAGGGATGTTTAAATAGTGGTTGGTGGTTTGTTGTTGTTTCTTTGTTGTTTTTTGTTATTGTTGTTTTTGTTTTCGAGTTGGAGGGACGTGTGCGCGCTTTGTCGAACGGAATTGGTTTTTTTCTGATTTTTTTTTTTGCCGATTTGCATAAAGTAAATTAATTTGTGCAATGCAATAAATCAAAAGCAAAGCAGTGCGCGCCCAAATAGTACAAGAAAAGAAAAAAAAAAACGAAAGGAAAGAAAAGTGAAGCGAGTGGCAATTTTTTTTTTTTCGTAACTCTTGCTTCGAACGGTGAATCCGCGCGCCCGTTTCGCCAAAGAAAAAAATTAATTTTTTTTTAGTTTTGTGATAAAACACACACCGATTTTTGTAATTGCTTTGCAAGCAATGGAGAACAAGGAATTGTAATTTTGTGTATTCCACGGCCCTCATTAAGGTAAAAATTAACAAACTGCTGAAGTGTCTAACTGTAAAAAAATTGGCAAAAATACAAACAAAATTAGCCGGAAAATAAAAGTTTTAAAACAGGACGCCGACGCTCTCTATATAAGTACATTTATATGATTGTATTTGCGTATACACATGTGTGTGTGCGGGTGTAAGATATCCTGGACGCCACTCCTTTTGCGCAAAGAAATTTATTAAAAAACAGGCAAAAAAAACGGAGAAAAAAACAAGGTAGTGTAGTGAAGCTGCGCCGGAGTTGCAAGTACACACACAAAAACATAACTAAAAACAGGAGCGAGACAGAGAGGCATATACATATACATATGTACATATATACATACATACATATATAGATGCAAAAATTGAATACTGTGCGTGTCGAGGCGCGTGATTTTGGGGTGGAGAGTAGAGATTTTCGTATATGCAATAACAGTAAAATTTGATCAATTTTTTTTCTTAGGATTGTAAGTAGCGGCATTTTTTGTGTTGTTGCGCTTCTTCCTTATTTAAGACAGAGAAAGGTAATGAGATGGGGGCAGCAGGGCGGGGTATGTGCGTGTGTTGTTGTTTGTCGGTTTTGTCTCTCTAACTGCGCAGAAGCCGCCACACAATTTTCTTTTATGCATTTTCGCATATTCCTATTACAAATTTTGTTGCATTTTTGTAGTTGCTGTTAATTTTTGTTTGCAATGCAAAATCACGAAAAGTTGGCTAACAGCTGGACCAGCCGAAGCAGCCAAGTAGCAGCAGCAGCACCTGGCCATAAACCTGCATTAACAGTTAATTCGTGCAAAAGGTTCCTTTTTGTTGTTTTTTGTTAAAAACTGGTTTTATTTTGCTGTTTGCTGCTGTCCTTGTCTTTGCCTCTGTCTCTGCTACCCCCCGTCGTCGCTGTGTGTGTGTGTGTGTAGGTGCAGAGAAGAACCGTTGATCGACGGCTGCAGCGGCAGTTCTGAATGAGAAAGCCAAAGCAAGAAAGAGTAAGATAGCAAAACAAAAAAGGCAAATGACTTTGGTTGTTGTTGCTTTTGCTTGTTGTTGTTTTAATACCCTTTCGCTGAATAATAATAAGGCAAAGCGGGCCTTATGACGTTTCCTTATTTAGTTTTTCTTCTTTAACTTTGCGAAAAATGTGTGTAGATCGATAAGATAAAATTTCGAAAATGCAAAAATGAATGTGCAGTCGAAGTTGCCTAAAAAACAAATTCGAAAGTTATAAAAAAATACATTGAGAAGATGGTGTCTTTAAAATTTATTCAGTATAGTACAAATGTAAGTAACAAAAGAGTTACTAGTTTTCGCAATTCTTAAGAACATTGCGCAACCATTTTTATATCAAAATTTCGACTGTAGTGAATGATGTTTGGGTAAGTGTATAAAGACTTTGTCATATCAAAGGGCATTTAGTCTGTCGTCTCTCTCTCTCTCTCTTTGTTATTCTTATTTGTTGTGCGTATGCAAATAATGCAATTGCATCGCATTTCCTTGGTTTTCCTTGCATTTTTCATCCACTTGCTGCAATTGTATACAATTTCACCCTCTTTTGTTTTGTTGTCGTTTATTTTATTTTTGTTTTTTTTTTTTGTTTTTTGTTTTCGTATGCATCGCGTGCTGGCCATTTTTCGTTTATTTTTAGTTTGCGGAATTCTCGTTTACCAAGCATATTTAATTTCAAGCTGTTCCATCTTCTTTTTGCCTTCTTCTTTTGGTAGCCCTTCCTCCGCCATCTTCCCTTGGCCTGTGTTGTTATTGTTGTTGTTGCTGCGTTTTCTTTGTTCTTGTCGAGAAACAATTGCGCTTCAAGTCATTTCACTCTCTCAGAGCCCATCCACAACAGCGACCACGACAAGAAGGGAGCAACGAAAGATTTACAAAAAAAGAAACATTTAAATACCCTCTAAAAGTCTCGAGATAATTGAAAAGTACATATGTATATTCAGAAAGCAGCAGGATCAAGATCAAATCGATTAACGATAAACTTAGCAAGACGGAACACAAGATTTGGCTTCATTCTCTAACGATGAATACCAACAGAATTTGTAACTTCTAGAGCAAAAAGCCATCCTGGGCTTGCTTGTGCGGTCACTCAATTGTTTCTGCGCTCACACACCAGCTATGTAGCAGCAGGTCTTTGCCAGGTATTCATCTATTCGATATTGTGTGTTGTATTTAATGTTTGTTATTTTGCGATTTAAAATTTATGGTTAACTTTCTCGCCTACGCTTAATTACTGTATTAATTATACATAATTAATGAAACCTAATCACTGCAATTTATTGGACAAATGTTAATTTTTTCAATATGCAAATAACTACTTAAGTTATGTTAATTTGTTAGTTTTTTTTTCTGAATTGTGGAAAATGTTTTTTAAGCAATCAAAAAAAAAAAAAGAAAAAACAAATTTTTGCAGAAAAACCCACGCGACTCGAGCGAACCAAAATCTAGTTTTTTTTCCACTCACCCCTCTGTCGCCAGCACCCTCTGCCTCCCCCCACCAAAGACAATATAGTAATAGTTGACTTTTGCCTCACGACGCGAATTGTGTCGCCTCTCTGATCTCGGTTTCGTTTCGTTTCGTTTCATTTGATTTTTAAATGGGTAGCAAATGTCGCATTTACTTTTAGTTTTTCTATGCTTTTTGTGTATATAAGCAGTTAAGGCTTTATATGGTGACTTGTGGCTGATCGAATCACGATCATGATCATGCGGCAAGGGGGATAGTAGCGAGCAATTCATCAGTTTGGTTTGGTTTGATTGCCTTAAGGAAAAGCAATCATAAGGCTTACTACAAAATACACACACTGCCATTTGTAGATCATTTGGTCTTTGCGGTTGTACCAAGGTTCAGTGACCAATAAATAATTAGAGAAAAAAAAAACTGTCAAGTTTATGTCTATGACTGAAGTATTTTTTGCCATATCAAGAAGTGTTCCTAGAACGCCTTCCATGAAGCTTTCAAGATAACCCCAATATATATGCATTTACTAAGTTTACTCAACACTAATATTGATCTAATTTATAGTTCATTGGCCCAGGCACAAATGTTTATTGATAGTTTTTACCAGCAGCAGCAGCAGCAGCAGCAAAAGCAGCTGCATGGGATAATAGCTCTCCTCTTGCCTCGTATTTCACCCACCCCTCTCTTCAAGTGTAAGCCACTTGGGGGCACTTTTTGTGTCCACTTGTGTCCAACGTGGAATGAACCGCCGTGCAAAAACAACTTGAAACATGTAGCAAAAGCTTTCAGTTTGGTGGTTAACACATGGTAACATGTTGGTTGGTTGCTTGCTTGCTTGGTGGGTTGGGCAAGCAAATCGACCGAACACCCCGCAGCCCACAGCTCCCCTGCCCCCGTCGTTCCCCGACATTAACATACATTTGTCCAAAGAGTGCTTTTTAACCCTTCTGTTGTCTGTTGTCTGCCTGTTGTCTGATGATGCTAGAAATTGTGTAATTGAATTGCATAAAGTAAGAATTAGATGTGAATTTTTATAAAAAATTGCATGACTTGCCACGCCACGCGACGCCCCTTAAAATATTGCATAAGATTTAGCCATCTAATTATAAATGTTTGTGTGTGTGTGTGTATTTTTCCACCATTGATACTTGTTAAAAGAAAAGCTTATTTATGCATAATTCTCGTGGTTCTGGTTAATTTCCAGTACGTATTTTATGCCCTGCCCAAAATAAAGACCATCCCCAAAGGGAATGGCCAGGCCCACACAAACACACATACACAGCTTGACCCCATTTTCCAGGTCCTAACCACAAATTAGGTCTAATTTGTAAATTGACTATATTAAAAAGAGGCAGCAACAAAAAAAATTTGTGTCTACCTGTCAATATTTTTAGGTTTGACTTGGCCCATTCATTAGCTTCATTTTCATAGAGCGCTCTTCTCGATGCACTCATGTGTGTGCCTAAAAGGGGTGAGCGGGTGTACAATGGGGGAAAGCTATTTAAAGAAAAGGAAACAAAAAAAACTTTCCAGAGGAAGGAAACAGTCTAATGTGAGTGAGTAAGTGAGTGAGTTATAGTTAAAAGTTTCTCTTCATTTGAGACACACGCCTACCCTTTGGCGAAAACTTGCAAAGAATCTAGCAACTGAACGTTTTTAAAGTCTGAATGGATGGATTAAACTTTCTTACCGTTTCTCAGATGAAGATAGACTTAGACAGATATTTTTATACCCAGATAATGTCGTTCAGGGAACTGAGCAAAAAAATAATAAAAATTTAAAATAAATAACAATTATCAAGAAGAGCAGGCAGTCCTATTTGTAATTTGCCATCCCATCAATATGCTGACTTAGGCCCTTGGTCCAACCGTCCCATATACAAATGCAGAAATAGATATTTCAATGGATTTGTGTATTGGACAGTTAGGTTTTCTTTTGCCATGGATAAGGCTAGAAGAATAAAGGAAATTGTGTTTGCATTGCATTTACCGAAGCTTTATGTTTCTCCCTTCTTTTTTTTCTTTCTCCCACTTTTTTTTCTCTGTCTTTGTCTTTCTTCCTGTTTCCTATTATCGCAAACTTTCTAAGGGTTGCATTTTACGTTGTTCCTTGTGCAATTGCATTGCAGCTTCTGTGCAAAAAAAAAAAAAAAAAAACTTAAAGTACTTAGATTATGGCGAAGTTTATATACCCTTGCAACCCTTTATTATAATATATGTACATACATATCTCATTACGTTTCAATCTGTGTCTATGATATCTGAATCCGGCCAACTGAAGAATAAAGAACTCATGCTGCTTCTTCGCCCTTTACTGCTGAACAAAAATATATATATATATATGTATATATGCACTTTATGGTGTTTCGGACGTGTCATTCTTTGCGTTGTTTGTAACCAAATTTTACAATACCCTCTGCAAAGGTATGAAAAGAAGTACAGTAAAACCAAAAACGAAACCAAAGCCCAAGACCCAAGACCAAGATTAAGTGTGAACACACAAAGTTCCTCCGTGTGTAAGTGTGTGTGTGTGCTTAAGGTTGAGTCAACTTTGCATTGCCTTCGCCCTTTCTTCTTCAGTCTCTTCTTATGCTGTTGTAGTTGTCACGCCTTTTGCCTTTTGTCCTGCCTGCCTGCCTGCCTGGGTGCAGCACTGGAGTCTCTCAGTCTCTCCGTCTCAAGCTCAGACTTCAAACTTCACGCTTCTTGCTTTAGCTTTAGCTTCTGCTTTAGCACTTTATCTCTTGACAATGACAGTCGGTTGATGTTGACGGGGACCGAACGAGAACGTAGAACGGAGAACGCGTGTGCCATAAATCAATAATTTGTGCCTCTAGTTCGCTGTCTCCCTCTCTGGCAGACGACACTTTTCTGAATGGGATGTGACAGGAATGTGCCAACTGACTGTGCCGAACAGTCAACCCGGCCAGCCAGCCAGCACATGGATGGCACCATTAATGGGAAAATTTGAAAAAAAAATATGACACGACCGATGACCGACGTTTCTTCTTCATGCCCTTAAAAATCCTCCTTCTGGAGGAAAAAAACTATCAGAATAACAAAAATGAATTTTCCCCCAAATATTTGACAGCCAACAAAGAATGAGGCCAACTACAAACAAATTGACAATAGATTTCGATTCCCATTGTTACCATTGTGAATACTAAATCCATTCCAAGGCCATAATTTGCTTAAAATGCAATCATTTTAAAGTCCTTTTAATAGTTACTTAGCTCGTTGCTAATAAATCTACAGAGAAAAGTACACAGTCACCATGAGAAGTTAATGTACGTCTGCAGCTATATAGAAGAATCAATTTCCGTCCCTTTTTCGAGTGTTAAGTTGAAAGTTGTAAATGGAGTTTTCAATTTTTTGTAAAATTTTGTTTACTAATGGTGTTTTTCATATTAGTTTTTTTTATGTTTTTGTTTTTTAATGCTGTTGTTTAAATTCTATTTTAGTTTTAGTTTTCTTATGTTTAGCTTTAAAATATTTTGTTTTATCTTATTTTTGCCTTTAACAATTAGTTTTTATAGTGAATGGTTTCTAATTTAAATTAAGTTATTGACATCCAATTTCAATAATATATTGAATTTTTTCTAAAATAGTTGTTATCAATATTTATTTTCAACACTTCATTCTTTTTTGATTTTCAATTAAAATTTCTATTCTTCAGTTTTTGTTATTCAATTTAAATGCAAAATTGTTGCATTTATTTTTCAGTTCAAATTAAATCTTAGCCTCTCGGCTGACTGTTTATTTAATAAAACAAATTCTGTTCAATTCAGTGGAAAAACACAAATTGAAAGTGCTCCACATTTGTCGTTTGGTTTTTATGTTTTTTCTTTTTTTTTTTTGTCATGGAAGTCAACTAATTTTTGTATACAAATGTATGACAAATATGTATGAAAAAAATCCAATTAAAAACAAAATGAACAAACAAATACAAAGAAAATAAACAAAACAAACAAATGTGTTAAAAAATATAAGAGAAATCAACTAAAAAAATGTTCGTATAAATCAAATTTATGGACAAAGAAGCGATTAAATGATGACGAATAAGAGAATTATGACGATGATGATCATGATGAAGATTGGGGTTGGCGTTGGGGTTGGGGTTTGGAGATGATGAGCAAGAATCTGTGGCACACATAGTTCAAATAAGTGAAAAGCCAGCCAATTCGTCGCTGATGATAAGACTTTGCAAAATTGAAACACACTTGAGATTGTTAATGGCTAATCATTGAAGTAATTAGTGATGCATTTCGCAAAGCGAAAATTGATTTTTAATGTCTGTGTTAGCGCAGCTGCCGATGCTGATAAGAAACACAGTTAGCATCTCTGCTAACACAGAGAATAGGAAAAACCAAGCAAAATCTCACAGACAGCGTGACTATCATGTGAATTGCATAAGACAAAAAAATGCTGCAATTGCTTTCGGTTTGTGGGTGGGTGTGCGGGTGCGGGTTCCGGGGAAAGGCTGTCAAGGCTGTATCTATAGAACAATGCAATGCAATAACAACTAGTCGATATCTTCAGGCGGTCAAAGCAGTATCGTCTGAATAGACACCCCATATCGAATCACTTTGACTTCGACTTTTCCAACTAATTTTAAATGAATCTAGCACTTTTCTATAGAGTTGCGCGGCGTAAGAAAAGTTTTTGTGCCATTGAACGCCATGGATAACCCCTTGCTTAAGCGTCAGCTAATTATTTAGTAAGTTTGATTCAAATTTCATTTCAAGGTAACCCTTTGTCAAATGTTGATTACAGGGTATAAGAGAATCTCCAACTGCATTTGCATGTTTCAAATGTTTAACTGCTGCACTTGGCTTGCCTTTCAAGAAAGAGGCAGACCGATAGACACAAAGGGAGAGAGGTAAAGAGAGAGATAGGGGGAAAATGGCGTTGGCGTTGGCCCTGGCATGGAGTGATGTGGACATGGATATGGCAGAGAGACGGGGCAAAGTTAGCAATTGGCAACAGTTTGCACTCTAAGCGGATTTCGTTTGGGGTTTCTGTTTGCTTTTGTCAAGCGAGAAAAGTAAAAAAAGAGACATAGAGAGTTTAAGAGTGAGATGCAATGACAAAATGAATATGCACATATATATATATATGTACGTATGTTTGTATATAAAAGAAAAAAATCCATAAGAAATGTAAGCGAATTTTCTTTTCCCCCTTTCTTCGCCCAGGCGTTTTCTCACGTCGGCAGCAAAACCATAAAAGTTCCAAAGTCAAGCTATGAGAATGTTTGAAGTAGTAAAAGGATATAGATTTCCAAAGGTATAACGTTGACTTAAACATTTATGCAAATGGAGAGAAAATGATGCTTGTAAAAATATAGCCGCCACCCCCAACCCCGCGCCCACTCCGTTGGAATTGCTCTAATCTTAGCCCCCCATTTCTTGCAGTTTGAAGACAAGCTGGCTTTTGAAAAACATTTGGAAGAATTATTATATATTTACCGCCTTTTCAATGGGTTTTGAAATTTCGAGAATGCAATGCTCTTCAAACAGGGAAAGAAGCGAGAGGGGAAGTAACTTTGTAGCGAAGTCTTACCATGGCTTCCCTGAACTCCACCGTTCTCCCTCTCTTTTCCTATGTCTATATATAGTTAGTTGTTTATAGTATTCCATTCCCATATCAAACCAAGTCTAGATTGTATCTTTCGTTCTAAGCTTTTAATTTCTTCCCCCATTTGTTTTCGTGTCTTTTACAATTTCCGCATGTTGCATATGGAGATAATACTTCTAAAGCATTAAATATCTACGAATGTATGTACCTATGTAGCTGTCTGACTTCTGACTTCAACATGACAAATTACATATATCGAAATTGTGTGTAGCCAAAAACAAAAATCACAATTTGTCACATATAACAAGTTGTTGTTGTTTATTTTTTTTTTTTTGTTGCCCTCTTGATGCTCTTGATTATTGTTATTATTATTGTTGTTGCTGTTGCGGGCCAAAAGCGTTAAATTCCAATGGCCACGCTTTAACGGGCTTTTTTTTTTGTTGACATTGTCACGCTCTCGCCATGATCTTTCTTTTTTGCTCTTTATTTCCCTTTCTTTTAAGTTGTGTGTGTTTTTTCGCTTTCATTTGGTCGCGCTTGATGGGGGCGAGGTGGAGGGGGAACTGGTAGGGCAAAGGCGACCAAATGTCTGACTCGCATTTGTCGTCATTTGTCAAACGTGAACGCGCGCGCTGAAGTGGTCGATGGAGGAGGAGGCCGCGGAATGAGAGTGGAGGTGACGTTGGAGAGAGGGTCGACCTTTTTTGGTTGCCAACTTTACATACCCTTTGCAATCCGAAGGGTAAATGGGCATATTAGACTTGGAAAAATATGTTAGAATTTTGTCTTAATATGAATCGGCAGTCCATTTGGATGCACAACTTAAGGTCCATAACATCTTAAATTGGTTAGGTTAGGATTTGCAATGTGCGGTTATGTAAGATTGGTTTGTTAGATTAAAACAAAATTTAAAAAGGCAAAGTTAGGGTATGTTAGGTAAGGCAAACATATGTAAGGATTTTAAAGAAGTTTGCAAAGAGAAACTTCTATGAGATGTTGCAATATTCTTTCAGACTTTCTCTCCAATTACACAGTAAGCTCAAATCGAAGACCTTGCAGGGCGTAGCAAAAGTTTTAATTATAAGTGTGAACATAAAAAAAAACACTTGTTTAAATTTTAAACTTGTTTTAATATAACATTTTGACACATAATTAAGCTATCGTCCACCCCGTGTTTTTTTTTGTTTTTTTTTTTTGGGTATATTCAATTTGCAAGTTGACGTTATTTCATTTCATTTCTGTCACTTCACTTCGTCAGTTTTTGGTTCGAAGAAGAAACCGACCAATGGACCGTTGTCAACTTAACTTGGACATTCCTGTGGTAGTCGACAGAATGTTGAAGAGTTCCTGTTTGCTGATTTCTTTCTAATGAAATCCGTCTTAGGCCATTCGCCTTTTTTGTGTCATTATGGCCAGCTTAGACCCGGCAGCAACTCCTTTTCTCTCTTTCTCTCTCTCACTATTTCTTTCTCTCTGCAACTCTTTTGCACTCTGGTCAATTAAAAATTCTTGATTTGCAGTTGCTATTGCCCTGAGAAAATGCTTCACAGTCTACTCAGCCCACTCAGTCATGCAAGAAGTTAGACCCCACGGGGCTAGAAGGAAACCCTATTAGTGTCAAGTTCATTGCCACAATACGTAAATAGACAGGCCCATCCAGTCAGCCAGCCAGACAGCCAGCCAGCTAGCCAGCCAGCTGGGGGAGTTTCCATGGGCTTTTCCCTTTTCATTAAAATTTATTATGCAAAATTGATATTGACCAAATATTGGCCGGAAAGCATTTCATTAACTCCCGAACAAGTAAGCAAGCACAGCAGCTGTCTGTAAACTTGTTTACAAGTCCGTCCAAAGATGATAACAACGACCACATGGGGCCACCAGATTGCCAAGAGGTTTGAGGAAGTGTATAAAATGGCCTGCTATCCATTGAATTAATCAATCAACGCAAAAGTGGATTTGGTTAAGTCGGGAAATTGTTTATTGAAACAAATAAAATGCGTGAGGTCTTATCTATTAATAAGGCGCGTGATTTTGTTTGTCCACACAATGAGTCAACGACGTCAATATCAATACCAACAATATATACAATTTGAATAGTAGCTATCTTATCACCAATATGGGCCATAATAATCAAACATTTTTCTGTATTTTTGCCTCTATGTAAAAGTGAAAAAATGTTGCCTTGAATATGCAATTAAAAATTGACTTGCCCGCCTGGAGGGAAAACCTTGAAGAAAAGCATTTTTCTTTGGCAACGACAATAATTTATGGCTCTCTGACAGAGAGAGAAGAGTAGGTAATAATGATGGCCACAAAGGGAAAAGGGGCAAAAAGGAGGAGTCAGTGAATGGCCAGGTGTTTGCTGCTTTCGGGAAAGTTGTTTAAAAATTTGTGGTACTCAAAGCAAAAGCAAAACGGAATATTTAACTCGTTGGATATTGATACCTCTTACAAAAAGGTTATTTCTAGTTCAATTCAATTTTTTTAATATACTTTTTATGGCAATTTCAATTTCAATTGCAATTCCAATTCCAATTGCAATATGCTTGAATGTTTTTCTACATTTTTTTCTTTTCTGCTAACCTAAAAACGTCCGAGAGTATTATTTACCTGCAATTAAAAATATATGTGTAAAAAGATAAATGTATCGCACCATATTCCCCCCCGTTCTCCCTTCCCACTCTTCATTCATTCGTTGCACCACTTAGTCCAACGCTTACATGGTACAACGCGCTTTGCTAATTTATGATCATAATTTTACACTCGCTAGTTTGCTCTCTCCCTCTCCCTCTCCCTCTCTCTCTCTCTCTCTCTCTCTCTCTCTCCCACTCTCTCTCTTTCTTGCTCTCTATGGTTTTACAATGCAATAAATGTCTAATTTATTTTTGCAGTTAGCTAAGTTGGGTTAATGTTACGTGAATGGGTTTAAAATGGCTTAGATTAGTATATCATGATGATGAAGAGTTCAAGTAAATGGCAAGAAAAGGTGCAATATATATTCTATATTTATGTATATGTCCAAGAGGCATTCCACTACAGATATATGTATGTGTATACATACATACATACATGATCAGCCAAGAAGATATGTGTGAAGAATTTACAATGTTAGAAAATTATAATTCGCATTCATTTTAAATGCCAAGAGAAGACAAAATATAAATTATAAATAAATGTAAAAACTACGAAAAACTGCTAGTTTTTGAATACCCTAAAATATCAATAGCGAAAAGGACATCATTTGTGTCAGTGTGTCCCTCTGCTCTGTCTGTGTCTCTTGGGTTTTCTACTATTTGTCGGCATCGAACATATTAAAAATTTTATAGGTAGACTTCTTATATATTGCAGCTATATCGGTAGATATCGTATGCGTATCGGTGGTCGTATGAGACCACTATATAACATGGCTCTTATTGAAACAATCTGTCGTCAATTATATTTTTACAAGTCACTTAGAAATGACTTTTCCGCAAAGCACTATATATTAAGAAATATTTCCTCCAATCCCTTCCCTATCAGATACGATTGATCTGTGTTGGTGTAGTCACAATTAAGTTAATACTTTACTTGCAACTCTACATTTTATTTTACAATAATTATTAAGGTTCTTGCTTTATGTTATTCATCGAGGAAAAAAAGGCAGTTTCCTAGTTGCAAATCATTTTAATTTCAATTTAAAATCGTAAAAAATGAAATGATTTGACTGAAACAAGGTTTTATCCAATCAATGGTCGAGCATTTGATTTGTCTTTGCCTAGTTTTTCTGTTAAGCTTTAATATGCAGTTTCTGATTGAATTTAGCTTGGAAGAACGATAGATTCCTGTTGACATTTTGAGACTAGACTGACTGGAATATATATCTCTGAGTTTCTCTTAGTGGATGGAAAGTGGTAATAACTTGTCATTAGAATCTGTCACAGGAGGCGCATTCAATTACAATCAATCAAGATTTCTCTCTATCGCTGAACAGTTGCGCCAAAAGCGCTCAATAATCATTAGTTAATCAAGGTTATTGGGATTGGGATTGAAACTGCCTGGTTGGTTGGCCTGTTGCCGTCTGCCGTCTTAAACTTGATTTGCCATAGGCGTGCGGCGTTGTTGTCGTCGTAACGGTTTTTCGATATCGGATCGCGGCTAAAGATGATTATCAATTTGATGGTGATGCTGATGCTGATGTTAATATTGATAATTACGATTATAAGATGGTGTATAAATCATAACGCGATTGATTATAATTATTAGATGGTTGTCTCTCATAATGAGAAGAGCGGCGACGGGCGACGGGCTTCGGACGACCTTAGAGCAATCTGGTTTACTTTTTTTTTTGTTGTTTTTTTTTTTTACCTACAAATCTTAAGCTCTCTTTTGCTATGTATGCTATGTATGTAACTTGAGGCTTTTATGTAAACTGAGTCTTGTAAATTACATTGAAGGTTCTTCATGTCATGTTCAAGTTTTATTACTGGTAAGAGAGAGATAGCGAGAGAGACTATATCAGGCCAGGTGTTGTGTGTGGTTCCTTCTTCTTTACCATCTACCATCATCATCATGCTTAGCTTGACTTTTTATGGCATCATAAGTTGAATTGATGAGACGACGACGACGACGACGACTAGTGAGAAGCAGCAAGCAGGGCGCAAAGTAAACAACTTTTTTATGACCTTTTTTGGTTAGGCAAAAGATGAGCAGTTTTGCCAATGTAATCGCTGAAATTGGTTAGACTTTAAATGGGATGCTGGTTTCGGCCATATTAAGACAGTTTTGAGGCAAAGCACAAACTTCTACCACACTTCCAACTGAGTTGATAGAGTAATAAACAGCAGTGGCGAAAGAGTGTAGATAAGAATTCCTTACACGTATGTAGGTGGAATGAATTAAAGTTGAAAGCAAAACGCAAATCTTCTAATTGTGGCGTTTTACCACTAACAATCTAAAAAGTGCTAACTACTTCTATATAAGACAAGCGCACCAATTAACGCCTAAGATTTGAGGTAAGGTTTTGCTAAATTGTTTTTAATTACATTTTTAAGACCACCAAGACTTACGATTAGGGAAATCTTTGAATTTTTGAGGTTATAGGCAAGGCAATCCTAGGTTTATTTGTGCTAAAAACAACAAATTTTGAACGCAATGCTTTATGAGCATTTGGAACCCTAATCCAAACATCTTTCAAAATAACTTTGCTTGTTTAGATTGACAAAGATTAGAAGGCAATTGACAATAAGATAATCACAATCTCAATGGCAATCCATTGAGAACTGACCTATACCAATTCCCACCACTTGACTTTCTTTAGTCAACACATTATGGGAAACTAGTAGTGCTTGCTGCTGGTGTTCTCTGCTCGCTCAATTAAACCCTCTAGATTCTCTAAGACCTATCCCACTGACTGACTTGGAAAAAACGAAACTTCCACCACAAAACTGAGCTTGACAGCACACACAATAAACCAAACCGAAGGCAGACAGAGTGAAATTGTTGGTAGTACAACAAACAATAAATTAGACAATTACCAGGCGTTGAATGATTTCTCAGCTACGGGGTTTTGGTTTCAGTTTCAGTTGGCGGCATTATTTATAAGCTTACCAAACGAACAAAACGAAAAATTGGTAAAAATGGGAAGAGAGAGAGAGAGGGGGAGACTATACAAAAAGATGACGCTACGTTTATTTATTTTTTTTTTTTCAGTTAGTTTGACAGGTGACACACCACCAGGGCGAAGGGGGAGGGCAGAGGCTATCTGAAAACAGTTGTTAATGATGCTGATGGATTCCAGTAGTCGTTGGCGGCCAAAAAACATGTATGGTATATCAATTGGTTGCACTTTCTCCGCCTCTACCACCAGTTTGTTGATGTCGCTCTGCTGGTCGCACTCGATTAAGCTCAACTTCGTCTACAATGTTGTTGTTTTTGTTGTTGTTGTTGTTGCTGTCGTCTTCAACAAATAAAACTAATTGCTTCCGTTTGAAACACATTTCACCTATTCTCCACCGATTTCCAACTAATTTTGTATGCCTTAGAGGGGCCCACAAAATGTAGCAATTCTGTGATACGGTTCAATGAACTAAATCTTCCTTCTTCCTCTCTCCCATGGGCAACATTTTTAACATTTGTTTTCTTTCTTGTATTTTGCAGAAATTTGCATTTTCATCTTGCGCAAAAAAGGCACACAACAAAAAAAAAAAAAGAAAAGAAAAGAAAAACAACGGAAAAAAAACACGAGAAAAATGCTGACACAGCTGAGCCCAACATTGGTTTGCTGTTGACTGAGTGACGCTGACGCTGACGCCGACGAAGACGAAGAAGACGACTGCAGCAACGCTTGAAGTACCACCACAATCACTCGAAAACAAAAAAAAAACATCAACAACAACAGCCAAAGGAAAACCGTGGATCAAAAATTTCAATCAGCTCTATCAACTGCAACGGCAACAGCAACCACAGTAATGACAACAAATTACACAAATGCAGCCTGTTCTTGGGCGTAATTGAAACTTTTTTCACGACAATCCAAAAAAAAAAAAAAACTAAACAAAAGTTCGTTGAGAAAACGGCATTCGATACAAAATTCGGCATAAAACAAGAAACGGTAAGAAATTGCAATTGCTTTCCCTACCCCTCCTCTCTAATGACTAACTTTCCAATATATTAAAATTTGGTGCTAATGAAAGTAAGAAGGAGTTACGAAAATAGCGTTTGTTGGAATCACTGTCTTCTGATCTTTTGAACTTGTTGAATTCGTACCACCAAACGTTATTTCGGTGAAATCTTTTGATAATCTTTCTAATATGTACAACTATCTGGCAAATGTTGCACATATTTCTCTGCACGAACTAAAAAAAAAAGAGATGGGGTGTATGGGGGTTGGTAGGGCAAAAGCCCTACTACAACTATCAAAAACAAACCAGGGATGCAGCATAACCTCGATTTATTTTGAAAGTTCAGTCTTTTAGTATTGCGAGGGCTGTCACACAAAAATTTTGGTTACATACGGAGAGCAGTAAGTGTGTGGAGACTTGGATGATTGGAGCTGAAATGTGGGAGGTGTCTGTGTGAGTGTGTGTGTGTGTGTGTGTGTGCAGTGCAAAAATGTATGAAAATAAAAACACAAAATAATTCATTAACAATGTATAACATCTTGCCCCTTGCTGCCCTTACAGACATAGCCAACCAGATTATTGATTTTGGAGAAGGAGACATCCCACAAACATTCACAGCCACTGGTTAGATATGTAATGTTGAATTTGAGGAATCGACTATCCCAGATCTTGACGGCACCATCTGCCGCCCCACTAACGTATCTCTGTCCATCCGGTGAGATATCCACCGACATAACTATCGAACTGTGTCCAGATAGAGTTTCACGCACTTCACCGGTTGGTACATCGATCATTTTTACCGTAAAGTCATCGCAAGCTATCAGAATGAATGTTTGATTGGGATCAAATACCATACGTCGTATGGGTTGCTTGAAATCAATTTTCTTGATTAACGGGGCGGACAAAGTGCAATGGAAAAGGTTGAGAAACCCGTCGACATCACCCGAAGCCAAGTATATCAAATCAGGACTGACACAGACGCTCACAATCTTTTGCTTCCGTCCGGTATCGAAAGAGGCGCATAGCTTTCCGTCTTCAGCACTAAATTTATATACATGACCTAATCCATTGCCGCCATAGATAAATCTTCCCGATGGATCACATGCAACGGACCAAAAATGATTTACAGACTCCCATCCAAGGGATTCAAATCGCATGCCTTGTTCCACATCCAAAACAGATAATAGGCCATCCACAGAGACAGTAGCAAGGGTTTTACTATCAGCACTCATGTCCATATAGTGAACACCCAAACTGGGCAATTTGTGGCGATGTATTGCATTAAATGTGGTGTTTAACTGATCGTCACATAGAATCTCAGAGATTTTGATCTCCGGTTTGTCGCTGCCAGTAGCAATAAATTGTCTCTGCTTTCCCCGGTGATATTCCAAATGTTTCAGACGTCTACGTTCATCAATTGGTAAATCGTCTTGATCAGTCTTCTCTTCCTCTTCCTCGCCATGGGGATTCTCCTCGACCTTCTTCTCTGCCTTGTCATCATCGGTTGGAGTTTTCAATACTCCACAAACACAGGACCACACAGTTTTTTTCGTTACACATCCTAAGGAATAAAAGTCTATGTATTCTCTTGATCGAAAGGAACTTGAAAAGCCTCCCCTCCCCCCACTACCCTTAGAGTGAATGTTTTGTTTGTACACAAAAATATGTAAATTGGGATAGAGGACAAAAAAAAAACAGAGGACAGGTTGCTGCTGTTCACTCTCTCTCCCTCTTCTCCGTTCTGCTCTTGTCTACTCAATGCTAAAGTCAGCTAAAAATAGTTGTCTCCCCTGCCACATTGGTGGCAGCATCAGGAGGCAGCTGCTTCTGGTGCTGCTGCTGGTTGGGTTCATTCCAAGCCACTGACTCATGTCTGGATTTAGCATATAAATTGATATATGAAATGACATCTATGTGTATGTAGTTACTCTTTCCACAATGCACATCATTTGTCAGGCTTATTATAAAAGGCCCCTTTTCTCCCTCCACCACACAATCAAAGATCAATATCCAAAAATACATTGCTTGATAATTTAAATCTTATGACCCACCATCTGAGCACCTTCTCTGCCATTTCTATCAAATTCTTAGTATCCGTTACGATACGAATCGAAAAGGCGGGTTCTGGCTCTCTCTGGCGCTTATCCTATTTACGAACTTGCCACAAGATGCATTACTTGAACTTTCAAGTTGGCCGAGTCCGCACAAATAGCTACCAACCTACCCACTGACTCTCTGCCCGCCGTCTAGTTTTATAGTCTAGGTCCAGTCTCCCCACTTCAGTTGCAACCCACACACCGAATGAAACAGCAACAGCAGCAGCGGTGGCGACACGCGTGCAGACTTGCCAACTTGTTTTCCCACCGTTTAATTGGCATAATTTGTCTAACAAGAACAACGAACCAACAGAGAACAACCGACAACTTGTTTTGTATTCAACATCAAGTGAATGCCAAGCTATGGGCCGGGCCTACGCGGAAAAAGAGGTGTTTACTATATACTTAGATATATGTATAGTAGTAGAAGGGAGAATTGTTTTGTTGCCACGACTCGCATACATCGACGACGCGAAGCAGCGCGCACATTGCACATTCTGAATTGAAAATTAAATCAATTGTATAAATGAAATAAGCATAAAATGTGCATAGAAAGAGGCGGCGGATATATACATCGGTGGTCAGGTGGGAAATACATACATATATAAAGAAAATTTTGACAAAGAAATTAAGAATTAAGTCGAGGGACCTGTACGTAGTTGTCTTGTCTTTGTGTTGCTTTAATAATCATTTCGTTGGATAGTTCTTTCACATGGCTTATCTTCTTTATACCCTTCTGACTATCTTGTTTCTAATTTTGTTTTTATATCTCATATCATATAGAGAAATCATTATATTTTCTGGCGCCAGAAGAAGGTTTTTTTTGTCTTCATGGGAATTTTAAACTATAAAGAGACCTCCCCAGCGGAGGCTTAAAATGAACACGTACCGAACCCTCTTCTACTACTACTACTACTACTTCTATTCGCACTAACTGCCATCTCCATCGTCATCTTTTGTGTTAACTAGAGCCCACTCTATAGTATACCCCCCTCGGACTACCATTTGGCCATTGCCATTCACAATGGGGCCATCGTTACCATTGTTGACATTGTTTTCTTGTTCACGACTCAAGAGACTGAAATTGAATGTTGACGCAATTATAACACATGAGGCTTCTGTCATACAGAGACGCCACACCACACCTGCCTAACATTACCTATAGAAAAGCATCAGTAGCAGCAGCAGCAGCTACCTACCATCATCATCATCATCATCATCATCATCTCATCATCTTTCCACCACTTTCTGCATCATGATGTGGTGTAGCCTCGACTAGTCGTCTCTGCCTGCACGTGTCGAAGCTAACGAGGGCAATTTAACATTTTGCCACTTACAATTAACATTTATGCAAAAATTAAACAATGCCTAGCTTAAATTTCTTTCCATCTATCTGCTGCTCCCCTCCCTCCTTGGGTAAACTAGTTGGTTGTCATTTGCAAAGAGGAAATAATAACCATTATTAGTGCAAATCGCAGCTACTTAAATCCCTATTATGAGTGTAGGTATCAAAATAATGGCTAGCTCAGTGTTGTCCAAGACCTGGCCTGCGATTTTGAGAGGCGAGACTTCCTTGTGTGGCAATGGACATGACCCAGAAGTCGCACATTTTGAGACATTCGGGCTACTCGACCCTTTTCTTCACTAAAAAACAGATCGGCTTCCGTCTTTAGGACATGGCAAGCTCAAACTACCCCCACTTGCTTGTGCGGCCCTTTAGGTTTATAACCCTTCAAGTTTCTTTATGCTTGTGGATTCAAAAGTAGCGTTAGTTACGTTAGATGCGGCCTTTCACTGACTGACAGTGGCCTCGAAATGTTAATAGTAATATCACAGAGAAAAATAGCAATTGCGCGTTCATATGAGCCATGGAAAAATTGAATTCCCTTTGGGGGCCAAGGACTAGTACTGAGAAGGCATCGCCATTTACAAATGACAGTAGCTCTTAGCCCAGCTGCTTATCCTTCTGTCTTTTAGTCCTTCAGTCATGTACAGTAAAGCAGTACTCGTCACTTGGCGTTGCCAATTGCTGGTCATTTTATGCAGTATTAATTTATAATGAGAGTCCCCATTGGGTAAAGTCTGTCTGTCTGATCTGTCCATCGGTCTGTCTGGTTGACAGTCATTAAATCAATATCAACTCGGTAGCCAAATAAATCTGCGAACTAGTTAAATATTTACACAGACGCAATGTGCCACATACACACACACACACACACACACATTGCGCTTGCAACATGGTCTGGGGAAGAGGGAGGGAGCAAAGCGGAGCAGACGTGATATTTTAAGTGCTGCATTTACAGCACGTTTATCTGTTGGTGGAACCAACGACCCAGACTTTCTGCTTAAGCTTTTCTACCTATGTATGTATCTATCTATTTAGCTAAGAGACCAGATCACCAGCTAAATATATCTTACGGTGTTTTTATCATGTGTGTACACCTCCGCCTTCTCTACTCTCTTCTTCCATCCTAACCACTATTCATGGTCATATGCATCACACAATTTAGCTTTAATGCATTTTCAAAACAACATTTTTTTCGATTAGATTAGATAAGCTTATAGAGCTTCCCCGCTCTATCCAGACCTAAATTTGTGTCTCGTGCTCTTTATTTTAGGAGCTCAGTGTCTGTCTGATGGGGGGGGGGAGACTGTAAATCAGACGTTGACTTCTGTGTATTTACAAAAAGCGTGCTCTTTTGACTCACTCTCCTCTCACTTACCCCCTCTTACCCCCTCTCTATGCATCTCTCTCTATGATGATGATGATGTGGAAGGTCTCTACCGATGTGAGACCTTTGTGTAGCTTTTGTCTATTATATATAGTTAGTTTTATATTTATTTTTGAAGCTTCACTATCTGTACATTCGTTTGTCTGTCTGCCTGCCTGCCCGCCCTTTCTCCCTCTACTATTTGTTGTTGACTTTGTGATAATTTTCCAAAACGTTCTGTGAGATACACGGTATAGTAGGTACTTACTCAACATTTTGGACCGAAGATTGCTGCGTATTTTCCTCTGGTTATCCTTTTCAGTTCTCTAGTTAAATATACGGCGGCGGCGGCGGCGGCTGCGACGGGTTTACACAAAGCGAAAAACTATTTTTAGTTCAGGCAAAGGGTATGAATATACAATTTAGGTTAATCAATTTTCAGACTAAATCGAATAGAACTGTACTGCTCGTTGAGCTAACTAGGAATGAGCTTCAATGTTCGACCAACGAACTGGCTTAACAAAACTAACAATGACAGCCAAGGCAAGGGTATTGTGATGGTCTTTAAAAGCATTTATTCAGATGACACTTAATGAAAAGGTGATGAAACTCTTAAATTTGTAAACTGATCGAACAGCTGAGCAGGTGAAGTGCTGCAGCAGCAGCAGCAATCAAAACAATTAGGGGCTTACCTAAATTTGCATTTTCTTTCTTAGTTAGCGGCTAGAAAGTCTTCTCATATATGATAAATATGATAAAGTCTATAAAGAATAAAGGTTTTGATCTAAAACTCTCTTCTCACATGGAAACTTCAGCATATACATAAGGCAGTTATACAAGATATTTGTTTTTGATTCAGGTAGGTCCCGGATGTATGAAATCAGCTTGTTGCTTTGTTTGTCTTCCTTGAAATGTATATTCTTATTTTCGTTAGGGTACAAAAACTGTTATACAGCTGCGCGTGTATGTGTGTGTGTGTGTGTGTGTGGGTAGTATACCTGGCCAAATTTATAAATCAATATGCTCAAGTGTCGATAACAATTTAGCAACCATTACCATTACCACCATCGACAGTTCGTACGTATCAGTAAACAAATACACAAATAACTTTCAATGCCATGTTCAAACGACATTTCTTGCTCTCTTCCGTTCTCTCGGCTTCTCTTTCATTCTCCCTGCACATATGTACATATATACATATCTATGTACATACATACATACATATGTATGTGTCTTTTCCACTCTCAATATCGAAGAAAGCCGCCCCACAATGCCATAACCCACCTGGCACTGGCATTTCTTCTTCAGCTACCTCTCGCCTCAAAAGCCACAGAAATCACTATCGCAGACTTTCACATATAACCAAAGCGACGACTACGAAAAAGGGCTTCAACAATCGCGTCGACGAACCATCAATGAATCCATAATTGTGTTTGATGTGCAAAAAGAAAAGAAAAAAAATCATAAAAAAAATCATTTAAGAAAATCATAAAAAAAAATATTGTAAATCCGTGAATTAGAGAAAATTGTCTTGTGCGAAAGTATTAAGAGAAAAATGGCTAAGGTAATGTCCCTCCCTTTACCTCACTCCCTACGCTATCTGAGGCAATATGTTTTTATCATTTTGGGTGCGGTTAGTTTACCGTTTAGTCATACATATTTATTTTTCGTAGATATCGTATTACTAATACAGTTGTGTTCCTACAAAGTAGGAAATGTGTCTTCTAATGCAATTAAAAGTTACTTTTCTTATTGAAATATTGTAAACGAAATTGTTGCTAACGAATCCCATTATAAAGTCAAGAGACAGCGCCCATTTTGAGCCTACGTATGTAAGTTTTTTTTACGATCAGTATTGCGAATTGGATGAGAGTTGCTAGCGAAATCGTACAAAACCTTTGTGGGATATATCTAAATTTCTTGGGAATCTGAAATCAATTTTTATTGTACTTTTGTAAAATATTTGCATGGTAAAGTAGACAGAATTTTTTGTTAATCATGTATAATAAATAATTGTAAAGTTTAATATCAATTTTTAAATCTATAAATGCTACTAAAGCTTCTCTGATCTCTGATCTCAATAGGTACTAGAAGTGGAGAACTATCAATAGGCAATCCAACTAAATCTACTACTAAGACAAGTTCTTAAATCGATCAAAGGCATTACATATTTTTGGCACTATCGATTGTTTTGTCCATCGATAGCTTTCCACCTCTTTTGGTGATTATTACTATCAAGTTTAAAATTGTGAAAAACTTAATTACAATATTTAAAAAAAAATACCATGTTATTTAGCATTTTTAATATATTTTGGTTATAATATAATATAGAGGTTTTGTCTTTATAAATGTTTAAGCATTTGAATACCAACTAAAGAATAAGTTTTTCTATTTCTGTATTAATGTTTTTCTCAATTTTGTTTGTTTTGTTTTTGCAGTTTCATTATGGAGAAACCCATGCAACATGCCCCAGCGCCAGTGGGTAAGGTCAGTCAAATCGCCAATATATTTCAACGTAAACCCATTGAAATTCAACCGGTTGAACAATTGAGTGCTGTGGCCGCAGCACACGCTGCAGCTGCTGCCGCTGCCGCCGCCGCTGCTGCCGCACAGGGTGCTCCGACGCCAGTGAGAACAGAGTCCCATTCGGCACGTTTCAACAATGCTCGGGCTCTGTTCGAAAAGCTGGGCGTGGAATCAAATTCGAATGTGAGCTCGAGACTTTTGCGCAGCGGATCACGTGAGGATAATCTGTGCGATAGTTCGGATCGTTCATCATCCCGGTCATCGGATCGCTCGCAGTCGCCCCCAAAGCGTAGGACACCATTTCCATCGGGTGCCTCGCTTATACAGAATAACAATAATAGCGGAGCAGGCCAGAATGGTGGCGCCGGTGGTGCGGGTGGAGTGGGAGAGCAGTCACGTTTGACTAATAGTAAATTCATTGTAGAGCCTTCAACTGCTGGCCAAACAGTAAGCGGCAAGTTTAGCCAACACAATTTGATGCGTTTGAAATCAGCTGACGAAGTATCAGTTCATGGCGGACAAGGATCGGGAGTTGGTTCAGTTAGTGCTCTATTTGCTACATCTGCTGCGGATAAACCCGAGAAGCCAGAACGTAAATTCAATTCTCGGGAGCTAATTGAGAAGCAAAAGAAGTGGACTTCACACTTTACCAAAACCAAAAGCCCTCGTACACCCAGCGATCTCAATCGTTGTGACATCATACGCACCGTCCCGGGCACCGGGCTCATAATGGACAACAGCGAGAAGGTGGTGATGGTGGCGGCAAAACCAGCAATGGTTGAGCCACCGAGTCCACCCACACGCACACAGGCCGGCCCGGCGCAATCACAGGTCACAGGAGGAGGTCCGACTCCGCCAGAGATAAAGCCACGTAGTGGAAAAATTGGAAGTCCTGTCAAATCTCCTCCACTGCCGCCCATACCGGCGGCCAAGCCAAAGAACGTTAGTCCTATCAAATTTAATCCCGAGCGTTTACGTAGCTCACCAACTAAAACTAACACGGATGCACAGCCGCCACCTCCGCCAGCCAAATCAGCCGCTGTAACAGCGGCCATGCAACGTTCCCTGCTGCAAGAGGAACTCCTACGAAACAGTAATAATTGCGCCGATCAAACACAAGCGCCCATACCACCCGAGAAGCCACGAAAGAAGTCCATTGATCTCATTGAGGAGTCACCGGCGGCGGCGGCGGCGGCCAGCACTAATTGCTCCACACCGTCGTCATGTGCGTCACCCACTAGTTCAATGAGCACTCACAGCAGTGCCTACAAACGTGGCTCCTTGGACGCGAATGCTCCTGGACTTGGCCAGGGACAGAGCTACGGTTCTGCCGGCAATGGTCTAAGCGGCAGCACCAATTCAGCCGCCTCTGGCTCACCTGTGGCTAGTGCCTCATCTGGACCATCATCGCCCGTCCATACAGAGGATGAAAAACAGGAAAACGAGTCAACCGAGAAATCCGAAATCGAACATTATTCGTATAACAATTACAATAGTATGCCACGACGACGACGTAGCGAAAATGAAGGTGAGTTCAAAATTCTATTTAACTACACACACACACACACACACACACATACACAGGTCAATTTAAAACTTTGTGAAATGAACTTTGTACGTCTGAGTTCAAACACCTCTTTTCTCTTGGTATCTCTCTCTCTCTCTCTCTCCCTGTTTCTCTTGATGGCAGGCAGGTCGAGTTTTGCTTCCCTTTTAGATCCCACATTCATTTACTATACAAGTTTTCTAAGCTTTGCGCAAATCGTGACTCCGACGCTTCACTGCCTCCTGCCTGCTGCCTCCTGGCTTCTGCTTCAGTTGCTGCTCTGTGTTGGCTCTCTAGTTGGCTCTGAGGCAAATTCCAATATGGGTCAAACAGCAGGCATATCAAATGCAGCCCCCCAACAGAAAAGAACAGAACAGAACGTCGTCGAACGAAGACAACAACAACAACATTCCGTTGTGCCTATGCCTAGGCCTTTGCCCATCATCATCATCATCATCATCATCTTCGTCGTCGTCCACTTCGTTGTCGAGTGCAATGCCTACAATCTGTCGTCGACCATCTGAAACTCTCCTCGATCCCTTCTCCTCATTCGTTCGAAGGTTCGTCGTCGTCTGCTACAATTTGCGGATTTTGTTGGGATTCCCGCTCCCACTTCAGGCATCTCTGACTCCTCTTCTCTTGCCCCCACCACCACCATCACCACCACCCATATAAATACATACATATATAATATTGTATTAATGCCAGATTAAGAATTCAATGATGCGGAGCTCTTCTTGGAGCTCACTTCGTTTCTGCCGATGCTGCTGCTGCTGATTACAAAATTGGAATTTGCACGCTGCGCTTCCGCCTGCCACCACTCACTGCCTTCTGCTGGCAGTCCACAATGTGGTCGGTTGCCGCTGCTGGCTTATCTGGAAAACAGAATCAAAATGAAGATGCGATGATGAAGGAAGAGGCCTAGAACTTTGTTTTTTAATTCATAAGTAGATGGATGGATTCTCATACACTTAAAGAAACGAACCGCTAACTAAAAACTCACAATGTGGAGACCTTTCATTGATTATGTGGGAAGTCAACTTTCCAATAATGAATGGTTTTCGTTATTTTTAGGGCGAGATTTTATCATAATCTATAGACCAGGCAAGGGTCTGAGGTAATTGCAATATGTTTAAAATTGTAATTATTCATTTGATAGCCTTTTAATGCCATTTCCTATGACTAAAGAAATTTTTATGAGCTATGTAAGTTTGTACAATCACCACAATAATAACCATTTGAAATGTGACGTAACTCAGCTGATTCAGTGACTTAAACAATTACAGAGCTAAGGAAACCTTTTCAAAAACTAATAAATTTTCGTTTTGCGAATAAGTTTTCCAAACTTTCAACCAGCAGGAACAGATTCCCATTAAAAAGTCTAACTTAACGAATCTCTGTTTTTGAAACATCTTGCATTGTCTATTTTGTCGTTTATGTTAGAGGCGCCAAAAGTTAAATAGAAACGAAAGAAAAAAATGTCTGTTCATAAAACGCTGATACAGCGCCCATCAGATGTTTAGCGCCAGTTTCGTTGATTCCTTCTATCCACTCTCACTTGCATATTTAGTTGTATCTGTGTTCTGTCAGAGTTGGAAACATGACAACAACACATGAATGAAAGAACGAACCCAACAGAGAGAGAGGTAGGGAGAGGTGGAGAGGGCATGCTGTATTGCTGAAGCCTGGCACATTTTGAATGGCTGGGCCCCTGTCACATATGAGAGAGAGAGAGTTTATAAATAAAACGGAAAATACTACTTGAACACTATATGGATCAAAATGAGGGAGCTTAAAGAGATAAGAGAGGGGGAGGCAAGACGAGGCATAAACACACATATATACATATATATATATATATATATATATATCTGTTTGACTATAAATTATGCCTGCCAAACTGCGACGTTGTTGCTCCACTTAAACAATAAGAGGCACACACACACACACACACACACACACGAAATGAAGAAGGCTCTACTACAAATAAGCTATGTATGTATGCAAATAGTTTTGGTTCTTGTTTTTTTTTTTGTTTTTTTGTTTGTTAATCCCAAACGGAAAGCATTATTTATCATAATTAAAACTTCGCTCAAATATTGACAGTTTGTTACGAGTATAAAATAAGACGAAGGGGAAAGGTAGACAAATAGATAGGGGCATAGACTATCATGACTTCTCCTTCCACTTCATTCTGGTGAAAAACAGAAACCGTAAAGAAGTTGAATTCCTACACCTACTAACCATAAAGAACGCCAACACCTACAGCCGGCTTGGGGACTCGGCATAACCACATTCCTGATACACTGAGCGAAAAGGAAAAACTATTTAAAAATTCTTTCACTTTGCCAATAGAATGTTCAAGTTAATCCTCTAGCACCCAAAAGTGCCTGTGCCAAGAAAATTAAAGCTTTTTTTTTAATTAAAAGGAAAACCACATTATTACTTCCAACCAATATTTAAACCTTTCATAAGTTTCAAAAGAGTACTTTTTATTTTGTTTTTATCCACAACCTGTGCAATATTTTAATGTACAAAACATGTGGGTTTTGGAGGCACAATTTTAAATAAGTTTCTTCTATTATTTTAAAAAATTGTCTTAAATAACTACATCAAACATGAAATTTGATATATTTTTCCTACTTAAATTTCAAAGGAACAGAGAATGCATATTTGGGTCCTTCAAGTTGAGTTGTGGTTTTTAGTTTTTGGTTAATTGATAACAAATGAATTTATTTTAAAGACAAAGTTTCTGCTAATTTTGATCAACATATATATGTATAAAAAAAAATTGAAAAAATAGAAATTAGTTGCAAGCACCGTTTTAATAAATTTCCACAGAAAGATCAACAAAACGGTTTTACCATATTTGGAAAAGGAATCTATCAAATTTGTTTAATATAAACAAATTTTGCAATACGTTTTGGAATATTCAAATGCAAAGTCGAACAAGTGCAAAATTATTTTTAACGTCAAATGACATAAAATAAATTAATAGATTGAAACTGTATAACTGTGCTTCGCATGATCCTCAATCGGTTTAATTTGTATGCTTTCATATATTCTTTACTAACTTTGGAGAAATATTTTAATATCTCTTTTGACTTCAGTCGGAAGCTGGATAGTTGTTCCACTGGTGTATTTGGGAAAAACAAAAAAGAAACCTGCAGTTTAGTATTGGGGTTTTTTGACTCACTAATGATTACTAATGTTCCATGTAATAACAAGGATGCTAAATAGTTTCAGAACACACACTTTTTTGTTTTAAATAACGGGCTCGTTACGCGCTATATTTGGATATTAATTTATCGATATGATTGCAAGTCGATTGGTCTATCGATTACGTTAGCTTTTAAGGGCTGTATTTTTAAGCTTTCGCCCGGTGGCGCCACGCTGGCAGCAATCGTGTTTTCAGTGGCGCCAGCGCCATACACAATTATGGTTTCAGTGGCGCCGCACGACGAGCAACCGTGCTTTTAGTGGCGCCACGACTTTGTACGGCGCGAAATTTAAAAACTAAATTAAAGGTAAAAAAGATAATCTACATATATAAAGATACCCAAAGTGTCGTTAATTTTAAATTTTAAAAGCAAGTTTCAGTTGAAGCAGCCAATGATTTTTCCAACATAGTCTGGCAACTCGTGTCGTTCTTCGAAGTGCTTTTTCAGTTCTATGGAAAAACTGAAGATTTTCTTCGCTTTTGCCCAAACTGTGGGAAGTTCATTGCTCTTAGATTGCACAGATGATAAATGAATGCGTGGGTTTTTGACAGACACTTGCCAACGCTTGACGCTGACGACGTCGTTGCCAGCCGTCCTCCTCCGTCGGTTCGTCCCCAACATTTTTGACGCCGCGCCGGAGTCTCCCATGGTCGCATTCTCTTTATTGATGTTGCTTCGCTGTTGATGGTTTGGTGAGACATTTCAGCATAGTTTTCTCAATTGCCAACTGCCCACCCAAGCAGCAGCTAGCAGCCATCAACTCAAATGTCTAATTTTATTTTATATTTCCAACAAAAACTTATGACGTCCATTGCATAAACGAGTGAAGGGAAAATGTTACTATAATGACATGATGTCTTGTGTTTGGTGTTGTAAGAGTCTCTTCGAAAAATTTAGGTGAAATTTTGGTATAAAACGATTATACGATGAGCGGAGAGTGGGTGAAATTGATTTATAATAGCAAAAAAGTCGCTTGGGACCAACGATTTGTGCCATTAAAACTTATATATTTCTTTATTTTAAGAAAAATCAATGGAATCCCAAAATGTTTCGGTGTTCCTTAGATAAATTCGATATATGAAGATATTACCGAAATGAGAGACTACTATTTTAGAAACTAACAGTCTTGATGTATTATCATCAAATTAATAGACATAAGCCCGAAGACCCAAGTCCACCCCAAGAGACTTGAAGATGACTGTAATCAATTCCGGACTACAGCATAATTTATTCTTTTTGTAGGCCAGTGTAATTGAATTTCTGAGTATCGCTTTTGATTCCTAGAATTTAATTGTTTTTTCTTTTCTTTATTATTCCTCAAAAATCAATCAAGGTTTTGTTTGTCTGCTTATAATTAGTTTATCATGATGCCCTCTCTTTTCTACTAATTATTATCAGCAACTAAGTTGTCGAATTTCTGGCCTTTCCCAACATCATTTTGCAATCTGGCAGCTTGACAAAATGGAGGATTATGAAACACCCTGTGCGGCTGGTGCGGAACTTGGCGCTGCCTTTTGGCTGCCATGTGTCTGCTCTGTTTGATGGGGTTTGGCCCCGCCGACGGCCAGAGTGGGCAATTTGCCAAAACTGACACTAAGAGAGTCCGAGAGAGAGACCGAGAGAGTGAAATAGAGATCGAGAGCTCTCTCTCTAGATCTTTCTCTTCCCATATACATGTTCTTCTCAGAGATGCTGCCTCTGCATAAAAAAAAAAAAAAAAATAAAAAACGAAAAAAAAAAAACAATAATAGCGTAAAATTTCAGTGTGTTCAGTTGATGTCGCGTTTCCATTGATAAGCAACAACTGCTGCGCTGGGAATACACATTCGAATCAAACGCGTGCAAATAATCAAAAAAAAAAAAATTAATAAAAATAATAATTTTAAACCAAATTATATTATAAAATCTCACCCAAAGAAAGCGCGACTCTGTGTTTAGAGTAAAACAAATAATATATAGAAAAACAAAAAAAAAAAAAAAAACCTCAGAGAAATCAAAACAAAATTTTTGACGTAGCCCATTGACCGATAGAACATGATGATGATCCTAATGATGATTCTTGAGATGCTTCTTCAGATTTGTTGGCAGGAGGGGCATGAGTTTGAGTCGTGATTGAAGTGGGCTTGTTTATGCTTCCATTCTTAGGGGCACGTGAGGTGGTCAATAAATTCCTTGGCCTCTGATAAGCCCGACACTCGCAGATGATGATGTCGATTCGTTCAAAAATTTCGTTAGACTTTTACAATTTTTCTTTTTTTTTTTTGTTGGTTGGTTGAGAACAACCGGGAGGGCCGGTTCAGTCAATAAAAACTGTGTGTGACGAGTGTCCGGTGTGAGTTGGTGTCTCCCTTTCTCATATATATTTCTTTTTTTTTGTTTGTTTTTGAAGCGACAATAAGCTGAAACCGTCAATTTCATGTTCATTTCCTCATTGCATAATTTGCCAAACTGCTGTACGATTGACCCTAATTTATAATGAGACTGAATCTTCCCCCCCCCCCACCCCCCTCTTCTTCGCTATTAATTAACTAAAAAAAAATATGCAAAAATACAGACTGGGACTAAGAGTTGGAGTTCGGTGCCGAGGAATTCAATCCATTCACATGTGTCGTGTGTGCAACAAGAAACAATGCCAAAATGCTTACACATTTTTAAGCAGAATAAAATTGCTCACAAAAAAGTTGAAACTATTTTTTCTTTTGGTATTTGAATGCCAAACAACGAAAACAAGTTGCCCTTTTCCTGAATTAACTTTAAATGGAGAAGAAGTAATATGTAGGAGATGCTAGAGATGTGTGGATAAGGTTGTCAATAGTAGTAGTTGTAGCTTTTGACGCTTGGGTGTCACTTCAGTTTTCGTTTATTAGATCCTTATACTCTTTACGATCGCAGTGGTCTTTGGAAAGAGTATTTAGAAGTTCACACTTTCTGTTTGCCTGTTGGTTAGTTGCTGCTGTTGCTAAGTTTATTTTCAAATTTAAATTCGTATGCAACAAGCACCAGCAACAACGACAAGAACAACGAGGACAGCCAAGTTGCAAATTGTCATGTGTTTGCAGTATTTCCTTTTTGGAATTTTTCGTATGTTGAGAGAAATTTGCGTCTAGACTTTTGTCATTTTTTCACCCAGAGCAACATATAAATTAATTAAACCATTTTTTTTAGTTTTTTTTGTTTTTATGTATATTCTCTTTCATTCTTTTGATTTTTGGTTGACGTTTCCTTGTTGTGGTTTCTGAAATCCTTTTTAGAGATATTTTCTTATCGTTTGGCCAATGTACTTTCACTTGAATCAGAAGCAGAAGTTGCAGGACAACTGGAAGAAGCAGCAGCTTATCTGCGGTGGCTTGTCATGTCGTTCCGAGTCTCAGTGTCCAGTCAGGTAATGTTAGGTCAGTGGCTGGTACACAGGGAGAGGGTCAAAGAATGGGTTACCGCAGGAAGGAGCTAGTTCTTAAAACTATCTTTTGTTTTGATTTTGTCGTTATGTTCTTTTCATTATGCATTGTCATGACTTATTTAGGAGCAGCATTCCTCCAACATCTTTCCCGTCTCTCTCGATTTATCTCCATTCTTTTCTTGCATCTTTTTTGACAGGCAACTTCCGTTGTGTGTGTGTGTGTGTGTGTGTGTGTGTGTGTGTGTGTGTGTGTGTGTGCATCTTGACTCATCTCTAATTTGCTCTTGCTTTGTTGTGGGTTTTCTTTTTAGCAATTATTTTTGCATTTTTAGTCCAAACCAAAGTGGAAAGCATCAACTCTTTCTTTCCTCTTCTTCCCTCTATTTCGATATCTTGTGGAAATTCATTTAATGATTTAAATTTTCTATAGATTTTCAATTTGTTTTCACTCATTAATTGTCTTTTGTTTGTTCTCGTTGAATTTATTTTTAGTCGCGTTTTTCATTAATTTTCGCAGCTCATTATACAATACATACAAAAAAAAAAAAAAGAAACAAAAAGAAACAACAACACAAAACAAGAAAAGTTGAATTTAAATTGAACTTTTTTTTGTTGTTTCTTCTGTTGTCGATTTTTCATCGATTTTAATTGGCTCTCTCTCTCTCTCTTTCTCTCTCGGGCTCTTTTACTCTGTTTGACCTTCGCAGTTTTTCATATGAAAATGTTCATGCATTAAGTTTATTTACTTGGTAAGCCGAAAAAAAAAAATGAAAACTGAAATTACTTATACGACGCATTGGCCTTCGACCAGCCAGCTACGCAGAGACATTCAGAAAATGAGAGAGAGAGAGACAGAGAGAGAGGAAGGCAGGGGAAGAGTAAAATGGAAAGAGAAACGGATGCATTATGTATACGCAATGTTGGTCAACTGAATGAGATAGGGAATGAAAGGGAAAGAGTTACTTAAGCCAATCTGGAGGCATGGTCTATGTCAAATCTATACATATATTTATTTTCTTATTCTTTTTTGTTTGCTTTTCAAAAGTGAATCAACTTTAAAAATGTTTAAACTCAATTCGAAGAAATTAATATAAAAGTGCAAAAAAAAACGCGGACGAAAAAAACAAAAAAAAAAAAAACAACATAAAAGCAAACCATGTGTCTCAGTCTACGAAAACTTTGTAAAGCCTGTCGAGGTCAGTAATCAGTAATGATCCATGATCTACAAATATAAATATATATACATACATATAAATAAATTGAAAGAATCAAAAACATACAGTTCACTTCTATATATTTAACCATTCGAATCATATAAAAAACTTATGTGGAAAACACCTGCAACAAAGTTGAAGAAGGAAAAGAAAAACAAATATTAAGAAATTTATACAACAAAACATTGCAATATTTTGTGTTTGTTTTCTGTTATCAGCGTTTAAAAATGAAGAACCAGTTTGTTTTGGTATTAACTGAACAATTGCTGATTGTGCGAACTATTAGTAAGAACGCGTCGAGTTGAAATGTATCTCAGTTAACTAAGAGCTCATCCTTTGTCCGTGTGTGTGTGTATGCCCATTAAGTATTCATAGTTTGGCCTAATGAATTACGCACGCACATGTCTAATTGCCGCTAAGCATATACATACATATCTCGCGATATAGAAAAAGAAAAGTTACTTAGAAAATTAACTAGTTAGTTATATTTTGAATTCTCCCATAATATGTGGTGGCTTTGGCTAGTTTTATGGATATTACCGATGTCAACTGGCGGCGGTTCAGTGTCACGGCTATCACTAATGCAATTAGCCTGCCGCATAAGCTTGAGAGAGAATGTACCAATTGTCTATATCTATCGATGCATAAGCCATCCATCCTTGCCATTCGAAGAGGATCTTTACAAATGCATTATGAGTAATGCCCCAACAATTGCGCGTTCCGTTGAGCTGCATGAGCTGGAACCGCTGCGTGAAACGAAATCCATGAATGTATTTTTAATTCATGGTGGAGGTGTATCAGTTGTCCGACGTATATTGAATATGTTGAATCGGGAGCAATCAGAAAAGCATACACATAAATATATATTTATATGGCCTATGGCTAACCAAACTGATATGCATTATCTATTCACTGGATGTTGGCGTAAACATGTCCTTAACGCTTTGGCCCTAACGCAGGGCCCCAAAATCTATGACTATCAACCGTTCAGCGAGATGGGATTGCTGCAAGTACGACTTCTAAATGAGAGCAACATTCTGTTCGATGATAAACTTAAAAATCTATATGGCTATCAGTTGCGTTACTCCATGTTCAGTGATCCTTTGCGTTCACGTCCCTTGGGACCAAATGTTTCGATCAATGGCTTTGAGGCCATTGATGGATCGGCGGCTCGCCTTATGGCCGCTCAATTAAATGCCACAGCTTTATATGTAATACCCAAAGATAATGATACCTATGGCCTATGTTTACCAAATGGTACAGTTACCGGAGTAATAAAAGATCTAACCACTGGCTATACACACTTTGCTCCAAATCGTCGTTACGTCTTAGACTGCATTTGGCCGCATGTCGAGAAATTGTATCCCTATACGCGAAGAATCATCTATTTGGTAGTGCCAGCTGCAGAATTACGTCCAGAATATTTGATATTCATACAAGCATTTCGATATTCCGTGTGGATCTTACTTTTTGGAAATTTCCTATTCATCTTAACACTATTCAACATATTCCAGCGTCTATTGCAACGGATTAGACCTGATGATTTGCATCAGTTTCGTTGGTTCGAGATCTTTGAAATGTTTGCCAAAACTCATTTGGGTGAACCAGTGGCCCGGTTTACTCAGATAAGTTCGCTGCGGGCTTTTCTCATCAGTTGGATACTATTTAGCTATGTGCTCACCAGTTTTTATTTCGCCAAATTAGAAAGCAGCTTTGTCCGGCCCACCTATGAGGAACAGTTGGATATCATCGAGGATTTGCCTAAACTCCATGTCAAAGTGCATGCTATCAACAATATGTTTAGAGCCATCGAAAACGTGTTAACCGAACGTCAGTATAGTGTGATTAGTGCCTGGCGACAAGAGCATTCGTTATATTGGACCTCGTATTACTATGAACTCAATGTCATAGCTAAGGAGCGACGACCCGCCTTCATAATGCGTGATGAAATAGCCAAGGATTTTGTCGTTCTAACCTATAATTTCGAAGCTGATCGTCCGAAATATCATATTGTTAAGGAATATCTACGCTCCATGCCATGCACATACGTTTTGCCCAAGGGTTCCGCATTCAAGTACAAATTCCAATGGTTTATATCCATTTTCTATGAGCATGGTCTCTTTGAATACTGGCGTCGCATGGATGTTATAGCTCGTCGACGGAGATCCCTGCAGGATGATGATCAGTATTCCTATCGACCGGATGATAGCGTCGAGGAGTATTCAGGCGAAAATGATTTCGTTGGCGACGAATCTGAAAACTGGCATCAAAAGCAAGTGGTTCTTAGTCTCGAGATATTACAGGGTGCCTTCTATATGTGGATTGTGGGTATTCTTTTAAGTATGCTGGGTTTTGTCATCGAAAATGGTTACTTCTTCTATCAACGATGGAGACAATGTGTATTCCACCATCGGTGCGACCAAAGTTAGCTCAGCCCTCATACATATACATACTTATATTGCCTTAGGTTGAGCTGCTGCTGCCCACTTTCCTTTCACTTTAGTTGTCATAGGACAAAAATGTGTCTGTCTGTGTGCTTCCCTTTGCGTTTCCATCGGTCGATTTGGTTTGGCTGCGTGGGCAAGTAACCTAGTCAGCGATCTGTGGCTAAATTTAGGCCATGCTGTTGACAGCTCTTTATCAACCACGTCCCCACCTTCCCATCTTTCCACCTCCCCACCGTTCTCTCAACAGCTTTCACACTCTTTTTCTCTCTAACAGTTTTCCCTTTGCCAAAATTAAAATGTTGAGAATAATCTCAAGATATCTGTATATAAATAGAAAACAAAATTTGCAAACCATTTAGAATCATTTACCGTGGCGAAGAAATATATGTCTATGTGGATGATTCTATATACAACTTATAATATGTATATTAAATGGATCGACTCTTGTTGGCTAATTAATTAAACAATTCATTAAAATGTCAAAACAATATAAATAAATAATAAAAGAGAGCACAAAAAAAACAACAGACAAATAAAAAAAAATGCTTCGTAGTAGTTATCATTTTTTGTTATTTGTTTATTTTTTTCGGAAATTTAAATCAAAAAAACTTACCTGCACAGAGAGAAGAACGAAAGAGATAGAGAAGAGAAAAAACCTCAAGATGAGCAGTAAACGCTCAGGTCACAAATCCCGATCCCAGTCCACTGAAGATCTTCCAGCTCAGGCAGCAGCCACACGATCCGCCTCGCGGGATCGAAATCAACGAAGAACGAATCCCGCATTGGAGTATAAGAACAATATGGCCATTCTGTCAAGTGATTTTGGTCTTATGCTCGAACTATCACCACGGCCAGAGGAGGCATTTGCCACGGACTCGCACGAGTATAAGCAATCGTGGCTGTGGCTCAACAAACTCTCCACGATGCAGTGCAACACATTGTATGAGCGACGCCTGCGGAATGCCTACATGAGCCATTTGAGTGTTTGCCTTAACCAAAAGCGACTCTATGGCATCTTTATGCAATTGCCGCCGCTGGATGAATTGATTTGGGTGGATTTTAACGATCGTTCGATAAACCAAACTGCGACAACAATCCCCACGGCATCTGTATTATGTTGTCCAGAGGATGGAGTAGTCAATAGGGAGGAACCATCAGCATTGGGTGTCGAATGTAATTCCACGCGTTACTTGGGCGGCGGCGGCGGCAGTTGTGGTCTACTCGAGCAGCCAAGTGATAAAGAACTTCAACGTTTAGATGGCCTTTTAAAGTTATGCTCACGACGCAGTTCCTCAACCGCCGCGATGGTCACTTCTTCGGCGAGACGCTCAAAATCGTCACCAGCCAAACTAACGCATCCGCTTCGTAGTGCCAGGAAACGTATGGCAGATGCTTTCATGGGCAGCATGGATCGCCTCAAGGATGCCAAAGAAGTACGCAAGGATATGACCTATCTGTTGAAATGCATTAAGGCAGAGTTATGTGGCAAAGAGACAGACGAGAAGGATAACTATCTGGAAGATGAACTGGAACGTTATCGTCACTTTTACGCTCGTCACAAGCACAATGATCCTGACTTCCAGTTAAATATGAGTGGAGATCCATTGAAACAGCGTTTGCATCTGCTGCTCAATATGCAAAATGATTTAATTCAGATATTATCCGAGTGACACATGAAAATTAAACGAAATTTAATATTGTGTATTTGTGTGGTTCTGTTGTTTTTTTTTTTTTAAGCTTAATAAAATTCATATTTAGTAAAGCTGCGGAAAGCTGCTTTTTTTTTCAAATCTAATATTTTAAACATATTTTCTCACTTAGCACTCTTTAAATTAATTAATACTTTTATTGCATACTTTTAGGTCGCAAATCTGTGGATGATAGCACCAGCAATAACATTCAGCAGCAACAACAACAGCAACCACAGCAACAACATTCCAACATCAGCTCACCACAACGTGTGGCAAATAAACGCAGCAGCATCACTGTCAATATGCCAGCCGCTGGTCTTGGCCAGCGTCCGCCTAGCATTATATCCACAGCTAGTCAAGATGAAGGTTTCAATTCCGAATCAATGCCCGAGCTAAAAGCCAAACTTCAATCAGTTGGTAGTGGCGGCGGAGGCGGAGGCGGAGGTGGAGAAGAGCAGCCACATACCCTTAACTATGTCGATGTGGGCTATCGCCTCAATCCCGATGGAAGCGAATCACGCGAAGTCTATGGCTCTGAGGCTGAACTCTATGATACGGCCAAGGTGAGCGATATGCAACGTAAATTCCATGGAGCCAATGGATTTGGCCAAGAGTCAAGTACGGTGTATGCCATCATTAAGCCAGAAGTACAAGATGTTCTGCCAACGGCTTCAGCTCGTGGCATTGGAGGAGGTGTAGGCGTTGGCGTTGGCGTTGGTGTTGGTGCTGGCGTAGGTGGTCACAGTCTGCAATCTCCCACATCTGGCAGTGTGGAGAATTCACCCTTGCATCGCAGCTCATATAACTCACCACCCGTGGGCGTTGTATCACCCATTCGAAGAAGGAACAGCAATCAAAGTGAACAGAATAATGGTGGAGGCAGTGCCAAATCCACGCCACCCATGTCGCCAGCTCGCTCGGCTCTGATCAAGGGAATTGCTCCAATTGCTTCAATTGATGCCCATGAGGAAGAGGAGGAGGATGAGTTCGAGGTGGGAGACGAAGAAGATGAACATTTGGCCGTTGAGTATATAGAAGCATTGGACGACAACGATGCTGATGAAGATGTTGCACCCGTTCTACCAGAACGTCGTCCACCTGCCCAGGGCGGTGTTGGCTTAGATTGCATGCAAGATTTGGAATATGTTGATACCAGCGCTGGCGAAGATGATGACGATATACTAAATCATCTGAAATGCAGTAATGATAACTTGAACGTTGAACTAATCGATGATGTTGTCGATGAGGTGATCAAAGTGCATGTCAATCATACAGTGATGACTGCCACAGTTGCCGCCGCATCTGTATCTGCATCTGTTTCGGCATCGGCATCTGCATCAGCTCCTGCGCCCACTTCCGCTCCATCTGAGCCGGAGAGTCTACCCGATGACATGACAGCTGCCGAGGCAGAGCGATTGTTGAGCTCAAGGTAAGTTTTGCATGTAATTGAAACTAAATGTTTTCTCGTTTTCATTTGCTAGATTTGAACTTAAGCATGTGTAGTTATATTTTAGTTCACTAAAGCTGACTAAAACTTTTAAGTAGTTTAAGAACTTTAATTATAGCTAGTAGATAGTTTAAGCAGACATTCTGTTTTTGTTTGGCAGAACTTTAAATACTATCTGCTCTGACTGTACTTTGAGAAGTGTTGTAAAATGTTCAACTTTTGTTTTATACAACTGATTTGAAAGATAATCCCAAATATCGAATTAGAATTTGTTAAGTCGTTTCAGTTGACATTTAGTTTCCTACATCTTGAGGTCATTTATTTTATAATTTTCAACTTCCTTATGCGAACTACATAAACCTGATGACCTCTTTGTAGGTCAGAGTGACAGAGATGGTTGATGTTGGTGTTGTTGCTCCTGCTGCTGCCTTGATCTTAGCATTTTATTGTCCCAGCGTTTTTTTCCATCCTTCCATCACTTCTCTCATTCATTTCGCTCACATGGTAAAACAAATATTTACCTTTTTAGTCCCTCCTACCTTGGGCACACACACACACACACACACATACAAAGACTGGTCGACAGTTGCTATTCATCATCATCATCATCATCCACATCCACATCATCCGCATCCACATCCATAACATCATCATTATTATCATCATCATCATCGTCGTGGGGGCCACCTTCGTGGTGGTGGCTATCATCAACTTTGTTGTAATTGTAAGCTAATCTGTCGCCTGTCAACTTGCTGATGACGCACTGCATCCGGAAAAAAGTTGAAAGCACGGAACAAAGAAAAACAAAAAAAAGAGAGAAAAAAAACCCTGACTTGGGGGTAATACACACACGCACACACACACACACACACACATTGTAGTAGTCGGTTTATTTCGCCTTTAAGCCCAAGCACTTTAAGTTGCCAAAACTTTGAACTGCTTTGGATTTCCACAGATTGAACTAACATAGTAGTAGGTGCCAGATTTAGCTTGTTACATTGCCCTCACCCGTACCTTACTGGGGCATGCTTCAATTTGTTTAACGATGTTGTTCGACACTGCAAGTCTGGGGTAAAGCCAGAAAATGCATTTGTGTCCCGCATTTCTGTCCTTACCTCCAATTACATGGTCGTGTTGTACATCCTTTTCAGGTGTATTCGCTGTTACCATCTTTATCATGTCCATCTATCTGAACGGACAATTGCAGTTTTGCAGGTCTTTGGCTTGCTTACTTGCTTGGTTGGTTGGTTGGTTGGTTGGCCCCAAACTAAGTAGATTTTTAGACAATCATTCTTCACATTTGCCACTCGCCTGCATTGACTTGCCATTGATTTATTGGATGTGTGAAAGGCAAAAAAACAAAGAAGGATTGCTTCTGCTACAATATAAAAAGAGCTGTGTGCAGGGATCCTTTAAAACTACACTTGCCAAAGAGTCACTCTTTTTGGAAATGTTATATTAAAGTTATCAAAAGCGGTTATAAAAAACTGTTAAACGGTAACCCAAAACTGATACACGGTTAACAAAAACTGTTATATGGTTACTCAAAACTGTTATACGGTTACCTAAATCTGTTATACGGTTACCCAAATCTGTTATACGGTTACCCAAATCTGTTATACGGTTACCTAAAACTTTTATACGGTTACTCAAAACTGTTATACGGTTACCCAAAACTGTTATACTGCTATGAAAAACAGTTGTTCTGTCATTGCCGTAAAGAAGCAATGTTGACAAATAAACCCAGCAATCGTTATGCTCTCACATAGGACAGAAGCTTATATTGAAGTCACCCAAATGCATCCATCAGACAGAAACAAAGCAATTGTGGCGACCCCATAACGTATGTATGTATGTATATACATAAACATTTACACCTTTTCTTATTTCAATAGAGTAAAGCGCATTTTGTATATATGTAGGTCGTGTGGGTGTGTGTGTGTGTGTGTGTGTGTGTGTGTGTGTGTTCTGGTAGGTCTTTAAAAAGTATTAAACTGCAATTTTCCATGCTTTGTCGACTTTTTGATAGTCTTATGGAGTCGCGCAATTTGGACTCTGCTTTATTTCAGTTTCTTTTATAGCCAAAGTCAAAGGGTGTATTAAATATGAGCAGAAGTTTGCCACGCTCTACCTAGTAACAGAATTTAATATAAAATATTGAGTTGACGACCGTGTCGACCCACCGATCTAACGATCGATTGCATGGAAAATAGTTTAAGTACCAAAATGAATATAAATTCCACAGTACATACAAATTTCTTATTGATTTCGGATAAGTTAACTTATGGAGTCAGTGTATAGGAACTTTGCCATGTTCAAAAATAGATTGCCCCTTGCTTTATTTTTTTTTTTTTGGTGGGCGCCAATTTATCATGACTATTACAGGGAATCATTTTTTTTTTTTGGGGTCTATGGCGTGCCCCTCCACTTACGTTTTTAACGCTCTTGGCACGCAAATAACCAATTTCAGTTTTGCCTTAGTTTCTTTGGTTTGCCTCTGCCTCTGTCTCCACCTCTGCTTCTGCCCTCTTTCGCGTCTCAGTATGTGTTGCATACGTCAATTAGGCAACCATTTTTCGACCAAAATTTATTATGGCCGCACTCCCTTACATGCCTCTCGCGTCATCAAAAGAAAACACTCAAACGCACGCTTTTCACTCACAATCACTGAACGTCGAACGAATGAGTGAGTATGAAAGAGAGAGTGTGAAAGAGAGAGAGAGAGAGAGAGAGAGAGAAAGAAAGCTAACGAATGAGTGAACATTTTCCGAATCCTTCTCTGTTGCTCTGTTGAGTGGTTTTTGTGTTTGTGCAGTCAGTTTTCGTCCTGCCCCAATGTTTTGCTGCATGCAACGCAACTCTGGAATCACATGCTTGCCGTTCGTTCAACGTGTCGCACGGCGAAGAAAAAAAAAAAAAAAAACTAAATAATCACAAAACGAAAGGAAAATAAATAAAGAAAAGGAGCGAACAGAAAAATTGTTAAACGTTAAACTGAAAATGGGAAAACGTCGTTTTTAATTAACATTTTTGTTTTTGTTGTTATTCAACATTTTACGCTGCTGCCTCTGCCTGCCTGGCTTCGGTGTCAAAGCGGAAATAAGTTTTAATTAAAAGAAAAAGTTTAAGTGAAATATTTAAGTGTCATATAAGGTGTTTTTCTTCGCTCGTTTGTGTGCGTGTGTGTGTGTGTGTGTGTGTGATTGTGTGCGTGCGAGCGAGCGTTATTGCGGTAAAAGGTAACACAAGAAAATCATATTATATATTTTTCATTGAAACGTTGCGTTATGCTGATGACATTTCAGTTCTCATTTTCTTTTTGCCATTTTCCGCTTTCCTTTTTACCAATTCCTGTGTTGGCGATGATGATGATGATAATGCGACGGTGTCTGACTTTTTATTATGTTGTTCTCTTCAGGTTGATTTTGGTTTCATATCCTGTGTGTTGTTGGCAGTCATTATCATTGGCTTGTTGGCTTTTAATTAGACCAACTGCCATGCCCCAACATGTGCAGCCAGCAGAGTCCCCAGTTCTCCAGTTTCTCTTACTGCCGTTCGCCGTTGCCGTTGTCGTTGTCGTTGTCGTCACCTCGTTAGTGGCCAGCAGTATCGTTTCTGTGGCAATTAAATGAGCTTACATCAATGTTAATGGGATTGGTTATGCGGTGCTCGCAACAGGGTTCGGAGGTGTAGAAGGAGTAGGAGGCGGAGTCGATGGATCAGATTGAATGTTGCCCGTTCGAAGAGTTTTGTAGCTTTGAGTAACAGTATCTTCTCCCTCTCCCTTGCCATCTCTCTCTCTGTGTGTGTGTGTGTGTGTGTTCTAATAATGATTAGATTAATCACATCGATGGGTTAGCTAGTGGTATCTATCCACGAGTTCGACAAGATGGCCTGTCATTTGGTTTTGAACTTTTCATAATTAATTTTGTAATTGCCACGAATTGATTTTACCCTTTTCCATTCTAACATTCTATGCCATTCAACACCCAGGAGACAACAGAGATTCATTTCTCCACTACCTTTCCTGACTGCCGTTGCAGTTCATCCTCTTTACTCTCATCCTCCATTCCCCATCCACCATCCATGGTATCCTTGTGTGGCTTGGCAACTGTGATCAGGCCAAGTGCATTTCATTGCGTTACGCTTTCAAGCTTATTTAAATTGAATGAGAGCGAGGCAAGGCAAGGCGGGACGACGAAACGGGAGTTTTAGAACGGTGGTAGTAGCTTATAGGGTTTTTAGGGGGAGGTAATGGCGCTACGACCACGTATTATGAAAGGAAAATTGTGAAAGTGGTTTGTGTATTTAGTTATGTTAAACAAGCGGCTTGCCTTTTTATTTTCTCTACTTTTCTTTTCTTCTTTTGCCATTTTTATTTTCCTTTTTTTCTTTTTTGCTGTTTTTGTTGGTTAAAATACTAACAAGAACTTGAAAACGGCGGAAAATGGACCCTAATGCAGCCTCGGAACAAACGAATTAATGTGATTATAGAAAAATTTTAACTAAACACGCTATAGTTAAGTTTTCGTTAAATATTTAAAACGTTTTCTTCTACTAAGGCAAGCGCAAATTATTTGACTTCAGAAGGAGATGATGATGGTAATTAAGAAAAAATCTAGTTTTTACTATATATCCCATAATCTGGTTTGCCTAACAATATATTTGTCACCTAAATAAAAAAGGGTATGGGAATTCGCTTTAAAATTAACATGTTAGCAGCGACTTAACTTACCTACGACTGGGCCATATTTGAAATTAACTAAATCTTAGAGTGATATTTTCAAGGGAGAATTCCTCCGAAGTTATATTTAAAACGCCATAACTTTAAAATTAAAACTATTGTTAGATCATATGTACATACATATGTGATCGATTGGGTGCTGTCCAATCTGTGAGATAGATTATCGATTAGGAATCTTACCGACATGATGGCATATGTCACATATAAACGCAGCTCAAAACTTTACTTTCTCCATTGGGATCTAGTTATCTAGGATTTCTGATAACAAAATTGATACTTTTCCATATTGTTCTATTAGAAACTTATCCACTTGGGTGAAAATTAATAAATTTTGCATCATCTCGACCAATTTTTGCCAGTGGCACATGAACAAAAGTGCAAGTTATTCAATTTGGTTTGTGGTTTCGTGTGTGTGTTTTTTTCCCCCCCTGCTTTTCTCTAAACTCTACATAATTGAAAAACTTCACTTCACTTACTTACTTAGCCCAAAGCCAACTAGTTACCCACTCTCATCTCCCTTTTTCTATTTCTCCTTCACTTTGCCTATAAAATTTAAATTCATTTGCAGCTTTTGGCCGGGCAAAGGGGGGAAAAAAAAATATCACACATATGCAGTGGTGACTTGCTTAATGCCAAACAACTAGCAACCAAACTAGTGGATAGTGTGGTCAGTGAGGACAGTGGGGGGAAGGGCGGGAGAGGAGGTAACAGTAACAAGGCGGATCTTCTTCGCTGTTCTCCTCTAACCGCCGGCTGTCGTCTCTCTGGCCAGCAATTTACATAAATTGCAATAGGAGTATCACAGCAGCTGGAGTAGGAATAGGAGCAAAAGTAGTGGCCATGTGTTGATGATGTCCTTGTCGCCCCAGAAAATTGCCTGGCCACAAAATCCTGTGTGTTTGTTAAGCATGGGGAGAGGCGAGAAGCGAAGCGTAGAGACGCAGCTGCAAGTTCAACTAACTCTCATCTATTATCTTTTAGGCAACAGGAGAGAGAGTCAGTGAGAGAAAGTGAGAAGAGCAGAGAGAAGGAGCAAGAGAGACTAACTGTTCTTTCTTTTTTCTTTCTTTTTTTTTTTTGGCGGTTTTCCTTTCTCTTCTCTCTTTTTTTTTTTGGTTTTTTGGCAGGCTGCCCAACAGCTGAGCTTGAATTTGTCCTTGACACAAGACTGTTTTGTCGTGCCTCCATTTCGAATACCCTTTAAACATGAGGTTGACAGAGTATATTGGAAACAGGCGAAAACAGAGACGACCCTTAAATTAAATACAGATTTCATTTCATTATCAATCTAAAGAGAAAGAGTATCACGAACTCGAATACAAAAAGACTCGCTTTGCTTTTTGCATTCGCCTGGCAATTTGCTGGTCAATTGTGGACAGATGCAAGTGAAGCTACTTTCTACTTAGCCCTTTTGGGCCGTGGTGCGCGCTGCCTTTGCTGCCATTTGCAGCTTTATTTTAATAATTTTCTGGCGGTTTTTAACTTTATCTTCCTACTTTGCTGCATTCTATTTTTTTGTTTCGCTTTCGCAACTTTTGCTTTTGACTGTTTTAAAAAAAGGTTTCACTAGAGGGCGGGGGAAAGGAAGAAAGGGTTGGTCGCATTTTTTGTTTCATTTTCTCAGGCACTTTTTTATTGTTGGTATTTTCCTTGTTTTTTTTTTTTTTTTTTTTTTTTGCCAACTTCTTTGCCGGGGCGTTGTAATCTTATTTGTGTGCTTGGCTTATCGCATGCTCTGGCCCTAGCTCAATTGCAACAAAAATATTGCAGGAAGGCGAGAAAAGAGAGGCGGGGGGGAGAGTGTTCGTGGTGTGTGTTGCAAGTGCATTGCAAAAGTTTTTGCAAAACAAAAAGGAAAAAGCTAGAAAAAAAGAAAACGCACAGCAACAACTTGGAAATGGAGCATAAAAATGGCGATGGCCCATTTGTTTGGTATTTATTTCAATAGCTCTTGAGATATATTACGACTAAGTTATATTCTCTTGTCGATGTATGTAGAAAAGAAAATTTGTATAAATTTTGATAATTTTTGATTTTCAAGAGAGCCTTTCAATTGGGTTAACCTTTCACCAGGATCTAAAATCGATTTGCCACTTAAAATTAGAAATGATGTGGCAATTGTTTTAAGTAATCATTTTCTCTTGTATTCAAGAGTCGGCAGAGTATTTCCTAGTTGACTAGAATCAAAATGTGTTCGATCTAAATTTTTCTTTTGCCATTTATAGCCTAGTCCATCTTACTAATGCATTGTGGAATAGAAAAGCTTTTCTGTGGTTGCTAAATGTTTGCCCGCCACTCTCAATAACCCTTTCTTCTCTCCCCTTTTCACCCTTTGCACTCTGGGTATGCATTGGAAGTTTATCGTAATATTTACACCTTTGGCACCACGTTTGTTGTGTCCTTCTGTTGTGTTTGCCTAAAGTTTTGCGCGTAAATTTTAGTTTTCAAGTTAAAATACTTAAGTTTATTTAATGGAAAGACACTAAAGGGTGGATGTAGTGGGAGTTGGGAAAGAGGTTTTTAAGTGACACATGGGGATATAAATCCTAATTGAAGTATTCGAAATAATTACAGGCCAATAGAAAAAGAGAGAGAGAGACAGAGAGAGAGAGAGAGAGAGATAGTTAGAGAAGCGAAAGCGTAGAGAGATAGAGAATTTATATTCCGATTTGGGCTCCAGCTGTGATGCTTCACACGTTGATTGCCTGCCCGCTGCCAAAATGAAAGGCTTCTGTTAAAATCCCTCACCCCCCCCAAACTTTGCTCCCACTCCTCTTTAGCTGTGAAAGTGTTTCAGTTCTCCACTTTGGTTTTATGTGCCAAAGCACTTTGAAAGTTTTTGTGCATTTTAGTTGCAAGTTATGTGCAGTCTCGTTTTTCGTATTTCGTATTTCGTATTTCGTTTTTTTTTTTCTTTTTTTTGTTGCTTTCTCTAACTCTTCCTTATTTTTCAATTTCATTTTAAGCCCCTTTTCTCCCCCCACCAAAATTATTTTTAAAAGTGTTTTGCATTTGGTTTTTGGGATAAAATATTTTAGCATACTTTTCTGGGCATACAGCAAGAGAAACAAAAAGTCGTCGTCAGGTAACTTTTACTTAAAACAAAAAAAAAAAAAAAAATGCCCAAAGAAGAAGAGCTTTGTATTTTGCTCGTTTTTCTGGATTGCAACTTTTCAAGCATTTAATTACCACAATTTCATCCTCCTCTGCCCCTCTACCACTACGCCTCCCCTATTCGCTTACTCTTAATCTTTCTGTGTCTCACTCTGGCCTGGGTCGCTTGTGGCTTTTGGGAGTATGTGGCATTTGCTGTTTCTGTCATCTCAACCAATGAGTTTTCAATTGGCATGTTCATCACTTTGCGTGCTGCTGCTGCCTCTGACTGCTCTTTATGTTTTTCTGTTGACATTGTTGTTGCTACTATTTTGCTTTTTGTTATATGCGGGACTCACACACACACACACAGCACGCCCAACACGCACGTATGTATGTATATACAGAAATGTAATTGTTGCCAAGTTGTCATTTTCAACATTGTCAAATGCCAGCATGGTCGCAGCCGCCATGAATTCACGAATGTCAAGGGGATGACGGCTAGCCACAAAAACACTAAACGCTCAATGATTATAATTTGATCACTGATCCTGATCCACTTGTAGACTAAATGCAAATAAAAGCAATTGAAATGGTTCGTTTAGAAGTATTTGTATAAGTTAAATGGCCCATTCAGAATATTTTTTAAGTCCTTTGAAGAAGATAAAGGACTATTCCTGCTGTAGCAAGCATTTCTCTAGCTACGTCCATGGTCCATATCCATTATCCTTTTGCTGTCTCTGTTTTGCTTGCTGCTGCTGTTCTCTTTCTCTCTGTCTCTCACTTTACCCTTTTGTGATTTTCTTGTTGCATACTTTTCTGCACAGGCAGTAAATATAAATGTTCGTGTTGTTGTTGCAGTTGTTGTTGTTGTTGTTGACATGCGACAATGGGCACCCTTGAATACACTTGCCAAAACTAAGGGTATATGCATTTGATTTAAACAAAACAAGATGAATAATCATTCAAGAGGAAAGGGCATAGATGCTTCGGCACTGTTGTCACGTCCATTTGGACTTATTCTTTTCGTGTTTTGTTTCTCTTTTTTTTTTTTTTTTGTGTAGCGTACGTGTTTGCCATGATAAAATTGTATTTTCAATTTGCCAATTTTCCATTGTTGTGTTAGTTGACAATCTTTTAAGCGCTTTTGAGCATATTGCAAAAATTTATTTTTGAGCGGCGCGATTCCATCTTCCCACTGCCTTTGATTTGCCGCCATCTTTTACCTTGACTTTGGTCGAATATTCTTTGCCACAATTTGATGAGTCTCTCTTGTCCATTCAATTCTAATTCATTCCGAGCGGCTATTAATAAACGAAAATGCTGCTTGTAAATTGTAAAACTCACAACTGACTAAACATAAATTGTGTTAAATTTATCACACACACACACATACACACACACAAACACACACACACAGCGAACACAACAATGAACGGAAGGCAGGGCAAGGCTAAAGCTACAAACCAGACACATGACGTCATTGTGGGCCAGGGCCATATCAGAAAGCACTCAAACTCAAAAATTGAGAGCGAATGAGCTTAAAGCTAGAGTCAGCTACGAGTGAGTGACTTTTCCCTTTGCTTTTGCTCACTCTCTCTCTCTTTCTCTCTTCCTGTCTGTTTCTTTCTCCTGTTCCCTCTGTTTGTGTGTGTGTGTGTGTGTCTATCTCTTTCGTTTGTGCGTATTTTGTGGGTTAAGGCTTTTGCTTTTCATTGTGGTTTCAGTCTCTTTTGCGTTTATTGTTTAAATTAATTTAAAATGTATAACCAAAAAATAAAAGAGCAACACAACAGTAAGCAGCCGAGTGACCTTGTTCTAACTACATCAAAACTCTACAGGACCATATGTTCAGCCCTAATAAGTAGGCTACACAAAAAGTGTTGAAGCTTAGTTTGCCTGTGTGTGTGTGTGTGTGTATGTGTGTGTGTGTGTGTGTGTGTGTTTGCTTCTATTTGCTCACAAATACCAACGTTTTTCCCCGTCAACTCCCGTCCCCTCTTTGGCATAATTGCATTTGTCTTTCACATTTCCTCAACTTTTCCACTCTTGTTGTTGTTCTTCCCTTTTAAACCGCCGCCACCGCTACCGCCGCCTTCATTGCCGCCCTTCATTCCTCCAACTTATGCGTTTATTTAAATATCGTTAAAGTTGATGCCCATTGTCGTTGTTTGTTGCTGCTGCTGCGGCTTTGCGCTTATTTTTCATAATTATTTTTTCCGCTGCGAAACTTTGTCATTGTCGTCGTCGTCGTCGTCGTTTTCCTTGCACGTCACACGCTGCGTATGCGTAATATTTCGTTTCGTTTTATGCATGCAATACCCTCTCTCTATATATACACATAAGTGTATGTTTGTATGTGTGCCTTGTGGCTTTAGGCCCAGCATGTTGGCATGGGCGTAGATGTGGGAAGGCAGTAATCATTGCATACAATCCACGGGGAGTCTTCTATCTAATGTGCGAAAATTCCAAATCGTAAATTTCAAATCAGTTCTGGTCAGTTTATTTTTGAAGATAATAATTGACAATAGTTTACGAACAATAAAGTGTATTTTTAGACATTAAACTGATCAAATAAAACATTTTTAAATGAAATTAACTGATAACAGGCGAATAGGACTAGTATCGAAAATCTATATGATAAAGGGCGTTAGATGGAAATATTTGAATTTCAAATATTTCTACAATATATATATTTATCTAGAATAAACACAGAAATAAATTATACAGAATGAGTAGAATTATTTAATTTGTATTCCCCGTAAAAAAAAAATATGTCAAACTTGATTCTGGCCATCGTCGTATAAAGAGATGGCAGTTTGAATTCTGGCTAATGCTGTTAGTTTCCGTTTTTTTTATTATTCAGTTTTTTTTTTTTTGTTTTTTAGTTGGTTTCGGTGTCCCACATTTCATAGCAATTAAAAACGGAGCGGAACGTGTTGTTATTTTTATTTTAATTATAAAACGATAGCTTTATGCAAATTTTTTTTTGTTTAGCATCAGCTGCGGGGCAACAACAACAGCAAAAAAAAAAAAACAAAAAAGCTGTGGCAAATTGAAAGGTGGCTTACCCGCTCCAGGCACCTCACCTCACCAGCCCACTCACCCGTTGCAGTACCAACTAAATATTCACTCTAAACCGCTTAGCTCAACCTCTGCCATGCAATTCCCCTGACCCATTCACTGCTACCGTAGCTCTCTCAGTTAACTAAATCGGTTATTTTAGTTGTTATTGGCTTAGAGAGCAAAAAAAAAAAAAAAAAGAAAAAGGGAGATAGCATAGGAGAAAGAGCATGAGAAGAAGGCAAATCATGGAGTTTGGAATTGCTGTTTGCAAAATCTCGCATGGCTAATTGTTTAATTGCATTTTATTGGCGGCTAAGCGGATTTACCTTCCTCCAGCTGTTGGTTTTTTTTTTGTTTGGTTGTTTCCTTTAAGCACTGAACAAAATTGGGGAAAGTATTAAACCATTATCAAAATTGATATGTTAAGCATGTAAGGCTCATTTCCTAACATAGCTAGGAGAGTTAGCCAAGTACATAAATAACAATAAATTTAAATCGAATTCGTTTTTAACTGCTTGCACTTAAAATGTAATTTAATTGCCAATTATAGATTTTAGCCACTTTTACATTGTTGTTTTTTTTTTTTTATGTTGGTATGGTATAATATTTTGCACAGAAATGCCACCTCTCTATCCCCCTTCCCCTCATATTGTCAAACGCATTTGTTTATTGTTCATTGGAAATTGAATATATGCAAATATGCAATGATTTTCTAATGGACCAAGTATTTGAGTCCAGAATGGATATTAAATGGATAGATGGAAAATAACTTTTGACAGCTTTTCAGCTTCTGATTATGGACTTGTCATATTTTCGCACGCAAAAAAAAAAAAAAAAAAGAAAAAGTGAACAACAATGACAGGCTAATTATAGTTGAAATTGCAATTACATAAATGCAGTTGGGTCTAAAAAACCTCATTTAAATGCATGACAATACACATCGCACAGCAAACCACGCACACACGCATATGCACACACCTGAACGGGGGAGGGGGGGCGGACGTGAAAAGTGGAGAGAGCGAGATGGGGCAAAAACGCTGGAGGATGGCACTTTAGTGTTTAGTTCAGTTGTCTGACTGTCTAGTTGGATGGGTTGCTCTTCCTACTCCTTCCTCCTTCTCCTCTTTTCATTATCAACAACATAATCAACCACTTACTACAACAACTAAGCTGACTTTTCACTATGTACCTGTATGTGTGTCCCTCTCTCTCAGTGTGTGTGTGTGTGTGTTAATGATTAGCAACGTTGCCGTTGTCGTTGATGTCGTTGTCGTCTGTAATTAACAAACACACAGACACACACACACACAACACACACAGAAAGAGATTTTCTCTCTTTTGCCTTGCCTCCTGCATCCTGACTTGCATTGCTTACACGTGACGTCACGCACAAGTGAGAGTGACAAACACTTAAACGTTAAATGCACCCAGGCTAAGCCAGCTCTATCTCTCTCTCTCTCTCTCTCTCTCTGTCTGTGTTTCTCTCTTGCTCTCGTTGTACAGTTCAGTGTTCAGGTGTCATTGCGTGTGCAACACGGCGTGTGCGACATAACTTTACTCTCTCCCTCTCCCTCTCCTCTCTCTCTCTCTCTCACTCACTCCTACCATACTCTCTCTCTCTCATTTTGGCTCTTTGTCTCGTCTAGCTATCTCGTTCTGCGACGTGCTCGTGTAAGCGTGCATGTTTAATTTGGCATTGCATACTTTGCGGCGTTGCATTGCAATTTTTATATACTTGAAGCTGAGATTTTATTACTCCTCCTCGCGCAGTCAGTTTGTATGCATATGTATCTGTATCTGTGTGTGTGTGTGTGTGTGTATGTATGCCATTAAAACTACTGTGCACACATATAACCATAGATTTAAGTGAATTTCATAAAAATAAGAATAGAGTTAACAATGTCAACTCAATTTACTCTCTAGTAAAGCGAAACTATGTAGTTAGACTTGGGGCCAACTTCAAAAAATTTACTAACAAATGTTAAACACAAGTAAAGCATATTGTGGACCATTTCCGATAGGCCTTTAAAACTTGCATCAGTTGTTCAAAACTTTTAATTTTAGAGCAACAAAAATTTAAATAAATCTACATTTCAATATAGTTAATAAACTATTTGCAATAATGTTTTTTTCAGTATATTAAGATATTTATTTTATTTGCTAGATATTACGCAACGATATGTTTAATCTTTACTACTCTTCTGGGCTTTATTTGTTGTACAATAATTTCCAACTAGTTTTAGTCCTCAGTATGCATAGCAGTTCCAGCAATTTGAGTCTGCTAATTAATACTTAATGTTAATGCTATTTAAGGATTGTTTTTAGATCGTTTTTGAGAAACAAAAATGCCACTGAAGATGGAGTATATGCTATGATGTTCTTTTATTATTTATAAGGCTTTACTTAGTAGTAAACATTGTTTGCTCTTTATCTTTAGTCTAAGATAATAGACCCTAATCCCGCCAATGATCGTTAGTGTGATGGAGAGTTTTGGCTTAAAAGTTGACACGTGTCAAAAATTGCCAGTGTAAATTAAAAGTGCATTACATTTTAATTGCGCACACACTCACACCAAAGTGGATGCATTCGCTCTGTCAGCCCTGTCTGCCCTTTCCCTCTTCTCCGCGCCTCTGTTGTTGGCCGAGGCCTAAAGGCACTGCCAACGCCTTTGGCGCGCTCTTCAGTTCGCTCAGCTTAATTATAGTTATTATATGCAATTTAATTTTATTTACATGAGCATTTTATTAAATGTAAGTTTATTAATTTTTAAGCATGTATGTAGCACGTATAAAATGTTGTCTTATTTGTATTTATTGTATATTTTAAAATATGATTTGCATGTTGCCACTTGATTTAAATATTTCATTTCGATGTTATTTTTTTTCTTTCTCTCTTTCTCTCTCTTTCCATTTCCATTGAATTTTATTTTATACATTTATGGTAATTTGCCTGTTTATTGTATGTGTGTCCTGTCTTGTGTCCTGTGTATTGTCCTGTTGCGCTGGTATTGTAGCATTTTGGAAAGCAAAATCAGGTTTGCATTTAACATTCATCTATATGTACATACATACATATATATTATTTGATTTTATGCCAACTTTTCGTTCACACATTTTCTTTCTCTCGCCAATTTGTTGGATTTTTACAGACAACAATCGCTGCTATCGGACGAACAGGCGAAAGAAGTTGAGCAAATACTCAATGCTGCGGCCCCCAGTGTGGGTGTTGCAGTAGCTGCAGTTGTTGCCACAGCAACATCACCGACAAGCATTAAGAATCTCATTGAGGAATTGCCAGGAGGGCAAACGCAATCAATTGCTAACGGGGAACAGCAGCAGCAGCAGCAGCAGCAACAGCAACAGCAACAGGATATACAAATTGCAGCTGTTCCTGCTATCGTTGAGGAGACAACACAGGAAGACGAGGAGGACATCGTCAACGAAGAATTGAACTTGGACGTGCAGCGGCAACAGCATCAGCATCAGCATCATCAATTGACGGAAGATATTGATGACGAAGACTCTGATGACGTTGAGGCCTTGGATATTGTCGGCATTGGTCGAGCTGCCTCTTCATCTGCATTAAATGCCACCTATGTGAAGGCTCAAGATAGCACTGAAACAGAGCCAACAACAACGACACCATCGACCACACGCCATGACGATGATGAGCCAGAGTGGCTAAGAGATGTTCTAGAGGCACCCAAACGTAGTCTAGAGAATCTGTTAATATCCTCGGTTCGTGGCCAAGAACAACATCAGCAGCAACTGCAACAACAGCAACAACATTCCGATCTTAATAACACTTATAACGCTGGTGCTGGTGAATCGCTACACGAATCAATTGTATCGGTTGAATCCACTCAATCGGATGCCACACTCAATCAGACCACTACCATAGACGATAGCATTATCTCCAGCAAGCATACATCCACCTACTCTCTGGCAGATGCCGAACAGGCAACCAACTCAACTGTCCTAAGCACTGGCCTAACCGAACTCGATGATAGCCAATATTATATACCCGAATATCCACCTGTTCGTAGCAAGGAAGTGCTTGTCGAAGCTGGTGTACACTATTTCGAAGATGGTAACTTTTGGATGGAAGTGCCAGGTAAACGAGCGAATTAATTGATTAATTGATTAGAATTGAATTGAATTGAATTTGTGATTTTTTTTTTTTTTTTTGGTTCGCTTCTCTCCTCTATTAGGTCTATTAGACTTTGATGACGACGACTGCTCCTATCCGCCCATTACAGTGCGTAAGAATCCCAAAGTACGATTCAGTTCGGGACCCATACATGTGTATTCGACCTTCTCGGTTAACGATTACGATCGTCGCAATGAAGATGTTGATCCTGTGGCCGCTTCAGCGGAATATGAGCTGGAGAAACGTGTGGAAAAAATGCACGTCTTTCCAGTTGAATTGATGAAAGGTCCTGAAGGTTTGGGTCTAAGTATAATTGGCATGGGCGTTGGCGCCGATGCTGGCTTAGAGAAATTGGGCATATTTGTTAAGACAATTACCGATAACGGAGCTGCGGCTCGAGACGGTCGCATACAGGTGAGGCAATAACTTATGCTGTAAATTTACCAAAACATTGTATCGTATCTAATCGGTCTTTGTTCGTTTCGATTTCAGGTCAACGATCAAATTATTGAAGTTGATGGAAAAAGTTTGGTTGGTGTTACCCAAGCCTATGCTGCTTCAGTGCTACGCAACACATCTGGTCTAGTCAAATTCCAAATAGGACGCGAACGTGATCCTGAGAACTCGGAGGTGGCCCAGCTGATACGTTTGAGTTTGCAGGCCGATCGTGAGAAGGAAGAGCGCCTAAAGCGGTACTAAAAACAAAGATAATCAAACTAATTGATCAATCGATCAAACTAAATGAGTTGCATTCTCTCTCTCTCTCTCTCTCGCATTAGGCAACAAGAGGAGTATTTGCGTCGTACTCTTGACTATTCGGAGGATTCCACACAACCCGTTTCAGCTAATTCAAGTGTGTGCGAGGGACCATCGAGTCCTGTGCAGGTTGAACATCCCATGGAGGTCGAGGCCACTCATTCTCAGGAGGTAGAGTCCTTAAAGCGACTACTACAGGAGGTAAGTTAGCCTACCAAATGCATACATATGTACATATTTACCATTAGGAGGAGGAACGAGGAGAAGTAACCGACCTAACTAAATATTATATACCCATATATATAACCATATATGTATGTATGTGTGTGTGTTCTCTTTTTTCTCTACTTTTTTGCTGAATTTCATCATGGATTTCATTTCATGGATATTGAAATGCAGCATAAAGCGGTAATTGGATAATGGAAAATGTTTATTTCAAATCAAAATCGATCAAAACAAATTGTAGAGCACAGTATCAAACACATTTCAGAACACCCCAAATCAATCATTCAATCAATCAATCAATCAATCAATCAACCTGTTTATGTTATTTCTTTTTTTTTAATTTTCTTTTATTATTTGTATTACAATTTATTTTTTCTTTTCATTTAAATTTCTAGAGCGAAATGGCTTGCCTAGTAAAAGAAGAAATTATTTTAAGTCTGAAACGAAAGGTTTGTTTGTTTATTGTTTCTCACCTATGTATGTTAACCCTGCCCCCCTTATCATCATCATCATCAACATAATCATCGTTTCATCATTAATCCGAGCACCATAATTAACTTGAATTCATCTCTATATGACTAATATTTTGATTTATTTCCACTATTCCTTTAGCTGGTCAAGCTTGAAACTACAGGCAATGAGAATGAATTGCTCAGCGAACGGCTGCGTCAAAGTGAACGCGAATTGGGCAACATCAAGAAGGAGGCTGCCAATTTGCAGAATATGCTGCAGCAATCCCAGGCTCAGTATATGGCATTGGATAAGAAATATAATAAGGCCAAGCGTTTGGTACGCGAGTATCAACAGCGTGAGCTGGATATGTGCCATCGCGAGGAGTTCTATCAGCAGCTATTGCAGGAGAAGGACACCGAATATAATGCGCTTGTGAAAAAGCTAAAGGATCGTGTCATCAATCTGGAGCATGAACTCCAGGAAACTCAACGTAAAGCCGGCTTTCCCGTTGGCCTGCCCTATGATAGTGCCACCTTAAAGTTGACACCACAAATGATGCGCAAGGCGCCACCGAAGCCATTGTTTCACAAATTGGAAACAGAACTATCTGATACGGAAATCTCGGATCTGTCGCCCGATGGCGATGGCGTCAAAACAGCCACTGTGGAGCGTAAGGTACCGGTTAAAGATGAATTAGACGCGGCTGTGCCGCAGCATGAGCTATTGGATAATTCAGTGAATAAAACCAAAATCGAATTGGGTGAGTTTGCCTACTTTATCTACCCTACCTACCTACCTATCTACACACGCCCAAAACCACACCCCCAATTCATTAACTAAAAACCAGGAAAAGGCAACCGAAGTAGAGAGAAGGGAAACAAAACTTGAAATCAGCAATTGGCAAAAATATTCTGTTGCCTTTTTTTTTTTTTAATTATGCCATCAATTCGAGTATCCCTTAAGCGGCTATTTTCTTTACTTTGCTTTAGCATACTTTTCGGTTGCACTTTCCTGCTAGAGATCATGAAGTTTCTTTCATGTTTACGTTCTTTTTTGTAAATTTTATGCTTATTTGTTCTACACTCTCACACTCTCTCTCTCTCTCTCTTTTAATTTTGTTTTTGTTTTTGCTTTTGTCTTTGTGCTTTGTCCATGTCCATGCTAAATGTCATTTTACATCTCTTTCTCTTTCTCTATCTCTTCTCTCTCTCTCTCTCTCTTTCTTTCTTTTGTTTCGCTCTCATTCTTTTTTGCGTCTGGTTTTTTTTGTACGTTGTCATTCATGTTTGTGTTTCTTGTTTTTCTTTCTTCTTTTATTCTGTGTCACACGCTCGTTCGTTTAATCGTTCGTTCGTTCGTTCGTTCGTTTCGTTGGTTGGTTGGTATTTTTGCTGTGATTGCCACGCCTACACGCTGCGCCCTCATTTCGCCTAATCATACTATCCACCAAACTGCAATTGCACCAATATCAAAATTCGATATCGAAAACAAAAAAAAAAACCAAAAAAACCAAATCAAAAAAAAAAACAATATATAAACCAAAGCCTCCCGTGGTGGTCTAGCCCATCGCCAATTGCCCTCGAATGGGAACGGGAACAACAGCAATACAAATGGTCTCATCAGCGATCAGCAGCTATCCAATGGGAATCTCATGAAGCGCAGCAGAAGCAACAGTCGCAGCTCGGATTGCACTCTTGATGACACCGATGACGATGAGGATGATGAGGAGGCTCAGGCATCTATAGCTATAGCTGTTTCCACTGGCGAGATATCCTCATCGGCAGCAGCAGCAGCAGCAGCGGCAACATCAGCAACTGTTTCCGCTAGTGTTACTGGTTTGGGCCACGACGCGGCGGCAATTAGTCTGTCGAATGGCAATTCGCATCTATTAGCCAATGTTAATAATTTGCTGCAAAGCCATCCCCCAGCCATGGCCAGCCAAGTGGTTATCTCCTCGAATGGCCATTTGGGTACTACCACACCAATTTTACTCAATTCCACCTCTTCGGCTTCGTCCAGCTCCTCGAATCAGTCCACAGCACGCGAGGCCCAAATCAATCAGCTCTATGCCCAGGTTCACAAGGATCCTAGCAAGCAGCAGCAACAGCAGCAGCAACACCAACAGCAACAACACCAACAGCAACAGCAGCAGCAGCAGCATACCGTCTCCAGCATGTTTAAGAATGCTCTGGGCTCACCAGCGGATAATGGCGGACTAAACGATTTTCATCGTGGCAGCATGACCACCTTTGGGCCAGCGGCGGCGGCTTCACATAGCAGCATCAATCGTGATCTCAACAGTTCATATGATTCCATATTGGGCTCAAATGACAAGTTATCGGAAAATGAGCAGGCCGAGAACTGGATGTATCCCAGTCGAAGGCGTGTGGCATCGAATGGTAGCAAATTGCCAGCAGGCGGCTCAACGTTTACCGATCAGCTCAATCAGGCATTAACCGAACGAGAGAGGTGGGTGGCAACAACAACAACAACAACAATAAGAGACATCTATCATCAAACAAATTTTTGATCTTCCCCTCTCTCTCTCTCTCTCTATCTCTGTGTGTGTGTGTGTCTTTGGTTATTCACAGGCGCCTGGGTGATGGGTCATCGCGGCATTCCAGCGATGATTATACCGAGATCAATAAGAGCCAAAGTGCTGCTGCCATCAATTGTAAGACATTGATCAATGAGATACGCCAGGCGGTAAACGAAGCACAGCCCAAAGGTGATAAATATAATTCAATTTCTTTTCAAAATAAAACTAATCATGATTAGATGAAGCTCCTTTATAGAACAATTTATCTTAGAATTCCTATTCCCTATATCCCTCCCACCACCTACCAACCTATCATTCATTATGCCATTTCATACAATACCGTTACCACCGTTACTACCGATACCGATACCGATACCAATTTTCTGTACATACGTTTACCTGTTATATACTGCTAACCTAATATCAATAATCTATATAGATGTATGTACCCAATATATGAATATAAATGTTCCAGTTCCATTTGACATAACCATATAACCATAACCATATAAATATCTATCTATCTATCTATCTACATATATCTCTCTCTCTCTGTCTCTCTTTCTCTATCTCGCTGTGTTTATATTAAGTGTGTAATTAAGCCTTAATTCATCTGCAGCGCAGTTCTAAACCAAATTATATATACGACAAATCATTTACATAAAATTATATATAACATTGTACTAATCTTCTATCTATTCTCTCTCTCTCTCTTTCTCTCTCTCGCTCTATCTTTTCCTAACTGCGTCCTGTCTGTTGTCCCTCTCCCCCTCTCTCTCTCTCCTTTTTGAACTAACAAAAAAACACAACCCACACACACAAAATAGTTAAACAAGTTGTACCCCAATCCCTTTCACCGCCCGGCACAGTGCCCTGGCAGCAGCAACATCTGCAACAGCAGCAGCAGCAGCAACAACAACAACAACAGCAGCAACAACAACAGTCACAATCGGCCCATGCCACTGGTCCACCCTCACCCACCAGCATGTCATCGGGTTGCTCCTCCCCGGGCTATTCACCCAGTCGCACATTGGATCTCTCCGGTTCAAGTTCAAGTTTTTCAGATCGCAAAGCAGCCGCAGCTGGTTACAATTACAAGGGAGGACCTGTCCATGAATGGACCAAAGAGCAGGTTAGTCAGCCTCAGGGACTCGATCAATATATGTATGATGACAATACAATCCTTTAATCCAATTTAGGTGGGCCATTGGCTAATGGGCATTGAGCTGGAGCGTTATATACCTGTCTTTAAGGAGCATAATGTTGAGGGTGGAGCTCTGCTCACATTGGACTCAAAGGATTTCAAAACGCTGGGCGTCGGCGGTGATGATAAGCATCGACTGAAGAAGCGTTTAAAGGATTTGAAGGCCAGCATTGAGAAGGAGCGCAAGGATATGGAAAGGGAGCGACGGGAACGTGAGAAGGCCATACGCAAGGCCGAAAAGAAGGCGGCCAAAAAGAAGTAGAATTAGTAGATGAATTTTAGTTGTTTAAGCAGTAGCCAAAAACCAAAATTAATACGCAGTATATTGTAGTATCACACTAACAATCCGCCTACACACACACACACACACACACACACACAAACACATATACGGTTATAAATTACCCTATTTATATAGATATATATATATATATACATATATAAACACATAAATGATATGCCCTTTTTTTTGGAAATACACACACACACAATCACAATAAGCATCTATTATATATATATATATATATATATAAATACGTACTATACATTTTAATCTGAAGAGTAATCCTAAGAAACAAAAAAAAAAAAAAAGAAAAGCATGAAAAGCAGCAAGCGGAAAAGGCAAAACAAAAACCCAAAAAGGCCCAAAAGAAGTTGGATATAAAAATAAAAAAAAAAAAAAAAACAATATAGAGTATACCCCGAGAAACACAGAAACGTAAAAATGGCAAATGCATTAAAGCAACAACAACCAACCAATTACAACAACAACAACAACCAACCAACCAACCCAACTTAACAAAACAAACCACGAAGTTAACCCAAGAAAAAAACAAAAACAAAACGAAACTATTAACAACAAAAACTGGCGTTGGACTGACTGATTTTTATGATTAATTTTAAAACAAAAACAAAAACCAAAAACTAAGAAAAAAACAAAAAAAAAAAAGAAACACTAACAAGAGAGAAAACAAAACAAATGAAGGGAACTTTTTTTTTTTTTTGATTTTCCAAAGAGACATAAATTTTTTTTTTTTTTTTTGTTCTTCATTCGGCATAAATTATGAATTGAGAAAAAAATGAAAAAAATCGAAACACTTAAGGAATTCGCTAAAACAGACTTGAAGAAAACGTTATGGCAACTGATTCAAACCATAAATACATATATAAATACAACATATATATTATGATATATAATACTATAACTAATATGAGATACCAACATAAGTTAAAGCCCAAAGCAAGTAACAAAATATCTGTTTGTTGTCGTCTCTGTTTATTTGTTTATAATTTGTCTTTTAAATGTATTTTTTGTGCGTCTAACTCTTTTTTATTAATCTATGTAATTTTAATGACTTAGCCTATATTATACATACATATATATATATATATATTATTCGATTCTAGATATACTTACCTATACGATATGATGCATATATACATACAAATATACATGTTATGTGTATTAGTAATTCGACAAGACATCCCTCTATATATTGTGTGTGTATGTGTATAATCATCTAAATATGTATAATCCCCAACAACAAAAAAAAAAAAAACCCCACAACAACAAACAATTTAATACTAAAGTATTGTATTTGTATTTGTATGCTACAACAAGAAAATAATATTAATAACATTATAATGCCCCCCAAAAGGACATTTAAGTACTTAAGTAGAAAACAAACTTTATCATTTTTGCATTGCTCTGGATAAGTGACGAGAACTCGCAAAGAGAGAAGACAAAACAAGCATCTTAAGACACCTCAACCGATTGCCAATTGGCTAAATTGAGCAATAACTGCTTAAATAAATTAGATTCAGTCCCTTTTTGCGAACAAAATTTAGCTTGTTCTTATGTATTTGTCGTTTACAATTTCTGATTCTAAACCCACTAACTCTTTGAGCCTTTAGGATAATTTCTTTGTCACTAATAATGTGATGCTTTGCCATGATAAATGTCTAGATTCCACTTTTCCAGGGCAGCTTCTTTCGATTAAGCCCCCCCACCAGAAAAAAGTCAGTGCAAGAAACCAATCAGCCAAATGAAAACATTAAACAAACATGTCCAAAAAAAAAAAAACTTTCAATGCTGAACCACAAGAGAGGGAATATTTTTTCAATGACTAAAAGAGCGTTTTCTATTCTATGACTACGGGAGATGATGAATAATAATAATTATAATAATTGCGGTGTGACTGTACCTTTTATTTTATTTGATTTATTTTGTAAACTTTGTGTAATCTTTAGTTTAATTGTTTATGCTTTTTTTTATATTATGTATTTGTATTTCGCATTCATTTGGCTTACTTTGTATCATATATCTACTACAAACATACGATTATACAGATCTATATATATTATTTTATTTATGTTTCATCTTAGGCAACTAGTTTTTATTTATCTGATAACTATAAAAATATGTTGCAATAAATGTTTACATTATGATTATTTATACATATATACATATGTATTTGCAGACAACAATTGCCACAAAATGCCATAGCAACTTTCAATTTTTCAAGAAAAAAACAATTAGTGACTAGATTTCTCGGTTTTTTTTTCACAAACCAAAAAACAAAAACAAAACATAAGATAACAAAACGAAAAAAAAAACCAAAATAATTAGCATATATAATGATTAATAATACTTAACCAACATACTTATAAATACGAAATACTCTTTCTCTCTCTCTCTCTCTCTCTCTCTCTGTATCTCTGTCTCTTTCTCTATTTCTCGTACACTATCTAACTCTCTGTCTTAATCTCTCTTTCTCTGTAACTGTCTCAGAATATTCTTTCTGTCTACTCTAGTTTGACTTTTAAGACAACCCGGTCGTGGCCAAAAAGTGGACACACTAACCATGTGACCCCAAATCGAGCCCAATGTCCGGCAGCGCATATTCACCGCATGTGCATTAGTCACTCGTCTCGTTGCAAGTCCTTAATATAGCTTTTGAAAAGCTCGCCTCTAAATAGTGCCACAAAAAAAAAAAAAAAACCAAAACCAAAAACGAAAAAAACCAAAAAAAAAAATACCAAAACAAAAAAAAAACGTTTAAAAAGTATAAAAAAATGCAAAAACCATTATAACTAACTTACCACATAACCCACAAGAAACCAAAATTACGACAACAAAAAAACAAAACCGAAAAACGTAAATAAAATCAAATCAAAATGCAAATTATATAGCTGACCAGCTGCTGACTGTGCTAACTGTAATCCTATAGAACACCCGGAGAGAGGTGAACTCGTGAACTCTCACCTTCTGTGTGGGTAACTTCAGGTGGAAAATTGTCTTCTTCTTCAACAAATTGTTGATTCACCTTTCGTGAACACTTCGATTAACGTTGATTTTCGCTGAGAATTCTCAGCATACACGCACTCCCTCAACTGCCCAATCTTCTTTCCTCTGGCGTGGCCACGTGTCCAAAAGGGGAGGGAGGAAGATGGGTGGGAGGTGTGTCAGATCGTTTTGAAATTTAAAAACCTGAATACCCTGAAACGGAAACGGCACGCTTAGCTCCCCAACCGACAACAGTAGCAGCAGCAGCAGCAGTAGCAGCGACAACTCCAGCAACAACAACAACCAGAACAACAACAACAACGACAAGAAATCAGATTGAATATAATACTTACATATATATTGTTATTTTTGACAAATGTTTTTCATTTCAAATATGTTTTTATTTTTGGGTAATTGTTTGTAAACGATTTTTACATCATATTTAAAACAAAACACGGAAAAAAAAACCAAAAAACAACAAAAAAAAAAAAAAAACAAAACAAAAACCAAATAATTGACGAACAGAAAGAAGACGTTTATAATTGAAAAAAAAAAAGAATAAAGAACGAAAACCAGTTGAGAAACCAAATATAAAAAGCACATTGGAAAATTTACAATCGAAATCGATCACGTAACGATCGATTTTGTAAGCAATTAAACACACAACAATTAAAAACACACACACATTCGTGCCTTTTTCATTGCGAAAAACCGTCCCACAAAACAGAAGAACAAAAAAAAACAAACAAATGTCCCTGTGAGAAATCAGAATAGGATTTTCCGTCGAGAATGTGTTGAATTTGTGGGAAAAAAGGCAGAAGACCAGCTTTTGACCCACCGCCATACCCAAAGTACCTCCCCCTCCCCGAACCTATGCCTCCCCCCTAATTCCATGTAATCCTACCGCACCATATCCATTGAACAGATCCTTTATTTCTTTATTTTTGGCATTTCAAAAAAAAAAAAACGAACTTCATTGTCACACGAATCAAGTAATTAAATACAAGAAAGAAACATTTTATAACCCGCAATTGCCTTAACAAATATTTAAAACAACAAAACCAAAAACTATAAATATATAAAAAAAAATTAACTAAAAGAAAACAAAAAAAAAAAAAACAAAAAATAATAAGTAAATTATATTACCCATTAGATATTTATTCGTTTAGTTTTCCAATTTTACGGCTTGTAGTTCATTTCGTTAAGAAATTTGTTTTGTTGTCTCTTCGAAAACTTTTCATTTTCGCTCTTAGCCAAAGTTGTATGGATTTTGTGGCAAAAACGAAGCTGTCATTTAATTGTTTAATTTACTTTTACAGTTTAATTAGTTTTTCCTATCAGTTTGGCAATAATTTAACAACTTCACGATTTACTTAACAAGTAAAACTATTTACTTTAATTTAGTTGTGTTACGTCGTCATATTTCGTCGTATATATGTATATAGATATTCTCTCTTGGTGTGTGGGTTTTGTCTTATTCTCCATTCAATTGATCGATATTTGAAAAAGTTTTACTCTCTCGAGTTTTCTTGGATTTGTTCTTAGCTCATGCAATCCAATCAAATCAATGAAATCAATCAATATCAATGCAAATGCTACTAGAAAATAGTAAACACACAATCCAATATTCGCTCTCTCTCTCTCACACTCTCTCTCACTCTCTCTCGCGCTATCTCAATCACACACAATTCATCAAATAGCAGCAAGCAAAATATTAAAAAAAAAAAAACCAATTGAAAGTCAATGCAAAAATGCAAATAATTTGAAAACGATTCTTACAAAATCATTGAAAATAATAAGCCAATACACACTAAAAACAAAAACTGAACTAATAAATTATATTCCAAAATAAACGTAAAAATTAAATGCAAACAAAAAAAAAAATGGACTTTTCTTGTAAAATTTAACTTCTTTTTACAATTCTCTCTTTCATTGCAATCTTTTCAGTTTAGTTTAAGTTTTAATCTAAGAAATCTATGTAAGACTAGCTCCTAAGTAAAATATGTACAAATTTGGAGGTTTCGCATCGCACTTGGCCTTACCATGGCCATGGAGCATACGAGCACCGCCATAGAGTCCCCTGGACAGTGGGTAAATCTGTCGATTTAAGCGGATTATAGGGGAATCTTGGGAATTTCAATTGATATTTGCGGTTCTCACTCATTTCCATTATCAGCATTTCCATTCGGATTTGTATCTCTTTGCACGTTGTGCGACAGACGACGACGGACGACGGACAACGGACAACGGACAACGAACGCCGGACGATTCACTGTTTACGCACACGGATCGCAACGCCGTCGGCAGCGGCGGCGATCATAATGGGTTTGTTGCAACTTGACCTCTTGTTTTCTCTTGAGTTTCGTTTGTTTTTTTTTTGGTATTCAATGAAGATGTCTTTGAAGAAATATTACTAACAGCTCTCGAAACTTCTACTCTATGAAGTGAACTGAATGGAAATTTTCGTTTGTGTGAGTCCCTTTCGTTCGCTTATCATGTGGGAATTTTCCACTTTTTCCTCAAGACGAGGTCAGTTCTCAATTGAACCGAAATGGAGAGAACGGGGGGAGTGATGCATTTATAGTTTTTGTTTTTTTTTTTTTCATAGTCAATTCTACAAATAGCTGTTTAGAGATTTCGTTGTTTTCGTCAGTGTCTGAAAATGTTTGATTATCAGAGGTTTAGAACCCAAAGTCTCCCTTAGTATACACTTTCTTGAAAGATCTCTGTTCTGGGATAGTGAGCTGTGTTTATAGCGTAGTCATGCTGATAAGGGATTGCTAATCAAAAAGCGGAGAGACCTCGCAAAGGTAAGAATTGCCATTTCATTTAGTGTAATGGTTCAGTCTACGTTCCAATTATTCGTAATCGTGTAATACTTTCTTTCCGAGTATCAATTCTAAAGCAATAAACTTGTTTACTCGACAGCTCAGCGCGACGGATCAATGCATAATTCCACCCCACGCGAACTGGAAGAGCGACAGATCAGTGTGATAAGACTCACCGACGACGACGACAACGACAACGACAACGACAACGACGACGACGACGACTATGGCTTCTTATCAATCTATTTATGTATGTATGTACAATCGATGCATCGATCAATGGAAATCGAAAGACATGCGTCAGCAGAGTCAAAGATGTTTTTATGTTCCATGTCCCCTAACCTATACCTATACGCAAATATTTCTGTAGATAGTCACAGCAGTATTTCACGTGCAACCGAAATTGAGAAACCTTTTGGAGCCCTTTTTTTTGTTTTTTTTTTTTTTAGTTTCGTTGCTAGGTGATTCAATAATTGCAAATGATTGCATGAGACAGCATTATCTATAGTCTAATCTTGTTGTTGGCCTGGGAATCGGAAACTGAATCGGTTTCCGAATCGGAGGTACACTACACACATATGTATATATCTTCTTACCAAATGCGCCCTAGTAACTGTACAATTTTCCGCCCAGTTTAATCTGAGCATTATTTTTGAGTGATAAGCGTTCAGTTAAAGGTTAACTAAACAAGCAAAATCTATTAAAAATATTATAAACAAAATGTTGAACTCAGCTTGTGGCATATTTTTTTTTGTTTAAAAATAACTCGCAATATCAGAATTTTGCAATATAACTGAAAGACAATGAGAGAGAGAGAGAAGTTAATTGACTTAAAATGAAAAGATAACTTGAAACTTACGTGGAAATTGCTTATTACTGGACTTTTTTCTCTCAGTGTCTCCGATGATTGCTTTATCATATAATATGGACAAGCCTTTTTCTGTGCATTGAGTTTTAGTTATATACTATACAGTTTATATAGACATTGGTACTTATAAACCGTAATCTTTCCCAACAATCCGATAAGGAAAAGAATTTGCCGGTCAAAAGAACAGCTGTTCCCCCCAGCCAGGTTATAAGAGCAAAGAGAGTGTGTGGTGGGGTAGTAGGGTAGAGGGAAGGGGCCATTGTAATTTTGGGTTAATACGACTTGTTTACTCTGTTTGGTCTACAAAATGAATTCGATTCAATTAACTGAGTTAGGAGCAATGATTCCGGCTCTAGAATATATATAATAACATATATATATATCTGTATAGGTATATATAACAATTTCAAATTGAATTGTGAACAATAAGCAAGAGTCAGCCGAGGCAGAGTTAGGGGCAGAAACAGTGGCAGAGACAGAGGCTACATAACAAACGACAGCAGCGACTGAGACGTTAACAGAGACTGCAACTGAGACAGCGACTGAGACTGAGACTGAGACTGAGGCCGAGACTCTGAGACTATGGCAAATGCCGTGCGGGGCTGCTGCTCGTGCTTCGTTTATAAGCCGTCAAACGGTCATACGACGCTGTTCACTTTTCATCCGGACACCGAGAAGGCAACACAAGGAGCTATAAAATATTATCCCTCTACGTCTAAACGAAACATAAACAAAATATATACATATATATATATAAATACAGAAAGAGAGCGAAAGAGATCAGGAAAAATCTAACAAGATTACAAAAGACGGCAACATTCCAGTTTTAAATTGAATTTATCGTCAACCCGTGAAAGTTAATCAGCGCAAACCGCCACACAAATTTACATAACCAGAAGAGGCATTGGCATCATCGGCACAGAGATCGGCGACTCTTATATAATTAAACAGTCTATACTCCTTAGCAAATCATGACGGGTTACAATTCCAATGGCGATGTGGCCACCAGCAATGGCAATGGACACCAGAATGGACATAACAGCAACACCAATGGCAACAGGCAACAACAGACAGCCGATTACACAGCCCAAGAGAATCACACGTAAGTTGTTGGGGGTATGCTAAGGGTAGAAGGGATGGGTAGGGGCCACTCACGCCAGCAACTCGTTAACTGCAATCAATCGATTCGTAATTGTTTAAACACTTCAATTCAAGAGCAAAGCCCTTTAATGCTTTATTAAGGATCCTTAAGTATTTTAATTGAAAATCGTTCGATTTGAAGTCTGTTAAGAGTTCGTATATATACCATTTTAAATAGTGTTTAGTTTTCAAAGAGGTTTCCAAAGGGGATTATTAATGTTCCCTAATCAAGTAAACTTTGTAGACTGACTAATATTTATATTAAAAAGATACCCAACATCAATTTGTGGACTCCTCAGTTTTTATCTATAGATAGTCCTTTCTTTTTGTGGAACAGATTTTTTGGTGAATATATGTTAAAAATTTAGAAAACATAAAGAAGTATGCTTTTGAAATTTGAAATAATTCAGAGTTCTTGAATTCGATTAATTGCGTCTTAAATAGTTGTTGGCCTGTCTTTCAAATGCTTTTTTGGGCCACTGGACTTTGGTGGTTTCTGTTATCCTCCTGCAACACCATCACCTGCCACCTTTCTCAATATTGTTGCTCCACCTGCTAATGCCCCTCTATCTGCTACTTCTCCACCCATTTGCACCTAGTTGCTTTGACCTGCTTTTTTTTTGTTTTGAGTTTCTATTTTTTTTTTATAACAATCGATGCGGCCTTCGTGCTCCTCCTGCTTCACCTGCTCCTGCCACCTGCTTCACCTTCTGTTCCTTCTGCTGCTGCTTTTCTCTACGCTTTCATTTACTTATTTGTCATTATGACTGTCGCCTTTTTGTTAGCGTAGTAGCTGTTGCTTTTTCGTTTCTACTTGGGGGAATGCTTTCAATGCCATTTCTCACATAAATTCTTACCTAATAATACAAAGCACACACATCTTTTGACTTGGTGGACTCAAAATTCCAAAATTCTAAAATTCCAAAATTTCAAATATTATATTTATTTTGTTCTAATATCGCTGCTCCTGGCCAATTTGTGTATATATATAGAAAATATATTCATCCCAACAACAACAATAACAACAAGAAAATGTGCTCTCGCGATTGTTGCTCAGGTCCAGGTGGATCAGGCAAATCCGGTAATACCTGCACGGATCGAAAGAATGCCAAAGCTGTCAGTGGCGAGAAGATAATACCAACTCCCCAAAGTTTGCTGTAAGTCACGCCCCAACCTGTCTCCCTTCCTCTCTCTCTCTCTCTCTCTCTCTCTCTTTTATCCCTTTGCCTTGAAAATTTCTCTGGTTAGCTTGTCATCCGTTTAGCCTTGCCTTTTTTAGCATTTAGTAGGAATCTCTTTAAAATTTCTCAGTAGTAAAACAAAAACAAATTTCAATCAACATGTGTTCAATCGATTGCTGTTCGAATCCTCGTGGCAAAGCTGGCGATAAATTGGATTCCTCGAATGCAGGCAGCAGCAGACCCATAATACCCACTCCAAATAGCGAACTGTAAGTGATTGCTTTTGCCCTTGATCTTCACCGCTGATAGATAGATAGAATAGAGAATTTTGTTTTTTTTTTCGGTTGGGGTTTTTTTTTTTTGACAAATATGTGGCCCATCCAGATCTCGGAGAGGGATGGGGCTTATCAACAAATTCGCGTAGCTCATTAAAAAGAAGCAAAATCTTCAATTTGCATATATTTGAAATTTAATTGTCTAGCTCAATCCGGTTCGATAGTTACTTCTGTTCGACGATGATGATTCTAGTTGGCCTACTTAGAGATTCTCCTGATTTTTTGTTCCCTTGGCCTAGGGCTCGTCCGCTGGGCAATTGATTTTTTTTTTTTTGTTTTATCTAATCATTTAACGATATATTTAACAATTGGCAATTAAATGATAAGCTTCAAGTGTGTGACGTAAGAGACGACTTCAAACGTGGCGCTGGTCTCCCGTTCTTGTTTCAGGAAACTTGTTTCAAAAACTTGCCAAACCTATTAAAGAGCAGATGCTTTTCATAAGTCGCGTGTTCTATATGAAAACGAGTAGCTAAACGAATTTATTAGCCTGGCCAAATTGTTTCAATTAGTTAAATTTATGCTAGTTTGGGAATTGGTAGACAGAACAGGGAGGAGAAGAGAAGAAAAGAAGTCTCTTCTGAATATATATTTTACATTTACTTTTATGACGCATTTAATGTCTTGTTTTCGTTTTTTGTTGTTGTTGTTTTTGTGTAATATTGATTACTTATCAGTTCCCTCCGACAGTTTGACAAAAACAACTGATGATGTTGTTGATGATGAAACCGCACGAGAAGATTTCACTCTGGGCATCAGCAGCAGCACGTGTGAAACTTCCACAAAATAGCAGTCAGCAGATAGAGAGTATGTGTGTGTGTGTGTGTGTGTGTGGTGGGGGGGGCAATGGCAACACTCCCCTACCACTAGTTCAGTTTCAGTTTGAGTTCAAGTTTATACAATTTAACCTCGAACCAGTTTCGAAACCAATAATTACACAAGCCAACATACAACTTCAACTTCCATGAAATTTCTGCACTTATCCTTTTTAGCGTTTTAGTCCTTTGCGTGTTGTTAGGAAACCTTGTTGACCTTGAGTTTTATCTATATAATATGCAAGCTGTTTGTCTTTGCTGTAATAGATCATTGTAAAATGTGTGTGTAGGTGTGTGTGTGTGTGTGTGGGTTGAGTAGGCATGTACAGTGAAATCTTGTACAGTAAAAATAGAATAATGCCTCTCCATTAAAACAATTTCTTCTATGAACTGCATCAGAAATTGCCTGTCATAAAAGAAGCTGTTTGCTTCTTTGTGTGTTGGCCTGTGTTAAAAAGAGTCAAGAAAGAGAAGTGGTGGTGGGGGGGTTATTTAATTGTAGCTTAGATTCTTGATAAATGTGCAATTTTAGACAAACATTTAATAACATTATTTTTGTCACCGCGCAGCAACATTCTTCCCTTTCGTTTCGTTTCGTTTCGCTCACACTGATAAGGTGGCGTTCCTTCGCCTCCTCCCCCCCACTTTGTATCATAAAACCATAAACTGTTTTTGTTGTCGTTGTTTTTGGGTAATTTTCCCTCCACTTAAAATTGAATTGAATTTATGTCTTTTTTGCAGCCTTAACAATAATAGCCAAGAGAAAATCCAATGCTATCTTTCATCCGAAGAACTTAGAGCATTGCGCGTAATGAATGAAGACACGTTTGTAGTTCCAACTTTTCCAACTACTTTTGTTGTTACTTTTTGTGTACTTTTCCCAGTATAAAAATATTTCATTGTGTGTGAATCATCAAAAACTGATTGATATTTTTTTGTGTATAAATTTTGCAATCTCGATAAATTAAGCATCTGTTGTTTTATCTCTGGAGGAGAAGGAGGAAAAGTAGCGTAGGTACTACTCTTCCACTTCTACTTCTACTTCCTCAACTTCATATTCTTGTCTACAATATGTTCCTCATATGTACTCCATACGTTCTTTCAACTGGGATGATGAATTCTGGCCGAAAGATTTTGTAACATTTTTTCGTTTCGTCTTTTGTCTTTTGCTGTGACTAATCCAAATCATATTTCTCATCCATTTAGGTATCCCTATGAGGTCATACAGGAAATTGCCGATTTCATTGTGAAGGGCTCGAGTATGCGTCCCAAGATTGGTATTATTTGCGGCTCGGGTCTCGGTTCATTAGCAGATATCATTCAGGACGCGAAGGTCTTTGAGTATGAGAAAATACCAAATTTTCCAGTGTCTACTGTGGAGGGACATGCTGGCAAATTGGTTGTGGGCAATCTTGAGGGAGCCGTTGTGATGGCCATGCAGGGACGTTTCCATTTCTACGAGGGTTATCCTTTGGCCAAGTGCTCCATGCCCGTGCGCGTGATGAAGTTGTGCGGTGTCGAATATCTATTTGCCACAAATGCCGCTGGTGGCATTAATCCCAAGTACTCGGTGGGCGACATTATGCTTATGCACGATCACGTCAATATGCTTGGATTTGCTGGCAATTCCCCGCTCCAGGGGCCCAACGATCCCCGCTTTGGTCCACGTTTCCCCGCTCTGGTCAACTCGTACAACAAGGAATTAATTAACAAGGCTCTCGAAATTGGCAAACAAATGGGCATTGAGGCTAATATGCATGTAGGCGTCTATTCCTGCCTGGGTGGACCCACCTATGAGACAATTGCCGAACTGAAGGCTCTTCGTATGATGGGCGTGGACGCGGTTGGCATGTCAACCGTGCATGAAGTCATCACTGCCCGCCATTGCGATATGAAGGTTTTCGCCTTCAGTCTGATCACCAACAAATGTGCCACCGAATACAGCGATAAGAAGGATGACGAGGCTAATCACGAGGAGGTCATGGCAGTGGCCAAGAACCGACAGAAGGCCTGCTGCGAGCTAGTTGCACGTCTTATTCGCCAAATTCAAGCATCGTCATAGGCAATATTCGCTCAGCAAGCAAGAGTCGAACGAGCGATCGAGCAAGTGTACCTACCTACAATGGGAGCAGCAACGATTGAACTCTAAATTTAACCATAGTTGAAACATTAGTCACTTATTTCGCATTTAAGTCATGGCCGGATCACTTCCCAAAATTTACAGTATAGGCAATAATTTTAGATTCTAATTAAATTATAATAAACGTAGGAATAACCAAATGATTTACATCTAATCCCCTTAGACATGTCTCTAGCCTATTAATGTCAAGTACGAGTTCGAATCCCGGCTTAGCCTTATCTTTTTTTTTTTAATTAATTGTAAAAATAATTGATTTTATTTCTTTACACGAGTTCAAATCCAGGCTTGGACAAATTTCAAATTCCAGAGTTAAGTTATTAGTAAAAAATTTAATGTCTAAATTCTGGAAGAAAAAAACCAACAATCAATTTTTACTTTTGTCCCAACCTCCAAGAAGTAATGTATATCTAGTAACAAAAGTCATAAATCCCTACTTGAGAATTCTAATTATAGTGCATGCGAAAATTTTTGTTACGTGACGTCATCCGCCAATGCTCCGCTTAGTGCACTTTTAATTGCAGCTTACAATAGTTGGCAAAAAATCACAAATCACAACTTGGGAATTGTAATTTTAGTGTACCAAAAATTTTCTGTAGTGGGACATCGCGTGACGTCATCATCCAAAGCCCTTCCTAATGCAGTTTCACTGTATGCAATTTGTAGCAGCCGGTAGCCCAGTGAGTTGAGGCTCTGCCGCTTTGGCACTTGTTATAAGGGATAAGGGTCCCAGGTTCGGATCCCCCTCAAGTATATATATGCTTAAAATTTGAATTTGGGGGTAGTATATAGGTGATAATAGGTTTATAATAGGTAAATGACATGATGGTGGTGTGGGTGGTGGGTGATAAAAGGGGATGGAGAAGAACAAGTGGTTAGAAAAAGGTAGGGAAAATCCAAATCCACCCGATCCTCCCTTGCCCACAATCTCTCCTTCTAACAAATCCGTTCCCTGCCCCCTCTCACTCATTACCCCCACCCAACCCACACACCTACCTACAAATCCCCTCCATCTCAGTATCAACTAACACTCATCCCCCACCTTCCACCTCATTGACCATTGACCAACAACACCCATCCTACTACTTCCCCCCCCCCACTCCCCCGACATACACCTAACTCACACCCTCCCCTTCGCCACCACCGTTCACCGCCGCCTCCATCCAATCGTTCATAATCCACACCATATCCATCTCAACCCACCCACCCCCGGTTGCCAACCAAATAATATTGTCCGTTCCATCAAATAACATCATTCCGCACTTTCCTTTCCACAGAAACCTAAGATCCCCAAAACTATTCAACACTTAATTTCTCGTTCTCTACCATTATTTTTAATATCAGCTCGAAAAGTATGCTACAGCAATTTTTATTTTATTTTTCACGGCAACAAGATATGCTACAAATATTAGCTACAGCAAAAACTCATAAATGTTTTTTTATATCTCGGATTCCCGCTGGACTATCGCTTTGGCGTTTGACCAGTGTCCTCTCTGATTGGAATCGTTTGATACTAGTTGGTTTAGATCCATTAATGGGGATCAGAGGACGGTACTCCTTGGGCAGTATGACCAATAACCAGGGATTCAATGATGCCAACCTACGCTAACAGGCAAATACTTCAGTTTGGTCAAGGCTTATGATAGTAAGCCCTTAAATGGCCGATATACACGCATCTTCATGGTTTTATTGACAATTTTGGCAAGCTTATACCAAGCAAAATACCAAGCGGACAGAAATCAGCAGCTGCTCGATTTAGCCAGTATATTTACTTCAGTTAAAATTGAGTTCCCATAATTTTAGGTAGGAAACACCAGGCAAATAGGAATCGACGGTAGGTTGCTTCCCAATTTGTTCAATTTAAATGATAAATTTTGCTGCATACTTATTTGGGCACCACAGAACACATACAAATTAAAATGTAAAATTTTTTGTAAAACTGATTTAATAAAATTTAAATACGCAAAAATTTGGTTTTAACATAATATTAAAAAAAAAAAACAAATACAAAGAGGCGTAGGGATTATATGTAAAAATAAAAATAATAAAATTAACTCTAAATTGATATCCAAAATGTGAATATGGTAACGAGAGCTCGTTGATTTTTTTTTGGTGCTTGCAGAAATTGAACAAATGCAAAATTTCGTTAATTCGTATAAAATGAATTACATAATGTATGTAAATTAAAAGTAAAAAAACAAAATCAACTTAATATTATATACAGGTAAAATAATAATAATAATAATAATATAACCAACAAACTCTGAACAGATTTTTCGAATGAAGCGAGTTTGGATTAGATTTATTATTGCTTAGTGTTGCGCTGATGCTTATATAAATGGATATATAATGTACACATATACATATATATTTGTATATATGTATGTATTGTGTGTATATGCGTATGCGTGTAAATATATAGAGAGAGTTTATAAGGATATGCGCACGTGAGTGTGTGTGTGTGTATATATGTGATATTCCTAGTAGATATATAGAATACATCGTATGTTTTTTTTATAGGTGCCCGCTGCAAAAGCAATCGTTGCATATCAAAAAAAAAAATGTATATGTGCTTCTAAAATTTAGTTGGTTTTTTTTTTGTTTTGTTTTCAATTCTTTGTTTTTGTGATTGTGTGTGTTCAAGTCTATAAGTTGCATTTTTCTCCTAAAAGAGTCCTCGTTCCTTCTTAAGCTTGGTCTGCTTCCAAATGGGCAGTTGCTCGAAATCCGCCCGACTGCAGCCCAAGGCCACTTTAAAGTCCTCAGCGTTCAAGTAGACCTCCAGTCGCGTCGGCTCCACACCCTCGGGCAAGGGGCGGGCCTTAAGGACCTCCAGGGGATACTCGGATTGTGTCATTTGTGCCAACATTGTGCTTATCATGATGGGTGTGTCCGTACGACCATCCTGAGAGATCAAATGGAAAAAGAGTACACCATTTAGCCACTAGCTTACATGGAGAGAGGGAGGGAGGTAGGGAGGGAGATAGATGGGGGAGCGAGCTTACCTCTAAATTGATTTCTTTAACGTCAGTGCGCTCCGTCCAGTCGGGAAAGAGGGCACGAAAAGCCAATGGCTCTAGACCAGCCCACACCACTTGACCTCTGATGCCATGGAAGGCTTCCTTCTCGTTCTCGCCGTGCTTGGCACGCCAATAGTCAACGGCTGTCTCTAAGGCAGCTCGTCTCTCTGAGATCCAACGATTGACTCCAGCTCGATTATCACTCGAAATGGGACTGCTACGATCCTTTTCCTCCGTATTAACTGAAATTGGATGGAAATTAATAACAAACTTTGATCATTTGTTTCATCTAGTTGCTGCGCGCTTACTCTTGATATCTTCCAGTGGCCACCAGCCCATCCAGAGCCACAGCTCGGTGCCATCATCTATGAGAAATATGGTCGGCTGTCGGGCATTATACAGCTGGGTCTGGGCAAATGGATATGGACTGTGCAGATCCTGGCAACGCAATCCATCGACCAACTCCTGGGCCTTGAACACACCCTGCGTGCTGCTAAATTGGAAGATTCTCAGTTGATAGTCAAACTTCTTCGATGATTGCAAGAGGCTGCCATAGTCCATGCGTTTCTGTTCCAAATCCAAGGCTTGTTTGCATGCCTCACTCTCGGATCCCTCTTCCATTTCGGTGAGAGTGCAATCCTTCTCGCAGATGAACAGATCCTTTGGCATTTGCTTGACCAAATCCTGGCCTGCCTCCAGGGCAATGGTTCGCGTGTGTGTTGCACTCTTGGAGCCATGCCAGACCAGAACCAGTCCTTGCTGGCCATGGATTAGCAACATGGAGCTGCGTGAACGCAGCTGGCATGCCCGGCAGTCGACCTCCTTGAGAAGGGTCTCATCTTTGACATTGCCCTGCACCTGATACAGTCGCCATTGATTGCGCCGCTCCAGGCACTTGTCCTTGCGTCCGCGATGTTGCCACAATTGCTTGAATAGACGCACAAATGCCGTGCTCTCATCCCCCTGGGCCACACGCAATTGGGCGCCCTTCTCCTTGTCCAATTCGACTGTTAAGAGGGCAGCGGCGCCCTTCTCATTGGCACTCGAATCCTGACCCTGCCAGGTGAAGTAGACACAACGATCCCGGCCCACAGTGCTACGATTGGACACTTTGCCGCTTAGTTCGCGCACCGTAACCGATATCTGATAGATCCAACGGACAATATAGCTTTCTGTCGAATAGAAATGGCCATAATCCTCTCGAGAATTGGCTGCATCAAAGTTGAATTCATGAATTTGCCATTTATCAGTGGATTTGGTTATGATATCGCAATGGCGCATTGTGTCCGTGTCATAATAGAAATTGCCACGCCCCAAATTGGCTTGCTCCAGCACCAGATTTGGCTCCTGATAGGGTTCACCCTTGAATAGGGCAGCCCCATTGAGAGCACGCACTATATTCACACCATTTGCCAGATAATCCTTCTCCAGATCCTCCCGCTCCAGTTCGGGCCAGTCGCTGAATTTCTCTTTGAACAAAATCGTTTCCATATTCTGGGTTATTTTACCCAAGACACACCAATCCGGCCGCTTGGGACATCTCTTGGCATACGCCACACTCTCCCGCTTGCCCACAATGGACGCATAATTGAGAGGATTCAAATAGCACTGGGCATAATCGGCTGCATCCTGGGCCACAAAATGCTCCTGGGCCAAACGCATGGCAGCACGCTTAGCATCCGACGGAGCATTCTTGCCATTCCACACATAGAGCTCACTTCCGAAATCAAAGACCAGCACCTTGCGCGTATCCAGCATATCCACCTTGGGTATGCAGCCCCAGTATTTCTCCAGGGGCACGAGAGCATCATCCTGGAACTCGTAGATCTTGTTCGTCTCAATCAAGCTGCTCTCGAAGACATCATCCTCGTCGGCATGTCCAGAGTCGGCTATCTCCGGCGGGGAAGTTGTCTCATCGTTTGACGGCGGGATGCCCAACAATTTCCAAAACTGACGCCACTGACGCTCATTCAGATACTTGCCATCGGTTAGTATAACCTCCTGGCTGGCTGTGCATCCCAGATCTTTGTTCTCCACAATTGCAGCGCAGATTTTCTTGCTGCGCGAGATCTCGATGACATTGGCAAAGGAGCCAACATAGCGGAAGAGCTGCGTTTCCGCCACCAAAATGAAGCAATCACCACGGTTCAATGAGAGATGCGTTGGGCTAACCAATCGTGTCTGCACATGGGTGCGTCCCTTGACATGGAGCAGCATGACGGGCTTGTGGGGTAACCACATCTGTTGCAATGGCAACGACGATGATCTCAAGGCAACCGATTTGAAATCCTCTACAGAAGCCAAGCCGGCTATGGCCTCAGCTGCCAAATTACCACGACCATGTCCAACTACATAGAGAGAGAGAGAGAGAGAGCGAGAGATTACTATAGAGTGGAGCGGGCAAAAGTAGAGATGCTATCCACACTCACATGACTCCAGTTTAAGACGTCGCAGTTCGCGTTCGGCTATACCGGATTTCTGTTCGGTATACTCCGAGCTAATGTCGCTGCGGGCAGCCAAACTCTTGAGAGGATTGCGCGCAGCTCGCCGCCCCTTGGGCCCTTGTATATTCCGTTTAGTAACGAGCCTAAAACAAATATAAAAATGTGTTTTAATTTTTTTTTTGAATTTTCTTCATTTTTTTTTTTTTTTGGAAATTGAAATTTACCGCTCAGTTGGCTTGATATCATCTAGATCCAGCAATTGCTCCTTCTGTTGCTCCTCCTCCTGCTTCGGTTTGATTATCTGCGAGACAAAGAAGTTCTCAAATGTCTCCTCATCATCGAGACGTGGCACTAGAATCCTCGAGCCCACATTGGTGGGAGCAGCTGCACTCTTGTTGTTGGCCAATTCCTTATTCTGTTTGGCATTCTGTGGCCAAGCCCCACTGCTGCCGCTGCCGCTGCCGGCATCCGAATCGGTGGTGGATCCACTGCTGCTACTGTTGCTATTGGAGCGACTCAACGCTTGGTTCGTTGACTCCTTCGTCTCCTCTTCGGGATTGACACTCAAACTGCGCTGAGCCGCCAACGGTTTGGTCGATGTGGTGGTCACCATCATGGAGGGACTTTTGGCCAAGCCCAATTGCGGTTGGTTGGCACTGCGCACCTCCAGGAGTGGACACTTTTTGGCTGCATCATTGGGGGAACGTTGAAATTGCAATTCCACCGGAGATTGCGATTTCACCTGAAGTCGTCCAGCGACTGTGAACTTCTTGGCATCGGTTTGTTCTGCAAGTACAACATACAAGAAAAAAAAAAAAAAAACCCCCCATTAAAAAACCAAACATCTCCAACCGGAGCAGACTCCTCCTCCATGATGATGAACTCTCACCAATGCGCTGTTTCCAGTTCTCTGAATTGGATTGCAGTTTACCCAAACGATCCGAGACCTTGCCACCCTCAAGGCTGGTTGGTATCAAGGGCGATGGCGGCAACGGTTTGTCCGACAGCGAATGGGCCAAAGAAAGCGATTCCTGTTAAAGTATTCATTAATTAATTAATTAATTAATAATCACTACTAATTATGTGTCTGTCTGTCTGTCGTCGTCTCCGTATTTGTGTTTCCAACTCGCCCACACTTGTCTAAGACCGAATTTGTATATCAAATATTTGGCATTTAAAAAGAAATGAACTAAGATATAACCAAATATAGAGAAACCAACCATCTTTCGATCTCGATCTCGATCCCCGACCTTATCGAGTCGCTTCCATAACGATTGGCTAAACACCAAAACAAAACTGGGTTGTTCGCAGAGGTTCGACGATGACGCATCACCTGCCCGTGTTTGCCTTTGATTTGCCACCTGTTTTTTTTTTTGTTTTTTATTGTTGTTTTTGCTTATCGAACCCATTTGTAAAATCTGTTTTTGCGCCTTAATGAATGTGTTTTTTCGCTAAGTTTTTTGTTTTGTTTACCAGTTTCACTTTTTTCATATTGTTCGGCTTGGCTTGGGTTGGGTTGGGTTCGGTTTGGTTGTGTTCTGTTTGGGGGGAGGGCACACCTCAAAAACTCGGCTTGAAAATACTACCAAGTATAATCCATTAATGGGATGGACCGTATTTCTATATCTCTAGACTGGCGGGGCTTGCTGCCCGCTTAAAGCAAAATTGGCAACTGGCAAATTGTGCGCACCTCGGTAAATAGCAATTTCAATTTACCTTAAATGCAATAAGAGAGTAAGAGTGAGAGTGAGAGAAGAGTAAATATTAGTATAATAGGGCGAGTTGAGTAGGAAGATAAGATAAGAGGCCATCACTATTTAGAGAGAACGAGTCTCTTGACTCTCCTATACTCTCCCTCCCTCTCTCTCTCTCTCTCTCATTTTCAGAGGTCTCAGTCCTATACTAAGTTATAACTATTTAGTTTGAAATTTTGAAAAGCATTAATGAAGTGTCAATATTAACTTATCATATATTTATTTCAAACAAAAAAACCAAACAAAAGAAAAACTTTATGTCTTATCGTGTTTAACTGACAAGTGTAAAGGTAAACTATATAACAAATACAAATTGATAATTTATATATGTATATGTACATACTTCTCTTCTTGATTAATAGATTGCTAAAACATAAGTAGTACATATATTTTCGATCGACTATCTGAATACTTTACTTAACTGCCAATACAAATTTAGTGATAAAATTTAATAAATTTTGAATTCAGTTTTTAAATTTAGCCTTCTCTATAAAACAATTAAGCTTGACTTCACACAACTCCCCTCAAATGGGGTGACCTTCCCAAAGGGAAATGGCAAACTTAACAAATGACAATGACAATTTAATGTGAAAATGAGAACGTCTTCACAATAATTTTGATAATAGATATTTGTATCCTTATATAAATATCCTAGCATAATTTCTAGTTCTAGTTGTTAATTTGTGTCTAAATGTATATTCAAGGGATAAGGGTATAATCAAATATTCTCCCCAACTTATCTCATAATCTGTGTATTATCGTTAAGCATCAATGCCCTTAACCCTAAACCCTTAGAATAAATGAATGAAAAAATGTGTAAAAGGAATGTGAATTTTCGCCTATTGTCATTCCATATATTTCGTATTCGTGACTAATTCTCTCTTTCAAACATTAACCAAAAGTGTCCACAGAAAGAGATTATGTCTCTTCGGATCAGCATTTGTGTAGCATCTTCTACTTGAGCGACAAAGCTAAAGTAACTTAGTCAGTTAGACAGAGAGTAGCAGCTCTTTAATGCTTGTATCCCATTTTTTGGTGGGGGAAGTATTTTTTTTCAATGAAGTCCTTTGCTTTGATTACAATCCCCTTGACACTATCATTGGTGTAGAGCTATCTTCTGCCTTGTTAAAAAATTTGCTATACTTTGCTATTTAACTTTGAGTTAACCAACAATTTTGTCAATATTTTAAAATTAATTTGTCAGTTGTCGGAAGGTGCACAGCTTTGGCCTGATGTAGTTTGGCATCTTGTTCATCTTGTTTGTTTCTTTGCCCACCACAAACTCAATGTTTTGATGTGACCTCTCTTTCTTTTCTACATTTGCCCTGGTCAAAGTTCACTTAGAGTTAGCAATTGATTATTTATGCCACTTTCAAATGAACTACTTTCTGTGGGTTACTACGATAATGATTAAGTGAACTGACTGACTTTAATCGAAAATTACACTTCGACCACGCCCATGTTGGCGGACTGATGACTTCCTCAGTACTTGATTACTTGCAGCAGCAGTTTAGCCTTTAGCAAATGAGTTAAGCATTATCAATCCGCCTCTTGTTGGCAGCACTGAAGAAATCTCAGCTGATTTCTGTTGTCAATTTTATTGTGTATGGCGCTGGGCTCTCTCTCTCTCTCTCTCTCTCTTTCTTTCTTTCTCTTATATCAACAAACAACACTTAATCAACAAAAGCAACAATGGACATAACCTTGGCGCACTGCTTTCAACTCTTGCCCTCCTTCCTGTCCCACTTCCCCCTCTCCCCCCCCCCCTGCCTGCCTCTTTATCTCTTTCCCTACAAGCCCAATGGAATTCTCTTGAAATTTAGCGTATGTGTCATGCGTTTTTATCATAATGAAGGCTCTCTTTCTCTCTCGCTTCCTCTCCTTCCTCACTTCACAAACAAACACACACACACACACACACACACACACTACCTGAACAGCAGCAACAGCAACACAACTATAACCAAACGTATTGATGAATCATTTCATTTATAAAAACAAAAAAAAAAACAAAACCAAAACCAACAACAACAAAAATATTTGATAAAATACCTTAAAAAACAAAAAAACACAAATCCCAACGTTTCGATTACCAAATATTGGGTAGATGGATGAGATTCAATACCTATAGAAAAACAAAAAAAAACCAAAGCAAAACAAAAATGTTAAATGTTGTTCCGAGGAGCGCAAGCCATGACGCCAGAGAATATCAAGAAACAAATGAATGCCAATTTATTATAATAGTTTCACATTATGGCGGCACTGTGTGGCTGCTGATTGCTGATTATTGCCTTTGCCGCTTCCAATTTGCTCTTTCTGCACACTCTTACCCACTCTCCACTTGTGGAGCGATAGGCTAGTTCGTTCTCGTGTCATTACATATATTACACCTGGCTTACTACAGTTTGTACTTAAGTGTTTTACATTTATTTGAGGCGTTAACTAATTTGAATTCCATAATTCTAGCTGCATTTCTAATATCGTTTCTTCCACATATTGATTCACATCACGTATACGCAATTATTTCAGGGATCTGCATAATGTTGAACAAAGTTTAAAGGACTATTTACAGAAATAGACTGTAAAAGTGTTCATCAGCCTACGTTCTTGGGATTGCAGAGAGCTTTATGTGTGGAAGGAATAGTCCAAGGGCTGAATGAACTTCTTTGATCCTGTTCCTAACCGAGTAAGTGCTACTCTTACTCATTGCAAGAGAAAGGATAGAGAGAAGTCTGAGACAGCTGAAATCAGCTAATGCTATAATTTTTGTTAGGAAATTTCTGTGTTTTGTTCCAGGGCTTCTTAAACTTTTTTTATATAGCGACCCCCTTCAAGCTTAGGAAATTTTAAACGACTCCCTCCTCTTCCATATAATGAAATATATATTAACCGTAAATGTAAATGTAATATGGCATTTTTTTACAATGTAAATAAAATAATACTAATTTTAAAATTTCATTTAAAATGATTAAAAAGTATTAGATCAGTAGTCTTGCGACCCCCCCCCCCCCTGGGGACTCGCAGTTTACCACAGAAGCCCTGTTTCATTCAAATATGGCTAATGATTTGAAATGGAATTTTGGAATTTTTATTCAATTTCAAGGATTATTATTTGATCTTATTTATGGGCAATTCGAATTAAATTTAGATTTGGTATACACTAAAAAATTTCCATACGAACTTGGCAAATAATTTTTAGTATTCCGTTTGGCCTGCTCAAGTTCAAGTGTAGTGCAAATTGTGTGGGCATTTGGCCAATAGAGGAGCAACTAAATCAGCCATAAAAGAGAAAAACGAATATATATACATACATATGTACATATGTATGTATGTATGTATATCAGTGTGTAGCAGTTTGTTTTCCATTTAGTTTGTAGTTCTTTGTTGTTGATGAATTAATCCATTGAAATTTCTCATATCAAATGGGAGAGAAGAGACGCAAGTTGCGGATGGGGCATATATTTTAATTGATAAGTAACAGAAAGTTCATTCACATTGCAAACAGAGCTAAGTTCATCAAAGATACAAATACAAGTGGATATATCTATGAGAGCATAGAGAATGCTTGGAAAAGTTTCATAGTACACAGGGCAAAAAGATGGAAAATACTAAATAAACCCTTTGAACTTGAGTTTGCTAATTAAATGTCACCTTTCCCTCGAGAGGGTTACTCTCTCTCTCTCTTTTTCTCTCTAATACAAATCAATCAAAAAATTGAAATAAATTTTTGAGAAATTTTTTAATTTGATTTTTAAATTCCATTATTAATGAACAATCTGAAAAGAGTTGGGATTCGCGCATCAATTTATTTGACAAATTGTTTTGGCTTTTGCGCAAAGACACGCTTCGATGAGGCTGATGATGATGATGAAGAAGATTAGCCCATACAATCCATACAGGGTGCCTCAATAAGAGTTATTGGTTGGGTTTGCGACTATTTTAAGAAGATTATATCAATAGTTTTTGCCCATCATTATCAATCAGTGTAGACACTAAATTAATTGATTTTTGCAACTCTCTCAATCTAACCAGAGATCCAGTTGAATCAATCACCCTCTATTTATTTATTTCAAAAAAACACCTTGAAAACTCAAGAAATACGCAGACCGAAAACCTTTAATAAGAAAACCCAAAAACAAGCAAGAGGCCAAAGAGATTTTAAATATTTTGCCTCAATTTTTCGCTCAGCTGTTTAAACATTTATTAGAACCACAAATTTGTAGGTAATAAATGACTATTTATTAATGAATTTTCGTTGTAAACGATTTTATTTTTTGTTGTGTATTTTTCTATTAATAGCTTGATATTATATGTATGTATATATGTATGTATATAGGCATATGGGGTACGGATAAATAATACTAAATACAAATTCTTCATATTACAATATACAAATCTAAGAAAAAAAAAAAAAAAAAAAAAAAATAAAACAATGAGAAACACTTTTCTTTCCTTTCACAGTTCAAAACAATTTGGAGACATTTAAAACAAATATTGAATAGTAAGTACAATAAAGGATTGAAATTTCTGTTTTCATTTAAATTTGTTTAAACTTTCATTAATTAAACAAACCAAATGCAAAGGCAAAAGAAAAAAGGAAAAACTTGGCTTTGACTAAAATTCTATACATTTTACGTTTATATATATAATATATATATACATATATATATATATTGCATATATGTATGTAGGAAGAAATCGTTCATGGATTGTGACCATACGAATATTTGTGAGTCATTCGAAAAAACAAAAGCAACCAGTGTAATGGGGCGGAGTGACCCATTCATCTGATGATGGCACACACACACACACACACACACTGACCAAAAAATAAAAACAATCATCTAGTATCTCTAAATCTCTGGCCAATCGGCCGATTCATCTCGTATCATTATTCACAAAGGTCGAGTCGTCCAGATGGTGGTGGCACGTGGTTGACGAATTGACAGAGGAGGCCAGCTCCTCGTTCAGCAATTCTGTGATGGAATAGGCTGACAATGATCGAGAGAAACGGCGCTCGGAGAGTATGTCATCGATGCAGGTGACTGGCGATAGACTGTCCGACTCCTCGGCACTGCGGGCAATGGCCTGGAAGATATTCTCCATGCTCAGATCGAGGCAAAAATCGGTCGGCTGACGCAGCATCACAGGCGATGCCGGTGGCTCTGGTGAACTGGAGGATAAGGGTGAGGCTGTTGAGGGTGTGGCTGAGGTGCCGCGACGAGAACCGTGTCTCAATGCTGGTACAGCCATCGGCTCCCAATCGCTGTGCGTCGTAATGACAGATGATGGCGAAGCCTTGCTCTCTGTTGGATGCAGTGGCGGCGGCGGCGGCGGCTGCTGATGCTGCTGCTGCTGCAATTCCTCCTCCAGCTGGAGCATGGCCTGCTCAATGTGACGCAAATGTGTGGCTATGCTGGATTTGCGCGAAGCACATGGCGTGGACTCGTTTGATTCCTCACTGGCCCCAAACATACGTATCTCGGGCAGAGTTAGGGGAGAGACACGAGTTGTGGGCTTGCCGCTGCTAGTGTTCCCGGTCTCAAACATGCGTGCAATTTTTGTCACATTACTCCGTTTCACCGGCACTGGCAATGGAGGCAATTCCTCCTTTGGATGGGAATGCAACTGCGGCGGCTGCTGCTGCTGCTGCTGACGCTTCGGATAGACCCTTGTCACCGGTTTGCGCATCTTTTGTTTAACCTGCTGCTGCTGCTGCTGCTTGGCAGCTGCTGTCTCCTGCTGGGCCAGCACATGACAGCATAACTCCGGCCCATAGCAACGATGGAATTTATTGCGATTGGCCTCATAATCTGCATTGGCGAAACGTTTCATTCGCACTAGAGACTTGGGCAGGAGGGTGAGGAAAACATAGGTGATCAGTAAATAGGGCAACCAGGCGGCCCACTCCCAGGCCATGTTGGCATAGATCATATAATCCGACGACATGATGATAGCTCAGCTGTTTTTCTTATCACAAAATGGCAATTAACCAAAAAATTCGATTTCTCATATATTTTTTTTTTTTTATTGACTTTATCCGGGCAAAAAAAAAAAAAAAATTCAAGTCGTTATCGTTAAGTTAGGTTTTCCTTTTGTTCTTCTCTTGTGCAAAATTTCTTTTTCGTGACATCACATTTCACATTCTAGAGAGGATTAAAATTGGATTATAAAGATATATAAATACATTTATGTACATATATGCATATAATAATATTATTTTCTGTTTATATTTTTGTTTGAAAAATATTGCAAAATAATTATCAAAGGACATTTCATAATATTTTGCATTATCTTTCTCTCCTCATAAACACACACACACACTCGCACACACCTTTCTTTTTGTGCTGTCCGCTTTGGTTTGCACTTTACTTTGGAATGATGATGTTTCTTTATAATTTATAGATTTTCCATTTATCTCAAGTATTATTTTTATCTTCTTCTGATTTGGCTTTGGTTTGGTATCCGTTTACAATATTCTCTCTCCGCCGGCTGCATTTATTATTATGCTGCAATTTTAAGTTTCGTAAGTTTTTTTATTTCGTGTAGTGTTTGACGCGTTTTTTTTTTTTTTTTGTTTTGTTCCGTCGCGTCGTCGTTCGATTCGCGCTCGTTCTCTTTGGCTTCTCGTCTTAAACTTAACTGGCGTCGGTCTCCACCTAACACTGCGACGAACTAGTGGCGCGTCGCAGCGCTCACCAGCCAAAGCTGCGTGCGTCGTTTATTCCCACTCTCTCTCTCTCTCTCTCTTCGCATACGACGGTGGCTCTCTCTTGCTGAATGAGGGCCTCTCGCACTCATGTGCTCTCTCCCTCGCTTGAAGTGCTTTATGGAAGCTTCTTCTTTTGCCATTTGCCGTTTGCCGGCGATTGATCTGCTGCACTTGCGCAGAATTCTTGTTCTTGGGTCAAGTTGCTGGCCGTCGTCGTCGCCGTCGGCGTCGGCGTCGACGTTGTCAGATGCGGGTAGTAGAGGAAAGGGCTAGAGAAGAGACTTTTCTACGCTAATAATGAAAGAACTTCTTTCAGTGGCCATGACTTGAACTTTATTCTTCGATTTTAATTTCTTTATATCACAAATTACTGCAATTCGAAAAGAAAACTTGTCCCGCTTGTTGAAAATCCTACTTGGGCATTGTTAAATCATTTTACTACATAACAATTGATTATGGAATTCCAGAAATCCAAGCGAAACAGATAAAAGTGCATGGAAAAGGTTAAAGAATCTGTGGAAGACTACTCTTGAGCCGGGCTAGCTCGCTTTGTTTGCAAATTCATATGTTAATCTCTTAAACCACTTAATAAAGAAATTTAATAAGAGCGTAGCCGCTTAGCTTTCAACTGATTTTAACCAATTTTCCAAGTTTACCTTCTAAGACCGAAGTAGCCAAGAATTCTGGATCTTTTTTAAATCTTCACGACTATGCCCTTTCTTTTTTTTTTTTGTGGGATTAGTCCAATTTTTTCAGGGATTTAGAAATTTGTTCAATTAGTTAACCCGGCATTTAACTGATTAAATGGCGTCCTAAATTTCTTTCGCTTACTTAATCTTTAAATATTTGCATATTTCTTATAACAAGAATTCTCATCAAATATATTTTTCATTTTCATATTTGCCAACTTTATCAGACTTTCTTGTTGTTGTCGTTGTTGTTGTTGTTGTAGTTGCTCCACTCACCGACTGCGACATAGACAAACAACTCATATATAGAGTAGGTATGTACTTACTATATCTCTCGGCTTTTATATATGAATGTATGTACATATGTGCATGAATAAGTCAAAATGTAGAGCAACAACAACAACAACAAGAACAAGAACAATAATAATAACATTATTAACAAATGCCTTTTTCTTTGTGATTTATGTGACATTTGTCTTTCGTTAATTGTTGATTTTATTTGATTTTTCGAGCTGTCGGTAACATTGCAAAATTTGTGTCATCTTTTCCATCTAATATATATGTATATAGTTTTCGGGTACGCGATATCGCGATACCTATATGCATATATATATATTTTTAGGTATAGTATGCATCAGCGTTAAAGTCAAAACAGATGGCATTTTATTTTTAAATAAAATGTGTATGTTTGTGTGTGTGTTTTTTGTGGGGTTTTGGTTTGATTTGGTTTGTTCTCATTTTATTATGCGATTTGTAATGACCAAATGTTTTTTTATTTACTCATCATCATCGTCATCATCATCATCTCGAGAGGTGCAAATGCGTTAGACCGTGTGTGTGTGTGTGTGTGTGTGTGCACAAGAGTCGAATGTCCAGCCTTGAGACACTTTTTCAGTTAAATTTATATATTCCTTTAAAAAAAAATTCGTTTCTCACTTTGTGTGCAAAATGACAGAAAATCTTACATTAATGCATATGTATATATGTATGTATGTATATATATATTTTTATATTTATAGTTTATTATGTTAATATGCTTCCTGCTAAATGCATTTGACAGTTTATGCAACAATTTTTTTTTTTTACTGTTTTCGTTTCAGGAAATCACTTCACATTACTTTTTATGCAATACGAGCGAAAAATTGAGACTAAGACTCAAACGGAGACTGAGTCGGAGACGGAGACGCAGACGAAGACGTAGACAGAGATAGAGACGCGAGACTTCTCTCTCTATTTTTAGTTTCAGTTTGCCGCTTATCAATTTTAATGTCAATTGAAACCGGCAGCAAATAATAATAATACTGCATAGTAATAATAACAACAACGACAACGAATCACATGAAAAAAAGGCAAAGCAAAAAGGCAAATCGAGCGAAAGGCGTAAAAAATTTGCCAACTAGTCGCAGTGAAGTCGCGACTTGAACTGCAAGCAAATATCATAAATTTCAATTGGAAAAGGGGAAACCTCAGAGGGAATGCGGCGAGACAGGCACAGGCAAACAAACAAGCCCGGACAGAGAGAGAGTGTGTGAGAGGGAGAAGCTTGTTGCTCCAAGCCGGCTTTTCAGAGAGGAGACACCGAGTACACCGAGTGGGAGAGAGAAACTGATGATGACAATGACGATGACGATGATGGTAACACAGAGTTCCTCCTCTCATTAGGCGTATAAAACAAGATCAATATAGGAAGGAAGAGAGATAGGGAGAGAGAGAGAGAGAGAGACAGAGCTAGAGAAAGGCGTATAACCAGAAAGGAAGAGGCTGCCAAAGTGAAAGGGTATTTCTGAGGACAATGGGCTCTCCAAATGGATACTTAGATCGTGCTTTAATTAATTCATATCGAATTTCTTTACCTAAAATATAAATCTTTGATTTGTCTTTACCATCCTTAGTATCCTTAGGTTGCAGTCTCAAATAAAGTCTAAGAAATCATTTTAAACAGATGATTCAGATTATCCTCAAACCCAATTATTGCGTTTACATCTTCTTCTTTATGATGAAGATGATGCAATTGTCTAAAAATTCAATAAGTTAAAAGAAAGAAGAAAGAGAAAAACACATTTCATTCTACATACTTACATACATCATATATGTATATGTATGTACATAGTATAGACGGATAGTTCACCTTATCGCTTAAAGGAATGAATAGTAATGAGAGGGGGGGGGGGGGGGGGGCAGGGAATGTGTGGTGTGGTAAAAGCAAAGAAAATAATGAATCACAACACAGAAGCAATAAAAATAATCAACAATAAGTAGAAGCAGCAGCCGCTGTTGGCATTTTTGCAGCTTGTAGATATAAGCGGCCAGATACAGATACAGATACATGAGTAGTTGTTGTTGTTGTTGTTGCTTTTATAAAGGAAGACAACGACTGTCAGACAGAAAGAGCCAAGAAATGATATGGTTACCCCCAGCGGGGCAGTTAGAAGTTGAGCTCAAGCTATAGCTTTATATAGCCTTAGCTACTGTGTTGCTGTCATTGCTAGATCTTGACTTGACAGGGCATGGACTAGTGAACAAGTTGTCTCTCTCTCTACCAACAACAATAACAACAACAACAACAACAACAACAACAACTGTAATAATAATGAAGTACAATCCCACTAAAAAATAGACAGAGAGAGAGAGCGCCAAGTCCAACCATGGAGAGGAGGCGAAGTATATCAAATTTACAAAACAATTTACAACAGCACGAGCACGAGCAGGGGAATAAAAAACAAAAAAAAAAAAAAACAACACAAAACTAACTAACTAAAAAGAAGATGAGCACGTTCAAGATCAAGTCAGAGATCAAATGCAGGCAACAACAACAACAACTTCTACTTAGAAACAGACCAGACCAGCCCGGGCCAAACCAAAGCAAACTCAATGTTTTGCGCCCAGTCAGTATCCAGTTCCAGTTCCAGTCTCAGCCCTAGCCAAAGATGTTGCTGATGCTGCAGGCAGGTTTAGAAAAATTATGGCAAAATGGATAAAGTTTGTAACCACCAAGGCAAACCCAAGGAAGGAAAAACAAAAAAAAAAAGATGCTGCTGCTGCTGCAAGCAAGCAAGACGACGTCGACTCTGCCTGGTCTCTGTATCTATATTTAAACACAACAACAACAACAACAAACAGAAAAAACTACCATGACCGGCTGCATCATCTGTTTTAGCGCCCTTCTCAACCCCTTCAACAACTCCCAGACGTCCTTCTTCTGCTTCTGCACAATTCTTATTCTCCTGGCAGTTCATTATTATGCGCATTTTCATTTGCCTCAACGATCGTGGCTTGATAAATTGTACTAAATTATAAAAAAAAAAAAAAACCCCGAAGAATTAAACTCTTCTCTCTTTATTCAAGACAATGTCAAAATTATTCAAGTGCAATCTCTCAAAAACAGAGCATAGAATTTAAAATACTTTTGGTAAATTTCCTCAAAATTATTGGGATAAATTGTACCCCAAATTGTGAATCAAGTGAATCATCTTGACGGCAAAATGAGGGTACATCAAAAAAATGGAAGAACAGTGGTTCAGGCATAAACTAGAGAAGGATGCAAAACCAATAACTGGGCCATAAACTAAGCGAAATTTGCTCAATGTCTATGAAGAAAAAGCTAAAGTTTTTCAAGGTTTTCTTCTTTCCAAAAATTGAATGTAATTTGATTTGACCAACATAACCATTTATATACAGCTTTGTGGACACTTTCTTTCGATCTTGTTGCCACTGTGTGTAGGGTTTAGGCGTTGAATACTTGAACACATTCCCCCCACACCGCATCCCCCACCACACACACACACAGAAAACGAAACAAACGAATACTCCAAGAAGCGTGTAATTCGCTGCCAACAATAACAATAACAAAAGCGACAACACTTCAAAACTCATTTGCCATGCCAGGCCAGACCAGTCAGTAAGTTGGTTTTGGTGTGTGGGTCAGAAGATCGCTTTGACATGATTTCTTCACAAAATTTCTCCCACCACCAACCATTGCCTACCGTCACCCATCAACCAGCAACCATCAACCACTAACCATCAGGCAACGATCAGCGCCACCAACACTGAGCTGAGATGCTGTGTGCTGGCATAACACATAGAGAGAAGTGTAAGGGGGCGGAGTCTATGTAATTAAATGTGATTACTTGTACAATTTAGCCAAGGGAATAGACCTTGGTTGGTGCGCTCTCTTCTGCCTACCCGCATAATTATGTAGCGCAGAAATAATCGTTTATTTAGTCATCTCACAAGAAAGCAAGAGAGAGAAAGGGGTGCTCGTAGTGGAAGTGGGGAACAAGTTCACTAAACTCAATTGCCACAAATGTTCAACAAACTTCGGTTGGGTGTTAAATTCGCCTAATTGACAGAGTCCACTAACGGAAATCAATGAAATTTTTTTTGCCAAAAAGAAAATGTTGGCATGCCCAAAACAAAATCGAAAAGAAAAAAAAAATGAAATTATTCGTTCATGACAGTGAAATTATAAAATGAGACAAAGTCTGACGCCGGCAAGCTACGGCCAGTCAGCCAAGCACTTGCACTTTTTGTAATTGTTTATTTCAATTTATATTGCCTACTTTGCGGCAAAATATTTATTCGCACTACAATTGCCTCCCAAAAGTAGGCAATGGTTTGCAGTGGTTTTCATAATAAACCGCTTTTAGGCAGCTACGAAAAATGTGATTTGGAGAAAGAAGACTTAAAACGCTTAGAATAAAAAATTAAAAAATTTTATCATCTTAAATTGTATACTAAGTATTATTTAGACACCATTTTAAATTGTATGTAACTAGTTCTCAATTAAAAAAAAAAAACAGTTCAAATAAACTGATGAGGTTAACAGTTTACTAGCCCCAAAATTACGCATCAATTTGATGCTTCGAAGTTCATCTAGTTGTGTCATTGCAAATACAAATTTAAGAAATTTTACAATCTATACCGATTCTCGCCATTTTCGATTTCACATATCTTTCATTTTGGTTTTCTTAGCCACATACATATGTATCTCTCCTATTCATCACACTTTTCTTCCCTCTTATGTCACTGCCGGCAAGCAGGTAGTGTGCAGGTAGGCAGTTTAACGCTTAGCTGCCAATGCAAAACAACGTTGCAAATAACAAAACGTTTAACAATATAAGGAAACTATTTTCACGCAATCGAGTACCTGAGGATCCGATGCGGTTGCTAAACATCATCATCATCATCAACATCAACATCGTTATCATTAAACATTAACAACACATAAATGGCACGCATGATATGATGATGGTTAAAAAAGTTAGGCCAGTCTTTGACTTGTGGATAAAATTATAAATTCACTTCGGTCTACTCACATTTACAAAGTTTTCGCGACGTATATCGTCGACTTCATCGCGCTTTGAGATTCGTTTCTTCCAATCATCCTCGCCGCTCTTTTGAAGAGCCGCCAAACGATCCGCAATGGAGCCAGTCTTGGCTATGGAAATTGAGCGCTGATCGGGGCCCATGACCTAAGGAGTAACAGAGCACAGAGCACGAAAGGAGGAGGTCACAACAATTGACAGTGGGTCGGTCAAGTCAAGAACATGATGATTTTATTTACCTGAGTCGATGAGCGTCGAGCGCCTTGTAGAAAATCGGGCAAAGCAGTTGCTTTATTTAAGTTTTCCGCCGCCGCTATACCGCTGGCACCTGATTCAGATTCTCTATCGAGCTCCTCTTGCTTATCTTTAGTGGGCTCGGTTGTTGATTCCTCCTTCTGATTCACTTCATTGTCTTTATCCACATGACGTAACTTGACAAAGCTGCCGCCGGTGGTGCCAAGTGGAGGCAATTGTGGGCCAATGCCAATGGATATGCCACCAGGTGGGATTGCTGCTGCTGATATGCCCGAGTGACTTTTACTTTTTGCAATGTTCAGTAGATTGCTGTAACAGATGAACAGATGAAAAACAAAACAACAAAATTATAACAATCAGATAAGCAACCCTAAAGCTAAAGTGTGTGTGCATAAAGTGTGGCAATTAAAGTGCAGAAAAGTCAGAAGATAGCCTCAAACACAGATTGAGAGCAGATATGCACACAAATGCAATGCAGTGCTAAAAACGTGCGTTTTTTTTTTTTTTCTTCTCTCAATGGACTTCCTCCTTCACCTTCTCAATGCTATGGTCTGAGCCCATTAATAGAAAATTCGTGACATGGCATTTTCTGAGCCACTAATGAGGCAGGCACAGACAAGACCAGACCAGACCGGACCAGACTAAAATTGAACTGCCTTATTGAGTTTTCCCTCTTCTAGAATGAATGCCACAATCGACAGAGGCGACATACACAGACACACACACAGATGGACAGACAGACGGACCGACAGGAAACCCCATCGACGATCGGATGGACGCTTTTTGCCTTTTTTGTTGGGACTTTTCCACACCAAAAAGCTTTCTCCTTTAATGGACATGGGGAGCTGGCAACAATTTTTCAATAAAAAAAAAGAAAAGGGAATGGTATTTTTTCCTCTCTCATCATAACTCTAAATATCTTTCGATTCGTTGATTATAATGGTAATGGTCAAGTTTTTTTTTAACAGCCACCTTAGGCGATTGAGGATTAATTGGAAAAGCTTTTGTTTATGCAAGGAGGATCCAATAATGAAAGAAATGTGTTCACAACACTTTGAAAAACCATTAAGTCACAACTGAGACACTAATCAAAAATTAATTTCAAATTTCCATCTAAAGAAGATCTTCAACCTGTTTTTTTTTCTTAAGCTCTCAAGCCACTTGAGGTCAATATTTAAGTAAGTAAATGCCGAACTAAAAGTTACCCAACTTTATCATCCTTTTTCGATTTAGATTTTGATTGAAAAACCAATTTGCATACAGTTAATTTGAAGAGTTTTTCACAATTGAAACTAGAACAAGCCAATGTAATTGTTAAGAAACTATTGAAAGATTACGGTTAGTGCAATTCTTCTTCATAAGAGTTTTTCCATTGAAAAATGTATTAAAAGATGAAATCAATGAGTGCTCTTTGTCTTGTCTCCATCTCCATCATAAAGTAGCCGCAATTTTTGCCATTGTCTTGACCGTTATGGTATAGATTTGAAAGATTTTTCAGACAAAGCTTTTTTTGACCGGCAGAACATTAGTCATCGAAAAGAGAGAGAGAGACAAGTTTCATTTGTTACATGATTCTGGATTCTGCATGGCTCTTATCTATCTATCTCTGTCACACACACACACACACACACACACACACACACACACACATGAAATGGAATTTCCAAACATGAGTCAAGACAAAAAAAAAAGAAACATAAAAAAAAAACAAAACTAAAAATGAAATGGGCAAGGCATTTTTTTTTTTTATTCAACATTAAAAAACCAAAAACCGCTACGCGAGGAGGAACTTGTTTGAATTTGGCAACACACACACACAAAGACACACAATCATACTCACAGATACTTACTCGAAAACAGTTTAACAGGCACTTGCACACACAATTTGAGGGACACAAAGGAGATTGCACTTCCCAGAGACTAAGACTAAACACGCCGAATGACCAGAGTCGAATGAAACAGAGCCTGTGTGATAAGACCAGACCAGACCAGGCAGACAGTAGTGAGTCTTAGGCAGGCAGTCAGCGTGAGGGGTGAAGGGAAATCGGATCTTTTAGCCGAATTCAAACGAAGCTATGAATTCACACCTGGCCGCGGGGACAGAAGCGCAGCAGGTAAAACATACCCAAAGTGCTGACAGCTAAATTGCATATTAATTTGTGTGGAAATCTTGACAGGCAAAGACCACTCAAGTGTATAAACTCAACTTACGTTGAAGGCCAACTACCTGCACGTTCCCCCCTCTTCCAGCTTAGACTCATTCGCATTTTCCACTTTCTTTCAATTAGTTCGATGAGAGATATTGGAAATCAAACAGATATTTTTTTTTTTTGTATTCCAAAAGTTCAAAGTTCAGCTAAGCAAATCAAAATAATGGATAAATTGCAGACACATCACATAAATAGTAGGGTGGCGGGGGGATAGGTCAAAGTGCAGACACGCGATTGATATTAGTTTGTCTTTAGCCTGGCTTTTGCCTTTGTTTGATAGTTTCTCTAATGCAGTAATTGCCCTTTTGGTAACAGTTTAGACAAGCAATTAGTTTGAGTGCTGCCAGTTCAGGTTTGTCTTGGGTGTGGCTAGGCCAGAGTTGGGTCATCTTTAGACCCCACACACAACCCACACCACCTCACACCCCACACCCAAGTTAAACTAAACTGAATTGAATATTGTGGAAAAATGATGTAAAATTGGCAAAAGCTTTTCCCTTTTGTTTGTTGTTGCTTCCATGTAATAGAACTTGATATGCGCATAATAAGCCAGTCCAACCAGCCAGCCAACCAGCCACCATTAGACGACTTAACGATCCTTCCTCTCCCCTCTCACTCCACACACACACACACAAACACACAAGGCATTTTGTAATTGAATTACTCGACTCGTACTTGATGCCATAATTAAAGCTAAAACCCGATCACGCGATCTCCTCAACTGAGGCGAAAGAAAGAGATTCGTTCGGGTTAATGATATAACAAAATGAATTGTTTTATAAACTATTTGGCGCGGCATAAATAGCAAAAACTGAAATGGGTCTACAACACGAAATTTAATATTTTAATAATTGCACACAAGAAATTCATTCAAGTTATGTGTACTCATCACTCCACTCCTTCAAGGTGTTGAAAAGTTATGCAAAATATGTATATATATTTTTTAAAAACAAAATTAAAACCAAAATACATACAATTCAATTAGAATCGTGTGTCTTTGCCATTGATTCAAGTCATAACCCTGAGTTTATTTGTTTATTTCAGAAGGTTAAACATTTAAAAAGTTAAATAAATAAAATCAAATAATTCACAGATGAAGTGTGTGCCTGTGTGTGTGTGTGTGTGTGTGTGTGTGTAATAACAATCTGAAACCGCAAAATTGTAAAATATGATCACCTGGTCGTCTGTCTCTGGTTTTTTGGTGGTTAAAATTATGATGATGATGATATAAATCACAAGTGAATGAAGTGAGTATACTCAACTTATGCAACATTTGCAACAATTGCCACTCGAATGACACTTGCGAATGAAGCTCAAGCTCAAGTTAAAAATTGAAGTGACAATATTACACGGACAAAGAAAGATACAACAAAAAAAAAAAAGAAGAAAAGAAAAAGGAAAAGGTTTTCTTTCAGTTAAAGCGCAAAATGAAGACCTCAAACAATGCAGACTGCTCTGTCTGATATACTGAGACAGAGAGAGAGAGAGAGTGAGAGAGAGATACGAGGAGCAAATGATAAATAGATGGACAAGGTGGATGGTGGAAACTAACCCGACCGGCCCCCTTAGATTTAAATTCCCACGCCGCAGCGATCGCCCAACATAATGATGCAAAATTACAACGTCAACGCCAGCCAAGCTCAAGTCATTTTGTTTCATTTCAAGATTCAAAGCCCAACTGAGGCCCCCAAATTAGCAATTTTGTTTTTGTTTTTTTTTTTTTTTTTGGTTATTTTGCCTTTTTACTGACCTTCCGCTTTTAGTTTTTGGTTTTAACTTTTGCTCATTTTAACCTTTTTCTTTGTTGTTACTAGTATTATAATAGATACATATGTATGTATATATTATTTTTCATTTGTTTTTGCTGCTTATAATTTAATTGTAATTGTGGGTTACGTTTGGAAATTTCACCTCAAGTTCAAGGTGTCTGGGTCTCCGCCCGCCAACCCCGCCAACCCCGACAATCCAATCCGCCGACCCGCTCAACGACGTTTCATCATAAACATCAACATTCGCATAAACATTTGCAACACAAAAAACTCGAATGTCTAGCAACACATTCGCTGCAACATTGACTTTTGCAACATTTTACTTAAACATTGTTAGCAACATCTGTTTGGCAAATACCCTAACAAATCGTTTAAACGGATGTTTTAGTTTACTCTTCGGCATGATCGTTTCAGTTAATCTATTTTTAGTTTTTTTTTTTAAGAGTCTGGCGAACCAGCAGGCAACTAGATAAGTGAAAACTGTCGGGAATCAATTTGATTCGATTCGATTGATTGATAAAAAATTAATCAACTTGTCTCTAACACACTGCAAATGTGTATAACTCTCACTTTTTATCTAATTAGACTGCAAATCAATATGAATTTACATAAATACCACAAGGTAGGGTGTTAATTAGGTTGTCAGTATTTAAATTTACCACCCGAATGCGTTTTCTTGGAGAAAATATCGAGATATAGCTATCAAATTATCACTAAGTATCGATTAGAACTTGCACTTTAAGGGCATAAAAACTTCGTGACCAAGGACCGACCAAAGATATCCCTTATTCCATTCTCGTTTCTGTTATTTTAACGAGCAGGCGCAGTGTTTCAGGCACGTGCTGCCGCCCCAAACTTCCTCCTCTCGCTCGCCTCCCTTTCCAACTAACATGGCCAGACATGTTGTTGTTTCTACTTTTGCCGGTTGCCCAGAGTTACCCGAAAAAAAAAACAAACCAAACCAAACCAAATGTAAAGCGTCAAAACAAATCTCTCTCTTTCTGCCCTCTTTGGAGTTTTTCTTTGTTTCGTTTGTCGATAGCAAAATGAAGAAAAAGAGGGGGCGCGGGGCAGATGACTCTCTTTCCACCGTCCCCAAAAGTTGAGTGACTCGAGTGACTAGACGACACAAGGGCCCGGGCCCTCAAACAGCTTGTGCAGCGACGGAAGCAGGAAACATGCGTTTTTGGCAAAGCAAACACAAAAAAGCTCGTTCTATCCTCCCATTCTTTAGACACGCCACCCCCAATTGACATGCATCCTCTCCCCCCCTCCCCACGGGTCTTAGGCAGTATCTAATTGATGCCTGGTTTTCATTTCCCTTTTAAGTTGGGGTTGCATTTTACTCCGATTTCCTTGCATTTTTCGTTTCATTTTGGAGTTTGGTTTTTGGGTGTGGTTTGAGTTTTATTGATTGATAGCCACATTGTGTGTGCATACCCCCCCTCCCCTATCCCCCAACAAACCACTTGGCATCTTTTGTTTTGGGCCCGCATTATTACCTAGGATTGAAGACCAGAAAATCTATCTAAAAAATCTTCTGCTCTTTGCCGCTCTTTTCATGGGAAAATCATGAGTCAACGCATTTCATTCAAGTTTTAGTTGTACAAATTTTTTTGGTGGATACCAAAATGATGACGATGATGACGTTTCCGTTTACCGTTGGCTTCCTATATACATACATATACAAGAGGCGACCGGGCGGAGGGCGTACGTGAGGTGGGGAGTTCTGTAACTCTTTGACTGATAACTTGTTTCTTGCTCTCTGTCTGTCTGTCTGTCTGTGTCTGTGTGTGTGTTAGCCAACCCACGCTCAAATGCCCCCTAATTGACCGACCGTCTTTCATGTACTTAGGGCCAGTGGTGGGTAGGGTAGGGGTAGGGTACCACCAGTTTCCACATTGGCTGGCTCGTTGGCTCTTCAGCTACAATGAACTCACGCGGTCGCCGACAAGTTCAACGAGCAACAACAACAACAGCAACAAAAAGAACTATTCACTGTCGCAAGTCCATTCAACTGACTGTTGTTGCCTTCCTCCAATTGTCACAGCTGTTTTTCTCACCTTCACCCACCAGAGACAGGGGTCACATTTGGATTTGAAGGAACTTTAACACAAATTTCAAAGGGAAAATATACTAATTTTAGTCATAATCGAGTTACATATTCATAGCTGATGGAGAGTGGCATCATTTCAGGCAAACTAAGGTACTTTACTATGGAGAAGGAAAGTTCTTGCTTTGCCTCACTGTACAATGAGGCAGAAGCCATGAGTATCCCAGTACGGGTGACAAGTGCCGCTTGAATCAATGTTTGTCTTGTGCCCTTGCTGGTGGCTGATGGTTTAGGAGACATAAAGGAGGATGTTGCTCATCCCATTCGTTTCCTGTTTGCCCAAAACGACTTCAGTCTGAAGCATAAATCTAATTGTTAATTGGTTGATGACATTGTGTGTTCCCCCCCTCGGCCCCTTTTTGAGCCGACTAATTAGAGCTAAAGGCTTGTATTAGAATTTAGTTTACATATTAAAAAGAGACAAATGAAAATGTAAAACTGAGCTGCATATTAATTGTAGGAGATACGCTTAAGTACTAATCATATTTATATATGTACATATATTCATATATATGTATGTATGTGTATGTACATATATACTTTTTGTATATATGTGAATGTTGATGATAATGCTAGCAAGTTATCGCGCGCATTCAATGAATCGTTTTATATGCCAGAAACAAAATCCAACACAAAAGTTGCAACACTCAAAAAAATTACTTTATTTTTTACTGGAAACCTGTTTTAATTTTATATAACGCGAAGGAGAATGAATGATGGAAGTGCGGTAAGAGGGTAGCGGCGAGCGGGAAGGGTGGGAGGGCGGCAGATTCTAGAATTAAAAACTAAAAGTGCGCGCTTGGTCAAGCGTTCCGATAATCGGACTAGAGAGTAAATGAGTGACTCTCCTCCACTCAGTCACTCGGTGACTCTCAGTTAAGCGACAACAGCGGCCAGGCCAACACACAACAAACAGCTTGCCGCAGCACAAACTGATACCAACCAACCAACGCAATCACAACAATAACAACAACAACAACAGCAACAACAACATTAAACATGCTGCTAACCTTGATAGTTGGCGCTTTGATCTTATTATTGACCTGGGACTTTGGACGCAAACGACAACGCGTTAACATATTTGAAAAATCTGGCATAACAGGACCAAGAACTTTACCCCTGCTAGGCTGTGGCCTAGAAGCCCTCCATTTGGGTGCAGAAAGTACAAGTTTCTAATCGTTCAAATCCAATTGGTGTTAACCCAATTCTAATTGACCTTATTTGTTTTTTTTTTTTTGGATGACAGATATCATCGATTATGTGGGTGCTGCCTTTGAGAAATATGGTAAAACCTTTCGATTTTGGATTCTCAATGAATCATTGGTCTACACAAAGGATCTAAAGTATTTCGAGACCATTTTGAGTAGCACAACGCTGCTGGAGAAGGCACAATTGTATCAATTTTTAAGACCCTTCCTTAACGATGGCCTGCTACTGAGTGTGGATAGGAAATGGCATGCCAGACGCAAGGTTTTCACCAACGCTTTCCATTTCAAAGTGCTGGAAAGATATGTGGAGATTATGGATAAACAGAGCGAAATAATGGTAGAGAAACTGAAGCAAGAGGCCGATGGTAAGACTGTGGTGGATATGCTCAAATACGTTTCCCTAGCTGCCTTGGATGTCATCACAGGTAAGGGAAGAAGAGTAGGAGAAAACATCTCAAAGATCTCTTTGAGATCTCACTCGATTATACATACATATGTATACTTCTATTCCTAGAGACCGCCATGGGTGTTCAGGTGAATGCCCAAAGTAATTCCGATTTTCCCTATATCAAGGCACTAAAGAGGTAAGGCTGGAACTTGGCAATGTTTGTTTGTTCATCTTCTTTTTGTTGCGTTTAGTGTGGTCTATATACAACCTGATCGCATGTTTAAATTCTCGCAACGTTATGGTTGGCTCTTTCGACTCACTTGCCCGCTGTTGCATCGTAAACTAGTCCAAGATATAGGCATCATGCATGACTTCACCGACAAGGTCATACGCGAAAGACGAGCAGCTGTGGAGCAAGCGAAGGCCAATGGTAGCTACCAACCGTTGAGTAAGTCGAATCCGATCCTCATCAATTACAATAACAACAACAACAGCAGCAACTGCAACTGCAACTAAAAAACTAACTAGCTTGCTCTCTCTCTCTCTCTCTCTCTCTGTCTCTCTCTCTGTGTCTCTCTGTTTCTGTGGTTCGTTCAGGTCTGGCTGATGCAGACATTGGTCGTAAATCACAAATGGCTTTGCTGGACATACTCCTGCAGGCCAGCATCAATGGAGAACCACTAAGCGATGCCGACATACGTGAAGAGGTCGATACATTTATGTTCGAGGGCGATGATACCACCAGTAGTGGCGTCTCCCATGCTCTCTACGCCATTTCCCGGCATCCCGAAGTGCAGGCGAAGCTCTATGATGAACTACAACAGGTTCTGGGCAAAGATCGCACAGCACCAATCAATCAGAGTCAACTGCAAGAGCTCAAATATTTGGATTGTGTCATCAAGGAGACAATGCGTCTATATCCCCCCGTGCCAGCTGTGGGTAGGCATACTACAAAAGAACTGCGGATCGGGGATCAGATTATACCACCAAATACTAGCATCTATTTGATATTCTATTTTGCTCAACGTGATGCGGAATACTTTCCCGATCCCCTGAGCTTTAAGCCAGAACGTTGGCTCAACGAAGACGACATGAGCATCGATAAGGCGGCAAGACATCAGACCTTCGCCTATGTTCCCTTTAGTGCAGGTCCCAAGAATTGCATTGGTCAGAAATTTGCCGTATTGGAAATGAAGGCATTGATCAGCAAAGTGATACGATATTATCATCTATTGCCTCTCGGAGAGGACGTGAAACCCATGATGAATTTCATTTTACGTTCAACTGTCGGTATTAATGTGGGCCTCAAACCGAGATCCCTATAAGTAGAATCCATCTCTAATTAATAATAGTCTTTATTTGGTTGAGGGAAACGATGGGTTATTGTGATACTTTTGTACTTAAGTAATCAATTCAATTGACTAAATATTGTTCTTTCTTTTTTGTTACTCCTTTTTCTTTAAATAAACTTTTTTTTTGAAAATTGAAATAAAAATAATTTGAAAAACATTTCTTCATACTATTTATTTTATTCCTAACTAGTTGTTTTTGGTTCCAGCCAATATCGCAACCCGAATCGCACTCTTATTTCATTCTTGTCATTTTTCAATCAATAGATAAAGAAAGTTAAGCCCATTTCTATTACCAATTGATGTAAAGTTAAAAACTCTTCAAATTTAATGGCATCTTGCTGTCCGTTAAGAATGAAGAAAGTGCAGAACACTTGCTAATGACCTTCGAAATATGAGTCATTCTATTGTATAGTATCTTTAAATGCATTCTAACGATCATAAAAGTAAGAATTAACTAATCTTAAGGTAAAATCGATGACTAAGTCTAGTGAATTATAGCGGTCTTTGTTTACTAAATCATTATCTCTATTATTTGCTTGGAAAGCTTCTTATAAAATTAGACATGTCAAGCAAACTAGTTCAGGTTCATACCTGTACATATGTACATACATCCATCAGGGTATGGGTATGGGTATGGGTATGGGTATTTGTCTAACAAATGAAGCTGCTGACTGGCGGTAGTTTATCTCAAATGAATTACTGTATGTAGGTATTTACTTTGGGTAAATATTTGAAAGTTACTTGCGATGCATTCACACCAATTTCAAAGCTGCAAAAATGCAAAAATCCCCGATTTAGTTTATAACACTGAAATTTATATGAATTTCTGGGAATTTCTTTAAATTTGACCATAAATCTTTAACTAAGAAGCAAATGTGATCAAGTCATTATGTTATATAGGTTAGATTGTTGCGATGATGCCTAAGAGATAAGTTCTGCAATGTTTAAGAGAATTTGCAAAGAAAAAACAATAGATATGGATATAAAAACGAGATAAGTCTAGAAGGGAGGAAATCATATAATCACGGATAACGTACATATAATGGCCTTATCAGTTTGGTCGGTCAACATTCGGCGGAGTCTGCATAGATTGTGATTGAGACTCGACTCGAGTATAAAATGGAGGCCAAGACGGCGCATTGCGTCAAAAGTGGTTCATCAGCAGCAAGTTAAAGAGTAGCCGCCGTCGCATTCTTTGGCATTATGTGTGCAGCAATGTTAATTCTAATCCTGTCATCGTTGGCCGTATTAGCCTTTGCCGAGGGCATAAGTCGTCCATTTCCCCCGTACGTGGGCCTGCCCACCCAGGATGGTTTGACTCGCCTGTTTCTCTCATCGCGAGTGACGCGCCGTGATCCGTTTGCCTCGGTGGCCTGCTTTGCTGGCTACATTGGCGAATCGAATCTCATTACGGAGCAGTACAGCAAGGACTATAGTGTGTGCGCAGAGGGGGCACAAAACTCACGCAAAGGATTGGATCATGATTTTCTACCGACGCGCAGATTAATCCAGAGATCGGCCGAGAAAGTGTGCCGTGATCTAAGCTTGTGCAATCAAATTAACAACACTCTGGATTCCTTCAATTGTCATGCGAATGTGGTGAGATGGAATTTGAATGCTCAATTTGCTCAAACCAAAACCAACCAACCAACTCTGATAATTCTCTTCTTATAGGGATCGAACAACACCATTACCACCTATAGCATTTCGGGTAATGCCTCCGATCAGGCATCCAAATTGCAGGAACGTTATCGTCTAATTGATTTACAGCATGAGCAATGCATTCATAAGGCAGAGAGAAGCTATGTGGAGTCCACTGCCGGAAATTATAACTATTTGCAGGCCTGTTTGGATGGCCGAGCTAAGCCCAAACCGATGCCAAGTACCACCAGCTCAACCTCAACATCATCGACGACAACAACAACCACAACAACAACTACAACAACAGAGCCCCCACCGCCATCAACCACTGAGGCAGCATTACCAAATACCACCGAAAGTCCAGTTAATTTGGAAGATCAATTTAAGCAGCTTTTAAATTTGCTAAATTAATGTCACAAAAATGGCAAGAACTATATGAAATAATATCCAGACATGTCAATGACGAAGACCCTGATATGCAACCCTTAGTAAATACATAAATTAACCCCCAGTAGTTGAACTAAAAAGGGTTGTGCACACACACACACACACACAAACAAACAGACAGACATTCCACTTGAGGCTTCTATTTCGCAAAGGGGAGCAAGCTAAAACCGAAAACATTTTCAATAATTTAATATTACTTGAGATCGATCATATTACAGTACAGTATATATATATATATATATATATATCAATAGAATTTTTGTATTCCAAATTCAGATCAGAAAGTTTCGTTTTCTATTAAAGATATTGATTAATGAATTTTGGATTTTCTTCCGTTTTTGCGTTTCTCAACACTCACCACTTAAAGCGGAAATGTGCGCTTGTGATTGATGATGGAATAGAAATTTGAGTTTCATAATAATTAAGTTAAATAAGAAATAATACATCAAGATTCCAGGCCCACTTATGGCCATAATAGCCAACTACCAAAGAAAAACAAAAGCTCAGAACTTGGCATTAAAAATGAAGTTAATAAGCTAACGCACCGACTTGAGTATACCCTGCTTGGTTAATCAGAAGACCAACCCTAATGGAAGCACTCTAGCGCACCTGGCGGCTAGCTCTGCCAATGTGTATGTATAACGTTAATATTTATAACTAGGCTACTTTTTTTATTTAATTTTTTTTATTATTTGGTCTAACAAAAGGAATTGAAACTTAAAATAGGATACTTGTTCGAATTTAAATTTTGGGAGGCGTGTGATAACTCTTACTGTTATAGTCTTTTAGAACTTAAATTCTCATTTTCTAAGCCTATGGTAAAAAGACAGGTTATAGCAAAAGTCCATAGCTAGAGAATTAAAAACAGATCCAACACAAGCCGCAACACGCATTCAATTGCTCTTTTTTAGGTGCCTTGGCCATAACGTGTTTGGCTTTTATGGCTTTCGAGTATTTCTTCTGCGAATGTTTAGGGCCGCCACGGAACCCTAAAGACATGACCATAGATGAAACACCTGTTGTTGTTGGCCCTGTTTGGTCTGGCTGCTTGTTCGTTTGTTGTCGTGGAGCAAGTGCTTGGCTCATTTATTAACACAATTGGCTAACTGGCAGAGAGAACTTTGCTGGCAACAACAACAACTTTAAAATAACTTGTTGTGTGTGTGTGTGTGTGAGTGTGTGTGTTTGTGTGTAATTCTTGGAATTCCAATTGCGTCAATTTCTATGCGTTTTATTGGTACGCCAGCAATTGCAGGCTGTCAATTGCAGTTGAAGGTAAAGTTTAAGCCAGAGGAGTGGCTGCTGTCCGATAGTTGTTTAATTTCTGTTGCTGCTTGTTTGGGGCCAAAGTAATTAAAATGCAACTTGTATGTAGTTAGGTGTTTATGATGTGCGGCCTCTTAATTGGCTGTCAAGAAGTAACACAAGGCGAAATGGGTGAAGCGGGGAAAGGGTGAGAGATAAGCTCACATTCTTTAGATGTTGGGGGAGTGCCGGATTTATCGGTCATAAAATAAGAACAGCTTCCAAGTTTAATTTGTGAAGAGAAAGAGTTAGAAAAATTCTACATTGAATAAGATTCAGGGTTCTTGGAAGAAACTAAGATCAGTTCTTAAGTTCTTTAAATGCCATCTAACAAAAAAATCTAAAGAACATTTAGGTGAAAACTGTCCTGGGATCGCTTCGTTTCAACTGATGAGTTTCCATTAATTTTGGAAATCCCTTTGGAATTCGACTATCTCTTGTCTGTTTCAGCCTGTTGTGCCTTTTCTGCCTATTATTGCTATTCTTTGCAGTTAATTAATTTTGCAAATCATTAAAAGTTAATGGATATGATCATAAGTCATCACAAACATTAAATATACATACATACATATATGCACATTTTTATGGCATTACTTAACACTGAAAAAATTGACTTTGCCTCTACCTCACTTCTTCTCCATCACTTTCATTAGAAATTCTCCACGCTTAGTTGAATTCAACTTGTGATGATAATGACGATGATGACGAAATGTGAGGCATCATCAGCGACTAATCACCTAGGCTGAATGATTACGGGTGAGGAGGTGAGGAGGTGGAGACATGGGATGTCTTTGTCTATCACGTACACGTACGAGAGAATTGTGGCAAGGGGGTGGAAGAGGGTGGGGATATTCCAAAACTAACCCACATTTGAGTATACAATTTACTCGCTTCATTGAACTTTTCAGCACATTTAACCAAGCATGGCAAAATGCAAGCAAATGCTATAACATAGAAGATCATCATGCATCATCAGTGTGTTTTGTGGGGGGGGGGGGGGGGGGGAAGGGGAGGGGATTTCGAGTTTGAGAGAAGACAAAACCAGGTTTCGTTTTTTCCACATACAACAAAACGTGAACTTTTCATTTTCATTTGGCCTATGCGAAAATTGGGGGAAATGTGTTAATAAAACGTGAGAGAATCAATTTTAATCAATATGTGGAAAACGTTTTTCAATATGCAAAAAACATAATGATAGAAGGGGAGGGAGAAGCTATAGATGGGGGGCGGGGACGGGTGAAGTGAGTAAGTGTGTGTGAGTGTGTGTGTGGCCAATTAAGGAAAAAGTTGCAAGTGTCCTCAAAAGTAAGAAGAAATTCAACTGGACTAGATGTTACCTACGGCAATTGGCAAAAGTCTTTGCTGGCCTTTGCCTCTAATATGCTCTGTGTGTAAATTATTACAGGGTATTAACAACATCGAGGTAAAACTAGTTTGCCTGCTGCTGCGCGACATATACAAAAACGAGCAGAAAAGGAAATCGTCGTCATCGTCGTTGTCGTTGTCGGTGTCGCTGCTGCTGCCTTTTAAGGCATTTTGGCTGGTTTTGTTGCGTGTTGCGCATGCGCCTTGGTTGGCTATCAATTTCAGTCTTTCTTCCTCTCTCCCTCTCTCTCTCTCTCTCTCGCTCTCTCTCTCTCTATGTATATATTTTTTAGTGTGTTTGTGTGTGTGTGTGTGTCTGTGTATTCAGGTCATTCGCATTTTCACATTTTGAAGGCGTTTTTTTTTTTTTGTTTTTGCATGTTGATTTTTCTTAAGATTGCACTTGCCTTGCTGACGCCAACAAAAAAAAAAAAAAAAAAAAAAAAAAACTTTTACTCTCTGGCCTGGCTTCAAATTGTTTGCTATAGGAGAAGGAGGGGAGAAGGGGAGGTGGGAGGAGCTAGTCCCGGCCAGGCTTGACCAGTCCACCAGTTAGTCCAGTCCACTCTCCTTTGGTCTCTTGGCTTGTGTGTTAATGGTAATGGCAAGTTGTTATTATGGCTGTTCCTCTTTTTTTTTTTTTTTTTGCTTTTTGTTTTTGCGCTTTGATGAAGCGATTTTTGCCTTTGTTTGTTACTTAATTGCGCCAAAGTCATTAATAATCGATTAACAATATATAAACAAACGAGAGAGAGAGAGAGGGAGAGATAAAGAGGGGGTGGGGTCATGCTGCAAGGAAGTTGAAAAGGAAATTGAACACAGAATAAGCAATTTGTGTTTCCTGGCCTAGACTCTAAACTAAAAAAGAGGAAGGGGCGGGGGCAAAGGGTTTAGAGCTACTAACAAAGTTACTAGTTGGAGTTCATGACAAACGAGAACGGAAAGAAACGAAATGGAAATGGAATAGAACTAGAACCAAAAACGAGAACCCCGCAAAGAACGAATGGAACCCGAAGGAGAAAGAAGTATCGAGACCGAGAACGACGAAAACGAAGAGAACGAGAGAAAGTTGAGAACGAGTACGTAGACTCGACGAAGGGAACTAGAATGAGTATTTTTAATTTCTCCCACTTTGGGGTCCTGTAAATAAGCGAGAGGTTGAGAAAGAAAGTAACGAGTTTTGTAGTTACTTACTAATTCGAGCTTATGACTACCAATTCATGCTCTTACACTCATAACCAGAAAAAAAAAAGAAACGAGAGCGAGAAGAACAAAGGGAGCAAGAAAGAGGTAATTCTGTAATTCTGTAATCCTTCTTCTTAAAGAGGTTTTCGATCAGACAAAAACTTTTCGTGTCAAATTTCATCTTTTACTTGTCCATGGTATTTAGTTTAGGGCTTTAGCATTTAAATTCTATTACTATATATATAAAGAGCGGTTCATTCTTTCATTTTATATATATTTTACCGTTGAATTTGATCAGCTTGGAGTGCATTTGCCTATTTATGGTGTTCTTCTCCTCTTTCCTGGCAGCATGTAAAGATAAACGGATATTAACATGCAACTGGCTGTCATCAATCCAACTCCCCCCCATGAGAAATCCTGTTCTAGCCATAAAAAATAGTCAATTTGGCCATCTCGGTACGTTTAAGCTTGCATAAAAGCAACAGGTGTCTAATTGATTGACTGACTAGCTGACTGATAGACAGACAGACTGAGAGACAGAGAGATAGATAGAGAGAGAGAGAGAGAGAGAGAGACATTGTGACAGACCATGGCAATAGATGCAATTGACGATGCATTTATTGTTTGTCACTCAAACTGTCAGGTGGTTGGCGTGACATTGTGGGGGCCCTGGGGAAATATCAATGGAAAATTGATAACAATATTCGATAGGAAATAAGGAAATGTTGGTTGTATTTGTGTGTGATGGCATGGCCTGGAATATACATACAGGATGAGACGCGAGACAAGACAAAGAAAATTCAATAGCCACACACAAAGAAGATACAAAGAAGAACAAAAAAAAGACCAAAAGACTGCAATAATAAATGCCCAATGATGGTATCTATGACGGAGAAGACAGTCCATCTCTCTCTCTCTCTCTCACTCTCACTCTGGCCAGGGAGCCATTCAACCATCTATTCAGACAAAGGAGCCAACACACGGAACATGGCCAGACAAGGCCCAGGCACAAAGAGTTTGCATTGAGAGATGCTGTTGCAGCTGAGGCTGCTTTATATGAAGAGGCGGTAGCGGGTGATGGGGAAAACATTCTTCACTTTGCATTTTGCTTAAAGCAGAAGGAGGAGAAACCCACCAGGAGAAGAAGGGAAGGAGGAGTAACAGCAGCAGTAGATTTATGAGCAAAAACGAAAAGGAGAACACAGTGTCCGAAAAGTTCATTGCACGGAGAGATGAGTTGAGAGCTCCAACTGCAACTGCAACTCAACTCTAACTTCATCTCCATCTCTACCGCCGCCACCTCCATTGAGGCTAATGAGTTGTCAACATTTCTGATGACGTTTATTTGCCAGTCAAACAAACAAACAAACAGAAAGACAGACAGCAGACAGGCAGATAGACAGACAGAGACAGAAACTAGAATTTGCAAAAGTCTAGGCAAAGGATTTATCTTTATCCCTGCGGCCGCGGCTCCAGAGAGTGTCAAAGTCAATGTCAAAAAGGGATTGTGATTGTAGCAAACTTGACACGGCTTTCGGCTCTGTCGAGGATACTTTTTGTGCTCATAGAATTCGCGCAAATGCAGCAAAATTGCTCTTAAACTCTTATGGAATTAAATCAGTTGGAAAAATCGGTAGACTTAAGCAGGCAAAAGCATCGATATGAAAGATGAAGTCTTAATAATAGTTAAAATTGATATCGGATCAGGATAAATGACGCTATAAATTCTCTTTCGACGTCAAGAATATCTAATTGATTGATATGTGCAATGTTCATAACCAATTTGAAGACTCCTACAAAGCTCGTAACGGTTACCCTTTATCATCCTTCCAATGGAAAGTGAAAGAATTTAAGATTGTTATCTTTCTTTATGTTTTTCTCATCAACTTAAATGATTCCTAACACTCTATGACACACACACACACACACACACTGGCACACACAAACACCAAGTGTGGCTAACTCACAACGACTCCCAACTGTTTGCAATTTATTCTCATTAAAAATTAATTAAATTGCGCTCGAAAACCAATTTTTTATATTTCATCATTTTAACATTTCCTGCTAATGTTGTTTGTTCAGTTATTGCAAAACTATAGACACATATGTACATACATACATACATATGTACATATATGTATATGTACATACATATATCAACAAACTGGCTGGGGCTGGTTGACTGGATCAGTCAGACGAACTGACATCATGGAAGAGAGCTTTCAAATTTGTTTCGGTATTTCAAGTGGGTTGAAGGAGGAGGAGGAGGAGAAGGAGGAGAGTAGCTTGACTTGGCCTAGAGCAAGTTTTATTTTTCGGCCATAATTAACTGCAAATTATGTATGTATTTTTGTCATAAGATATGTGATATTTAAATGGGTTTAACTAGTCCACTTATCAGTGGGTGGAAAATGGTTTGGCTTGTTGAGTGGTTCAGTGGTTGGAGATGCTGAGAATTCAAGAAAATTAAAAACACTTGCCACAAATTGTTCAACATTTTTATAGGAAACACTCGTCGCAAAGCAGACTGCGCCAAATGAAAAATAAATACACAAAAATAAAAGACGAAAAAACCAAAAACAGCTGCGCCAACCGTAACCAAAACTTGAACAAAAGCAAAAGCCAGAAAAAAAAAATATAAAGGCAAAGAGGCGAGGTAGGGGGTGGGCAGGGCAAAAGGGGAAAGAAAGAGAGAGCAAAAGAGATAGGGAGAGTGGATAAAGTCAATGTACTAAAAACTGAAAATTGTATAATAACTTCAAGACAAAAGATTCAAAGGGTTATTTTAGTTTAGTCAAAAAAAAAAAAAAAAAAAAAAAAAAATGGCAGCTCCCTAGAAGCTTAAAGATTCAATTTCACTTCGAAAATGCTTAATTTTATTTTCAGCGCTGTTCCAAAAGTCTCTTTGTTGATCTGATCTACTCTAATCAAACATCTAAAAAGGTTATTAGAAGATTAGAAGAATTAATAAACGATAAAGTCTTCACTTTTGCCTTTTAATTCCGACATAGTCTAGACTCCAAATCGCTAAATACTTAAGATACTTACATACATACTGCAGATTGCTATATTCTACACTAATGATTGATCTTTATAGAGCTCCACTTCAGACAAAATATGGAAATGATCGGTTAAGTATGCCAAGTTGATGTTTGAAGGGGTTCTCGATGCACTAAAATTAATTTCCGGAATCTTTTTTTCTATGGATATTTTTAGCCCTTTAAACAGACAAGACAAGAGAGGAGAGGAGAAGCCCGAAAAACTTTTAATGCCCTATGTAAACTGAAACAAAGCATAACAAAGACGAATGAAACAACCAACGAAGCTAAATGAAACCATGATTAATGGATCACTGCATTAGAAATATGTTTGAATTCGAATTGGAAATTATTGTGTAATCTTGTGGAAATGCATTAGTAGCGGGAACGCTACGAAGTGGAAATGGGAGCGGGAGTGGGAGTGGGAGAGGCAAAGGCAGAGGCAGAGGGGCGATTTATCTAATACAAAAACATGCCTTTAAATGGAAATGTTGCGTGAGATGTTCATAAGATGAATGCAAATGATTTGTTTGTGTGTGTGTGTGTGTGAGAGTGTGTGTGTGTGTGTGTGTGTGGGCGGTTAGAAGAGGGAGAGCAAGACAATACAGCTGTTTCTACGCGATCAGAAAATGATGCGGCATTCGATTGTATGTGTATAATTCAATTAATGAAAAATTTATAAAACCCCGCCACAAACAAATCACAATCAAAAATCTAATTATAACGAGAGAGTAAATTGAAATTGAATTCTCTTACCCCCTTCCCACTTGTCTCTCCCCCTTTTTTCTTGCTCTCTAATCACATTCAACAATTTCAGTGTTTTGTTTTTATTATTATTATGGCAAATTAATTGAACAGTTTTCCCATATATGTAAAAAGTGATGACAATTGAAAACTTCAGGGCATGAAATTCTAAATTCTTTGTCTAGTTTGTGCTTTTTCAAACCTTTATAAATTTCCTTTTTTCTAGTTTTGTTCAGCACTAAGAACGCATCGAGGTTTAAATGATATGGCAATTCGCTATATCTGACATAAACAATGCAATTGAAAGAAAGAAGTCAACAATATACAATGCACTAAGCGAATTGCCATATATTGAACAAAACTAAACACTATATAAGCAAAGAAAGTGGCCTATGAATGTTTTTGTTTGGTTATATAGAAAAATAGAAAATATAGAAAATATAGAACAATTCTAATTTTTGCATTTGCATAATAAGTAGCGCCCATTTAAGAGCCTATAAAAACTAAAAATTTTGGTTATTTTCATTTATTAATATTATAAAAATATACATAAAACTAAATTTTAAACGGACTGTAAACTGTTTGATTCTATAATATTTATTTTAGCTTGAAGTTACTGATTAAAAGAACTATAAAAGTTTAGTTTATAGTTTATAATTTTGAATCTAATTACTTTTCATTTCGAGCTGAAACAACAACTAACAATGCATTTGGCAAATATTAGTATATTTCGCTGCACCTTTTGTTATAATATTAGCTTCTTTTTATTCAAATACATGCAATCATTGTTTTTTTGTAGTTTATTTTAGTTTCTCTTTATGTGTAGAACATTTGTATTTTTTTTTTTTTTGTTTGGGTGTTTTACGATTTTTCCAAGCGTTGTAAATTTTGTGTTAGTTTGCCTCATTAGCGTTTGAGCTCACGTTTTCCGCATATCACTCAGTTCAGTTAAGTCGGTTTGGGTTTGAGTTTGGGTTGGGTTGGGTTGTCCTACACTTTCCCCTTGCAGTCGCCGCCGCTGCTGAAGTGCCACTTGAAATTAAGATAGGGCTATCCATAAAAAAAAAGCAAATAGAAAACCCTATCTAAAGCTGATAAGCAGCAATTTACGGTTTGTCTATTTATGGGTCGGCACCTTTTCCCCTCACACCCTTTACCACCCCACCCCTCTTCAGTGTGATTTGATTTGTTTAACGATCGATCGTATCGATTGAGCTGTAATTGAAGTCAATTTACGATCATCCTTCTCATCAAAGTACGAGGGGAAAGTGGATTCAATTATAATGAATAAATCCAAATTAAGACTAATTGTTTGTTTAGGAGTTGTTTCCCCTGCCCTCTCTCTGTGTGGGTTGAGAATAGGGCATAGCAGATATGCGCTTTTGAATTTATCTAGATTTTAACTTATTTCTACGTATTAGAAACTGTTTTCGAAAAGACTTTAATATTATATAATTAATAATGTTTATAAATATTTCTCGGCCCCCCCCCTCATCAAATGGAGCCGACGTCAAGTCAGAAAAAGCAAAATAAATAGCAAAAATAATTATGCAAATTCAATGAAAACGAAAGGCATTTTATTTTGTTTTGTTTCTACCTATCCCAAAAATGATTTTTTTCTTTCTCTCGTGTCGATTGTTTATTCATTAGCTTAAAGAGGTGGCGGCTAAAGGGGTGGGGGGGGGGGGCATCTGATCGAAGATTATGCAATAAATAAAACTACACACAGAAAATTGTTAATAAATAAATATTTAAAGTAATAATAACTAAACAATAAAAATAATGCTGGTCTTGACTTTTCTTTTGTCTTTTTGTTTTGATTGATTGTTTTTTATATAGTGAGATAAGCACTTATGCAAATGCTGGCCTACATTTTAAGCCTTGAACCTTTACTTTTAACGTATTAAATAGTTTGTAATTTTAAAGGGCACAATTAAAGACAATCGAAAATTCAAATGGAAAACGAAGCCAATAGAGAAGCAAAACAAAACCCAAAGATAAAGCATCGGCTTATATCTGTGCCAGATACCTGTGAATGGTATATAAAAATCTTTCATGAAAAGGTTAAAGGTCAGAGGAATTACTAAGAAACGATTATTATTCTAGTAGCACTTTAGTTACCCTTGCCATGAGATTAAATTAATAAATTCTAAGATATGTATGTATCTTCATAAGATCGTATAGCAACTGGCTGATCTTAATCAATATACCCTGTTGAGGGGCAGTGTGCCAAATCGCAGCAGCGCTGCGACTGCAAATCCGAGTTTTGTATTTCTGAATCAGCAAAATTCTTTAATGGTGGGAGAAACACACAAGCAACGAGAGAATTTACAGTTGTTCAGCAGGTAAGGGCTGACGCCGAGGGGATGAACACAGTGGGGAGAAGAAGAGGGAGAGGGCGAGAGCAGATGGACATACATACATATGTACTTATTACTAACCTTTTCAATAAATTTCAATGCAATTCCACAGCAACAACAAATTGCAATATCAATTCCGTTAAATTCGCTGCGACAACGACGACGACGCCAACTGCGGCTGCACTTGCGCTTTCAATTGCAATCGAAAGCTAATTGAAAAAAAAAACTGCGCGCAATTGTCAATTGTAGATAATAATTGACTTGAAATCTAAACAGAAACTTAAATCCCACAGCACACTTGTTCCTGACACAAATATTATTCAATTATTTATTCACTTTTGTTTTTTTTTTTCTCAATACGATTCAGCAGTCGGCGCAATAAACGCGCGCGCCGCCCAAAAAGCGTAAACAAAATCACAAAAAAAAACAAACAAAAAATCCGACGCACGTCTGCCTACCACGAAAACAAAAACAACACTAGAAAAAGCAAACAGTGTTACCGGCTCTTCAATGTCTGAGAAATCTAAATTTCAACTAACATGCAGTGTTAGCAGCTCTTGTGAATTGTCACTTTTCAAACCCGCTCCCACTATTTCAATCCCCTATTTTAACAGAGAAAAAAAAACAAATTCCCAGTATTTACGTTTACGCTGATGTGAAAACTGCGGGAAAGCTTTTTTCGAGCCTTACAAGAGAAACCTGAAAATTTGAAAAATCCGCTAAATGCCATATGCAATATGCAATTGCGCTTCAAAAAGTGGGCTAAAACAAAACATGCGCGAACCATGTGGGAGCGATTCTGATTTCCACCGAAAAAAAACATGCCCAGGGGAGCGCCACAATATGAAAATGAAACTTACACAATTTAATGGTGCCAACTCCACGAAATACAATCATCCAACCACATGCCTGGTTCTGCGCACACCGAAAATGCCACTTTGGCGCACTATATCACTATGTTTTACCATTTTTTTTGCACTAATTTGTTATTTTACGTTTTTTTATAACCAACGCGCCCACAGACAGTGTTGCACAACTAAAAAACTGCCCTGTTAAACAAACCGACTCACAGTTGAGACAGTTAACTCGCAGGGCCAAAGTGAGTGAGATGGCTCAAAATGAGTCGTCGCAGAAGCCACGGTCATACTGGCTAAATAAGGGCGCCAAAGGCGGGAAAATTAGCAAAATTTAAATGTGACATTTGCATGCTTTAAAAGTATAGCTCATGGGACATGCATTTTAATGTTTTAATCAATAATTATTTAATTAGTATTACAGCACATATAGATGGGGAGCAAGGGGGTGTAGCATCAAACAAAACTACAATTAAATTAATTAATTTTTTTTTTCTTTCGGCAACTTTATTAATATTAATTCGTTTCACTTGTTTGTAGTTTTTGCTTTTCTTTTTAAATTTTTTTACGTAAAAATATATTGTGGCATTGGTTTTGTTTTAAACAAAATGTTTTTATCAATAAAATATATATAGATATATATTATTAGTTACTTGTTTTTTTTTGTGTGTTTAAGTGTATTTATTTTTTGTTTTGTTGCATTAAAACGGTAGGTAGTAGTAAGCAAAGCAAATTGTTTTAACTTAATGGCTAAAATTTTTATTTATTTATTTGTTTTTTTTTTTTGTATCTCTCAATTTTCGTTTGTGTTTATACAACAAATTTATGAAAATTTAGGTTTTGGCTTCAAAAATTTTGGTTGTTGTTGTTGTGGTAGCTGTTGCTGATGTGGTTGTTGTTGTTGTTGTAGTAGTTGTTGCTGCTGTTGCAGCTGTCGATGTTGCAGTTGCAGTTGTTGCTGCTGCTGTTGGTAGGAATGCTGCTGATGTGGCCAGTAATAGCTTCTGGCTATGGGTTTGACTTTAATAAGGAGACTTTTTGTCGTTTTGTGTGAATGGGGAAAATTGGAAAATTGGTTTTTGATTTCAATCATTAGAACAAAAAAAAAAGTTTACACTAGAAGAGAATGAAAACACAAATAATGTGAAAGAAAATGCAAACATTGAAATCTTATTAAGGGGGTTTTCTTTTTGTTTTTTTTTTTTAGTTTCGTTTCGGTTGTTCTTAAGTGTACAAAAATGTTTTATTTTTTTTTTTTTTTGGAACCAGTCTTGAGAAGAGCACACACAATTGATGCATATATATATGTATAATACATATATACACATATGTAAATATATAAATTATGATCGAACTAAGATCAACTTTATGTTTTTTTTTTTTTTTTTTTGGTTTAGGTTAGTTTCTTAGTGTTAATTTTACGATTACGAGACAGCTAAAACGCACGCACAGGCACAGCTTTGGGTATGGCAGGAGGTGATGATCGTCATGGTGGACATAGACTCACCCATCTGGCTGCTGCTGCTGCTGTTGCTGCTGCTGCTGACGCCTTCTACGTGCCACAGCACTATTCTTGATAATCGCCTCGATTTCACGTCCCCCAGAGCTTTCACCCTCCGAGGCAGAAGCACCGCCACCGCATCCTCCACTGGCAGCAGTTTCCTCACAACGTCTAGACTGACCCAGTGTAGAGAGATTTCGTACGAGATTAACTGCATCGTCGTGCTGCTGGGCCGGTGTGGTATTCTCTTTGGCCACATTCCGCAATATCTGAGCCAAATTGCGCTGGGGATTATCAACCTCATCAGATGCCGTCGAAGGCACCTCCGCTGCAGTGGCCGACTTCCTTAGATTGGACACTGTGGCATGAGTTGAGCGTTTCAAACGATTCTTTAGTTCAGCATTAAGATCCACTGGCATTAGGCCACGACCCATACCGACGCCACCCAGAATCGGTTTGCCAGTCTTTAGGATGCTTTTCAAGGGTTCCGAAGCGTTGCTGCTGCTGCTCGGCTTGGCTGGGAATTAAACACACACAAAGTAAAAGATATTAGCTTAAATATTCAAAAACTTTAACGTTTGTTAACTTGATCAGAATATTCCAAAAAGCAGTTCCAACTGAAAAAACATAACAATCAATTATTAAAGCAAGTGCATTCGCATGCATCAGTCGTTGCCCTGTTTTACTTACTCAATCAATTATTTAAATAATAAGCATGCATATTAAAGTAAAAGCCTGCCTTTTAAAAAGATTTTGGAATTTCAAACTGAATCGAAAACCTCTCCATTCTATGGAAATACAGATAGATCTCTCTGTGAAGTAAAATCTATATTAGTTAAGAGGCAAATTCATTTTACTTTTGAATAACCTTTGCATTATAATGTAGCACTTGTTTCTTGGGTTTTATTTGCTCTTGAGTTTTCTTCTCTCGGTATATCATTTACGATTTGTTTTAACAATTTGCCTTTAAATATTACAATAATGATAATAATAATAATAATAATAATAATCATAATTTTAATAATAATATTCATAATAATAATAAACATAAGGCCTTTTAAGGTACAATTCGTTCTTTTTTTCCGTTTTTCCCTTTACATTCTCTCATCATTATCATCATTCTTTAAAAAACGATATAAATTATATAAGCCAAGCACAAATTGGTAAGTTATTGTTTCTTGTATATGTATTATATGTATATAGTAAGTGGATCTGGCTGAAATCATAATAATCAAATATAATAATATTAAAAAAAAAAAAAAAAAATATTTTGTTTACAACCTAGATTTTATATTCTCGCGTTATTAATTTTTTTGCTTGCTTTTTTTTTTTTTTAAGATAATTGTTTTTATTTTTTAAATATATAGTAGTTTTTTTCTTTTTTCTTGTTTTCTTCGTTTCGTTTTGGACAATGATTTGTGGGTGAATTTCGTTTTTGTGTGAGGCAAAACGCATCTATCACACTGAGCATTTGCCTTGGGCGGGCCACAAGAGAGTAGTAGTAGGGTAGAAGGGGGCGCGAATACGAGGGGAAAATTCTTTGAAAAAAATTTGTGAAATTTTGTTTCGATACAGCCAAAATGTACAATTTTTTCCTATTCTTTTTTCGGGTTTTTTTTTCGGATTTTTTTTTTTTAGCCCACTGAAGACTCTTCGCAAAGGCGATGGAACTCCTTGCCGGCTGCATTGAGCTCAGCTGGTGTTACAATGATGTCATCATAGCAGGATATCATGGCCTTCATGCGATTACCAGGCGAATGTGCTCTCTTCGGACTGGGCATGGCTGTAGGGCTAAAGCTGCCGCTGCCGCTGCCGCCGATAACGCTAAAACTATTGCTAATGTTGTTGCCGCCGCCGTTGGTCAAGTTATATATGGAGGACTCAAAGGAGATGGGACGCGTTCGTTTTAATAACTCTCGACGTTTACCCACACTTACGGTGGGCAAACGAACATAATCATTTGTAGCCTCTGCCTGAGGTTGTTGCTGTTGCTGTTGCTGTGGTGTTGCTGGTGTTGCTGGTGTTGGCAGTGGCATGGATTCCGTTTTCAGTACTGTTGTGGTCTTGAAGCTCTCTTTGCAACCAAAATATTTGGCATAACGCTCATCCACATGGGGCGATCGATTGTTGTGGCTGCCGCTGCTGCTGCTGGTGGTGGTATTGCTTGTGTTGCTGGTGGTGGTTATCTCTGTGGTGTGTCGCCGATGCACTGGCTGGGCATGTGGCTGCTGTTGCTGTTGCACTAGACGCGTTATCTTGCGACGCATTTCAGATACTCTTTGCGGTGCCGTCTCATCTTTTTGGTCATTCGAGGCACAATTCTCTTTACCCGAATCGGAATCACTTTGATGCGAGAAGGAGCCACCATTTGTAAGGGGCTTTGAATGCTGCTGCTGCTGTTGCTGTTGTTGCTCGATAAATGGAGATTTGATTTTTCCTATGGTTCGTACACCCAGCGAGATTTTAACCTCTTCCAGTGTCTGCAGTCGTCCCAGGCATGTCTTGTTGTTGTTTTGGTTAGTGATATTATTATTATTATTGCGATCACCCATAAACGTATCCGGCATTATCAATTTGCCCACAGTGCGTATTTTGATTTTCGTAATGGATGAAACAGCTGCTGCTCCTGGCATCACAGTATCCTGCTGCTGCTGCTGGTGCTGACGTTCAGATACAATTGCTGTTGGCTCTGTGGCTGAACGACTTAGGGCATGAAAATGATTGCTAACATTTTGTGAATTGTGCTCGTTGATGCTCTCCAATGTTAAACTGCTCGGCTGGCAATGATGCTGCTGCTGATCGTCCTGCAAAATGGATGAACATTCCATTGGTGTGGGCGTAACACTGGCACTACTCGCCGTCGTGCTGCTACGTGGTGTGCGATCCATGGGCGGACTTTTTGAATAGCTGCTAGTGCGACTACTGTTGCTGCCAGTGTCGCAGAGACTGCTGAAGAATGCCAAGCGTTCGGCCAGCGATAGAGATGAGGGTTCTAGATCGAAAGAGGAAGTGGAAAGTTCTTGTTGTAGCAGAAAAGTTGAGGCATTACTGTGATCCTGATGTTGCTGCTACTGTTGCTGTTGCTGTTGCTGTTGCTGCTTCTACTACTATTGTTAACTTACTCAGCTCATTTGTTAATCTCTTCTTCTCATTATTATTGTTAATGTTATAATAAACCATATTTGTTGTTGTTCAGTATTCGATTGAAGGCAAATTTCAACTGCGCACTGACTTTTTATCCACTTTCTGTGCCCACATGAAACGAGCAACAATTGCTGGTTGCTGTTATTGTGGCTGTTGTTGTTGTTGCTGTTGCTGTTGCTGTTGCTGCTGCTGCTGCGATAAAAACGTTTTTGTCAACCGCCGCTTGCCCTATCACCCACTAAATATATATAACTACTCATACAAATCGGCCGAGTGCAACCGATTTTTGCTCTCTTTGACATCGTCGTCGTTGTTGTCGCCGCATAGAAAGTTTTTTCTGTTGTATTTTTTTTTTGTTTTTTTTTTGTTGTTGTGTTGAAAAGCAATTTCTGTAATTTTCTTTGTCCACACTTGTCTATTTAGTTACTCAATGAACATTTACGAGAGTGTTGTCAGTCTCTTTTCTTCTCGAAACTCTCTTCGCTTCATCTTTCTTTTGCGGCTTTCGATTTTTGTTGCTTTCTTTCATTCTGCATCATCATCATCATCATCATCATCATCATTATGTCTACTCATGATTGATATGAACTTTGTGTAAAGTGTTACTGCCATCGCCTCTCGCCCGCCAGGCGATAGAATTCAGATTAGCTAGTGAATGAGTTATACCAGAGGAAAACCACGAAAAGCTGTGGTAGGCAAATGAGTATTACGAGTTATCTAAATTTACTACACTTAATCACAGAGTCTTTCATACAAAAAAAATTACTCAGTGGTGACATATCTGAAGAAATGTAGTAATATTATGCTCAATCTTGATTCAAAATCCATCAACCAATAAGCAGATTTGGCTCATCAATGGAAATGGCATCTAGTTGTGACCTATGTATATCTAATTAGAATTTTCATCTATTCAGAATGTGATCTAAATTAGAGCACAAAAACTATTGATAATCCAAACAGTCGATAGTCGATACACAAAATAATAATTTTGAATGACAATAAGAAATCGAATTATCTAATTGTTTTAATGTTTTTCCCACAATAATATAAAAATAATATATATAGGCGTTTCGCCTATTCTTAGAATTTAGTTGTTTTTTCTCTCTGAACTTAAAGAACACTTTTTAATACTATTGGAATTATCGACTGTTTTGACTATCGATAGTTTTCCATCTCTAATCCAAATCTCCTCGGAGCGTTGATTAAAAGCCCATATAAAAATTGGTCTGAAAAGTTTTTAAACTTAATTCAACTTTGTTTTAAGTTTGCACTAACTCTGATCTGGTATGATCCAAAACTCGAAAAAAAGAAAGTAGAACTTGGATTATCTATAAGACAAAGTCAAATTTTTCAACTTTTGCCAATATTTTGTTTTTTTTTTTTTGGATCTTAACGTAATCAAATGTGACGCATACTGGAAATTTAGTTTAAATAACTTCAAAATAAACTCAACACATTTTTTTTTAATTTGATATCAATTAAATCAACGTTTTGGGGGCGGCAAAAGGATTGTCATAGTGAAACAGCGGTATTTTTAATTTGAACTTTCTTTGTGTGGTTTTTCTTTCTTGTCTATGCTAATTATATGTACACATAGTACACACCTCAGCACAATAAGGGCCATAAAATTAAACCTTGTTATCGCCAATATTTATGACACTTTCACACCCAATTCTTTTGCGTATTTTTGCAATCTCGAATCATAAAAAGAGACCAAACCTCCAATCTACATATACATATGTATTAGCTCACTATGTCAGTAAAACAATTGCCGCAAAAGGCCTGAGACAAATTGGCCTGAGGAAATTGGGGAAAAGCCTTAATAAATAAATAATGTGTGTATATGGCAAAATGGAAATATAAATCACGATCGTCTTAAATTACATAAAGTAAAACACACTAATAAAGACTTAAAAAAAAAAAATATATATATATATATATATGAAAAGAAAACCACTTGTAAATAATAATTGTTATTAGTTTTCTCATGCGGCAACAACAACAACAACAACGGTAACGGCAACCAACATATTTTTTTTTATTTAATGCTTTGCTTGTTTTTTTTTTGTGTTAGAAAATAACTCAGAAAAAAAAAATTGGGCAAAAACCAAACAAAAAACAAAAATGGAAATGAAAATAAAAATGAACATTGCATGCATGTAGCAAGTTTATTGAATAAATTATTATAAGTATGTATATATTTTTGTTTTGTTTTTATTTTGCCAATTTCTCGCTTTGGCATTGCGCAATTTTGCGTGCGGCTGCAATTTTTTTGTAAGTTTTTTTGTTTTTTTTTTTGTTTCTTTTGGTTTGTTTAATTGAACGTGGCATTCATTTTTGATTTGTTCAATGCAAATTATTAGTTAATGATGAAGAGAAACAAAATGTAAAAAAAAAAATAATCAAAATTAACCAGCAGGTAAAGAAAACTAATGCATATAATTTAACATATAGACACAGTTAACAGCAACAACAACAACAATCAATAAAAATAACAACAAATATCGGTTATATGGAATTTTCGCTTGGCATTCCAAAAATGTGTTTCGTGCATTTTTCTCAGGCGCGCAAACAAAATCAATTAAATTAAGAGATTAACAAATAAAAAATTAAGTTTTCAACACAAACGAGAGAGAGAGAGAGAGAGAGAGAGAGGAAAAGGTAGACTGAGATATCAAAATCAGTTTTTGGGCCAATTGTTTCTATGGGACCCATAAGATATAGTCGCCCGATCTTCATTAAATTTTGCACAGACCCTAATGAGTATACTAAACTAACAAATGTTTATTTTTATGATATAGGCCTCAAATAGAAAAAAATTATTCCATTTTCGAGCTATACATTTTTATGTTAGCTACATATATGATATAGTAGTCCGATCTTAATAAAATTTGACAAGGACGTCAAGAAGTTAGACAAAAACTAAGAATTGTAAAGTTTTTTTTTGAATAATCCAATGGAAAACAAAAGAGTTATTAATCCAAAACTCTGATATCGACCGATAGTTTCTATGGGAGCTATATGATATAGTTTTTCCATCCGGCTGAATCCGAGATATACAATGCCTGCAGTATATATAGGACTACATACATACATACATGGAGTTTGCGCTGATCCAGACAAACGGACGGGCATGGCTATATGAACACATCTCATCGTGAGATCAAGAATATATATACTTTATATGGTCGGAGATGCTTCTCCTATGCGTTGCACACTTCGGAACCAAATTAATAAACCCCTTATCTATCTAATCCATTCTATGCCATACTCCAATACCAACAAATTCTCATAGAATATAAAAAAAAAGTGTCGCGGTGTAAAGAAGGGATTCTGAAATTGTTTTCGAATCGTCCCTGGCCGTGGATTAGTCTAGTTTGCAGTTTTTCCGAGTTCTAGATGCCCCCTTCGAATTGGAAGCAGAATGTCCTTGAGGTGGAGTGTTGCTTAAAAATGGCATTGGAATAATGAACCTTACGAAGGATTTAAAAACTAATATTTTGCATGATTTCTAAGATTCGATATTGTTCTCTCTCTCTCACCTTCTCTCTCTCTCTTCTTTCAAGAAAATTATGTATAAGATTTTGCTAAAAAACTTACCAAATTCCGCATCATGTGTTGTATTTGGCGTGCTGGGATCATCCTGCGATGGTGATCCCTGTGCATTACTCGTTGGCGGCGGTGTCGATTGACGAAGTGCTGCAATGAAATAAGACATAGATAAGTATAGAAGGAAATGACTTAAAGCGATCTAAAGTGATGGAGCTGCACCCTTCCTGGCTAATTTGAAGCAAGATCAATATACACTTGTTGGTTTAAAAAAAAAAACCATGATGGGTGTGTGAACTGAAATATTATGCAATGCGTCATATTTTTGACGGTAATTTTTGATACATTATTTAACGCTTGGCCAGATTTTGACACGAATATACATACATACATATATTTCTGGTGATAATGTTTGATAACTCACAACTAAACTAAAAGGCCCTAATCTTAAGTGACCCATACATGATCCCCCTTATAACCACCTGCCGCTATCGGTTCTCCACCTTTAACCGAAGTGTTGCCTAACCAACACACAAACCTTAATTAGTGCCTGATTGCCTGACTGCGTGAGTGTGAGTGTGTGTGTGTGTGTGTGCGTGTATTGTGTGTGTGTGTGGCAAGTGACATACATTTTACAGCTTATTAACTTGGGCAACAACCATGCGGCGACGGTGGCAGCGGCAGCGACTAGCCTCAATGACAAAAAAAAAAACGCGCTAGCAAAATCTGGCAAAATCATATTTTAGGCCTACCAACCGGTGACCGTTCAGGAGGGGTAAGTGGGGGGCTAACATTGTAATCAACTAAAGATGAGATTAAAGTTTCTACTTACAATCGTCTCGTGACTAATGGGATGGAAAATTAATAGATCAACCTTAGGGCTTTGGGGTCGAAAAAGATTTTCCAATCGAAATTCAATAATTTGATTTGCCAAAGGGAAAAACTGCCTTATAATTGCTGCTCTTTTTTGTTGGTATCACTGACCGTGCCCACACATAACGTACTAGCCAACTTAAACAGTTTTTAAGTTTATGTCTTAGGCATACAAATTAAATAAAATGGTTGGCTAAATTTGAGCGTTAAATAAAAATATGCCTCTTGAAAACTATTTAAAAATTAACTGACTTAGAGTAGCGGAAAACTAAGATTTATTGGAAACATTATGGCCTCGTTGGTTTTCCTTTTATAGCTGGCTCTTTTCTTTGGAAGCTATATAATAAAGATGTTTGATTTGAATTAAGATTTATGGAAATAAATGGATTTTAACTGATTAGCCGCAAAAGGTAAGATTAAGTTGGTTTTTTTTTTATGAGTTTCTGCATTTAGTTAAGATGAATTGCTTTAGATTCGCTTGCCAAGTTACTTTGCCAATGTTAAAACTTGTTAAGTACTTTTAAGCAAAACAAACAGAGAGACTAGAGTTTAGGTTCATTGCTAAATTATTCACTTCCTCTCCCAGGTTTTAGCTCTCAACCTTTGTGCCCTCTCTCGTCGTTTTTGATCTCGAAGCAGTTACGCCTCGTTACCGCTATAGAATAGAAATGGTGTGAGGAAGTTAGAAGGGGAGAGAAGGGAGGTGTAACAAAGTTGGCCAAAAACTTTGTATTTCAAATCTGCACTCCCATTTTCCCCCACAATTTCTAGCGGTATTTGTCTGTCTGTCTGTTAGTTTTATGGTTTGATGCTAATTTTACTTTTGGTGTTTTATTTTTTGGGATTGTACTTACCTTGACGGTTGGTAATGGTTGACCGCTGTTGCTGAGGTTCTCCACTGCCTCCTCCTCCTATGCCTCCACCTTGGGAGTCTCTGCGATTGCGCGTTTGCTCCTGTTGTTGCAGTTGCTTGAACATATTGGCACGGGCTCGAACACTATTGCTGCGTGTTAGGCCACTGGTGGTCGTTGGTGTTGTTGTTGATGATTGATTAGTTGATGCGGTCGTTGTTGTTGTTGTTGTTGCTGTGGCATGTGGAGCAGCTTCATCGGTTAGGGATTGTATGGCCGAGTCATCATCTAAGCCAGACATCTCAAAGATATTCTCACTATCGTGGCCCAAAGAGAGTGTGAGCTGTTCACTCAAAGAAATGCTATCGTTGATTGAATGTTGTCGCAATAGCGTTGATTGGGCTGAGGGTTTAGGAGCAGCACCAGCCTGGCCCTGGCCCTGTGAGGCCAAATGAACGACACGTGGTGATTGCAATGGTTGTGTAGAGCTGCGAGCCAGTCGAAATGATGTTGCAGCAGCACCAGCACCAACGCCAGCACCAGCACCAGCTCCTCCTGCTGAGTGTGCGGACGAGGAGAGCAGAAGTGGGGCTGGCACGTGACTAAGCGGTTGTCCAGTGATTGGCGAAATTAACGGCTGTTGTTGCTGGGATGATGACGATGTCAGGCGTATGTCCAGCGGCTTGGTGGGCTTAAAAGCCGATGTGGCCGAGATGTCAAAGGGTGTGGAGTTGGCTTTGAAGCTGTAGAAATGAAAATGGAAAAATTGATGAATGAGTGAAGGCATTTACATCTTATACAAGACACAGTGTGAATCTCTTTTTCTCTCTTATCTCTATCACCTTACATAGATACACACACACACAGAGAGAGAGAGAGAGAGAGAGAGAGAGACAATGAGCAGTTAGCATTTGGTCATAATTATAGGCAATTTTGGCCAAGTTAATTACACCTCTTTGTTATTTTTGTTTGTGTGGTGAAATTTCAAAGCTGGCGGCAATTTCTGTTCACAAAATCCCTTTCGGCCCCATGGCATCGGGTAAAAGTTTCAAGAATCCGCTACCATCAAACAACAAATTTGTTTCCGAGTGAAAGGTAATTGAAATCTACAACAAACAAACAGACAAACAAACGTACCAAACCGAACCGAACCGTACCAAAGAGGCTATAAAAATTTCCCAACACACTTAGAATTCCTATATTAGTTGTGCTTGGGTCATTTCCTCACCCAATAATAGCAACAACAACGACAACAATAACTTGTTCATTTTCTTTTTCTAGTGTAGCGATTCTTCTTTTCCAATATTTGCTTTTTGTTTATCAAAGAAAAGCAAAAAAAAACTAAAAATATACCATATAAAAAACAAAGAGAAACATAAAACAAGCAAAGCTAATTGGATTTTCAAAGTGACTCTCAAACTGCAAAAGAACCTTAGGCCAACAATAGGAGACAGATAGAGACGTCAAAAGAGTTTTGTTATGCAAAAAAAAAAAAAAAAAAAAAAAAACAAGAAAAAGGGAAGGAAGAAAAAGAAATCTATAAGAAAAAAGTTCCTCTATCTTACAAATGCATTGAGAAGCAACGACTAATGGATACTCTTCTTTTAACCTTATGATCGATTGCAATTCCCCAAGAATCTACATATAGAATTTATATTTTTATTGATCCGTAATAAGAGTGGAAATCCGACGCTTTACCTATCTATAGAGCAAACTCTGATTAACTGGCCAACACTTTGAAAATAAATATACATATTTATGGCTAATAGATTTACAACTTTTTGTTAGCTCATTTAGTGGAGATAACAACCTCATTCCGCCCAAAATACAACATAGCTTAGACAACAACCATTTCACATAAATTTCACGCGTATGTGTGTGTGTGTTTGGGGAGAGGAGAAGAGGCGAACAAAAAAAAAGAAGTAATGAATTTTAACAAAATTGTTGCTAATGCCTGCTAATTTTGCACAATTTTCGCACAGCTGACAACTCTATATAAATATATAGTATATAGATGTTTTTATGTACATATGTCTGTATGCATGTATGTACATATGTATGTGTGTATTATATATTCCATTTCTTTTGCACATTTCCATGAGGTTGTTTCGCAAGTATTTTTAGCTCATTACGAAATATATTCATTTTTATTTCCATTTTTATTTCGATCTGTTGTGAATTTGTTATAAATTTGAATATTTCAAGTACACTTTTTGCACACTCGCACACACACACACTCGCACATACGCAAACAGAAAAGAGACAGTTACAGTTATGGGCATAGGTTTAGAGATGTTGTAAGAACCTTTTTTGTATTAGTTAACCGGCACTAACCAACTGGCTGACTAGCTGGGCTAACTGAAAAACGGCGACGGCAATCGAATCAAATCGAATCGAATCGGCAGGCAAAAGACGTTGGTCGAAAACGTGGTTCAATGGCGCGTTTTGTGCTCGAACTGATAAGACAACCGCGGCGGAGGGACAACAGCGACGACGACAACGACGACGACAACAGCAGCGATACCTAACGCTTTTTTTTTCTCACTCTCTTTATATATATATTTTTTTTATCAGTTATATAGAGAAGTTTCGATTTTGGTTTAACCCACACCTACTACACACACATAAATATATATATATTTTTTATATTTGTAGTCACTAAAAAAAAAACTCGTAAAAAAAATTGAAGAAAATTGTTTTCTATATAGTTTTCCCTTAACGTTGCTGCTCCTGCTACGGCTGCGGTACGTGAAAATTGAAAAAGCGATCGCGAGCGACTGAGCGCAAAAAAAAAAAAAAATAAAAAAATTGTACAAAACAGACGATCAGCAGCAGCAACGTTAACTGCGCTGTCTGCCCCGACTGAAGCAGCGACTGTGCGGCGGCGGCAGCAACTTCGGCGCAGTCGGCAAATTTAAATTATTTTCAGTTTTTGTTTTCTTTTCGGTTTTTTTTTTGTTTTTGTTTTTGTTGTTATATTTATTTTGGTATGTTATTTTCCTCCTCTAAATATGCATGTGTGTGTGCGTGTGTGTGTGTGTGTGTTTGTTTCGAAATGTCTTCTTCTTTTTCTTCGTCTGTTTGAGATTTTCTTTAATGAGATTTTCTTTTCGCCCTTTTGCTGTTGTTGTTGTTGTTGCTGTTGCTTTTGCTTCTTCTTCACTCGCTAAAGAGAGGTGAGAAATTGTTTTTCTTTGACCAGTTGCAGTTGCTGCTCATTTGTTTCATATGGAAGAATATTATATTAAGCTATTTTTATGAAGTAGCCCTGGAGTGTGTGCGTGCGGATGTGCGGATGTGTGTGTGTGTTTCTGAGTGTATAAGGGTGTAGGTTGTGTGTGTATGTAGGGCAGGATATATTCTATTTACAGATTTAAAGATTTGTCTACGAAATACTATTTTATGTTAGATACATTTATGCAAAATCGTATCGGTTACACTGAGAGAGTTTCGGTAATGGGGTTAACTTTGCTAAAATAAATAATTTTGAAATCGTAATAATCAAATATTCATATTGGATGTAAAAATTATATAACATTCATTTATAATATTGATTACGGTTATTTGACCATGGTAATTGTTGGTATTTCGGTTATACCATGTAATGCATTTGCCTTGAGTAGCTTAAGCTCTTGTGTTAAGTGTGTCTTATATCATTGCGGTAATGCAATAGTTTTAAAATAAACCGGTTGATAGGTACTTCCAGATAGCATTTAATCAAACAATTTCGATTGATTAAAATCGTGTTTATATATCGATGAACAATTGAAGGTAATTGCCCGGTTTCTGATTCTGGTCGATAAGAAAATGTTCCCATTCTTTTTGATTGCGGGAAATGGCAACCTCTTTCGTTGTGGAAACTCACTACAACTTTATGGAAATGAATAAGTGGTAAATTCTAATAAATCCTCTTATTAGGTAATACCCGACTGATAAAGATTACACACACTATTCAATTGATTCTATAATTGGGACTAAAATAGCATGCCAAAGTCCCTTTTTTGTTTTTAGGTTAGTCATGAAAAATATTTGTACTTCTCATTCTCTCTCATCCCCTCTCTCCCTCTTCTCTCTTTCGGTCGTTGGGTCTTGTATCTTATCACAATTATCACTTGAAATTTTTAGACATAAGTATTACTTTATCGATTTATAATATGAACATAGCGACGTGAATGGCACTGGCCGCCGTATCTCTTTCTTTCTCTCCCGCTCTCTCTCTCTGTCTTTCTCTCTCTCTCTGTGGGCCTGCCTCTTCTGGGCTAATGATTATCGACTGGATGAATTTTTATGGGTTTCTTTATTTTTAACACAAATTATAAACATTTTTACCGTTTTCTGATATACGCCTCAAACATTTTTTCACTCTGTCGACGTTGAAGCCACAACATAGGTAGGGTCGAGAGATATCTACGGACGGATAGAAGCGACCCTTGGCAAAAACCCTTTTGCGATGATTGAGAGACTGACTATAGGAATTTCTAGTGGTTTCGCGTTCAAGTGCTGCAGCTAACTGAATGCAACACACATCAACATGCCATAAATTACAAAACATTCATGCCACACACACAACAAAACAAAAGCAGCTTGGGGCAGCAGTTCCCCTCCCCACCCAACCCCAACAACCCCCGTTCACCATCAATACACACACACACACACACTCAATTCTCAATCGCTGCAAATGCAAATGTGTGAAAAACAATAGCAAAAAAAGCAAAAAAAAAAAACACACACATATTGGAAGCAGGTGAACAACACAAACAAAAAGAGATAGAGACGCAGCGAAGAGGGGGGAAGATAGAAGGGTCAAAAAGAACTTGGCTATAATACTCTGAATGTTCTATAGAATTTCGGTTAGGGAGTGTCGGCGGCACACACACACATACACACACATACACGCAGACTAAAAGTACCGAAAAGAACCAACTAGTCAAAACAAAAAAAAAAAACACATAAAAATGCTGACATAAAAACACAGTTAAAAGAAGTCACAACATTTCGTAGAACAAAGGAGACATTGGGTTGGTGGGAGAGGGGAGGTCGTTCAGTATCTAGTCTAGTGCTAAAATGAACTCTCCTCCTCCCCCCCCCCCCCCCCCCCCCCCCCCGTCCACTGATCCCTCCCAACCCGCAAAACCAAGTGAGTGAGAGGGAAAACTAAGTAGGTTTACGACTATGACATTGGCATGGGACATGAAGGGAGCACACTAAAGCATGGAACCGGGGGCAGGGGCAGGGAAGAGGTTGCGACAGGCACGGGGGAGGCTAACAAATTCGCAAGAAAATTATCAAAAGAGGCGACAATTGAAAAAAACCAAAACCAAATAGGCTGATGGAGCACACACACACACTCAAAAAAAAAAAAATGTGATAAGATCTTTATGACAGAACTAACTGTGTGTTCGATTGACGAAACAAATTGAGAGGAATTTCTCATCATTAATGGTAGAAGGGTAAGGGGGGCAAGAATAGTTGGCACAAAGGTTAAAGTTCTCTATGGTTGGTTTAGAGAATGATTAGGTTAGGTTATAGAATGGTTATAAGAGGCACATCTGACTTCACTTGCATCTCTATTACTCTCTAATCGGTTCTCTCTTTTGGACAAAAATCCTTTCTAAACTCCAATATCTGGCGATCAATTAAGTATAACCTAACGAAAATGGTTCTCCCCTCCTGCCAACTTTCTTAGCAACATCTTGTTCTTTCAACCTTCAACTATCAAACGTCAAACTGGAAACTATCGAAATCCCTCAATTTTAAACCAATTGGTAACCTTTATTGCCTGCCTGACACTTGTTCTTGTTGTGGTTGCTGGCTGCCTGGCCTCAATAGTCAGTCAGTGAGGTAATTAGGTAAGCAATAATCGGCTTAAATGCCAAACAACAAATAATGTTAATAAAAAAAAATAGTAAAAAAGGTAAAACATGCAACACACAAAACAAATAAAAAGTGAATGTGAGTGAGTGAGTGAGCCAATCAATTGAGGTCACCCATGAGGGATTTTTGTAATTTTTTGAAATCAGAATTTTCGAAAAAGAAAACACAAAACATAATACACACAATATTTTGCACAATATTTTGTCGTTGAGAGAGGAAAGTTTTAGAGTCAACGATCTGCGACTAATGATAATATGATGACCCTGAACTGGACGACTCCATGCATGGATATACATATATATGTATGGCATTTGGCGGAATGGTAAATGGAGAGTTGCTGTTGCTTGTATATTGTTGGCCAAATATTTATAGAGCACAGCAGCCAGAAAGAAAGAAAGAAAGAAAGAGAAAAAAATAGACCAAAATACCAAGCGCATTTTAAACTAAAAATAGCCCTAGGCACCGCCTCGTATCTGCGAAGCGTGACAGTTTGACAGTCAATGGCGCGGCCAGATGACAAAAATGATTCAAAAACGATTCACCAACAAAAATGTGTGTAATGTAATTAAAGGGAAATTTTTAATGTACTTACAAGCTCTTCTCCTCACTGGTCACTGGTTGTGTCTTGTATCTCTCCCGTTGCAAATCTCGACGCAATACGCTGGGTTTTAGCAACCTCGGACCGAGGCCCAGGCCCAGGCCCAGGCCCAGGCCCACACCTGATTCATTGGCATTTTGATGCCTGGTGGGTGATTCCCAACTGCTATTGATGCCGCCAGCAGAGCGTGATGATGTTGATGTTGCTGTTGCTGTTGCTGTTGTTGTCGTTGATGTTGAAAGCATTTCCATATGCTTAACGCGTTCAGCCACCGACATGCTGGCCGGTGTGGTCACAAAATCGACTGGCGTTTGCGATGTGGCAATGGCATCGAGAGCGGCAGCTAAATCCATTACTGGTGAACCACCATCCTGTCGCTCCAGGGAGCGTGTTCGCCTCTTTAGCATCGAGGATGAGGACGATGACGATGTATCTATGTCCAATTCATGTGAATTGGAGCCCAAAGAACGTCGCTTTGAGGGTGATTCTGTTTTGAGAATGGGTGGTCGTTGGATGTCACCATTGTCCTGACTCTGACCCAGAGTTAGATTCAAATCGAATTCCTCGCGACTGCTTTTACGTGAGCTCTTAAGTATGGGACGTATCTCATGTTCATCTGCCTCGCCAAATGATTTCTTTTTCAATATGGGTTTTGGTGGGCGCACTGCCTCCTCACTGGAAGTGCTCTCCTGCTTGAGTATGGGACGAATTTCATGTTCATCGACATCTTCGCCACCACCGCCGCCGCCGCCGCCACCACCCAAGGTCAAGCAACCATCGTGGGCAGCCAATTCGGCGGCAGCTAAGGTGACTGCCTGGGAAATAGATACATGTTTGTGGCATCCACCATCTGATGGTGTGGATAGAGAATCCTTTTTCTTTAATATACTATGAGGTTGGCATTCCGTGGCTGAAGGACAACCATCACTTTTACTGCTGTCGTAGCTACTTTGCTTGAGTATGCCATGGCCATGACCATGCCCATGCCCATGCCCATGCCCATGTCCATGTCCATGACCATGTCCGTGTCCGTGTCCGTGCCCTTGGCCGGCTGCTGTTTGTAGACCAGTACCAGATTCCTCGAGAGAATTGCGACGTGCGGATTTAATTAAAATGCTACGCTCATCGGGCGAATGAGAACGGGAATAGTAACGCGATTCATCCAAACTGGATCTCTTCTTAAGTATGCCCTGACGTTTACTTCGTCCGGTGGCCAACGGTGGATCCATGACACTCGATGAGAATGTCACAGGTGAGGCATTGCTCGAATTGCTTGAATTACATTCGCCGAATGCATGTTCCTTTTTCTTAAGTATCGATACAATTTGGTTGGGTGCTGGCGGTGAGGTCTGCAAAGGACCATGAGCTGCTGCTAACTGTTCATCTGTGCTCTTGCGTCTCAGTATGGGTGACATTCGGGACTTTTCCTCAGCGGCTGCTGCTGCTGTTGCAGTGGTAGTTGTTGCTGCCATTTCGGCAATCTTTTTAATTTCAGCCAATTCCGTTTTAGTTCGTTCATTCAGTTTCTGTCCGCGCAATGCGCCAGCATGTAGGGGCTTGGGACACGGCAAAACCGCAGTCATGGTGCGCACGGGCACCTCCGGATGACGCATGGTGGCAGCTAACTGTGATATAGTTCGTTGGGATTCAGAACGAGAGGTATTCGTTGTTGTTGTTGTTGTAGATTCACTGCAAGAGCTCTTCATTGGCGACTGGAGCAACAAATCACGTAGGACATCATCATCAGCAGGCAACAGGGGTCGAGCCTGGCCCAATTCACGGCGACGACGACGTCTCGATGCGGCAGCATTCGATGCATTTGACAAATCATCTGAATAAAATACAAAATATTAAATGAATACCATGAATATAATATATGGACTAGGAACAAACAGAGAAGCGGCATCGGCGGCAGCATGCAAAACGTTTGGTAGGTGGAGGAGGAGGAGGAGGAGCAGGTACGCAGGATTTTAACATATTTCACACAGGTTTCTAGGACATAAAAGCCAGGATGATGATGATGGTGATTGTTGTCAAGGAGTCTAAAGTGTTTTAAACGAATGTGTATTGCCGACGACGACATCGACGATGTTGCTGGCATCATTATCTTCTTGACGCTTGAAGATCGACTGACTGACTGCAGAGACATAATCGTCGTTGGTTGATGACCTGGTATTTCTTTTTTTTTTTTCAAAGCACTGAAGCTTGAAATCAAACAAATTTGGCCTCCAAATCTATCCTCCTCCATTCGCTATTGTTGCTGCTGCTGCTGTTGCCGTTGTTCTCGTTCCACTTACCGCCATCCTTGGTGGCTTCCTCAGTTAAAGAACGATTTAAATTTGATTTACGTTTCGATGATTTATCGCGATCACCTAAACGACGTGGTGAGGCCTCCGGCTATAAAAAAAAAAAAAAAAAAAAACGTAAATTAGATCAAAGATTAATCAATCTATTCCATGGTTCATTACTACTCACTGTTCGTTTATTCCTCTCGACTGGACTCAGTTGTATGTTGGTCAAATTATCACTTTGCAACTTGCAGCTGCTACCTCCTCCCTCGCCACCGGGCATACTTTTGTCATTGCACATGGTGGAGCTACGTGGACGCATGCGCAGCGTGCACTCAGCTAAGGGTTTTGGCGATAGAGTTGCTGTTGTACCTGCTGCTGCACTGGCTCCAGTAAAATGCAATTCACTCAGATTTTGTTTCATCGTTATGCCAGAGCCCACAGCCACCAAATTCTGACGACGCTGTGTGGGTGGAGTATCCGTGGGCTGGGAACAGGCACGGGAGTGATGATGACGTGATGACGCAACAACTGATGCAATTGGCTCTGAATTAAAACCGCTATTGGATTTGGGTGACAATTCTGAGCTGCTCAGGCGACGGCCAGTAGCAGCAGCGGCGGCGGCGGCAGCGACACGTGGTGAACTGGGTGAGCTATAACGTTGACGCAGTTCGCGCACTTCCTCTTTCTTCTTGTCTGTGAAAGATGACGAGAGAGAGAGAGAGAGAGGGGAGAGGCGGAGTTAGTTGATTGCCAATTTTAGGTGTAGCGCACAACAATTTACATAGATAGAAGAAGCAAGTGTAAGTTGTAAGGAGTAAGAGAAACTTTTTACTGCAAATCCTTTTACCAATGTGAGGAGAAAGGGTAATGGAATGGAATGGGGGGGTAGTAGTAGGCATGATCTTCTCTAGAGACACACACACTCACCAAGCGCTGCTGCTCTTAAACGACTGGCCTTGGTTGTGCGCACAGCTGGCGATGTTTGAGGCGATGTTGCCGCCGATGAGGATGAGCCACCACTTCCACCTAATAATGGACTCGGTTGTGGTGTTGTTGTAGCACCAACCCCCCCCAGACGCAAAGGTGACAAAGGATTCTTGCGACGCTTAGATGGGGAAGGTGTTGCTGATGTTACTATTGCGGACGTTGCAGATGATGTTGCTGGCTGAGCTGTTGCCGACGCTGCTGTCGCTTTAAGCACAATTATTGGCGCTTTGTTCGCATTAGTTAGGGGCGGCATGGGCGTGGCGTTGTTGTTATAGCTGCTGTTGCTGCTGTTGTTGTAGTTATTATTGTTGCTGTTGCTGTTGCTGCTGCTGCTGTTGTTGTTGTAAGTGCAATTAATGCTGCATTTGTTAGGTGCGCCGCTGGCTGAAGAGCAATTTGAATTGTAGTTGGAGTAGGAGTAGGAAAAGAAGACGTTGTTGATAGCTTTTTCTTTACAGCTCTTTTTGCTGCTGATTTTGTTTTTTGGCTTGTTTATTATTTGTGGTTTGTTGTTGTGTTGTTGTTGTTGTTGTTGTTGATTTAGTATATAAGCAAATGAGAGTTGCTGTGGTTGCATGGTGTTAGTGTGTAGATTGCATAAGGCAAAATATTGTTTATTTGGCCTAAGATGAGGATTGATTGCTGATGACATTAAGCAAAAGTTAAGGAAATTGCGCCCAACCGCAAAAAAAAAAAAAAAAACAAATAAGCAAGCGACAGCAGCCAAACCCAACAAAGAAAATAACAAAGAAAACAAATAGTTTCCGAGTTTCCGTAGAGTGAAGCAAAAAAAAAAAAAAAAGCAGCGTATAAGCCCGTTAGTCTGACATGTTTAATCGATGGTCTTTCTCTCTGGCAGATCCCCTCTCACTCAAAAGGTCACATATGTCAAATGAACGAACAAAAAAGGTCATAAGTACCTACTAACTATGTGTATACAAAAAAAAAAAAATGGTTGGAAAAATTTTCATGCCTCAAGCTCACAGCTATAAATATAAATCTGTTTTCCAATGGCCTTCAACAAATGCCTTCGATGGGGTGGTGGAAAAATATTGCTCTTCAATTGACATTTTCCTACATATCAAAAGAAAAATACTCAAAATTTAGCGATAAATTTCTCAAAATTATTCTACACCCAGTGAGAGGGACATAAATTTTATGTCATAATCTGAAATAACAATGTCTATTGATTTTATTGCTCAGTTGAGCTTTCTCTTTAAAAAAAAAAAGGAGTGGAAAACAATTTGTCAACTGAAAAAAGCTGACTTAGACCAAAGGGTATACAGATCAGCGTTCCTTATAGCTTGTCGAACAATTTTAGAAAACTTTAAAACGGAAACCTTTATTTGCCTAAACAATAATGCATAAAACTGATTTTTATATGGGCCAATGGATATGGCAATAATCATTTTATGCCCCACGGCTGTTCGTTTTTTTCTTTTAATAATTCTAACAATATTTTTAAAGGAGTTTGTAAATCAAATGGCTCAGGGTCCAAATATTCTATCAACAAAATCCTCTTAAGCTTTTGGGTTAACAATCTTTTTATTTGGGATTTTATAACTTTTTCTTTTTAGTATATCTTTTGATCTTTACTCTCTCGTTGAGCAAAAGAAACAAAAAAAAAAACCGATTACATAATCCCCTTAGAACCAAAAAAAAAAAAAGAAAAAAAATCCAACAGAGAAACAAAACATCATACATATTTACATACAGATACAGATATAGATATATATGTATATATGTATGTATGTATGTATGTTTGGTGTATATGCTTTTAGCGAATCATCTTTTACTTTAAGCTTCGTTCATTGCCTTCTTGTTGTCTGCCCTCCTTAGATGAAGGTTCATAGTCATCTGTCAGAGATCACTGAACGGCAGCGCACCATCCATTCCCGTCCCTTTCTTCCCCCCCAAACCCACCAGCCCAGCCCCCCTCTTGATCTTTTTGAAATCCGTATGAAAATCAAATTAATTCCGCTTAAAAAATTTAACAAAAATTGCCAAATTGGTAAATATTGAAATCAATACTGAATGAATGCGATGAATAGGGAGTTCGAAGAGGAGAAACAATTGCCATGAAAAATATTGTATAAAATAGAAATTTTAAATGAAGGCACACACACAGAGACAGACAAACAGACATACGATAGAGGAGATCGCCGCTGATCAATCATCGTCAGCATCAAATGATTGCAAGCTGTCTGTGTGTGTGTGTGTGTGCGTGTGGCAAATTAAATGATTTTGATTGAGCATGTGACATAAATACATATGTACATATCTATATACACATACATATATATCTTTATGATATTTAAGATATTAACTAGAGGGGTTCCCATAACCCTATGAATGAACAGACTATGCAGATCTATGCAAACGATCTCTGAAATGTTTTGCTTTTTATTTGTATTTGTGTTTTTTTTTTTTTCTCGTTTGTCCATCGAAACATTGGTGAGAAAGAGGGGAAGGAGGCGACTTTCTCAAGATCCACCGTTATGAGGAGAAGAGATAGCTGGACTTGAGCTTTGGGCTTTGGTTTTGGGTTTTGGGTTTGGCTTTGGGTCTGTCAAAAATATTTATGAAACGAAACTCTTCTGGCCCATTGATAATAATAATAAAAATACAAACTTGTATTGATTTTTTTCTTTCTTTCTTTTTTTTTTTTTTTTGGTTTAAAGCTTGTCCAACTATTAGCAATTTTTATGACATCTCTTTCATTTGCCTAATTTGTTGCGTGAAGGTTTCTTTTGCTTTGGGTTGGGTTAAATTTGGTTTGTGGAGGGTTTTTTGTGGATGGTTTTGTTTCGGTTAAGTTCAAGTTTTGAAATTGTGCAAATTTTTTGCTTTATATAATTATTATTTTTTGTTATTAGACTTCTTTCTGACAAGCCGAGCTTAAGAAACTTGGTAAATTGATTTTAGAGTTTGCAAGGTCTGTGCTAGTTGTTGCTGTTTTTTTTTTTTTTGGAAAGGTAAATTAACATTTGGGTCTAGCAAACATTTTCGCTTGATTGGCAACAGCAGCAGCAACAACAACAACTAAAATCTAATTTAGTTTAAATTGCTTTTAAGAGCTTCGCGTCGCTCTCGAGCAGCAAAAGAAACTGCAGAAACATTTCAAATTTTCATTTAGACTTTTAGATTATTGTTCACAACTAATTGGTGGAAAAAAAAAAACCCGAAAATGTCCAAAGTCTCGAAAAAGGTCTGAGAAAGTTGGCAACAGTTAAAGTCGAAGATTTTATAGTAAGACAGTAGTCTGTAAAGGTAGCTTGAGAGTAGCTTATGATCTATGTAGATAGTTTATCCTAGTAGGACGCAAAATTTAATAACAATTTTGAGCAATTATTGACCAGAGAGAGTCTCCAAAATAAAGGATTAATAATTTGAGCTAAGAAATGTTTTTTTTTTTAGTTTCAGTTGCTAATCTACTGAAAGGCTAAGAACTTTTCAAGCTAGGTTAGCCCTATAAAAGTTTAGGAGCCATTGGAAAGTTGCTTATAAATAAGGAATTACAGGGGAAAAGTATATGAATAGAAAACAAACAGAAGGCAGAGGGGGAAAGAGTTGGCTGGACAACACACAAACGAACAAACAAACAAACATAGAAACAAAAACAAATGTTGCAATTTCGCTATTACTCTACCCACCTGAGGATGCTGCAGGAACTGGATGAGGTCGTAGAGCAACCAACGGATTAGCCACCTTAGGAACAACTTCAACTGTAGTAGAAGCAGGAGCAGAAGGAGTAGGTGCTGGTGGCTGCTGCTGTTGTTGTTGTTGTTGTTGTTGTTGTTGGGAAGGAACTGGTGGTACTGCTGCTGTTGGACCGTGTGTCATCACAGAGGTGGCTGCCGTTTCATATGCCGAACTATTGCCATTGGCTGAGGATTGTTGATCAATTGATGCCTGCTGCTGCTGCTGCTGCGGCTGTTGGCTGCGTTTTCTTGTAGGTGATGGTGAACTATCAGAGGAGTCGCTAGGATGATGATAATTGGCGCCTGTGGATGATGTTGCTCCCGTTATTGCTGGTGGCGGCGATGAGTGGCCAGCACTTTGACGACTCGCTGAGCGTGTAGAACGCGTTATGAATCTGCATAAGAAAAGGGCGCGAGAAGAATGTGCTTTAGTTTTTTTTTTCTATTTATTTATTTATTCATTCGTTTTGTGCAAAACACAAAAAAAAAAACACAGACACAAATTTTAACCGTTAAGCGCACATACACACAGCACACAACACACTCACATTTACACTCTTCTTTGCGGGCAGCACTCAATAGAGTTAGATAAATATATGTAGTATACAGGATAGATATATATGTTCGCATAACAGAAAAATTCGAAAAAAAAAAAATAATAATAATAAACGAAATATACAAAATACGTTCCGCTAACTGCGGCACACAGACTAGACGCCAGTAAACACGCTCAACAACTGCCGAGGGGCAGACTGAAATACAAAGTGGTAACCCAACAGAGAGACACACACCAGCAGAAACAACTTCACTCCAGCAACAGCAACACCAACAGCAACAAGAGTTTTGTTGTTGTCTTTTTTTTTTTTTTTTTTGGCTGTTAGCTGTTTTGGGTTTTTGCCGCTACGCGCCAAAGTCACTCAACTAAAACTAAAAATCACTCAAAAATTCGCACAGATGTAGGTAAGTAAGTATGTATGTATGTGGCCCAGGTAGACAGACATATAGACAGATAGACAGACAGATACAGATGCAGACACAGAGGAGAGCTCTCTACACAAATTGTGTTTGCTCTGTGTTCTTTTACTACTACTTATAAATACATATATATATGTATATATATACACACATTCGCAAATGTATCTGTTTTCCTAACAAGTTTTGTTGTTGTTGTTGCTATTGCTGTTGCTGTTACTGCTTCTCTCGGTTCCGTTTGGCACGCATGCGCAGCGTCGCGGCGCAGGTACCCATCAAAAGCAAAATGTATCTTTTTGCAATCTTTGTGTAAATGATATCCATTTAAATAGACACAAAACTCTCGAGCTCTATCTCTAGCTCTAGCTTCCTCTTTGGCTTGTCTGTGTGCTGCAGCAGCAGCAGCAGCAGCTTGCCGCATGTTGTCGCCTGGCATTCAATCAAGCGAAGGAGACACATAAACAGACAGACAGTCTCTGGTCCAGCGGCAGCAGCAGCAACAGCAACAGCAGGTAGACATCAGACAACAAACAGACAGACAAGAGACAGCGCATACAATGCCTATGACTGCGACTGCGACTGCGACTGATGTTGCATTTAAATGTCGCGACGCATCAATGTCAACATTTTTTTTTTTTGCTGCAAAGACACCAAATCTTTTCAATGCCCTTGTATGTATGTAGAGGCAGGACATGGCAGACCGACCACTAGTAAAAAGGAGTAATGCGATCATGATCTAGGTTATGAGATTATATATGTACATATGTATGTATGTGTTTACTGATCATCCCACACACAGAGCCAAGTCAATTTTGGCAGAAGAAAAGATTCAATCAATTTGGCTTCATTTTTAGCTAAAGAATTTTAAGTTTCATTGATCTAAAATTTAATTCATTCAAATGAACCCTCCTAGAAATATATTGTATATTTTCATGTTATACTTTAATTTGAAATGCACTAATAACCTAAATTTAGAAAATCAATGCGGAGAATTTGATTTTATTATCATTTTGGTCACTTATAAAATGATAAACTTTAGAAATGATTAAAAATTCTATATAAAAGTTGTTGGCTTTAATTATAGTGAGCGGAAGCGGACAAGCTTTGCATATCGGAAATTAAATTCTTACAGTTTTTCATCTGAAATAAATTTACCAAAGAACTTAATATTTACAACAAATGATTCTATGGAGGTTTCGATATCCGATAACAGAACTTGTACCTAGAAGGATAATGATTTATGAATATATTTTAACACAAAACTCACTTCCTATTAGCTTACAACAATCAAATGGTTTTGATTTCTAATCGATTTATTATATCTAATGATCTAGAATATTTGTTTAAACGCTTTTATGGAAAACAATTTTTCATAATTTCGTTAGAATACGAATATGACTTTAGGGGACACCATGTGCTCAGCCTTGAAAATGACTTAAGCCCGTGGGTTTTCCCACCCCCTCAGAGATATGCTGGCTACCTACCCTCCTCCCTTTTGAGCCACTTCCATGTGGTATAGACGTATGTATGTACACACATCTTCATCATTCTTGGCCATGGATTATTTAGTCACTTCTCGACTTATCTCAATTGACTTTAATCATTATTATGTTGTTGCTTGGAAATTTTTTTTCACAAAGCGGAAGACGAACCATAGCCTTGCTGGCATATGGTTGCGACGGCTGGTCACTGAGAACTTTCCAACTTGTTGTTTGAAAAGGAAAAGTGTTATGAGTATGTTGTGTTTTTTTTTTTTTTTTTTTTTTTTTTATTTTGTTTAACCAGTTTTCCGCCTTGAGATGCTGCAGCAGCTGTGCGACAGCCGCCGAAATTAAAGAAAGCGAAAATCAGGACCAAAAAACCAGGCGATCTGGGCCAGGGTGGCTCTCGATGGATGAGACTCTCTTCGCTGGGTACAACCGCACACACACACACACACACACTAAATGGCTTGTCTAACTGGTCGCTAAACATAGCAGGTGAAGAGCCACCGTCGGTGGTGACACTGCGTTGCGTTGCAACTCTAATAAATTCCAATCTTAATTGAGGAGGCATTTAAATTTATTTAATTTTTGTTTTTTTTTTTCGGTCGAGTAGAAGAAATTCTATGCGTTGAAATGCATTTTGGAAAATTTTGTTGTCTGTCTTCTTATGCTTCTTTTTCATGTCTGTATTTTTTTTTTTTTTTTTGTCTTTTCTTCTCTTTTTTTTTTTTGTCGTTTTGTTGTGTCGCTTTTATGAGGCATTTTTGTAGCGAAAGCCAACCAGAAAGTTAGCCTATTGGGAAAACTTGTCGCTTGCTTTTCATTTTGTCTGTCTTCTTTTTTTTTTTTTTTTTGGGTGTAAAACAGGTGCTTTTTACACACACACACACACACACATACTTGCGGGTCACGGGTCGCAGTGGGGTAAGGGTCGACAAGCTGGAGCTGGGGTTGGGGTTGGGGTTGGGGTCGGGGTCTGGCCGTTTTTCGTTGATATATCACATTATAATTGATGGAACACAATCCGTTGTACGATTTGCACTCGCAGCTTTTTGGGAAACCCCAAACAATGGAAGAAGAAACCGACCAAGCACAAGGTAAAAGCACAATATTAAACAATACATGGATTTTATTTGTTAACAAGCCCGCTCCCCCCCCCTGCTCTCTCTTTTCATCATCAGCGTGCCTTTACTCTCTCTCTCTCTCTCTCTGTCTCTTTATATATGTATATATCGTTCTGTGTTACTCCTCCTTTGCTCGAGGGCTTTGTCGATTCGAGAGACCGGCTTAAAGAGTTGAAGCCGATTCGTTGCCGATTGTATAACACGCACCGCCAGCGACAACAACAACGCACAACAACAACAACACACAACAACACCCAAACAACACAATACGGGTGAAGATAGCATTCAGCTTACATGAAAGAGGTGGACAACAAACAATAAATGCAATTTGTTTGCCCCGTGTTTTGTTGTAAAGGATTAGAGGCCAAGTAGGCAAAAGGGAATACAGACATCAGAGCCAGAGAGAGAGCAAGAAACATTCGATTGATGGACTTTCCAATGGAGGAGAAATGTTTCATTTGCATAGATTAAACCAATGTTAAAGGATATACATATATTTCCATTTGCCCATCTCGATGGAAAGATAATCTTTTGATAAATGCTGAATACAAGAATCAAACTGCAATTTCATCGCAAAGAATAATATTACACAATAAAGGGGGGTGTGGCTGCTGTTGGAGGGACTTGCTAATCCTGACAACTTTCTTGATTCAAGAAGTCATAATAAATGAATCAATGGAGTAATATTTCAAATGGCATTGTTAGAGCTAATTTTTGTAAGCCAAATAAGGATGGTAAGCCAAAATTCTCTTCTCAATGGGCAGAATTTCATAGCTTTTGCATGTTTCGTATCCTAAGCAAGAAATCATAATTCAAATTCGAAGACAATCTCAACTTTTTGGAATTTTATTTTTAAGTCACTTTTTTGAGAGATTTCGCAATAATCTAAAAACAAACATGGCTTTATATGGTCAATGATATTGACCCTTTTGCAAGGGCATTAAAAGGAGAAATGTGACCTATAACTAAAAATAAACTGCAATCGCCAAACAAAACTGGAATTTATATGCTTTCATATAAATTGCAAGTAATTCAAATTGATCATTCGATTTCCCTTTTTAGTTGCCCCACAGAGTGCCTTAATCGAAGCATATTGCCCATTAATGGCAATCAGAGTTTGCCAAATGACCCAAAGTATTTCCAATAAAAGTGTCAAGTCACACACACTACACACACACACACACACACACACACACAAGCACTTAAAGGTAATTAGCTAGGGTTGAATAATAATGAATGAATGTAGAGAAAGAGGTAGGTAGGTAGGGGGATGGTTGAATGGGTGGGTGGGTGGTTGGTTGGGTGTGTGATAGAACCGATACCGAAAACAAAAACAGAAACAGAGAAAGTTAAGTGGATTTTGTGTTGCTGCTGCTGTTGCTGGTAAATGGATGGGTGAATTGGTGTTGGGTTGGTTGCCACACGTGACAGCAGCAGCAGCAGCAGCAACACGGCAAAAAACCAAAAAAAAAAAAACAAAACTAATTATGCGCGTAATTTGCGACTAATAGAGAGCGAAAGACATTAATACGAATGAATGTTATGGATGGTTTAGTCAAGTGAGTGGGTGAGTGAGTAAATGAGGTTATGTTGGCTAAGGTAAAAGGTGATTGAACTTACCTGCGCGCATTGGTGGCCTGATGATGATATTGATGGTTCTGATGATGGTTTTGATGATGCAATTGAGGTTCTACTATAGGCAATGAATGATGATTTTCTGCTTCAATATCTAAATCGATTTCATGATGATTTGTATGATGACTATGTCCATTAGCAGTAAGTTGCTCTTTCGCTTGCTTATCGCTGACAGAGCTCAACTCTTGTTGCCAACGTGCCAAAGTATCGAAAACAGCTCCCTGATCGAAATGCTCAACATTATGATCGGCAGCTCCCCCATCACCATCATCATCATCAACATCTTCATCGTCATCATCATCTTTATTATGAGGGGGCGGTATGTCTTCATTATCATCATGATGATGATCTTTGCGGCTATGTTTGGAGAGATGTTGCTTCAGTTGGGACATGGCTATGCTGGGTGGCTTTACAATTAGGCGATCCATGTTAAATGGTTGATCATAATTCGTCTGGCCATTTGATGGTGCAACGCTGGCGACAGCGACAGCGGCTTCGATCGAAGGCTCCTGGCTCTTTGTTGAACGATGTTGGTGATGGGGATGTTGTTGTTGTTGTTGTTGTTGTTGATAATGATGATGATGATGCTGTTGCTGATGCAAGGCCATCAAACGCTTCTGATTGGCGGCACTCGATGATGATACATCATATTGTGGCGGCAATGAGGCAGCCTTTAGATTGGTAACCTTATGACTAGAATGCAAAGCCAATAGGGAATCATTACTCGTTGAGAGATCCAAGCCAATATGTTGACTAGATGAAGATGTTGGTAGTGGCTGTTGCTGTTGCTGTTGCTTATTGTTGCTGCTGCTGCTATTGCTGCTGCTGCCGCCCAGGCTATTGCCGCTCATTGGGGGCGTGTGATAACGGTGATTCAAAGGCCAAAAGGTCGCCAGCGTGTCGTTTGCTATAGCCACTTTGTTCAATTGCTGTTGCTGCTGCTGCTGCTGCTGCTGTTGTTTCTCCTCCTCCCCGTTGCTGTCGCTGCTGTTGCTGGTATTGTTGTTGCTGCTGCTGCTGCTGCTGGCCTCTAAGCCCTTCTCTTTGCATATTATATCATACAAGGCGCTTATGGGACGCGATTCACTGCGCACACGTACCGCCCGCTTAGATCGATTATAGAATCTTTGTTGACTATGACGACTATGTCGTCCACTAGTGTTTGTTGTTGTTGTTGTTGTTGTTGCCGGTGTTGCTGCTGCGGTTGTTGTTGTTGCTACTATTTGATGATGACTAGCCTGCTTTACTACGGGGGAATTACTACTGGGTGGTGGTGGTTGTGGTGATTGATTTTGATTTGAATTCGTAATTATATTATGTGAATTTTCATCTAGTAGTTGTGGTTGTTGTTGTTCACCTTTTTTTATAGGGCTCACAGATCCCTGAGAGAATTTGTAGCAACGTTGTTGGCCCTCCTCGCTGCCCTGACGAAGACGACGACGTCTTGTACTGTCTATGGACGCAGTGTCGCCACGAAAAAACGATGGTTGCTGTTGCTGCTGTTGCTGCTGTTGCTGCTGCTGCTGTTGATTGCTATTGCCAATGGGTGGTGGCGCCACAGTGGCTGTTGTCGTTTTAGGAAATGTACGTTTCTCAGTCAACTGAGTGCTGGGCGTTCGATAGACACTTTGATAATTCTCATTTAGGGCCCCAGCATCGGTCACATTCGGTGTGTGTATGCGTAATTGTAGATCCGTATAATAGGCTGGCGTTGTATGATGATAGAAATGTGGATGCTGGCCACGATAGGAGGATGTTGTTGTTGTTGCTGATGATATACGCTGAGAATTTGAATCGTCCGAAATGTGTTGCGGCGGTTCAACCTGCTGGCAGCTAGTTTTGGCAGTGGCAGATTCTAAGGATAAGTCACTTGAGGCCGCAATGGTTTCTGCAATGCAAAGAAAAACGAAGAAAAGAAACAAATACAAAGTTTAAGTCTTGTTTTTAAATAAAAAGTAAGTAAATAACACTATCCCCCCCCCCACCCCCTCCAACGTTTTCTCTTTTTCTCTGCACTCTTTACCTAGCTGACATTTTACTTAATGCATTTAAAAGTGCTTCTCACTATCCGCCTACTTCTCTAGGGGATTAGATGACTTCCTCCTCCACTCATTTTCTCGCCATTTCTTTCTCGTCATCTTGCCTCTCCACCTTCTTCTCCGCGCCACCTCCTCTCGCCGCATATATACATACATATATACATTTAGCTGTGTGAGCAAATCTTGGCAGCAATTAAATTGCTCAGGTGCAACTTGTATTAATATATATTGCATTCCCTATTCCCCTCTCTCTTACCCTCTGTGCCTCGCGCCTCCCTTTGGACATTTTGTATGTCAAGGTGAGGTGAGGGTTGGTTGCTTTTTATAGCCCAACCAAAACACAACCCACACCCAACACACACACACACACACATTAAGCATCTGCTGCTCTGGCAATGAGAGGTAAAAACAAATTCCTTTTTTTTTAGCTTTTCGGTGGACAATTTGTTCATTTGTTTTTTTCCTTTTGGCATTCAATGCGGACATATGTATGCAAATCTCTTTAGACATTTCCTCGGGCAGAAGCGATTAGTTATGCTCTTTGTGTGCACCAAAATGCTTGCACACAAAATTCGTGTAATTAGTTCATTCTTAGAATTTAAATAAGTATAATTTGCTTTATTAAAATTTGATCAAATTTTATATTACGTCTTGGCTCTTTCACTTCACGCCTGCCAATCAAAGGCAAAAAGAATAAAAAAAACAAACCCAATGATAATTTGAAATAAACAAATTTCTTTGTAGACAACAAAATTGTTGCTTGATGGCCAAAAAGGAATTTCATGAATTTACAAGCAAATATGAATAAGTGGTCTGTGCCATAATAAAAAAAATCTCGACGATGAATAGCCACTCCTCCCACAACATGGAGAGCCGTTCACAAAATACCCTAACTTAAATATTTTAATTCAAATTTTTTATCTAGATCTTCTTCGAACATTCTCTATTTGGTGTGAGTAGCCCAGTATATCCGATTTCTTTATTCTTTTTTTTTTTTTTGGTTACAGGGTATCAGGTAGAAGAAAAAATACATATTTCTACATATAATGAATTTTTTGCTTGCTTCAATTACTTTTTTTTTATTATTATTATTTTGCCAAATGCAAAAGATCTCAACAAATTGATGGTAACTAATTTATTATGACATGCAATGGGAGAAAACGCAAACAAGGTGGAGAGGCAAGAGAAACAGAGACAGAGAGAGAGAGAGAGAGAGAAATAAGCAAACTGGAAATACAATTAACAGATAAATATAAACTAAACGAAGAAGAGGCAGTCAGATCTTTTAGAAATATATTCTATATATTTGTCCAGCAATTACGAATGCCCAGTGAAATGCAAATATTGAAATAGTTAACACATTGAGAGCCACACAAAAGCAAATAACTTATATCTATACTATCTATTATAGAACATGTACCTTCTTCTTTCCTTTCAGGGGAAAATATCGAAAAAGAGAAAACCCAAAACAAAAGTCAATTTGTAATAGAAAATGAGATCTTTGTTGCAACTGTTGCATAAGCAGTAATTAAACAGAAATGGGAAAAGGTGGCTGAGGGTTTGCTTATCGAATTACAAGATATATAAAAAAAAAACAACGAAACAGTAAAGTTTAATTCAATTACGAAAACCAAACGAGAAAAGCAGCAAAATCGTGGGCGTAGCATTTGTCATAGTTTCAGTTTTTAGGTAACGCCCTCAATCTTTCTGCCCCCCCTGACTAATGCCAACAAAAGGGCTTGGGCTTGTGAGCTCTCAACTCAATTCATGTCAGAAGTCCTCATCCCACGCGCTTTTAAAACAAAAAAAAAACGCAAACATTGATCAAATTGGAAGAAAGAGAACGAAACAGAAGAAAGAAGAAAATGTTGCTGCCAAGCGCCATTTCAGTCAGTTGATGTCAACCCAATCCTCTTGCCGCTGTCATGCCTACTTCCCCTTCCCACATTCTCCACCTTCATCTACTTCTCCACCTTCACACGGATACACACACACACACACATCCTCATCAATTTGAACATTTTGTTGTTGCTGTGTCTCTTTCTCCTCGTCTGTTTAATTGATTGAATTGGTTTTTATTCGTCGTTCTAATGAGTTCGAAATGAAAATGAATTTCAATTTACAATTTAATTAATTGTTTTCAATGAAATTGCCTGTGATTTGCTGTGCCGTCTGTCTGGGGCAATCTTGTCTATCTTGTTTGCCTGTCTATTTGCCCATTCGGTTTCTCTAAGTTGTTTGCTGCTCTCAAAAGTCACCGTGGGTCAAAGACAAGTGCAGAAAATAGATCTAAGAAATAAGTTTCAAGCCCCCCCCCCCCTCCCAGGTGAGGAATAATGCCCAATATTATCAAGGTACAATATTTCACAAATGATTTAGTTGCTAACTAACTGCGCAATTATGGTGCAAGTTAAGTAATTTGATTTTATTGCTCCCTAAAGTATGCTATAAGCAACTAGCTATGCAAGCAGGTTAACCGATTTCTTTGCTTTCACTTTATGCGTATCTGAAGTGCATACAAATCGGATTTTATAAGATTAAATTCTTTTTCCACAATGATTTCTTTTGGTTTTTAACCCCCCCAAAAGTATGCTATGAACAAGTAAGTATTAAGAAGTATCTTAAAAGCGTTGGAACTTATACAAACGACTTATACCCTTTACTGTTCCCCGACTAACTAAAGAAAGATAATTCTTTCTGTAATTTCTTTACGAAAAAGCCTTCAACAATTTACTTAAACTTTTAAAATATTCTCAAAGATGGTAATAAAATGCTGAAATACTCTCTTCTGCTTGGTATACACACAATTATTCTTCCCACTCGGGATGGCTGGCGTATGTGAGCTTGGCGTACGGTTCGGTTCGGTTTGGTTTGGTTTCGCTTCGGTTTGCTGAGTTATAAACTTCACTTAACCCAATTTCCTCTCTTCATGCCATCCATCAACAGCTTCCCCCAACAACATCTTTTTATTTTAACTGCTTTTATTGCCACAAGAAATTACACAATTTTGTCGAAGTTGAGTTGCTGATGCGGCGGCGGATGATGATGTGTGGCTGCCCCATAATAACATTTCATAAGATTCTTAAAAAAGAAGAAGGGTGGATGAGAGAGTAGGAGAGCGAGGAAGGAGTTGGAGGCGGCAGAAAGAAACCTATCAAGTTGATGAAAAGTTTTGTTCATTTTGTTGATAATTAAATTTGTGTTTATTGCATTTGAGAATGTTATGTTTTAAAAGGCAAAAACAAAAAAAAAACCGTTGAATCGGTCAATCTGTGGTTTGCTGACTGACTGACTGACTGACTGACTGACTGACTGACTGAGTAACTGACTGAGTGGTGCAAGCTGGTGGTGGTCAGCAGTTTGCCCTTGCATTTAAAAATAAGACGGATACAGAAAACTGTAAACACAGGCAGCAGCAGCAACAGCAACAGCAAACTGCAAAATGTAGTTTTTTCTGTTTTTTTTTCTCTCTTTTTTTTTTCTTTTTGCGTTCAATATTGATTCAACTTTTTCTCTTTTTTTGCCTGCTGCTGCCACACACACACACACACAATGTTGAATGTATTTATAGGCTGTGTGTGTGTGCCCCTTGACAATCTTATGACAATATTTCTGCAGCAAGTTTAAGCTGTAACTGGTAGCCGCCTGGGCCTGCCTGGCCATAATATTAATTATGCAACCTGAGGGGCCCAAGACAATCGATCAATCAGTTGGCTAGCTGCTGCTGCTGCTGCTGCTGCTGCTGCCACTGCCACTTCTGCTGCTGCTTGCCACATACAGAAGCGTTTTTTCGTTTGGGGTTTGGTTAATGCGCAACGAAGCCGCAAAAATGTTGCCGTTTCTGTCGTTGTTATTGCTTTGACTGTAAGCGGTTTAGTTACGCGAAGTCAAAAACAAAGTTTCCCCATCCAATTTTTCTGTTTTTATCAAAGACTAGTCTTGGCCCATTGGGAGACTTCATTCTTCTGCTTGTTTGGGAATCATTTGAGGATATACATAGTTATTGGATAACTTTTCGTTTTACTCTCGCTATTGCAGGCGAAATGCAAATCTGTTTGCTTGGTTTAATAACCCAAAAGGCAAAATGCCAATAAGTATTTGTGTTGTTCTACTATTTTGCAGCTGGTTTATTTATTTAATTTTTACATTTTTGGCAGGCGACCATCGAAAAGTTTTTTTTCTTTTTGCTTTCCGATTTTCTGGTTTTTCCTTCCACTTTTCTTTTCTGGGTTTTCTGCTGCTGTGCTTGATGATATTGGAGAATATTCCCCACAAATAAACACACACACACACACATACACACACACACACTGGCATTTTGCCTGACGCCTTCTTTAAAAGATTTTCCGTTTTCCATATTCCCAAATTTAGCAATTGCGTAAATGCAACGATAAACATTAGATTGTTGCTGTTGCCATTATTCACTTGTGGGCGCAAAGCATATGGGAAAACACTTTTTTAAAGCTTTTTGTCACATGCGTTTTGTTTAAAATTTTTTCGTTGGTTGCGCGGTGGGGTGGGGGAACCTTTTCAAAAATTTATGAAAAAAAAGCTAACTCTTTCAACGTGATAATAAATGCAATTTTCGGTTTGCCACTTTACTGGAAAATAAAAATAACAAAAGACATCCAAATTGTTTATTTTCAATAATTTTTCTTGGTTTTTTTTTTCACTTTTTTTGGGCTTTTTTTATGTTGTTGTTCTTGTTGTTGTTGTGGGGGTGCATTGACATGTTTCCATGTGATGTGGTGGCATGAGAAGTCAAAAGGGGGAAACTTTCATCAATGTTTTTTTGTTTGCTTTTCATCGCGAAACGGTTCAACGTTTTTTTCAATACACATAAGGTATACATACATATGTACATATATCTATATGTATGTGTGTGTATACAAAATTATAATTAATTACACCTTAAATGTTAAGCAAACAATTTGGGATGCAACATTTTTATGTAAACTTTACACAATTCTTTGACCATAATTTTGGCAAAAAATCAATCGCATTGCAATACCCTTTCTTTGTCATGGGTCTCGAGTCTCGAATTGAACCAGATTGGTATCAGGAAAAGCATTAAGTCCCAGTACTTATTGTACTTACATATATACCTATATATATTTTTTCGATCACTATCAGTACAACAGTTTTTGTTGCGTGTTTTTGTGTTTTTGCTGATTACTCATTAAACTTATAGAAATGATAAAAATTGAACTCGCACAACACAATTTTTAATTAATGTTTTAGAACAAAAATGGTACAAGTATGTACATATATTAGCTAAATAATTTCGATTTCTTGCAGCAAAATGAAGCTCTAGAGATTTAGCTATTTATGTATTCATTTATGTTTACAAGCTGAATTTTGCAGAATTTATGTATACAGGAAGTTAAAAATCTAATCGTTATCTTTGCTTAGCATTCATCATCATCATCATTAAACGATTATTCGAAGCTAAAGATACATTTAACCAGTTCTTCGTTACGTTACATTCCGTTTCGTTCTGTTCTGTTCTGCTGGTGTTTCGGGAATCTATTAGATTGATACCTTTATATACACAGAGCCACAAAGCTAAGCTCCACACAAAAGTATTTACAAATGGCCTTTGATTGCGGACAACTTTATATACTATACAGCGGAGTTAGGGTTCGCGGTTCAGGTCTGTTGTCTATGGGTACACGGGTCATTTGCCTCTTTATCTTTAGCTTTACTTTAGTTTAGCACTTAAGCCCTTTACAATATAAACTATAAAAATGGACAATATATCAAGATTTAAGACAGAATAGAAATACAAAGATACAGATGCACACAAGTGGACAGGTTGTCAGAGGGTAGGGAGGGGAAAAAAACAAAACACAACCAAACCAATCAAATCAAATAAAAGGCATTAAAAATTAACTCCATATAGACAAATGACATAATAACAACATCTACCACCACCACCAGCAAACCACATCAAGAGTAACGATCTTTTCTTTCACTCATTGGGAATAACAACTCTTGCCAAGCCAAAAAGACAATGCATCCATACACAGTGGTGTAAATGGTAACGGGGGAGGGGGAGGGGGAAGGGCGTTGAGAGCGGGAGTGTTAAAGTTTTCCAATCGTAAGACAATGTGCATGACAACACAGCAACAATTTGTTAGTAAACAAAGGCCATACAAATCATTAACAGTTTATTAAACAATAATCCACCACACACAATAACAAAAACCAAAGAATTTTTATATAGGAAATAGCTGAGATAGCTGAACGACGCCAGAATCTAAAAATAACCAAGCGATTTGTATATTGTAAAGTCAAGGGTATGCTCGACGAGTTGTAATCCTTGGCTAAAAAACAATTGGATAGAGAGACAAACAGGTGGAAAAGACATTTCTACTCCTATTAATCCACCTAAGAGATAACTTTTCATCAATAATTTGTTGATAAAACTCTACTAGATAGTTATAGTATTGGTTCCGCTTCTGAAGATTTAGTACAATGTAAAAAACCAAAGGACACTTGCATCCCAATTTGCAAAAGTTTTCATATATCCTAAGGTAAGCTTTCCTGTACAGGAAGGTTAGTCAATTGGATTCTACCCACCCCAACATATTCTTGGGTTAGGGTATGAAAAAGTTTTGCATTATAAACAGGCAAAAAGACAGAGCGTGTGTATGGAAAATGGAAAACTCTGAATTTGCAAATTGCAATTTAAAATAAACTCGATTCCAGCATAGAGAAGTCTGACAAACTCTTGCGTAGGTAATAAATCTAATTATTAGAAAATGTGCAAGACAGTTGTAAAAAAGACAAAGAGAGAGAGAGAGAGAGAGAGAGATTTGGATTAAGTAATTAAAATTGAAATCAAATGAACGCCTGAGAATTTCTATTTAAAGTTTCGAATCTCACTTTTTAACCAACTGTTGTAGTGCCGCTTAAAGATATGTCAAATGTTTCACAAATTTCAAAGTAACTCCAAAGTTTTCTTTAGCCTTCAGTTCATTGGAAGTATTTTCTTGCAATCAGCTGTGTTTAGTTTTAAAAGAATTTCAATGTTTTCATTCAACTTTTAAAAGAAAAATAGCCCCCCTCCCGCCGTTTACTCAATACAATTATTGTAGTGAGAGAAAAAGGTGGAGGGCGGGACAGACAGCAGACGGCAAACTCAGTGTCAATGTCACATTTAGTAAATTATCACACAAAAGGGCAGAGGCATATCTCGAACATATATGAAGACATTGGCAAAAACGTATCTCTGAGATACAAACACACACACACACAGAGAGAGAGAGAGAGAGAGAGAGATACAACTAGCAACTGTTGTGTGCGCTATCAATTGCGCTACGTTGAGCTGCGTAGGTGACTACACTGAATGAGATACTATATAGATATATATATATATATATATGTATATATAGCCGTATATAAGGCCGTGTATTGTACTAATATTTATGAACTGTCGAGCAAGCTATGTTTAGATACTAACTGCGATAGCAAGGCATATCCATATTGCTGCTGCTTTTGCTGGTATGCAGTGGCCGTTGCGGCTGCTGTTGCTGCTGAAACTGGCGATGTGTGCTGCTGCAGTTGTTGCCGTTGCTGTTGGTGATAGCGGTGGCGGTGGGGCGGCTGCTATCCAAATTGAGCACACCTTCGCGTATAAGACACTCCTTAATGGCTAGCATTGTCAACACTTGGTAGTTGCGGTTGCGGTCTCAACGGCACACAAAAAAAAAAACAAAAAAAAAAAATAATAAAAACTGGCTAAATTCAGCCAACTGACTAGCTTCTAAATCTTTTGCCTTTTTTCTTTTTTTTTATATATATATATTTATATATATTTTATTTTAGAAAGTAAGACACGCGCATCAAGTGCTGCTGCTGCTGCTGCAGTGTTAAGAAAAGCGAAACGAGCTGGTAGGATCTTCAACTACTGGGGGTCGGTTGGTCTGTCGTCTGCTAGGCTGCCAGCCTTTGCTTGCCTGCCTGCCTGCCTGACTGCCTGCTGCACTTGAGGCGAAAATAGAAAAGCGCTTTTCGCTCGCATCAACTTCACACAAGACACACTCGACGACGACGACGAACGGTTCGTTTTTTTTTTTTTGTTTTTTGTTACTTGTAATTTTCAACACAACAACAACAAAATTTTCGTTTTTTGTTTTTTTTTGTTTTTTGTATTATTTTTGTTTTTATTTTTTGTCGTCCGTCTCGACGCTAAACGTTTTTGCGACTGACTGAGTAGCAAGCGCTAGACGAATGTATTTAGAACTCGATGTTGTTGTATATCGTCGTCGTCGTCGTCGTCGTCGTCATTGTCGTCGTTGCTGTTGCTGTTGCTGTTGCCGTTGCTGGTGATGTTGCCGTTGCCGTTGCCGTTGCCATTGCCGCGTTCGTTTTGTGTGTGTCTGTGTGTTGGATTTTTATTCTTTATCGTGGGGGCTCTGGCTTGCTGCTGCTCTTTGTGTGCGAAGCAAAAGAATTAAAACAAAAACCGAATGGGAATGCAGCAATGTATGCGTGAGTATCTATGAGTGTCTCGAGTATCTGTGTCCCTCTCTCGCTCTCTCTCTCTCTCCATCTCTTTTCCAAGTGTGTGTGTGTGTGTGTGTGTGCGTGTGGGTAGAAGCAGCAAAATCAAAACAAAATACTCAAAACAAAACGAAAAACGTGCTGCGGCAGCAACGGTAACAGCCACAAGGCGTGAAAAACTAAGATGAAGATGGAAAATCATCACAAAGATCTGGGAGACCATCCAGAAAATGAAGAGGAGGAAGAAGCTGAAACAGATGCTTCAGCGGCTGCGATGCGTGTGTTGCAGCAGAAAAAAAAAGAACTACTGCACAGTGGCAAGAGGTTTTTTATTAGCAATGAGAAAATGTCAAAAAGAAACAATTTTTTCAAATTAGACAAAGAACTAGTTCTTGCAAGAAATCTCTTAGCTCCGAAAACTGGTTCTTAGTGGTACTACTTTTGGTTTTAAAAAGGAATAAAAAGTAATTAACTAATTGAAGAAGTTTATTTAATAAAACAGTTCTTAGTAGTAAATAAAAAAGGTTTAGTTATTTTTTAAAATATAAAGACATAAATAAGTTTGGTTTATAATATTGAAAATGATTCGCATCGGTAAATATATTTCATTGCTAAATACTTGATTTAGTTTCTCTGGTTTCAGATCAAATCTAAACTAAATTGTAACTAGTTCAGCTCAACTTTTGCTCTTGAACTAGTTACGATCTTTGTTATAACTAAGAGTATTCGTTCGAAACCATAAACCACTTTTCTAATCAAGTTTTAATTTTTTAGTTTCAATTGATAAGAAACCACATTTTGCATACAACATTAGTGGGACAATTCATAACCACTGTAAAGCGCCACACACCAGAAACAGAAACAGACCGAAGTAAATCAACCAACCAACCTAGCCAGCCAGCCCGCCAGCCCGCCAGCCAGCCAACTGCATCATGTCACCATGCCATGGAGGCAGCAACAACAAACTCATTAAATGGCCGGAGAGTGATACAACGACGACGAGAACAGAGACCAGAGACCAGAGACCAGAGACCAGAGAACAGAGAAACAGAACTGCAACTGGGGGCATTATCTGGTTTATGAGGTTGGGCAACGGTAAACGATAAGCCAAAAGGAGGACCAGCAGCACAGAATACAAGAGTGGAGGTGATGATGATAATGTTGCTGATGGAATGAGATGGTTAGCGGAAGAGGAGGAGGATGGTTGGAATGGACAGCAGACTCTCTCATTAGAGTGCGTGCCATAATTGTTCTGTAAGCTGCCAGGCTTGTGGTTTGACTCTGGCTGCTGGTTGCTGGTTGCTGGCTGATGTTGGAGGAGGATGCGTTTCACTGGCCAACAAAAGCTGGTTAGACCGTAGAAGAGATGCGAAAATGTGACATCTAAGCTAACCAGCCACCACCTGGGCGTATGCTTAATATTTCTTAGTGGTTGCAACGGCAGCCGACAAAAACTTTATACTTTCGCTTTTCAAATATTTATATATATATTTTTTGCCCCTTTATTTTGGTTGGCATATGTCAAAAGTCAACTGACTAAAAAGCCTCAACTTTGACCTCATGCATATTTTGTTGTCTGTCTCCACAACTCAGCTATCCCTGTGTCTCTTGAGGTTGATAGTTGGTCTGAACTGACAGCGCCACCACAGAATATGGAATTTGGTATTTCTCATACAATCTAAAGAGATAGAGAGAGGGAGAGAGAGAGAGATAGATGGAGCACAGCATATCAATTTTATGGCAAGAATACATACATACATATATATGTAGTATATATCTGGGCAAATCAGGCACGTGCTGGCTTGAACTCGTCTGACGTGACTTGAGCTTTGGCTTTGGCCACAGACAGATTACATTTTGGACTTGACTTTTCTATAAAAGCTAATTGAGTTTTTCGCCATTCAGTTTATTTTTTTTTTCTTCTACTCTTCCGTTGTGGGTGTCAATTGAAATTTTTTGCTTCCTGCCACTTAAGCGAGATCTCCTCAATCTCATGTCTATCGCAATCTATGTATATCTATGTATCTCCGGTGTCTCTGGTGTGGTTGAGTTTAAACTGCATCAAAGCAGCAAAACGCTGATTTATATGCAGATTATTTGTATCTTTTTGTTGTTCAACATTTTGATGTGTGTGCGTGTGTGTGTGTGTGTGTGTAAATGTATTTTTCAGTTTATTTCCTACACCCGCTACTACTGCTGCACAATCACAACAATGTTTCAATTAATGAAATCTCTTTTAACTGTCATGGCCAAATGTGGCAAGTTGTTTCAATTATATTTTTCGCAATACTCTTTTAACCGAAAGGGGAATATACAAACTAGACAACTCGAATGTATTGTAGAGAAAAAATGTTTGTGAGAATATGCAGACCGAAAAAAGGGCACCCTCTCTTATCTTCTACATGGCCAACTTGTTAAGAGTATTTAGAGATCGGCTTAAGTTAATAAGATTACCTCTCTCTCTCTCTTTCTCTCTCTCTTTGTTGGTTTTTTCATGTATGAGAGGAATGTAATGTAAATATTGTTACTGATATGGAAAATTATATTGAAAATCTTGTTGGCCAGTTTATTAATTAATGCTGAAATAGCCAACATTCCAGCAATCAATCGGGCCAACTGTTTTATCTATCTCACTCCCACGTGTTTACACTTGGTCTCCCTCTCTCTATCTCTCTCTCTCTCTCGCTCTTTCTCAGGCACAGCCTTTGCCCGAGTGTCAGTCAGTCAGTCAGTGTCCATGGAAAAGCTATTCATATTTTATATGCTTTATGCCAATAATTACTTTCATTAATATGCAGGATATGAGCTCCAGCATGATTAATGCCAAATGCAAATGTGCCTACTTCTGCTCCTGGCCATCAGCTTGTCTCTTCTCTATCTCCTCCTTTCATATTGGCCAAAAACAAAACAGAAAAATCCATATAAGAAGCGAAATTAATAATGCAACAGCTGAAGTCTGCTCTATAATTCAATCAGCAAATATTCTGTCCGCCAAGTAATGTCAGCCAAGAGAGGATGAATATGAGAAAAATAAAAACCGAAAGCACTTTAACAAATCGAACCAGAGAGAGAGAGAGAGAGAGGGGAGCTGTGAGGTAGAGGTACGAAAAAAAAACTTTGCAACTCTTGTCATACTTTATCAGAAATCGAGACAGACTTTTATGACAACTGAAATAATTTTTTTCTTTTGTTTTTTTCTCCCCAAGATTCCTCCATAAAATTTGCAAGCCACAACTTGATGGCAATGATCGAAGTTTTGATACGCTTTCCATTCCGAGTTAATCTATCGTCTTTTCTTTAAATTTTCCACTCTTACAGAGCGTCTTAAAAAAATTTATCAGTTGTTTGTAGTGCATTCCCCATAATAAAAAAAAAAAAATCAACCAAATTAGTCTGAGAACTATTTAGTCTAGCTAACTATTTACTTAGTATCATGACCCACTTAGCACATTTGTTTAGCCACTCTAATTGAATTCTCAAACAGTAATCGCATTGTTGTTGTCGAGGTTTTTTTTTGCATATTTGTGATAATTTGGCTGCAATTGTTATTGCATCATTTTGTAAATCATGAATCATCATTATTCATCGTCATTATGATGATGATCATTATCATCATCATCATAATCATCATCTAATTGCAGTTGGGCTTGACTGACTGTGATTTCTCCCTGTCGATTCACAATTCATTCATTTGCTTAAATTAACTGAAATTCAGTTTCAAGTTTTTGTTTCAGTCAGCAACTAATACACTAAAACACCCTCCTACCATCTACACCCCCCCCCCCCCCCTTTATCACACTCTTTCTCTCTCTTCGTCTATTGGCACTCCTGGCGGCAGCCACTAACGATGTTTGCACAATGCCAAGTCATCATAAAATGCAATTCTCTTGACGCGCTGTCACCTTCAAGGGCCACGTAATTTGCAACGTGCATTCACTTTGAAAGAAAATTTCCAAATTGAGAAATAGACGCAGAAACAGAGACCGAGACAGAGACAGAGACCGAGACAGAGGCGACAAACAAAAGACACTAAAAAAAAGAGAGAGATGGGATAGAGAGTAAAACTGAGAGACAAACATAACCCAAACTAAATAAATAATGTTAAATGCGAATATGTGTAAAAATGACAACTTGACCCTAATACAAATTGTTGGGACACCGACACAAAAGCCTATTAGATAAGGTCTCACATGTGTGTGTGTGTGCGTGTGTTTGTTTTTTTTTTTGCACACTATTGACCAATTTTTGTGTTGTGGCCAAACCACTAACCAAATAATGACTTCATTTTGTTAAATATTTGTCACTAAACAACGTCTATGAAATCTCTTCTAAAATACTTTGAATTATTATTCTATTTTTAATGGATTAACAAGTGAGGCAAGCTTTAAAATTGCTCGCCGACTAGTAAATACTCTGCAAGCGGGTGCATGTCTAGCCCCTAAGAGAAACTTCGAGGAATATTTATCTACACAAGCCAATTGAAGGCAATTTTTAATAAATTTCGGCGTCTATCTGCTACAAAATGAAGGAAATGAAATTTGATCTTCGCAGAGTATATAAAATATATATATGTATATATATACAATTTGGCAATTCCAATCATTTTACCACCATTTACAGAGTAGGCATGAAAACTACACATACATTAGAAACCGCCTACAAGTAACAAGAAACATTTAATCCCTCGCCAAAATTTTATGGAAAATCCGCAATTGATTTCCGCTTGACATTTTGGTGTCTATCGCCCACTACGATTAATACCAAACCGCAAACACCATTTAAATTGTTTACTTAGTTTACTTGACAATCATTTGAACAAAAAAGAAAAGAGAAGTAAACAAAAAAAAAATCGACTATACACAAAATCGCATAAAATTGATTTATATTTTGCCATTGAAAAGTGAACTTTGTTGATGTTTTTGTTGTTGTTGTCGTTGCTGTCATTGTCAGCTGGTTAAATGTCAGTATTGTGCGTCAAAGCGACCAAACGTCATAGGCGCACGACAGTCAGGCAGGCTGCATCATCATCATTGTTCTTATCTCCAGACTCCCAACACATTATCAGTAAAAAAAATATTACAATGGAAGAAAGCACAGAGAAGTTGTTATACTCTTCTTCTCGCAAAGTCTAGAAAAGCATTTTTCTTCTTCGCACAATCTACCAACTTCTTTGAGACATTTTTCGTTAATCTACCTAATTACTATAATTATTATAAAACTAAATTAATAAATATAAACTTAAGCTTATAAAAAAATTTTGAAGCTGTATTCTCTTTAAAGTTTATTTTAAGAAAATTTCCATAAAACTATTAAACTATTAAACTCTTTGATTTTTGGTTGAATATACATGCATTTTGAATAAATTTCGTAAGATTCTAAAGCGTATGTACATACATACACAAATTATAAAATCCAAGTATAAAGAGCTTTATATCTGTTAGCTGGGATTCAATTTATGATGGATAAAAGTTATTAGTCACAACAAATTCGTTATTTCGACTTGTTAGTCGTTTCTCATTCGATTTAGTAGATCCTTCTGACCGACTTTAGCTACAAATTATTTGTGGCTCTCTTTCTTTTGCAGAAATGAGATATAATTTAATTGTGATTAAATGGCGCTGCGCAATTATGCTACTAACCATGTTGATCAAGTTATTTTCCCCGCAAGCCTCTCTCCTCTCCTCTCCTCAGCTGTCTGCAGCTAATTTACTTTACCAGTTGGCGTCTGTCATGGCATGCGTCGTCATCGTTGTTGTCGTCGTCGTCGTCGTCGTCAGTTGTTGTAGTTGTCGTTTCGTGTCGTGGCGTCGTTTTCATTGCCGTTTTGTGTCAGCTTAAGTGCAGCACCTACCTCCTTTTCTTCCTCCCCTCCTCTTACGGGTAGCACCTTAATCTACCTCCTTCTTTTTACTATACTAAGTATATGTACATATGCTCCTCCATTTCCACCGCCACCATCTTCTCCTGCAGCTCATTGCTCATTCTTGTTCTGGTTTAATTGTCAGCGCTAATTGCGCCGCATAGTGCGAACAATGCTAACAGCCAGGCAGTCAGGCAGTTAGGCAGTTAGGCAGGCAGGCAGTCAGTCAGTCAGTCAGCCAGCCATCTAGCCATGTCAGCAATGGCAGCAATGGCAGCAGCAGTTCCAAGTAGACGCCAGCCAGTCAGCCAGTAGCGCGGAGGTGTCTGGCAATGCAGAGAAGTTGCTGCTGCTGATGGAATGGAAATGTGTGGAACAGATAAACGAAATCGCCGGCCACAAGGAATGAGTGAGTGTCTATGAAAATGATGCTTGTCATGGAAAAGCCAATTATTGAAACTTGCAAATACCAACAACAACAACAACTGCGGCTAAAAGGCTTGGCTGGGCTTGGCCTTGATGCCCACAGGAGACATCAACATGACCTTGTGGTTTTTACCGCCCACATTTCGCCCTACAATTGGCCCCCACCACTTGTTTAATCTTTATATCTCTTGCTCTTTTATTTATAAAGAGATTTCTACGCTTCCACTGCCGTAATCCTTGAAAACCATCCTTTCGCTCTATCAGTATCTATGTATATGTCAATGCACAACCCACATTGTTTGTTGACGCCTTTTTAAACTGGTTAAATGGGCGTCACTAATATTGACATGGTTTTTGAAAATAGTTTCTTCTTCTTTTTCTTCTTGTTACTCTTGAAAGTAGGTTGCAGGTGCACACTCACGCACACACACACACAAAGAGAGAGAGAGAGAGAGAGAGCAAGAGAGAGATACATAGCACTATCACCACACCTAATCCACTTTCATTGCTAAATAATGCGTTCTGTGGTTCTGTCAATGCTTGTCAAACTGTGTACATATATATTTATATATAGATATATATATATATGTGTATATATGTGTGGCCCAACTTGAGGTGGGAAGGTCGATAAACCAAACTGCAAACACTTTTATGGTTTGTTTGTGGCACTCAAAGATGATACGACTACAATGAGGACAAATAATGTTAAAGACGAGATAGCCAAAGAGAAACTGATATTTGTTCCTTGTTCCCATTGCCCTTTAATATCTGCAAATGGAAACAATTTGACACTACAGAGTATGATAAGTTAATAAAATGTTTCAACTTAACTAAATACTCCCAACATAAGAATCTTTCTTGGTTTTTAAAACTAGTTCGCTTTAATTAAACTTATTTAAGCTACAAGAAAATCTGTTTGTAGGAAAGAGTAAAAACATGAAGTAAGAAGATAATGACTCATAATTGAACTTACTTGAGTCTTTGGACAACGCAGAAGAGAAGACTCGCCTTTATTTTAGTTAAGGCGCTTCTTAAGAGCTGGGCTTATATTTTCAACAATCACACCTTTTTATTCAGATGCACAGACCGATATGGCTATAAGAATTTGTCTCGGCGTGCTTATCAAGAATCTATATACATATTTCATATGGTGGAAGACGCTTTCAACTAGGAGTCACATATAGCTAAACAAAATTTATATAAACATTTTTGCAAGAATATAAGACTAAGTAGTTTTAAGATTTTAGTAGTGAAATACGAATTAATGAATTAATAAATTTCAGTCCAGTTAGTATCCTTTGTGACAACATAAAGTAGAAATTTACCATGCACACGATACATAGTATATAGCTTTTATTAGTCGCTGGCATTCCCACGACTCTTTACGTTTTGCATAAATTATTTACCATCGATTTAATATAATTGTCAATTAGATACAGTGCGAATGCTTTTCATACTTGGAGAAACGCTATTTCTTCTATTCAAGCAACAAATTTGTTTTTTTTTTTATGTATGCATAATTGATTGGCCAATGAAAGACAAACCACAAGCAGAAATTTATACATATTTATCGTAATATGAATGCAAATTTTACCAATTACGAGAAGCGTTAAAAAACACAGCGCAAATCCACAGAAAACAAAAAAAAACATTTATTTATATCAAAATTAGTTATATAAGCAACAAAAACTGATGCCGATCGAAGCAAGAGATAAGCCCCAACAAAAAATGTGTAAGACAAACATTGAAATATGCAAATGTGTAAGAGAGAGGTAGAAAGAGGGCAAAAAAAAAAAAATATATGCAACTTCATTTCATTATGCTTGAATAATTGTGATGGAAATTTGAATGGATATGGAAATGGAAATTGATGCATAATGTAACAACAAAGCAATAACCCGAGTGTTGCTGCTGCTGCTGCTGCTGCTGACGACGATGATGTTGATGTTGATGTGGATGTGGATGATGGTAATGGTGATGGGAATGATGGGTGCTTCTTCGTCTTGTTTATAAATTAATTAACAAGGCGTGACATAATAATCGAGACTAGACAGTATTTACCCAAGAGATGAAATTTGAATAATTAGTTGTCAAATGAAAAAGTCGCAGTCAAATCGACGACTCTTTAGATACCCAACATTCAAGAATAGAGTATAAAAGCTTAAGTAAAGACAGAAATCCACTTCAATTTAAATAGGATTTAGTTAAACAAATGCTTCTAGTTGGTCTTTAGATCAGGTCTCTACCAATGGATAGTCCAAATACCTCTTTTTCTTTTTAACCCTTTAGTTAGAGGGTTTATAGCTACGATAAGGAAGCAATGAAACAGAGAGAAAGGGGCTTAAAAAAAAAAGCAACTAATGAGCTTTAGAGGTTTTTTTGTTGCTTGTAATTTCTTTTAGCAATTAGCTTTCATTCAAAGTGTTGACTGAGGGGAGGGGAAAGCTGGCATTTGTCTATAAATTAGGTGATGGAAAAACTCGTCTACGAAAAGAAAAAATTCAGGCTAATAGGTGAACTTTTACACTACGCAAAAAGCAAAAAGAACAGAAAAACAAAAAACTCAACTACAGCGATTTATGCGATATTTCGCAACGAAGCGAAGGAAAAGCGACTAATGGAGATGCCACCATTTTAAAAGTTTTTCAACAGAGTTTTCAGTGCTATTTTTTTTTTTTTTTTTTTCGTCTGCCGCTCATGTTATGGTGACATTTTGGTTCTACTTGCTGGTGCTGCTACTGCCGTGTGGGCGTACAATTTGGGGAGGAGCTCTTCATTTTTGATGTTCAATGTTCAATGTTCAATGTTCAATGTTCAATGTACAATGTCGGTCGGCTGGCTGTACTTTATTGAGTTGAAAGTTTGCCAACTGTGCCAAAGATGCGGGGCAATGTGGGCTGAAACGGACAACGGGGCATGGCATGCGTGGGCTTCTGAAAATGCAATATGAAAGTTATGCTAGCAATGCACTTAGATAGATTTTCCAATTTTTTCTTTTATACCCTTTTTTTTTTTTGTTTTTGTTATACGAACAACAAAACACCCCAGAAAAGCAGACAAGGAAGGGGGCAAGGCAAGAGAAAAGGAGTACCCTGAGTGTGTTAGAGCTGTGCCAAATGGTATGGGCCATACTCGACGCAGTCGAAGTGCCAACAACTATGGAATTCAATTATAGTTAAGTGCCTTGGCTCCATATGCATACCGCTATTGGTGGCTAAGGGATGAATGGATGGATGGATGGATGGATGAATATTTACAAAAGGACTTGTCATAAATCAGAGAAAAAGCAGCAAGGAAAAATAAAGGAGGAGAACAAAAAGTTTAGGCCGTAACCGGATTGATTCTCCCTATTTTGTCATGTACTTACGGTTATTTGCCCCATTATTACGGTTATTCGTATAATAAGTATGACGTTAAAATGTTTTTAAAATCTAAGATTTCAACATTCTTTTGCCTAGAGAGTAAGCAATGATCATTGTCAATGTCATCATCATCATCATTTTGCCTTCAATTTGTAGTAGTAGCAAACTTCACCCCTGAGTAACCTTTAGATGATCTTCTTATCCTTACATCCATCCATGCTCATTCAAGCGGACACCCATTCATTCATTCATTCAAGAGTCTGCCAAAAGCTCATTAACAACATATACCCACACATAGTAGAGAGACCCTAGAAAAAGGCAGCCAGCCACCTGCTCCTCCCGCAAATGATGATTCACACACACACACACACACACAAAAGTTGTCAAAAAATTGTTAAACCACAAAGAGCAAACCAAGCAGAAAAGTATCTTCTCTTCGTGTTGGATGTTAACAACCAAAAAAGGTCTTCAATGAAAGGACAAAAACTTTTACTACTTCTTCTTTGTCTGTTTCCACTTGTGACAGGTCAACAATCCTCTAAAGCTGACAGCTGTCAATGAAACTTAACACAACCACCTGAAGAAAACGAAAAAGGAATGAAAGAACAAGAACATTTTCATGCCCAACAAATTTTTGGTGTGTACTAAGCTTTACGCCAATCCTCCTCCGCCACCTCAATCTCGTTTCGTAACCTTTCGGCATTTTTGGACAGTTTTGTTTGTTTAATAGACATTTGTTTGTTGCTATTGCTGTTGCTGTTGCTGTTATTGTTGTTGTAGTTGTCATAGCCATAGTAGTCAAACAAGCAAGGACAATTGTTTATAGAGTGAAGAGAAGAGGAAGCTTCCTCCTTCTACCTCTCATTGACGCAGTCCTCTGACATTTGTTACAATAATCGATGGAGAACACCTCTTCTCCTTCACTCCGACTCGCCTCTGATCCACAGGAAGCGTATGGAAAAAAGAGGCAGGAAGGAAGCTTTAACGGAAGGAAGGAAGAGACACTCAGTGACTGACTGAGGACGCAAAGAGACAAGAGAAAAGGGGAGACGGTAGACAACAGAAGACAGGAGGAACAGGAGGTTCAGATGGAGAAAAGAGGGACTCAAGTCATTTGCTGACGTTGAAAAGTCGCGCGTTTTGTAAATGCTATTTACGGATTTATCGATTGATGGTAAAGTGACAGCAGCAGCTACAACAAATGAAATTAAATCAAACGAAATGGACTAGAGACAAGAAATCTTTAAGGTTTAATCATTTCAGTAAATTTTCAATCTGCCAATATGTGAAATTATTTACATATTCTCCCCTTAATTTTTTTGGCATTCCCTTTGAGCAATTATTATCAATTATATTAAATTGTATAATTAATTTCAAAAGAACTTTACACTTTGAAAGCTTTCTTTTGTTTATAATTAAATGCAAACATATTTTTCTCATATATCCTTTATTTATGTACTAGACATTACTCATACGCAACGTTTGCCTTCTCATAAATCAGGCAAACGAATTCGTATTTTATGGCATTTATTGTGAATCATTTTTACTTTTACCAGCTGATGACGACAAAGACAAAGCAGGCTACAACTCGTGGCCCCCGTCTTCGCCCCTTTCACAAAGAAATTGTCAACAAAAGGCCGAAGAAAATTAAATAAAGAAACGAAAGCAAAAGCAAAATTACACAAAAGCCAAAAGAGAACACGAGGGAGCGAGCGAGAAAGAGAAAGAGAGCGATAGATATAGAGAGTCAGAGAGAAAGAGATTTATTAAGCGTAAGCGAAATGAAACAGAAAAAAAAACATAAATTTGCCATAAAACCTTAGATATAGGAAATGTAGAAGGCAAAAGGAAAGGAAAGGAGTCGCTGAGTGGGTGGGTGGGGTGGTTGGCTCCCAGTTGTCTTGGCAATGAGACAAAGATAAAGTTAACTCTTGGTGGTGGTTCGTGAAGGTTATTTCTTGGTTCTTGGTTGGGGATTAACTCAACTCTAAAAGTCAAGAACATATAATTTTTAGTTGGAAAAATATTCAGATTTGACCTTTTCACTTGCCCGACGCGCCCCCTTTCTTCTCTCTCTACCTGCGATTGTGAAAGATGAAACTTTCGAGGTAACAAGTGGTAGAAACAATAATGGAAAAAGGTAAAGGTACAACTCATACAAAAAGGTCATCTGGGTATTTGTCTCTTCCTTCAGCGCACCCCCCGCCCGAGCCCATCACCATGACGGCGCCGAAAACTGAGAAAAGTCTAAATCAAAGTGAAAAATAATTTACTAGATATAATTAAATAAACGAAAATTAAACACAGATAATTATGGTCTACAGCAGGTTGGCATAAATAATTAAGCAAAGCAACGCTGCGTTTCCAAAAAGGGAGAGAAAAATCAACAAATTGCAGACAACGATCATAAAAGATACCCTGTAAAATGAAATTCCCCTTCTTTAATTTTTCTGCTTGCTGCTATGTGGAAATATAATTAATTTTCGATATAGGCAATTTTTATCCCTATGAATAGGTCTAAAATACCCGCCTTTCGGATGCAGGGTAGTATATTTAAACAGTTTCAGTTTAGATAAAACATTTTATGCTCTTTTTATGGCATTTTGCTGATGACTGCACAAGATTTTTCCCCCTCTCTCTCTCTCTCTCTATCTTATTTTAGTTTTATTATTCGTTTTTTGAATCGTAATTATTTTCTATGTACAATTAATGCGCTCAGCAGGTTCCACAAATTGCAGCATATAAAAGTGAAAACCCCCGCACCGCCACCCACTACCGCACCACACACACACACACAACAATCAGCTTTAGTTGGTAATGAAGCACAAATAAATTCTAATGATGGGGGCTCCACAATTATAGGCAGTTGCATCAAATTTTATATGGAAATTAAAATTTCGAAAGAAATTGAACACAAGAAATTAAACTATATTACACATCGATATTTGTATACTCTTACTCAATTAGAATTGGAACTAGTTGTTAGCACCTTGAACTAAAAAAGGTTTTTCTTCCCCCCTCCTCTACCAAAGAGGCTTTTTAATAGCATAAATTCGAATTAGATTTCCCTTTTTTATTTTGGAAATCAAATCAAAAGCTATAAAAAATAAACTTTACTTGAGTATAAACGAAAACGCAAATTACAATCAACTAAATGCAGTTGAAAGTTGGCATTGCTATGGCAATAACAACAATAACAATAACAACAACAACAAAAACCGTAATAACACAAACAACTAAAACAATAAAGGGCGTGCAAACAAAACGCATGGCTGAATGCGCAGAGGGCCGCATTGAATTCCAGGTAATGTGTCTAAACTAAGTTTATACCCTATAATAAAAGTGAATACATTGACTGACCACCATGTATATACATAGATACATATATAAGAAGTATTAATTAGCCAAATTAGCCTTGAACGAATAGAGGATTCGATTAATTGTTAAGTTATTCAAAGGTAAACCAAAGAACAAGATTCTTGTAGAAAGGAAAGAAATATGAGAGTAGAGTTAGGTTATATGAATTTGAATCATCGGTGAGCTCATCTGAAATAAACTAAGAAACGCTAAGGTGAAATGAGGTGAATTAAAAGAGGTAGGTTGGACTGTGGTGAAAATTATATAGTAACCGGGAAGTTGTAATGAAACTAAACTTATGTGCAATGAGATTAAATGAGTTGAGGTAATCTGAGTTGAGGTAATCTGGGTTAAGGTAATCTGAGGTGAAATTTATACTTCCAGTGATCCTAAGTTTTTAGCTGCTGCCCTTAGATTCTGTCTGCAACTGGGGCAGACGACTTAAGTAAACTAAAAGTAAAATTAACTGAGGTGTGATTCATATAATTAGCGATCCTTGTTCACGTTTTATGACCCCAATTGTATATGTAATTTTTTTAAAGGGGAAAAAAATCAACAACATGTTTAGCAGCATCTCTTTTGCTCCAAATCGTTACATTTTTCCCATTCTCACTTGCTGTAGATGCTGCTGTTGGCTGTCTGTCTGGCTGGCTGGTCGTAGCAAAGTTCAGAACAAAGTTGGTACATTGAATTGAATTAAAGCAAATTTCGCACATATCAAAATGCAAAGAATAAATTATTTTTAAGTAGCTGAAAAGCTAAAAATAAAACACATTTTTGTTATTGTTTTTGTTTCTTTTTCTTCTTTTTTTTTTGTGTTGTTCTTTTGATTCTTAGCATTTTGTTTGTTTTTGATAAGCCGCCAGCGTCAACGATCAAAACCTAAAAATAACGCACCGAGTTAGGCTGACTGTAAAACAAAGATAGATAGAGACAGAGAGAGACGGAGAGAGGCAAAAAGAGAAAGAAATAAGAGCAAGCCAGAATTAAAGGTCAAGCTTAAGTAAAGCACTTGCTTTATCACTCTCGGAGCCTCTTTTGCCCTCTCTCTCTCTCTCTCTGTCTCTCATGCATCGAGGCTTGCCGAAATCATAGAATGCAGCAAGCTGAGTCGACTTTAAAATACTCTATATTGCATACCAAAGATACTAAAATTTAATTTGAATTGCCTATAACCCGTAAAAGTTTTAAAATATAAGAACTCGTGAGAATGTACAAGAGGATTAACTTTTGGGTGTATACCTGCGTGTGCCAATTAGAGATTACTATAGAAGAGGATTTTAATTTGCTGTTCTATAACCAAAAATTATGAAAAGCCAACCATATAATTGCTAATCTAATTTTGTAAACTATTTCTTTTGAACAAAGTTTTAGTAAATTGATTTCTTCGATTGAAAGAACATTATATGTGTGCATATGCCCACAACCAACTATTGGACACGGGGTATCAAAAATGGGGAAAAGTAGAGCAAAGATTTACCGTTGACTGTCAACGCAAGCTGACAGTGCGACTCACCGACCGACTGGCCGACCGAACGGGGCGGACAAGTCAAAAGCTCTAATGACATGTGGAAAGAACAAATTAAGACGACGCGTCGGCTTAGATTTCCCGTTTATTAGATATTACCTTAAGCAACTTAACAAATTGTTAATTATTTCTACTTACCACTATCCTCTTCTCTATCTCTCCCTCTCACTCTCGTTTCTTTGCCTGTTGGCTACAGGAGGAATGAATCGAGCATAACAAATGTAAACGAAACAATTGCCGCAGATTTGTAACGCATTACTAAACTTGCAACAACAAAAACAATAACAAAACCATAAAAAAAAAACACAGCACAACAAACCAAGTGAGAGAACTGCAACAACATTAAACACACAGCGGAAATAAACGAAAACAACGTTTCAGAATTCAGAACCTTCGATGTATGTATAACTGACTGAAAATCTGAAAGTAAAGCCCCCGTGTACCGACATCGACCAAGGCAAACAAAAGACTGAGCCAGAGTTGGAAATTTTTATTGGAAGTTTTGTTGTTGTTGCGCCGCCGTCAAAAGCAACAGCAGCAGCAGCGCAGCAGCAACAGGCCGAACGAACGATCGGATCTCGTACTGGGCCGATAGCGCGCGCGCGCTCTAACCCAGTTGGACTGTTGATGTCAGGGGGTCGGCGGTTCATGCATGAAAATTTCCATTTTCACTTGACAAAATGAATTTTTCTTCTTTTATTAAAAAGGACTTTGGTCTTCCCTGTGTGCTTGTGCTGCAAAGTTAAAAACTTGAAGGGCAGAGCTTGCATACTGTGGAGAAATGAGAAGAAGGGATCCAGCATGCTCCTGCACATTTCCGACTGGGTTACATGGCGTACGTGTATATATGTATGTATGTGTGGGTGTAGTTGTTGCTGCACAGAACCACGACACAGCAGCAGAGCATTTACTGCAATAACAACAGTAACGGGGCAATTGCTGGCAGTACAACAACAAAAACAGCAAAAAAAAAAGGGAAAGGGCGCAGAGAGAGAGATAGAGAAAGAATATATTGGATTGTCGCGTCTCTCAGAAAAGGTTTGTCTGTCTCAATGCCAAATTATGGTTGTTTTTTTTTTTTTTTTCTTTACTTTTTGGACAACAGTTAAACCAAAAATTGATATAATCAAAACAATCAAACGCAAGTGCTATGCCAAAGCAGATGGATGTAAAACGTTGAATTCATACTTTGAAAAATAGATTTCATTTGGAAACTGCATTACGACATGCAAATTCAGGTTACATCAAATGTAAACTAAGCTATCTCTTGATCTTATCTTTTAGAAGATTGCTTTTCGTTTTACTAAATTAATTGTATATCATGCTAGTTGATGCTCTCTGCATTTAAAATATTCCTGTTTCTAGCTATTTTCGAGCATCTATATAACAGTTTATCAATATTTCTACCCAAAGTCACAAAAAAAAAAAAAAAAAAAAAAAACAGAAATTAATATATAAAAGTTCTCAAAGGTTTCAGAAACTAGCGTTTTCGGCATGACAGTGAGATAGGAACCTTTCCTGAACCGATATAATTAAAAGTTGTTAAACGCCAAATTTGAGACATTTTTAAACGAAATGTTATACGTATGTATGTACATATGTAACTTGTTTGGACGTGATTTGACCGAAGAAACAAAATCAGGTTTTACAATAGTTGGTAAGGTGTAACAACTTATTACCATATGTTGATGTCCAGGGGAAAGGGGAAGGAGGTAAGCATTAATAAAGTCATCAAAGAAGAGAAAAAAAGAAAATCTGGTCATCAGCCGACACTATTTGCTGAGAGCCTTGTGCGCTTTTAATAAGGTAAAAATGGCATTGGCCAATGCCAGGTGCCGTTATAACCATAGCCAATGACCAATGCAATGAGCCAGCAAATGATGACGATGACGATGATGATGATGATGATGATGATGGAGAGAGAATGAGAATGTGATGATGATGAAAAGCGCGCGGAAATGCCATAGAAAATTGCTTAATGAACCGTTTCGCATTTGCTCCAAATGGCAGTGGTTCTGCCAACCAGTCCATAGATCAGAGAATCATTCAGCACAAACAGCTAGCAAGGCAAGCCAAGTTAGCCAACCAACAACTAGGCAGTCAGTCCATCAGTAGCTTCTCTCCTGTTGACCAAGTTCAATGCCATTAAGCAATCTGCTTGCGCTGACTGCTAAACATTTCCACCAACCATTTTCAGATGCAACACAAAAACAGATTTTCGGGGACAGGTTAACACCAACAAAATGGCCAAATGGCGGGCCAGAGCAGGGGCCAGAAAAATGGTCATAAAAACAGATAAAAATAAATAAACAACGGACGAGCATTGGAGCAAAAACACAAACAAACTGACACACACACACACACATAAACCTATGGATGAGAGAGATGGAATATTTATTGCGTAGGAAAACACTCGTAAAAAAAAACTGCATTTTCACAGAATTTAGTGGAAACGGTTTTTTTTTCTTCTCTTGTTTATTATACCCAGTACTTATATGGCAACAAAGAAAGGGTATATTCAGGACAGGCAAAGAGAAAAATGATTCCCTTTCTTAGCCCACCATCACCACATTTGTCCTCTCATATGTCTGGGTACAGGCTACAGAGTGTCTTAAAGTCGTTGCCACAGAGCAAAGCACGTAGTTGGAGCAATTTTTTTATTATTTTTTTTTTTTTTGTTTGCGCAGGCGGCAACTAAAGCCAAAACTTGTGCACTTTAAATTGCATGACCAGGTGTATTGGGGATAGTGGTGGAATTGCAAGAGAAGAATGTGGGGGAATGGAGATGCCTCAGTCCAGCCGGGCTAGTCCATTTCCATGATGGTTGGAAAGAAGTTTAATGGTTGGCGGAAAACTTTAAGATGAGATTGCAGTCAAATTGTAAGCGGCGGTGGCGGTGGCCAGTGGGTAACGAAAAAAAAACCCAAATGATAGAGAAAATAAGACATTGAGAGGTGGATGATGCCTCAATCAACAAGAAAAAAAGACAAAAACTGTTAGACAGAAATGGAAAAACTGTTTCAAGAGCATTAAAATTAAATTTACTTTAAGCCACAAAACAATCTTCATTTTCATACTTCAAACAATTTTTAAGATGACAGATAATGTTAATAAGATCTACTTTTTAATCGGTTCTTCTGTCTGACCTAGACAACTCTATGAGAACTCTTTTTTGATCTAAAATACTAGTTCCAAGATTATCTACAATTGAATCGTTATCTATTTTGTAAGGACATTCTCTGTTTTTCTTGGTAATTCAAAGTCAATTAACGTAATTTGAGATTTTTAAGATCAATTTTTGAATAACTTAGCGCTATTAGACAACAATTGAACAATTTAATTTCGCCATCATTTGATTGTGCAATTGTATTTAACGATTCTCTCGCTCAAGTTGTTTCTCCTTTTTGTATTGGTGTATGTATATAAACTGAATATAGTATTGGGTTTCATTTATTCAGCATAAAAATTTATACGACTTACACACATTTCAAATACGCCAAAACCCCATCCCCCCCCACCCAACCAGGTGGTACCTGGCTAACTGCATACACAAACAAAAGTACGAAATGTACTTTCAATAAACTTTTTCATTGGGGAAATAAAAAAAAAACTCACCCACCAAATGCAAGCACACAAATTCAACTTCAAACTAAAAGTTTTTAATATGCGTCGTCGTCGTTGTGTTGACTCACCTGTGAAATAGAATAAACAAATAGGTAACATTAAAAATTATGTTTAACCACGACAATAAAATAGCTAATAAAAATAATAAATAAAATGATATGTAAACAAAAACAAAAAAAAAATAAAATATACACAAATTATATACATTGTCCAATAATTGTTATTATTTCGTTTTAAATTTAAGTCACGTCTACTAGTAGAGTCTTTTATTTTTCGTACACGTGCTAGCTAAAATGGAGACAAAACTAATTAGCTAATTAATTAGTAAGAGAGCAACAACAATGAAAGAAAAACAAAAAAAAAAAAAACGAAAGGAGGTGAAAAGTAAACGGAAAAAACTAGCAACAGAAATGAAGGCTACAAGAACTCATGTGTGTCTATGTGTGTGTGTGTGTGAGTTTTGCGGGGGGTGCAACAAAACTTTTGCGTAATAAGCTTAGTTTTGCATACCCGGAGAATTGAAGGAAGGTTCTGTACATATCTACAGGATAATATTTTATATCTCTCTCTCTCTCTCGTTCTTCCCCTCTCTCTCTCTCTATATGAATGCTCACGTTTGATATTTTATATATTTTTATTTCCCCATTTTTATTTGCAAACATTTAACTTGTCATTTCCTAGCATATTTCCCGTTCCCTCTCTTCCTCGTCCTCGCCCCCTTTCTCTCGCTTTTTCTATGTTCTTTTTGTCCAGGCTATATTTTTTATGGCTTTGCTGTGCTTTGACTTTTTAATTAATGAAACATTTTTTTTTTTTTTTTTACATATATAGCCCAGAGTCGAGACAGTGGCCGAAAAATAAAGTGTATGAGTCAGTCACGTGACTTTTGCTGACAGGCTCATAAAAACAAAAAAAAAAAAAAGGAATACATCTGAAGAAGATATATGTATGTATGTATACTGGCGCCGTGTATGATTCATGTCTCTCTCTCTCTCTCTATTGGTTTCTGTATCATATTTCAGTTATGCAGAAAAATATGAAATTTCATATCGTAAACATATAAAAAGTGTTGTCGTCCTTGACTGCCCACAATGAGTGAGCAAGAAACGGGCAACAAAAAACCGTATTAAACCATTTTACTAGCTACCATAAAGCTGATCACTTTACTTGCACTTTTCTCCTGCCAGTTTTTGACCTATCTTCATTTAATATTCATTTCCTTAATTTTATTGAAATGAAGGTAAGAAGGTAAGACTTAACGAACTATAAAACCTGCAAGGTCAAAGTATCTCTTTGCAAAAAGGGTATAAAAAAAGGATTGAAATTAGAACAACTTTTAAGTATAAAATTTAAATTTTTTTAACATTGCCAAAAAATTGAATTATGGAGATTTTATGCACTTCGCTCATGTCACACTCTGTGTGTGTGTGTGTGTGTTTGCTTAGGCAAAGTTAACTTTTTTTTGGGAAATGTTAGCCCACCTATCACCCTATTGACACACACACACACACACACACACACACTCCCCTAGGACATAAAGGACATTTTGCGTGCACGCTTACCTCAACAAGGACTCCCTTGTGGCGCTTTGATAACTTCCAACTTCAACTTCAACCAACATACGATAGAGAGAGAGAGAGGGGGGTTAGTATAGGGCAACTCGGTCACGGCACAGCGATTGGCACAAACTAATTGGCCAAAAAAAAAACACTCTCTCACTGATACATACACACACACACACACATATATATATATATATATACATACACACATACACTTCTTTCACAGCAACAAGAACAACAACAATAAAAACAACAAAAAAAAATTGAGAGTTTTAAAGTGTCTTAATATAAAATTTTCCTTTTGATTTTCTATTTTTTTTTTGTCGCTTTAATTTTTTTGCTGTACGATGGAAATTCCGAAAATTTTAGATATATAATTTATCTTTGGTTATTTTGTTGTTGCTGTTGTTGTTAAATGGGTTTTGGATGGAACTTGTGAATAAACGAAATTGCAAAACGAAACATTAGTTTCGTAAGTTAATTTTTGGAAAACATACTGATATATTTTATTGCTTTGAATTAAAAAGTAAAATTGTATTGTCAAGAAATTTCAATCGGAGCCTACTACTGCTGCCAAGATACACAAAATGAGAGTGAGAGCGAGACAGGAAGAGAGACAGAGAGAGGGAGAGAGGGAGAGAGAGAGAATTTAATACTTATTAGTTTTCTGTTTCAGTTAGACCGAAGCCAAGTGAGTCTGTCAGTCAACCTGTCTGACTGTCTGTCAGTCAGTCAGTCAGTCTGCCTGTCTGTCTGTCCTACTGTCCGTTTGTCTGGCTCTTGTTACCTTCATTTCTGCCTTTCCCTGCCCCCCAACCCCCACACTTTGTCAGCTTAATGATGCAAACCAAAATGCAAAACCACCAAACAATCAAGTTGGCAATTTTCAAACCGAAATGAATGTTGAAATACTTGGGCTTTAACTGTTATTTCGTGCATACGTGCACAAATAACCGTTATAATACTGTTAAAATGGCAGAGAGAGATACAGAGAGAGAGAGAGAGAGAGAGAGAGAGAGAGGTGAACCCACATCATCATCTTCAACGCCAACTGATGAAACATAATTATGTTGAATCATTCACGTATCTGAAGGATACCCACAAAAACACAGACGAGACCCAAAATACAAGTTAAAAGGCATCAAAGAGTGGAAGAGGGACAGAGAAAAGATGGAAAAGGTCTCATCTCATCCGAGTGTGTGTGTGTGTGTGTTGTTGGTGTTGCTATTGTTGAAGCTTTGTAGGTGGCAAATGAAAGAGATTCGAAGTAAAGTGGAATGAAAACGAAATGAATCGCGGTTTTTTTTTTTTTGTTGTTGTTGTTGTATGAGAATGAAATGAGGACAACTAGCAAAGGGAAGACGCAAGAGCAGAAACGTGTCGTATACATAAAAAACAAGCAGGTATTGAAACTTTTCTAACAATAGCTTACTTAGGCAACTGTATGAATGAAAACCATAAGAAGTAACATTTATCCAAGCGGATATCCATACGCCACCAGAGACATTCTCCCAAACTCCCAAATGAATCGTTGTACTCCTACACACAGGATTAAATTCATTCAGAAATCAAAGCCCCAGCCCCTTAGGGCTTAGCACTTGTGTTCAAATTGAACAAATTAACTCTCCAGTTAGAAAAACGTAAAATGTTTCAAGCTATTGCCAGGTTTATTTAGATTTAGTTAGAACAAGCTTGTTACTAAATCAGAATTCATGCGTTTATCTAAGGTCTGGCCATCTATCTACCTATTCAAAAAGTTGATTAAATTCTTGAAAAAGCCAAAACGTAGCTTCACCTTTAGCTTACGTTCAGGCCAATGCGTGAGCCCAAGGGTATGCAAGAGTTCTTAGATATGAAGTAAATTGGCTTTTAAGTGAAATTAAGGCACAAACAAAATGGGATTTAAGGGCTCTCTGGTTTTTATTTTCTCGGTTTTTTTTGTTGCTGCTGTTTTCATGGTGCACATAATTAAGATAAGAAATATTCCTGACTGAGGAAAAATTTATGAAAAATTCCTAGCCTAAAAGCAGGCAACGGTTCTAAGGACCAAAGTAATTTAGATTGCAAGTGAAAATAATGGCAAAAGTAAACACAACAAGTTGTGCAAGTGCTTTTTCAATTTATCTTAATTTATCTTGAATAAACTTTAAGTTTCACAGAAAATTTCTTCACTTCTTCTTCACTAAGGGGTTCGAGTGGCCCAGACTTGGAACTATTATTTTTCAAGTGGTGGTATGCTTATATATTCCGCAAGCATTTTCAAAGCAATTTAAATTGCAAAAGAAAACGAATGAAAAGGAAGCACACACACACACACACACACAAAAATTCACTTGTCATGGCAAGAAAAACGAATCCTTTGGCGGAACTACAGTTAAAATAAGAATGGAAATTCATGGCAAATGTAAATAGATGGCCGCCAAACGGACACAGAGAAAAACTTGATGCGTCTTCATCTCCCCCAGCTGCGGAGAAGAGTTCAACGTCCACCATAATAATAAAGAGAGAGAAATGAAAAAAAAAAAAAAAACAAAACAACAAAAAATTGGCAAACAAAAATGCCAGACAGTAGAAGTAACAGCAGAACAAACAGGCCAAAGGCGTAACTTAAGAAACGGACGGAGGAGGAGGAGGAGGAGGAGGAGGAGGAGGAGGAGGAACCCTATCCTACTTTACCGTGTTGTAAGTGACATGAATTACGCATTAAGTGAAAAGAAACACAGCAACAAAACAAAAAATGATGATCGAGCAATCAAAATGTCATGACAAACATTTTGCTTGGCTAACCACAAAACGTTTGTATATATATATGTGTGTGTGTGTGTGTGTGTGTGTGTGACGAAGCAATCCTTCGCATGAAGGTAAACGAGACAAAGGAGAGACACTTGCCATGCGGCCTTCAAAACAACACACACACACTTACACCCAAAAAAAAACAAGGGGGGGAAAAAAAACAACCAAAATTCCAAAAATTATCCATGTGTATGCTTTACATTCCGGAAATTTCTGCTTAACTGTTGCTGGCGGGCCAACCTCTTCTGCTTCCCATGCATTTCTAAATAAAACTAATACACGTGCCTTCACATGCTCTTCACTTCGACTTCAAAGTTTAAAAACTTATTCCAAACTTATTAACGCACCTTCCGCTGGCTTTAGGTTTTTTTTTTTTAATTTATTTATTTTGTTTCATTTAATATATATTTGTTGTCTTGCTTAGTGTTTGTTCTTTTGTGTTTTTTTTTTTTTGAATGTTACTTTAACTTGCGTTGGTTCGTAACTTTTAGCTCGTAACTCGTTAAGTAAAATAATGAAGGACACATGCGTTGTGTCCGCCACAGTTCCGTCCTGTTGGAAAACTCAGCGCGTACTGAGCCTGCTTTGTTGGTTGTTTCTTGTTGGCTGGCAGTCGTTAGGTTGAAGAGATGTTGTTGATGATGATTTGATGATGATGATGATGTTGTTGGGGACAGACTAAGGCCATGCGGAGACAGGTTTTTTCTCTGCGTTTTTCGCCAGCAGCAGCAACAGCAACAGCAACAACAACAATAAATTCAATACAGTTACAAGTCCTGAGTAAACAGCTGATCTGTTAGCCGGTTTTTGTTGTTCGATTTCGTTGGATATTTGTGCAACAACAAGTGAAGCGAAATCACAAAGAGCAAATGAGCGAGAGAGAGAGAGAGAGAGAGAGAGAAAAAGCTAGAGAAAAAGGAAAAGCTATTCTCTCTATTGTACACGCTACGAAAAACTATAGAAATAATAAATCATATTTTTATTTTCAAAACAGCTGATCAAGAAAACGAAACAAAATTGTTGAAGATATTTAAAATGGCGAATAAAGTAATTAACACTATGAAAACTTTTTATTATAATACATGAAAAAACGTTTTATTCATCTTTCTTTTTCAAAAGAAATAAATTTGACGGCTTTGAAACTTGTTAAAGTTGACATTTTTTTCAAAATATCCTTGATAGTTAATAGATTTCAATATCTAGCATCTCTTAGCTAATTTCTAAAAGAGTATTGATAATTCTTTTGCGAATAGAATATGTTATCTATGCTAAAGCTATTTTACGCCCCAAGATTTGCTTAGATAATCATCATAATTGTTTTTAAAAAAAATGACAATCTCAAGAGCTTTGAAAACTATATTATGATTAAGAAAAACTCCAACTGGACCAACTTTTGCCATATTTGACATTTATTAATCTCTAACTGACAGAAACTTTTTCGTACCTGGCTTCAAAATGTTGTTTATTGAGTTGTGGCATCGAATTTGTGATACCCTTTGAAAAATTAATTGCTCAACTTATTAGCCAATACTTTGCTATTCACCAATCAATTTTAATTGCAACTTAAAACTTTGTGTAATGACTTGAGTTAGTTTTTTCACTAAAATGCAATTTTCTTAGAATTTTAAATCATTCATGCTTGTACTCGTATACCCATTTGCAGGGTATGTGAAAGCTTTTCCATTAGCTTTTATCTATCCTTCTCTCTTCTGGAGAGTTTAGTTGAATTCGCTGCAAAACTTTCGCTATTTCTCTCTTTTTAGTCTCTCTCCTTCTCTCTCTCTCTGTCTCTCTCGCTCTGGCTGCCAATCGAATTGGAACAATTTGTTTGTACCTGCGCAAAGGGAGAAAAGGACGAAGCCTTTCTGGCCGTATCCCTTTTGTTCTCCGCCTTTTCAACTACTATTCAACTACTTCTACTAACTACACTTCCACTCACTCCAGAAATTATACTTGTCAAACTGTTTTCAACTCTTAAATTTGAGGCGTGCCCCCAATTTGGTAAGGCGATAGTAGCACGCGGTGCCAGAGGGGGCGGGAGGGGTTGCAACCACAATAGGGAGGAACTGAGCTTAGCTGTAGTAGCAGTAGAGGGAACAAAGCAACTTACACTTGACCGCAAGCTCGGCGGGGCACCAGCGCCGGGTACCATGTGGCGTATGAGTAACCTATGATAAATAATTATTCAGCAAGTGTGAACTAACAGCAGACATGGGCAAAAGATTCTCTCAAGAATAATTAAGCATAACCGGGAAAGTCAAACGCCCACTTAGGCACGCCCCATAAGAAGAAGGAGTCAGTCAGTCAGGCGTTCAGGCCGTCAGCTAATATAACTCATACGCCTAGTGGAAGTCGTTGCTATAATGAGGTTAAGTGAGTTATGATTATTTCACATTCCCAAGGGAGAGTCAGAGTCAGTAAGAGAGAGAGAGAGAGTGTGCTGCTTTTTCTTTTCCTTTCTGTTTTTTTTTTGTAGTCACATGTGTGTCCTAGCGTAAATTTATGAGGAGGTCCTAGCCAAAAACAACAACATACAAAACAAATTAGTTCTGTGACATTTTTATTGCCAGAAAGTTTTATTTTTGCTGTGGCTTTTTTTTTTTTGTTGTTTTGGAGCAATGGCCGCTGGGTCCGCATTTTCTTGCCAGCAGGTTAATGAACCCATTTTCTTTCGCTTTAAAATTCAATTTTTTTAAATATTTAGTTCTTTAGGATTTGGCTGTCGAATCGTTTAGGTAGCGAAAACCATCTGCCTGGCTTCGCATGGATATTTCCATGCCTCATTAGCCAAGAGACATAATTATAAACGATTCTAGTAACAACGTGGCAACAAGCGAAAGCAAATGACCTTAAGTTGAATGTCCTTTTTCGGTGAACTTTGACAGAGACTTTCGCTTTTTACATTAACTCTAACATAATTCTACCCTTTAGTCATGGGGTGAAAGGTCGTCAGCATATATGTATATTCGTGTTCAGTCATGTTGATGAGGCAATTGGACTTAGATGGGAATGTTTTTTAATTCCATTCAAATGGCTTATATCAAATGCAAAAGTAAATCTTAATGAATGAAATATTGGTCGTTAGATGGCGCCATGGTGTTTAAGATCTTTCTTGTGCCTATTTTAATGAGTTTTCTTAGCTAAAAGGTATCACAAAGTCGTCTCAATATACACTGCGCTGCTTGTTTTTTCTTTCGTTTTTTTTTTGTTTTTGACTAGAAGCTTTCCTCTTTCTTTGTTTGGGTTTGGGGAGAAGGATGAAGAGCTGGAGAGGGAACCCAAAACAGGGCAGACAGACAAATTGTAAATAGCATCATGTATGCGTGTACATCCGTTGGCCATGTGTGTGTGCGTGTGTGTGTGTGTGTGTGTGTGTGTGTGTGTGTTTTGACTGGCCTCTCAGGGAGCAAACGAACGATTGTTGAACTTTTCTTGTTGATTCTAGTGCGGTATTTTGGGCAGCTTTAACTCAATGTTCCATCTAAAATACTTACATTTGATTTTTTTTTTTTTGATTTTAGGTCGGGTTTTTTCTCTTGATTGAACCAATACAAGAAAAGAAAAGAAAAACCAAATACAGAACTTTTCAATTTGGACATGTCTAGACAGTGAAGCATAATAATGCCCAACAGCAAAGATTAACTAAGCAAATACGAATTTATATTCAAGGCAGAGTTTGGCAAAAAAAAAAAAAAATTGGTTTCAATGTGTGTGACGCTGGGTGAAACAACAAGAAGTAAAGACATTCTGGCTCCCTATGGACTGACTAGAGGAGGAACTAAGATTGTTGAGCCCCAAAAAAATGTGCACTGGAGGTTCGATGCTTCAACATATTATGTCGGCCGATGATTTCCAACTCACTCTGCCGTCAGTTTATTTCCGCTCGAGCTCGGAAAGACACTTTAGTCAAGAACATTATCAATACATATCAGTTTCCAGCAAAGCCTCTAAACAAACATTTTGAACATTTTGAGAAGCGGTTTAAAATAAACGAGAAACTTTAACCGTCAGGTTTGAAATCTATGGTCACACTAACGCCGCCACCTACGTAATTTTCGACTAGCGATGGCGCCACTCACAAAAAACATAGAGCGCCATCTAGCGTTCATGCAGACTAAAAGCTTTCAAACGTTCAAATTCAATTTAAAATTAGCTAGAAAGTAAAACTGAAAATAAAACTTAAAAATACATATAGAATATTTTTTTTGTATGTTTTGTCTCATAAGCAACAAATTTGTTGGTTTCTTTTGTTTTTAGCAACAACAACAATAATAACAACAATTAAGATTAATAAACATTTAATGCACTTTCGAATTTCAAATTTTATTAGTTTAGGTTAAACGCATATTCATGGATGGGATTGGTCCCGCTAGGCGGTTTAGGACGAGACGCTGAAATTGTAGAAAACTAAATCAAAGTAACTAAAAACAAAATGATAAATAACAAAAAAAAAAAAAAAACGCAAGGCAAGCAATAAACCGAAAAACAAAAAAAAACGACAAAATGATTGAAAATAAAATTACTAGCAAAACGTTTTCGTTTTCTTTTTAACATTTTATTAAGTATAATAATATTAATATTTTCGCTGTGGTTTTCGTTGTAAAAAAAAAAGATTAAAAAAAAAATGATCGATATATAGAACTATATTAAGGAAATTGTTTATAACTTAAACTCTTAAATTTTGAGCTGAAAATATACAAAGAGAAAGAGAGAGAGATTTTTGTTTTCGTTTAAATATAATTGGTTAATGATAAATGAAATATTCGTTGTATTTTGGGTCGTCAGGAGTGTTTTTTTTGTTTGCATTTGTATTTTTTTTTTTTTCGTTGTCTGGTAAATGTGCTTAAACATTATTTAATGAATTAATTAATTAAAGAACATAATTAAGTAAAAATCATTGGCACAAGTTGCAGTCAAAAAAACAAACAAGAAGAAAAATATTTAATAATATGATTAACAATTAGAAAAGGAAATAAAAACATGGGTGAGAAAAAAAAAAAACTGGTTAAAGAACTTGCCAAGGTTAGTTGAAGACAAAAAAATAAAAAAAAAACATTATGCTGATGTGCTTAAATATAAAGTTTTTTTAGATTATGTATATAAATGTTCAAAAAAAAAATACAATACTTTTGGTATAATTTAAACTAAAATACAAATCATATATATATATATATATATGTACATAAATTGAAATATGCATATACATATATGTAAGTATGTAAATATAAGTGCACTTTGTGGCCATTAAACAATCAATTTGCTGTTTTCTCTCCTCATTTTCATCTTGGTTGATTTTTTTTCATCTTTCTCTTTTTATAATAACAACAACAATATGGGTGTGTGTGTGTGTGTGAGTGTGTGTGTCTGTGTATAACAACAACAATCAGTTGAGAGCAATTGCTATAATGATAATCACACCAATTACGATCAAACATAAAGTGAGCAAATCATTGGGTGTAATCAGGCCCACTGTGCAGGCGACAAGTACGTGCTCAAGTGTTGTCAAACCACTGCCAAGATGTACGGCAGCAGCAGCAGCAGCTCCTCCTCCCGCTGCCAATTGTTGTTGTTGTTGTTGTTGTGATAATGACACCAGACGCTGTTCCCCAAATACAGACAAAGCCTTCCTACTGGTTGTGGGCTGTTCCTGCTCCTCCTGCTTTTGCTCCTGCTTGTGCTTCTGCTTTGCATCTGAATTAGTCTTTTGCTTCATAACCGGAAGTCCTTGGCGACATCGAACATCGTTGTTCGCTTCATTGGCTTCTTTTTCATCTTGATTACTCGCTAAAGTATCATTAATCGATATATGATCATTGGTTTTGATATCATCATCAGTAACCGCTGCTGCTGTTGCTGTTGCTGTTGCTGCTTCTTGCACTGATTCCGTTTCTTCATTCTGTTCTACTTTGGTTTCATAATTAACTTTCAGCTCGGTTATACTTAAATTTAACTGCGGTGTCTCATACACGATGCGCGATTGCGCCACCGAATCGCATTCATCCTCATCCTCATCCTCTTCAATTAATATGGGTAACGCTTCGATTTTAATTTCGTCCCTTGATGCATCTAATGATTTTTGAACTGACCCATTGGCCAAATTGTAAACTTCTTGACTTAATGTCAATGTCTCTTGGGTATTTAGATCTAGATCTTCTATAAAACTATTGAGTAAATTGGCTACCTTTTCGTATTTTCGAGATTTATGATCATCATTATGATACTCATTATCTTCTTCTCTTAAACTCTCGTAGAGTTCTTCTGCTGTGGGTAAAGGAGGAAATTCGACTTCTACAATTTTACTTTGCTCACTACTCTCATCATCATCATCATCATCGACTTCATCATTATCGACTTCATCATCAGTTGTGGCTATGGCTATCTCATTTACATAATGCTCTTTAATCTCAAAGCGACTATTATACGATGTTTGCAATTGAAGGGAAGCATTTGATTGACTATTCAATGGAAAATCGGTTAAACTAACATTACCCGAATCGGGATTAGAAGAGATTTCCTCTAAAGAACTCAATGAATCGCAATGGGTAACAGCAGCAGTTGTTGTTGGTGTTGTTGTTGGAGTTGTTGTTGTTGACTCTGATTCGACTACAATGCGTACTTTACTATTATAGATGCGATTAAAGTTGGGTGATAATTTCAATTCCAGTTGACAATCATCTTGCTCTAATATAGTTTCTAGCTTACAATTATCATTAGTATTTGTATTGGTATTCGTATTGATTGACAAGCTGGTAGTATCAATTAAATTTGGTTGAATAGCATTAGCATTAGATGGAAGAGGAGTATGGAGAAGGGTTTCATTATTATTATTATTATTATTATTATTATTAGTAGTAGTAATGGTAGCAGCATTGGCAACATTGGCGGTACAAGGCGGCGGTTTCAGGGTAGCGCCTTTACCTGTTGTTGTTGTTGTTGTTGGCAAATGATGACGTTTCGGTTTCTCTTCAATGCCAAATATGGCAGCCAATTCTTCACTAGAATTATATTGCGATGGCGATGATGATGCTTCAGATGATGATGATGATGCTGCTGCTGCTGCTGCTCCTGTTTTAATTCCCTTTCTCTCACTTTTCGGTGTCAATTGCAGGGGAGGGGAAGAAGCTGGCTCCATTTTGGCCGCAGTTTGATCTTCAATTGAATCGAAATTGTTGGTGGTGCTATTACTGGTGGTTGTGGTTATAGTGCTTATTGTGGTTTGATTTGGCGTTGTCTCTTTATCGTAAGATGTGGTGCTAAAGGTTTTAATTGGATCTGAAGTGCTTGGTACTTGATAATCGCTGCTTTGTGATTTAATATAATCACTCGATGAATATGGATTAAAGGAGGTTATGCTCGAGGACATGGGACGACTGGCATTTGAGGGGCTTGACGATGATTTGGCCAAACAATCGCTGCTCGAACTAAATGAACTGGCGGTGGTGCTCACATTATTTGGACCACTGCCACTGCCACTCCCACTTCCACTGCCACTTCCACTTGTCATGCTTGGTGCTGTAGTGCGTTGATCATCGGTAGATATGGATGAGCTGTTGCCTGTTGTTCTTGTTGTTTGTTGACTCTTTGCTTGACGTTCACATTCTTGCATTATGTGATCAATCTCCTCGAGTGTTGTACGGTCAACAATTGCCCCACTTATGCCACCGCCTACTACTCCTCCTAATCCCACTGCTTCTGCACTTGTAATCTCTGCAACGGTATAAACATTATTGGCATCATTTGATGGTGCTTGTCTATTGCTCTGGACTGCATCTTTACAGGCTGTTGTTGTTGTTGTTGTTGTTGTTGCTGGCAGATTATCATAGTCCGGATTATTGGCCAATTCGCTCAATTGTCGCATACAACGTCGGGCAATAACCTCTATTTTATCCGATTGTATGGGATCCAGTTTCTTGATTAGATTCGGCATTACCAATTGCTGCTGATCCTGCGCCATAGTTGTCGGCTGCTTAACCTGAACTGCCTCATGGACTACAACCGGCGGTTCCGTGGTCACAATGTCTTTAAGGATCTTCTCACACACCGCATTCGCTGCCTCGGATACCTCATCGATGGCTCGTATTAGTTTACCCTCCTTGTGAAGTTTACGCGACGGCATCTCCTGCTGCTGTTGATGATGATGATGATGATGATGGTATTCCTTGTTTTCATTGGCATCGGGCAGTGTGTCTAGCAACATTTGGCCACATCTCTTGGCCGCCTCAGATACCGCCTCAATCTGTTCGAGATCCTCTTCTAGCTTCTGCTGTTCGGCATTCAATTTGGGTCTGGCCGCCGTTATAAGAGCCTCCTTGCGCAGCTCATTCAATTCCTGACTCAATTTAATGCTACTTGCCTGAGCATCTTGAGCAATCTTATTCAAGGCATCCTCCAGAATTGGTTCGGGTGTTAGACTTTTGCGTGGTGCTGGCACTGGTTGATAGGCCGCCGCCATCTTTGCGTTTGGTTCATCTTTGGCCAAACGTTCTGGCAACTGAGCAATGGCACCGCCCAGACTGGGATGACGGAAGGGCACCTTCTTTACCATATTCAATTCCTCCTCCTGGGCCTTGAGTTTCCTCAGTAAATCCAATGTGGCCGGTATATCACTTGTTTGCTGAAGATTTGTCATGCTGCCTGCCCTCTCAATGTTGCGACTCAATTCCATGTAGCTACTCAAATCTCCCCCAGACGGTTTGGCCGCATCTCTCTGTATCAAATTGTATATATTGGCCGATTGAGTGCGTATGGCTCGCTGTTTCTTTTGCATGGGATAATTGAATGTGGATTTGGGACCCGGCGGATCTTTACGCAATGCACGCACAGCCAAATCATCTTTAACTATATCGGGTGAACCGCTTTTCTTTGGCTTCTGCTTAAGGACATGCGGCAATCCCTCCACATGCAAATAGTCCGATTGAGGAGCTGGTACTATGGGACCCAGAGGTATGCCAAAAGGCAATTGCTTCTCCACCGCCGAACGATTGTGTAAATTGGCCAATTGTAGATTCCTATAAGCCACATCATCGCGAATGGGATCTGGTTCACCAGCCGGTGAATCACCATCATCATCATAATCATCGGCATGGGCCAAAGCAAACTTTTCAAAGTCACTGGGCGTTGGTACACGCACTGGTTTCTCATTAACAACTGTTCCCGCTCCCACTCCCACTCCCACTCCCACTCCCATTCCCACTTGATCCTCTTTGGGTTCAATAAGTCCCAGAGATTTATAGATGGCCTCCAATTCATTGATGGCCTCCTCCAAATTGGCTGGCTTTTTGCGTGGAAAATATATGGGTGCTGCAGTTGGAAGACTTTGTTTGCGTTCATTATTATAGATCTGTTGTGATGGTTGCTTCTGTTGATGTTGTTCTCGCTTTTCGGCAATATACTCCTCATATTTATCACCAGATCTTCGTTGCTGTTGCTGGGGCATTGAATTGGTTTTGTGACGTATTTCCACATAGTTTTCGGCACGATTTGCATCATTTGGATTCGGTTTGATGTGTAAGCTACCGCATATAACATTATCCTGACTGGCACTATTGCTGTTTGTTATTCTTTTTGGTTTTTGCACTTCGGAATACATGGGCATTGCATTGCAGTTAGCATAATCACTTAATCTCGAACTGGATATTGAACGTGGCTTGGCAATGGTTATGGGTGCAGCTGGTTGTGGACCTGATGGACCTGCCAATCCACTTTTTGATGTCCTCAATATGCCACTGGATGCTGGAATCTCATCCTTGTGGCTCATACGCTCCATATCCATCATGTGTATGGGCTTACGAGATCGTGGCGTGGCATCGGCTATATAATGAAAATCAATGCCATTCGGCAACGATTGTTTACCCAATTGAGCTTTACGTTCCGATCTGGTAATAAATCGTCGATGACAACCCCCAGTCGGAGCACTCACTATCGATGAGGTCTGACTGGCTGGCTGCGAGTTAAGCGAGTGCACCGATTGATAATGCGGTGGCTGCCAAATGCGATCATCGGACACACATCGGCCACCACCGCCATGATCGAATGAATACATCGAAACGGGTCTTAAATCCCCCGAACTTGAACCCATCTGTGTGGGCACACGCCGCAGAGGATCTCTCGGTGGCGGCGGCGGTGGCAATGGCTTACTATGCATGCGTCCATTGATATTCTGTAAATGTATATGACTATCGTAGCTAATGCTACGCTTATTATCATTTTGCATGGAATTTTGCAAGGGCTTAGTCGTCGTCGTCGTCGTCATCGTCGTCGGTTGCCACTGCACATAGCCCCCGGAGAACTGTGGCTGTGGCTGATAGATAGACAACGGCAGGGGTTGAGTCTTGTAGCGTTGCTGCAGCTGCTGCTGGGGTGGCAATTGATTGGTGGGTATACCACCATGACTTTGTTCACCATCGCGGGATAAACGTTTGTAGTAACGCTCATTGCGGGCCGCACGACTGCGACGACTTTGGGCCGATGTCGAGCCTATTGATCCACCCGGCGGCATTAGGGCCTGTCCACCACTGTGTATGCTCTCATCGCTGCGGTATTTGGAAAAGGTTGAAGAGTTTAAAGAAATCATTTCCTCCTCACTAGAACGTTCACCATTTGCTCCGCCACCAGCCCTATGAATTGATCGGGATTTATGTTGGGTGGAAGTGGGCGGCATTAGCATTCGTCTGTCTAAGGAGTTGCTAGAACGTTGCTGATAATAACCTGGTTGATTTTGATAATATGGCTCGTGTTGTTGTTGTTGTTGTGGTGATGGCTCCACCATTTCTAATGGTAAAAAGAACTCATTCTCCACTTGTTGCTCCACCATTCGTGTGGGCATCACAATGTGATCGAAAGCCATTTGTTGCCTTTGACTGGACGCATTGTTCGAGCTGCGTGAGTTTTTACTCTGTTTCGTTTTGGTTTTATTGCCAGCACTTTGTCGCTGATTTGGCTGAAAGCCCGCCTTACGATCCTCCTCACTGGATGAGGCAGATATTTCAGCTTCCTTTTTCTTATTATTATTACGAAATAGTCGTCCAAATGACCATTTCTGTTTGCTAGTCAACTGTTGATGCGAGCCGCCCAGATTCTGTTGCTGCTGCTGCTGCTGCTGCTGTTGGTGATGATGATGATGATTGCTCCTTAAACGATCCATCTCGTGATCCACGTGTTGCTCCTGTTCGTTGTGTATATCTGCTTGAGTTGTTGTTGTCGTTATAATTTTAGTATCCTTCTCTTCGTCGTTGAGCTGTAGCTCTTTGGGCAATGGCAATTGGGGCCGCCAACTGGTCTGAACAGTCTACAAGAAACACAAAAAAAAAAAAAAAAGAGGCAAAAGGCAAACGATTAGTTATTTCCATAGAAATCTTCAATAGGCAGCGCGAATTCAAGTCAAGTTTTGTGTAAACATTCATTTTATTTAATTTTAATGGCTGGTCTCTTTGTGATAAGATTTTCATTGTAGTACGACACACGACCCTGAGATAAGTTGAGACCTTTTTAATGGCCTCACGTCGACGTTAACATTTACATCACATCTTAGATATAGTAGATAATACATAGGTACCAAAAGACAAACTTTACTTTTTAACCAGGGTCGTTGATCGCTGCGAAAGCAACAAACTCTAAACTGATCCGTATACTTTGAGAGGTTCGTCTTCTTGTGTCTCTGTCCGTTTCTTTTTTGCCAACTCTTGCAAAATTTCTTTATCTTTTGCATTTAGCTCCCACGCTAAATATCTTCTTCACTTGACTTGTCATGTCAGCGGAAACATCTGATTACCATATCATTTTAGATATTTAGCATAATACTAATTGCTAAAAGAGAGCAAAAAATGGGAAAAAAAAAAATAAACAACGACCCAACTTAAAAAGCACACACACACACACACACACACACACACACACACACACACATAAAATGTCTCTTATCAATCAAGTTGGAGAAGAGATAAACAAATTCAAGTCCATTAGCTACTCATTGAGAAATTAAAAGCTCTCTCTATCTTACATTTCAGATTTAACTTGCTAGAGTAAGATCAACAAAGTGTTATTCCACTTATTATATTTTAAATCATCTCAAGTGAATTTGAATATTAAAATTAAATTAAACTATTCACCAGTTCAACTCAATTAAATGATAAGTTAACTTTAGATATCTTCTGCTAAAAAGTCTTATAAGGTTAACCAATTACTTATTATAAGCAAATTGAAATAAAATTTGCCATGAAGCACATATATACATATGTATATATAGATATATGTATATATGTATGTATGTTTATAAGCACTATAATCTTATCTCCTCTTTTTATATTTCTTCTTTTTTTTTTTTTTTTTTTTTTGTTGCCAATTGAAAGTGCCTATAAAAATGAAACCTAATTAATTTTTAGCCCCACCACAATTCATTTTCAATTCAGTTTTCATATATAATTTTTTTTTTTGCGGATATTATTTATACATACAAACAAAACAAAAAGAGAAAGAGAAAAAACAACTACCAAATTGCGTGTGAAATTCAATTTTTGAATTTGTTTATACCGAAAAAAGAAAAAAAAAAAAAAAATAGCTCTAAAATTGGCCGAATAATATGAGGCAAGCATAAGGCGTGGGATCGGGACGCATCATTTCCGTTAATGACGCCATAGAAAACGAAGAAGGGGCCAAACAACCAAACGACCAAAAAGACAAAAGGCTCTACACTTGTTTCAATTTTCATTTTCATTTCAATTTCAATCTGAAGACGTTCAAAAAAAAAAACTTCCCCAATATAAACAAATAGACGCATACAGAAACAATAAACGAACGGGGGAACCGGGAACTGGCAAAGAGAATGAGGCCAATAAGCATGAAGAGATTATGTATATGATGAATGATATTCGATATGCTTGGTCCAAAAGGGAAAGAGATCTCATCTACAAGGCACAAAGTGAAGATCCACTGGGCATAAACAAGCCAATTATCCTTAATTCGAATTAACATCAGATCAAATTGCCAAACAAAAACAAAAAAAAACTCATGATCTGTGAGAAATTAATCATCAAATTTAGAATCGTTTCTAAGCAATAAGAAATGCATTTCTCCCAAAAGTAAAGAGCTTCATAAGGCATTTAAAACTTATAAAAAGTTACACTACTTTCCAGAAAATACTTGTCAGAAATTTATTCCAATTACTTCTTTCACCAAGAGCATTCCCTACCAATTTTACTGTCCCTTTTAGCATTTTAGTTTCTCTATGCGGACTCTCCAATGTCTTGTCAAGAATATAAATATATATATATATATATGTACATATGTCTGTTTTCGTGACAATAATTCTTTCTTCAAACATTTCAACAACTTTTCCTAGAGCTAACACATGTCAGTCTGTGGTTGCTTTTGTCTCCCCTCAATCTCTCGCTCTTTCTCTCAACTCGATTGATTTATAGATTCGAAATATGGAAACATAAAAGTCAAGTTTTACGTGACTCAGTGAAATCAGTTTAAATAAATTTTTGTGTATATCTAAGTAGGTATAAGTATATGTATATATTTAGGTAAAATTACAAGATGAACAATTTTCTAATTTTTTTTTTCTTTTTTCTTTTGACTAGAAAGATTTTATGGCAAACTAAACAGCTGCGTAATGTCGGGCAATGTGCCAGATCAAAAAAACAAAAAAAAAAAAACAAAATATACAAAAAATTTTATATATTCAAAACAGCACAAATCACTCATACGCACTGTATGGCGTAAGCCGACGACGCGGAAAAACAACAATAGAATGAACAAAAAAATATATATATATATGTATGTATATAGTATATGCAACATACATAGGCAAAAGGAAACTATAAATAAGCACACGCAACTCCAGATCAAGAATTCCCCAATTTCAAATGGCAAATCCCCAAAATAACAGACAAGAACGAACCAAAGAAAAAAAAAAAAAAAAAAAAAAAACTGCAAAAATTTGTTGCCTTTTGAAAGTTTATAAATAAAATAAGGCTCTTCAAAAAGCAAAGACAAGTATCAGCCGGCCGGGGCGGAGGTTTAGAAATATTTACGCGCAATTTTTGGTCAAATGAGATAGAAGCAAAAATAAAACCAAAACCAAAACAAAATAAAAAAAAATGGGGAAAACTTTTCGGGTTTCGGTTCACGTTTTTGTTCTTATGCTTTTTATATTTTCCGTAGTTTCACACCGACACGTAAACGCGCTCGTTCTCAACTGATTATGGGCAAAGGAAAAACTGTGTGTGTTGGGGGCCTGAGATCGATCGAATGAACGAAGCAACTAAAAGCTCCAACCAAAAAAAAAAAAAGAAAAAAAAAACCATGAGAAGCTTCCCTCCCAATGGGTGAATGCGAGAGAGAGAGAGAGAGAGAGAGGGAGAGAGAGCAGTGCGAGATATCTGGGTGTATATATATGGACTTAAGAGAGTGCAAAGCATCATCAAATCAAAATGGGGTAAGGTAACCCAAGAGCATTTTACATGGCATGGGAATTTCAATCTCATGAGAATAAAGTTCATGGAATGGGATGAGATGAGATGAGATGGGTTATGCTTTGGTCCTCCTATCTGTAAGAGCAAACTTAAGAGGGCCTAAGGCAAATTTTCAATTAACTAAACAGAGAATCAAATCAAATTAAAACCATTTGGATCATTAAACAAAAAAAAAAAAAAAAAAAAGAGTCTTGAGCCTCGAGTCTCGAGTCAATGAACCAATGTAAAAATGGGCAGTAGGCAAAGTGAATGAAAAAGAAATGTGTCACCTTCATTTTGGCTGTCACTCAATTAAGAGGCTCATTAATGTCATTTAACTTATGGTTATGAATCTTAATTCTATATATAGACCCTAAGAATCATCCCCACAAAAGGTACATCATCAGCATCATCATCGTCATAGACGACTTAATCGATTGAACTTCTTTGCCTGTGTGTTCCACTTATGTCAAACACTATTAAATTTAGTTAAAGCAAAACATTTAGACAGATTGGAAATGCGGAAGAAACGAAAAAAGGAACACACACACACACAAACACACACAGAGAGAACAAAAGTTTGAAGAATAGCAAAAGTAAAAGTAAAGTGCAGTAAAAGTGGGTGAAACTAATTATAGATAGACATTTTCCTATATATAGTGTCTGCTAAAGGAATGTGTGTGTGTGTGTGTGCATGAGTCTTTTGTGTGTGGGAAAAAGTTCGTTCTTTAAGATAGAATGAGGTAACCATGAAGTCAAGTCATTGCTCATAAAGGTGAGTAAGGATCTTAGACAAATGCAAATCAAACTGACAAACGAGCCATAATCTTACGTAAGATTTCTATATAAACCAGAGAGTCGGCCTAAGTTTGTATATTCTCTCAGGTATTTCCAAAATATAATTTCTACAAGAGAAAGCAAGAGTAATGTGGTCCACAAAGTTAGCAATTAACAGCTATCATTATATTATTCACCCAATTAATTTGTAAAGAAACTTTTTTGTTTAAACCTAAATACTTTGACTAAAATTCTAAATAATTATAGAAATAAAGCTAATTATGTGCATCAAAATTCAAAAAATCTTCTTTTGAACCAATCGTTCCTATGAAAGCTGATGCCTTGGGTGACCGATTGTTATGTAATTTGGCACAGACTTTGGTGAGTACATTAAACTAACATATTTTCGTTTAAAAAATATCAAAGTTTCTATTCTTATACTATTTTTGACCCACTTTTCCAAAAGGTGTTACATGATGGACAGGTGGATATGTACTTCCTTTAATGTATTCCTTTAATGAAGTCGTATATATGTACTTCCTGTAATGCTTGGCACATTTCTGAGCCTATTTATTAAGAGGTATATATTACACAGAGGAGGAGTATTGGGGGGTCAGATTTTTGCTTGCAGAGAGGAAGACTTACCATGTCTGTCCGTCTATTGCCATCACTCTCCCGCTCTCAGTTTAAAAGATATTGACCCAAGATAAAGTATATAAGCCTTTGTTATTACCTTATGCTGATTAAGTTTTTGAACCATAGGGACGGGATCGTTTAAAAAATATTTCTTAGTGAGAAAAACTTGTTCGTTTCTTAAGATTTTCAAGTCAATCTTGTTCCTAAATGTGTATGGATATTGTTATGGTCCGCACCCTTTCATCAAATTGTATAAGGATCGGATAATTTGAAAAATAAGTTTCCATGAGAAAAGCTTTTTCGTTTATTTATTTATAGATAATTTCTAAAGTCGTAACTTATCGAATTTGGGACATTCAGCGAGATTGAAACAGAACTTCATTAAACAAACTTTGGAATAATAGCCATTGGTTTAGGCTTAATCTATTAAAATTCTACCAAATACACTTCAAGCATGAAACCATTTTGGAATGGCGTAGCCTTGGCAGATTCCTAAATATTTATGGGGAAACTTTTTTATTTGGCCAAAACAGAACTAAAGACATTGAAGGCCTTGATCCAAAATTTAGGACATTTCAATTGTAATGAGTTTAAATACCCCAACAAATTTGAACTCAACCTTGTTGTTTTCATTTCGATATTTTTGCTTCTTCTAACAAAACAGCATTCTATATAAATTGCTTTAGTCATTTCTCTTAGCTGTGCAATGATTTAAATCGAAAGTTAATGAACTGAAACAGGCTTGCAATAAAGTGTTTTTTTTTTTTTCGCTTGCCAAAAAGGAAATTTAAATTATTTTCTACATATATTTGGTTGGTTTGTTTTTTTTTGTCTGGTCAAAAAGTTTAACGACTTTGTGCGAGGCGAAATTCAGCAACAATTTCTTGCTTCTTTCTCTCTCTCGTTTTCATAACATCCGCCCGTTTCGGTGAAATATCTGTGTCACAGCTTATCACACACATTATGCAAATGGAATAGTGGCAGAAGACAGCAGAAGGCGGCAGAAACACACACACACCACAAAATAGCAAAGAGAGAAGAAAAATTAAGAAATTTCTATGACGACAAAGAAGAAGATGGAGGAGTTTTGTAGATAGACAACAAGTGGTTAAGGTTCGTTGGAGTTGGTGTTGGAGTTGGAGAGGATGGCTTGTGAGCGGGAAAGGGAGACTCTAAGTTCTTATAATTCATTTGAGATGCTTTAACACATATTTTTCGTCATACCCTACGTTCATGGAAAGACAAAGGGTATATTAAAAAGCACATCGCTAGTGTTTGTGAGCTAACTCAAATTCCTTTCTTGAGGATCCATTTCTTTTTAGAGTATACCAAAGTCGTTGAATTAATAAGTGGCTAAGGAATTCTTTCTCTTTTCATTTCTAACCATGCATAATCTATACTAATTTTTTCTATTTTGTTGCTGTTTGTTCTTGGGAAGGGGTCAATGACAGGGCTAAAAGAATTGGTCAACTGGAAAGAAAAAAGGAGTGAAATGTCTGCCTTTGTGTGTGTGTGTGTGTGTGTGTGTGTGTTTGGGAAAACTCCAAAAAGGCTGTGAAACTATTTTATTTATGCACAGCACGTGTTGCATTTCATCATGCAGAGAGTTGGAGAAGAATGAACTGAAGGAGACGAAGCGTAGTAGTGTAGACTGTAGACTAAACTTGCCGCATTTTGTGGCAACAAACAACAGAATTTGTTTATCCATGGCAGGGCTAATGACTAGTGCGTGATATTGTTGTTGTTGTTGTTGTTATTATTGTTGCAGTTATTGCTGTTGCATTGCATGAGTGAATCCAACAGGGCAGCGGGTAGGGTTAGGTTAAGTTAGGTTAACCCACCGCCATCACCACCACAATCCCCCGCCTCCTATCCACCCAGCCCCAACCCTGTTGGTACCAGGAAGTTGCATTCCGTCTTTTGCTGCATCTTGCATTTTTAATTATAAAGTTTTTTTTTTTGTTTTCTACTTTATTTGAATTTTTAATTTTGGGATTAGTTTACAATCGATTGAAATGGTGTGAAAAGTTCAACATCTTTTATTTGATCAATTGTTTTTCATCTTGCCAAATGCTGCACAAATATCGAATACACTTGAAATGAAAGTATTAATTGAGTTTTGAACAAATCAAAGCATTGTTTAATAAATTTTTGTATTCAAATGCTAACAAAAAAACGTTCTAGTCAAACGAAATCATTGTTTTGAAGGAATTTAGTCGTTTTTTGTGAGAGCATCAATCAATTTCATTTTATTTATTATCTATTAGATATACAGTCTAGGCCATTCTTGTCTAGATCTTAAATTTTCTTAGTGTTTCTGAGTTGAAAATTCATTTCAATATGTTAATTTTCGTTTAAATATTCAAATTTTAACCTTAAAATTAAAAAAAAATTTCGCTTCAAGCATAAACGATTTCAACTTTGATTTTGTGCGATTTTGTTTCATTTTCTTTCTTTTTTTTGCAATTCAGTTTCAGTTATTCGCTTCAACAATATAATTTTAATTTAACAAAGCATGGAAATTAACATTTTTAACAGCAGATATAACTTTTTTTATGGCGGTTTTGTTTGTATTCAAATTCTGCATATATGTAAGTATTTTGTATACATATGAAACTCATAAGCCAAAAACTGGTCGCTTTCATTTTCAAATGGCCCGTGGGCCAATGAACCTTTTTGGTTGTTGGTCGAGAAATGTCCGAAAAAAGCTAAGCAAAATGTTTGACACGCATTTTTTCTGTGGGCTTTACCTATTGGTTTACACTCGTCTTGTTTTTTTTTTCGTTTTTTTTTTTGGGTTTGTTTGCTCAAAACGAAAATCCGAGGGGAAGGAAAAAAAACTTTCACTTAGTTGTCATTAATTTTCACCCAGAGCAGCAGCAGCCAACGCGGCAGTAGATTTATGCATAAATCGATTTTTAATTGCCCACAAATAAGACATGTTTGTATTTCATTTCAAAGTATGGCATACCCTAACCAGAAAAGGGCATATTGATGTTTATAAGGCTTAACAGAAAGCAACAACGACATTAGGAAGAGGGCTTTTTAAACCTCTAATTCTAATCGTTGTAAAGGGCATACAAAAAACGGTTTAATCGAAATTATTTTGAACTATTTCTGTTAAGTTTTTGTTTTTTGTTTTTTTGTCTATTTCATAAGCCGAGCAAGCAGGTGGCGAATGTATTTATTAAAAAATTATATGAAAAGCCGGCTAATTTGTAAGCATTTAGTTTGAGTTACACAAAAGAAATCCCAAAAAAAAAAAAAACAAAAAAAAAACACCAATGAAAAATTTGCATAATAAAGATTTGCGTAAGCCTTATGATATTTGAGACTGAAAACATGGACTTGGCGAAGAAGTCGTGGGAATTGAATTGAAAATGAAGCAGCAACAGCAGGTTGAATGATAATTTTCATATTTGAAAATTCAATTAACAACGAGACGTGAGACTAAAGTTGAATGAATTCTCAGCGAAGCTCAACCAAAAAATCTGTTGATTTTTGATTAAATCTAAATCGAATACTTCAAACATGAATAAAATCTCATTTTGTCAATCAAAATTGCAAATATGCTAAGCGATTTCTCGATTTGGCGTAGAGGAATATATAATTTAATGATACATATTTGGTTCAAAGACCATTTATAGAGATTCCGGAAGCTAATACCATTTAAAAATAACACTTTCTAATTATTACGATTATTCAAGATTTTATTTGAGTATTTTCTCAGGGTTCATGGATCTTAGCAATATATGTATAATCCTATATGGCGTTGATCTAAAGAATATTATTTGTTTTTTCTTTCCTTTCCAGACACAAAGTTCTTTCTTGTTATGGTTCTCTGTTGTTTTCTTTTGCGTAAATGAAACATCAATGGGTACAATTTTTATGGTTTCGTAGGGCCTACAAGCCTTTTACACACAATACTATATACACACACACACACAAAACAACAACTTGGTAAACAACCGAGAGCACATTAAAACTGTTTAAAGTTCATAAAGCGGAACAACAGTTTTACTATTTTACTGTAATGCCAATTTTTTCGCTTTTTTGCACTCTTTTAAATGTTTGTTTCTTTCTTTTTTTTTTTTTTATATTTTTTTCAAGTTGTTAAGATCGTTAACAAGCCATTAACACGTCTCGGAGAAGGCATTTCAAGAGAGACAGAGACAGAGATGGTAGAGAGAGAGGGAGAGACAGAGGGAGAGATGCAGGTAAAGAGACCTCAACCTTGACCCATTGTTTTATTCCAGCTCCAACTTCAATGTCAATTGGGCGTATGCCGGAATTATAATGATTATTTTTTTTTTGTAGTTTTGGTCTTCAGTTATCATTAGCTAGCTACAAACAGTGATTTGCCTAGTTAAATTATGACTTTTAATGTCAGTTGAAGAACGTGCATCATCTTTAGCAATTTCCGTAATCATGTTTTCTTTTGGGTTCAAAAATACTTGAAATTAATTTTTGCCATGGCCCAAAAAACAAAAAACCAACACAGAGCGGCATGCACAATATATAGGTGTATATACTTATATATATATATATATATATATATATGTTTAAGATATTTGTTTGCAAAAACAAAAAATTAATACCAGTTGGTGCTGTGTGTGTGTGTGTGTATGCAAATTCATTACGGGTAATATGAATACCCTGTAGGTGAAAAATAGCGGAGTATATGTGTATGTACTTTTGTGTATTATCTAACACTTTGCTTCTTGGGTTGTTGTTATCTAATAATCCATGAAGAATAATATTTAAGAGTTCCGGAAAAAAATATATACGAATATATATGATGTGCCCAGCTAATAAAACAAAAAAGTTTTAGAAGCAGAAGTAGTTCATTATATTCCCTATTTTTAAAAAAAAAAAAAAAGAATTGCCAAATATGCAAAACTTTAATGTAGCATGATGAAGTTGAGGCTATATCAAAGGACATACGTAAAGCTAATTCATTATAGTTTTGTACTCTTTAAAACTATGTGAATTTGGCTATTTGATTCTACTTTGCTTTGACATTTCTTTTCTGGGAAACTTGTGGTCAAGACTACGAGAAGAATCAATGTAGGTTAGGTTTGACAAAAGTTGTGCCCCTTCAAACTGAAAACTTCGAACTGGTGTTTTAGTTTTGCTTGTCAGTGTATATTTTAGGTATTTGAGTTTCATTTGTTAATTAACATATGAAATCTGTAAGTATAATACTTAATTTTAGGTTTCCTTTCGTATTACTTTTAATCAAAAGTGTTTAATTATATATAAATATTATCTTGCCAATATTGACTTTGAAAGTAGAACGCTGGCCTAAAAAGCACTCTTAAGCTTAGGTCGTCTATAGTGCAATATATTTTGGGAGAAATCTCCTATCTCACTTTTAAGCCAAGTTAAAATATTTGGTTATATAAATTTTACGAAAGGAAATTATATTTTGTTGGTCTTGTTCTTATTTCTAAAATGGGAAAAAACATTGTTGTAAAAATGAAATTTTTTCATTTTGATTTCATCAACATTCACATTACTTTACCACAATCTTTCAACATCTTTCGTCTTAGAACTTAGTTTTCTTTTTCAATTTTTTGCTCAATGTTTATTTTCACAAAATTTTATGTCTGTGTGTGTGTGTATGTGGGTGGGGGAGGGGGGCTTTTTTTTCTGTTAGTGAGTGAATTTTCAATTTTCTTCTGTCTGACAGACAGAAGAAGCCAAATTCTTTGGCAAATCCACAAAATGTGCCAAATTTTCAAAACTATATGCAGAAAATATATATTTTACTATATACTATAAGTTAATGCCGGCAAAAAATGTGTGTGTGTGTGTGTGTGAGTGTGTACACCTGAGGAAATAAATTGCAATATCTTAAGAATGAATCATTTTATATATATTGTATGCTTGATAAATGTTGCGAATCTATTTTATTTCAGTTTTTGGGTGAGGGCAAGTTCAAGTTTAGTCACATGTTAAAAAATCTCAGAGAGAGAAAGAGAGGGTGAGAGAGTGAGAGAGAAAGAGAGAGTATAAGAGGAAGACAACAATTTTGTATGCTTAGAATTATGTCCAAACAATATTAAGAGTCATATGTGTGTGTGGTCAGTGAGCGGTAGCCGCTCACATCCTTTTGTATGCCGGAAGCCAACGTTTTTGCATTTCCGTTTACAGATAATTGAATAGAGAAAAACGAGTACACAATCACTGAGGAGAGCAGCGAGAAGAGGAGAGTGAAGTCATATGCATATGTATGTACATATAATCATGATTTGGTTATAGGTAATTACCATTTAAGTACCAATCTTCACAGTCAACGAATATGCCAAACAAAGTGTGACACGTGTCTGTGTTGCCTCCCGTCAAAGTCATTTTGCGGCACTCTTTGCTCCGACTCTGACAGGTTGTGTTCCACATATGTATGTATGTAGTATGCAACAAAATCAAAATTGGCCCAAGGTTTTAGCCTTCGTTTGGGTATTAGTTGCAATTATTGTGGCCTCTTGACATTCTTCTTTATTTCTTAGCATGATGACAGACCCAACGTACAAACCAAACAAACAATTGTCCAAACATTACGCATTTATCGATTTAACCCCACCTCACAAAAGGGAGAGACTGGCTGAAACCGAAAGACCTACACCCAGTTAAAGTGTCATCGATTTGGTAACAATAAAAGCGTACCATCAAAATGTGGCAACGACTATGAATTACCCCTTGTCATGATCTTTTTAGCAAAATGTTTACTTCAACCGACTGAGTCAGGATCAGTATCTATGTAAAGGGCATGTTTTGATCTGAGACTTATCTACGATCTACATATGTATACCCTCTATTTTAAAGTTTCAAAGGGGTATGAAAAAAAAGGTAACACCCATGGATCATTAAAAAGAGAAAAACACAAAAACCAAAAAACAAAACAAACATCAACGAACTTGCCCTTAAAGGGCTTCCAACAATTAAATTGATAGTTAAAACGAGAGCAATAAACTGACTTTAACTAAAGCCAAAAAGAAAATGCCGTGATATTTTCAGTTACTCGGTTAATTGTTATTGAACTTAATTGGATTTATTTACTACTAACTAACCTAAAGAGAAAGACGAAGAGACAGAAAGATGGAGATACAGAGACAACGAGTAGAAAGAGGGGAAAAGAAATGGTTATTTTCATTTTATGTAATTGCATTTTGATTTTGTTATTATTATTATAGTTGTTGTTGCTTCATCTGGTTTAGTTTTCCATTGAAATTTGTAATTTCTTCTTGTGTTGTTGCTGGTATTTTTTTTTTCGTTTTTTTCTTTTTACTTATTTATCATAAATATCTGAGGTGGAAAAATGCAATAAAAGCCAACTTGATGTGGGCCAACTTGCCTCATGTTAGAAAAATATTCATTCAATTGCAAATGCTGCCTCAACCGAACAGTGATCACTGGCTAAATGCAAAAAATAAAACACTTATATCATAAAGGATTCTATTAAATTAATTTAAATGTTTTTTAATTTAACGTTTTGGAGGCAAAAATCGCTTAAATTTTTAAGACCTATCAAAAAAAATGATGTATAAAATCATTTTCTCTCACAATAAATTTCACAAAAATTAAATAAAATAGTTTGTTTGCGGAGTATTAAAATGCCTAAACAAACAAATTGCTAGATCAATTTTTGGTAACGTTCACTTGGTCGTGTTGCTACTGTACTCGACTATAGTATACTCTGTGATTGTGATTGTTGCTGATGATGCTAGTGGACCACACACAACAGTTTTGTGTATTTTTCCATTTACTTTTTATGAGATATTTTCCTCTCCGTTTTGTTTCATTTCATTTCGTTTGGTTACGTTTCAGTTTCGACTTAATCTAAATGTTTTTTTTTTTTTTTTGGTTGTTGTACGCGCGCAAGTCCAAGTAATCACGTAATAAATTTCATTATTATGACCCACACCAAACAAGACACAGACAAAGAGAGAAAAAATAGAGTCAGAAGACAGGGAGGGGATATGATGTGGTCAGGGGGGTGGTTAAGAAGGCCTGATCTAGTTGCATCTACGGGGGACAATGAAAAATTTAATTTAGCTCTTATCTTTCCGTTTATTGAATTTCCAAGAAATGAAAACCTAATCATTTGAGTACAAATTCATTTACAATATTTATTGCTAAACTTTCATTTGAAACACCAAATTTCGACATGCCAATCAAAAAAACTGTGATTCCCCCCTCCCCTACACAATTGCACAATTCTTCATCTCCTGGAACACGAAAGTGAAGTAAATTCCCGGAACATACATATGTGCTCAGGTTTTCGAATTCGGTTTATACCCTTACAATTTATTTTGATTAATTGTGTCTTAGATTGTAGGCAAATGCTTTTGGAATACTTTGAGATGCTATTAATTTCCATTTTAAACTAATTTTAAAACCTATTTGAAACATGTTTTTAAAAGAAAGCCATTCCCAGAATATTACTTTATATAAAGAAATCAAAATGAACCATCAAAAGAACAAAACCTCAAACGAATACCTAAGCCAATTTGATGTTGCGAAATTTATGTAAATTTTTGAAATTTAATACATTAAAAACTGGTAGTGATTGCTTTAATGAAGTTGGAATAACTCTCAGTTCGAAAAAGGGTATTAAAAGCCACAAGAAAAAAACACACACACACACATAAAACATGGTCAATAAAAAGCCCATTTCATCAATGTCAGACCAACAATTTGGACATGTGTCATGGGGGTATACATGGACTTGGACATGGACATGGACATGGACTTTAACGTACAATACATACAACTAAATACTACTTTTCACCGAAACACGTGCGGCAATTATATCTGCTATATACTATATACATACATATACATATGTATGTACATACAACTAAGAGCCAATAATTATATTTGGTTAATAATAGAAAACACAGACACTCAGATACTCAGATACACAGACGAACAAAATGAATGATTGAAAGAGGTGGATAAACTGAATCGAAAAACAGACTTTCAATTGCCGCATTTCCTTCAGACAAACAAAATGTTGAAGGTCATACTTTTAGTTGGTATATTGTTAGATAGGGTTTTGTGATCGTGATTAAATTAAAATAAATTTATATATGTACATATACATATGTATAAATCAACTAATGTCTGGACCTTGTCTCAGACCTAGAGTGCACGGTGAACCGCCTGGCCTTAGTCATCAAACCAACCGAGTTTATCAATGGAAACAAGTTTTATATTACAATTTGGAGAAGCGTGTTTGAGAGTCAATACCAAATAAGTTCCGCTATGAAACGATAAAATGATCTTCTACTATATATATATATGTATGTGCATAATTGAAACAAACTAACCGTACTGAGCGAGGGGAGGTAGAGGGAGTGGTCACGACGATTTAACGCCTTCAAGAAACACCAACTCAAAAAAATTTAAATGACTCCCAAAATGCTGCCTCGTTATGGTTGACTTGCATTTCGGTTACGCCCCAATGACAATGAACTTTGGCGGGGAGAAGGGGGGCACACCTTTTAAAATATTCAAATCGGTTAAAAGGTTCTTTCTCTATCCCTTGATAAGGCATGAAATGTATATGTCAAAGATAAATCATAGACAAAAGAAAATTTAAATAGGTAAAATAAGCAAGCAGGTAAGCTGTGAATTGAGTTTAATGTTTCTTCTTTCTTTTCATTTTATTTCTCTTTGGTTCTTTCTTTAATTTTTTTTCAAGGAATTATATAGAAGCCAAATCCTGTTCTTCATCAGGTAGTCAATTGTTTATGATATTTATACACAGTTAAAGGTGCGTGTTCTCCTCTTTTGTCCGAAGTGAAAGAAGTTCAAAGACTTCTTTGCTCTGGTCTAAGGCCAGGCCAGGTCTCTTTAGTCTTTGGGTTTCCGTGGACTTTAATTGCGTGTGACTGTTGTTGTTCATGATTCAGCAAAAGGATTTTCGTTAAGGTAATTAAAATGATACATATTTCAGGGTTATACAGGAATGCGGAATTATATCTGACCCACGCCCAAATAACTGACAACAAGGAATTTCAAATAAAAAAAAAAAAAAAACAAAAAGGGAACAAATGAGAGAAGGGAGTGCCTGAAATTCCTGTGGATCAGGTATCCCCATAACAAACCACAGACGTCATTTGAGAGAGCATTGGGATTCGCTCAAGTGTAAATATATAGAGCAATAATCAATATCACTATTATAGTAGGTCGCTGTTGGCTATCATTTTGACTCCAGAGAGTAGACTGTGAGACAGACAGAGAGAGAGATCAGATTGCCGCACCTCGTCTAAGTTGTAACGGCAAAAGATCAAGGTCCATACACACACACACACACACAGAGACAACTTGTTTGAAATTCTGAAAACTGTCTCGTATTTTGATGCATGAGTTTCAATTTGAAAACTGAAAATGGTAGAGCTTCGAAGTGCGTCTGAGGCCTGCGTTATCGCCAATGTTTCTTGACTCTATTGAGGGGATCATTTGTCAAATGTGTCACATAGCCTGTGGCATTTCGGTGGGCCTTTTTGGTGTGGCATCATCTGCCCTCTCTACCACTTATTTGAAATCTGAGCAATGTTTTTCTGTTTTCTTCTGTTTTTGTTTTTTTTTGTCTGAAAATTGAGTAATATGCTGCTGGGTTATTTTGCTGGTATGCGGGCCGACCATTTAGATGGGTTAGTCAAGATTAGCAGACAGAAAGAGAGAGAGAGAGAGAGGGAGACAATGATGATGCAGCATCAAAAATGAATGAATGATGATGATGATGATAATGATGAGGTAAGAGTAAAACAAAGGTCAAAGTCAGGTTCTTAAGATGAGCAGCAAGTAAAATCGAAATGGTTACGACTGATTACGGTTTATAGGATCGCCCTTGCTTGTACGTCACACAGTGACTTGTGCGGCAATCACCTGATACTCTGTTTGTGCACTTTTTCGGACTAAGAATTTTCATTTCTTCACTCCTTTACGCCATCTCCGTTCTCCGTTGACTTACTTGTTTGCGAGAACTTTTGCTGACTCACAATTGATCAATTGAAATGTACACAAAACATTAGTTTTCAACATAATTTCAAATTGAGCAATGATCATTATAGACGCCAAATGAGGCGACATTATTATGCCATTTTTGGAACTACATTGAAAACCACTTGACACTTGAAGTGCCATCGGGGGGGGGGGGGGGGGGGGGGCCTTTCACCGCAACCGAACCGAATCGAACTGAAATTCAATTGATTATACAATTTCCAACAACTGTCAAAAGGAGAAGGCCCACGCCACTCCAGGTAAGCAAATCTAATTGCAGGTGTCAACTTGTTGTTGGCGAAAGATTTCATTTGATTTGATTTATGTTCAAGTATTTTGACAGCAGGCCTCAAATGAAGACTGACTTTCATCGAGAGTTTTGCCAACTCATTTCAAAGATGGCAAAAAAAAAAAAAAAAAAACAACGTAGGCTATTGAAAATTGGGTTAATTGAGTTTGATGCTTTTGAAACTGTGAAACATATACAGTAAGATGGCAAGAAAAGAGAGCAGAAAGGCAGAAGGGCAAAGAAAAAGAAAAAGAGCAAATGATCAGTGATCACTGATCCAGTAGCGAAGCCTTGTAAATGCAATTTGCGGTTGGAAATGAATGAAAGCTTGGGAATTGAGCGAATATGTATAATACATAACATTAGCATGAAGAAAAGATGCAACTTATTTTGCTAGAGAATGGAAACGGTTAGATTGATAACTAGTTCAATGTTCTGAATGAAAGCAATCCAATTCAATAATCCATCAATGGATGGAAGAGATGAGATTACCATTGCCAATGGATTGAGACGATGGATTCCATAGCCAACTTGCAACTTGGCTCTTTAGGCAGACTCCTCATAGATATCCACTTAAAATCTAGCTTGGGTTTAATCTTTACTTCATTATAGCAAGTTTTGTAAGGCCTTTTTTTTTTAGAAATGGAGAGAATACTAACTACCGTTAAATTGTTTTTTGTTTTTATATTTGATAAAATGCAGTGATCATTTAGAAAACTAGTTTAAGGCACAAAAGAGCTCTAAGAACATAGCGGCGATTGGCCAATAGGCTTCCTGCCATCTCAAAGAAAGAAAAAAAGAACCGTTTGGCCCCTACACAATTTGAAGGTAAACCACATTTTCTGTATAGAACCGTACGACACAGGAAAAGGGAGGGAGGGAGGAAGGGAGGTAGCGTGTAGAGGTGAGGAGACACCTGCTGTTGTCCAAGCCGTTAGGCTACTGCAAAAGCCACTCAACACACACACACACACACACACACACACACATACACACAATGGAGCCCAAAGTCGCTTTTTTGAATGAATGATCCAAAACGAATGGCATGGCTTGTGGATGTTGGTTAGTTTTTTTGTTTTTTTTTTGTTTTTATGGTATGCAGCCAGCAGCAACCTGTAAGAGAAGCCAACTGCAATGCTGACCCACTTTTTTGGTAACAACAGAATTAACCAAGATTTCGGCACTCAGTTGTTGTTCTTGTTGTTGTTAATAGTAGTGGCCCGCATATAGTCAAACAGCCAAGTTAGATAATTCTTAGCCAAAAACTTCATGAAAGGTTTTTAAATGACCCAAATAAATCAAGTTTTACAACTTGTTAACCAACACTGTAAATAGCTAGTAAAGTTTTCACTCAACTATAGTCAATAAGCAACACTGTTTATAGGCAATTCGCAAAGATGCACCTATTGACCAACACTGTTGACCACCAGCCAGTGTGACCCTTTGAAATGGGCATTCCTTTTATCCTCTGTAACAGAGTAGGCATTACGTTTTGCTTATTTAGCTTTCACTTAGTTAAACTCTTGTTAAAAAATTGCTATTTATTTTTTTAAAGCTCAACAAATTCCAAATCTTTTTTTGTCTTAATATGGAAACAATTCGCAATTTCTTCTTTAAAGCCAAACCTGTGCAAGATGATTTTGCGTTGCCTCAAGAAGAGCAACAACAAACTGAAGATGTGGTAAATCAGCAAAATGAGTTGCAACAACAATTTTATCGCCTAGAACAGGGCAGCGGTGGCGATACCTCGGCGGCTTATGAAGAAGGAGGTAAGCTGAACGACAACAACAAGAGTGGCGAAGGCAGCAGAGTTGGAGGAGGAATCGAAAGGGATACAATTGGATCTAGTGCAAGACAAGTGCCCGATATGCAAACACAGACGCAAACAGACACCGTAACACCGACAATTTCCGTAATGGAACCCGTGCCGCTACCAAAATCAGTTGAACCCGAAATTGAGATGCCTTTACTGAATTCAAAAGTACCCAAATTTCGTAAGGAGCAGCCCATTTTGATTGATTATAACAAGGAATTTGTGAAATTCATAGATCATCATACGCCAAAAGGTTTTTCCGAGAAACTAGAGGAAATGCTACCCTATTTGGGTGCCAGTTTTATATCCTGGCCAACATATTGGCTATATAGGGGAATTTATTGGCAGCAGAAACGCAACACAGAACGAATTGGCCTCTACATACAAAGGGTAATCGTATATTCCATATACTTATCTATAATCTTAGATAAAGTAACTAAACAATATTTGTAAAGACCTTTCAGCATGCCAAAATGTTACAGTTGGCCATTTTGGCCACTGGCCTTCTAATGGCCACATCAGAGGGTCGATCGTCTTCAGGTCTATTCATACATGAAGTATCCAATAAGGAATCAACAAGCATTGATACTGACTACTAAGCTACAGTCAGAAAGCAGTTGGCTCTATTTAATCAATCAGTAAAATTTAGTAAATTTATTTTCACATATATTTTTGGCCTTGTAAAAACACAATATTTGGAACGAAAAACCACAAAAAAAAAAACAAAAAAACAAATAAAAAAAAAAAAACAGAAAAGAAAAATTCGTGAAAAAAAGCAACAAAAATGGGCATTTTGAGCACTATTCAGAGCTTGAAGAACTGGACATTGGAGCATGTCTGGCATGCTGCAGTTGAACCAAAGAAAATCATTGAGGAGAAACCTCCAGTGAAGGCATTTCCGAATCTTGGCGAGGATATACGACAAGTGGTGCAGACCAAGGAGTTCGAAACGGCCCTAGATTCTGCCTCACCATTCCTATTGGCCAGTCTGGGTGCTTGGCCTGGCTATTGGCTATATAGAGGCATGGATTATCATTCGCATAGGATGCATGTACCCTTGCAGATATACATAAGACAGGTAAGTTGTTACAATTCTAGAAGATTTCTCGCATTTAACCTATTTGGGATTCAGACCTTCTTGCAGGCAAAACTATTGCAATTTGCTATCATCTTGGCTGGCATTTTTACTGTCATTAAAGAGCAGCGTGGCTCCCGTATGATGCCCATCGATGAACCCTAAATATCCTTGCCTCGACTCTTACTTAGCTGGCATACGTGGGTCTTTCTTGCTTTGTCGCCTTCCTTAGAAGCTTTTGTATGTTGGCCAACTTCTGGACTCTCCAACCAGTGTCAGTTTCAGCACATTTCTATACAAATTTTTGGTATTTTTTCAAATTTTTTGGTAACAAACTCGAGAGATAAAATAAAATTGAAAATGACAAAAGACTTTTTTGCAGTTGTTCTTTTGTTTTTATATTCTATTCAATTTCAGTTATAATCACTCCTTTGGTTTCCTCTTCAGTATTCATCACATTGGCCATGGCAAAGACCACATCAAGAAGTTGCTCCGATTCCTTTTGGACATTTTATTATTTGCAGTTTTAAAAGATTTCGAAGCAGAAATTTTAATAATAAAAACGATTTTTAAACTAAAATCCAAGTCTTTTTGTTAAATTGTTTTGTTTTAATATCTTGATTCCAAAACTATGAATAAAGAATATTTAATTTGAAGTTTATATCAAAGCCTTCTTGTTAGATTTGAAACTTTAGTTTTGTTATGACAAAATGAAATGAGCCAATTGAAAAGACTTTTTTGCAGTTGTTCTTTGTTTTTATATTCTATTCAATTTCAGTTATAATCACTCCTTTGGTTTCCTCTTCAGCTTCATTCATAATACGCTTGACAACTTCACCTAGGGCTACCGGATTGATGCCAGCTTTTAGCAGTTCCACGCAAATTTCCAGACCCTCTCGAGGTAAACCAGTGTTCATCACAATGGACATGCCAAAGACCACATCAAGGAGTTGCTCCGATTCCTTCGGTGGTGAGTTGAATTTTCTTGTAGTTGATTTTTTGGACATTTTATTATTTGCAGTTTTAAAAGATTTCGAAGCAGAAATTTTAATAATAAAAACTATTTTTAAACTAAAATCCAAGCCTTTTTGTTGAATTGTTTTGTTTCAATATCTTGATTCCAAAACTATGAATAAAGAATATTTAATTTGAAGTTTATATCAAAGCCTTCTTGTTAGATTTGAAACTTTAGTTTTGTTATGACAAAAAGAAATGAGCCAACTGAAGTAAACTTGTAGAGATTTTTTTCTAGGAATAAAAAGAAATTTTACAATTGGTTTATATTGTTGAAATCATGAATAGTTTGTCCATTCTATTTATAAAACAATTCAAGATACTTTTTGAATTGATTTTATGAAGAAAAGTTCTTCTTCTTCTTCTTTAGTACGTGATCAAAGCAGATTTTCCCTCTACATCAGATATTAGTTACACGAATGGAATCAATTTCACATCTAAAGTGTGAGTAGAAGAAGAAGAGCTCCGAAATATTTGATTTTAATGACTGCTTTTGGGTCTAACTTTAATCTCACCTCACAGCCAAAGTTACACAAATTCAAACTAGACACGAAGTGGAGGAGATTCATCTACACCTGCTGCTCCTGCACCATTAAAACTAGCATAGAGCGTAGAGTACCCCCTGGGGCCAAGTGGAAAGATAAATTAGCTACAAATTAAACAAATTGTATATATATATACACAATATATGTATAAACATAGCACGCACACACGAAATACACACACACACACACACACACACAGGCACACAGGTACAAGCAAATCTCAACTGGCAAAACAATTAAAAAACGCTTAAATGAAGATCTTTCTTCATATTTCCGTAAAGTGCAGGCGGCGGCTGCGGCAGGTGATAAGTCATAAGCAAACACTTTATTATGAGGTGAGTTTTTTGTTATTAAACTATTATATATCTTCTTCTTCTTCGTCTTATTTCTCTCACCTGTATGAGATACATTTTGATCGTTGGTTGTTGCAGATCAAATGCGAATAGTTTTGCTCTAGTTGATAGATAAATATGCAGCAGGCAGCTCTTCTCTTTTTTTTTTTTTGTTTTTTTGTGGTTCTTCTCTAGTTCTTTTCGAGTTTAAGTGTTTTCAATTGTTTAAAAAAGAAAATTGTTTGGAGGGGAAGGAGAAAACTTTCTCACTTAATGAAAATAAATTGAAAATTGTCGTTTTTGCTGGTTACTTTTTATAGTTAACTTCTTTCGATAAAGAAGTAATTGCCAGCTGATTCTGAGTTGATTGAAATGAAAAATTTCTGGATTCTATGAGGGTTGGTTTTTTTTTTTTTGGTTTTGGCCTCTGTCTTATTGTCCAAGTTGTTATATAGTCTGGCTATATAAATGGCAATTAGTCATCGGCACCGAACGAAACATATAGAAAAAAAAAAAGTTCAACATAAACACTCGTACGTAAGGGGTTGGTGGTAATTTCTATTTAGCTTCACTTTTAGCACTTCTTTTTGGCCATTCATGGGGAATAATGAATGCCTTTACACTGAACAAACAGAAATCGATCAAACAAAATTCCAAATGCCAGAGCGCGCACTAGCACAATCTATTGGAACTTGAGGCAGTAACTCTGACTAACTAAATATAAGTTCGTTGCGTTGTTTTAGCTAGTATTTGCGAAATTGTTGCTTTGTTTTTTTTTTGTTTTCTTTTTTGGTTATTTGATTTGTACAATTATTTACAGTTTTCGTTGGGTTTTATATCGGTGTTTTCTACATTAGTAGGTATTATAATATTAGTTTGTGGTCTTAATTTTTTTATTTTCACGCGTCGTTCATGACCGTCATCTAAGTGAGTTGAGCGCGAACTGGAGAACAACATTTTTTTTCGAAATTTCAATCAATAATGGATTCCACAGTTGTGTGGAATCTGTTAACTAACAGTTGGTCCCATTTTTAACTCTGCTAACTAACAGTTGGCTCGCTTATGAGTCTGCAAGCTAACATATGGAACGTATTGTGGAACGCTAGACCATTTGGCATACCCTTGAAAATTTAGGGTGTATGGGTTACGATCTAACCTTGACTTAACTGGTAGATTTAAATCACCTATGAACAAGATTTTAAACCAAATCGGTGGACTCAAGAAATGGCTAGACAACGATCGTTCATAAGAAGAAGAAATCTCAAGGGTATATTATATTCGAGACGTTCAAACTGAGAGTGGGCCCTCTTGTTTATGTTGTTGTTTGGTCAGACTTACGTACATAGGAACAGGTTGCCATGGAGAAAGAGAGCAAAGATACGAAAATGTTGCAAGTTCCTTCTTTCTTGTTGCGGTCGGTCGGTCGGGTCGGGTTGGGTCGGTCGGTGGTTGTGGCGGCGGTGGCATGCGGCATGCACTTGAAATGCTTGTCGTCAACTTCTGGAATTCGTATTATTTTCACAGAGTCGTGGCGAGAGGGAGGCCAACGAGCGGCGCCCAACATTGCCACCACCAACACAGTTGTTGGAATTTAGTTAATTTGATAAGTAATTCGTATTATGAAGGGAATTGGTCCGATCCTAATGGCAACTAAATTAATGTAAATAGGTAAACCAAAAAAAAATAGACACAAGAAATTTGATTGAAGGAATTCGGAATGGAGGAAGAAGTACTTTCAGCTTTTCAAAATGGGATTGACTTTAAAGTTTTGACAATTGAAAACAAAAAACATTATAAAAACATTAATTGATTTTCATTTGTAACAAGTTTTAAAGAGTTAACCTATTAGAAGCATATCTTTGCTAGTTTTTTAATCTCTGCAACTAATTTTTTCTAGATTCGCTTCTTTTTGCTTTGAGACACAGAGTCTGTTGCAATGTCCTTGGATATAAATCGCTTTCTGAATTACATAGCACACCTTTTTCATTTCATCGAAAGATTCTTCTCTTGACAGATTCGGATGGCATTAACCATATTTGTTTTTAGCTTTTACAAATTTTGAGTTCTTTTTTGGTCCTTTTTCCATGAAAATAGAAATTATTCAATTTCAAGACAAAAATCATTCAATTCTAAAATTAAAGTCGTTAACATAGAGAGAACAGTATTAAAGTTGGTAGGTAAATCGATAAACGGGCAAAATAACTCCAAATTCATTTAAAACAGAAAGCGATAATAATTAAAATTATTATAAAGAAATGTAAGAAAAAATAACAAAGCAGAAATAGAAAACGTACTAAAATCGTATTTAAAACTTGTAAGAGCATTGAAAATTTTCATAGATCTTCCCCCTTAAAAGCATGTCAAATGATCTCGAAACTTTGTAATGCCATAATTAGGTTTGCCAAAGAAGATTCTACAATAGTTTCCAAAGTAAACTTTTTGATCAACATGAGGGAAAAACATCATTAATATCAATTTTCTATATTAATTTCAACTCAAGCAAATTGCTTTCGAAATCCATGCCACAAATTCTCGCTCTCTCTCTCTCTCTTTCTCTTACAATGAGAAATATCTCTTGCCAAGATTTGTGGAACGCGTTGCAGCAGCAGCAGCAGCAGCAACAGGTTCGTTGGCATATGAATACAAAAATTCATAAAAAACAAAAAGAAATATAAAAAAAAAAAACCAAAACCATAATAATTAATACTTGACCAAGCAGCAGCAGGCGCAACTGACCAACCAACCGATCAGCCCAACCAACCAACCAACCAACTAACCTAACCAAAAGCCAGCCACTTGCAAAGTGCGTAAAGAAATCAAAAGGAGAAACAGGAAATTTTGTTTTGCAAAAGAAAAAATATTTCATAACCTGACACAAATTGCCAAAGATGACAAATGCGGATGATAAAACCGAAATCAACAGAAAGAGAGGCAGAGAGAGAGAGAGAGAAAGAGAGAGATTTTCACTTACAAATTGGCTATCAGCAACTATTCCTAATCTTTTGGGCCTGGTTAATATCAAATTTTGTGCCCGCAAACTAAATGAAAATGAAACGTTTACTCTTTATTTGGCATACCCTTTTGTCTATAGCCAGCAAAGGACGCAAATCTAAGTGCCAACTTGTTATAGGGTATTCCAATGGACGGGTTTTTTTTTTGGATGGGCGCGCGCGTTGATCTTATGTGTGGCACACAGCGTGATAAATGCGCTTGGATCGTTGGGGCGGTTATAAAAACCAGCAATCAAGGCCCAAACGAAAGTGAAACAAAAATGCCGACAGTCAGCCAAGCCAACGCCAAGCCAAAAGCCAAGCCAGACCGCGAGTCGAGCGAAAAACTTGCAATTTCCATTTTAAATACGCAACAACTTTCGGCTAGAGGCAGGCTCCCCCTCCCCCTCCCTCTCCCTCTCCACACAATACAAGAAGATATCCCGGACCACTCTTCTCCACCACTTCACATCCAATCCTCCTCTACTCCACTCTACTATACTCCTTTCCTTTTCATTCCTCTCCAGATTTGGTGCTGCTCCTCCTCAATGGAGAGACTCATGAGATTTTGATTCAAGGCGGTCTCCTTCTTTCTCTATAGTTTGTTCGCTTGTTGGTTCGTTTGTTCGTTATTGTGTCTGTGTCTTGTCTGGGGTCTTGATTGGGCTCTCCTTCCTGGCTCAATGTTGTTGTTGTTGTTGTTGTTGTTATTGTTGCTGGTGGACTATGTCATCAGCATAAATTTTTCTTTGCGCATTCATCATAATTTTCATGCCATTTAATTTGTGTTATAAATTTCAACTGACTTTGCTTATGAGAAAGGGCGGCCCTCAATCTTGAAATTAACTTAAGAGAGAGAGACAGAGAGAGAAAGAGAATTATGACTGACTTAACTTAGGCAGGCAGCAGAAGAGTCAGAGAAGTCATAAAAGATACTAAATCTAAAGTTAGTTCTGCTGCACATAAAAGAAATTATTGTAAGAATATTTCTCCAAAACAAACATAAATATATCGAGATTTAATCAGTAATGAAAACAGACAAATTTATGTTCAGAACTAAATATATTTTTTATAATGATTAGTTGACAAGTTATACTACAAGAGTCTGTTTTAAATCACATATAGAATTCAATCCGTTTAAGTTCTGGTTTGTTCAGTAGGTTCAATAAACCTTAAAACATTAATTAAAAGTTAGTAACCTATTTCTTAACTAAATTTGGTATAAACTTTCTTTTCAACCAAATATTCTTAGCTCTAATTTTTATTTGTATAAAGGAACAGGGAGGAGCGCTCTACGTTACTCTGTGGTCAGTTTAGGTTCATTGATCTCGGGAAATTTGGTGTTTCTTTTTTTTTGGGTATCTAACCCACGCCTAGTCTAGCCTTTCCTTTCCTTTTATTTTCTTTCCTTTCCTTTCACTTTCACTCATTCGATCTTTCTCAAGGTGGTGGCGGCGGCGGGCCGTGTTAGTAGTAGCAAATGCAAAATAACTCTGGTTAAAATATGGTCACGCACTTAACGAACCACACCAGGCAGTCAGTCAGGCAGACCCGACCGACGCGTCGGTCATTTACAGCCCATAGAAAATCGTTGAATTAGCTAATTGCCCAAATGGCAATTGTGATTACCCAGGGAGATGATTTTCAGCAAATGACCAATAAAACGAAGAAGGAGACAGACAGACAGACAGATAGACAGACGGGCGGACAGGCAGAGTAGATTGGTTGGTTGTTTGGTTGGTTGCGAGCAAAACAAACAAACAATGCCACAACAAAATGCAATATAGTGAGGCAAAAGTTAAGATGAAAGCAATCGACAGTTAAGTTACCCTGCTAACCAACTGATATTGGTTGGATTAGCTCTTCGACAGATCGTTTCCCCACCGGCATAGACTGGGTATGAAATGATGTGAGTATTTTCCAACAACTATCAATAACAAGAAAAACACACAGACTGACAGACTGAATGGCTGGCTGTCTGTCTGACTGACTGACTGACTGACTGGCTAGCTGGCTGAATGGCTATCTGTCTGGTTGGTTGGCTAGCTGACTGGCTGGCTGGCTGGCTTGTCTCACATCTTGCAGCCAGGTTAAAGATCGTTAGGCGCGACAAGAGGTCGTCAGGTAAAAGAAAAAAAAAAAAAAAGGAGATGCTAACGATAATGAAGAAGGAGGCACAACATCAACTCAATGTGTAGGTACAACAAGGCTGAGTATATCTCACGGGTTCATAAGTGTTTTGCGTTAAAATCTTTTTCATTTTCATTATTTTTTTGTATGGTTTTGTTTTGCAATCAGCAAAACGAAGCGAACCAAACCAGCCGCCGCAGTAAATGATTGGGCAAAGCAATTTGATGAAGAGATAATCATGTGCATATATATGTACGAGTCTCGCCTATATGGTAAATGTGATGTTAAGGGAAATCCATTAAAGAAATCGAACAAAAACAGGTAGAATGAATTCCCCCATACATACTCGGATTTGCCAACACTTCCCTTACCGGACCGGAACACAACATATGATACGATTCCCTTGGTTATATAACCATTCATCTAATGGCAAGGAAGTCAATCCTAAGTAAACAATCAACTTGTTTGACTTACGCAATGATTTCCTTTTAAATGCAGGAGAAACTTACCTACAGAAAGAGAGAAAGAGATGTGAGTGGAAAATGGGATTAGTCATTTGCAAAAGTATAAAAATATATATATATGTATAGGAAATTTTCACAAGGTGATATGATTACAGAAGTCAAAGGCAACAGCAGGGGCCAAGAGTGAGGGAAGGCAACATGATTAGGCAATTTCCTTCGACAAGTAGTTGTCCATTAAGCAGCCGATTACGGGATCGAGACAAGAGTTATTAAGGCAATTAAGGAAATTACTCAGGTTTTTGTCTTATTTCAATCTTAAGATTGATAAATAATGCTCAATAGATGATGAAAATAAATTGTAAAAATGTAAAATTGATTTCAGAAAGCGAAATTGATAGCCTATTCTATTCCAAGACTAGATCCTAAAAAGTATTTGCATTCACAATTGGTAAGTAGAAAGTATTACAAAAGCTTAACATACGTCGAGCAAACAGAATCGATTTTTCGACTGACTGATAGGTCTAAACTACAGTGCTTATCATATTTATAACCCACCCATCAGCTTAAACTTTGTACCAATTTTAATAATATATTTAAGGTTTTTGAAAACAAAAGAGTTTTACTGTACTTTGTTGTACAATTTACCGCAATTTGTAATCTATTTATAGAAAACTAAGAAAGAACCGTCAACTTTTGCTGTGTGCTCGTATCTTTGCTTGCATTTTTACATATATCATATCATAATTATAGCCCATGGTAGCAAATTTGACTTTATTAAGTGCGAATCAAATCATTTTTAAGAAATGCTCTTGGAAAACAATTATCTGATTATGAAAAGGGTCTCTTTTTCTTACTTTTTGAGTCAGGAGAGTTTATTTCGAGTATTTCACGAAACTTAAAAAGAAGTCGACGTGTAATTAAAAATTTTTGTGGAGAGTCCTGAAGATTATGGATCAAGAAAATGAACAGGGCGAAAAACGTTGCTAAGTGCGCGCGATAAACGCAAAATTTCTAAAAAAACCCAGCAACAGCCCGACCTCTTGTAGTGTTTTGGACTCACATGTGGACGGATCTGTGTCAGCGATGAATGTTTGGCAAGTGCTTAAGAACTCAAAAATCATATAGAGGTCTAAACTGACCAAAGCACCTATCTTGATAAGTCGCCCTAAGGTTGCTCAACTTGATTTTGCCTTACAGGATATTTATAAATTTTTACCCTAATAGGTCATACAAGAAGTTTAACCTGGATCGTCCTGATGGGTTTAATTCTTATTGGCATGATTTGAGAAAGGATCCTATGTTTTTTGTCAAGGAGAAACTTTGAAGGCGGCTCCGTCATAATTTGGGGACCATATTGTTTATTTGGTTTCTTGTAATTGAAGTGTGTAACTAGCCGAATGAACATTAACGAGTATATTCAGACTCTGGATAGTAGTCTCATTTCATTTTTAAGAGAATTTCGTGAGAAACCATTGGTTTTCCAACAAGATAACGCTAGAATCTATGTGAGCAGATGTACAAAGGAGTATTTGAAGCAATATCATGTTAATGTCCTTTACTGGCTAGCATGTTCTTCAGGTCTCAACCCGATAGAAAATTTCTGCAGTATTTTTGCAAAACGGGTGTATGCTAGTTATAGCCAATTTGAGACAGTTGGATATCTTGAAATGCAAATTCTAAATGATTGGCAAAGTCTCGAAGTGGCCTTAATGAGGAAACGGATTTTTGACTTTACTAAGGCAAATGGAGGCTGCACTAAATATTAATAATCGTTTTTTTTTTCATTATTCCGCAACAATTTCGGATTTTTTTGACCAAAATATGAAATTGAGCTATAATTTTGAAACAGTAAACGAGTGTTTTTTTTTTGGTTGTTACTTCCTTTTAAGAAATCGTTATTAATCCGTCGAAAAATTGTTTTTCAAATATTGAACTACTCATTTTTCAAGATTTTGATGGAATATGTCATTTGGAAAAAAATTGCAGCCAATTTGTTTTTTTTTTTTCGTTTAAAAGTGGGTTATAAATATGAAAAGCGCTGTATTAGAATCTACAGGTAATTAAGCATAGCTCAAACAAAGCCGCTGCTCTTTGAATTGGGATTTTGCTGTTTAATAATCGTGGGAAAATATCCCTTTACTAAAAGAGAAGGATTACATATTTTTCTTTTGATTATATACGGACCTTTTGATTTCGTGGCATAACCCTTGTTACGAAACCATTTTCTTTTCGCTGCCTCCAAAATGATTTTATGATGTCTCAACTCGAACAACGAATCTCAATCATTTGAGATCCACCCCCCCAACATAAACCCAAACAATAAGTCAAACATGCGAGTATCTTTGGCTGGGAGGTGAAGTAGGCAGGTGTTAGTTGCCCGCTCTGACCGCAGCAATATTTTTCCATTTTCAATTGATGGATGGGACACTGTCAGGCGGCGGCAGCGGCGGCGGGTCCATAGACAACACAGGGAGGCCTGTTACTCACATTGGTGTGAAATTATTTGTCTCTCTCTCCCTCTCTTTCTCTCTCTCTTTCTGGCTGCCTATGTCATTGTCTCTGTCATACCAAAAACTGCTATGCCAAAGTGCTGCAGTTTCAACGCATGAAGTTCAATGGACGTTGAACAAAAGGGTCTCCTTTTTGTTCATCTTTATGGACAGTTAAACAATTATATTTGGTATTTACAACTGGCAGGGGGCTTCCAAAGTGTAAAACCGGCTGGAGAGATGTCAGCGAAATATGAGAGATGTGAAAGATGATGCAATGCGGCAGCAATCGAACCCAAACCGAGAGGACAGACAGTTACAACTGCAACTACTTGCTGCAATGGCAGGAGCAAACAAGCGACAATCTTCACAAACTTTGGCACTTTCGTTTTTATTTTTTATTTTGTTTTTTTTTTTGTTTTGGATTTTGCCCCATCGAATGTGCTTTCGCAACGAGTCTTTAACAAATTGTTGGTCACGTAATGCAACCAACAACTGACCATTAAGAAATTCTTGCAGTGGGTGTGTGTGTGTGTGGACCCCGAATGGGCCACGCCCGCCTCGTCAATCGGCTGCAGTCGGCATAAATCACAAGTGAAAACTTCAGTTAAGGTTTTTTTTTTGAACCACCATTCCATGGCGTGCATACAATTTAATCAGCGTTTTTATATCTGCACCTTCAGCTCCACAAACTATGCCTAGAGATATGGGTAATATGCAATAGCATTTTCAATATTGCATATTGTCTGTGTGCGTCTGTATGTTTGTATGTGTGTAGCCCAATGGATTGACGTTAAAAAACAGAAAAAAGGCTGAGGTTTGGGTGCTGCTCGTCAGGCCAGTCAGTCAAAACGTCTGTCGGTGGGTCGCGGTTGCTTGTTCAGTTTAGATGCAATCTAAGCTTTGTGGTCGCTACGCATCAGTCGATGTCGATTTCAGAGTACCTTGATAATAGCAATTTGACGTTTAGAACAGACAAATACTCTAGAACAAAAAATTCCCATTTTAAGAACGCAAATTTCTAACTTACAAATGAAAATCTTAGCTTAAGAAAAAGTATTTTTAATTTAAGAAAAAAAACTCCTAATTTAGCCCTAAACGGGCAAGAAAAAAGTTATCGGCATAAAACTAAATTTTTTGAACGATTGTGTCTATGGGAGCTACATACATGATATAGTACTTTGATTTTGATGAAATTTGGCAAATTAGGATTTGATAAGCTTTTTGTCAATCCCATGGAAAACAACAATGTTATAAAGCCTTTTATCTATTTTTGACCAAACGTTTTTATGGGAGCTATATAATCCGACTGAATCTAGTCTAGCTCTAGCGATCTAGAAGATATTTGAGTCGATCCAGACGGAAATTGGGACGTGATCTTCTTTTTCTCTAAGAGTTTGGCAATATTTGGAAATGTTAGGCAAATACCCAATCCATCATTTGCTTATTCCATTTATCTAATGCTTATTCCATTCCAACAGTTGTTCAGTGAAATTTATATAACAGATTACTAAGAGTGAACATACTTTTCAGAAAAAAAACAAGATCCAAGATCTTATGTTATAATCGCCAAATATTTAGTGTAAAAACTTACTAAAAAAAAGTCTTAACTGCGAGAAGCCTTAGCACCCATAATTATTAGCCGATTTTTAAAATCTTTTAGTTTTACAATGTTTGAGGTATTTCCAGACGAAACATATAATATTTTTAACAAACGCCTACAACGTTTTTCGAAAGGGGAGAGACTGAAGAGCAAACTGCTTTAATATAAACAAGGAAGCTAAAACCATAAATAACCAATGAGTTTTTCATAAATTCAGCTTACTAGAGAAAAGTTATGTTGAATTTGGCTTTATCGATTTAATGAACATTACTTTGAGTTCCTAAGGTATTAGTCTTAGGGAAGGAAAACTCTTAATTTAGAAAGAAAAACTCAAATTTTAAGAAACGACAGAACTGTTCTTTTGTTAAGTTTTATTTGACATTGCCGTGTTATCTACTCCTTGCATACTCTATTAAGCCATGAACTACAGGGTACGCAGCAAAGTATGGAAGATACTAATACGTTTGAATATTTCCCTATGGTTTTTATTTTAATTTTTTTATAGGCTACCCCCCCACCTACTCCCTCTCTCGCTCTCACTCTTTATCCTCATTCTCCTCATTCTGCTGCTGCCGCCATGTATTTTTATGAAATCTTTCAGTTGATGTAGGTGCGTTTGTTGTTATTTTTCTTCGTTGTTATTTTTTAGTCATTTTTTTTTTTTTTGGTTAATTTGTAAAATGCTCACGTGCCTCTTGTTGTTGTTGTTGTTTGCTTTTGCTTCATAAATAGAAAGAAAGAGCTAGTGCGACTGAGGATAGATGAGATGTGGCGAGGAGGTTGAGGTAAATGCCACAACTTGGCACGTTTCGAGTGCTAAAGACTTTGTTGTTTTTCTTGGATTTTAGAAATTTTTCTTGGCTTTTGTTTTGTTAGGCATGGCTGAGTTGAAGCAGCATTTATGCTGATTTCTATCGACTCTGGTGGAGTTATAGTAAATCTTTTTGCGTCCAGCCAATCCTCATTCTGGCTGATTCGACTTGACTTCTTGACATATGTAAATGTAGGTGTGTGTCATATTATTGCAATTGTTGTAAATTAATTGCCAACTTATATGCAAATATGCGATATGTTCATACATACATACATATGTATGTATAAATAATAACCATTTACATTTTCATAGCACATGCAAATTGCAAATTTTCGAGGCGTTGGTAAGGAGAGCTTAAAACACAAAATCAAAATCATAAAATACAAAAAACAAAAAAAAAAAAAAAAAAAAAAAAAAAAGGCGCGAAACAATTTTCTTAACCCACGCATAACCAATTAAATGCCGGTAAAAACGAAAAATATACATACATCTTGTGCGGAAAACGTGTTTTCCCATGTGAACTTGAATGAAATGCCAAGCTTGAATTGGGTTACAGACAATTGTTGTAACCCATAATCATGTGCCGAGCAATTATACCAAAAAACCAACTACAACAACTGCCAAACCAGCCAGACAGATTGATTACTCATGCAGAGGCAAGCAGGAGATTTTAAAATGTGGGCCACAACGCCTGAACAACGTTCAGAAGAAAGCCCCTAAAGGTAGGGCAAATGCTGGATTGAAATGATATACATATATATGTCTCGTTACATCTGCAGATATTCAACAAAATTTGCCTTAACAAAGATTTAATATTACTCTGGTTTAGAATTCTCAAGTGGTTCACGTCTTTTACCTTAGACTTGTTATTTATTTCGGAATTCTTTTAACCTTGTCTTAGAACTCCCAACTGATTCTACTCTTTAAATTGGATTGGGTTCATTTTATAATTCTCAATTGTCGTACAATTCGCAACTGGTTCTAGACAAATTTCTTAATCAAATCACTTTGAAAGTTTTTTATTTACTTAATTCTTGAAAAGCTTTTTATATGCAGCATTTGGTTACTAGTTTTCTAATGTATTTGTGCAATTTGAAATTGAAACTATGACCAACACGTTCCAAACGATCCAGTTGGCAACCAGTGATCATTGGTTTTAAAGAAGAAATGTCACTAATTGACAAAAAAAGAAAAAGGGAAACTTTCCAGACATTTAGTTAGAGGATTGTAAGAAATCATGAATAGGTAAAGCATCTTTAGTTTGGGAACAAAAATGTTTAAATGGTTTTATAAATTTGTGGGAAAGTTGAAATTTCTTACATTCTAATCAAATATATATTAAGAAGAACAACATGATCATTAATTCTCGAGCAAACTAGAAAATAACATATAGAAAAATCATTGAAAGAAAAAACCCGAAACCTGTAGAAAGATCATTTATATCAATTTGCTCAAACTAAAGTTGTCTATTAAATTTTATGAGTCTGTGTGAGTGTGTGTGTGTGAGTTATATCGGCAAGGTGTAAAATCGAAAAAATACAAAAGAAAAATTAACATATTTTTATCTATAGTTTTTGTTTTTTAGGCAAATCAAATTTGATACACGTTGCATGTTAATTAGTTTCAATTTCAATGAAAGCTACAAAATTGTTCGGCCTGCCATGGCAAATCAATCAAGCGACATGATGACGATCGAAGTCAGCCGGTCAGCTGGACAGCCACCGACCGAGCCAATCGACTAGCCATCACATGGAGCAAAACAATCAACATTATCGCAAAAAAAAAAAAACAAACTATAGATATATAAACATATAGACAGAAACAAAAGGCAACAAAAAATGTAAAGAAAAGCAAAGATTAATGATCAGAAATGTACATTAAATTGGCTTGTGCGAACGCATATATGCGAAACTTTCACTTTCATTGCTGGAGAAAAGTCGCTCCTCTTGCGCCTCCTTTACTCTCTTTTACTCTCCCCCTCACAGGGTGTAAAGTTGGGTGTTCAGGGGAACGGTATGTTGGTAGGGGAATTGGCAGAAAGAACTATGCATTGGGCATGGCAATTATCTAGACATTACACGCAATAGAAAACTTATTGACTTTGTCCCTGGCAATTGTTTTAATTGGATTGTTTATCAGTATTTTGTTAGTTTTGGGGGGTTGCCATGCCATTTACTAGGTTGGTGGTTTGACCTGGCCTATCTTTTGCCAGTTGACCTCATTGCCGCATTGACTGAACGCACATTGCCTGCCGCCTTGGTATATAAATTATATGTTGACCCAATTCACCAGACCCACAAGTAGAGATGGTTTCAGTTCAGGGTCGAAGTTTTGAAAGTAAATTAAATGAAATCAAAAAAAAAACAAACAGTCCTCTGTTACGATGTTAAAACTAGTTGGGAATTCTAAGAAAAGTAAGTTACTATTGAAAATTGGATTCTGAGTCTTCTGATTTTAACTTTTTATGCAAATCTTGTTGCTAGAATCAGCTAGGACTAGAACTTATGATGTCCTGGAAATCTTTTCTGTCTCCTTTTATTTTCCTGTATTTTTGCAAAACTATTTTCTTCAAGGTCTTTTCTATGTTTTCTTTTTCGCTTTGGTTATTTATATAAATATTAAAAAAAAAAAAAAACAACAAATTTAAGTAAATATGTCGTCAGTATTTCGCGTTTTGCTTTTAGCTTTAAATAAATATTTTTTGCGTCTAAGTGTCTGTATAAAAAATTAATGTCTAGCTGGGAATTTCTAGAAGTACGCTTTTCCCCTCAGTTGCTCTCACTAGATTTATGTTGAGACAAATTTTTTTGTATATATGTACATATGTGAAATTCATTTTGGACTGAGTTAGAAAAAATAAATACATATATACATATTTGACTTATCTCTCTTTCTGCTTAAAACCTTAATGCCTTAGCATAACATAAAAATATAATTAGCAATGCCATAAATTTGCCTTTAATTATGCCAATAATTGACGATGGGGATGAGGGGGAAATTTACTGCTGAAGTATTTTTGACGTTTTTTTTTTTAAGAGGTTTTCCAGTGAAGATCTGTTCAGAATCCTAGCAAATAGTTAAACCTACAATTTCTCTTGGTTCTTGGTTCATTCATTGAACCAATATTCAATGCTCTTTCTCAAAGTGCAGCGAACTGCAAAATACTCAACCTCAATATTAATATTCGGTTTTTTTTTCTCTTTCTTTTCTGTCTCTTCTGCATTAATCTTGTTCATATTTAAGCCTTTTGGCTAGCGCCAAAAAAAAAAAAACAGAAATCATTTTTCATATTTAACGAGCTAAAATTACTGCGACAAGTACTGGACATATCGTAAAAAAGACCCTGATATTATATATGTACATATATAAACAAGCGGAATATGTCGGTTTATTTTCAAACTTGTCATTTTTGTTTTTCATTTTTTTTTTTTTTTTTTGCTGTTGTTTTTTTCTTTTTGGATACTTAATATTTTTGTGAAATTTTCTTTAAAAAGATTTTTTTTGTGTTTTTCGGTGACGGAAGTGCGCGTGTCTTGCAATGCTTGTTGTGGGGCCATTTAAGCAATTTTTGTTTGCAATTTTCCATATTAAAGAAAATTGTATGAAAATAAAATACCACAAAGGCAAACAATGTCCGTTTAATTGATATTTCAACTGGGCAATGAGGCGTAAAAAATGTGACGCCCTCGAGTCGCATATTTGGCAAAGACAATATCGTTGGCGATTCCTGACTTGCATACATAAACGACACAACACGTTGACAAGGTGAGTTAAAGCAGACTACATGATACTCTGTAAGCCTCAAGGGGATTGTCAGCCAGAGAACTATTTCTCAAAATTGTTAAAAAAAAAATGTTTTTCCTCGCAATTTCTCTTCTGATTTTAAATTCCTTTAGAATGGACTACATACGTACTTAATACAAAACACATTCCACCGGCTAGACAAGGGCCCTTTGTCGACTTTTGATGGCTTTAATCTAGCCAACATTTACCCAATAAGCATTGGGTAAATGGTTTTTTTTTTTTTGGAAAGACCATTCATTTATTTTCCGTATAGAAAAAAAAGCAAACTACAACGAACTATATTAACCAGACAAACGATTCTTGATGATGATCATGATAATGATGATGATGATGTTGATGAGAGCTGCATACTAAGCTAATTTTGACGTCAATGGCGAGGAATATCAAAATCAGATGGAATGAAACTCAACTGAAATAAAATGAAAAATGAACACATGCTAACGATTTCCATTTTGTGTGAATTGTTTTTGTATGGCCGAAAAACAACAAGAAAAAAAAGAGAGAAAAAAACACAAAAAATATTCTCATAAAACAAATACCAAAAAAAAAAAAAAGAACTAGCAAAATGCACTCAACTCAATGAGTATTCTAGTCTCAATCTGTCTGCAACCCTTCAAAATGACTCAGCCGACCACCAATGACCCCCAACCAACCCAACGGGCTAACAAATCGCGCAACATTGAAAAAATAGAAATAAATACGTTTAACAAAAAAAAAATAAAAAAAAAAGAGTAAAAATATTTAGCCACTGACCCTTAAAAAGCAATATTTGACATTTGTGCTCAAAAGATACATTTTTATGGCCCACAACAAGACAATCGCAGACGTCTTAGGTCACAAGAAAGATAACAAAACAAAACAAAGAAATACCCTGGAATGACTTAAGACTAGAGAGCTGAACTAACTAACTAACTTGTCTTTTGCTCATTCTATAACTTTACTTTGGACAAATTTAAACAAATTATTGATTGGAAGAGCAGAAGAATAAAAAGGAAAAATTAAAGCCCCAAACAATTTTAACCCTAAAGTAAGCCATTTACTTTAACAATCTTCCTCAAAACAATTGTATAGAATTATAGAACAATTTTAGGGCTATTATTGTAACATAAATGTCATTAAATAAATACTTTTAGTGAAAAAAAGAAATTTAAAGTTGTGTAAGAGCCACAAATAGATAGAAAAAATAAATCTTTAGTTTACCTATGAGAAAAATATTTACTCTTAAATTGCCAAAGTATGTTTATGTGGAAAAATTTTGGAATCAATTTTTTTCCGAAAAAAAATGTTAAGCAAAAAGCAATTATTTCAAATGAATTTGCCTTAAAAAAGAAAGTTTTTTCCTCTTAGAACATTTTATACCAACTTTTATATGTATGTACATATGTACCTTTATATTGTATATATGTATGTATGTACATATGTAGGTGAAATGCGTTTAGTTTCGATGTATCTTGCTTAATTGCTTCTGATCCAAATTTAGAGCAAAAAATCTCAATGGGCCAGAAAGAAAGAAAGAAAAAAAAAGAAGAAAACGTTGTGGCGGCTATGCCAAATAGATACACGATGTAGAGAATATGGAAACGGATTCAATTTGATCATGACGATAATGATGATGATGATAATGATGATAATGGAAGCCCACAAGTGGGCCGGCCTCTATCTCCACACGACTGATGTAATCTCGAACGAAGAAGACGACGACGACGAGCAGCGGATGTGCAAGTTAATGTTTTGTAAACAATCATGGATAAATCCGAAATAGTAATATGGTGTGCTTGAAATAAACTTACACTTATGGCGCGCACTGTAAGGCATTATTCCAATGTGTTGAACGGCTAAACCATTTGCTGCAGTAGTAGTAGTAGTAGTATATGTAGGTAAAAAAAAAGGCAAAAAGGCAGCACTGCGATTTGTTTGGGCTCACGTTGTCAGGAGAAACAAACACACACCATACACACGCACACACATCAACGGGGTTTGAAAGTAAAACGCGCGCGCGAAAGCAAAACAAAAGAAAGAAAACTATTGATTACTATTGTACTTCGACAACGAACTACGACCGACCAACCGACCAACCGACGGACCAACCGTTTGCCGGGTGAAGTTATGCGAAGTCAACAATATGTTGTATTAAGAGATAGACCCCCTCTGTCAAGTGTTTGCAAGAGAGAGGGGGGACAAAACTGTTGACAATCCAATTAGCGTTGGCAAAACAATCAAAAGAAACCGCCTTCTCATAGGGTTCAACACCACGCGGGGCGTATACGTGTTAAATTCTAACAACAAATGTCAAAAAATAAAACAAAAAAAATTCCACAACAAATTTTTTCCGTTTCCTCCAAAATGTTTGCGAAATCTTATCGACGAAAAAACAAAATGGTTAAACCACACAGACAAAAAAAAAAAATCAAATTGAAATTGAAAATTAGGAAACCATACGGAAATCCACTGAACGACGCAAAAACGACGCGCACGAGAACACAACTAAAGCAAAACTGAATGGCATCGACATCTGTAGTAGAACATACTACAAACAAAATAATAGAAAAAAAAGAAAAAAAAAACGAAAGAAAAAGTAAAGGAAAATCAAATGAAAAAGAGCGCCCAACAAGAGCTTTTCCACTCAACAGCAGCAGCAGCAGCAAATAGAGGTGAACTGGCGGGGAGAACAATTGAGAAAACCCAAAGAAAATGCTATTTTGGATGTCTTCCACAAAATGACTCAATTGAGTCAAAGCAAAGTGTGTGTCTAGTAGGTGGTAATGAGAGGGGGGGCAAGCAATTGAAATACATGGCACTGATGCAATCTAAATAAAGGTAACTGATTTAGGAAGAAAGTCTTCTAAAAATTTATACATCTTGTGGCTTCGCCTTCTGACTTCTTTTCAATTGCTACTTGAATTGTTGGATAGTTGAAATAGATAATGAATTTGTAGACAAATCTTAGATTGTAAGTCTGTGTGGATTGGGAATTTTAAGTGGGAGCGGGAATCAAATATTCCTTTCGATTTTGTTTGTGAAGTCAGTTCGAACCCTTTCGAACTGAAAATGGCGATTTTTTTTTATTCCTATCTCGCTTGTGCGTCTCTCAGTAGATAAACCAAACTTAATTTATTTACTTTTTAGCAAGTGATTAAAAAATAAATTTTTTTTTTTTAAGTTTACACTCACCTAGCATTTGCGGTAATTGCTTATCTTCCTTCTGCTACGCTAACGGTACATGTCAACAGCAGCTTCCACTTCTCCAGTGATTCCTTCTTCTTCTTCTGTTTCTCCTTCTTTGTGGTCCAGAGACCTTGGCCCATTCAATTAACACAACACAAAACACTTGGCAAACATAATTGCCATTTGCGCGAAATTTCATTTTACACTTTACATTCGCCGAATATCGCGATTTTCGTTGTTGTTGCATTTACCGGTTCCGCGCCCTAACTTTAACTTTTGTTGTTGTTGCCAAAACAAAAAAAAACCCAACACAAAAAACCAAAGCAAACCAAAAATAAGACTGCCGCCTTTTTGGTGACTGCAACTTACCTGTATTGTGCTCGTATATGTTAATCGCTTAACTATTTGGCACCTTAAATTTAACACTATTAATTATGCACTACAAATTATTATTGAATATTTTGTTGGTTATTTCATTAAAAAAAAGCCAAGAACGACAACAAAAACACAAAGCTCCGCCATCGATAGCTGGAGCCACAAACAGCTGTTGGTTAATCGATAACGTAAATTCGCTCAGTGGCGCCGTTATATTTAGGCCCGGTTGCGACACATCTCTAAAAGCAGTATTGGCATATGTGAGACCAACCAACTGTGTTCACACTGCATAAACAATATCGAATATTACAAAATATTTGCATTGCAATTGGTTTTTTAATGCTACAATTGCATTTTAGAGCTTCAAATAAATAAATTAACATATCTGTAAATAAAATTTGGTAAAATACTCATTTCGATAGAATTTTATATCATTCGATTTTTAGGAGCTGTGCGACTACGGCATAAATTTGTCAAAACAAACCAAAACAACGTGGGAAGATTTATTTCAAATTTTTTCTTTTGGTAAAATCCGTGTAAATGGCACGCATTGAATATACGAAAAAGGCCAAGCGCCAAGCAAAGAAGCGTAAGCATGAGAATGATACGGATGACCAGAACACAAATGCAGCTCAAGAGGTAAGCGACGACGACGAGGTGGCCACCAAAGTGCAAGTGATATCGGCACATGATGAGGAGGAGGAGGAGCAAACCACTCAAAAGAGTAAGATTCACCGTCATGGTCTAAAAAAATTCAAAATTAAGCTAAATATTCATCAATTTTAGAAAAGGCATCCAACAAGCGTAAGCAAGCTAAATCCGAAGAAGTCGCCCATGAGAAACGGTCCACATCGGTGGAGGTGAATCATGAGGAACCTGGAAACACGAAAAAAGGAAAGAAGCGTAAGCACAACAAGGCAAGTGTAACACAGGAGGGCAGCGATGATGACGTGATGGTCCCCAAGAAGCAGGCGAAACCACCACTACAAACTAACAATGGCGAGGAGCAGAAGCAGGAGCAAGAGCACACAAAGAAGAGTAAGTTGTAGCTCATCACAAGATTCATTTACCATTTACAAGTATGTATGATTTAGGCAAGGCCAGCAAGCGTAAGCAGGAAAAATCCGATAAGGCCACCATCAAAGAGAAACGCAGCAAGCAGCAAGGGGAAGCGAGTGATCAGGATGGCGAAGATCAGGATAACGATGAGCATGAGCAGCCGACAGCTGCCCAATTGCAGGAGGCAGCCAAACCGGAAAACTCCAATGCCATTGTGACAGTTCGTCAAAAAAAGAAGCAAAAGCATTTGCAGCGTTTGGAAGCCCAAAGAGGTCAGCATGCCGACAAGGATATCAAACGCAACGAAGAATATCTCAACACCTGGAAGAATGCACGTCAGGATTGGAAATTCAATAAGTTACGTCAAATATCTATACAAAAATTGGCATTCGATGAACAGAAACTGAGCCCAGACGTTTGGCCCATTGCCCTGGAGTATTTGGCCAGCTCAAAGGGAGCAGCTAAGGCCACCATTATTAAATTGGCCGAAAATGTCATCCAGGCAGTGGACAAGGATTGCGAACAATGCACTGAGGAATCGGAGAAACAACAGTTGATCGATTCGCCACGCTATCAAAGAGCACGAGATTTACTTCAAAGTTTTGATTAGATTTTTAGGAACGAATAGTTAAAGCCTTTTTAGTTCGTGTATCCCAAATATTTTAATTTAGTTTCCGTTTAAGAAGCCAAAAAGTTATATATATATATATATATATATATCCCCATACTGTATTCTTTTTTTTTTATCCATCAAAAATCAGGTTAAAGAAAAGGAAATTTAATTACCTTTAAGTATGAATAAATATATTTTTTTTTTTGTTAATAGCCGACTTTTCAAGAATATATGTAATATACAATATATCTATGTAAGATTTTTGTCAATTCTCGCTGTATAAAACACAAATATGTTATGGTTAAACAATTGCTGGAAACTTTTTTGAATTATTTATCTGTTAATTTTGCCATATTGAAATGATGAACCTTAAGTAAAAGATTTGCATAAAATTCAATCTTCAAAAGAAATAGGAAAAAATAGGTCTCTCACTTTCTATCTCTCTTTATTTCAACCAGCTAAGGAGAAAGAGAGAGAAAGTAAGTGAAAATCAGAGAGAGAAAGAAAGAAAATCTGTTAAAATTTACATTTGAGTTTTAATTTTATTTGGTTTTATTTACAAATCGACATAGGCCAACAATTTGTCCAGGTGCTCAATACGATGTTGCAGCAATTCCCGTTGTCCCTCCTTCAATTTCAGCTTGGCCAATTGATCCTCCGATTGCCCAAGCAGAAAGTGTTGCATGAAGAGACGCAAACTCTGCTTGAACTGTTGCAATTTCGTATTCTTGGCCACACGTTCGAAGGCCTGATAGAGTTCCCGCTCCTCCCCCACCAGCAGCAACTTGACCATAATCTCTCTCATAAAATAGAAACTTAGTTTGTCCAATTGCATAAAGTCAACCACTTTCAGCACGGACAATTGCAGGCCACTCGTGATAATCAAATGCTGCAAGAAGCTGGCCAAGTTGCGTATTTGATTTTTGGTCAAGGATTCGATGTCATTGATGCGATCCCATGAGGCAAATTGGAAGGCCAATTGGTGTTTGCGATTGTATTGACAGAACTTCAATGCCAAATGGGCATAATAGGGATTGGGTAGACGCTCATTGAGGGCACAATGTAGTATCACATAAGCAACGGATCGTTGATCCTTAAGAGACAAATGAAGTATCTTTTCGAAGGCATCCACATAGTCGGCAGCGCTCATAATGAGGCAAAAGATTTGCCTACGCTCGGCGGTATTCATTTGCTGACGCTTGGCCAGCTCTAACAATTGTTCGGTAAAGCCAGAATTCGATTTCGTCTCTTTGGTGTCTCTCTTTCCCTTGGGCTCTCCGCTGTTACCGCCATCCAGATCGTTTGTCCAGGCGGAGCCTATAATCCACCATTTGCCCACTTTGTCGGCCTTCAAAAGATCCTCGAGTTTAATATTCAATGTGGTCACATAGCGTTCATTCTTTAGCATAGCCTTTAGACGCTTGCGCAGATTCTCCGCCAGCTGAGGATCATATTGGGGCAATTTGCTCATATTGTTATTCTTCACGGCATTCAGAATGTCCACCATGAAGCGTAATCGTGGATTATCCTTAAGCTCTAGTGGAGCCTCAGCTATTTGACTCTGCACACTCTGCATCATGGTCTTGAAGGCAACCGGGTCATCTTTGCGTAAACGAAAGCCAATTGACTGGAAAATCAGTAGCAAACATTCCACAGATTTCTCGCAAAGATTCTTGGCCAGAAGCTCAATCAATTCCATTAACAAACTTAGCTCATAGATCTTAAAGATGTACATGTAGCACAGGATTAAAACAAGATTATTGAGGCGCTTGTCCTCCACGTCCAATGTGGATATTTCTTTTGTATACTGATCGAAAAGCTCAACGAATATCTGTAGAAAATGTGCCCCAATCTCACTGCCAATCTGGGCATGCAGATAGGCCAAGAGAACCATGTGCTCTTGGACCATACGCTCATTGGAGCGGGTGTAACCGATGAGGGACTCTTGGAGCAACTTCGTAAGCGTCTCATTCATATTGTAACGAGAGTTCTTCATATATAGTGCCTCAATGCTGGTGGCAATCTTGTGAAGATTCGCCTCCGAGAGACGATTAAGTTGACCCTTGCATTGCTTTTGGAGGCGTGCCAGTTGCTCCGTTTGCTTGGCATTCCCCGAAGATTCCAGTAGGGCGGCAGCGCGTCGTTGGTGCGGTGGTATGTACTTCTGACCCTCCTGCTGCTGCTGCTGCTGTTGATCCTGCTCCGGTTTGTCTGGTACTACGTTGCCCTCAGCATCACGCAGACGTCCATAGATGTCCTCCTTGTCTAAAGAGGACAAAAGCAAATGATATATGTAAATACAAATTATAATTTGAATCTTTACTTACATTGCGGAGTGCCTATGTCAGCTTGTTCCCTCTCTTCCTCCTCCTCCATGTCGTCGTCTTCATCGGTGTCATTAAAGTCCTCCTCATCCTCACTTTCATCCTGAAGCATGTCTTCTTCTTCCCTTTCATCATCACTTTGCGTCATATCTTGGTCCACCATTTCATCCTCATCACTCCACATGCCAGCCTCTTCCTTTTCCTGCTGTTCCTTCAATTGTTTCTTTCGCTCCTGCTTTGCCTCCCATTTTTGTTTCTCCTCCTCGTCGTCCATGACAAAATCTAGAAGATAATCCAAACCATCGCTGAACATTTTTTTAACCAAACGACCCTTATCTTTGGTCTTGTTCAATTTGAGTTTCTTCTCCAGCTTGGCTATCTCTCGGTCCTCCTCTTCGTTCTCCAGTTTAAGTTGCTTTATTCTTTGCTTCTTAGATTTGCCTTCCAATTCCTTTTGCTGGCGCAATTCCTTGCGACGCTGGGCTTCCTCATCCAAACGCTGAATGCCAGCATGCTTCTGCTTCCTTTGTATCGCAGGCTTACCAAGCAGCTCAAAGGTCTCTACCTTTTGGCTGGGCGGAATAAGAGCGTCCACTTCGGCATCACTGAAGTCCGATGCAATGGATTCGTTCTCCTCATCGCTACCCATTTCACCTGTGGTTAGCTGTTCCCAGTTAAGATCCAAAGAATTTCCAATCGACTTGCTTTTACGTTTACTTTTCTTCTGTTTATTTCTGGTCGCAGTCGCTGCCGCTGCTGCTTCCGCTGCAGCAGCGGCCACGCGCTCACCTCCATTTAATTTGCTGGCATGATAGATTCGTTTATTGTTCTTCTTGTCCAAAATCTTTTGCTTGCGTTGCTCCTTACGGGTTAGAGGCTTTTTGGGGGCCTGCTTTTTAGATTTTAATTTAACTTTTCCCATATTGTTTGGGAAATGAAAAAGGAGTTTTTAAAAAACGAATTGGGATTCCGGTGGATCAGCTGTCACAGCAAGTGTTGGACAGCACACGTGGGGACTCCAGCTTGACAGATGTGGCATAATGGCTTTTTTTAGGCTAAAAGTAATACAACGCAATTACAGAGAGTTGAAAATGCTTAACAATTAGGCAAACTTTCAAATGCAGCTGAACTAGACCTGAAATTTGTTTATCTTTAAAGGTATTTCCTGTCCATATCCTAACCTTTCTTAACCAGATTATTTCAGTTCTTTTTTGGGGTTTTTTCTAGCTACATCATTTTGGCCATAAAAAGCTGTTATCACTGTTGCGTGTTTGGCCAGTTAGGCATTTGTCATTTTTTAGTACATTTTGCTTGTTATTTACCAATTTCAAATATTTTTCCATTATTTTGAATTAAAACGCAAGAGTTAAACGAATTAGACGATGTCAAGCCGCTGGTATCCCATTTATCAACGCGGTAATCCGCAGTTGCGTGTCTTCCTGCCCAATTTCTGGATGAAACTAGTGCGACCCACCGAAGAGCAGCCGGCCAATGTGGTTACCTTTGCCGTGTCCACGGAGATGACCAAACACGATGTGAAAAACTATTTGGAAAAGATCTACAAGTTGCCCGTGGTAGAGGTGCGCACCAGAATAGCTCTGGGCGATACCAAACGAGATCAAACCTATGGCTATGTGACGAAAAAAGATGATGTCAAATATGCTTATGTAACAATGGTGAGGGCTGGTGGAGAAGTAGCAGACCAAGTAGATAATGAAAATAATTATTAATTTTTCAATTTTTATAGCCAAAAACGGAATCATTTACCTTCCCCGATTTGTTCTCCAATCGAGCTGAAGCCCAAGAGAAGGAAGGTAAATCTCTTGATGAATCCAAGGACGGTTTCCGCAAATTTCTCGATCGCAATAAGAAACGTCCTGGCACTCCAGGATGGTATTCCATTTAGTTTAAGTTAGTTAGTAAAATCTTTTGTTAACAGTTTGAAAAAGATTGGTGTGATTTTTTAATTAATATTCAGAAAGTCCAACAAAAAATTAACTTAAAAAGCTTTGCTCCATTCTATGTGGTGTATTTATTTGATCGTCGATTGTTACTGCTTGGCCTGTTTAACAGCAGCAGCCACCCAGGCTCTGATTTTATCCTCATCCTGCAGACCGACCATCCTTTGAACTTCTTTGCCATTCTGCATGACCACTAGGACGGGCACTGCAGCCACATCGTAGTCAAGAGCCAATTCACTATGCTCATCGATATCAACTTTGGCCAACTTAATGGAACCGGCCTGTTCGCCCACAATATTTTCAATGCGCGGTGTCAGCAGCTTGCAGGGATTGCACCATCTACGGCAGAAACGTAGAAGTAATTAATTAACAATTATTCTTATTATTATTTATTGTTTTGATCCCCTACGTTGCAAAGAAATCAACAATAACCGGAGTCTGGCTGTTCTTCACTTTCTTGTCGAAATCTTCGGCGCTCTGTACTTTGAAAATTTCCCGCTGCAGTGATGATACAGAGAAGAGACGCATTTGCGTCTGACCTTGACGTAGTGTCTTGGTCAAGGTATTTAGTAGTTGCCGTTGCATTTTGTTAATAATAAATTCTCTCAATTTCTTCTTGGTTTTTACTTGTTACGAGAACAATCTCCGGGGCACCCAAAAACAACAATAATGACAACAATCCGCAACTGCGGTTACACTATTTTCCATATTTAATGTGGCCAAACTGCATTTAGACTACTAGTGAGGAGAAAAATAATAACATCCTGGTTCTCTATGTCACGGTAATAATTACCCGGAAATTGTATCCAAAAATTTATTTAGCTTGACATCCAATTATTAATGAACAAAAACGTGTTATTTTTATTTTGTCAGCTTACATTGACTGAAGGGTTTATATTTTCTTTATTCTTTTTAATAAGATTGAAGGTTTGATTGTTGTTAATGCTTTGCAATTTTATTTATGTACGCTTGTATTAAGAGTATATTAGAGTATATATGTGGACAATGGAAAGTGTGTATATTCTTGATCGGCACGATGGGGCACTATGTTCGTCTAGATCAAACAATCTTGACCCTAAAAGATACTGAAATTTTGCATAAAGCCTTCTCTATATATTGCAGGCATTGTATATTTTGGATTCAGACGGATCGGGTAACTATATCATTTATTGAAACGATTGGTGGAAAATTAAGTTTTAACTAACTTTCGCCAAGCAATTGTTAGAAAAATGCATGGTAGAAGTTAGCACGGCCTTCTGGTATTTTTATTTTTTTAGGTAATAAATTTGATCTTTGTTGCAATTTTGTTTATAAACTTTTTTATATGTATTTTTAAACTCTCAAAGTAAGCTACAAATTTGAAATAACCCCTGGGTATTTTTACTTTTGTTATAGTTGGTTTGAAAATGCAGTCAAATTTTTTTAAGATTCAAAATTTCCATATCGTACGGAGATTTCTCATTTTGTGTATGCTCACACACTTTTTAATGGTTAATTTTCAACTTTCCAACTTTCAATTGTTTTTAAGGTTTTTCCAAAATTGACAAAACTCTGGTGCAGTATTTTCTTGGTTTTATATTCCAATCCAATGCACCTACAATACACAGTTATATAAATTCTTCTATATAGCGACCAAAATTCAAAAATCTGTTGACACACAACCATCTCCAAGTGCTAAGAAGTGCAGCCCTGGGAGAAAAGAAACCCAAATAGCCCGTTTGCCAGCCCTACGCAAAAGCAGAAGCAGAGAGTAGATTGCAAATCAAAAAAAGAAACGAAAATATTTTTGATTGTCGTAATATATATATATACATAGAAAAGTTTAAGCAAAAACGATAAAAAATATAATTAGAGAAAGATTTTAAGCTTTGCCTACTAAGAGCAAAATTCAAAGTACAAGTGAAAAGACGCAACAAGAGGAAGAATAATCAACCAACAACAATAACAACAACAAGAACGACTAAACAACAAATTGAAGTAGGGACGAGGCCAATTAGTTGGAGTGGGAGCAAATGGCCACTGATTTGAAGAGACGAGACGAGTCTAGGAACTAGTAAAGCGTCTGACACAGAAAGAACAAGAGAGTAGTGAGGAGGAGGAGGGAAACCTATTTCAACGATGGATGATCTGTCGCAGGGCGACATTTGTCGCGTTTGCCGATGCGAGGCTCAACAGGATCGTCCACTTTTTTATCCCTGCATATGCACGGGAAGCATTAAATATATCCATCAGGATTGCCTGATGCAATGGATGCGATACTCGCATAAGGAATATTGCGAACTATGCGGACATCGTTTCAGTTTTCAGCCCATCTATGCCCCCGATATGCCGCGTGTGTTGCCATTGAAGGACGTCCTAGTGGGTCTCATGTCGGCTGTCTTTGAGGGAGCGCGATGTTGGCTCCATTACTCACTGGTGGGCATGGCCTGGTTTGGAGTGGTCCCCCTATCGGCATATCGCACTTATCGCTATCTATTTCGAGCCAATTCCTTTGAAATGATACTGACATTGCCCTTCGATATATTCTCTATGGAGAATTTGGCAGTGGATGCGTTTCGTGGCTGCTTTGTGGTCACCTGTACACTGCTATCGTTCATTGGTTTGGTTTGGCTGAGGGAGCAGATCCTACACGGCGGCGGACCCGATTGGTTAGAGAGAGATGAGGCGGGAGCAGCAGCGGCAGCTAATGCCAACAATCCACCAGCTCCAGCGGCAGGAGCAGTCAACGCCGCCCAGGCACAAGTTGAACCAGAGGCCGAGATACAAGATGATAATAATAATCAAGGAGATGAGAATCCAAATCCAGCAGCAGGAGCCGATGCAGCTGAACCAGCCGCAGCTCCAGCCGCTGATGCGGGGGCTGGTGTTGCGGATGCTGATGAACAGAATTGGAATCCCATGGAATGGGATCGTGCAGGTGAGGAGCTTACCTGGGAGCGCCTCTTAGGCTTGGATGGTTCTTTAGTCTTTTTGGAGCACGTCTTTTGGATCATCTCGCTGAATACTATGTTTATTTTTACCTTTGCCTTTTGTCCATATTGTGTTGGCAATTTCATCCTGAGCTCCATGGATTTGCTTCACGCGGAGAAGCCTTTGTTACATTTCCATGGCCTGGTGACGACTCTCTTTGGCTATTGTTGCATTGGCCTAACCCTTGTGGTCCTTCATTTCTTTGCCCGAATCTTTCGCCTAAGACGTGTCTGCTGGTTCATTGGCCTCTGTTACATAGTGGTAAAAGTCAGTCTGCTCTCCGTGGTGGAAATTGGTGTCTTGCCATTGATATGCGGCTGGTGGTTGGACATATGCTCGCTGCCCCTTCTGGACGCCAGTCTAAAGGATCGTAAGGCGAGTTTTAAAGCCGCACCGGGTACATCACTCTTTGTCCATTGGATGTTTGGCATGGTCTATGTCTATTATTTTGCTGCCTTCATTTCCCTGCTGCGGGAGGTTTTACGTCCTGGTGTCCTTTGGATATTCCGCAATGTCAACGATCCAGATTTTAGTCCCATTCAGGAGATGATTCATGTGCCAATTGTTAGGCATATAAGACGATTGGTTGCATCGGCCATGATCTTTGGTTTCGCTGTCCTGCTAATGCTTTGGCTGCCAATCAGAATCCTACAATGGGCATGGCCAAATTTCTTGCCCTATGCCCTGAGTGGGGATTCGGAGGTGAACGATTTGAGTTTACAGCTGCTCCTTCTGCAGGTAAGTTGACTATCCGGACTCAATTTGTTGGCTACTCTAATCGAGTTCTTTTCTGTTCATAGATTCTCTTGCCTGGATTCTTTGAACAGACCCAAACACGCATTTGGCTCAAGGGATTGCTACGATTCTGGTGCTCGGCAGTGGCTTGGCTTTTGGGTATACGTAGCTATCTATTGCCGGCACCACAACCAGAGAACGAGAATCAGGAGCAGCAGCAGCCAGCAGGAGATGCTCCAGAAGCAGGAGCACCAGTAGCAGGGGTGGCAGTTGCACCACCCGCACCACCCCCGCCACCACCACCACCCCCTGAACCGGCTAGAAATTTAGCTGCAGCCCATCAGGCTATTATGCTGAGAGAGGCGCCAGTGGGTTTCCAACCCTATGAGAAGCCCACATTCTTCGCCATACGTCTTTGCGCTCTACTCATGTTGATGTGCCTGTCCATAGTGGTAGCTGCTGTCATGACACTGACCATACCCGTTTATATTGGTCGACGTCTGATGATGCTCTGGACAGGACAACCGGGTGGTGGTGGAGGCGTCGGCGTGGCAGTGGGCGGAGGAGCAGCAGCGGCAGCAGCAGGAGCGGCAGCAGCAGCTGGCGAAGCTGCAGCCGATGGAGCAGCTGGAGGAGGAGCAGCGGCAGCAGGTGGCGGAGTTGTGGCTGATCCCGAGGAAGCTCGCAAAAATGAACGTTTCATGCGGGCCCACGAACTCTATACAGCGGAAATTGGTGGCTATCTCTGTTGGATTGTCTCACGCGGTATAGCTGTGGTAGTCACCCTGCTGCCCCAAGGACGCACAGCCATTATACAAAAGCTAAAACACTGGGCTAGAGTTGCTCTACAATATGCCCTCCCAGTGATGACATTGATTGGAATGTTTGTGCTTGTGCCGTTGCTCTTTGGTCTGCTCCTGGAATTGGTGGTGGTGATACCACTGCGAGTACCATTGCGCAAGACACCCATTCACTTCCTTTGGCAGGATTGGGCTCTGGGTGTGCTATACACGAAAATAGCCATTGCCCTGACCCTAATGGGTCCGGAATGGCATCTAAAACGGGCCTTGGAACGTGCCTACACCGATGGACTGCGGGACTTTGATTTACGCTTTGTAATGCGAGATTTGGCAGTGCCAGTGGTTACCACCTTTGGCCTGGCCCTGGCCATACCATATGTACTAGCGCACATGTATCTGCCCATATTCTTTACGGATCCATATACCAGACAGATTATCTCACGTTTGGTCTATCCCGTCAGCTTTATAGTCGTCGGCAGCATCTGTTTCCTGCTGTTCCAGATCAAACAAATGAAGAAATTGTATTTGTCCATTAAGGTGGATAAATATTTGGTGGGCCAACGTTTGGTCAACTATGAGCATCGCAAGAAGCAACAACAGCAGCAGCAGGAACAAAAGGCAGCTAAGGAATTGAAAGAGAAGCAGGATAAGGAGGCGGCAAATGAACAACAGGCGGCAAATGCCGCTGCCGCTGCGGCATTGGCAAATGCACCAAACCAAGTGGCCGGCAATCAAGATAACAACGATAATGACGATGATGATGATGACGCGGAGTATCCACCGGGTGTTGCTCCCATTTATTTTGTCAATGAAGAGGAGCAGGCGGCTTTATATGCTCGCCGGAGGCGTGATGATGTCCCACGCCACCTACTGGTGGATGCCAATGAGGAGTTGCTCTAGGGTTACGTCTATTTTCTATGTTTGTTCGTTATGGAATCGCTGATAATATATCTATGTTTAATTCACATTATCCAGCCGGTTGAGGAGGATGATGGCATGGACCAGCAGCAGCAACAGCAGCAGCACGAGGAGGACCTCAATATTGTCAGTGCAATTTTGGGGTTGCAAAATTTCTTTTAAGTAAAATAATTAATAATCAATATGGTCTTTTTTTTATTATTATTAATATTATTATTTTCAATTTGTTTTGCTTGAAGAACGGAAATGGATAACGACGACATATACAAATATAAAAAAAAAAACAACCCAATTATTATTTTGATAAACAAATATATATATATATAGAACGTTTATTTTTTGATTATGTTGTAATTTGTTAGCCGCAATTGTTGTTAAATCTCTTTCTTATCCGCTTATCTCTTTATATATGTACTTTTTAAATTCTAAGTTAAATAATCTTTATTTCCAAGAGACACTCAATCGAGAAAGGAGAAGAACCTAGCAAAGAAAAAACAAAAACTAAAACAAAAACCCTTTAAAACAAAAAAGATTTATCCATCAGACTTGCAACTCCACTGATTTTTATATATACATATATAGAAATATAAACTTACTTATCCGAAAATGGCAAACACAAACAAAATCCAATTATATAATATATGGAAAATATACCTTGTATTAGCATCGTATGAGAAAAAGAAAAACTTACTTTCGGATAAAAATGAAAAACAAAACAAAGACACACAAAAAAAAAAAAAGTAATACTTTCTTTCAACATGGTGGTAAATGTGGTGAAAAACAAAACAAAAAAAAACCTTTCGAGCTAGCTTTACGGGAAAAAACAAAAAACAAAAACACTTGTAAAAATGATATATGTATACATATAAATATAAACCATTTAAAATTAATTAATAAATTTAACTTAAAAGAAATACATATTTCAATTAGAACTTGTGACATTTTAAAAGATTTATGTAGTAGGAACTACTGCACAGGGTCAACTGATTCGACTTCGTTTCTTCTACCCCTGAGTATAAAGTTTCAAAAAGAAGCAATTAGAACGAATGAGAACATAAAGGAGAAAAGAACTGCTTACTAAAAGGAAACGAAAAACCGGAAATTAACAATAATGGTCAGAATAACAGACGTCCATGCATCCTCCATCGAGGGGACAACCTTTAAGTGACTTTTCTTTGCCATGCTTCTCGGTGGTGTGAGATGGAAATTCAATTAGAAATTTATGGCTAATTCGAATGGGTCGCCTCTTAGCACAGGTTGGGGTATGTACCCGTCAGCCAGCATTCGGATATGTACACCAAAGTTATTTGGTGAGTTCATGTCGTCCTAAAGCCGAACATTTGTGGCAAAATTTTTGCCTTCTTCGCCTTTTCCTTTCCTAAATCTCTCAACATTAATTTGCGTTGGTAAGAGATCTCTTTGTTCTGCTTCTGATTTCTCCAGGTATCCAGCTATAATGAATCATCTTTTTTCCTGCAAGTGATCCGCTTTAGCTCTGAGATGGGAGAAATAAAGCTATTACAGTAGAAACGGCTCTTTCTATCTTGCGTCTACTCACCAGCATTCGATCATCTTTTGGAGAGTATCTTGGCAGTGTCACCCAGTGCAGTGCAAATGTCTTTCGACGCCCATTTTTCTCAGGCAAATGCTCTTTAAAGGGCCTTCATTTCCTTCTCAAATGTTTTTGGCCAAGACCAAAGATTTCATAACAAGCGTGACTTCAACTTTCCTTGGGAAAATGCCCTTTCAAACTTCTTAGTGACCTGCTTGGTGGTCTTTAGGTCTCCACTTAATATGATTTCCTCAGGTTTTAATGAGATCTCTTTCTTTTGCTTCCAGTCTCCCAGTGGTCCAATTGCGACGAATTCTTTTCCCCCTGCTACTGATCCTCTTTTTCCTGCATTCTGTTATAAACAAACTCCGGTTTCTCCTGATGTTCGGTTTACCGTTAACTTAATTAAAGACAATCGATAACAATCCGCCAAAAAATCCCAAAAGCTATCGAAAAAATACGACAAATACCGACGCTTGAGCACACAACGAGCATATTAAAGATACCCAAATTAATAATCATGATTGATTACCATCGATTGATTACGCGAAATGTCATACAATTGCCATTGCAACAAGTTAATTTTAATTAATGTTAATTTTTTAAAAACTTTAAGCAAGTATATTACTCTCCAATTGATATCGCAACACTTCTACGTAATAGGTATCACATAGTCGACGCTTACATTTTGCATTTCTTCATTTCGCGTTTACCGGTTGCCGCGATCAGTCGTGAAAGTTGTGCGTGTTTTAAATTCGTTGCTAATTTTCATTCCCCCACGCTTAAGTCATTAATAAATTGGTTAAAAATACTAAGTAAATGCGAAGTGTCTTTTGTTGTTGTATTTGAGCATAATTCGCGGTGCTGAGATGTGTTTGCTTTTAATCCTGAAAATGTTTTTTTTTTTTGTTGCCGGCTACAAGAAAAAAATGGGGTGGAGTCTAAATAAGAGTGAGAGAGAAAGAAGAACAAAAGTGAGACGAATGAGTGTGAAGTGAAGACAAAATGGAGAACGGCAACAAAGATAACTGAGTCTGGTAAGTGGGCTTTGTGTGACTTTTTGCGTTTTATCTATGTATTTGGCTTAGGTCTACACTGTACAGTAATCGTCAACAAAGTTTTTGTGCGTGCAATGCGAGTTTTCACTGTATGCATGTACGTGTGTGTATCGTACATACATACATATGTACATATGTATGTAGTTTATATTATATATATGTATGCATGTATTTTTATTAAAGAATGAATAGAATGAAATACTAGTTTGCCACCTGCAAAATTTTGATAAATCTAAACTTTCTGCTGAGAGCGAACTGTTTTGTTATTGTCAGTGTTTTTGCGTATGACTATTTTTGGTTATGTTGCAAGGGACAAGGTAAATCTGTGCAATGGGAAATCGGTTATCATCCGAGGTGAAATTTAACTTTTGTATGAAGTACCCCCGTAAGATAATATAATAATAACCCAAAAAAATGCATTAATTTGTATATAAGCCTTATAACTCTATTACAATTTACTAAATTTGATATATGTACATATGTACATACATAAGCCCTATTATACTTAAACTTGAAATTACTTACTTGAACTTTTAAGAATCGAGGTACAGAGCTTTTGTTGTTTAGGTGAGTGCTCTCCTTGGACTTACTTGAACTCTTGAGAATTGCAAAGGAGAGTCAAGTATGAAAAATACCCAAGGAATTGAAGCACTAATCTGAAAAATTAGGCATTCTCCTCTGCGATTTCCAAAATTGCAAGTAAGTTCAATCTAAGGTAAATACTTGTTGAGTTCAAATAAAGACAACGTGTTTAAACAGTTTCTTCGAACTGAATAATGGTTAATGCATTGGGTTTGAATCTAAAAAAATATGTATGTATGTCTATATAAATTTCATAAATTATAAGTCCTATATTGTCAAAAGGTGTAATTGTGAAGGTATTAATAGAAAGTTAACACAAATTGTAATGTTTTTGTCTCATTTTCTATTTAAGACTGCAACTTGGTTAGATCGCAATCTTAAAATAGATTATCTAATAAGAGCTAAAGGTTTTTTGGTTTGCTTTATAAGATCTTATCGGCCATCCTTAGGTACAATTGCTTTAAAATGGGACAAGTATTCTTTGGAGTGGTAAAATGGTATAACAGGGTATAGATAATTTGTCGCAACTTAAAATTTATTGTGTCCTTTTGAATGTTTTATGCAGCTTATAACAAAAGAATGGTTCCGCTACCACAAAGTCAACAATAACAAAAACAACAACGAGGAAGTAAAGAAGAAGGTATAATAATAAAAACGAAATTAAACGAAAATTGAAGTTTGCTTATTTTGCCCCATTAAAAAGAGAAGAATAAAGTAAAAAGAAATGGTGATCCCAGCTGCCCTTTGTCCCAGTTGTGCCTGAAGTGTGTATGTGTATGTACAACCCAACCTTGAGGGGTAAAAAATTAAATTTCTGAGAAAATGCCAAGAGAAGTTAATAACGAGCAGGAGCAAAGAGAAGGAGAAGGAGTGGGAAAAGGAGGAGAAGGCACTCCAAAAAGCCAGAAGTACGCTATCTCTCTCTATGCGGCACTTAATAAAAAGCCCATTACATGCAATGCTACCTTTTACGCCCTTAACCTCAACGACCACCAACCAGCTCTGTGCCCGTTGCTTTGTATGGGTATGCATGTATGTGGCCACTTGATTATAGTGGCTTTGGCTCACTATGCACTATGTACCTCCAGCTGGAGTGCAGAGACAAGAAGACTCAATGACAATTACAATTACGCTTGGTCCAACATAGATAAAGTGCATCGGCGTGCCGAGAGGAGTGTAAAAGTGGAGCAGGCGTACATAATTCAAACAAACCGTTTAAAACCAACTAGGGCACTAGGCACTAAAACAAATTTACCTTCCTTCATCAAATCAAATATTAAGCTCGAGTCATCTGTAATCTGCCCCCCTTTTGTATGCTTTTTGTGGTTACTTGGCTCTGGCAATATTGAAAAAGGCTAATTGCAGTCGGTAATGGGCTCGTAATGGGCTTTGTGGCTTTGGCTAAAAGCACCAAGCGAGGCTCCCTTTGAGCTGCTTTTAAGAAAATAAGCTCCTAAACTTACTTGTTAGCCAACACTAACTTACTATTTCACTTTGAAAAATAAATATCTAAAACGAAGAAACCTCGTAAGGCTCTGTTTCAAAAGAGAGCAACATTTTTTTGTTAACCAATACAATTTGTCTATCTCTTCAAAATATTAAAATTAACCAACACTGTTTGATTCTGTGGAAAGTAGTACCGAAAGCTTGGAAAGTAATTTGGCAAACATTTTTTGAAAAGTAGCAAGTTTTTATTTCTCTCCTTGGTTAGTGAATTTTATATTTCCTAACCCTGGCGGCGTCTGGTTTCACGACGTATTTCTCGGCGCCTGTTTTCACGACGCTGTTCGCGGCGCCTCTCTTGACGACGTTCGCGACGCCTTTCTTGACGACGTTCGCGCCTCCTGCGCTCACGACGTCTCCTACGGCGGTTGTTGTCGCTGCTCGATGAGGAGGAGGAGGACGAGGACTCAGTAGTTGTTGTTGTAGGAGCAACTGTTGTTGTAGTTGCCGGAGTCGAAGCTGTGGGTGTGCTCGACGATGAGGGCGTTGAAGTTGTCGGTGTTGTGGACGATGTGGGAGTTGTCGAGGACGAAGACGAGGGCGTTGAGGACGATGAGGACGATGGAGTCGACGAAGAGGGACTTGTTGAAGTAGAAGGAGTTGAAGATGTTGGGCTCGTCGATGTTGATGATGATGGAGACGTCGATGTTGAACTCGATGCTGTTGGAGTGGCTGTGTCAGATCCACGAGTAACCACGATCAAAGCCAGAAGGCAGAAGGCTACCAAGATTATCGCTTTCATGGTTGTGTTATCTCTTTTGTCTTTAAACAAAGTATACTCTTTTCTAAGATTCTCGCAGAATATTTATAGCAAAAAATAATCTTCACTTATAGAACAGAGGGAAGCAAATATTTGATTATCTGGTTTCGCAAAAAGCAAACAACTAATTTCTAACAATAGCTTTGTGTGAAACAATATAGCAAGTACCTAACCTATTCAGATCTTTTTCTTAAGAGTAAAAACTTTCCGATTCCAATTGTCTTCTTGAATTATTATTATTTTTTTTTGATTTTCTATTAATAAAAGAAATTAAGTAACAAATATTGGGACACACTCGCACACTTACCAAAAATAAGCACTTACACGTGGACTCCTAACTTCTAAGCAAATATTTATTTGGAAAGAAAGAACTCTCTTGAACTGAAACAGATATAGCAAATAAGAACGAGCTATCTAAAAGAAATTGTGCTAACAAAAATAGTCAAATTTGTTTACCCTCAAAGCAAGGCACGATCCAACGAACTTTAACTGCATAACCGTTGCATGGAAGATTACAGAATATGGAAAACTAAACCCATTAAACATTAAAATGTGGCTATTCTTGCCAGGTTTTCTTTTGTTTTATTTTCAAACTGAATTTAACAATTTTAGACACAGCTAAGCATACAAGTGATTGAAATTCATTCATTATTGCACTTATCATATATATTAATTGAGAGACAATAATTATTGATCGAGCTATCTGTTATACGTGTTTACTTAGAAAACCAAAGTTATATCTAAATAAATTAGACTAGGAGGAAAGAGGTTCAAAATCGTATAGAAGAGGGGAGTTTAAGACAGTAAGGCTTCAGTTAAGACTTGAAAGATAAAGGGAAAAGATATGTGTAAAGGAAAAGATATAGGATGAAAGTTTATTAGCTCTTAAATCAAAGAACACGAAACGACTACATTGAGAAATCGCCAGACAAATTAAGTTCCAAAATAGATTAGGTAAAGAAGATCCCGCATAAACCTGGTTTGATCCGCAGAGGCACCGAATCGGGTGAAATATTTGGCGATTAGAGTGTTTGACGTGAGCTAGTAGCAATCGTTTTTTAGCCCGCCGTGTCCAAAAGACAGCTGTTAAGACACGGCCATTCTAGCGTAGGTTCAAACTTCAAAATTACGCGTGTGAATTGTTGTAAATCTTAACTTCTTCTTAAAACATAGTCATGTTTAAAGTAGAATTATTGGAAGCGTTTAAGTTCAAATTTGTCACGTTTTAAACGGAATTAAAACCCATTTTCCAAGCAAATACATATTCTGAAAATTTTATTTCGAACGTAAACGCTTTTGGCCTTCCATAACGAGGTGTTTCTTTGCTTTTGAAAACCATCTCTAAGAATGGCAGAAGTCAGATAACATTCAATGATGTGATTAATATGTAATATTTCTTTCCTAAACATTTTGGTTCATGCGGTAGACATTAGATATATGTATTATATATGGTTTATTTTATATTTAATTTAATTAATGTTAAAGTTGTATTAATAGTGAGTAATGCATATAAGTGTAGCATTTAAAGGGCGATACATTAGCACTTGCTTGCTGAAATATTGTGAATCTTTTGCCAACTCTTTGCTTGTTAATGATCCGTTCCGCTCTGTACTGCCTCTGCCACCCTTTCAAACCTCTTGCCACCGCCTGATCATTATATCTCTTATATATATATGAAATCATATGTGGAAATGAGGTAGGAAATAAATAATAGCACAATGGTTCAAGGTGTTCATATGTGAGTGTTTCGTTATGTATTGAACTATTGATACAATTGATGACCTTTTCTCGTGCTTCTTGTTGACCCTCATTTGCCTGTGTATGCGACCTTAACTTAGATGCTGTCGTCATGACGCATACGTTTACACTCACTCACACACACACACACGCACACACTCTAGTACACACGAGTTGTTACACATACGATTGCATATATTAAAATGGCGTTTTCTGGCGTTCGCGCCACGTCTTTTGTTTACAAAATTGAATTTTTCATTACCATTGCCCAAGTGCCACTGCTGATGCTGGTGTCTGGTTTTGGTCCTGGTTCTCGTTCTGGCCCTGGCCACTGCAATGCCCACTCTGTTCTTTATCACCCTTTGCCCTCCCTTCTCCCTATTCGACTATCTTGCTTTCGATGAACGCAACCATACACACGCTTTTGGTTTATAATTGGATTTTGATTCGTTTTGCATAAAAAGTACTGAACCAGACTATTCCTTTCTCGCTTTTTCTCTCTCCGTCTCTGTTCTCATGCGAGTGTGTGCGTGTGTGTGTGTGAAAATTTTATGGCTTCCAGCGGCGCCTCTCCGCATCTTTGATATAATCTACACGCATTGGCCAACAAAAAACCATCCAGCCAAAACCCAAACGAAAACTTATTGAACTTGTTGGCTTTTTCTCTCTATAAAATGATTTGAAAATAATTTCGTTGCATTTCTTCCATTTTTCGTCGTTGTCGTCGTCGCCGTCGTCGTGTAGTGTCCTGTGAGTGAAAGTGTGTGAGTGTATGGCTTTATTATTTATGGCTAGCTAATGCATGTGTGATTGTCTGCGTGTGTGTGTGTGTGTGTGTGTATTTGTTTTTGGCAATTTCCATATTGCGTATACGCCACGTGGCGCCAATGTAAATTTACTGCTTTTGCAGCTTCATTTGATTGGTAAAACGTACAGCAGCAATCTGCATATGCGGCAAATTTATATCGCTTTTGTTCACTTGCAAATTGGGCAATAGAAATTAAAATATTTTATATTCAGTCTATTTTGAGTTTAATTATGTTTCATATTGTTCATAGGATCAATCCTGAAAACGTGAAATCAAATTAGCTAATACTCTTCCTTGAATCGCATTCTTTTGTAAAACAAAAACATTCCAGGAACTCCCAAACATTTTTTGGGATACCCGTTAACAATCACAGTTTATGTCATTAAAGCTTAAGACTTAAGAGGAAGTTAACTTTGGCCTCGCCTTTGCATCTAAAGATCTTATCTATGTCTTAATTGTAGATGGGCCTGGGCCAGTGGGGGAGAGTGGGAGGATCCGTCTTAAAGATAGTCATAGTTTAGTCTTATGTAAAAGTGCGAAACGCTTTTTGCTTTACACCGAAAAATAAGCAGAACTAATCCCTGTTTCCGGAAAATGGGCTACGTTGGTAAATCATAAAAATTTTGGGCCTAAATATTTTCCATCCATGCTTAAGCCGTGCAGTGCCTCTAGTCTCCAAACATATGGTATATATATTTAATGTTCTCTGTCTCTTTCTCTTTCGTTTGGATATCCAAAAACTACATTATTTTTGTTCCTTTAAGTTGATTAATGATCGAATGAAGAATGACGGCAGCTCCGTCTAAACACAAAAAAATTGGGAAACTTTAACAGACCAAAGAAGTGGTGCTCATAAGAATTTTTCTTCTCTTCTTATCTTTATTGTTTTAATAGAGGCTTTATGCCAAAGTAGTTTCAACCTAACGAAACTTGACAAAATTTGTGTAGTCCTTTTTTTAAGGGACAAGCTTACCCACTCGGTAACCAATACTTCCTCCACCTTTTAAACCTTCTTCGGAAATGAAAAAGCTGTTCCTTTTATGGAAGCCCAACATCGCTTGAACGAGTTAGGAAGTAACAAGGCAAATAATTTTTAAAAAATTGTTAATTTTTATTTCTGTTTTTCGAGAGGGTGGTATCAATCTTTCTGAAAATGTTTAAAATCTTAACCCTGGCGGCGCCTAGTTTCACGACGACGTTCAGCACGCTGTTCGCGGCGCCTCTCTTGACGACGTTCGCGGCGCTTCTCTTGACGGCGTAGGCGCCTCCTGCGCTCACGGCGTCTCCTACGGCGATTGTTGCCGCTGCTCGATGAGGAGGAGGACGAGGACGAGGACGAGGACTCTGTAGTTGTTGTTGTAGGGGCAACTGTTGTTGTAGTTGCCGGAGTCGCAGCTGTGGGTGTGCTCGACGATGAGGGCGTTGAAGTTGTCGGTGTTGTGGACGATGTGGGAGTTGTCGAGGACGAAGACGAGGGCGTTGAGGACGATGAGGACGATGGAGTCGACGAAGAGGGACTTGTTGAAGTAGAAGGAGTTGAAGATGTTGGGCTCGTCGATGTTGATGATGATGGAGACGTCGATGTCGATGTTGAACTCGATGCTGTTGGAGTGGCTGTGTCAGATCCACGAGTAGCCACGATCAAAGCCAGAAGGCAGAAGGCTACCAAGAATATCGCTTTCATGGTTGTGTTATCTCTTTTGTCTTTAAACAAAGTATACTCTTTTCTAAGATTCTCGCAGAATATTTATAGCAAAAAATTCTTTTCTTGTCACTGAAAACAAAATCGAGTAAATATTTGATTATCTGGTTTCGCAAAAAGCAAACATCTAAATTGCTAACACTAGAATCGTTAAAAATAATTCTAAGCTTTATTTTCTATGATTTTTTTTTTTGTGAACAGAAATAAAGTAAAAGATATTTGCACACGCAACAAAAAGTGACGACTTACATGTGTCACTGCGCTAAGAAATTGCCGTTTCCAGGTTGTACTAAGTCAGATCTTTGGGTTAGGGTATTAAAAATTATGTCTGTAGTTTAATTTTTATATACTTGTACCTGTTTGAGTTTTAAGAGAATCAGTTGGTTGGATATGTTAACTCTTCATAAATAAACGTATACTCCGAAAGTATTGCTTGGAAGGGCATTGCACAGGACACCGATTGATTGATATTAAAATCATGCACTTTTGATTTTGTTTTGTGCAGTAAGGAAAAAAAAGTGGCTAAAGTAAATAAGGAAGAAGAAGGCAACGACAATTGAAAAGGTTTCTGCAGTTCCTTTCAACTGATGAAATTGACTTTGACTCATATTTAACTGATGATGACTCAATGTGGCCACATGGGATAAGCATCTCTTTGTAGCATCACAACTAGCTCCACTCTTCAGCCTTTTGTGTGATTTTCCTTTCATTCCTTTTTGTTTTTCCAAAGGATTTGACCAACAAACTGGAGTTTTGTTATTCCATTAAAAACTTTCTCATTCTGTTTGCGGATTTACACCAACTGTAAAATGAAAATATATATAGAAAACCATGTTTAACATGCCACAAAAATCCTGGGAGAACAAGTGGCTCGTAAGTTAACATAATCTAGCCATCTTGTAAGCCACTTACTTTTGCTTAAAGAGGGAAAGCGCGGAGTCCTTTTTGGCCCCCAACCGGCAACTGGCAGCGACTCACAACTCATAAATTTAGTTTATCCTGCAGCCCAAGCCATTATAGCCATTCTCTCAACTGGACAACGATGACACCAACAAACACACACACACACACACACCTACCTTGGTTGCCATTATTTTGAAATTCTACCCCCGAAAACCCCATCTGCGGCTTTTCTTTTTTTGGGTTTTTTGTTTCTGGCCTGAAACATGCGTGTTTTATTGGGTCATAATCAGGCCATGGCCAGGAACCAACGGGCACTTAGCACTCCTTAAGTTTTACAACTTCACGCTCAATCTGAGTGTGAGGCGGAAGGAAGGACCATAGGATGGGGAGCCATAAAAAAAAGTAACACCTCGAACTTCAAACTTTAACCCGGCCAAGAGCTATTACAGGAATCTTTTTTTAGTATAACTAGACGACTGAGTGACTGACAGACTAACCGACTAACTGCTTCAGCTTTAATAGCAACAACAACAACAACAACAACAACAACAACAATAACAACAACTTTAAAATGCAGAACAGCCACTAGAGTCACTAGAGAAGGGTCCAAAAGGATATAAGTAAATACTCCTAGTGGACTTGCGGTAAAAGTGTCCATTGTTGGGAAAGTTTTTTATTTTGTTGAAAGAGCTAAAGCAATTTGTTAGGTATACTGTATATATGCAGGTATAAGTTGTTGCACAAGCCATTTAACCAACACTAAGTAAAAGTGTGACCATGCCGAGACTCAACGAAATTTAACACCAACACTGCTGAAAAAATGTTATTAATATTAGAAAACCGCATAAAAGTAGACTTTAAATAATTACGACTTAAACTTAAAATAAGGTCAAATCATCAAGGGTCAGCTATTTCGCTATCTCTTATGTCGGCAATATATCAAATTTGAAGAGTATTTTATAGTCTCTCATTCGATTTCACAATTGTCTCAAGTTGTTTTTGGTTGTGTTTCGGCTTTATTTCGGTGAGTTGTTGAACTATTTTGGGGATATTTATTTTTTGTTTCAGTTACAGTCAGAGAGCTGTGTACCTTTGCCGCACCTGCAGAATTTCTGCACTCTTCCCCTTTGTTTTCGGTTTGTAAAGCTTTTACACAAATTATTTGTATTTGTATACTTTTTTGGTGTTGTTTTGCCATTGGTTGTTTGGTTATGTGTGTGTGCGTGTGTTTTTTTTATGTTTTGCGTTGTGGCCAAAATAATAAAATATGGCAAAAACAGAAATCAAATGGCGGGCCCACTTCAATGAGCCAGAAAAATGAAGAAAAAAACGTAATAGCAACAAGAAAAACAACAACAGGCAGATTGGCATTCACTTAGGACACACAAAAAAAAAGGGAGGAGTTGCCATGGTTAGTTAGGAGGCGAAGAGGAGGGGTTAGTGGTAATAATATGAACATAATGAGCAGAAGGGCCAAAGAAAGAGAGAGAGAGAGGAAGAGGGGGAAGGGGCAGCTAAGGGATGAGATTTGGAGCAACCTGCCACTTCAGTTGAGTGTTGTTGTTGTTTTTGCTTTGTTTTATGGCTAATTTTAGACAATTTATGAAGTGTTGGTTATGCTTGATAAGAGCTTCAAGCGGAAACATCAACAACAAAAACAACATCAACAGCAACAACAGCAGCAACAACAACAACAACAACATTGGCAACAACGGTATCAACAACGACAACAGCAACTCATGCAAATGAGCTATGTTTAAAGCTTAAAATATTACGCATACGACTTGTCAGCCGAGTCAAAATGATAAAGCGCAGTAAAATGCCTGAAGCGGCGCGGGTTTAAACGTGTTGAGTACCCTGTGTGTGCGTGCGTGTGCGTGTGTGTGTGTGTTGGTGTGGGTAAGCAGTTATCAGGGAGCTGACATATGAAGTTGTTAATTTTACAAAAAAAAAAAAGAAAAGAAAATATTAAAAAAAAGAATCGTAAAAAATGCTGGTTTTTGCTTCTGTTAACAACTACCACCCCAGTCTTTCATCATCTTATCCATCTCTCCCTCCCCAGTCCCCCTTACCATCTTCTTCTTTTTTCAGCTGGTATATCATTTACTTAATGCCTAAACAAGATTTGTTAAGCCAAATGATACACAACAAATGCCTGAAATGTTTTTTGGCCCCATAATTGTTAATTGGAGGACTTATACTTTGAATGTATGCTCTCGGCATACCTACATACATACTTCATTTCTCCGTATCTGTGTTTGTGTGTGTGCGTATGTGTGTTTCAAGAAAAAGTTGCATACAAGAAAATCTAATTAAATATGCATACTTTAAGCTGAAATCGTGAAAACTTGTGGTTTTTCTTTATCACTTTCATTTAACAAGCCAATTTTTGATTACCATTTTAAATAAAAATCATTCGAAACTGAACCCAACTCAAAATAATTTACACTCGTGAAATAATGAGGCCTTTCGAAAATAGTGAAGACTTCTTTAAAGTAAATTGAAATATTCAAAGTTTCCCTTTAAAAATTATGTTAATTTTTTTTGAGTTATATCGGGTCAACACGCCAAGATAAAAAGGTGGAATATGGGGAATGGTAGTATGCTAAAGGTTTGTCGTCAATCTTCACTACTCGATCATGAAAAGCAAATGTTTTTGAAAACGATTCCTCCAGTGAAAAGAACATGGGTTCGTCCGTCTGTCGAAAACCCATTTGCTAAAGGGAAAGGTTAAGTTCTTGCGGTGTCCTGAGGAACGATCGGTCCAAAGAGCAGTCTTAGTAAGAACAACTTTTTTGTTTCTTAAGTTTTTAACTCGCTTCGAATGTTAACTGTTATAGTCCGTATCTTTTCCTTTTTTGTAAGGATCGGGCCACTATATTATACAGTCCCTTTAGGAACAATCGGTAGAAAAGTTCCTATGAAAAAAACAGTTTTGCTTGTTGTACCAAATTTTTATAGTTATATATCATATTTGATCAAAATGGGATGAATAAACTTAATATTTTTAGTCAATGTAAATAGTTCTGCCACTTTGCTGTGCTCCGTTGCAGCCGTACTGTGGCTTTTGTTGCCACACACACACACAAACGCAAAGCCACATGCACTGTAAGTATATGTGTGCGAGACACAGAATAAAAGATTGAAACATAATGAGATAAAATAGACAAAGACTGCATGTATATATAAACTTCGCCATTTCTGAAGTTAGCCTCTTTGATAATTTTAAATTAGAGTTTGCTTTTTGCTTTTCAATTATTTATTTATTTCTTGGAGCAAACAAGAATGAGCATATAAGCAGGTTGTTTACCATTTTCGAAGACTTACTAAGTTCTCTCATTAGCAGACATCGCTAACCTTTGCAGAATTCTAATGGACAAAATGAAACGAACAAAAAATTACGACTTTTGTTTATATAACTGAATTTAGATTGCAATAATTGCAATTCGTATAAAGGAAATTGATATAATTTTTATGCAAGAGCTTAGTTTTTATATTAATGGGCGTGGCAGGCAAAATTGTACGTAAAAGAGAATAGTCAAACTTCGGTATTTATGTCTTTAAATAAAGTTTTTGTTTAGAAATTGCTTTTGTTATTAAATTTTAACAATTTTCTCGAGACATTTTTGGCAAGTTTAAGACAAAAATCCGCTTATGTCAAATGAATTCTATGTTGGTAGAGAGTGAAGTGAGCTGAACTGGAGTGTAGTCGACTTGCTGACAGCTTGCCTAGTTTTTGGCTCTTTTTGTTGGTTTTACTTATTTTTATTCATAATCTGGAAATCTTTTAGTATGTGCAATTAAACTTTATTGTCTAAGACAAAGTTGTTCTACTTCTTCTAGGCAAACATTTGGGAGGCAGGATACAGGATGCAGGTTGCAGGAAGCAGGATGCTTTGCCTTGCATTTATGCCACCTGCATAATTCACTTTACCATGTGACATACATTTCGGAATTTATGGTTAAGAATTTTCATTTGATGGCCAGAAAGTGGGAAAGAGCTTAAGGAAATGTAGAAGAAAAATTAAATTCTAAATATAATTCTACCGTGTGTGTTGGCAGAGGTGCAACTAAAAAGGGTTCATTAAGTCCTTTAAGAGTGTACAAATTAAGTTTCTTTCATTTTTGGCAAGTTTTTGAGAAGAATCTTAATAGCTTGGCTTCCTCTACAATGAGAAGGAGGTCAAGAATTCTACAGATTTGTTGTCACTAGAAGGCTAGAATCCCTTTTACCCCACTGCCAGTCTCCAGCCATGCTACTAGGGCATCTTGGCAAGTTGAATTGGAATGCTTACATAGTTAGAAATCCAATTAAAATTATTTTTTGAGAGGAATTGAACAAGTCGCTTAAAGCGTAATGAACTGGACTTCTTTTGACTTGAGTCTACATAAATGGAAAATAGTTTCAAATATTGTGTATCTTACCACCCCCCCACCAAAGTATCCCTAACTCCAGTCTAAAAATCATTGGTTGACTAATCAATCTAAAATTTTGGCTCAAACGTGTCCGAAATTTCAAAGCTTTAACTTAAGCAAATAATTTTAACGCTCCACACCACCCGGCTCCATCCTATGTCTTGCTCGATCCACTCTTAACAGCTTCTCCAACCCTCCCCCCCCCTCCCTTCGTTCAGTGGTTTGTGAATGTCAAACTTTTCTGTCAATTGTTTTTCCTCTACTTGAGCACGCGTTTCAACTTTTGACTTAATGCAAATTATATGATTTCATTTCTGTCTCCATCTCTTTCTCTTGCTTTCTCTCTCTCTCGTTTGCAAAGTGTTTAATTTGGCATAGAGGACCTGCTATATATATGTATAGAGATATATATACATATAAATGTGTATAGTAAGCCAGTTTATATTACATTAGAAAACCACAAAACAATTTAAGTTACAAAACATGGCGAAAACTTTTCTATTTGTCACAAGCAACTGACAGTCCCAAAACAGTTGATAAAAAAAAAGAAACGAAAAAAACCTAGTAGGCCAGGCTACATTTTTAACTACGCCAAATAGTCAATGCTCTTTCTACAATCTCTTGTTTTATTTGATATATTTCAAGAAATAGATTCATCTGAAATTAAAGCATTTGACATTTGGCTTAAAAATCTAATTGTTTGCTTTCTATTTTTACCTCGGGGTGAAACAAAGAAGATGCATCAACAATTGTGTGACGTCTAAGCCAATTTTTCCTTACCCTAGCATGTGCGAAACTCATTTCTGAAATGGCGATTCTATTTCGCACTCAAGATCACAATCTTTACGACACAAAACAATCTTGAATTTGAATGCGGAAAGTTGCTGCGAATGCGAATTATCTGCAAGTCATTTAAAAGCACGTAGATGTCGATAACTTTCATGACTAGAATAGTTCGCTGCTTGCCTGTTAAAACAGGTGTAAAAAGCAAGGACCGGTTAAGTTCACTTCGAAAGCGAAGATGTTGTGCGAGGCAGCTGGGTCAAAGGCACGTTTACTAGACTTTCTGGAAACAACACACAACCTTCTTTGTTGTTGTTCGAGCTGAAAGACTATTGTATATACCCTTAGCTGAACAGGGTATTAACAACAACAAAAGCAACTAATGTAAAGTTGAGCTTTAAGCCACAGGCTAAATAAATATATTGAGACAAAATGGAGCAAAGAGAGGGATAGAAAGAGAGATGGAGTGGGTGGAAGGGCAGAAGCATGAAACTTTCAAGCTATTTTTTGATTAGGCTTTTTTTTTTTACTTTTATTTTTGGTGTTTTTGTTGCTTTGTTTCGTATTTTGTGGGTGTTTCAATTTGAAGAACAGACAAAGGAATCTATTGCCTCCCTCCTCCTAGTACATCTATTCCCCCTCTGTCACCAACGCTTTGTGATGGTCGGCCTGGACCTGGGCACCTAGTTACTTGAGCTTGTTTATTGCTCATACGCCAGATTGAAACTCGTGTCGGAGTTGAATTGTTTGCCTCTCGGCATACAGTGCGTATGATTGACATAATCGCAGCTAACCTTCACTCATCCCCCCGGCCAGCACTCCACGCCATCCCAAGCATTCCACTCCTGTCCCCTGTCATTAGCTCACTTCATTGAGCTGCTGCCACTTCATTTCATTTGTTTGGACATTGATTAATTGTCATCTGGGCACTTGTTTACATTTCTTTTTCTCTCTGTCAGACTTTTAGTTGTTGCCTTGGTATCATTCCATATTCTATACTAGAGCCATTACATATGTTTATATATATGTATATCATATATGTATATATATAGAGTGTTTTCATTTAAAATCAGTTCTAACATGTAAATATTTTCTTTAGCTGCTAATAAAATGAAATTAAACTCCAAAAGGTTTAAAGCAATTAATTAATTCAAATTTGAAATTTGTAAAGCGCAATGAATCAATTTGAATCAAAGGCAAAATTGAACAGTGAAATAAAACTTGGTAGATATAATAACACTCTTATAATGTTCTAATAACTGCTTTGTCATATATACATATATCATTGTCACATAGCACTTCAGGCTTCATATGCTTTTGATAAAGAAGTTCTATATTCTAAAGAGAATCTTAGGCATCCATTTATTCACAAAAACTTGCCAAGAATCAATCAACTTTATCATTGAAGGGCCCTAAATGAAAACTTAACAGGCATGGGTAATTTTGTTAGGATATCTAACTTCATTTCTCTGCTTTCATTCTGTGACATTTTCTATTGTAAATTCAATTATTTTAACAAATTATTGCTTCATTTTGTTTGCAAAAGTTATTCAGCGTTAATTGTTTAACCCTTGAGCACATGTGCAGAAAATTGAGGGTAAGTCAAACCCAGATATTTCTCACCCTTTGAGCTACAGTCATTTGGTTCAATATTTCTTCAATATAAATTGATTTGCGTAATTATTTTAATCGGTTTTGAGTTCAATATTTGTCCACAAGAGTCATTTTGCCATTAATATTCCACTCTTATGTCTTGGTGAGAAAAAAAAAGTCACCGACCTCGATTACATTCCGAACCATCTGATGTGAAGGAAATAAATCCTTTTATTTTTATATTTTCATAATTATTTATAGAGAGAATCTACCTTTTGAATAGTCTTAAAATAAGCAATCTACAAATGTTATATTTTGAAACTTTCTCAGCTGTAGAATTCTTGAGAGAATTTTATTTGTTTCTATTCGTTTTTTTATTCTCCTTCGGTTGGTTGACTTTTTGCTGCACTCATTTTGTGAGTGTTTTTCATTAAAGAGTTTTTTTTATTTTTTTGTTTTGTTAACTTTAGTTAGTTTCGTTTGTCTCAAATTGTCTTTATTTTTCGCTTGCCACAACAACCTTTTGCATAATGTGGAAATCGTTTGTTTGTCTCTCCCTCACGTCATTCCATTTCATTCATTCATCGTTGTATGTATTTGTGTGGGGGACAGAAACAAGCGAACACAAAAGTTTCTTTGACTATAGTTAAAGTCGAAAAATGTCAGTCGGCACTTGAGCAAAACTTAAAAACTTGTGCCCCAGAGAAAGACAACACAGAAAAACAGAGACAAGAGTCATAGAAACATTTGTCGCGCTAATGACAAACCGCAAAGTTATAATCCCAGACAACACTTTGATTTGACGAACTGCTTCAAGTACACATAAACACACACACAAACACACACACACAAACACACACACACATACACATATACAGATATATGCTTGTAGGTCTGTATGTATATATACATATATGTATATATAATTAAAGTAAAACTAATTTACAAACGGCAACGGCAACAGCAGTTATCAGCTTAATTTGCGCCTAATTAGATTTCCATGGCTGCTACTTTTTAACTCTTTATCACAAATAGTCAAGTCAAGTCAAGTTGTTGGTTGAGCAAAAACTTGAACAAGAACAGGGCAACAGCTGCACAACATTTATACTCCTGATATACGACTATATATACCCCCATGATATATGACAAACATAACGACAGAAAGAGAGAGAGAGAGAGCGAGAAAGAGAGCGAGAAAAGTTTGCACTAAAGCAGAGAAAAGAAGTCCCAAGTACTTACACTCGGTAAATAGGCCAAAGTAAAGAAATTGTTATAGAAGGAGAAGAAGGATAATGGGTGTCTCGCTCCCTTGTCCCTCTTCCTCACTCTTTCTCCCTTTTGGACTATCAAAAAAATGTGAAGCATATGACTAGTGTGTGTGGTGTGGGTGTGGGTGTGGGTGTGAGTGTGAGTGGGGGTACGGGTGTGTCTACTTATTGTGGCTGCCATTCTTGTTGGCATTGTAAACTTTTTAATAAAGCCACTATGGACACTCACACAATCATGGGCACACAGAATTTGAGATGGAAAGACAAGCAAAATGTGTATTGTACTTTGTGTATTGTATGGAAATGGACATTACGCTTAACATATTGTACTACATACATAACATATTCTATGCCAAGAAGATGCATGACAAATCAACAAAATTGACTCTCTCTCTTTCAAAAAAAACAGAAAAAAAACAACGAATCTCTTTCGAAAAAAATGTGCAAATATTATTTATGACAAATGACAACTGATAGAATTTAGCCATGCATGGCGTTTCGCTAGAATTCATGACTGTTGAATAATTGAAATATTATTCAACATGATGACAAGTAATGTGACAACAAAAATTAACATCAATTGCGTAACGAGAAAAATCAAACAAAAAAAAAAAAAACGAATAGCTTAGGGAATGAAAAGTGTTAGGCTAAAAAACTAAATATTGTAGTTTTCTTTCACATTAATTCTAAATTTTTTCGTTTCCTTTGTGGTTAATTAAATAGTTCAGTTACTCATAACAGCTAACTACATATTTGCATTTTGTTAATATTGCAAGTTTTCGTTGACAAATGTGCATATTTTGGGTTGGGGTAGACATAAGACATAAGACATAAGACATTTATTTTCCCCGGCTTGCAGCTAAATTTGTGCGCCATCATCATAAATCTAAATCAGTTTTTAACATTTAGTCTAGCCACTGCACGTGTCACACAGGTGCCAAGCGTTCCACATTCTCACCTTGGCATGTATTTTTCTCTCTCCCTTGATGATTTTCAGGTAACGTGCTTCGTTTTTTTCTGGTTTTTTTTTTGTGTGTTGTTGCAAATAAATTCGCAACAATTTAGACAAGTGTCTCCGTCACACAACACACACACATACATGCATAGGGAGATGGATGGAGGGTAGCGAAGGACCGCAGTGACAACGCCAACGACAACGACAACGACTCCACATGTCCCCGTGTTTAATTGGAAATGAAGTGCAGTACCTACATAGAATCATGTCAACTGGGGCGTATGTGTGATATTTTTACTTTTCGTTTTCGTTTTTTTTATTTTGTTTTCGTTTTATTTTTGTTTTTGTTCAAAGCGAACAGCTAAACGCAAAAACCCAGTTCATCGACTCATGAGAAAGTGAAAGAGAGAATAAGCGTTACCATAGCAATTAAATAGCATTTCTACCTATTACACAGATTATTCTCACATTCAATCATATGTAAATACGTCTGTATGTACATATATTTAGGTATATACGAGCATGTGTTTCCATAATTTATGTGAACTAAATCAGCCAAAGAGATCACTAAAAGAAAAGGAAATCCCTAAGGTTCGAACTAAACGCGTGTTGTGCCGAATTTTGTATACTCTTATCGATCAAACGATTAGTTATATGATAGGTAAAACATTTCGGCAGCTTTCTACGCATTATGCTGGTTAAATTTTTTGTTTATTTCATATAGTCAAATGTCCATCCGAATGCATATACTCTTGACCGACTAGGGTATCTAAAAGTTTCACCTTGAACTTGGCCTAAAACATTTACAGTAGACTTAGGCATAATGTTCCGATTTTATGCTTTATTCTCTCTCTCTCTCTCTCTTTCCTTTTTTATCTTTTCGTTTTTGTTTGCCAAAAGTTATGTGGGGTTTTCATAGCATACATTTTGGGGCAGACCTACAAATAATTTGGTAAAAGGGGCTCTAATGCCATTGCGTGGAGATTTTGGGACACTGCTCTCCTTTTTTCATTCCTCTCTTGTAGCTAAACGTTCCTGAATGTCTGATAATGTCACAATTATATGCAAAAGCTCAAATCTTAAGTCGAGAATCACATAATTTAAAAACTGTTGCCATAATAGGCAAAGCAAAATGTGGTTTGAATGCGACAAAGAATTCGTTAAGCTGTTAATTTGAAAGAAAGTTGAACCCACGTAACTTATCATGATCATCGATAACAAAATCAATTGTAAGCGATACAATTTGAACGCCTTTAACCTCTGTGGTTGCAACATCAAAATGGGGCAAAAAAAAAAAAAAAGGAAAATAAGAAATTTATTTGTTTATTTTGCATTCTTTAGCTAAAAACTTAGTTTATATGAGGTTTCAGAAATATCTTTTTACCCTAACAAATAACGTTATACGTATGTATTTACGAATGTGCTTAGTTTTCCACAACTATTTGTTTGGGGTCAGCAGTTTTCGGACTTTTCCTTTTTCCTTTTCTTCCGTTCCAGCATCCACTACTCTTTCCCTCACACTCGTTCATAGTCAATTTTGTTGGTCAATTTTTTTGGGTTTGTTTTTTCTTTGGATAGGATGAAATTTTGTTGTTGTTTCGTTTCTTTCGCTTGGATAGTTGCATGCATGTGTTGCTGGCCTCTGCCTGTGCCTGTGCCTAGTTTATATAACTTGTTGCCAATGTACATAGTTGTTTGGGTTAGTTGCCATTGTTTTTGTTCGAGCTGCTGTTGTTGTCGTCGTTCTTGTTGTTGCTTAATTAGCAAAACAAGAGGAGGACAGAGTTAGAAGTCGGCAGTTGGCAGTTAGCAAGGTTCGCCTTGACAAATATTCTTTGACCCCATAACCAATACATTGACACACACACACACACACGCACACATACACACACACATACACACACACTCATACATATACAGAAATGTATACATATATCGAAAGGAGAGGAAAAGAGAGAAAGAGAAGAAAATGTTGTAACCCAAGTCCCACAGCCAAATGTCAACAGCTGGCATACAAAAACAAGACGAAGAGACTGAGAGACACACAGACGAAAAGACAGACACTTTGACAGTTTCCATGTCAGTTGTGTGTTGCTGCAAGGGTCATGCCCACGCATTGGTTTACGGGGCGAGGGAAGAGGGTTAGTAGAAGGTGACAGCACATGTATGCTTATGCTTTACTCTACTCTCTCTCTCTCTCTTGTGTGTGTGTGTGGGCTTACATCCATATTTATTTCAAAGGCAATAATTAAATGCCGCCGCTATACAGCAGCAGCTGCTGTTGCTGTTGCTGCTACCGCTGCCTGCCACCCAAATGTCTTTGAAGTCTTTCTCATTCTCCATATCTTTTTTGGGGGAAGCTAAAATTTTCAGTGGAGTTAAGGTGCGCAAATTTTTGGCAATGCCAAACTAAGCCTCAGTTTTTGCCTAACTGCGTCATGAGCTTATTTGAATTTATTGCCGCAATTGGATACCCACCTATACCCTAAAGCAACCAAGTCTAGGGCAGAGCCTGCACATGTCTCGTATTGCCTTATTGCCTCATTTAACTAATCAAAAACAACAATATTTTTCTTTAAAATGAACTTCAAATCACCGACTTTTGCGATACCTCGTTCAATGCGACTATGTACGCTATGGAAAAATGAAAAATTCCATATGATTAAGATTAAAAATTGTCGAGCTCAAATATAAATATATCGGCAAAAAAAAAAGGAGTACAAGTTTAGATTCACAGTGATTACTGAAACTGTATAGAACGAAAACAAGAGGAAGCTTATCCTCAATAATTCGAGTGCCATTTCAAGTGTATTGCTTACTCAATTAATTTCAATGACTTCTTAAGCTTGATATACCCTTTAATCCTATAGAGTATTTAGAATGGAGGCAACAATAATTTTACTTGATTTCATTTTCAAAGTGTAAAAAAATAGAAAACGCCATTGAGTTAAGCTATCAGACGCGCTGAAAGCGATGCCAAAAACTGTGTGTGTTTGTGTGTGTGTGTGTGGGTGTAGGCGGCGGCGTGTTTAATCATTTGAAAGGTCTTAGCTGGGGGGGAGGGAAGCAGGCATATGGCAGAACACCCGAGGGGCAAAACTCTCTGACTTGAATTGCTCTTTACTTAGGCTACATCAGTCTAGTCATTATACTGCCCACGTTTTTGTCATTTTGCTAATGAAAAGTTTACTTTATCCTACCGCCCTGTCCCACCCTTTTGCTCTCTTTTTCTGTTTTCGCTAGAAAAATAAAGTGAAAAACGAAACTTGTCTACGAGTTTTACATTTATTGGCGAAACCTTCTAAAAGACAATTAAAAATATTTTCAAATTCGTTCATTCGTTATTTATAAAACATTAACCAAAAATCAGACAAACAAAGTTCTCATGTCAAAGTTGAGAATTGTTGAAAGTTTTCTTTCTCTCTCCCTCTCTCTTTCTATCTCTCGGTTATTTTGGTTTTTGAAATATGTTTGCCCATAAATCTCTCTCTCGTTCGGCATAGTAAGAAAAAAAAAAAAAAACCACTCAAACAGTTGATGACAGCTGGAGTAATATATTTGGAGAATATATTGATTTATCAACTGATTTATGTGTATGGTAAGTTAATCAAAAACATAAACTTTTCTTCCTTTTCCACATGTTCAGACAACTCTTTTTTTGCTCTCTCCTCTCTATCTCTCTTCCCCCTTCTGAGTGGTTAGCTGCTGGCTATCTGACGTCAGATTTTTTTTTCATTTGCTTTTCTGTTAGACACGTTAGACAAGACAATGGTTAACCCATTTGACTCCATAAAGCCGCAGTTTCTATACTCTTTAAAGATTTCGATTTAATTTCTTACCAAACAATTTCAACAGAAATCTATTTATTTTATTTGTATATTAAAAACATTCTTCAAAAGTAAATGTAGAATTTGAAGCTAGATGCAAATTGCCTTCTTATAAATAAGAAACAACTATTGAATGTTTTTAAAAATAATTATATTATTTAAAACTATTATTGTTTTTTCTTTTTAATATACGTTTATTGTTTTACATCGTTTATGTTTGAGAAATCTCTGTGTGTGTGTGTGTAGATAATTGGCTATTAAATTTAATTGGGATACCAATAACTGGAACAAAAATACCTCGATATCGGCAAGGGTATTGGCTAGGGTTCTGATTTTTTTTTTCTCCTTTAAGTGAGGTCCTTGCTATAAATGTAAATTGTTATTATTATTATTCTTATTATTATCATTATTATGTAGTTGCCTTTTTTTTTTTTTTGCTTTCTTTCTGGTCATTATGTGAAGAGGTGGTGAGAGGAAGATTATGAAAATGAGTATTGTTATTTGCATAATTGATATTTAAAAAATAGATATTGAAAATGAGAAGACTGTTGGGGGGAAAATGTTGGAATAGAATGGCAAATGGCAAGACTAATAGACGGTTCAGGTACGTCATTAAATGAAAAATAAAATAGGTACATATATCTACCTATAGATATAGCTACATATGATTATGTGTGCTTATGTATGTATGTGTGTGTTGCTATCTGTGTGAACTGTGTATATATAATGCATATGTCCACAAGTGTTTGCGGTGGCTAAAGGGTGAAGAAGACGTGGCGTGGGGCAAGGAGACTGACAATCCTTGCCTGGTTGGCAAGTCGAGTGAATATTAACAGTTGAGCTGCTTGAGCAGCTTCCACCTATAAAGGACATGGCAATTGTCGCTTTTGCCTGTGGTAAAATCTTCATTAAGGACACTTTACAGTGTGCAAGAGAGATGGAAAATGGATGCAACACACTAACTGTCAACAGATACACACACACACGCACACATACACACAGACTGTGTCTTTCTCTGTGAAAAGTTAATGATGTTGGCCATTTTTCAACATTTACTTTTGTAATTAAATTTTCACACAGGAAAACTACTGCAAAGCACAGGACATCCTACCCCACCCCACCCCACCCCATCTATCCCTTCCTTCCTTCACTTTTCGCCTTTCACCTGCTTCATCTACTTTATTTGGTTACTTTTAATATATAATTAAACGTTTAACACATTTATCCACGGCCCCCTTGCCAATTTGTTGCTGCCTTGTTAATTCAAATTGTTTGCCATATGTTTATATAAAATATTAAAAATTAAATGCTCCACACGCTTGCTAGCCTCAAAAAACCGTAACGAAATGACAAAAGGTCTCGTTAAATGCATTTTATATGATTAACTGTGCCGAGGGGTGGGGCTGGTCTTGTTGGTGGGCGGAATATCGTTGATAGCCATTGCATAATATAATTGAACATTTTTCAGTGGCGGTCAGCAGCGTTGGAGAAAGATTTTATTTTATTAAAACCCGTTAAATTTGTTTCAATGATTAACATTAATTAAAATGCACGTGCAATGCATTTGCAGAAAGTGCCAAAGTTTCAACAATGTTTCATGCTATAAAATAAATAATTATAACAAAAATCGAATGGGAAAATTAAATCCATAATAAACAAAAATCAAAACTGCCTCTCGCCCATCTATCTAAAAACCTAATTCAATTAATTATAAAAAAATAATAAATGGCAAATTTAGACAAAATATTAGAGGTCACAGATAATTAAAATGTGGTTAGTTTATTTTGATTGAGTGAAATTTGACTAAAGTTTTGTTTCGAGAATATTAAAATATTTGAGGTCTCGTTTAGATCTTTCTGAAGCAAACTCTCATCTCGTTATCCTTTTGTACAAGCTCTTTAGGTCTATACGGCTAAGGTTCTTATGATCGAAAAGACAATTTAAGTAGAGGCTCAAAAGGTTAGAAAATCTTCTGAAAGATTTCAAGCGGCAACCGAAAGACAAATGAAAGAAGCAACAAATTATTTAAAAAGGTTAACTTTGTTTGTGCCTAAGATTTGTTGTCCTTGATAATTAAATCATAATGTTTAGCATGACGTCATACAAATAAATGACCCTAAAAGATTACTTCTCTTGCCGTCCACTTGAATTTCAGTTCGTGCTTAGCAAAAATAGTAGTCCGACTTACAGACGGAATTCGAGTGCGGGTATGAAAATTAGTAGTAGGGTATGCATTATACAGTTCTTATCATATTTATAACCCACTTTTAAACGAAAAAAAACACATTATCTGAAAATTATATCCAAATGACATATTCCTTCAAAATCTTCAAAAATGAGTAGCTTAATATTTAAATTATGAGTGAAAAACAACTTTTTCACTTAAAATCAACGATTTCTTAAAAAAATCTAAAAACAAAGAAAAAAAGCACTCATTAGCTGTATCAAAATTATAGCCCAATTGCATGTTTTGGTCAAAAAAAAGTCTGAAACCGTTGCGGAATGGTGTTAATATTATTATTTGGTGCGGCCTCCATTTGCCTTATTTAACTCAAAAATTCTCTTCCTCATTGAAGCCACTAAATTGAGTAAAAGGACATTGTAGTGATAGCCACAAGTGACACATCTTTCAATTTGTTTATTAGGAATAAATTTGAGACAGTTGCACATTTTGAGCTTAAAGTTTTTTTTTTTTTTTTTGCTTAAAGTTGTTTGTCAAGTTTACCATCAAAAGGAATTTTTTGTTCGTATTCGTTGACCTCCAACAAATATGTCGATATTCATTTCGCTTCTGTTTTAAGCGTAATTAACATTTTCGGGGACCCGGCTTTAGCAGTTAATTAGTCTTGCCAGCTACTTGTTACAATTAAGCGCAGCAAATGTCCCTTAATGCTAGAGTCATCTTCACACACACACACACACACGCACGCAAGGCAAGTGATGTAATCCTTAAATTTACTGAGCAAATTGGTAAACCAGTTTAAGACTGTTCAACTGGACCGACCTTCTGCCTTATGTTTGCTAGCTGCTGTTTTGGGCTTTTTTTTTTTTGTTTTTTGTCGTTGGGTCTGTGTTTCTCTTCTTCAGTGTGTTTGCTGACCAAATAAATATTAGGCGACAGTTTGTCTTTTTGTAGGTTGTTTTTTCTTTGTCGTTCTCCTAAGGCCATCATCATTAAAGCGACCCACGTTGTTGTCGCTTGTCTACCCGGTCGCTCAGCTGTCTCGATGTTTTCTTTCTCCCAATTTTTTTTTTTTTTTTCGTTCTTTGGTCGTCTACAAACTTGCGCTAATTAATTGCAAATTTTCCTATTTTTTTTTTGTTTTTTTTTTGGTATTTTTCGACCCACTTAAAATGATCGATGACATGGGCCGAACAAACAGTTGGTTTTTTGTGTGTGTGTGTGTGTTTGCATGTCAATGACGCCAACAACCGAGAACAACACCAACAAAAACAACAAAAAAATAAACATGATAATCAAATATTTTGCAAAGGACTAAAGAATAACAATAACAATAACAACAAAAATGCCAAAAATGCGTACTGGCAGAGCAAAACACAAATTTTTTTTAATATATATAGGTACACAGAAGTCGACTTGTCAGTGCCCTATTCAATTTGCTTGAAAATTAGATAGGGAAATGCTGAAAATTGAAGGTAGTCTTAAAGGTCTCGAAATGAGGTTAAAGAGATTATTGCAATTTTGGATAAGAAAATGCTTTAAAATAAGGTAAAAAAAAGCCTTGACTGGAATTGGTTAGGTTTAGGAGTCTTTAATGTCTTTACAAAGATTTCACTTTATCAAGATTTTAACAAATTGAAGACTGTCATCGCTCTATTTAATATGATAAAATGTATTAAAAATATCTAACAGTCACTTTAATTATAGTTGTTAACTTTTTCAATTAAAGTTATTTGTAAATTAACAAAAAACTACGAGCTGGAAAAAGGTTTCAACAAATTTTATTTTAACAAGATTCTAGCTTAAATTTTTCGTTTCTTTCGACACAAAATATTCTATATGTTTAGTCGATATACAGCGCACACTCGATAATAATAATATTTTAGGTTTTTAGCTATTTGCTTTCGAGATTTGTGATCGTTAGCTGAGTCGTCCCACTTGATGGATGAGCTCTTGTGAAGAGTATTCGAGTTTGCCTACTCTTTCCTCTGTAGATGTTTAAGTTTAAGCTACAAGCTTTTTAGCTATTGGTAAATATCTTAAGTATCTTTGGGATGTCCACTTGAACAAGTGTTTGCAAAAGATAATCGATTATGCTAAAATGATACAAAAAAAAAAAAAAAACAAAAACAAAAATTTGCTAAACTAAAAATAAACTGTCATACGAAAATGCAGATTAAAGGGCCACTCTTCTTTATAAACCACATAAACTTTGCATCTGACCCAAATGAATATGCCTTAAAAATTGTTGATCAACTTTATAGACCAATAGCAACGATACCAACAACAACAACAACAACAATATGGGGTATTAACATGGTCACGCAGTTTTTGGGCTTTACGCGCTAAATTTTGCGTAACAACCGCCCACATAATGAAATGAAATTGCTTTTACCCCCGGCAGGTCCCCCAATCGGCCATCGCTTTGCCTGTGGGGCATAACTTTCAACCATATTGAGTGGTGACTGCTAGTGACCAGACCAACATGTTGCTGAGTGCTCTCATTTCCTTCCCCTCGCCATTGCTCTCGTTCGCTCTCTAATTGATTCGTTTTAAGCCCAATGATTGCGGATTTTTGGTCGAAAGATTTTTCCCTCTAGTGACAATCGGTTTTGGCCCGATCGATTTGTGTTTCTGGCCCGGTTTCGGTTCTGATTCTGGTTCTGGGCGGAACGCTTTAAGTTCATTAAATGTGTCATAAAAATGCTCTCTTTCATTCTCTGCGAGAGCATGTAATCTAATTAAGCGGGTTGAATAAGGAGTGTCCAGGACTCTCCGGGTATATATCAGGCCAATAAATTACGCAATCTCAGCCAGAAGGCAAGTCATTAAATTTATGGCCACTGACCAAGAAAACAGAAAACAGAAAATGAGCAAATCAAAGCATTTAATTTAGATTTTAATGGCCGTAACTCCTACTTTGCCTGCAACCCTCTACTGTCACTACTTCTCCTCTTCTCCTCATCATCATTATCATTATCATCTTCAAGTCTTGAATGTTGTGTCCTGTGTAAATAATGATAAGCTCATTTTGGGTTGCCATTTGGGAGCAACAACAGGAGCAGCAACAGCAACAGCAACAGCAAAAACAAAAGCCTTGTCCTGCCAATTAGCATATTCTCCAATTAATTGGCATGCGGTATGTGCCTCTTCTTATCAAAACAATCATCGTTCAATGCAGTTTTAAGTGCACCCAAGTGCCGCCTACTGATAAGGGACATAAGCAGGAGTAAAGCAGACCCACACACACACGCGAACACACAGAGAAAGCGGGTGGCACTAGGGACAGGTGTGTCCAGTCTAGGGGCAGGTCAAGGGTCTCAGGTTAGCAATTAACTGCTCCAAGCTTATCAAATGAAAAAAAACAAAAAAGAACGAGCAGTTTATTGCCTTTTTGCCTGCCAAAGGTAATAATTCACAAAGCAAAACAGAGACAGCAAAAGAACGATAAACGAGAACACAAGCAACAAAGCGACACGGGGCGAGAGAGAGAGAGAGAGAGAGAAAGAGAAAGAGAGAAAGAGAGAGAGAGAGAGAGTGGGAATAAAGCAAAAACTATTACAAATGCAGTTTACTTATTTGTAGCACCAACCGGAAGTCTTAGAATTTAGTTTCGTCTACGGCCACGGTCTACAATTTCTAAGATTACGCTTTATTCAATCATTTACAATTACGGTTTTTTTTTTTGCCTAAAACCCGACGTTCATTAATTATAAAAAGGTTCATTATGGCCCATGTCCCTGGAAAAAGTATGAGCGAAATCGTCTACTTTACGTTTTGCAAAAATTTGCTGACACGAGTACAATTTGTGTATTGAAGAGACTTTTTTACCCAATAGAATTGGATTACTTACAAAAAAACTATTTTAAATTTATCAGACCAAATTTATATGTTAAATACAACTCGAGCATTCCCACAAGCATACGAGCGCGTTAGCGCACCTAGCGGCTGACTGTCCCACTTCAGTGGATAAAATGCATATAACTTGGCTATTTTAAATACGATTTTTATGAAATTGCGGCATCCAAAAGATATTGGGAACAGATGCTAGTATGTCAAATTTTAAACATTTTGCAAGAAAATTAATTTTTTGATGGTGTCGGAAACGCTTCCTTTTGCTTGTATGTAGCTGTTGTTGTTATATCATTTCAATTTTCTAGATTGTCAGCTGTAGTTAATATTCAAAAAACTATATATTTCCCCAAAGTAAAAGCAAAAAAATGTTTTTTGTTGCCAAACCAAAAAGTTTTTGTTTGTGCTCGTAGATAATAATTTTTGGTTATTTTGTAGTTAAAATATTCGATATGTGTGTACGGATTACTCGAAGAAACATTGTTACAACATTTTTGAGATACATTCTTTGACCATCACAAGTTAAAATCACTTTAGTTCCTTTCATTTAGTTAAGCTGAAGAAGGAAGATTTCATTTGGCACTTTTCTCTTGCCTGGCTCTGGGCTAGAATTATGTCATTTAGTCTCTTGCCTTTGACTTGGTATGCAAATTTTTTAATTGTCACGTGGTAGAAAAAAGAAAAGAAAAAAAATGGATGACAAAAAAAGGAAGAATAAAAAAAACTAAACCATTTAAATTTATGCATTGGCAATTTAATCGCAAATTTTCTAGACACTGTTGAGTTTCACTTGGTTTTGCCATTGATTGATTGTGTTCTTGCAATCACAAGCTCAAGAAGAACAAAGAGAAACAGAGAGAGAGGGAGAGAGAGAGAGAGATAGAGAGAGAGGGTGAGGGAGAGGGAGATAGTACGTGCTAGAGTTTACTTACTTATGTGAGTTACTTTTGATGATTCAAATTGATTTGCTTAGATTTCATGCTCAAACATTTAGCAAATGCAAATTTTAAAGTTCTTTTTTTTTTTTTTTCTTGATACGCTTAATTACAATTCAATTTGTGTACAGAAATTCCCAAAAATACAATCCAACTTGATTTCACATGGCACATCCTAAAAGGATGCTATTTTATTGTTCAACAGTTTTTGGAGGGCGTTGCAATTTTATGGGAATTTTATGTAAATTAATGACACTTTGAATACCAGCTCTGGCTTAAGATGTTGTCAAATGGCCAGCAGCAGCAGCAGCGGCGGTGAGAAGGGGAGGAAAACGGTAAGTTGGCCAGAATGAAGCAGAGGATAAATATTGTAATACTAGACAAAGTAGCAACAAGCTGAAACTGAGGCTGAAGAAGCAACCGTAATAGCACAAGGACGGTCACAAGTACAAGCTGTCATTACTATTGTGAGATAATTAATTTTTAAATACATGCAAAAACGACACATTCATTCGTTGAATGGCTCACTACAAGTATTCAGCTTCAAATGAACCAAAAGTTACACTGCTAGAAATTTGTTACGAACTGTATTCTTGTGTTAAATGGCAATGACAGATTGACCTAAAGCCAATTGACCTACTAGCTTCCATTTGGTTAGTTCGATCTGGTTAGTTTAAGAACTTTAGCAAATAACTTGAAAACTAAGTTTCATCCATTTGTTAGTTTAGACAGTGGTCCTTGGGAGCACACTAAGGCCAATTGACCCCTGCGGTGGACATGGGAAATGCGCATTGAATCAAACTAGTTGACCAAAAAGGAACTGAGGCCTTAATTTGTAGGAAGAGTCCATTTCAGTATGGCTTAAATAAATACTTGAATTTTCCTATGCATGCATATTTTTACTTAAATTGTTTATATTACTTTGAGGCTTAGCATACTTTTTTTTTAAGTGGAAACGCCAACTCCACATCCCCAACATTATCATCATCATCATCGTAATCATTATCTTTCCCTCTCTCGGCATTGTACTTGCTTTTGCAGTGTTGTTTTCCACTTTTCTTTTAAATGCCGAGCAGCTTCATTTTGCATAATTGATGGAAAAATGCCGCCAGCTTCAAAAGTTTCGAACGTTGTTTAATTAAATTTCAATTCAATTTTAGACTTATGCCATGAAAAAAAAGAGAGAGAGAGAGAACATGAGAGGCTGGGAGTAAAGTGGTAGGTGGGGAAAGTAAAAGCCTTCATTCATCTCAGGTTACTTGACTAGAGAAGAAATGCATATTCCAATTTTTTTTTTGTTTTCTTTACTTTTCTTTTGTTTTTTTTTTTTGGCAACTTTCTTCGACTACTTACAACTCTGGCTAATTAGTTGACCTGTTGGCAAATTTTCAATTTTAATCACTTTGTGCAGCTAATTGATATTAAGTATACGCAGTGGCAGCAGAAGTTCAGCTTTAGCCCCATCGTGTCCGACCGTGTAGTTGCTGCAAGGGTTACTTTAATTACGTTGCACGTTGACATTTGACACTTGACACCTGGTGCCAGGCGCCTAGCGACTGCCCCAGAAAACTTGAACAGTTTTTCTTAGCTTCCCTTTTTTTTTTTTGGTTTTTTTTTTTTCGCTTTTTCCTTTTTGAATCTGAACTACCGGTTAGTTGAACGAGAAATTTTCATGGCATTTTCTTGCTGTCTCACCATTTTTATACTCTAACCTCAAGGACCAGGGTCAGCTTCTGTGTGATGCAACGTTTAATTAAGTAATATTTCTTGCTTGTTATGTCGAAAAAAAAGTCCTGCATTATTAGAGGATCCAGATGCCCTTAAGTACTGAAGACAAAATATTGTCTAGTTAGATTCCAGGCATTAGTTTTCGAACTTGATATGGCCAAGCTTCTAGCTTTCCATTTTGTGCATCAGTAAGTTGCTTGTGGCCAAATATAGTTTCGTAAGGGTATAAAAATATCGGCGATGCCAAAAGCACAAAGTCCTTTTTTTTTTTTTTTGTTGTTAGCTTATCTGTAGTGTGACTCCTTCGTAAGGCGTACAAGTTTAGCTTTGAGGAAAGTGCAGGACATGCAAACTGAAACACTGGCGTGTCTTGCAGTTTAACTTGACAGGAAAATGTCTTCTGGCCGTAGATTTAGCCAAGTTCATGGACTGGTATGATTTGGCATTATCTTAAGCTATATTACGTAGTTCATTCTACTGGTTAGTCTGTCTGTCGGTCGGTTGGTCGGTTAGTCGATTTTGGTTTATGTTAATTCTCTCTTGGCTTGTTTTGCCTTCATTTTATTCCGTTTTGTTTTGTTTTGTTTTCTATGTTCACTTAAAATCCTATGCAATCATGAGGTCTTTATTATGTATGTATTTTATGGCTTTACGCCAAAGTCTAATTTACTTTTATACAAATCGCTCGAAATCGGTACAAATTTATGCAGAATTATGGCATTCATTTACTATGAAAATTTGCTTTCTGCCCAAACAGATAGAAAAAGAGAGAGAGAGAGAGAGAGAGAGAGAGAGTAAATTTACTAAGCGAATTTTCGATGTGTTACATTGGAATTTGGTTCAATGATGATGTTATCTTTATACACACATACATATATATAAATGAGATTTAAAGATGCATAGGAACATTTTTTTTTTAAGCTGGAAAACGAACGAAATGAAGTGAATTATGCACAGCAAAACAAAAATTTGTTATGACGAGTCTGGTGAAGTGAGTCTGCTTGTTGAATAAGTAAATAATTTCGTACACTTGCCAAAAAGGGTAGATTAATTTTGATCCAGATTATGGTTTAACATAAGAAATTGTAAGGGTAAACAAAGTTCGGCCAAGGCTGGTGCACATTTTTCTCTAAGTGAACAATAATTTACTGCTTTATTTCAATCTGAAGAGTATGTTTTAATTATTATTTTACTTGAAACTTTCTTTCTTTTTTTGTGGTTTAATTAATGCCATAATTAGGGCCATAAATGGAGTATATAATTTCTGTTGTTAATGCCAATTATTTTATTTCTTCGAAAACCCTTTAAACCAAATTATAAATGAGCCGTGTAAAATGTTGTGTATACATGCATATGGAAAAAATGTTTTCATTAAAATTTTTTTTCCAAGAATTTTTCTCAGCCTTGAAATTAAATTATGTCTCTATTGCATATCGCCTTTCCCATTGTTTGTGAAGGGGTATACATTTTGGTCAGAATTTTTCAAAATTCATAGCTTCGGTTAATGTTTTGGGTATTATATGCATAAATATATATATTTTTTGTTGCTTTAAGCATTTAATCAGACAACTGTAAAGTTAATTTCCTCTGCTTTTGTATAAACTTTACTAATATGTTTTACAAATAACTCAATCAAGTGGCAGATGTTTATAAGGACATACTCAAACTCACACTCATCCTCACACCCACAAACATACACACACACACACACTAAGAAGTATCCCTACCGTCATATCAATCATCTCATTTTGATTGACAAATCTTGACAGATAAGCAGTAATACAAAGTAACATAGAAATCCTTTCAAGGACATAACATGCCAGTAAAATCTCAAACTCTTACTCTCTCTCTGGCTCTAACTCTCTGTGCTCTCTCTCTTTCTATCTACTTTTCAAAATCAATATGCTCAATTTCCTGTTAAAGAGCAGCGCAACATAAGGAAAAGGAAAGGGGAAAAAATTTACAAAATAAATGAAGTGATTTAGCGCAAAGCTAACAAATGAAGTGCAGAATGAGTGTGTCAGTGTGTGTGTGTGTGTGTGTGTGTGTGTGTGTGTGTGTGTGTGTGTGTGTGTGTGTGTGTGTGTGTGTGTGTGTGTACATACCTTTATCTGTTTGAAATTACAGTTAAATACTTTATGTACTTTCGGCTCTCTCAACTGGGAATTTTGGTTGCATTCTTGTGCAAATTACATTTTGGCTATGGCCTATTGTGAAAACTAACACATACATACACATACAACAGATGCAAACACACACACACATACATACCCATAGACCCATAGAGAGATAGACAATAAACGAGCTGAACAGGTAGACAATACAACAGTAATCGAAACAACAGCATTTTACCCCCCTTCCCCCCCCCCCCCCCCCCCCCTAAACTGCAAAACAAAAATTGATAGAAAATTTGCATAACAGCTTCCTATGCTTTTGTTCTTGGCTTATTTGTTGCCTGTTGTTGTTGTTGTTTTGGCTATTCGTCAGTTTTTCAGTTTTTGTTTAAAGCCATTTAAAGCTTGTCTGCGGTGACATCAGACATGAAGCCGCTTTCCCCTCCTTTTTCCCCATTTTCCCATTCAGTTTATGCAATAAAAAACCCAAAGAGAAGATTTCCCCGAAAAAAAAACAGTTAAACGCTGCCTTTGGCTGCTTTCCATTGCATGACCATCCTGCTGCTCCTGCTGCTGCTGCTGCTGCTACTGCTGCTGCACACAACTGACAACTTAAGGCGATAGAAATGTCAACAAGCCGGGTGATGAGGGGCAACAGCACAACTCATATCATTCTCCACTTATATGTAGATATATGTGCGACAGCCGACGCTCCAACAGCCAGGACGATTTTAAAGCAGATTTCGGTTGTCCTTTTTTTTTTACTCTTCGCTTTCGCTTTTTGTGGCTCTTTGTAATCCCAAAAGATATATGCCTGTCGTGGTTAAGCAGATGGGTCGAAGAGTCGAAAGTGAAATACTCTGCAAGGGCATAGGAAAAGAACCTAAAAGTTACGACCGCAATCAGCCTCTAACGAAAAGCTGTAGAGGAATTTCGATGAGCGCGTCTTTCAATGCTTGGATGCATTTCAAGAAGGGCTATAAAACTTGAAGAGATTAACAAAGGACTGCACATATTTTATGCGTTATTTATTTTTCACCCATCCCCCCCCCCCCCCGTGGCAAATTGCGGGCTTTTTTGTGCATGTGTGTAAACTGCAGCAACAACTGCTGCGTGATTCTGCTGCAACTGATTTCGGTCCTTGAGAAACGTCTCTAAAAACACTTTAGAGTTAAGCGGCAAAAAAATGGCGTGGGTCCTCCCCCCTCCACCCCCAGTAAGCTTTTCCTTCCCCCAAGCATCGATGGTTGTTGGCGTTGTTATGACAGCAGCGGCATCATCATCATCAGCAGCAACAGCAGCAACATCAACAGCATCGTTGGGTTTTAATTAAGCCAGTTAATTGTTACACATACGCCCCGTTGCACGCTGCACAATTAATTTTCAAAATGTTGCAAAAAACAAAAAAAAACAAAAACGAAAAAAAAAAAATGTAAAAATAGAAAAGAAACGGAACGAAAAGGCAAGAAGTAACCTCGAGGCAAGAGCAAAATAAAAAAAAGAAGCGTAAAAGTGGCAAGATTAAGGAAGAGGAACTTTATAACTCAAGTTCTTGACTGCTGCTGCTGCTGCTGCTGCTCCCCGCTTATCAATACCAAAAAAAAAAAAGGCAAACAACAATAAGGCAAGTCGGCGGAAATTTGCTGTGTCCAAAGTAGATTAATTAAGGGATTGTTTTTCCTTTTTGCCTCTTCTGTCGCACACAGAACGAAGAAAGAAAAAGCAAAAAATTGCTTAAGTAGACAAAGCTTTGTTTTTTTTATTTGATGCATGGAGCGCCATTCGCTGTGGCCGAGAAACAAAAAAAAAAACACACACACATTTTGAAAAATCTAAAAGAAACCATTAGTTTGTCAAGCTAAACCCAATTTGCCCGGCGGACTGACAGCGCAAAAGATTCACAAAATTCGCAGTGGAAAATTTTCACACGGCAAACAGCAAAAACAATTGCAGCAGCAACTTCAAAAGCAACAAAAATGTCAACTACAACAAGCATAACGACCATATAGACACATGGGCGGCGAGAAAAAAAAGGGATAAAACAAAGTTACTAGAAAATCGGGGTACAAAAAAGTTCGAGTAGTTTGATTGAAGGTTTTTTTTTTACCTAATCAAATTGCAGACTTGCTACTTGAATTGTTTAAGTTTTTGTTGTAGATACAGTTGAAGTTGTTTGTTATAGATACAGAAATATAACAATAAAATTAGGAATCTTGGGAATTTATGTTTTAAAATTTAGTATTAGACTTCTTTCTATTGTTTTACTCATAGATAGAACGAAAGACAAGTTTTCATTAGGTTCCTAAGGCTTACTTAATAATTTCAATGCAAACGCCCTCTTGTTTGTGTGTCTCGGGAGCTAGACCTTTTTTTTTTGGAAAACCTTTAAAGTTACAATGTGTTAGAAACCACAAACATTCCAAATTATTCCAATCAAGGCGCCTTCTGCTCTTAATTGCGGGCACTAGTAAATAGCAAAAGATCCCATGAAATCCTGTGGTCTACTTTAGAAAGTTGTCCTTAATTGTTTAGGCTAAATTTGTGAAAACTTCTAACTAATGACCTCGGCGCAAGGATTAGCAGCTTGAATTTGCCGATTAACGCGAGAAATCTGAAGATATTAGAGTGAGCAAAGTAAGCAAAGTTAAAATCTTTGATTAAGTTTAATTATTTGCACGAGAAGAAATATAATCTTGATGGCCCAAATTGTTTATCCACAAGAACAATCAGTTAATAGCACAGCTTTAAGATCAATATCGTTGTTGTTTTCTTTGAATGAAAATAAAATTCGAGAAAAATGCTTCTTGTAGTTGTTGTCTTACTAATCATTTTAGCACCCATTATTAAAAGTAAGGCCTTTGCAAAATTTAGTAACTAATTGATATACTTTTCAGAGAATTTGCCTTTTCATACATTTTTGACTACGACCGTGAAAGCATGCTGCAAAAGGCAAGTCTTGCCTTGCTAAGTTCGGTGTGTGAATGTGTGTGTGAGACACGTTTGTGTGTGAACAGAGTTGTTCAGCTTCTTGACAGGTGTTAAAAATGGCGCCGACTTTGTTTGTTGTAGTTGCTTGTTGTTGTTTTTGTTGTTGCTGCTGCTGCTGCACTTTATGCCTGCTTTATGCAAATTGTGCAGACACTATGAAGCTACCAGGAAAACAACAACAATCTCATCGAGACATGGATTGCATATATATATATATATATATATATATATGTATGTATATCGTACATGCAGCAGCACTCTGAAGCTGACTTGAGTTTTGTGGCTAAGAGACTTTTTCTCTTGTCTGTCGATTGGCTTGATAGAAAGAGACAGACTTTCGAATACGAATGAATTTTCAACAGAAATTGGCCCACTGAGATGGGATGAGAAAGAGCTATCACCATCCAGCACTGGAATAACTAACTAACTATACATACATATTTGTGGACTATTTTAGCCTGATCGATTTATTTTGTTGAAACCTAGGAAATGAGAGTCTACTCTATTTATTAGTTTATTTCGGTTATTTGTAAAAAAAAAATATACCATTAGGCTATCACTTTATAATGAAACTACATTTCAATCGCAACATTCTCGCTACTTTTTCTTTTTTTGATTTATCAAATAAATATTTATCTCTCCCTTTCGGTCTTTAACCACGAAATTGCATTAGCTGATGAAAAATGTGACTACAAAACAAAAGAAAGAAAGAGAAACTAAAAACCCAATGAAAGCTTGATAATTTTCAAAATGAACAATTGAAGAAATAAACTAAAAAAAATAAAAACCCTGAAAGTAAAAACAAATATTGTAATCAAATCATATCAAATGTCATTGAAGTTGCGCCTTTTGTCCTCTTGCTGATGTCATAGCAAATGTATGTGTGTGTGTGTACATACCTACACACGACTGAAAGTTGAAATAAATTCCCAAACAACAATTTCATGGTCAACTTTTGGGGCACTTTTGTAGTTTCCAGATGTTTATGGAGGACTAACTCTTGAATCAACAGCATCTAGTAAGGCCAAAAGGAATTGATAGTATGTTGTATCGATGGAAAGGATTGGCTATTTGGAAATGCCTTCGTTTCAGGCGAGTGTCCAGGCTCACAGGTGAGCTAAGCGGGTCCCCAGACCTGTAAATGTAGGTAAGCATCTTTCGAGAGAGCGACCATGGGACAATCTCAAAGATCTGCGACAGACTTCCTCACATTGAGTGGCGAAAGAAACTTTTGTTTTGTTTTTCGTTTCTTGGGCTAGAGGAGTTACTTTTCTATCGCCCCTCCTATATATTTATATATATGTTTATATACTTATCTCTCGATACGGAAATGAAAAGAGATTTCTAAGGGAGAACGTGACTTGGCCAACTTGTTTTCTCATATGTTTTGCTTTCGTTTCCCTTTCTTTTGGTATTAAGTGTTCGGTTTCTACAAGAAGTGAATAAAACTAACTTGATAAATGTTGGACAAAGAAGAGAGATTCTAGGACAAAGTAATTTTTATTATTTTACCCTTACTCCCTTAGGGCCTCTCTCTCTCCCTCTCTCTCGCTCCTTCTCTCTTTCCGTTGGCAGCAATTATTTTCAAATGTGGTTACTGTAACTGCAAAATCACTTTGAAGGTTTACAACAAATGAAAAATAAGAAGAGTTGAGAGTCATAATTGGTATGGCAACGGGTTGGGAGTTTGGTAATGGTTTGAGTCCATTTGAGTTTTGATAGGCTTAAAGTTCATAAAGTTTTTGGTTTCTCCTTTTCTATTATATATTTTTTGTTTTCTTTCTCTTTCTTGACACATCAAAGCGGAAGAAATCGGAAACCACACTCAAGCACACACACACACACACACACACACACACAACAAAATTATATGTCTAAGCAATAAGAAGAGGTTTACCATGTTGATTTTGCATATTTCGAAATATGCATTTGTCATAAATTTCTAAATAAACAAATATATAAATATTTTTGGCTGTCAACTAAATGCCTGCAAATTGCTCTAATTAATAATTCAAAGTGACAAAAAAAAAAAAGACCAAACATAACGACACTATGATAAATACCCTAAAACTGAAGAGAAATCTTAAAGTAACTTCCACTACAAATGGTAAATCAAAAATTATTGCTAGAGCTTTTAAGTGGCAAATGCCAATGCCTAATGCCAATATAGAGTATCAAAATGAATAAACATTGTGTCGACATGACCTTAATTATTTATTCAAAACTAGTCATTAGCTGAACAAATTCTCATTGTGATACCGATTACTGTTTTGGCTTACTACATATACATATAAGTCCTCTTGACCAGATTTTCACTAATTTATGTACTCACATTTCCGGTGCTAAGCAAAAACTACTAGCATTTATTTCCCCTCGCCCCTTCTAGTTTTCTTTCCTCTTTCGCATTTTTATTGTACATCTATGTATATATATATATATTTCTATTTGTGGCAATTTTACTCAATTACCAGCGGTTAATGCGTTGCTGTTGTCGTCGTTGTTATTTTATACCCTGGAAGGAAAAAAAAAACCCCTTATTTTTTGCAGAAATAGGTTAGTCTCAATTTCCTCTGTAAGTGAAAAGCCAGTTACTTCGAATTAATTCGAATAAGTGCACATTTTTACTTGGAATTGAGTTTCATTTCAACTTGATCCAAAGTAATGAAGGGAGAATACTTTGTGCAAACGATTTTAATAATTACTCCTTTCTCTCCGTACAAATTCTTAAGCTGAGATGAATCTCTATCTAGGATTTAACTAGGGCCAAGGAGTCTTATAGTTGCAGGGTATAACTAAATCGTGGCTTTACCATAACAGTTTAGGAATTTCCTTACGTATTTTTTTTTGCTTTTCTCCTCCACTCTTCAGGGCTCTAGCTTTGGCCCATAAAGCAGGAAAAACCATGCCAGGAACGAATGCTGGAGTGGTGGTGGGGGGACTTGGTTGGTTGGCTGGTCATCCTGACTCCATCCTCTTCATTGCCATGCCCATTCCAACGTCATGCCTTGTTAATTATTTACATCAAACAATTTTTGTTGCTGCCATGCTAACAACCATAAATTTTTTTCTACACAAAAAAAAAAAAAAAAAAACCAAAGTGAAGAAGGTTTGCCTCCCCGCGCATTTCGGATTTTTTCTTTTCCGGCAGGTAATGAAATGGCATTTAGTTAATCCAAGCAAATAAGTGAAAATTTGTCGTTGGCTTTTCGAAATTGCATTGCAAATTGTAAAAATTGAAATCGAATAGAATTTTTTTTTTTTTGCTGGCCTCTCTTAAAAAGAAAGCCAAATTGGTATACCATAAATCCTAAAAGTCTTTTAAAAAAAAATACACACACATTTTGTCGTGTTTTTTATTTCTTCTTTTTGTTGAGTACTGGAAAAACTAATGCATAGCAAGACTTACATAAAGCCATTCAACGCGACATTTTAAGACGCTCAAGCTTGTGGATGTTAAAGCTGATAGGACATAGAAATCTTAGAAGTATACCAACTACTTTGACAATTGACAGTTACATGGAAAACAAGCAGAGAGCATAAAAAACCGATGAACACTGCACCAAAGACATCGACTTGATTCTACTCTGTAATGAACAAACTGAAGTGCGAAAATCAGTCAGTTCCAATTGTATAAAGGATAATGAAGCGAGGAGTGAATTTATTGATTTAATTTAAGTTTGAGTTACCTCTAACGATTCACTGCAAACATTGAGTGTATCTGTCTTTGAATTTCGGTTAACTGAATTTTAGGTGCTAATTGTATATTAGGAGAAATTATTTAAATTGTAGGCATAATCGAAATATTATTTGACCTTTGCCTTTCACGTAAAATCGGTCTATAATTCAATGCATTATGTTTATGGTTCGCCCAATATGCCTCTTTCTATATATCTCATGGGTTCCAGGATATAAAAAACACCAAAAAGAAAACCGAACATTAAGTTACTAGAAATTTCCAGTGAAAAATTGGTTGACCAAAGAAGAAGAAAAATAGAAAAAAGGAAAAAAAAAGCAATTATATTTAAGCCAAGAGTCTTCTTAGAGAGAGAGACTTGTTTTTATTTTTGTTTTGTTTTTTTTTTTTCGGCCAGACTTTGTTGCAGCAGCAGCAGCAGCAGCAGGCAAACACTTTTTGACGAAGATTGAACGTCCGCAGAGCAAACTTGGCAAATAATTTGAAGTAAGTATGTAATTTTCAACAGACTGCAATATTTTTGTAGACATCGTGGGATGAAAAGGGGGTGCAAAGAGAGGCTGTTGCTGCTGCTGCTGTTGCTGTTGCTACTCATGAATATTATATATGGACACACACACATTAGGAGCGGGGGCGGGGGTAGGTGGTAGAGGACCATTAAATTTTCGTCTGCCATTAGTTTAATTGGTCGGCTTTCAGTTACTTAGATAGATCTACTTTCAATTTTGTCTCTGCAGCTCCCGCTGCTTGCTAACCATTCAAGTGGCACACACGTGGCCAATTGGGCGTTGTCCTATTTGTCCCCATTGTCCTTTGCACTGAAACTCTCTCGCTCTTTTTCTCTTTATCAGTTATTCATATGAATTTAGTGTAGGTACTCACACTCAAACATATGTTCATTATTAAGCCTTCAACTCTCTCAACGAGTTGAAATACAGACTTTTTGTTTAATACACAAATTTCTCGTTTTTGTACATTAAAAGTAAGAGTCAAATCTCTAGAGAAAGAGAGAGGAAATGAGAGGAGAGAAGATGCGATGGAGTGGTGATGTGTCCTACTAATGTGTTTTGCAAAGTAGAACTATAAGCCGATTTCAGGTGCAAAAGCAAAGCAAATGAATTTCGCTTTTGGTCTCGAGATTCACCAGCGGAAGCATCATCGGAAGCTGGCTCAGCGGAAAATCTAAACTGAAAATGTAAACCCAGTTAAATGCATCTGTACCATCAAAGAGAACCATCAAAAAGCATTTGAAGCAATGTAGGCAAAGGACCCTATATCTAGCCCTTAAAATGTTCTTAGTAAAAAGTTTTTGAGGGGAGAGACTAACAAATAACTGATTGACAATTGAGTGACGCACAAGCAAGAACAAATAGCCGAACAAGTTGGCGATGCAACGTTTGCTTGTGCGTCTACTCAAAACCGTTACTCATGACACGAAATGCTTATTAAATGAGGTTCTGACTGCATTTTCTATAGCACAATTACAATCATATAAGGACAATTGGATTTAAGTTTCTTTAGGTATCCCTTTTGCAGTGCATTTTGCAGATATAGTCGTAGCTTTGAAACCTTTTGTTGAGTTTTCTATGAACTTCTTACGCGTTTAATGGCCTTAATTTGCTACCAGTTTAAAGCTTATAAATCAGTTAACCGATATGCATTAGGTAGACGGAGGCCCTTCAATTTGTAGTTGTAGTACAAAGTAGATAGTTGCTGCAGTTGCCTTAGAGCTTTAGACAGATTAGCCTTTGATGTGGAAAGCAGTGATGTGTAAGCACACGCACACACACACACACACACACACGCAAGCACACACAGACACGGCATACTCCAGGTAGTTACTCCCTTTTTACATCATAATCAAGTGCTTGAAATTTCTACTTCGTTTCTTTCTTGTGTGTGTGGTAGTGTCCTTTTTTTTCGCATTTTCATAATGTAATTACGTTAATGAGACTCATTAGATGCGGCTGCAACATCAGCAACATCAGCAACATCTATGCACATCAGCAACAGGCAAGGGATAAGTGGCACGTGTATAAGTATTTTTGTATATTAGGAAGATGCGGAGGAGTTTAGTAGGGGTTTGGGGGCTAGCAATTAAGGGCATAATACCGAAATATGCATGCATTTTCCAAAATATGACCACATAACGTGTACGTGTGTCCGTGTTTGGGTGTGTGTGCGGGGTGGTGCATATGTGTACAGTATCTATGTATGCAGTGTTCCTCCTCAAGCCTCTTGTGGCTCTGCAGATGATAATGATGTTGATGATGATGATGTTGTTCAGGGGCCAGTTGAAAGTCATGTCAGAGGCAACATCTGCTTGCTAATTGTACTCAAATCCATTATGCGAAGGGTGCACCAAGCATTTCTCATTCGTTGAATGAGCACACCATGACAGAGATGAAGGAAAAGGAGGCTTAAAATTGGGCGGAAAATGGAACTGATGAAAATGAAATCATTGCTGTTGCCATGACATTGTGTTCATTCCGCATGTTGCATGGTTAGTTGCAAAAATTTTCCATTCTCCTTTAAACTCTAAGGGCTTCTTTTTTTTACTCTTTCTCTCTCTCTCTCTCTCCCTCTCGAGCCAGAGAGGCTATCTATTTCGCCTCGTCTTTATCTTATGCTTTTGTTTCTTCTCTGACCCTTCTGAGGCAAAGTTTTTCAATCAAATTCATATGAAAAGTTTTTAGTACAAGACAGACAGCAAGAGACAGCAAGACAGAAGGTGAAGTGATGAAGTAGATAAAACAAAAGAAGACATAATTAGAAGTTACAATATGAGAGAAGAAAAACTAATAAATTATGAAAGAAGAAAGTCAGCAGGAAGAATGTATGTAGAAGCCATCAAATCAAAAAGTTCAACCTCTGGTTATAAAGGCCAATAAAGAATTAGAAATAGTTTTTTTTCCACAACTAAAGGAACATTTTTGTTCCGATTTTCATATTAAAGTCTCGTTTCCGTTCACGTTCTTGTCCTCGTCTCCGTCTCCGTCTCCGTCCCCGTCGTGACGCTTGTGTGCTATGTCCATTGGATGGTCATGAGAATCACTGTTAAAGAGAATTCGATTTCCTTGACACCTGCTACCTTCTATGACCAGAAATTTAATGGCCAACTCAAATTGCATGGGTGTTTTTTTTTTCTAGCTGCCGTTTCTTGGAAAAATTGGTTAACAGTTGCCACACGTTTCCATAATGGCTGAAGTTTTTCCTGAAAGCCCTGCTGCATTTTATGGCCTGCTAGTAGCATTTTATTATTCATAGGTCTCCCAACGAAATGGGAGAAAAAAAATATTCGAAATTTTTGCCAAAGAAAACACAGAGCAGAATGTTTTTATTTATATTTAATTGAGCGATAGGTGAAGTTGGGTTTTGGCTTAACAAAACAATTGTGAAAGCTTTTAATTGGCCTTTCCCCAAAAAATATATATATGTACATATATATTTTTTCAAACGTTAAAGGCACAGGTAAGTAAATCAAATGTGAAGAGTGAGGACAGGTGTCAATTGAGTTAATTAGTAGAGGGCTTAAAGGGGTTTTCGACCTGGCTTTTACGACGTTTAATTGGGTTTATTATTTAATAAGCTGGCCAAGCGCAAACAAAAAACAACAACGCCAAAAAAAAAGGGTTGCTATGTTATGCTCTGCTGGTCCATAAAGATTATTGAAGAGCGCAAAAAAAAAAAGGTAAATGAAGAATTAGCAAAGGATATGGAAAATAATGGGCCTCAATAAAAAGTTCAGGGATACTGAAAATGTGCACGAAAAACTAAAAAAATCACGAGCAATCCTTTTAAGGGAGTCACTGGAGAAAGCTTCTCCAGAAGGACGATGCATTGCAAGGGTGGCTATCGCCTTTTTTTGAAGCCAATAAAGTATCGAGTGAGTATTTTTTATTCTGCAAAACTTTCTGAGTACACATTGCTTTGCATTGTTTAATTATTAAACCAAATTGAAAACAATTTTGCCGTATCCTTGGGTTTGCGGCAACTCTGAGGGTGTTAATGCGGTTAAATAGCTAAAGCTGCTCCAATATACTTCTCTTGGTTGATGATTTCAAGGCTTACAGCAATGCGAAAGGTACGGTTGAAGCTAAGTGGAAATTGTTCTCAACAATTGACCGCAGCTAACTTGTCCATTTCCATGGCTTATCAACTCTTGTAGCCATTTTTTTTTTGCCCCCTCTCCTTTCGTACATCTATCTATCTGGCAAACTACTACAAACTACAGACAGGCAGACAAAAAAGGAGAGATAAGAAAAGAGAAGCGGCGAGGCAAGGCGAAGGCGAAGAGGAGAAAAGAAAAGTTGGCAGCCAACATTTCTCATTTCTGTGATTTCTCCATCATCTTTCACTAGCCTTTTGTTGCTTGAATATTTCACTTCATGCGCCCACCACCCTCCCCCACCCACTGCCACTTCCCCTTCTTTGGCCCGTGTCCGACCATAAAGTTTGGTAAGGCATTTCTCATGATTATTGTTTTTTACTTTTTTGCGTTCGTTCTTCTGCTTCTTCTGAGAACTTTTCCTTGTGGTTTTTCTTTATGGCTAATGCAAATTAAACTTTATTAAAATGTCTTGTCGGTAAAGTTTTTTTTTTTTGTTTTTTTTTTAACATACATATCTCTCTTTTTTGGCTTACATTTCTTTTTAGGGGTAAATTAAAAATGATTGCCCCAAAACTTGTGTTAAAAACATGTTTAAAGAAATTTTGGGAAGGTATTTAAGGGGCAACAATAGAACCAAATAGTTACCTCAATTGTGGATAGTAAATGTAAAAAGTTTGAGGTTTTATTTGTTTTTTTTTTTCGAATATTTATTAATTTGTTTTTATTTCTGAGCGTTTGATTTTATTCGGGGAAAAAAAATTTTGTTTATATTTTATTATCGTATGTATATCAAAAAATGACTTAATCGACTTTCCAAAAAACTTAACTCGAATCGCATAAGCCTAAGAATATTAAATATAGATTTTAATCACACTTAACCTAATTATAATTATAAACATAACAACAAACAACAATTTGTATTTGGTTTTGCATCTTTTTTTTTTTTTTTTGCATTTTAATTTAATTTTATACGCTTACTTTCAGCAAGCGAAGTGGCAACATTTTAATTTAATTCGATTTGCATTTACATAAACAATACATGTAAATAGTTATTCGAGTAGATTCGTTTTGTATAATTTTTTTGCTGTTTTTTTCTTTTATTTTTCTTTTGACTTAATTTTGTTTTTTAGGCTTTTTTTTTTGTTCTGTTTTATTACACATTGATTTATTCATTAAATGCTAATTAGTTAGCATTGAAAAATAAAACTACCTCTCTTTGCATTTTAATCATTGTAATTAATTTTGCAGTTATTTGCTGCTGCTGCTGCTGCTGTTGTAATCATTAATGATATTGAAAATATTTGTTTGGGGGCTCAATTGCAAATACTTCAATCATCAATAAATTTATGCATTATTTTTCGCTTGACATTTTCATTTCGGTTATTAGCCATATTAAGTTTAAGCAGTCTGGGGCAACTATTTTTATAACTTATGTATTTATGCACACGAATTTTGCAATAATTTTCGCTAAAAAATTTATACAAATTTTACAAATTGCAGAGACGAGAGTGAGAGTGTGTGTGTGAGAGAGAGGAAGATGGAGAGGGAGAGTGTGTGGAAAAGGGGTAGCCAATTGTGGTAGCTGGTTAACCATAATCCATAAAACACACAACTGCTAATTGCATAGAAAATTGATAAACTTTACCGAAAAATGTATGAATTTTTGACCATACTGAAGTCAAATTCCAGGAAAAGCCAAATGGGAAAAATTTATGTGAAAAACTACTAATTAGCTATTTATATTTTTTCAGCAGTTTCTAGAAAAGAATTCACCAGTTAAATATTATTTTGGTATTATCTACACGCATTCAAATTTTTTTTTAGCCTTCACAGTATTTAAACATACAACATTATATGGAAATAAATGCAAATTTGAGTGAATCAGAGTAGATTATTTGTACTCGTATTACCAATGAATGTATGAAAATCTATATTTGTTTATATTTAAGTGAATTTCTTTGTTTGTTTAGACAATTTGTGTGAAATTTTTTGAAAGAAGTCTCGAAGAATGGTAATGTCTTGGGCTTAATAAAAAACAAACTTGGAAGAAAATTTGCTTCTAACTCTTAAAAAATGTCGGCAAAGATTTAGAAGTAGGCGAAACATAGTTCAAAGGTGAATTCTTTCTTATTTTATCATAATCATCTCTAAATTTCTACTCAATCTCAGTCCCTGCAATTTGCTAACCACTTAAGTCAAAACTTATGTTTGTTTACAATTAAATTTAAGTACTATGCTATAAATTTATATATCTACAAATATAAATATCTTTCTATATTTTCATAAACATACATAAATATGTATGTATAGATTTTTTAATATTTTTGCTGGAGGATTTATTATTGAAATCGTTGCTGAAGAAAATTCATATTCGGTTGTTGCATACTTTATGGCGCAATGAAATCAGAAATGCATATGAATTTCACAGAATGAGAGCTTAGCAACCGCTTGCATTTTATTTGATTTTTTGGCAGAGTTAAGGGACGGGACGAGACGAGACGGGAAATGCCTGTAAGCATATTCTATATAGAAAAATATATACATATGCAACAAAGTTTTCTACGTGTGTGTGTGTGTGTGTCTTGCTGTTGGCGCATGTGTGGGTATTTATTTTTATAGATTTTTTTCTCGATAGCCGTGTGAAAATAGCTGTGTGATTTTATGATTTTTGCTTTTTTTTTTTTATAGTTGTTTCTGGTTTTAGTGTGTGTAGGTGGTCGTTTTTGAAAGTCAGTGATGCATATGAGCGATCAGCTTTATAGTTTCTCATGCCTTTTATCAATCCTTCCTCTAAAAAAATTGTTTAAATATCAGATATTTCAATATAGATGTATATATCTCTATTTTACACTTTACTCTAACTATTTATTTAGTTATTTATTTATTTATTTATTTATGTGTGTGTCGTTAGAACTATAAAATCGCATTACGTCACAGTTTTCACCTGATCATCATCATTTAAGCACAATTGATGATCCGTTGCTCCGCTGGCCTTGTCCACAACAACAACAATCGCTTGAAAATGCACAGCAACATTCTCACCGGCCGGCACAATCTCTGGCATCTCCAACTCGTTTTCGCCATGCCTTCCGCGCTTCATTAGGCTCAATAGGCGACGGATTAACGAACTTTGGCGTCTCCGACGCGTTGAGCCAAGCGTGGCGGAAGTTGGCGCTGTTACAGGTGCCGGATAGCAACGCTGCTGATTCCTATGCTACAGATTCGTCACTTGTGTTGTATTATTGGTTGTGGTTGTGGTAACCACTTGGGGCTGATGCTGTTGCTGTTGTTGGTGCTGCTGCTGCTGTCTGAGTTTGGTCGGTTTGTCTGCCATTGAGCGTTCTGCTCGTACAGCAGCCAATTCATCTTGAGCTACTGGCAGCCATTTGTCAAGGAATTTTGGACGAAACAGCAAAGTGAATGTGGTACGAAATTGTTTGCTCATCGAACAGTAGAGAATGAAATTGATACTTGAATTGATTAGAGCCAAAATGTCCATTAGGTCACCTGTAGTGTGATAAAAAATTAAAGTAAAGACAATGTTAACGCCCTGGCTAATTAGTAGGTGGCGCTCCCGTTCGTTTTAAAACGTTTTTACAGCGTCGGGGTCACCAATTTTGCTGAATTATTTTTTTTTTAAGTATTTAGCCTATCAGGTTTTATAAAATGGTACGACAAGTGGTACGACAGACTTAAAATGCTTTTAATTAACTAGTAGTCGTTATTCTTAAAAAGTAATTTTCAGTAAAATGCAACGTCGGGGTCACCAATTTTGCATAGGAAACGTTTCTTTAAAGTCTTTAAATAAATCTATTTATGTTTTGCCTCTATAATTCAATGAAACGTCAAATGGAATTTGTCTGTCAATCGAATTACATGTTTAACGTCGTTGGGTCAGGTCACCAATTTAATTTTTAGTTAAAGTCCTATCAGCTTGTCTCTTTTACTTACTCAGTCTTAGGTAGCACTGCATTAGAAAAGCATCACCCAGCACAGTGTTCAATAATCCCATAATTCCTTGTGGAAATTCAGTGATCAGGAATAGCAAAAGCACTGCCAATAACATTCTCGTAGTGCGATCCGTTTGCTTCTCCTTCTCCAAAGTTTTACTATTCTTTCTAGGGCGTTCAGCTGGCTTGCCATTGACCAACACTTTTGTACCATTACTCGTTCCCGTTGCAGTGGCAGTCGCAGCTGTTGTTGCTGCTATTGGCTTACTGGTGAGTTTCTTTCGTCTGCGTTTGGCCTCGAGCAAAGCCATTATAAGACGCACTGATAATATTGTTAGAGCTATGCAGGGTATCAGTTTAATGACCACACTATAGATGAGAAATGTTGTGTTTCTCAGTGAGGCATTGTGCAGAGCCAAATCACTGTGATAGAGACGATAAACAGTCACATTTCGTACCACCTGGGAAGGTGGTGTTGGTGCTGGAGTCGTTGTAGTCGTTGTACTTGTTGTAGTAGTCACTAGGGAGCTCACATTAAGGGCCAGACTCTCATTACCTAGACTTGGTGTGGAGTTGAGGGCTGCCACTGTAACACTTTGCATCTCATTGCTATAATCAATAACATACTGACTTAATGGTATGCTATTGATCACCTTTCCCTGCGAATCCAACTGATCCATCCATTCGGCAATGGCCGTGATTAGATAAAGTGATGGCGATACAACCAATACGCATACCACATAGGCCGTAGTTATTGTTATAATCGTTGTTCGCATGCCGCACCACACACGATTCTTTTGCGGATAGCCCACGGCAATGTAACGCCACACGGCCAGCGTAACAGTTAGCCAAATCGATATCGTATGCAATACTTGAGCGAATATCGAATGAAATTTAATGAAACACGCCCAGCTATAGCTTAGCTTCTCCTCCCTTGGCAGGCTATCCGTTAAAATGTAGTCATGCACCGTATAGGGTATATATTCCAGCATCACTGCCAAATCGGCCACAGCCAGACCAGTAAGTATGGCATTTGTCGGTGACCTCATCTCACGACGTGTTAGCACGATAATATTCAATGTATTCGCTATGGTTCCCAATATGCAAACCACCAAGGATACATAGCCATGCATATTTTTATAGCTGCAATGAAATAGCAAAAGAAAATAGACAATGAATGAGTAAGAGCAAAACTTAAAGGGATGACTTCACACACTTTATACAAAGACCAGGCAATGGGAAAACTTTAATAAATTTCATTTATTCCGTTGACCAACCGACTTGGAGATATTCTGTGTCTTAAATGTGCCTTTTGCATTGAACCCAAGTTCATTAGAGTTCTTTTAATGGGGATGAGACTCCACTTAATTAGTTTCAAATTAAAATGTATTTAATGTGCATAACTATGTTAAGTGCTTAGATCTGTCTATGCAAAACTAAATCAAGGCAAAGCCGAAACTTTATTTTGGAGTCAAAAAACTTCTTCAAAACGAGCAACATAAAATCAATCTATGAATACACGGCATGCAGACAGATGCTGATTGAAAAGTGACAAGTCCTAAGTTTAAGTAGTTCAGTGTTGGCAAACCTGTGAGCATTATGCAGCCAAGTGTTAGGTAATCAACGTTGGAACTAAAGTTGTACGTTTTGGTAAATTTGAATAAATTATTTTTGCATCATAAAGTAAAAAGCTTTACCCTTCTGAGACCTTCACCCTAAAGCTAAAGGCAAAACCAAATCGAGTTCAAGAAAAGGTTTAGTATAGCCTTAATTATCGCAAGCGTTTGGCAACTTGCAGCTATCAACTAACTAGCTTTCTCTGGCCTATCAAAAACCATTAGTTAACCGGTGTCTCTATAACATTATCTAGCTAATTAAAATGGTTTTCGAATTAATCATTTACTGTCATTCGAACATATACACCGATCATATTGCTAAAATGTATATCTCTTAGCCATTTATTTATCTCATGTCAACTTGAATGCGCTACCACTCGGAGTAAAATAGTAGCAAAGAGGCAAACAGAGGTTAGCAACTCTCCATGGCTATGGCTATGATGGCTATGCTTTTAGTTTTAATTAGTCAGAACACCCCGCCCGACCAAGACGCCTTCCAAACCGAGTCTGTTGGGCAATGGTTAATGGTATTTATAAGCCACAAAGTGGCCTAGATGCGGCTCTGTGGCTCAGTGGTTGTGTTTAATTAAAGGTGTAGAATGGGGAGGATAGATTGGGTAGTATGTCATGTCTAATGCCGATGCTGCTGCTGCTGCTGCTTTTGCTGCTTCTTCTACTGGTACAATGTGGCAATTAGATGTGTATCTAACACTTGGCCATTTACTTTTGTGTCAAAGACGTGCCAAATTGCTAGCGACAGCTCTCGTTCTCTGTGTGCGTGTATGTGTGTGTGTGCGCGTTGTTTGAAGGCGACACTTGATGCTGTCACGCCCAGGCCAGACGACACGCCCCCCTTTAACCTCAAGACCCCTTCTAACCCACCAAAAAAGCGACACACAGAAAAAAAAAAAAAAACAGAAAAGACGTCTCAAAGCGCCACTCAAGCGGCAAGCGACAAACGACAAACGAAAGAAATTCAAACGCCAATGTGTCAGGGACAACCAGGGAGCACACCAATCCTTTCGCCGATGCTTACGTGACGTATGAGCTATATTAATGGCGCAGCGCCAAAAGCCAAAAAGTTTGCCAAAAACCAAGAAAACCAAAAAAAAAACCAAAAAAAGAAGAAGGCTCTAAAAGAAACCGCAAACACACGCACAAAACAAGCAATTAACATAAATAATAAAGAACGTTTTCGTTTTCAGTATATTTTTTTTTTGGCGGGGCTTGTCTGAGAGCGGTTAGCCCTTTGTCAAAACATGTACGGAAAATTGTTGTCGGTTCTTGTTTAATTTTCCAAATGCGTTTTCACTTTTACATTTCGGCAAAGCATCTTTCCCCCCCCCCCTCTCTTACTCTGTCTCAACTTACTTTCTTCCTTTTCTTATGGTGGCTGCTACCTACGGGTTTCTGCTTATTCCCCGAACAATAAAATAATAAATTATTGTTACATATGTCCTCTGACATGGCATGTTAAATGCTCTCTCACTCTCTCTCTCTCTTCCACTCTTTCCTGAGATGGTCCGACCGACGGACGGTCGGACAAAACAGACAGACATGCGTTTGGGACACTTTTCTCATTGCTTTTCACTAGTTGAAATTGAGTGCGAAATTGAAATAGGACAGACATCAAAGTCAAGCCATAGGAATGCACCTGCCTAAAAGCGAGACGTCGACGACCCTTGTCTAACCTGTGAACATCATCGGGTTAGGGAATTTACAACTCCATTCATCAAATTCATGCTTCTTCATCTTCATGCTTCATCCCTTCAGACAACCCAAAAGTAAAATGCAACTGACAAAACACATTCCATTTAAGTTAGCCTAGGTTCGCCATTGGTAGCCCACGTGAAGAATGTTTCTTTAGCTTAGTCTAATTTATTGCCTTTGATAATCCATGTTGATGAATGGTGGCCCACGACAAGAATGAATGAACCAAACGAACCACTGAATGAATGAAGAGCAAAGTAAAAGTAAAAGTTGCTCGAAGAAAATAGACCTAAAATTGTTTTGTTCACCTGTACACTTGCTGGCTAAAAAGTTTTTCAGCTATATACATATAGCCAAGTGCCCTAAAGCATAGTTGAAAATTAAAGTCGAATGAAAATATTCTAATGCCTTGGTTTTGATTAGAAATTATGTGAATTTAGATTACTCGTTGTCCATGAGAATGTATGCGAAAGTTTATTGGATGAGATTTGCTTTTGCTAGCAAATAGGACAGAATAAAGAAATAGCTTCATCTTCAAGTCGTCTGAATGCAGTTTTTTTTTTTTTTTTTTTTGTTCTGTTCTCATTTTCCTGGAACAGCGCACATGCACATACATTTTTTACTGAGCTGTCATTGGGGTTTAGGTTTTAGTGAGAATTTCACACCGAAAGCAATAAACAATTTAACCAAAGGCCCCGGACACACACACACACACACACATGTCACTCACTTAGATGAGGATGCCGTGCTAGGGTTTATTAAACCTTCTCTTCGTTCTGTTTTCGTTTCGCCTTACTTGCTGCCAGTCAACCACAAAGTAAAATGCAGCTGCAACTAAGCATTGCCCAGAGATGCAGAGATACATTGAAGCCCACAGTAGGATACTAAGTTTTGTCGGCTGTGTCTTGCTCTTTCTCTGTCTATTTCATATAAATTTTATGCTAAGTCTAATTTGTTGAATACCATAACAACAGCAACAACAGACAGACAGCAGGAAGCACACCAACACCAACACCAACACCAACACCAACAAATGCTGCTTGGGGACAAGCAAAGCCAAAGCCAAACCTAAAGCCGAAATGAAAGCATCTTTGTACGCTTTTTTTTTTGTTTTTTAGGAGCTAAAACTTTGAGCCGCAGCATCTCTCTCATTCCTTGGCTAACAGGCCAAAATTTGAATGTTGAACGTTCGAGTTTTTTGGTCTTGACACAGACACCCACGCACACCCACCTAGCATACTCGCACCACACACACAAACTGAGGGAAAACTCAACAAAGGCAGTAAAATGTTTATCTTTAGCAACGGCAAAAGCGGTAAGGTATAGGAAAAGGCGAAAGTGTGTGTGTTTTCTACCCTACCCTACCTACATACATGAAAATGCTGCAGGCTTAGAGATTTTTATTCGCACCGGCTGAGGGTTAAAAGAACAGAAAACAACAACACTGCGTGTTTGCCCCTTGTATACGGAAATGCGAAAAGACGGTTTTATTGCAGCTATTTAACTAAGAGACTGCCAAAGTAAATGCGGAAAGTCACAAGTTCTAAATTTTCAGCAATTTGTTTCAAAAAAAAAAAAAAAAACAAACACATACTCAAAAGTGTGGCTATGTACACAAATGAGAGCAACCATCAAATGTTAAACGATTTTTCTATTCAAATAAATTACAAAGTTGTACATTTATTGCTATCGAAGCGTTTTTAAAATAAATTACCTAGCACTGAAATTACGTATGAACACTTCCTCAACACTGAACGGTCAATTGCTTTTTAGTATAAATAGCAGCCGCTTGTAGCACATTGCCTGCGTTTAGCTACAGTCACATGAGCTAGCCACAACCCCTTTTTTTATTTCCTTATTCAATGTATTTTATTTACACTTTAAATTATATTTTGTTCCAATGATGAGTAATTAAGGAAATCTTTTAATTCGATTGATTGAATTTATGCATATTTTAACTCAATCGCAATGCGTGAGCTAAAAGTCTTTCATTATTTTTTTCACAAACTTCTAATAATTCTTTCTCTTAAAGTTCTCATGATTTAATCTTACTGTCGGGCCCATTAGTGGATTTCATGAGTAATTAGGAAAAGCTTTTGGTTGCTCGTTGCTGAACATGTTTCTTGAATCATTCTTTCTTTGACATTATTCGAACTGGTTCTCATTTTGCTTTCCTTATTTTATTTTATTACACACAATTGTTTTGCATGAGTAATTAAGGAAATCTTTTGCTTAACGATTTCCAAGTTTTGTTCCCTCTCATCATTTATTGCTTAGTCCTTAAAAAGCAAATATCAATCATTTATTTATGTTTCTTTCTGACATTCCTTATTCGTCACATATATCTTATTTCAACTTGGAAACTCAATGAAATTTTCTTAGGTTTCCTTGTTTTTTAACCATTTTAAATTTGATTGGCGTGATTCATAATGATTGGAATTACCCCTTAAATAATTCATCTAAGGTTAAATTCCATAAATTAGTATATATTAAGATCATCTAAATTTGTTTTTATAAGAATGGAATCTTTAAAAATTAATGATTTGCTTTGGCCGTTAAATTTTTTTGGTAGCATTTTTGCTCCAGGCCAACGTTTCAGTTCGTCTTTGAGACGTTTCTTTTGTTTTTTGTTTGTCAGTTGCCCTATATGCCACACCCATTTCATTTACGATTCCTTGGCATGCAAGAACAATAAATATATTTTGTTACCTTTTGTGCGATTTTCCGCATTTTCTATTTGTATTTTTATGGGTGCAGTTACGGATTTTTTGGACTTGGTCATTGAATTTGTTGCCACCGTTGTTGCTGCTTTAGCTCCTTTTTTATGAGGCACACACACAGACACACACACACTTACAAATTGGTTATAGGAAATCAGCATTAAATTGGATTCAAGTCATCAATTGATGGTTTGTGGCCTTGTCACAAATCACAGAAACAAAACGAAAAGCAGAAAACAAAACAAAGAACAAAACTTGTGGGTTAATCGTCAATTTTATTTGGAACCAAAAATTATATGGCAAATCGAAATTGAAGAGACTCCCCAGAGAAATGGTGGTTAACTGTGTGACTGTTCGCGCGTGTCGTCGGGTAGAGGAGAGACCAAAATGGGGCGATAGGTCGCTTAGCGCTAATCGATTTTTGAACGATGCCATATTGTTGTCATCAACTGACTGTTGTTTGAGTTGTTGTTGATGTTGTTGTTGTTGTTTCTGTTACTGTTGTCTGCCCTTGAGGTGCTCATTCCCATTCCAACCTTCCCTCCTTGCCCCGCCCCATGCCATCGCATGCTCTACTTTGTCTGCCGCCTGCGTTTTCAAAGTTGCTATTGCTGGCTCTGTTTCTGGCATTGACATTGACATTGGGCTGACTGTTCTCCACCCACTTTTACTTTGGCTCACACTTACCTTGTATGAAAATTATCCATGCCACTACCGCAGTAGAGCGGCGCAGTTTCATTGTTGCCACTGGCCATTGTAGTGGGAGTGGTTGTTGTTGTTGTTGTTGTTGTTGTTATTGCTACTGGTTCGACTCGTCTTTATTTACTGCTGCTTCTGCTGATGATGCTTGTTGCAGGTTGTCACTCAATGCAATCGCATTTGCTGCGAAGGACAACAGCAACAACCACAAACCGGCGACCCGGACACGGGCATAGACAATTGTTGCATTAATAATTCAATTCTTCACAATTTAAAGCTGCAACGAGACAGAGAAAGAGAGAGAGAGAAAAAGAGAGAGAGAGAGTGAGCGAGAGTGCGTGAGTGTTAGAAAGAGATAGACATTGATAAAAGAGCATGTTAAACACGGCGTATAATTAATGTGAGTTTGTAAATTGTTGCGCATACGCCGCATTTGCCGCACACTTGAAAGCTTTTATATACATACATACTTATATATATATATGTATATATATTGTATATCAGTCTGAAACTTGCCCTTAGCCCCCATAAACCTTCCACGGCTCTGCCGCCTCTAAGCAAATCTTCTCTCTTGTGTGTGTTTGTGTGTCTTGACTCTGGGTGCGTGTTGGTGGCCCCAAAGCCGATTAGCAAAAATGTTGTTAAATTTTCATTTAGCATTCACTTCATGTACAAGCTTGGCATCTTTCTTTTCTTTTTCTACTTGAATGCCTCGACTCTTACTTGCAACTTAATTAGCAACAATTGCCTTAAAAAAAGAATTGCAGCCTCTGATATCTCAATTTAAAGAATACATTTTCATCCATTTAATCATTCTAAGTGTGCCTTATAAATAAACCACATTAACCAAAACCGCCAAAGCGGAGGCCAAGCCAAGTCCAGCTCATCATAAAAATGCAACAGCAGCTGCTGGCCAACATCATTGACTGACAGACCACATTAGTATGCCATTAATTTAACAGAGGCGTCGTTCACAAGGGTGCTTCCTTTCCAAGGAATACTTCAACAGATCAGAAACACAAATAATAAGTAAAAGAGTTTAAGTCTCAATCTTGGTCTCTAGTTATGAGGTAATTTAATTTCAAATTAAGCTAAAGTTTCGATTGTTTTGCCAAAGAAAATTAAAAGCGATTAAATGAATAAATAGTTTGTCCAAGTTCGTGCTAAATAAAAAATCTCATTCTTTGGATAATTTCTTTAGTTTTCCAAAATATTTTTAATTTTCCTCGCCATTTGCTTTCATACTATACTCCTTGGGGAAAAGGGGGGTGAAGTGGCTACGCTTATGATGTTGTGCCATATATATTTATTTTTTGCTTAGTGCCTTCGTGTGAGTTAAATTAGATTTGTATTCGAAATGCTTCGTGGATGGATGAGTGGTTGTACGGATGAATGGAGCGTGGCAAAGCAAAGTAAAGCGCAGATAAATGCATTTTTTTTGCGCTTCTTTGTGTGTGTGTGTCTTGTAAATGTTTTCCGTTTCTTTTCTACGTGCGCCGACAAAAAAAAAAGGAAGAAAAAATTCTTCGTTAATCCACCTCCTTTCCACTATCCCCAATGGAACTACGTGCACTGAGGCTTCAGCTATTTGTTATCTGTCATGTGTTCTCTGTACCCGTTCCAACACCGACGCCGCTTGTTGCGACTGTTACATTTTCTATGTGGAAAGATTTTAATTGCATTTGCTAGACAGCTGCACTTGCCAGTTGCAGGAGTGGAAGGAGAGTAGAGCAAAAGGGGGCAGGGAATTGCTGCGGCTGCAATTAACACGTTCCATGAGGCGCAAAACCGCAATGCCAACACACTGTTTAAACATGCAGCCAGCAAAATGGAGACCAGCACCGAATAAAAGAGAAAGAGCGAGAGTGATAGCTATAGAGAAGGAGAGAGATTGAGGCTAAAAGCTGAACCATAAAAATGAAAGGAAGCCAAGCTGGTAATTTGATTTGCAAAATTTCCGTAATGAAATATTTACTGAGCTGGCTAAGTAACAAATTGAATAACTTCCTTTAATCTCAAGTCTCTCTTTTTTTTCTTCCTTTCTTTCTCTTGCTTTCTCTTTTTCTATTTCGCTCTACAATCATTATAGCCATGGGCCAGTGGAAAGAGAACAAAAACGGAAGTGAAATTGTGACTATTTTTTGTTGTTTCCCCTGCGAACAGCCCAAAAAAGTAGGCTATGAAAAATGTTAATGATTTATAAGCTTTGAAAGACATGTAACAGAAATATTGAAATCAGGCTAAGCGATCTTTAGAGTATTGAAGATAAGTGCGCAGACAGATGGAGAGAAAAAGAGAGAGAAAGAGAGAGAGAGAGAGAGAGAGAGAGAGAGAGAGAGACAAAGTGTGAGTTGCCATCTTTGGCAAAGTTCTCCCATCCTCTGGAACAATAAAAAAAGTCAAAAGTTAACTTTAGCTTTGTTGACGTTCTTATATGTTTACAGCCCTTGATTATTATTATCTTTTTCTGTATTCCAATACATTACTCTAACTCTATCTCTATCTCTTTCGCTTAACAACTTTTAATAAATCTTCACTTAAATGATTTACATCCTAACAAAGTGTAATATTTATTTTGGCAACGCTCAGTAGGTGGCATATTTGCAGTTCTCATAGCGTTGGTTGTCCATTCCTCTGTTGATCTGGCATTTTTTATCTTAAACTCAGTCAGATTGAACCATTATACCATAGTGTCGGAAGGTCCGAAATTTAATTTTTAGTTTTTCCTTTTCCTTTGATATTATCTACAAACTTGGTAATTAACAGGATGATATTAAAATGTATAATTCCATTTTTCAGGTGACTGCTCCCCTTTGCGTTTCTCAAATGCTTAGGTAAGTAAAAAACGCAAGCAACTTTACGAACTTTTTCACATGAATTTCTCAATTGAAAAAAAATTCTAAGTATTTGAGATTGTTGAAGTAGTCAAACAGTTTTTTCTAGTTGATTTTTAGTTTCTAGTGTAACTTTAGGTTTTCCTTAAAGGCTTTGATGACGAGATTTATTGTTTTTGCCATTGATTGATTGGCAAACATTTTGGTTAATAATTTGTTTCGTAATTAATTTATGTTTACATTGGGTTGGTCCCTTGGTTGGTTATATGTGAAATCGATACGATTATATAAATTAATTGGCCATCCATTGGGGCATTGCATAATGCCTAATAATAAAATATACAACAATTACAATCGATCGAGCATCAATTTCATACAATTTAACTATGAGCATAAATTAATTTGGTTTTAATTACATATGATGGAAATGATTAATGAATGACAGCCAGCTGGGGGCACGCACCAGCAGCAGCAGCAGCAGCACAGATGCCTTTGCAGAGACACAAAACAGAGTGAGTGTGAGTGTGAGCGTAGGGGGAAATTGTGAAAGGAAAACTAAGGTAAATCAATAGATTGATATTGAATGATTTTCCTTGCAGCAAAGCAAGCACAAACAAGAACTTAATTTTGCGCATGAAAAGCGTTTTAATAACACAACTGAATAACATTTTCTCATTTTCAATACACTAGACAAAAAAGAAGTATATAACATTTACCAACGCGTTTGCTTCAGAAGAAAAAACCGCCATAATAACTAAATAATATAGACTGATCTGTTCGCAATTAGCTACACAAAAAAAAAAAAAAAATCATCTATGATTACTTGAAATCGATTGGCTGCGCAAGTGCATAGAAAGTTCGATCGGACCAAATGGTCATTCCTTCTCATAGTCCGATAGGCAACAATAACAACAATAAGAACAATGAAATGAAATGAAAGGTAAAAAAAGGCAATATGTGACAAAAGGTAACAAACGAGAAATTGAAACCACAAACTGATTTCCGCATACAAAATGGTATTGTACACCAACAAGACCAACAACAACATCTCTAAAACCTGCCAACCATGCCACGCCCAATCAAATCGCCGCTGCTGTCCACTCACTTGTGTATGCAGGGCCACAAATTGTGGCATTGAAGATATTGGCGACGTGAAGTTATGAAGGGTGGACCTGGGATGGAAAATGTAGTCAAACAAAGGAAAAATGTCCAGCAAATGGAATAAAAATTTGTAGCTAAAGATGGAATCAATGGAATCACAATGAAAAAAGGAATAAAGAAATCTTTCGCCCCCATTCTTTCTATCAAAGGCATTTGATTTATACATTAACATCATTCTATCACGTGATTGGTCAATCTTAAAATCAAGATCAAAGTATTTTCAATATAGCCTCTTTAGCAAAATTACTGAACTCCATTCATCATTATATTGATTAATAAAGCTATTAAATATTTTTATTTGTATTCCAAATCAAACTTTCTTTCCCTCTTTTCGTCTCTCTGTTGCCCTTTCCCTCTCTTTCTCTCCCTGTCTCACTGTCTCCCTGGCTGGTGTGAAGCTCAACAGCTGAAGAAAAGAGCCAACGATGTGTGCATTTGGGGTGTCTGTGCGAGTTGCTAAAATCTTGGCTCAAGTGTTTTTTTTTATGGGGTCAACAAGTGGAATGCAGTGAAGTGAAAAAATGCTTGAACTTGGCAAAACCTATTGCCCAAAAATGAAAACTTTAAAAGTTATTTTCAAGTAAAGTTATAAAAACCCTTTAAAGAATTTGCTAATATCGATAGACATGTTACGGTTGTTCACGCAATATAACAAATTATTTAATTTCTCGAAAAGCTTAGTTTTGTATTCCCATTTTAAGCTGTTTTAGTGTTGAAGAAACTATTGGATTTAATTTAAAATTGAACGTGTTTAAAAGAAACAAATTTAATGTGGGACAAGATATAACTGAAATTGAATATGCTTTACTCTCATTTCGATTCGCATATGATTTTCGCATAGAAAATTTTCATCTCAAGTGAACATTGAACAGCGTTTTGTTAGCTGATTATATTTCATTGCCAAAGTCAGGGAGTGGCCGGAGAAAAGCCTTTAATGCCTAAATCAGGGTCATTTCAAATGCCTGGGCTTAAAGTTTGGCCTTCAATTCACACAATCATACACTCGAAGCATACAAATACATGTGTACATGTATTTATGTATGTATGTATGTGAGTGTGAGTATATACATATATACATATATAAAAATGTTTATATGTATTTGAAGGTATACCATATACAATCTTTTTGCGGTTCTGTAATTTCATTTGCTGTTGGTCATGGCAATTACAGTTGGAACATATTCCATTCCATTTGGTTGTGTGTTGTCTATTTTTGTAAGCAAATGAAATTAACACAGCATCAAGGGGCAGATATAGACACACACACACACACACACACACATACCAATATACCAATACACACGCACTTGTACGCTCATAAAGAAGCCACAGCGGGTAGGCCAGGCTGGGTAGGGCTGAACTTGGCTGGGGCTGTCTCCCAGAGCTATCAATGGCAAATGCTGGAAATGAGACTCTATGCCTGCTACTTATGCCCAGGCTGCTCAGCCTCAGTCACAGTTTCAGCCACAACCACAATCCACATGCCGCTCTCCCACTCTCTTTCTATCCCAGAAGGATACGAATACGAATATATATATATATATATATGTATATATGTATGTATATACATATATGTATATGTAAGTATAGATCTAGTAAGATGTGTATTTTTGCCTGGCAATTCCTTCATTCCGTTTGGCTGTCAGTTGTTGTTGCTGCTCATTCATATCCATTGTGGAGAAAATGCAATCAAATTACTTTGATGTTTCCATTAATGTCGTTTACTTTAACGCTGAACGAGAGCAACGGCAGCCGGATGAATGAATGAATGAATGAATGAGTGAGTGAGTAAGTGAGTGAGTGAGTGAGTGGATGGGTGAGTGAGTGAGGGAGTGAATGAGTGAGTGAATGTAGATGATAATGTCAGTATCATCTGTTTTGCAGACTGCTGCTGCTAGCTGCTGCCTTCTAGCTTCCACTTGGCATGCCTCATTTCATTTTGCCTCTATCTCCTTTCCTCTTGTTTTTTTTTCTGGGTTTCTGTTTCTGTTTGCTTTGTCACTGCAAATCACAACACAATGTCCTGCCTGGCATTTTTATTGAGACAACGCAAGGCGCAGTTCGGGTCTCCATTTTTTCACCAACTGAGAGTGTTCTTCTTTTTTTACTTCTTTCCTTTACTTGGCTCTCGAAGGAATGCAGGCAGAACCTTCGGGGGCTACCGATGTATATGCCAGGCAATTCATTTGAGTTATTATCTATATTGGTGGCATTGCTTAGGTGGATTCCTAGACAACCAGACCAGACACTGCCTAAAGGCAAATTTTTTTCCTCTCTCGCACACTCTTTTATTATACTATCTTCAATGCTTTTTGCTTTGTGTGTCCCTTTTTATTTTTTATTTTTGGTATTTTATTTAAGAAAAGAAAATAGAAATTTGTTCACTATTTAAAGTGTCATTTCCGTTTCTTTTGGTTTTTGGCGCACTCTATTTCACTTTCTCCTTTAAGCATTATCTCCAGCAAGCAGGCAAGCATTTCATTTTATTGTTTGCTTTTAGTTTTTTTCCGTTTTTCCTTTGCACACACACACACACACAAAATGCATTTCCTTGGCCAGCAGCTTTTGTGGTAAACAGCAAAAAGGAAGAAGCAAAAAAAAAAGAGAAACAAACTCGTAAATGACAGAAGAAAATATTAGAGAAATGCTTATACTCAAGCAGTGGCCCAGAGATTGCTTTTGGATAGGGATTGTCAAAGAGTGCAACTCTCAGCTTAGCTCTCTGTACAACTATTTCCTTTGGACAGATGATTACTCGTTGTGGCGATGTTTCATTTGATGATTTTACGATTACATTCTGATCCTGTAAGTATGTAGTCTCAGGTCTTTATATATGTTTTCTTGCCTTACTTATGCAAAAGGACCCTGTGCGAGGTCTTCACTCTTGATTAGGCACATTAAGATAGTCCTTTAAATAATTTTCATTTGAGATTATCATTCCAAGTTTCTCTGTACTGAAGAAAATTGTTCTCTACTTCCATGTTAACCCGTTAAACTGACAGCAAATGTAGCCAAAAGTATTCAATAAATAGGCATACAAATTAATCAATTATGTATATGCGTCTTGCATTGCTTTTCTTTCGTTCTTTTCATATATATTAAGCTGCTTCTTTAGTTTCAATTGACCAACCACATTGACGCCATGCGAAAAGTGGGTCACCTGTTCGTGTCATGTTTTCTTTGCATTTCTAAATTCAGTTTTAAAGTAAACATTTCGTTAGGAGGTTGAGCATTTTAATTACTCTTCTTCAAGTTGATTCTTTGCCTGGCATTTTTGCTATTTACATAATTTGATTTTCACATTTTCACACCTTTTGCTCCCTGACTCTGAATCTGACCTTGTGTTTACTTTTCAATGGAGACCCAAACTCAAACCTAGACACTGTAAGAACCCAACCCGACCACTTTGGTAACCATAAGATTCACGAGCCAGTGCTTCTGTATAATGATAGACGACGGCAATGGCGACGATGATGACGACGACCTCTTGCCTCACTCTTTCAGTTCTCGTTTTCATTTTCTTGTTTGCAATTGAAAGGCAGGCAGGCAGAACACAACACAAAATGGCTAAGCAAATAGCCAACTAATGCACTTGACGTGGCCCAACGAAGGAGGCAGCAGCTAGGACGCTCGGACAGGATGGTTAAGGCAAAAGGCAGAGGCACCGAGAGCCAGGGCAAGGCAGCGTCAATTGTTGTTCATGGCAGACAGGCAACAGCTGCTTATTATGGCCGGGACAAGGCGTAAATGGCCAACGACGAAGAAGAAATCAAGTTCAGGTGTCAAGTAAATTGATTTTACCCATCGTACCCATCGTTTTTCTGCCCTCCGTGTCTGTTTTTTTTTTTTTTTTTTTTTTTTTTTTTTTTTTTATTACACGCGGCATACAATTCATTTTTGTGGTTATTATAATACTTGTGTTTATATGTTCAATAATAATTATGGATAATGGAATGAGAGAGGATATAATGGGGAAAAAGGAAAACATTCTGGCGGTAATAAAGGTAAAATCTCAAACATTAGAAGCGTAATCGACTACGCGTTTGAAATACATCAATCTCAAGCAGAGAGCCACTAAACACAATCCATCTAACAACTCGCTTAAAGGGAGTAACTAAGCTTAATGAATGACAATCATCTGTCGAATTTTCTCTCATTAACAGAGAGAAGAAGATTGAATTGTATGAATCACTCTACAATAAAAGGATCTTACTATTTACTCGCTACAAAATATTTGCTACCAAATACTCGCTTCTTGAATGTTGGCGAGTACTCACCAAATATATAACGAGTAGAACCACTCGCCAAAGTATAACAAGTAGAACCATTTTAATAGAGAATAGAAAGTTAAAGAAATAGACAAAATTTATTCTTCTCGTACACAAACTCAAACAAAACTATCAATTTCATATTATTTAGAATGTCTCGTAGCTCAATTTACAGTACAAATAACAGCAAATGGCCAATTCATTGAGTTGTCCTTTATTCATTTCTCAAAATATTGTGTTTACCCACTCAGAGTTCATTCAACAGCAACGAGATCAATTAAAATGTTAAATAAAATAAAACAAAACAAATTTGTTGTTCTGCTATGCCAACAATTTCTGTTTCACTTACGAGTAAGTTGACTTTAGACCAGATTGATCTGGTATGTTAGCCCTTTTAATCTATAGAACTGAGGAGGCATCATTCCATCACCATCATCATCTTCATTATCACTATCATCATCAGCACTTTCGGCCTTTATGTCTGCCACTCAATTAAGACAAGCATTGTTCTTGCCACACTAAAACTAAAAGTATTTGCACATGTTGAGGGAAAAGTTTTTAGCACTAAATTGCTGCCATTCAACAAACTCCGCCTCCAGGCAAGCAGTTAACAGGTTTCTCTCTCTCTGTCTCTCAACCTTAGAAAAACACCTAAATATATGTATGTATACTATAAATTTCATTTTTACCTAAATATGCATTGCATACGAGAAAACTGTATCTTTTTCCCCCTCTCTCTCTCTCTGTTTCTCTTTGTTCAACTGTTTCATGTTTCTATTCGGTTTTGAATTCTGTCAATGCACTAGGGCATTATATATAGATAACTTACTCATGATGAACTCATGTGTAATTGCATTGATAAGCGTACAGAGAACAGAGAGTCAGTTGTTGCATTTGTGTTGTCCTTTCAAAATCATAATAATTAACTCATGCTCATGGGGGTTAAAGTGCAGTAAATATATACGTCTGAGTTAACAGTTTAATGTGAAAATTGCTTATCATTTTATAGACAATTTCTTTTAACAATATTTCATATATGATTACTTGGAATTTTTATTCAATTTGGTACAAAAGAAATTTAAATCGAAGCTTTGTCTTCGTCGCACCCTTCGCTCCCCTTCTTCTGTCTCACATTTCTTTTGTGAAATGCCAAACGAGTGCAGTTTTATGTCAAATATATTTATATATGTATATATATATAAAGTATAACCAAAACCCCCAGACATCATGACGTATGCGTGATATCAGCAAAGAGAGAGAGAGAGAGAGAGAGAGAGAGAATGAGAGAAAAAAAATGAAGAGACAGACGCCTACGCAGCGAAAAAAAAGTGAATGTAACGAAGACGAAGACAAAAAACCAGACATATAACAACAACGAAATTGAGGCAAATTTCTACATGCTTATATAGTATATACATACATATATATTTTGTAATGTTATTTTCCCAAGAAATCCACGCGATTTCGCGAACAATGACAACTGGTTGACATTTGAATTATGTTTGTACAAGGCCACCTGTGCGTATGTGTAATATGACTAACCAGAACGCAACGGAATGTAGAGTGGAATGGAATGCAGTGGCAAAGCTAAGCTAATTAACGTGCAAAATTTCTCAGTCATCGGAATATTTCGCTTTTGTTCTAAAATTTTGCAAATGGGTAAATGGGTGAATGTGGTGCAGATATTTAACATCCTCACACAAAATGTTTACAGATTCCAACCAAACAACAACAATAATAATAATAAAAATGTCATTCGAATGGGCGTGGCCGAAAAACTGACTCAGCATGTCTATGCGTATGTCTGTTTGAGTAGTAGAAGGGGTCCGGGGAATGGCATAGAGGTAAGTTTAAGTGGCATCAGCATCAAGTCAAAGTCATCAACATCATCATTATTGTCATCGTCATCGTCATCGTCATCGTCATTGCCAACGTCAACACCATTGAAATGACAAACTGTTTTCTTCATGGACGTATGGCTCATAAACTCAAACTACGGTTTTTTTTTTTTTTACTGGGGGCCCTTTAAAATTCGCCTGAAAAATTGTTGTGACAAACGAATTTTGGCTAGTTATTGAATGATATACACTTTGCTTCTAATGAAGCCCCTTGGTTCCCTCTAGAATGGCACGTCTCTGGCCAAATATCTAGCCATGAGTTGACATTAATCTAAACTAGAAGGGAGGAGTTTACCCATCTCTATCTAACTACCTATCTATCTACATACATGTACCCGCATCGTAGAAAACTGCAAATTCAAGTAGTCTGTCCGTCTATCCGTCTGTGCGTCTGTTTGTCTGTTTGTATGAGGCTTTAATGTGTGGCATGTGGCATGTCCTGTCCTTAATGTCCTTGTTATTGCTATTGTTACTCTTGTTGAATCGCGACAACATTTGCCCTAAGTGTGCACTCAAGTCGCCTGATAATGTTGTTGTTGAACGATGCCACACAAACACACACACACGCACACACACACACACACAACTTGCATAAACGAAAGTGCAGAGAAAGAGGTTAATTGCAAAATTTTTACATAATTTTTACAGACTACTTTGCTAACCTAGAAGAAATTTTGCAATCTTCTTTCAGTTACTATTGCACTTCGTTTACAGTTGATATGCAATCAGTTTGCATACAAATTGGATTTGCTTGCCACAAAAGAGCCTTGTCCAGAGCAGATTTTTATTTGGTAATGATGACCCAGATGAAAAGGTATTTTATGCATTTCAAACCAAGTTGTGTGTTCATTTTGATTGTTTTCTTAATTAACTTTTTGGTATTTTGGGGGTGCTAAATAACCACCGAAGTGGTTAGTTTCTAATCAATAGACATAATGGTTTTAAATGGTTAATTAGTTTCTCGTTTTGTGTGCCTCAAAGGCCCTTTGCCCTGTATAAATAATGCTTAATGGTTTCGGTTATGGTGCATAATTCAAAATTTAACTTAGACCAACTAAATCACCTTTTTTACCGCCTTTTGCAAATTTTATTGTAAATTGTAATTTATGTACAAAGAAAATTTTAAACCCTTTTTCGAACATAAATAATGCAATATTAACCGCAAATGTCTCATTAAATATGTATATATAGAGTGAGAAAGACTAACACCCTGTGACATATCGGGAAAAAAAAGTTCCAGCTACACTCAACGTCAGGAACATTGACTGAAATTTCCCATGGACGTTGACAAAAATTTCCCATATTGGCAGAATTAATCAACGAAGCAAGTACAAGCCTTTAGATATTAGTAGTCACATGTTTAAAACACTAACACACACACACACACACACATCAAGGGGAACAATAACAGCACACCTGAGGCCGCCTCACTCAAATATTCAAAATAGATCTCAGGTGTTTTGGGCATATTTATTTATGAGCCAAAACCGGACTATAAAATTTGCTTGACTATTGTTTAAAGCATCTTCTCTCTATTTAAATATTAAAATTTATGACAGTCTCCAAGCATAAATCAACTGTGTGTGTTGCCACAAAAAGGGTGAACATTTACTTCTTCTACTCCTTTACCTTTGCTTCCATCCAGCATAATGCACTTCAAACTAGACCCAAACTTTTGTTTTATTCATTTTTTTTCACTTTCGATGCCCTATCCTAAAGTTGGTTATATTTATTTGATAAACATCTTTGAGAGCTAAAACAGAGAATGACTAACTTAAGCGAAATATTTTAAATTTAGTAAGACTATTTAATCTTGAAAAACTGATCGGGTCAGCAAAACTGATCTATCTGATATACACAGTACCGAGGGCTAATATGAAAATTTTCAAGGGTATGCCAGTGTAGATAGTGTCCAAAAAATTGTATTGTTATTTATTTTTTTTTTTTTTTGGTGGAACGCCTTGTTTGTGTTCATCCTTTTTTTTTTCCTCTTTTTCTGTGTGGGATGTATAAGGAACCTTATCAATTTCACAGGCAAACACATGTTCTGCTACTTATTTTCCTCTGCCTGATGTCTTACTTTCAGGTTGATTTCCCTTCAACCTATTTATGCAAATTTTGTATTTTGTTTTATTTTTGGCCCAAACTTGAAATTGTTTCGTTATTGTTTTTGGGGTTAGCCACAAAAATTTGTTTGAACTGCCAGTGTACAACAAACAAAAGATACAAAAAGGCCCAGATTGATGGCCAAGCATTAGAATAAAGTTGCAATCTTTTATCAATAAATTTTTTTCAATTTCCAATGTAATTGACGAACAACTTTTGTTTGTTAAAGACTTCTTAATATGAATTTTTGAGTCTCAAGTTTGCTGCGTTGAATTGTTCTTATTATCATTGACTTGCTTGACTGTAGTCTAAATACGGTTTTTCACTCGTTTTACTACGCCTTCCCTTCCAAAACATTCAGCCTAATTTTTGACCCCTTCGCACTTAACCATTTGAACTGTGGGCACAAAGCAAAAGATCAAGCCAGTAAATAGGCAGCCAGTGAAGAATTTTCACCCGCATTAGCTGCTCGTTTCAAGCCAAAAACGAAAAAAAAAAAACTTAAAAAAGAACACACAGAAAGCGAAAGGGAAAGTCCCGAAAAAAATGTGAAAAAAAAACACAAAAAAATTGTATTTGGCCCACGTAAAATATGCAGAAAGTTCATCATGAAAGCAAATAAAACGCATACGCCGCGTGGGCCCCCATAGGCTGTCAAAATATGAATAATGGCAGGCAACCCCAAGTTAAGATGTGTCCCACATAACCCCCCCCCCCCCCCACTCCACACCACCCCTACTCCCTTTACTCTCCTTTAGCCCAAGTAGCACTCTGGCTCTTTATCTTCATCCCCCTCTACATACCCCCACCTGCTATTGCTCCCTTTTTTTAAATAGCAGCTGTAAAAAATTAAAAGCCTGCAGCTGCCAGAGGCAACAGAAAAAGAAATCTCTTCAATTAAAAGCCGACTTCAAGATATCCTGTAATAATAGGTAATATGATAGGTAGTTAACGGCTTTTAACTTGCAATATTTTCGCAGATGTATTGGTGGAACGATGAGTTAATAAAGTTGATTTAAAATATATAAGCTAGATCCTTGCTTTGAAGTGACGCAAAACTACATATAAGTTACTTTCATATATTTATGATCCTTTCTTGTGTCTAGTCGTGTATACCCTTTAGGCTTCATATGGTGTATAGGGTATTAAAAAGAGAAGAAAACTGCCAAGTCAGCTGTAAATAGCTGAGTGAATGCCAGCCAACAAGGTCAAGTGCCCATGCGAGTGTTGGTGTGCCTGTGCGTGTGTGTGTGTGTGTGTGTGTGGAGAGGCAGGACGAAATTGTGTCTCAGTCTTTTGACTGTGTGTGGGTGCAGCATTTTTGTATTTGCTTGGGGAATGTTTTTTAGAATGTTAATTTTGCATGAGTTCAGTTTCGGACTGCTGACCACTTGACAAATTTTTGTTGTTGTTGTTTTCGAAGTGCAAAGATAAAGAAGCAAAAAGAAGAAATTGTCTGTGTAAAAGAGAGTGCGAGAGATAGAGAGAGAGTGCGAAGGGGAGAGAGACGGGGAGATAAAAAGAGATGACAGTCAATAACCAAGGGAGAATTTTATGTGCCTACGTGTTGGCCATAGTCAATTTATTATCCCTGTCCATGACACACATTTTATTTTACCATTGGATGGCTTTAAAACTGTTGCCGTCAAACTTTTTCCTTCCTCATTTCTGTGGGCGTCAGTTTCAATCAATTGCTGGCAGGCCTTCTTATCTTTTTCCGTTTGTGGTTTTTGGGTTTTTGTTTTTGTTTTTTTCTTGGTCCTTGTCAGTCAAGAGTGGAAAAGCAAATTATGACAAAATATATATAGACAATGTAAAAGATTATCAGAAAAAGCAATAAATCAATTTGAATTAGAATAGTTGGTACCCTGTTCGCCCAGTGAGCTTTCTTCAATGTTCTTTCTTAAAAAAAAGTTGTGGACATTTAAAGTTGAGGAAGTTTTGCAACACTCTTATCGGTCAAGAAAAAGTTTACCCTAAAGGTATGCAATAAAACTTATGTTAAAGATCAGAAGATGATGTCTGGTTTTACTTTACTGAAACTATGCATCCAATTTGTCGAATTATCCACTAACCACTTGAATGTAGCTTCATTCTGACAAAAAAAAAGTCTCAAGTGGATGTTAGATGCCTTATTGAATGGTTTAATGAATGCCTGCTCGTGTATATACCTACTTTGCCGTTGACAAATCACAGGATATATCTATGGAAATTTTGGCAAGTCATTATGACACTGTCATCCTCAATGGCATCTGTAATACTAATCTTCATTACTTTTTATCATAGAGCCACACCTCAGTTTGGTTCGTTTTTTTTTTTTTTTGGAGGGTGATTTCTTGTTTTGTTTTATTGTTGCCGCTCTGATTGATGAGTCTCATTTGCTCTTGTTCTATTTTTTTTTTCTTTTTCCTTGTATGTTTTCTTTTTTTTTTTTTTGTTTTTTGTTTTTGTTGTTGCTTTGGCATAAATCACATAGTCTGGCGCCTTCGTGCATGCAATTTGCATTTAATTTTTATTTAAGCATACGAAATCAACATTTTTGCTTGCGATTTGTGCGCATTCGTTGAGGTGTCGAGAGAAGAGAGTGCGTGCTGTCATTTGGTGTTCATGTACAACTACTTGATAGGTCCAGATAAAGCGTTGACAAATTGCAAAAGATATACCAAAGAAGTAATGAAAAGGAGGGGCAGAGATTAGGCAGGCAGGCAGGCAGGCAGGAAGACTTTCGTTGATATCGTCGATGCTGCTGGTACAACACTCTTTAATTAAGTTGCTTAGCTAATTTAGTGCGACAGTCAGATAGACAAAGAAAGAGAGAGAGAGAGAGAGAACGCTTGGATACCGATGGACAGACGCGATGGCATTAGCACTTCACATATCATCATCAGCAGTGAAGAAAGTGGAAAAGAGGAGGCAGGAGTAGGAGGCGACATGGGCGACAAATGTCATCAACACTAATGGAATAATTTGAAATCTACTTAGACCCACCGGCAAGGACAATAGCCAAAACTCTGTCTTACTTTCTCTCACTCACTTTCCTCCGTCTCTCGTTTGTCTCGCTTACTGTCTCTGTCTCCCTCTCCCTCTCTCTCTCTCTCTCTCTCTCTCTCTTTCTCTTTCTCTCTCTCCATCTCGTCTTTTGGTGTATATGTTTCTGTTGATAATAACATTATTTATGTTGTTTTAATTATTTTACGCATTTTACCACAGAAAATTATAATGCCGTGCCCGGCTAAGTGGGCGTGGCAAGAGAGCTGCGTTCCGTTTTGGGTCGTCCGTGTTTTTCGTTTTAGTTGTAATTAACGATGAAGAAGCCTAATTGAATTATCTGGGTGGTGAGAGCATCACAGGGTGTCTCTCTTCTATCATTGCCACAACCATCATGAAGTATTAATATATACACGCACACATATATATATATATATATTATACATACATACGTATACATATAGTTGTAGTCAAAGGGTCTGCTCCGAAATGTACTATGTACATGCTTTACCACTTAAGAGACTTGGGCCAGTTTGTATGTAAGCCTTCTTGCTATGTTGACAATTTCAGCTGAAGTTTGTTATCAGAGAATGCACAGGGAGAGAAGGTAGGATGGAATGTTGGCGTAACAGGACTTATGAGTACCAGAGCAATGGAAAACCAAATAAACTTGAGTCATCAGTTCATTGACGAAGATTTTCTAGTTTTCATTATGATCCATTGGTCCTAATTGAAAGTAGAATACGCCGAAGAAGGTATAAAACCGGAGTCAGAAAAGTTGTAAATTCTTGTTTACAAAAAAAAAAAATTCTAAAAAGGTACTTAGTCAAATACTTAAGGCATTTAATTTTTGCCCTTAATAATACGCAGAATTATAAAAGTTTATTCAAATGACAGTCCAACTTATATGAAAAAAATTTGAAGTATTAGAGTATTTTAGTGCTGAAGTTACATCCGTAGCACATTTCTCGAATATTCGCAGTCGTTGGACAGCTTAAAAATACTTGCCGAATAGTTTTTATAAAAGAACTCTATAATAGCCGGTCATAGGTTACGGAATAGTAATAAAATCTATATACAAAACAGTTTTTCCTTTTCATTCGTAGAGGAGTTTCTATAACAATTAACTTACTTACTCCCTCTGCATTGCCCATTAAATGGTCATATAACAGTCCCATAGTATTATATTCATGATAGCTGAAAGTATAGTTTTCATTAGTCGATTGATAAATATCTTTCACGTAAATGCTATGCTTACTTATCCCTCACAATAGTCTGCCTTCCCTCACCCTCCAGAAAAAGAAAAACAAACAAAAAACACACCCTGTATGTGTAAATACATACATAAGAGTATATGTATGTACTTTTCAATGTGTGTGTGTGTGTGTGTGTGTGTATTTTGTCAACCAATGAGCCAAAGTAAATAAATACATTTAATTTCATTTCATTTTGGTTTTATTTATAGCTACGCATTTTCGTTCTCCCTGATAAACGTGACAAACTTTCATAATTCCTTGGCACCAAAAACAAAAAAAAAAAAAAAAGAAAAACCACCAACAACGACAACAAAAAGAAGAAAAATGAAAGAAGAATATTCGCCAACAAGCAAACAAAACAAACAAACAATTCCGTACATATGTATGTATAGCAGGTTGTATATAGTCATTTAGTTTGGAAATTGAATAATTTGTGCTTATAATTATGCGCTACGATGCTTCATTAAAACGAGCTTAGTCACAAAGTGTAAGGCCAAGTCAGGGACAACAGAGTTAGAGTTGAAGACAGAGTGTGAGAGAGAGAGAGAGAGAGAGAGAGACAAGCCAATTAGTTTGAGTATGCCAAGTAAATACAGAAGTTCGAGTAATTGAAAGGTTTTAATGTTGATCGATATGAACCAAATACTTGCAACAACACACAAAACAATAAAAGTAGATTATCATAATTAGCCAATTACAATCACGGAAAAAAAAATAACCTTAGGTATAAAAAATAAAAAAAATAAATAAAAAAAAAGGGGGAAACACAATAAATATCTAAGCAGAAAAACCAATTGAGAGACAAAAGACTTTGGTACTTAAAGTATTACGAGTTGTATCAAAATATACCAAAAAGGTCATCCAACCATCATATTCTTTTTGCCAAGTAAGTGAGCTAGATCCTTGAACTAGTTTATGACCCAATTATGCCAAAGTGTCTGGCAATTTTGTTTGGCTTCGATGCGTTTTTCTATATTTTCTCTTATTGCCTCTCGCGCCAAATTAAAATCCTACCACCCGCTTCTCATCGTGCCCGCAATATGATTTGTTTGCCTGACACGCACACTTGTAGCCCCCACTGCCCCCTCAGCTGGCACCCGCTCAATTTTAGCCCACCCAATTTTCTCCTTAACATCCTTTTCAGCGGGCATTTTCTTGTAATATGTCTATCTACATTCGATGACTGACAACGTTTTGGTATTTCAATTTGATTGCTGCAATTGCTGCCGCTTGGCAATAAATAAATGAAAAACAACGTTTTTCAACGCAACAAAAAAAAAAAAAAAAATATAAAAAAAATAGGGGAGAAAAAAAAGGGGAGTAGAATTCTTTCTCCATTTACGTGCCTTTTGGCTCGTCATTTAAATGGATTCATGTTCACCATTTTTCTCTCTCCAAGCACGTACTCTAGAGCTTGTGGTCACATTTTCGTTGCGTTTTTTTTTTTTTTTTTAACTTAAGTTCTTGAAACAGTACAAAAAAAAAAAGAACGAACAACCGTTTCATTTGCAGCTGAGATGGAATTTTGCCCAGCCAGCTGAAATTCTAACATAACATTAATGTAATGGCAAATGACGAAAGAAAGAAGAAAAAAAAAATAAACCCCTTTTTCATTTAAACACACTTAGCTGGACCTTTGCCAGCCTTGCGGCAATGCCAACTGACGAAAAGTTGCTGGAAAGCATTTGCTACTGATGATGATGCGGCTGCTGCTATCATAAAGGCAACTTTTACTGTGACACTTGACACAAGCGCAACTTGCCCATCAAAACGTGTGGCAAAATGTTGAATACTCTATAATCCCCTATACATACATATATGATAAAAGTATACAAAAGCTGCGCTCTGATTGGTTGTTGTTAAACCTTATTTCTGCCTTATGCACTTGTAATTCCCATTCGGTTTTAGCTACAAATTAATAAAAGAACTGCGACCAGCCGAGTTAGCTTTTTCTTGTAGCTTTCACATTAATTCGTTTTTTGTCAATCCTAAGAGGTCTTAATATTTTCAGTTAAGTTCAGTTAAGAACTTTTGTAACGTTTTAATCCAAAAATATTGAAAACCCAAGACATGGGAGTCATTCTAACTCAATTGGAAAAAAGGTCAGGATTTCTATTTTATTTCTATATTATTATTGTTTGCCAAATTTAAACAAGATCGGTTTTGTGATAAATCGTTACTACCCATGTTTCGAGAAAAACGCAAGTAAAAGAGACCTTTAAAGCCAAAATCCCCATTAATTTCTACTAGTTCAAGCCCAAATAACCCCTTAACTATATAATCATTTGAGTGAATGTAATCTGTATGCATAGAGTCGGCGAGACTTATCAAGAAAAACACTTCTCATAGCACAGTTATCGGATAACATTCAAATTTCTAAAGAGACAAACCAGGCTCAATTATTTGGCTTAAGCTAAGCTACCCGTTTGCTGCCTGCACACACACACTTAAATGATGTGATGAGGCTGCCAAATGAAAAAAAAAAAACAGAAAAGAATTATAAAAGGAGTAGAAATGTTTTAACCCTCAGCTGACTTGTGCCACAGCTTTCGTGCCTGCCTAGCATGTACTTCACTTTGCCGCAGTGTTCTCTGGGCACTGGGATCGGCTCTCTTGTCTTTGCTTTTGCGACCCGCCTTTCTTTTGGCCTGTTGTTAAATTCATTTAACATTCGCATTCCTCTGCAGCACTTTAATGGCCATTTGCTGTTTTTGCTTTTTGGCCAAATGTTGCCACGGCTCTGAGCACGCATACAGACGACGACGACGACGACGACGACGATACCGACACCGGCACGGACACACAGAGACGCATGGACCCCAAAAACGAAAAAAAAAACAAAGTAGTCTTCATCATACAACAACAACAACAATGTGTCGAGTCCTAGCTCGTGTCCATGTACCAGTTTGTCCTTTGCCCGTGAAACGCTTTTGGCTCAACTTTTACAACATTCAACAATTAGTGGCAGCTTGACACACACAGCTACACAATCACACACACACACCCACGCAGAGAGAGAGAGAGAGGACCTCACGTTTGGGATAAATCTGCAAAAATTGGTTGCAAATCATAATTTTTGCTGTTTTTTTTTTTGAAGTCCAGTCTCCAGCGCTTATAAATTATGCAAGAGTCGTGAGTTAGTCTGGAATTTATTATGCCAACTTAAATCGCAAATGCTTAAGGCACATTTCTGTGACAATTTTTGTAGCGCTCACGCCAAAAATAAAAAACCAACAAAAACGAAGAGAGAAAGAAGAAAATAAAACCAAAAAGGGCACAAAATTCAAAGTAAACGAAACTTTTGCTATATTTTAATAAATTGTTGGTCGAAAAGTCCCAAACAGACGTCGGGAGGCAGAACTTTTGCCATACTGATGTTGCTGCTGCTGTTGCTGTTGCTACTGGTGTTGCTGCTGTTCCTGCTTTTGCTGCTACTGTGTTTCAGTTAGTTTTGAGCTCTCTGGCAAATGCTAGAGGCATTTCTTTGGAATGCTGCTTGTCTTTTTGCGTTTTGTCCGTGTGGAATGAGCATTTGCAGTTGAAGTTTTTATTGTTGCGGTGGACTTTTTGCCATGGTAGCAAACAATTTTTAGCTTTAGCCTATTTATAGATACAATTCAACATAATTCCAATTATTTACTTGTACTTATCTTTGGCCCTTTAATACCTTTTGGCCAATAAGTGTTACATGGGCTTCTGATTGGTTTTTATTTATGATATCGAGTTTGAGGTTGTTTGTTTTCTAAAAGTGACATGAGACATGACTTTGACCAAGCTGATTCTATCTTTAGTGGCTTATTCGAATTGGGCCTTAAGAAATATTCCACTTAAAAGAACTCAATTTTTATATATACGGTTTGGTAAGAGTATTACAATTTCATCATTTGAAACGAAACCTTTTTGATATTCCCTTTTTGACTTCTAACCAAAAAGTAATTTCTTTATAATTGGCATTACGTGCATATCTATTCCCCAGAAATCTGAGCTTAAGCACTTCACATAAAGGCAGCAGCAGCACCAAAAAAAAAAAAAAAAAACGAAGCAAAACCTCTCCAATCACCATAAACGAGCATACAAAATAGCATTGCCTACATCTAGGCGCCTTTGGGGGTAGTCATGACTCTGGCAGGCAAACGAACAATGTCAAGGCAGGTCAAATAGACCAAAATATATGAAACAATCAAAACAGCAACCCGCCCTAGCACCCTCGCCTCACCCCATTCTTCCTCTTCTCACCGCAAATAATGGTGCCCCCGTCCTACGCTTATCACAAATCAACTCAAATTACGCGAGCCAAACACAGAACAAAAAAAAAAAAAAGGAAAAAACGAAAAAACAGTGAGAGGAAAAAAATATTTTTTGTGCGTGCATAAAACAAAAGGAAAACACGCACAAAAATGAAATTCAATAACAAGGAAACTGCGAGGAAATTTGAATGAATTTTCCTCTCACTCTTATGTTCTCTTCTAGTTGTTGTTGTTGTTGTTGCTGTTTGCTCTATATACATATACGGAGGAGATAATGTAAATAAAGCAATATAAAGTCAATATGCCAAGTCGTTGTCGGTTGTTTAGCCTGTCAAAGATTTTCAACTTGATTTCCAACATTATTACGCATACGTCACGTTATGCAAATCAAGTAAAAATCTTCATTTCCCAGTTGCTCCTCCTTGTGTTGCTGCTGCTGTTGTTGTTGTCGTTATTGTCGTTGTGTTTGTTGTTGTTATTGATGTTTACTGAAGAGAGATTTCTGGCAGGAAATAATTTATAATTTATAGCTTAAATTAGTTTTGCTTACTTTACTCTCTCCTTTCATCCTTCAAAGTAAGTTTTGCCTTTAAAAAAAAAAAAAATGAAAAGAAAAACTTTTTTTTTTGCTAGCAGCAGCGGCTTTTACTTAGCTGAAAAACTTTGCCAACCGATTTTTGATTAAAATTCGAGCAGCAGCAGTCAACAAAAAAAAAAAAAAATAAAAGAAGAGGTAAAAGTAGTTTCTCAAGTGAACGTAGCAAAAATAATTAGATGAGCCAAAAACCTAACAGATTTTAATTAAGGTTTTTGTCAACAGCAAAAATTTTAATTAGACACAACTGTCAGACGAACGAACAGTGGGTCAAATTAGCTTAAAAATTCATTCAATTATGTTTATACATATATAGAACATACTGTAGGGGAAATTTAAAATTTGAGCTTTCTGATCAGTCAACTTTAATCCATTTAAGTATAACATTCCGAAATTGTTTTCTCAAATATGTGCTTCTCGACATCCTCAAAATTTTTGACCATTCAAAGAAATGTAATGCAAATTCAAGTTGCATATTGTCCTTCCACTGATTTTTCGACACTGTAAGCCAGTCAGCCATTAAGCTGGCCAGGAAACTGGACAAGGACATCAGCAATATGATAGACTGGTCAAATGTCCTTCTGGGCATTTGTGTGCTATGTGTGAATAGATCGCATCAATGCGCAATGCATTTGCATGTGGCGAAAAGACTTTTCACAGATTTTCCATCTATTTGTTGATTGCCTCTCCACTTATTTACAATGTGGTTTGAGTTTTTCTCTTCGTTTCTCTATTTTTTTCCCCGCATCCATTGTTTTAGGTTTTTGAAGAGCTGCGAAATAAAAAAAAAAAACCGGGCCACACGAAGACAATGCGAAATGCTCTCCGTACACAGTGCACTCAGATTGTCAATTTTACTCTCACATTTCAGTGGGGTATGTACGACTAGAAAAGTAACTAAAATTTAGATTTAGATGTCTATTCTTGGGTTGGCTAGAGGCTAGAGGGTATTATACATGGGGGTATGGAGGGTATGGATCGGACAACTATATCATATAGGAACGATCGGTGGAAAAAGCAGTCTTAGTGAGAAAACTAAATTTGGATACTTTTATGTATCTACAACTTTGTGACTAATATCTTAGGGATCGGACTACTTTATAGTAGAGCCCGAAAAGATTTTTCTCCGTCAATCATTTTGTTTTTTTAAGATGGTCAAGGGCTGCAAGGGCATACAAACTTCGGCATGGCGAAAATAAAAGTCTCTGATATTTTCTTTTTTTTTTTTTTAATAATTTTTTTCCATTTCCTACTACATAGTGTTGTTGTTATTTTCTTTCACCAATTTTCCTTTCACATTCTGCGTTTTTGTTCTATTTGTCACGTGCAGGCAGCTTGTTCTCTTATTTGCCTAGTGCCATTTTTCTGATTGTTTGCTTTTGTTTTTGCCTTTTCCCTTTTTCCATTTTATTTGAAAACGCAAAGATACTTTTGCTTCTGCCATTTTCCTTACTCGTTTTTTAAGAAATTCGATGATGATGTTGAGATGATAGAAATCACTTGAATTTGATAAGGCGACACAAAGGCCTAAAATACAAAAAAAAAAAGACGAAAAAGAAAGTGGCCCTGCAAATGACGTAGAGGAAAAACTTTTACTTTTCCTTTAACACACAGTAAGAATGTGACCTTTTTTTGGTTGCGCTTTTCTCCCTCTCTGTGTGTGTGTGTGTGTGTGCTATATTTGTTGAGATTTTATCTAAAATTCATTTCGAATATCATTAAAATAAGAAACTAAATTATGCTTCTTCTTTTTACTATTATTTTTTTTTAAATGCCAACACTTATAACACTCCATTGAAGAGGGAAAACTCAAGCTAAATCTTTTCCCCCAAATTGAACAGACAGCATAAAGAAAAAAATAAATAAATAAAACGACTAGACAAATGTTGGGATGAATTTCGTAGAAAAGCGTCTTTGAGCCAACATCGATGGATGAGCGAATGAATGAATCAATGAGTGAAAATGTTGTAAGCACTTTGGATTTAATTTTTCTGCAATTGTGTGATAAGCGTGTGATAGAAAGAGAGAGAGAGCGAGTAAGTGACAGCGAGTGAAAACAGATAGAGTGAGAGTGAAAGTGTGAGAAACGGGAGTGTGGCGGTGGAGGGGGGGCGTTAAGATTGTGAAATCAAGCAGAACTGAATTCATTGAAATTTATGAGGTGTATTAATTCAACAGGAAGGCACACATTTAGGTACACACACACACACACATACATCCATACATAGGTATGTGAAAAAATTCTTAAGAATATTGTAAAAAATTGTATCAAAGTTGAAAGGGCCAACAATGCGTTTCTAAAGACTCCACAGTAAGGGTATCAACGAATTCGATGAACCTACCAATATGTGCTTCCCTAGGAAATTTCAATCTTTTTGGCATAAGTTACATAGAGAAAAAAGTTTTATGCAAGAGAAAAACGAAAGAGAAAAAGGGTTTGTTTCTTAAGTTATTCTAATTCAACTTTAACAAATTTTGAAATTTATATTGATAATGCAATTCTTATATAATAATTGTTCTTTGCAACTCAATATGGGCCCAATGTTTGAGCACAAGCCAAAACTATTTTCTATTGATTTTAAAATTTTTTTTCTTCAGCCAAAAAAATTAATTAAATTTAGCTGATTAGGCATAGAAACTTTAATACACTGAGCGTTTAATCCTTATAAAAACTAACGAAATACCGTTATGCAAACGCTATGTTTTATCACTTTTCATTAATTAATTAAATTAATTTTAATCAGGAGCTTATTTTGTGGTTTAAATTAGAAAATATTTGAATTTTGGTTGTTCTGTTAAAAATTTTGCAAATGTTATGGCCAAAGAACTTAATTCATTCATTATATTTAAACTTTATAAAGCAAACGAAGAAAACACTAATTTTTGAAATTGCTCAAAAGAAAATAAAAAATTAAAAAAAAAAATACACACAAAAAAAATACAACAGTATTTCAAATTAAAAAAAAACAGTTTTTTTTTTTTAAATTTTTTGATGACTTTAATATTATATTTTATTGAAATTGAAAAACCACTTACAGCAAATTTTGTGAAATATTTTGTATATTTTAGTCTTTTCATATTTACACTTTGAACACTCAAAAAATTCATGATATTAATTACTTTAGACCACATGTGTATGTGTGTGTGTGTGTAGAGGTAAACAATTTAAAAAAACATTTTAGTTATTAATTAATGAGATTTCACTTTACACTAGTTTTATATTTCTGGGATAGCTATCAATCAGTTATATTTTCAGTTATTATTTATATAGGGAATAAAGAGTGCGAAGTGCTGATCGGAGATCTAGTTTGTTAGCTGCAAGTGAAAGCAGCCTTAGCTCACGCGAATGCAAAACACAACTGACACAATATGCGGGCAAAAACAAAATGTTTGCTTCACATCTTAGACAATTGGCAGGCAACAGTTCGTAGGGCTACGAATCGAATGCAATCAACGGCAACGAAAACGCCAACGACGACGACAACAACGACAACGACAACGACAACGCCAACGACGACGACAACGATGAGGATGATGGCAAACGACGACGAGAAAGAACGATGCGAACGCCCCCGAGAGGTAATGGAGACTGCGAACGAATCGCGGCAGTAGGCATTAGCAGTAAATATCCGCAAAAGTTGTTGTTGATACCCACATACCATTTTCCCTCCGCCCCCAGAGGACTGCCCACTTACCCCAAACAGACACAGTGTGAGTGTGAATAACTTCCACAAATTCTGTTTCTGCAAAGTGAATGCTCTTAGCTCCTTTTGCAGACTCTCTTAGGTTCCACTCTGCTGCGCAGGCGCTGTTATTAGACAGCTGTTTGAGCAGCTGTTTAAACAGCTGTATGAACAGCTGATCAGCTGTTGCGTGTCTTTTGTTCAGATGCTTTTTGTTTTGGTTTAGCTACCGAGCCACATCTCTTTGAAGGATTTCCTTAACCTTTTTTTGTTTGTAACTGTTTATATAGATATGTATAAGTATAAGTATATCCTTAGAGAGCGCAAGCACAAGTGAGGTTAAGGTCAGAATTGAAAGTGACACCAGATGGCGCCAAAGTTGCGTTGTGTATGAAATATTTGATGGGGTAATGGTAATGGCTTTGCCTAATTTATGTCATCCAATTCATATGGCATATGGGATATAAGAAACTGACTTTAAGATAGTGTGTGTGTGTGTGTGTGTGTGTGTATGTGTATGCCTCTTACTAATCCAACAATTAAAAGAACTTTCTGCTTCGATGCATACGGTGACCTTGAGCTGCCTTGGATGCTCTTCTCCAACTATTTAAATCGCTGACCATTTGTCAGGCCCAAGAGTTGAACATAAAACTTTTGGCCACCGACTGACTTAGACATCTTCTCTCTTTCTGTCGCTTGGCTTGGCGGATCGGCCGACCAAACGAGCAACGACCAACCGACCGTCTGTGGCGTTAATTTATGGCGTGCTCCCTTATGCAAATGAACCAAGATATTGTGTCCAAGCCAAGCCGTGGCCGAGAAGGGGACGACAAAGGACGAAGACTCTATATAGCAGCAAAGCGACAAGCATCTTAGCATCAGCATCAGCATCGCTCAAAATGTCGCCTGCCATGTTCTTTTTTGCGTATAACAAACAACTTTTGCTTTTACTTTTTTAATCCTTTAAGACGGCTGTCTGCTTGTGCCACCCAAAACACTCACCCACGCAAATGTGACTGTCGCTTTTGGGCTCAAGGCATTTTCGTTCTCTCGTACTTTGGGCCTTTTTTTTTTTTTGTTTTCGCCCCGTATCTATGTGTATTGTAGGTATTTGTGCGCATTTTGTTGATTTTGTTAAATTGAATTTATAATGCGTACCTCTCTTTGGCTGGCGGGACCACAGCAAACAATTAGGCGCAGGCAAGAGCAAGGAATTAGGCAAAATTAAGATTAATCTATCTAAATGAATATTATGATGATGATACTGAAGGACCCACACGAGTTAGTGACGGAGTATTGCAGAGTTTTTTTTATGAATTTGGCGTGGTGCTTTCATTATTCTTTTTACCATTGTATATGTACATAAATGGATATTGTTGATATTGATTAAATTGATATCAAACATAAGCATACATTTAACTCCTGCTTACTCGACATTGAAGATATATATTTAGGCCTACTAAAGTGATTACCCACATAGAGCCCATATTGGTTTAATTAGCAGCTATGCCAGATGCAAAAGATCCCTTCCTGCCTACTAAAGTTATCTTAATTTTCTCTGCAAGAAAAGGTCTTTTCTGCTGATCCTATTTTTTTAGATTCCCACTTCAATGCTGAACAAGTTTGACCTTAAGTTTACTTCTATTAAGTTCCTCTTGTCTATTCAATAGCCAATTAAGTGCAGCTTCTCAGAATGATCTTTGACATTTTTAGAATTGTTATATAATTTTCGATGCATTAGCATTATTATATGCCATCTTACAAACTAATTGCCAGCTAGATTTGATTAAATGATGACCATTTAGTCCATGCCAATGGCAATCTCTAGGCAACCAAGTTTTGGCAATGTTGCCAAAAAAAAAAAAAAAAAAAAAAACAACAGCCCACTCCACCAAATATGTATGAAACAGAAGAAGAACTAACAATTTGATGCTAACGAAAAATGTTGCAGACTTTTCTCGTTAGCGTTTCCGCATCAACAGCAAACACACCAGAGGAAAAATCCGGAGGCGGAACCAAAGAGGAAAAGCCACCGAAAAATGGCCAACGAAAATGCGCAGCAAATATTTCATAATGTGGCAACGGTTTTTTATGCACATTTGCGGCATGGTGCGGACTGGTGAGTGAAGGGGGTGGGGGAGGGTAGGATATGGGCAGGCAGACACAGACATGATCTATAATAAAGGCAAAGTGCCAGCAGCAGCAGCAGCGGCAGCGAAGGGCGATGCTGAAGTCGACTGCAACAAACTGCATAATTAGTGCAATTGCAAAATTTTCGTTGGGCCAAATGCAAATGAGGGAAAATTGTCTGATTTTTAAATATGTATTTATGGCATGGAAATGCTTGATGCAAATGGTTGGGGTCGCAAACCAAATGGCTGCCAGCTGTTTGCGGAACATTCCCTTCTTCTTCCCCCTTCTACCATTTCTCTCATAGCCTGAATCTTCACTCCCGCAAAGAAAAGCACTGCCAAAATGGATGGACCCCAGGGAAGCGCCCAAAAAGGGGCTGTAAGGAGATGAAAATGCCTGCTGAGAGATAGGAGAGGAAGTAATGAATTACTATGAAATATTAATAGTGCGATTAGATTGTAAAAAAGAAAAAAAAAAAAACCCAAAGAATTTGCCAAAGGAAAAATGTGCAAACGTAAGGGAATGCTGTATTTAATTACTAAAAATATTTGATATCCAAATAGCAATATTTTGCACAGTCACAGAACAAAAACCAAAAGCAGTCAAATAAAATACCTTTGAAAACATATTTGCTATGATTCTACGATTCTTCTCCCCCTCCGCCTTTTGTTTTTTGCATTCCCTTTACCTTATCAGACATTCCACCAAATAGTCAAAAAACACAATTTCTGTTTTTTTTTTTTGGGATTTTGTTGTCTAGTTTTGCCGCTTGGCATTTTTCAATTAAATGCAACAATTTATCGTTGCATATTTTTGGAATTTTTACTACAATATTTGCAGCGATAGCAAACCATAAATAAAATGTAAAAGAAGAAACCACCCATTCAACTCTTTTAGCCAGTACAAAACAGAATGCGACTTTAAAGATACCCAGTAGTAAATTGACTTGAATTTATCAATTTATTTTAAGCACTTGTTTAATAAGTAGAAAAAGAAAACTATCATTTGCTTATGTACATTTTCATAATTTGAATGTAACCCAAATGACAGTGACACACAATTGCAGGGTATCAAAATCATAGCTAGCAAGTGCTAGAGTGGTGGCAAATGTGAAACAAATAAATAAATAAATAAATAAAAATATATGCATGCAAAAACTAAACACAAGGCAGCTTATTGGATAGATTTTTGTTTGCCATATGTAAACAAAACCAGCAATCAAGAGGGAAACTTCACTTTAGATCGAAGTAAGTAATACCCTTACAAATTAAAGAGTCTATGGTCAAAAATTGTATTCAGAATGTTGCAGATCAATAAATGACGAATGTTAGAGAATAGATACTTTTTGATAGTTAACTTAACCAAGTCTTCAGTATTAAGAGACTACATGAAAGCATTCAAAAGACACTCAAATCCGAATTCAGTTATTTTTTAAATGAAAAAAACCGAATGAATTTGGTGAGCATCCATTTCACCACAACAAGTGATATTTGAAATTGATTCCATAGGCAAAAATATATATTCTACTTCTGTTCGATGTGTTTAAGAATCAAAAAAAAAAAAAACCATTTAATATATTTCAATTCAAAGGCATGTGGTATATGATATATACTTTCTTTATGGACCCCGGGGGAAACGTTTAAAATTGGTTTATAAATTTCATCAACTTGGGTTATTAAAATTTAATGAGGGTTTTAAGAGATTCTTTGGAAGGGGGAACTGTATTGAAGATATCTGAAATCAGAAAACGTTCGCCAGATGCCTTTAATTAGTTTTCTCTCTCTCTACGTGTGTGTGTGTTGGTATTTACTTATGGTATGTGTGTAACCAATTAATATATTGTATATAGTGAAAATACCTGAGGAATTGCTTGTAACCATTGGGTCATATATACATACATATATCTGTCGTTTTGATTATTTTTAGAATGCCTTCATATCTTTTGGCTTTGCAGTCCAAGAAGCTTTGTCGCAATTCTTGTTCGGGGTTATTTATTGAGCTATGTTTGCAACGTAGGCGTGAATACAAATGTCTGTCTCTATTTCGAAATGCGAGTGTGTGTGGGAGTGTGTGTGTGTGTGTGTGTGTGTGTGTAAGTGTGCTGGGGCGTTGACATGACCAAAAAACCCCGAGTCCAACCATGATGGCTTGGCTTACATACGCATGCCAATCAAATCATTTGGTTGCTAAAATGGTCATATCCATAGCATAAATCCATATTGCCAGTGACCTGATTCTGTAACACTCTTGCCTATATCTGTCTGCCTTCATCGCCACCTCCCAATTTCCCTTTCTCTTCCCCATACAGTTCGCCCTTGTATATTGCTTTTTGCTGAAAATGACAATTTGGCATGCTCTGGCATAAAGGAAATTTCTTCAGCTCGTGACTAAAGCACATTTTTTTTTTTTTTTTATATTCTGCTTTTACTTTTGCTTTTTCAGTCCAAATGCGATTGAAAAATGAGCTAGGCTAAGCATAAAATTTGTTCTCGTTCCCATTGCGTTTTCCTGCTTTTGCTATCATTCTCTATCCCCGTACCACCTCCGAAATTTTCTATAATGTCTATTTCACAAGCTGTCATTAGCAACGAAACATAGAGGTGGCAAGGAAGGGGTATGGGGCGGGGAGGGGAGTGAAAATGCATGATGATTGTAAACAAACAAAACGTCAGTTGAATGCTAAACATTTCTCTTTTTCCTTAGTTTTTTTTCATTTCTTTTTGCAAAAACCACAAACAATGATGGGGAAGTGAGCGAAAATTGGATAGAAAGAAAAGGGAAACATGAAAATGTGTCAGAAAATTTTTGTAAACTTTTGTGCGTGGGCAGAGTGTGGAAATGTAAGCCAATGGCGCTTAATTTGATCTCTATGCAGTAGCGGTCTCTAAAGTTTTTCCAAAGAAAATTGAACAATAAAAAAAAAAAAACTAAAAACTAAAGTTTTGTCCCACCAACAATTAAATTAGTTTCACTGCCCGATTTATAGGCAATTGAAATGGCAAGGTGTTTTTACTTCACTCACTTCAAAAGACTTTTTGTTGAGGTTAATACTTGAAACGTCCCTGTACTTTACTTATACGTTTCTATTTGCAAACGGCAGAACGGAATTCCCGAAACTGCAGCCTCAAATTGTTAGTGTAAACAAACCAAAAAAAAAAAAAATTTATATAATAATTTTGTTTTCTTTTTATTTATTTCCTCCCATTCCACCCACTTTATTCATTCATCTTTTTTTTTTTCTTTACGTTGCGCCTGACAAAAATCAAAACAATATCCGACAGTGGCCAGCCAAATATTTTACAAGAGGAACGAATGAGAGTACGAGAGAGAAAGAGAGAGTCAAATAAGTTTGCGGTAATTTCGATTTGCATTTTATAAGACGTCACGATGCTGACGATGATGACGATCAGGACATTTCCTGGAATTAATTTTTTTGTTTTGTTTTTTCGACTCTGTACATAAATTTATGGGTAAAATCTCAAAATAAAGTAAAGTCGTCGGCTGCAAAAGCGCAAAAGCCAACAAAGTGGAAATTGTAGTAAAGTTTTTCACTTTCCTGCACGTTTCGCGACACAATTTTCGGGAATTGCTCATCTTTTCGGTGCTGGCCAATTCTGGCTCTGATGTATATTCTCTTATGGAATTAAAAATGTTAAACAAAACAAAAAGAGGCAAATGAAACATAACAAAAACAAAACAAAAAAATGGAGGAAAGTAAAACAAGCAGTAAATTTTTCGTTGATGTGCGACGTGCTGGGATAACCACGCCCACTTTGCTTAAATTTATGGCAATTTGCTTTAATGCGGTGGAAGATTTAAATTTATTAGATAAAAGTCAGCCAGAGAGACACATACAGCATATACACACAGCAGGGCATAGCGGAAGCGAGAACGGAAGTTGCGCCCCTAAAAGTAGGCTCCAATTCAGTGACAAGCAAAACAAATAAAACGAGAAGGGAAAAACTTACAAACTAATGGCCAAAAATTTGCTTAACTCGCTTGCGGCTATAAATGAGTGCGAACATGGGCGTAACATAAAGGGGCCAGATTTCAAAATACATAACATCTGCTTGTTGTCTTCTTTGAATCCCCTTTTCCCTTTGCCACTCTCTTGTATGTGGAGTTACTTTAGTCAACATTAACCAGTTCACATCTTCAACTTAAGTTCTGCTTTCTGTCTTGTTCTTGGAAAGCATTTTCCTTTCCTTTTTTTTTTATGTTAAGTGAAATGTTGTGTCATTTGCAAGTTGAGTAAATTTTGTAGAAACTTCTTTCCGACGAATGCGTAAATTGGGTCACGGATTTCTCCCTCTCTCTCTCTCTCGCTTTCTCTTGTTTGCCCCGACTTCACTCGTTTCATTGTCAGTCGGCCACAAATGATCCAAAGAATGAGAAATGCTGCTGCTTTTTCCAAAAGGTCAACCACTTTACGTGGTCAGTCTGCCACTCCGCCTTCTTCTCCTCCTTCTCATTTGGCATGTGCGTGTCAATGACTGAGTATAACGTCTACAGAAATCAATCTAGATTGTATAGGTACATACAGTCAGTCAGAAGTGCGCCACGTAGCACAATAAAAGATAAAAATGTTGGCTTTCAATTTCAGTTTGGTTTGTTTCTTTCTTTTTCTACTTTATTTTCCTTTTGGCTATTGTTCTTTCTGTGGTTCAGGTTTTTGCTGTTGTTTTGTTTTATTAATTAATGCATAAAGGCAAAAGGCAAAAAACATGTACTTGTAGTTTGCACTTCCTACAATTTTTTAGCTAATTTTACTTCAGTTATTTTTTTTTATTTTTTATTTTTGTGTAGTGCATAATTTGCATGAAAAGTTAGCTAGAGAATGAAAATGGCAGGAAAATCGCGCATTTTCCAGGTCACTCAAAATCATCTGCATACATGTTTCTAGCAATTTGAGTTGCGGTCGCTTACGTTTTTGCCTTGCCCCCATTCTGCCCCTGCCACTCGCGATGTTTTAGTTTCCTTTTTTTCTTTTCTGTATTTTGTGGTTTTTACACCTTAAGGGAAATCTGCGTAATGGTCAGTCAGTTCAGTTTAGTTCAGTCACTCTCAGTGACCGACACCAGAGCCAACAACAAATGTTGCCCATTTTTCAACTGAAGCCAAGTCGTCTTTTATGTTACTATTTCTAGCTGCGGGTTGGCAATTTTTCTTAGCAGCTCGCGCCAACATCTAAGCGGGAATTAATTAAAACCAACAGAAACAGCAGCGGCAGCAGCAACAGCAGCAGCAACAGCAGCAGCAGTGAAATGGTTGGTTGGAAGCGGGTGCAGCTGTAGCAAGTTTTAAAGAATGAACTCAACCTTATAATTTAATCATGCCACAAGGTTCTAATTACAGTTAGTTTGTTGGGTACTTTGGCTCATTAAGTGAACTTTGCTGGAGTACATCACGGCGTATGAGTTATTCATTTGTTAAATGCAAATGATAAATTCTAAATTGCTCCGCCATTGCATATGCAAAATTAATTAGTTATAATGAGTAAGATGGAAACAAGAGAGCAGAGCTTAATGATTGCAAGAGTTGGCGCAAAATAAGGCGCAAGCAATATTTATAAAGCAGACACTTAAAAATGGCAATTAACAAGACGTTTGCAAGTCGCATGACTTATCCCAATATAAATATCATAAATCTAAATGTTAAAAACCATAATAATAATTTCTATGCATTTAAGAAATTCACCGTTTGCACAAACCCCCACAAATGCCATTTTGATTGTTAATAATAAGCAAAAACATTACGCATACGCCTCTTCTAACATGCAAGAAACGTAATTCATATTGTGCACTGAATTATAAATAAATCGCATAAATAAGCTTTAAATAAACTTCACCTACAACATTAAAAACGAGACAAAGTCAAAGAGAGAGAGAGAGAGAGAGAAAAAGAATGAGGTAGAAGGAGAGTGAAAGAGAGAGAGAAATATAGAGTGTTAGAGAGTCACAATCTCGTGCAATTTACAAAATGCCACACATTCATTTCAATTCGTTATTTTATACCCTTGCCAGAAGGGTATATTAATTTTGGTCAGATGCCTGCGACACATAGAAGGAACCGTCTCCGACCATATAAACTATATATATTGTTGATCAGCACGATGAGACGAGTTCATATAGCCATGTCCGTTCGTCGGGAACGATCGTTCGAAAATAGAGCTGTTTTCCATAGGATATTCAAACAAATTTACATATCTTAGTTTACTTTATATCCAAACATTTTCGCCAAATTTTATCAAGATAGAGCGACTATAGGAACGATCGGCTCGAAAACGAATTTCGGTCAGAAAAATAGACAATTTGATTGTCGACTTTTTAAACACAAGGAAAGTGAAACAGAAAACTTGTAAGGGTATACAAACTTCGGCATGGTAAAAGTTAGCACGGCCTTGTGTGTGTTTTTTTTTTTTTTGGTTTGGGGACGACAGTCGTAAAATTCAAGACATAAATCGAATTAGCCAAGAAATGTGGCTACAAATTGAGAATATGCTAATGAAATACATATACAAATACCTTGGAACTATTGTTTATACAATTTTGTAAAGGATATCTCAAATGAGATACACTGATTTTATGTGCAGCAGTTATAATAATTTAATTATAACCAATAATAACTGTAGAAATGTATAATTTCATTCTTAATGACAACAACAAAAAGAACAATAAGTAGAATGTGAGCTAAACAATGATTTAGTTATATTTTGGTTCTGTCTGTGTTCTAAGAACTTTTATGTTCACATCTTTCTGAGAATAATTTCAAAATGCCATCTGTCTGTTTGAGTGAAAAACAAAAAAATTCCAGCCAAAACTTGTGGGTGTATGTTTTCGTGGGTGTGTGCGTGTGTGTGTGTGTGGTCTTAGCAGAAAATAAGATATATATTTAAGAATAGTTCCGAGAATCTGGTCTTCTAGGTAATACAAAGAACTTTCTTAGTATGTCTGGGCATTTAAGATTTCAAGATGTCTAAAAATTTGTAAAATCAAATTCAGTTCAAAGTAAATTTGTATCTCCAAGAAAATTGTAATAAGATATGTAGGACGCAGAAAAGTATGCTACATTTCTCTGTTCTGTCTTTAATTTCTTGGCTTGAAAATTTCAAAGGATTGGCAAAAAGCCAACAGTTCCAATGAACTGAAATTATATTTTTCCTCGAATATTTTAAATGACGCCAAAGGGAATTATACTAAAAATTTCCCATTTCCCAGCAGTGAGACCAAGGATTTCGTTTTTGGTTGTTCAAAAGAACGATTCCAACGAATCGTTAATGAAAAAAAAACTATGTATATGAATTCATTAACTTGATATTCTATTTTGTTAACAACATTCGATTGAAACAATCCCAATTCCAATGTCTATGTATTCTAAGAAACTATTAAAGTTTTGAAAGTTTCTTATTTAAAGTTTCCAATCGCAGCAAGAATTTTTGGACAGCAAGCAAGTTCTTACTTTCAGTCCAGTCACTGCCAAGCCGAGGATGTGGGACCCAGGGCAGTAATTTGAAGTGGCTTCAAGGCATCTTGTTCCTTCCATATGCAAGTCACACAAACTGCCCTTGCCCGGACCCTAAAAGAAAATAAAACCAAAGGGAATATCTTTTAGCTGTAACAACTGATGCCCAGCGACGGAATAGCAGTTGGTGTATAATTTGCACTAAAACTAAGTCAGTTTCTCATTCCCTCTGTCTCAGTTTCCTGCACATTTCCACTAATTTGCCGTGGCAAAGTAAATGAGGGCGGCGACTGCTGTGGCTCTTGCTGGCAGCCAGAACCAAAAAGTTTACAGTTTTGTGTTTAGTTGAATTATGGTAACTTTTTCTGTGCCCTTTCCTCCACTTGCCACTTAATGTGTGTTTGTGCGAGAGGTTTCTGTGGCACGTGTCTGAGTTATATATATATATGTATGTGTATGTGTGTTTGTGTGAGTTAGCCTCGAAAATTTAACATTTTCTTGATGTGCTTTAATGTTTATCAAAGAGCCAGGGCAAACTTGAGTTTAATTGACTCTGGTCCGCCTCCACTTGGGTCAACAATTGAAATTAAATTTTTCAAAAACGCCTCCCATTCAAACTGCCCCTCCCCCCCACCCCCATCTCTTCCGACGCCCACTCTTTATGCTCTTCTATATAATAGCAACATCTGGGCAAGCAGTAAACAAGAAGCAATTTTGTAGTATGGTCAAACAATATCTTTGCTTGATGAAAGCGTTTTCGCCCGCAGCCAACGGAAATTGGCTTGAAGTGTGAACAAGCAGCAAACGAAGATGTTGCTCTTGTTGCTGGTAAAGAGAGCGAGGAGTACTACATACTATCTGCTGGTGACTGACTGGCTGACTGCCTGAAAATGCCATAAATTAAAAATTCGTTTGCTAAAACAGTCAACGAAAATATCCATCTATGCTTTATCAGTTTTTTAGCTTACACTTCTTATAGTAAAGATTCTCACATAACTTACGGACCGTTGCATCTTTTGTCTTCTTTTTCTTTTTTTTTTTCTTATTTAGTACAAGTGAGGCAAGTGTCTGCCAATGATTTGTTTAGTGGCTTTTGTTTTGCTTATCAGTTTCATTATGTATACTCCTTGCTTTTGTTAACTTCCGGCATAAGATTTGTCACCTGCTGTGCAAAAGATTCGACTCCCACAGCTCACACACACACACACACACACACACACACAGGGAGAGAGAAGACTCTCACACTCTCTCTCTAAATTTACCTAAAATGCCTTAGACCGCAATATTTTTGGTAGCTGTTGTTTGTTGGTTGCTCCTGCCAAGGATGTTGATAAATTGCAATGCTCTGTAAATAAATAGATTAAGGGACATTTGAGGCATTCCACACAAATTGGCTCTTAAGTTTCGTGAAGGGTATTTGCATAGTCGTCTCACATGGCCTTGCAATAATTTTCTATTGGGAAATATTTCGTAATTAGAATGCTGTCATTTCGCTCAAATGTGGCAAAACAGCATGGATTCCATTTTAATAACATTTTCTATTGGATTGAGGTAGTGCTTGCTTTGTGAATGTGTTTACTTTTCACAAATTTTCCATTGCACACAAATTTTGGCGTACTTTTTGTCCTTGCAAATTGAAGAAATTGGCTTGATTTGCATAAAATTGCTTAGCCTGAGGACAGACAGTTTTCCTCTTGGTTTTTCTTTGGCAAGTTTTCTTTTCTCGTCGTTGTTTCGCCGTTTTCTCCATTTCATTCAATCAAATGTGGTTGGGTCTCTGTGTATTTGTGTTTATACCTTGGCAGGGCACAAATAATGAGAGGAATGCAAATAAAACAAGTGAACAATCAAAAGCAAAGTGGAAACAAATATCCAAACAGAAGCGTGGACAATTTGTCATGATTTTGTAAATAATATTGCAATTTATTTGATAGGATGCCACGATAGAAAACTTTTAGCAAATAATCTATGCAAATTACAGTGCTTGTCATATTTATAACCCACGGTTTCGGGTTTTTTTTTTGACCAAAACATGAAATTGGGTTATAATTCTGATATAGCAAATGGGTACAGGGTGAAAGGATATATTAAAATCGCCACAATGTATGTAACAGGCAAAAGGAAGCATTTCCGATCTTATTTCAAAAATTTTGCAGCGACCCCCATTCCGCCCCTGAAGTTTTGAAAAAGTGATTTTCTCACGCAATATTTTAAATATCGTAATGAAATTTGGTACACATATATTTCCTAATAACCTGTGTTGACTGACTAAATTTCATGAAAATCAGATAACAAATAGCCAAGTTATACGCACAAACATTTTATAGACAATGTCAAGGGGGCGATAGCCGGGTGACTGAGTGACATGGCATACGATTGGTAAAAGTTTCGTCTTCACATGCGAAAGAGAGAATGAGATAGGGCAAGTCTTCAAACAGTCGTAATGAAGAGTGAATAAAGGACGCATTGGTACAGGGTTTATCCGAGTCGGTGAGGCGACTAGCTTTCTTTATTTTCGTTTAAAAGTAGGTTATAAATATGATAAGCACTGTAGTTGCACTACTTTGTACAAAGATTGCTTCACCTTAAGAATATTAAATAGAATGGAAATGAAGGGGTTCCAATTTGGGTAGGTTAAATGAGGACTTTAAATTTAATCATATTTGTTAAATGTTCCAAAATGTTCACTTCACTCTGCCTTTTACTTGTGTGAAACATAGTCTCATAATTTACATTGTTTTATATTATATAAGCTGCCCATTAGAAACCTGCGAAAAGGCTAAATAATAATTTTCCAGCGGGCTGCATGACATTTTTTGATATGATATAGTGTTCCATTATGGCTGATGTTGACACATATATACACAAGGCCCTAAGTAATCAGCTTAAAACACAAATTTAAAACGGATTGCCTGGAAATTTATATGCGGATATACCCAAGGCTCCACTTGAAAGTTGAAAATGAACGAAGGACCCAACATTTTTGGCAACATTTTCGCACACTGTCCCAGCTGGCTATAAAGGGCAACCAACCAACCCACAAGCCATTTACCCACCATCCATTTAGCCTACTGGTTAAGGGCTCAAACCCCCTTCACGGCCAAGTCAATTCATTGAGCGAGCAAGCAGCAGCCATTCACCCACCACAAGCCATAGCCAATGAGCCGCTTCTTCGCTTAATGTCAAACATAAATCATAAGCCAATTGACTTGCCCCAAAAATAATAAGAAAAAAAAAGAAAAAAATACGCTATGAATGACTTCATGCCCTGATCCCTTTTTTCACATACCCTCTCCTAAGATAGGCATAACATCGTAATGCTTTGCTTTGAAGTGCGCAAAGTTTCAGTTTCTAGTAATGTCTGTTGAAATTCTGCCAAAAAATAATAAAAAGTAATTAAGCTAAGGTCGGAAATGCCTAATTTTGCCATGCCAATAGATCAAATTACTTTGACTAAATTTATGTGGCTATTGTATAAAAAGATTCTCTTGTTTCCCACCATGTTTAAAATATGTAAGGGTATAGAGAAAACATTATGACTTAGGTTAGAAAAATTGTATTCTGTTGTATTTTTTTGTTTTTTATGGAGTGCGCAACATTTTAACATAATTTTTTTTTTTCTGCCAAAAGTGAGAGTTAGTTTGCAACTTTTTGGTGTTGTTGTTGTTTCTGTTGGTCGTGTTGCTCGAGTTGGGTTGCTTTTAAATATTTGATGGAATTTAATGCATAAGCAACTCACGTCCCTTCTCGATTATTAAGTACTAATGTGCGTGTTTGGTGGTCACAAGTCAACAAAGTCACCAAAAGCGAGAAAACGAGAGAGAAAAAAAAAAATGAATATCTGTGGGAAAGTAAAGATTTTTCCAAGCCCAGGAACAAATTAATGAATTGCCTTTGGTGAATAATCAAATGGATATACATATATATATTCTGATTTTGATTTTGAGGAAATAATTTCGCAGTGATCTTTCAAGTGTATGATTATGATTTTGTTTTTTTCGTGGATACATATAAATTATCCAAATAATACAAGATGAAAATAAATATCTTTTGTTGTTTCTGTCATATGCATAACACGGCGTATGATTAATGTTTGCTCATGTGTCTAAAGCACACACACACACACACACACACACAGAACGAGCAAGAGGGAGCAAGAGAGAAAAAGTGTTTTAATATTTTGCGGTTGGCTTTCAGTTTAGATTTTAATTTATGCAGTCAAACGTTTTGCCTCGTTTCGGTTTTAGCTACCGATAAGCCACAAATGTAATTATTGCAAAATGCTTGCCAAATGAACTTTTCACTCATCCCCCCTGACTTTCACCTGCAACTCCATAACTCCCCGCTGGGCACCCGCTCACCACTCAAACATGCAAATTTGTATTTAATGAAAATTTATGAAATTTCATTAGAGGGCAAAAGGAGCGGAAGGATAGAAGCAACGTCTGCGTACACTTTCTCTGCTGTTGGCAATTATCGAGTATATTAACTTGATTATGTTCCAGATGATGACTTTGTGGTCAATTGTGGCTACTGATGCATTCGAGTGGTTAAATAACGGCAGGTGGCATTGCACCTGGCTGACTTACTTTGACTTTGATTTCGATTCAATTATAACGAAGCTATTATCCAAGTCATAGGGCAACGAGTCAATTCAAGTGGCAAATCCAGCAAAAAACAAAAAGAAAAAAGAAAACCACAACGAAAGCAAACCAAACAAATAAACCTTTAGTAAACCTTGGCTACTTGGAAATGATGGCGACGACGACGACGACGACAAGAAGTAAGCAAAAGAGCAGCTTCTCGAGAAGGAGGAAGGCTAGTAAAGCCAACGATGGAAAGAGAGAGATAGAGTGAGAGAAAAAGTGGGGAAAAAAGCTGCCTTGGCAAATATGTAATGAAGTCACGTAAACATTTTAATTTGGCATTAAGGCACATAACATAACATAACCGACCGACAGACAGACAGACAGATATACCTAAGGATACCTAAAGACGCTTTGCGCTTTCACACTTTTTTTTTGTCTGTTGTCCTTACTGTTATCCAACTCTGACATAACTAACTATATAAAGAAGAGACATATCTCAGGAACATGAAGCACACTGAATGATTATATTCCCTTACAGACAAGACAAGACAACTATTTTCCAAATCATTTTTAGTTTTCTCTTATATTTTCCTTGCTAAATTTGTTTTAAGGTTATTAAACTACAAAACTATTAGATATAGAAGTCTGATCTGGCTGAGCTGCATTTGTTTTAGTTTTCTTTTTAAAATAGCTTGCATTATGCATTATTATTCACTTTTTTTAAGTACATCCCTTAATGTCAATCAAATCTATAGCATACTTTTGCGAATAAGAATGCAATATAGGAAAAATACAAATTTTTGGCATTAATTATAATTTAAAAACTAGAAGATTAAATTTTTGCAAACAATTAGCTAAAAGGCAATTTGAAATGTTATTATTTTTTCGATTTTAACCATAATTTTGCCAACAAATCCAAAACATGTCGTATACTTGATATTGCTGAAGAATGTGTAGCATAGTTATGTGGGCCGCAAATGGTATTTCTTATATCAGTCAATGTAAAGCATTTTGTTGCTGGCACTGAAAAATATGTAGCATACTTTAGTGGGTGGGAAAAAGGATTCTTTTTATTAGCTTCATCACAAACAGCTTATCAATTTTCTTAAACTCTCTCTATTCGCAAGTGTATCAAAATGTATTAATTTTGTCGTCTCGTTAACTTATTAATGATGCTCCGGTAGGTCTCTTACGGTGTTTGTGTGTGTGAGCGTGTGCTAGTGTGCTGGTGTGTGTGTGTGTGTGTGTGTGTTGGTGGATAATTGAGAAGTCATAACATTGGCTTGACTGTTGCTGAGTGATGTGCCTGATTCGATTATGGGCCATATGCCGCCTCTTAATGACAGTGTCGCCCCCGAATGTTTCTTTATTTCTTGCATGTATCTCACACTGCCGCTGTCTTCTTGCACTATATGTGTGAGTGTATGCGTGTGCGTTGCCTTAGCCCCAACCCGCCTTTCTCCATTGGATTGTTAATATTTAATGCCCCTCCAATACAAACAATAAGAGGAAGCCGAAGCTCGTAGCTAACATTACCATTGTCATTGTGTTTTATGTATATTATTCATCTTATTTATGACACAGGCAGCTGCCGCATCTCTTGACTGAGTGCTAACATGTTGGCTTATATCCTTACATACATACACAAGTATATATAGGTATGTGTGTGTGTGTGTGTGTGTGTGTAGGTATATACTTGTTTATTGGATATGATGCTGCTGTTGCTGCTGCTTCTCTACGTGGGCGATTGTCTTCTGTCGTTGTTCTCGTCTTTGTCGTCTCAACAAGATGACAGGAAGTTTTGTCATTGCCTTTTCAATTGCCGTAACGGTAATGGATGTTTTTGATTAATAATATAGCAACTTGACAAAGCGTATGCAAATATCTGAAATGTCCATCGATTCAACAGCTCTTTTTCGTGTCATTTGATTCAAGCCACCCAAATAAAGATACTAATAGTGTTAAAAGCCTGCATAGTTTATTTATTCATTTTATTACCAAAGGGCTAAAAAGGAAAGGAGAGAGAAGATTAATTAAAATTCACTTGGAATAGCTTTAGTTACCTAGTCCTTTTTGTTTTTACATACAAAAAGGTAATGACATTGCTTACAATCTAAAGTCTAATTTTTCAACATTTATATCAATATCAAAATGCCAACATACATATATACTTAGTTAGACTGGTCATTTATCTAAGCACTTTATCACCTTTTTCCCCATTTCTTTTTTCCCAATCCCCGAAATCATCAACGCTAACACACTTTCATAATTAAGCACGTGTCTGTGTATGTCGTCGTGTGAGTGTGCGTTGAGATAGGTAGTGTCGCTTTTTGGTCAAGTTTGGTTGTCGGTATTATACGCAAATCACGCAATCCCTTTCAAGCCATCATCAGAATCAGGCCCAGGTACAGACCCAGTCCAGGACCAGGACCAGGCCCAAAAACCCCAACACCAGCAGACGGCTCTACCTCTCGTAAAGCCTTTTCCAGCCTTTTGACAAATGCAGTGACCTGTCATGTTTGTGGATATATTGGAACAGCGACCAGTGAGCGAGGCGAGTTGAGTTTATGTATTAACGGGGACTGGATCTGGATGCGGTTTGGGTTCAGGTGGTTTATAGCCAGGACTATTGTCAATTTTGCAGTTGCAACTCCTTCTCTTCTTCCCCGCTGCTGCTGATGCCGTTGCCGTTGCCGTTGCCGGGGCATTTGTTAGTTGAACTGAAGCGGAGAAGCTTTAGTGAATGTCAGGCACACACAAAGAGCAATTTATGCATCGTCATGCCAACCTGAAACAAAATGCCATTCAACTAGATAAAAAACGGCATCGGATGTTGTCAAGGGTAAGGGGGGCGGGGCAGGAGTATGCGGCGAAACATAGTGGTCCTCAATGCTTTAATATGCCATCAATGCTCTATCAAAAAAGAAACTTCGCACTAATTACTTTGAGGCATAAAAGTTTGTCAAACAAACCTTAATAAAATCTAAAGCCAAACGAGCCTGTGGCCACAAAATGAACGTGGCGGGCGGTGGCAATGGGAAGATAAACTTTTTCAAAGACCATTAAGTGATTTCAAAGTTTCAGTCAGTTAGCTGGAAGGTAGAAACTTGGCCAAGAAGGAAACAAAACGGGAATGTACACATACACAAGGTGATTAGATCACTTCGTTTGCTTAATCTTAATTAGATCAATAGCCATAAGTTTAGCTTAATTGCCAAGCCATTTAAATGGGTCAACAATTTAGCAAATTTATTGCATAAAAATGAAAATCTTTCGGCTCTAGACAAATTAAAATCGACACTGATAATTCTCTAAACTTTAAGATATATAATTAGATTTAAAATCTATCTTTAACCCATTAACTGCTATCAAATAAGTTAAGTCAATACTTGGCTGAATCGAAAAAAATTAATAACAAATATTTAATCAACTTGTTAACTAAAGTATTCCTGATCTAAATCATGACTAACTATAGTTAGAATGAACGGTAATAGCAAACCCATTTAAAAAAATATAATGAAATGATTTTAGAAGATTAACGTCCGACTAACTACCATTGAGAGAAAAAAACATTGCTGAAACAAGTTTTCTCTGACAATTGATTGTCCTATTCAAATTTTAAGATGGAATCAAAGTTAAGTTAAATTTTCAACGCAAACAAATGCAATATTTTTGTCTTGCCGGAAATATTCAATGTGAAAGGGAAGTTGTTTATAGTCGAACATTTCCCCACGACAAGCAACTAAAATTTAAAGCTTTTGTTTCAGGTCACTAGCCGTCTACTGTGTTCTTCTGTGTCTGCGTGCTGCATTAGCATGTTGTGCTCAGTCAGGCGAGAGTGTAAGCACACACACGTACACTCCACCCCGTACATTCCACACGCCCCTCTACCATTTCCACTAACCCTTACCAATGCAAAGTAACCTCAACAAATCTTCGATAGGTTGGCATTGGGTAAAAGCCTGCATATTGATTTTAAGCAGAATTGAAGCTGATGTTAAAAAAAAAAGTTGAGGGATTTTTTCATACATATTTTAGAACAGAAAGAGTGAGCAACAGAGAAAGAGAGAGAGAGAGGGCGAACGATAAGTTCAATATGGTTTAACAAACTTCGTTTCCAATGGCAATCCAAATTCTATTTCCAGTTGCAGTTCAAAGACTTTCGTAGAACATATGCAAATGCTGACAAAGCACAACTTCAGCTCAGCTGTGTGTTATTCTAGCTATCTGTCACACTCTTTCCCTTTAAAAGGGCTAATCATGTGCACCATTGAACTTGAAATGCAAATTTCCCAAACAAACTTAGGCTAAAGCCATTTATCTTTTGGTCATTAACAATAAGCCAAGCCGAAGCCAAAGCCAAAACCAAAACCAAAGACAAACCTAAAAAGCATTTGCATTAAAATATCATTTTTTTTTCTCTCTTTTTTCTTTCTTTCTGTAGGCTTAAAAATGATTCACAATATTTGAGAAATGAAAATGAAAATGTTAGACAGGCTACTGTCAGTTGGATGATATGCAGATTTTGGTGGCTTTTACCAAGCTTATTAACAATGAATGGCAGACCAAAGAATATTGTAATAATGCTGAAAATTAATGAGCATAAAACTGTCATCAAAAAAGAAATACCAAAAAAGGTGACCGGCATTTAGTCTATATGTGTGTGTGTTGGGTGTGTAGGAGCGTGTGTGAGTGTGTATGCCGACCTAAATCCCAAACTGAATTCTTTTAAAAGCATGCAAACACACACACACACACACGACCGGAAACCCAGGCTAATTCAGAGTCACCAAAGTTTTGTTACCCTTTAAATTGAAAAAGTTGTCATTTTTGAGTTTCAAGATGTTTTTGATATAAGGAATCCATTTCAAAGAAGCATAATATGGAAAATTTAGTTTCTACGCCATTTGAAAAAACCTTTGGGAACGTGATTTTAGGTGAAATTTTATAACAATTCGCTTTTCTTTTGTGTTTCAATTCACAACCATGTCCTCTTAACATATATTTGCAGTTTTTTATATAAAAGAGTAAAGGTAGAGAAATAAAAAGTTGATTTAACTTAAAATGAACTTGACCTCCTGTGGTTTGGGGGCATCAAAGAAGGGCTTAATCCCAACCAAAAGCATCAAAGCGTTCAAATATCTTTCAGAAATATGCAAATTCTTCATGCAAACCTTCAAATTATCTTAACTTTAAATCCGTTTTCAATTCATAGTTTTGAATATTTAATACAGATAACAACTACATATATTCATACATATATGTATACATTTGAGATTCAACTGCTTTCACTTTATTGAAATTTGACTAATTAGACTCTGTTGGAGCCAACAGCAAAATTAAGTAAAATATTCCCTTGCATGCTGGCCAGCTGTGCTAATTATGCTAATTTCCACACAAAGAGCAAGACATATAGACTCTGGATGCAGCAACAGCAGCAGCAGCAGCAGCAGCACAGTAGAGAGGGGGAAGGGGATGGGAAAGGGAAAGCGAAACAGGATTTGAGGATTGGCAAAATGCCAGAGAGAAATTCAAGTAATTTACTATAAATAACATTAGTTAGATTTCAAAGGAGCATTTGAAATTGCTTAGAAATGAGCAGCAGACTAAATTTCGTATTAGTTGCATTTATTGGCCCAGCAATTTGCATAATGATCCTCTTTGTATGTGTGTGTGTCATTACATGAGTAAGTGTGTTTGTTTGTTTGTGTGTAGGTATGATAGTGTGGGTAAAGGTCAATGAATGTAAAAGTCTTTAATTATAAATGCTTTAAGGCAAATGAAAATCTCATTTGTCCAGGATTTGCTGACCAGACGATGAGTGGCGCTTATCAATTTGGGCATACATCACGTATACACAATGTCCAGACCTTTATTTAAAGGGCAAAAAAACGCTTCAATACTTTTTGTATCTTTTTCAATTAATTTCGAGGTTAATGTAATCAATTAATTCCCTTATATTTCTAGTCAAAGCTTTGTTTAAAGACAATTTAATCAAACCTTTTGGTTTTTAATGTTTAATGTGAAAATAGAAAGCACCTTTTGCTATTTCCTGCAATTTTTTCAAAGAAAAGGCTTTTCCGCGAGCCACCTAATTGAAATAATGTTGAGCAAGAGTTCTAGAAAATGTTTTTTTAATTACTCCGGACAACTAACTGTCTTAAAATTAACAAGGGAATGTTAAAAAGGTGCAGAATATTGCATAGACAGTGTTAAGTAACGAACAACGAAATGCTTATCCTAATTACTCATGAGAACCAATAAAAGACAGTCGTAAAATAAAATAATCATAAGCATTTATGTAGTTTAGTCTATAACGTGACGTCATCCGGCGCAGACGGTCATTTGCTTTGAGTACAGTTACCGTGGAGTAACCGAAATACATACGAGAAAAATGGAGAAAAAACTTTGTGTTTTCTTTTCCCATAGTTTGGAAATAAAAAATATTTATTAAAAGTTTTTAAGGAAATTTAAAGGAAAGAAGAATTAAACTATACATGAACAAAAAAAAAACTTAATACAAATAATGGCATTTCAATAAAGAATATAAAAATTATGCATAAAATAAAAAGATTTCCCTAATTACTCATGATTGCAATAGAAAATGATTAAAATTTTAAAGTAAAATGAGATGTGACTAGCTTGTGTGGCTGAGCTCAACAAAAGCAATGTGTGCCACAAAAAATGACAGACAAGTGTTGAGCAACCGTCAAAGTGTTAATCTTGGGAAGTAGTGTTGCGAAAACAGTATTTAACAATCATTGTCTGTCGATTTTTAGAGCTGGTTTACGATATACCGATTATTTTAAAATAGTAAATCTCAGAATATCCTCATAAAGTCAAAACACTTGACGCTATTATCCGGCGGCAATCGTTTGAAAGCACTCAAATTTGCTACTTACTAAATGACCCACTTCCAAATAATTTACTTCGAGCTGTGTAGTTAATTACAAATCATAAGTGAGAAATTAAATTCGCCTTAAGTAGATTAGTTTATATTAATTGCGCTCATATAATAGGTCATAAATTGGCCAATAGCTTGACGAAAATCAGCCAACGCCATTGCCATTAAAATAAAGGCCATAAATAATCCATATAAGAGACAGAGTCAAAGAGTCAGAGCTAGTCGCAAAGGCGAAATGAATTGAAATTTGTATGAAATACGCATTACACTTGTATTGAAGATAAAGAGAAAAAAAAAGGGATTTTCACTTGAATCGAAGCGAGGGAGACAAAAAGAAAAAGGAAGAAAATTGAGACAACTGGGTGGAAATGTCAAAGTGATGAGGCAGAAAATGGACTTAAAAGAGCTTGGGAATCTCTGACAAATCCATCTCGAACAACCTTCTCACCTCTGATAACCCTCTTAGCTGTCATTTTCAGCTGGATAAATTGAAATCAAATGAATAGAAAATATATATATATATATATATATGTATATATATGTATATATATTTAATCTATATTATGTGGCTTTGGCAGAGGAAAACCCAAAACTCAATTATCTCATAGCAAGTTTTATGGTTTTGCTTTTCTTTTATTTGCTTTCAATAAACACATACACACACACACACACACACACACAAGTTCATGGTCGTCATAAAACCGAAACTAAACAAGTGGAAATTATGATTAATAAAGAGCACAAAACGGCAAAAGAGGCAAAAGTTTTAGCAATAAAATGCACAGCAAACAGCAAAATAAACATCTTTCAGCTGCTTGAGACTGAAAAACAAAACAATTTTCTAGCCCCATCATCATATCCTGGAGGAAATCCTTTTTCTTTGGCCATTAGAAATAGATATTTTCTATTAGCCAAAAGAGATATATCCATCAATTTTTGTCATGCCCTAATGCCTTTTGTTGTTTTGTTTGCCGCTTACTGCCTCCTGACGCCTGGCCGATTGGCTAAAGAAATAAAAAACAAAAAAACCATCAAGACAACAGGAATCGCAAAAATTGGTATATGCTGAACTTTGGTCTACCCTATAAACACGATGAACGGACTAAATTCGGCCTTGCTCAAGGTTTTTTCGTGTTACTCTTTTCTTAATTTCAGATGACAAGGTAGATATACACAGACGGGTTAAATTCGTATTTTTACTTATATCAATCCATTCGATCGAGATTCAATCTCGCGTCTCTGCGTCGTTTTACAGAAAATTGCTCGATATGCGTTAAAACGACAAAAAAGGAAAAGCTTTTTTTTATTTGTCACGTCCGTTTTTTGTACACCAAAAACCTTTGTTTCACAGGCAAGACCTTAATTCACTACGCCAGCCATGTTCCTTGGTAAATGGTGGCTAAAAAGCAGTTACTTATAAACAGGATTGAATAGCTCATGCCGCACAAGTAACTTCTTTTGAGTGTTCTATATTTATCTCTCTCTTACACACAAGGCTTTTGACAAATGTTTTGCCTGGGACAACAAGAAATCTAAATAGAAAGTTTGGCTAAAATATTTCATAAGCTGACGAACTAGTTTGCATTGTAACAGACAGACAGATGGGCAGACGGTCACCGATTAAGTTTACACTATTTGATCGTCTAGAGAAAATGCCCAACAGCTAAAGACATTGCTATATAAATCCGATATCATATGCTAGCAAGTGCTGGTATAACCTTATTAGAAGTAAACGGTAACAAACGGAGAAATCAGCAGAAAAAAAAAAAAAGAATTCAATGTAAATACATTCTGTTAGCAGTTTTTAGCTTTTGCTTGATTGCTCACTGATTGCTTTGGCACCTTCACCCATCCCGTCTTGTTGTGCTCTCTTCCTTAACTTCCTCTAAAGGTTAAAACTCTTACAATCTTCATTAAATTTTCATTCCCTAACAAGTCAGGAAAAACAATGCTCTCCTTGTCGACTTAAAAACTGTTAACCATATTGATTTTCTTTTTTCCTGTTTTCTTTCATTTTGTTTTTTTTTTTTTAATAATGCAATTGCGTGGAAATTTCCATTTTGCCTTTTCCAACGGCTTTAAAGTCTCTTGGTTCGGCTCGGCTCCAATAATCGTTTTGTTTACAGCAACAAATTGCTGCCGCCGTTTTATAGCCATGAAAATGTTTGGGTAAAAACAAACGCCTTAAAGCACCGAGGGCAGAATCTTTGTAATTTCTTATGCGTCTACTTTGGTGCGTCTTTAAAACAAAGTACGTGGCACAGTATCATAAACTGCAGTGGAGTGTGCGTGTCATCAGATGATAAAACTTGTTGTCTTTTGTTTACGACACTTTGAAATTGCTGCTCTTCATTTTGTTTTTAAAGGTAGCTTTAAAGTAATAAACTGAAATCGTATATTCAAGAAAAATATTTTTCAACTTGAACTTTGCTGCAGTTTACATTTGAGAGTATCACGAAATTCTCTACAGATTTTGGGAAAGGTTTTGTTAGGAATCTCCCAAATAAAAGGAATCGACATTTTATTTTCGGAGGCATTTTCGGAACCACTGGTTCCAAATAGAATAACAGTTGACACAATTACCGAATAGTTGTTACTTTGATTGCCATCGAGTGTGCTAGACTTGTATAATTCGATTATAAGAAAACTAAAAAAATTTCATATAATTAGTCGTTGTGTTGTTTTACTTGAATCTTCAAATAATTTGTATTCTATCCAAATTTCATTTTTTGGTGGCACATAACGTAACAAAATTGTCGAACTTTTTGTCTAAAAAATGGGTTTTCTTCATATCCAAAGGAATTGGCAGGTTTGTTTAAAAAACGTTTTTGGTAAAAACGTTTGTTTAGTTTTTTTCGTAAAATAATTTTAATATGAAAATAAACATTTTCAACAATTATTTACATGCAATTTGATTAAAAAAAAAGTCATAGTTTATGTATTTAGACAATTCCTTAATTAATTCGCTACAAGAGTAATATTTACACACATTTTTCAGATTTCAAATTAAATTTTCTCGACTCCAAAAGCAACTTTTTTTTCAAAATCAGTTACATTTTCAATAGGCTTTAAGTCGAATTGTGGGTATAAATTGAACATTCCAAGTACGATATTTCCCTTATTTTTACCAGACCTACAACTTCTTCAAAGAATTTATAGGTGAATCTTTAAATTTGAACATTTTTGGATCAGGTGTGCTAAACTAATGACCAGGCCAAACTCAAACGCACCTCGAGAAAAGCTGTTAAAATCTTAGGAGTCGAGAAAATTCAGTAAAACGTAAGCAAGTCGCCATACCAACTGTGGCTGTACTAGAGGTGGAAAACTATCGATAGTTTAAACATGAAAGAAATTGGTTGCTCGATGCATAATTGTATCAATGTTTTCCTCAAGAATGTTAACAAGTATATAAGAAACTCATATTTGTAGTATTTAGCTGAACATTCTTTTCGTATTCATAAGTTTTCTTTTTTTTCTTTGTCTGGTGAAATTTTTTTTCTTTCGTGAAATTTAGTAAACCGTTAAACTTGGATGTCTAGAGCGACTCAGATGTTGATGCTGATGAAGAAATAATGTGACTAAAAATGATATTGCAAGAAAAAAATTGATATGAGGCTATGAAGGACTAAGGAATAAAAGTTGTAGTGGCCCAGAGTTGGGCAAATGACAGACAAAAGATTTTCACAATTACTCATGAAAATCAAGTCAACAACTTTGCCCATGTAAGTACTGGCTAATAAAATTTTGATCACAAAATAATGTGTAAGGAAAGCAAAAAAGGAGGTCAGTCGTCTTGAGCATATTTATAACGATGTTAAGATATTTATTAGGACCTCGAGGGAGAAATAAGGAAAGAGTTCACAATTGAATCGAATAGGTTTCCCTAATTACTCAGGATTAAAAACAAAAATTAATTTTTAATCTAAACTAATAAATTAAATTAAATAAATTGGAAATAAAGTAAGGAGATGTGGCTTGCTTGTGTGACTGAGCTTAACTGAGGCTGAGGTGATGCCTGGTGCTATTTATACCCCAACAAATTGACAAACTAGTGTTGAGCAAGTGTCAAAGTGTTGATAAGTATTGGAAAACATGTGCATCATAGTGTTGAGCAATCACCACCGTCTGTAATGCCTGTTAAGTTGACAGCTCGCAGTGAAAGTTCTATATACTAGAGGTGGAAAACTATCGATAGTTCGAACATGAAAGAAATTGGTTGCTCGATGCATAATTGTATCAATGTTTTCCTCAAGAATGTTAACAAATATCCTATTTTTAGGATTTAGCTGAACATTCTTTTCGTATTCATAAGTTTTCTTTTTTTTTTGTCTGGTATCAAAGCAAGCAACATTTTAAATGCTATTGGGACTATCGAATGTTTCGACTATCGCCATTATTTCTCCTCTAACCTGTACCAGTTTCAGATGCGTCCTTTTTCCTTGGTTTCACAATCATTCAATTTTCGTGAAATTTAGTAAACCGTTAAACTTGGATGTCTAGAGCGACTCAGATGTTGATGCTGATGAAGAAATAATGTGACTAAAAATGATATTGCAAGAAAAAAATTGATATGAGGCTATGAAGGACTAAGGAATAACACTTGTAGTGGCCCAGAGTTGGGCAAACGCCAGACAAAAGATTTTCACAATTACTCATGAAAATCAAGTCAACAACTTTGCCCATGTGAGTACTGGCTAATAAAATTTTGATCACAAAATAATGTGTAAGGAAAGCAAAAAGGGAGGTTAGTCGTCTTGAGCATATTTATAACGATGTTAAGATATTTATTAGGACCTCGAGGGAGAAATAAGGAAAGAGTTCACAATTGAATCGAATAGGTTTCCCTAATTACTCAGGATTAAAAACAAAAATTAATTTTTAATCTAAACTAATAAATTAAATTAAATAAATTGGAAATAAAGTAAGGAGATGTGGCTAGCTTGTGTGACTGAGCTTAACTGAGGCTGAGGTGATGCCTTGTGCTATTAATACCCCAAAAAATTGACCAACTAGTGTTGAGCAAGTGTCAAAGTGTTGATAAGTATTGGAAAACATGTGCATCATAGTGTTGAGCAATCACCACCGTCTGTAATGCCTGTTAAGTTGACAGCTCGCAGTGAAAGTTCTATATACTAGAGGTGGAAAACTATCGATAGTTCGAACATGAAAGAAATTGGTTGCTCGATGCATAATTGTATCAATGTTTTCCTCAAGAATGTTAACAAATATCCTATTTTTAGGATTTAGCTGAACATTCTTTTCGTATTCATAAGTTTTCTTTTTTTTTTGTCTGGTATCAAAGCAAGCAACATTTTAAATGCTATTCGGACTATCGAATGTTTCGACTATCGCCATTATTTCTCCTCTAACCTGTACCAGTTTCAGATGCGTCCTTTTTTCCTTGGTTTCACAATCATTCAATTTTCGTGAAATTTAGTAAACCGTTAAACTTGGATGTCTAGAGCGACTCAGATGTTGATGCTGATGAAGAAATAATGTGACTAAAAATGATATTGCAAGAAAAAAATTGATATGAGGCTATGAAGGACTAAGGAATAACACTTGTAGTGGCCCAGAGTTGGGCAAACGCCAGACAAAAGATTTTCACAATTACTCATGAAAATCAAGTCAACAACTTTGCCCATGTGAGTACTGGCTAATAAAATTCTGGTCACAAAATAATGTGTAAGGAAAGCAAAAAGGGAGATTAGTCGTCTTGAGCATATTTATAACGATGTTAAGATATTTATTAGGACCTCGAGGGAGAAATAAGGAAAGAGTTCACAATTGAATCGAATAGGTTTCCCTAATTACTCAGGATTAAAAACAAAAATTAATTTTTAATCTAAACTAATAAATTAAATTAAATAAATTGGAAATAAAGTAAGGAGATGTGGCTAGCTTGTGTGACTGAGCTTAACTGAGGCTGAGGTGATGCCTGGTGCTATTTATACCCCAAAAAATTGACAAACTAGTGTTGAGCAAGTGTCAAAGTGTTGATGAGTATTGGAAAACATGTGCATCATAGTGTTGAGCAATCACCACCGTTTGTAATGCCTGTTAAGTTGACAGCTCGCAGTGAAAGTTCTATATACTAGAGGTGGAAAACTATCGATAGTTCAAACATGAAAGAAATTGGTTGCTCGATGCATAATTGTATCAATGTTTTCCTCAAGAATGTTAACAAATATCCTATTTTTAGGATTTAGCTGAACATTCTTTTCGTATTCATAAGTTTTCTTTTTTTTTTGTCTGCAACATTTTAAATGCTATTGGGACTATCGAATGTTTCGACTATCGTCATTATTTCTCCTCTAACCTGCACCAGTTTCAGATGCGTCCTTTTTTCCTTGGTTTCACAATCATTCAATTTTCGTGAAATTTAGTAAACCGTTAAACTTGGATGTCTAGAGCGATTTAGATGTTGATGCTGATGAAGAAATAATGTGACTAAAAATGATATTGCAAGAAAATTGATATGAGGCTATGAAGGACTAAGGAATAAAAGTTGTAGTGGCCCAGAGTTGGGCAAATGACAGACAAAAGATTTTCACAATTACTCATGAAAATCAAGTCAACAACTTTGCCCATGTAAGTAATGGCTAATAAAATTTTGATCACAAAATAATGTGTAAGGAAAGCAAAAAAGGAGGTCAGTCGTCTGGAGCATATTTATAAAGATGTTAAGATATTTATTAGGACCTCGAGGGAGAAATAAGAAAAGAGTTCACAATTGAATCGAATAGGTTTCCCTAATTACTCAGGATTAAAAACAAAAATTAATTTTTAATCTAAACTAATAAATTAAATTAAATAAATTGGAAATAAAGTAAGGAGATGTGGCTTGCTTGTGTGACTGAGCTTAACTGAGACTGAGGTGATGCCTGGTGCTTTGAGCAAGTGTCAAAGTGTTGATAAGTATTGGAAAACATGTGCATCATAGTGTTGAGCAATCTCCACCGTCTATAAAGCCTGTTAAGTTGACAGCTCGCAGTAAAAGTTCTATATACTAGAGGTGGAAAACTATCGATTGTTCGAACATGAAAGAAATTGGTTGCTTGATGCATAATTGTATCAATGTTTTCCTCAAGAATGTTAACAAGTATATAAGAAACTCATATTTTTAGTATTTAGCTGAACATTCTTTTCGTATTCATAAGTTTTCTTTTTTTTTTGTCTGGTATCAAAGCAAGCAACATTTTAAATGCTATTGGGACTATCGAATGTTTCGACTATCGTCATTATTTCTCCTCTAACCTGCACCAGTTTCAGATGCGTCCTTTTTCCTTGGTTTCACAATCATTCAATTTTCGTGAAATTTAGTAAACCGTTAAACTTGGATGTCTAGAGCGACTCAGATGTTGATGCTGATGAAGAAATAATGTGACTAAAAATGATATTGCAAGAAAAAAATTGATATGAGGCTATGAAGGACTAAGGAATAACACTTGTAGTGGCCCAGAGTTGGGCAAACGCCAGACAAAAGATTTTCACAATTACGCATGAAAATCAAGTCAACAACTTTGCCCATGTGAGTACTGGCTAATAAAATTTTGATCACAAAATAATGTGTAAGGAAAGCAAAAAGGGAGGTTAGTCGTCTTGAGCATATTTATAACGATGTTAAGATATTTATTAGGACCTCGAGGGAGAAATAAGGAAAGAGTTCACAATTGAATCGAATAGGTTTCCCTAATTACTCAGGATTAAAAACAAAAATTAATTTTTAATCTAAACTAATAAATTAAATTAAATAAATTGGAAATAAAGTAAGGAGATGTGGCTTGCTTGTGTGACTGAGCTTAACTGAGGCTGAGGTGATGCCTTGTGCTATTAATACCCCAAAAAATTGACCAACTAGTGTTGAGCAAGTGTCAAAGTGTTGATAAGTATTGGAAAACATGTGCATCATAGTGTTGAGCAATCACCACCGTCTGTAATGCCTGTTAAGTTGACAGCTCGCAGTGAAAGTTCTATATACTAGAGGTGGAAAACTATCGATAGTTCGAACATGAAAGAAATTGGTTGCTCGATGCATAATTGTATCAATGTTTTCCTCAAGAATGTTAACAAATATCCTATTTTTAGGATTTAGCTGAACATTCTTTTTGTATTCATAAGTTTTCTTTTTTTTTTGTCTGGTATCAAAGCAAGCAACATTTTAAATGCTATTCGGACTATCGAATGTTTCGACTATCGCCATTATTTCTCCTCTAACCTGTACCAGTTTCAGATGCGTCCTTTTTTCCTTGGTTTCACAATCATTCAATTTTCGTGAAATTTAGTAAACCGTTAAACTTGGATGTCTAGAGCGACTCAGATGTTGATGCTGATGAAGAAATAATGTGACTAAAAATGATATTGCAAGAAAAAAATTGATATGAGGCTATGAAGGACTAAGGAATAACACTTGTAGTGGCCCAGAGTTGGGCAAACGCCAGACAAAAGATTTTCACAATTACTCATGAAAATCAAGTCAACAACTTTGCCCATGTGAGTACTGGCTAATAAAATTCTGGTCACAAAATAATGTGTAAGGAAAGCAAAAAGGGAGATTAGTCGTCTTGAGCATATTTATAACGATGTTAAGATATTTATTAGGACCTCGAGGGAGAAATAAGGAAAGAGTTCACAATTGAATCGAATAGGTTTCCCTAATTACTCAGGATTAAAAACAAAAATTAATTTTTAATCTAAACTAATAAATTAAATTAAATAAATTGGAAATAAAGTAAGGAGATGTGGCTAGCTTGTGTGACTGAGCTTAACTGAGGCTGAGGTGATGCCTGGTGCTATTTATACCCCAAAAAATTGACAAACTAGTGTTGAGCAAGTGTCAAAGTGTTGATAAGTATTGGAAAACATGTGCATCATAGTGTTAAGCAATCACCACCGTCTGTAATGCCTGTTAAGTTGACAGCTCGCAGTGAAAGTTCTATATACTAGAGGTGGAAAACTATCGATTGTTCGAACATGAAAGAAATTGGTTGCTTGATGCATAATTGTATCAATGTTTTCCTCAAGAATGTTAACAAGTATATAAGAAACTCATATTTTTAGTATTTAGCTGAACATTCTTTTCGTATTCATAAGTTTTCTTTTTTTTTTGTCTGGTATCAAAGCAAGCAACATTTTAAATGCTATTGGGACTATCGAATGTTTCGACTATCGTCATTATTTCTCCTCTAACCTGCACCAGTTTCAGATGCGTCCTTTTTCCTTGGTTTCACAATCATTCAATTTTCGTGAAATTTAGTAAACCGTTAAACTTGGATGTCTAGAGCGACTCAGATGTTGATGCTGATGAAGAAATAATGTGACTAAAAATGATATTGCAAGAAAAAAATTGATATGAGGCTATGAAGGACTAAGGAATAACACTTGTAGTGGCCCAGAGTTGGGCAAACGCCAGACAAAAGATTTTCACAATTACGCATGAAAATCAAGTCAACAACTTTGCCCATGTGAGTACTGGCTAATAAAATTTTGATCACAAAATAATGTGTAAGGAAAGCAAAAAGGGAGGTTAGTCGTCTTGAGCATATTTATAACGATGTTAAGATATTTATTAGGACCTCGAGGGAGAAATAAGGAAAGAGTTCACAATTGAATCGAATAGGTTTCCCTAATTACTCAGGATTAAAAACAAAAATTAATTTTTAATCTAAACTAATAAATTAAATTAAATAAATTGGAAATAAAGTAAGGAGATGTGGCTAGCTTGTGTGACTGAGCTTAACTGAGGCTGAGGTGATGCCTGGTGCTATTTATACCCCAAAAAATTGACAAACTAGTGTTGAGCAAGTGTCAAAGTGTTGATGAGTATTGGAAAACATGTGCATCATAGTGTTGAGCAATCACCACCGTTTGTAATGCCTGTTAAGTTGACAGCTCGCAGTGAAAGTTCTATATACTAGAGGTGGAAAACTATCGATAGTTCAAACATGAAAGAAATTGGTTGCTCGATGCATAATTGTATCAATGTTTTCCTCAAGAATGTTAACAAATATCCTATTTTTAGGATTTAGCTGAACATTCTTTTCGTATTCATAAGTTTTCTTTTTTTTTTGTCTGCAACATTTTAAATGCTATTGGGACTATCGAATGTTTCGACTATCGTCATTATTTCTCCTCTAACCTGCACCAGTTTCAGATGCGTCCTTTTTTCCTTGGTTTCACAATCATTCAATTTTCGTGAAATTTAGTAAACCGTTAAACTTGGATGTCTAGAGCGACTCAGATGTTGATGCTGATGAAGAAATAATGTGACTAAAAATGATATTGCAAGAAAAAAATTGAGATGAGGCTATGAAGGACTAAGGAATAAAAGTTGTAGTGGCCCAGAGTTGGGCAAATGACAGACAAAAGATTTTCACAATTACTCATGAAAATAAAGTCAACAACTTTGCCCATGTGAGTACTGGCTAATAAAATTCTGGTCACAAAATAATGTGTAAGGAAAGCAAAAAAGGAGGTCAGTCGTCTTGAGCATATTTATAACGATGTTAAGATATTTATTAGGACCTCGAGGGAGAAATAAGGAAAGAGTTCACAATTGAATCGAATAGGTTTCCCTAATTACTCAGGATTAAAAACAAAAATTAATTTTTAATCTAAACTAATAAATTAAATTAAATAAATTGGAAATAAAGTAAGGAGATGTGGCTAGCTTGTGTGACTGAGCTTAACTGAGGCTGAGGTGATGCCTGGTGCTATTTATACCCCAAAAAATTGACAAACTAGTGTTGAGCAAGTGTCAAAGTGTTGATGAGTATTGGAAAACATGTGCATCATAGTGTTGAGCAATCACCACCGTTTGTAATGCCTGTTAAGTTGACAGCTCGCAGTGAAAGTTCTATATACTAGAGGTGGAAAACTATCGATAGTTCAAACATGAAAGAAATTGGTTGCTCGATGCATAATTGTATCAATGTTTTCCTCAAGAATGTTAACAAATATCCTATTTTTAGGATTTAGCTGAACATTCTTTTCGTATTCATAAGTTTTCTTTTTTTTTTGTCTGCAACATTTTAAATGCTATTGGGACTATCGAATGTTTCGACTATCGTCATTATTTCTCCTCTAACCTGCAC